>JAYESD010000007.1:153042508-154340633 GCA_036927565.1 Tuctoria greenei
TTGCAATGAATAAATGATTAATATGCAAATATAATATACAAAATCAATATTAAGTTAGTGAATAAAACGACACTTCAAAATTCATCAACATCACGATCATGCACCCTACTCCTTAAACCAGACCATCAATCTTCTTCTTCCGCATATTGTTGGGATGTGGAAGGGCATCTTTGAACAAATTGATAAGCTCGTTGTAACAATTGTTAGAAAAGAAGAACTTCGACTTAATTGCCATAAGTCTAGTCACAAAATTGAGGATTGTCATTTTAGTGTGTCCATGCAGCGCCTCTTCTAAATCTTTGAGATGTTTGAAGACCTCTTTAACCTCTGTTGTTTGAGGATCTTCTATAATCTCTGGTCGTATAGCTTCCAACATCTCATCCATCATATCAACCTCTGTGGCATCATCATTGTCTGCTTCCACTTCTCGTACAGCTTGAGAAGGTGTCTCGCTGTGGAAGTTCCACAACTCATAATGTGACACGTAACCGTTTCGACACAAGTGCATCGTAAGTTCTACTTTGTCCGAAAAAATTCCGTTTCGGCATTTCGTACATGGGCACCGCGCCTTATCGCTATTTGACAATGAAAAGGCTCATTCGATAAAAGCTTTTGTCTTGGCGTACCACTCATCTGAGTGACCACCAGTTCTGCTCTTCGAACCAGTGTACATCCAACTACGATCTTTGCCCATGTTTGACTCTGCAATTCATAGCCAGACAAATTACCGTTAGTTTCTCGTTAATTTATGCACGATAGAGGAAATAATGAGAGAGACAGTGAACTGGGTCCGGGCCAGCTCAAAGCCTGACACGGGCCATGCTCGGGCTTGACCTTAGACCCTGCTCGGCCACCCTCGGCTCCCTCGCCTCGTATTGAGTCACCGGCCGCCGCCCGCCATTTGCGATGCCCAACCCGATTCTTCCCCGAATCTATGAGGATGCGAGGCGAACCCGACGAGCGATGACTCCTAGACTCTTGTCCAGAGGAGGCGAGGCGAGGACCCCGGTAGGTCTACAACGAGCCGACGAAACTGTTTGTGAAGAAGCTGCGGAGGAGGCGATGAGGCGCGAGGAGGTGACCAGGGCTCGACCGGGCTTCGGGCCAGCACGGCAAGCTCAGCCCGCAAACAGTATACAGGATAGGTTACATTGCACAAGAGTGAGAGGAAAGTTGGTCTTAGATGACAATTCCACATCCATTTCCACCGTCCACGCAATCGCGGGTCATTGACATCCTTACCAACCCGTCCACTTCCGTGTCGCCTTGACGCATACGGTACCACTACAATGGTCTACACGGCACGATCAGACTTATTGTGTGTTGTGCCCTTCCGGGTTAGTCACTTAACCCTAATGATTCATCAATGTTTGATTATCATCTGTCTCACAAATCACGAAATTTTGGCAGCATAACGCCGCATATTTAACACTACACCCCCCCTATCCAGTGCAATTCTTAAAGTACAAAGGGGGGCAACAGGTTAGCTGGGAAACCTGTTGCCTTACGGATGTCGCAAGTCAAGGACACATACTTGCAACATACGTTTTCGAAGTTTTCATCGTCTTATACGTACTCACAAACACGCGCGATGTGAACGGGGGGTCTTGCGGCGGAGAGATACCTGGTTACAGACTTTTAGGGTTAGTACTGGGTCGCCCGACCCATATACACTTAACCCTAACGATCACCTCATGTCACCAGTCACGGGTCACGATCGTGACCCACACTGCAGCGGCATCGTTCTCTCTTTGCCCGACCTCGAATGAAGGTTAGGGTTGGGCCCAATGGGCCGTATATACGTTACATATACGATGCCTACTTTACGTATGGCGGCCCTTTTGTTTAGGCGTTTCTATATATAATACATAAGCATCAAAAATATTAACGAAAACAAAAGCAACTGTATTTTAAACACAAAACAATAAATGAGAGCATTAATACAAATAAGCACAAAACTAAGAATCCCCAAACTAAATATTAAGCATAATTAATCAACTTAACCACTTAAGCATAATTAAATAAACATAATCTACACTAAGCACATTAAGAAAATTAACTAATTAAGCATAATGTAATAAATAAATAAGCAATTAAAGAATAATTTAAACAATTCAATTCAATTTCAAAATTGAACAGTTCAATTCAATTCAATTTCAATTCAATTCAATTCAAATTTGAACAATTCAATTCAATTGAAGTTCAAATTTCAGTGGGAGGGTTAGGGTGGGGTGGGGGTGTTGGGGGGGGGGGGGTCTGGGGAGGGGAGGGGGGCCCTTGGAGGGGAGGGGGAGGGGGAGGGTGAGGGGCCTCTGCAGGGAGGGTGAGGGGGGTGTTGGGGGGTCTGGGGAGGGGAGGGTGGCTCTGGGAGGGGAGGGGGAAGGTGGGGGGCCTCTGCAGGGAGGGTGAGGGGGGGCGGGGAGGGGAGTGGGACCGGGGAGAGGAGGTGGAGGGGGGCCGGGGAGGGGGGCTCGGGGAGGGGAGGGGGCGCGGCACTCGTGGAGGACTGGGCCGACGGCGCTCGTGGATGGGGGCCGCCCTAGGGGAGGGGGCGGAGGGGGGTTGGGACCGGCGGTGGTCGGGGAAGGGAGGGGAGGAGGGGCGGCGCTCGGGGAGGGGCGGGGGGGGGGGGGGGGGGGGGGGGGATAGGCCGTTGGCAGTCGGGGAAGGGGGGCTGCGCCGGCGGCGGTCGTGGAGGGGGATTAGGGGGAGGAGGAGTGGGGGGAGGAAGCATACTTGGCGGTGGCGGAGTCGGATGGCAGCGGTGTCGGACGCCGGCATCGTGCGCGGCGGCGTCGGGCGAGGCGGCGGGGAAAAGAGAGAAGCGGCGCACGGGTAAGGAAAAGAGAGGCGCGCGCGGGTAGGTTAAATTCCGTAACTTACGTCGACTAAATAATCTAATTACGTCGGCATGTGTTACTTACGTCAGCCGATATCGAGGCCAACGTAAGTTATGCTTAACTTACGTCGGCCAGTTTATTCACGTCGGCTTGCTGTCCTGACCGACGTAACTTTATGGTTTTTTCTGTCAGTCTACTAATTTACGTCGGCCGCCAATGAAAGTAAGTTAACTTAAGTTGATTTCTTCTGGCCGACGTAAGTTACTGTACTTTCGTCGGCTGGCCGACATATGTTAATATGGCCGACGTAAGTCTTCGCGTTTCCTGTAGTGGGGGGGGGGGGGGGGGCAGAGCCGGATGGGTGGTGGGGGTGCAAGAGGTCGTCGGGAGGTGGCGGAGTGACGCTCATAAATTTTGTCAACCTAACGATGTAGTTCATACACCATTGAGTTAGGGTTGTGGGGTGCGCCGAGAACCACTCTATGATGACATCCTCACAGGCAGTCGACTTTAAAAACCGTCTATGATACTGATCATTATCATAGGCGGTTTTTAAAGCCGACTGCCTGTGAGGATGTCATCATATAGTGGGTCTCGGCGCACCCCACAACCCTAACTCACTGGTATTTGAACTACATAAACTGATCACCTGTGAAAGATATTGATTTTCACATGCAATCGTTGTTTAGAACCACCTGTGATAATGGTTAATATCACATGCGGTTTTTACAGGCGACCACATGTGAAAATCAATATCTTTTCACATGCATTTTTTGTTATCGACCGCGTGTGATGATCAATTATTACAGGTACTTGGACTGGACATCACAGATGTTTTCCTAACGGGCCGCCTGTAAAAAAAGTGAGGCGCCTGAGAATATCCTTTTTGTAGTAGTGTGTTACTAGCTGGGCTGTGAAATGGGTCAAATAATTTTCTTGGGTACCCGAAAGACAATCGTGGATAAGAAACAAAAATGGCACCCGCAAAGTATCGGGTCAGGTCTTCATCAAACCCCACAATTGAAAATTTGGACTTACACCTTTCGGGTGCAAAATCTGGCAGATGCCCGAACCGGCGGGTAGGATTGTCATACCTACTCCAGCCGATGTATAATATTTATTATAGTGATCGATCGGGGCTGGATTTAACAATCCAAATCAAAGTTAAGATGATTTTCAACCTTTGGTCTTGCTCTGCATACTCATCGGGGCCATAATCACATGATTTTTTTTTTCAAGAAACTGTGCATATGAACCATTACTGGAGACCTTGAAGTCCATATCTTATTACCAGGACTGTCCAAGTTTCCCCCATGGCCCTTGTACTTGTAGTCAGCTTGTTAAGAGTGAATTGCACGAAAATTGGTAGGCTGCTACTGGTCGATCGGATACAATTTGCAATATATATATATATATATATATATATAATTATATTACTTTCTGACAGTCCCATACCTATACAAGTTAAGGTCTGCTCTCCCTAGGTCTAAATAATCGTGCATAGACTAGTAGTATAAGTATTATTAGTCGTCGGCCACTTATTTAGTCACTTGAGATTTAGGGTATACCTGGAAGCTTCACATGGTAGACAACACAGCATCTAGCTAGCACTGCACTGTTTATTTGACCGTACGCAAAATATTACCAAGTCAAGTCTAGTTACCTCGGGCCGATAAAAGCAATGTACACACTTTCAAGATCTCGTGTGGACGTAGCTTCGGAAAATAGATAAGAATAAAGTCCACGTATGAACCATAGAGTAATCAATCAGTATAGGAAACTCGACCATTTACAATGGCTAGGGCAATTTACGATTGTCGGACGTCGTAAATAACTTAACTTACGATGACCCGCCTTGGACCGTCGTAAATAAGATTGTGCACGACGGCTGCTGCCCAAAGCCGTCATAAGTTAGGAGTTAACTTACGATGGTCTAACCCTGAACCATCGTATCTTAGTGCGCTGTCGTAAATAAGGCTTAATTTACGACGGTCAAACCCTAACGCCATAGTAAATATGGGGATATACCCCGACCCACGCGACCCGACTCTCTTTCTTCCTCACACGACACTGCTGCGGCCTCTCTCTCTCTCGACGACGCCCTCGCCGTCACCCGACGGCCAGCTGCCTCCCCGACGTCATCTGCGCGCCACCTCTCTTACGCCGTTGCCGAGCTGTCTCAAGGTTGATCCCCTCTCCCACTTCCCTCTCCCTCTCAGCTGACAGCGGTTGCCGTGTCCCCCACCGTGCCAACACCTTCCCCATGACGCCGGCGCCTCACCACCTTGCCGGCGGCTCCCCCACACTGTGCCCAACACGCCGGCACCCTCCCCCACCACGTTCACCAACCCGAAGCCTTCGCCACCACGCCCACCACGCCGACCCGCCCTTCGCCACCACACCCACCATGTCGTCGCCCTCCCGCAGCGCCCTCCACGCTGCTGCTGCCGCCCCCACTGCCCCACACCGGCGCCTCCCGTCTTCGCGCCGCATTGCTCCTCCCCCTTTGGCGTCGCATATGTTCCAATTAATGATGTGTATGTTGCAAATTCATAATGTGTATGTTCATTGATGATATGTATATGTTTGTTGCAAATTCATGATAACATGTATGTGTGTGTTGCAAATTCATGACATGTATGTGTAGGTTGCATATGTTTTTTGACCGGCGCCAGTTAAATTGATGCGTATGTTGATGACATGCACGTTTATTGTTGGATTAGATGGTAAATAATTGTTTTATTATACATGTGTATGTGTGTATATGGTAATTAGGTAGTAATTAGTTGTTTTCTTTTTGAATTATGCTAACTTACCCTTTGTTGAATAATTAGTTGTTTTAATGTTGATTACCTGTTAATTTTTAATGTATTAGTTGATGTTTTGTTGCATTTTTAATTATTTGATGAATATAATAATTAGTTGCTAAACTGGTTTAATTAGTTGATTATATCACTACAGGAAACCGAAAGATTACGTCGGCCCAAGTAACTTACATGGGCCGGCCGATGCAAGTAAGTAACTTACGTCGGCCGGCGGAAGCCGACGTAAGTTGTGTAACTAACGTAGGCCAAGGGCCCGCGACCCGCATAAGTAATTTGGTCGTGGCATTAACACCTTACTTACGTCGGCCCAGGTCACAGGCTGATGTAAGAAATATGGCCAACGGAAGTTCTCAGCTATCTATAGGATCGAAGAGCACGTGAAAAGCTACCACAGAGGGATGAGTGGTAGAATTAAAACTTTATCAGTAGAAGCAACAAAAACCCCTTGGTAGAAAATTAATCTGTTAAGAAATCATGTGTGCGACTAATCTAAAAGTGATCAATCGTGATGAAACCAGTATAGATTATGGAGAATCAAGTCACGAAGACACGACAACAAGAATCACAAAAAACCGCCGAGAAAAACTCAATTTACGATCAAAATATTGAACGAAGGTCAATCTGTTCTACCCGTGAAAAAATAGATCTGCAACTATGCAATGAAACTCATGTAGATCCAAAACCACAAATCCAATGACCGTAAAATTTTCAGAAATGATAGATAATCAAGTTGTTAACACAACCCAAAAGGAATCACGTAAATGGATCTGTAAAACTCGTGTTATGATAAAACCACCGAAGCAAGGTAGTGCTATGCAGAAACTCGACGAGAACGACTTGACAGAAACAAGTCGGACATACAATGCACAAAAGCTCCTTTAGACTACGAATTTTATTGATCAAAACACAAAAGGAACAGCCCCAAAGTCCTGCACCACGAGCTATGGCCTCCCTTGCTATATAACCTGCCCTTAGGCTAACCCAATCCTAACTAGTACTCAAATCCTACTCAGATTCAACCGAAACTTTCCATATATGCTCAAGACTCTTCTATATGCAGATAAAAGCAATCTCAAGAATTCCAAACACCTTAGGAACGTATCCCACATTCCTAAAACAACTCAACTTTGTGACCCACACGGAATCCTATCGTAACCAACTCAAATCTTTCAATATTTGAGTCAAACCCGACTCAGCCGCAGCCTGAGTCCACAACCTAGTCGGTTGGAACTTTCTGACCAATTTTCTACGTCCACATCTCTTCATCACACCACGGAACCATGTAGCCACGTCCATGCACTCCTTGCACATGTGCAAACACCTTCCAATGACGTCCACTATACCTTCATATGCATTATTCTTGATTCAAACATGTTGCGCGACCTCCCGATCAACTCAACCACAATTCCTCCCGAACTTGGTTATTGAACCTCATCTTCTCCCTAAGACTAGATCAATGGACCCCGTCACCAGCCATGTCTTGAACTCAAGCAACACCTGCACATGAACAAACAACCAATACTTCCAAGCACAAGTTCTCGACTTGACTCACGTTAGTTCTAAAACCACAACACCTTACGTGAGCACCTCACATAAGCATGTTGCCAACATTAGCAAAAAGATATCAACTATAACCACCAAAACACACCAAAAACTTAGTAAAATAATACCAAGCAAAGTTTCCATAGATGTAAAGCAAGTTCGAATCAATTTAAAGTAAAAGTAGAACAATTGCAATCTAGCTCCAGACCTTGACAAAACTAACCAGACCTTGAGTCGGAGCTTAACGAAGCTACTAGGACCTAGCACCGGAGCTTACAAAAGGCTCTTCGGACCTAGCGCTAGAACATAGTAAAGCTTAGTCGGACCGAAGCAAGCAAAAGCATGTCGGACCTAGCCATAGCAAGTCGGACCTAGGCAAAGAAGTCGGACCTAGTCAAAGCAAGTCGGACCTTATGTCGCACCTTGCCGGAGCTACCCAAAATAAGTCGGCCCTATTGTCAGACCTTGCTAGAGCTCGGACCTAGAGTCGAACCTTGTTGAAAGGTCGTTTTAGCAGTATTCAAAACTTTTATCGTCATAGCCAATGTATTCAGCACACATAGGTCTCACTATCTCCCCATTGATGAATGCATTGGCAACACCACTTAAAATCCGAACATTGGCTTATGAAAAGTTTTGAATAAATCAAATGAGAAAGAAAGAAATTTCAAAACAAATATTTCCCCCTCTATACTTATTTCTCCCTCTTTATAAATTAGAAATAAAATGAGAAGAAAAACAAAAATAATAAATTCTCTCCCTGAGAAGAATCGTGCCAAAACACTTGTGAATGTGTGCAATGTGTGATCAATTTCTCTCCCTTTGATAATGTGTTCAACAAGGTTCAAAATAGAAATTTCAATTGTTATGAGCATATTGTAACACATGCATATAAAACAAAGCTCATCCAAGTCATACTATCAAGTAACTTACACTATCAAATAAATGAGATACATAAAATAGTGTAAGCCATGATAGAGATCAAGTGTAATTTTCAATTTAAGCAAGTCATGATCTCACAAACTTAACTATTATAAAACCTTAAAGCATGACACTTGTTGCTGCATTTGTCATTTTTCAATATTATTTAAAGCACAAATTCTGATCATATAACATTTGCAAGAGATTATATGCTGCATCTGTCTTATTCTAACCAACCAAGCCAAGCCTATGTCATTTGATAATCAGAAGCTTAAAGACATGATTTTAGTCATACACAACTTCTTCCAAGTTCATATCTAAGTGCAATGATAAGCCATCTCAAAGGAATAAGTGTGACACATGCATATTGTCTTCATATTTTCTCAATTTATATTTGATCATTAAACTCAACATGTGAGTTGATTACTTGACTAATTCTTTATGATTAAAAGCACTTGTGGTCATACAACAAGTTCAAAACAGCAAGAAAGTTCGATCATGATCAGATTTAGTGTAAGTAATTATTCCAATTACTAGTCATGGCAAAAACTACAAAATGTATAACTCGAGTAATGTAGTAAGAACTTTCAGCATGTAAAAGGAATCACAAAGTCATATATGTATGAAATACTATGCTCTTATTATTTTAATTTTAGATTCACACATAAACTTCCCAAGTTTCAAAACTCCCCCTCAATTTAAGCCATGAGTATGCATAATCCCGATTTAACTACGAATGAAACAAAAACAAGTGAAATCCAAAGGTTTTATAAAAATGTCAGCCAATTGTTGTTCGGTATCTACATGGTGAAGTACAATGTTTTCTTCTTGAACATTATCACAGAGAAAGAGATACCTAATGTCAATGTGCTTTGTCTAGAATGTTGCACGAGGTTTTCAGCAATGCAAATAGCACTAGTGTTATTACAAAACAATAGAATACTATCTAGATCAACCCCATAGTCCTTAAGAGTTTGTACAATCCAAAGAATTTGTGAGCAAGCGCTAGCAAAAGCTACATATTTAGATTCGGCTGTAGATTGTGCAACTAAGCTTTGTTTTCTAGAGGACCAAGCAAGAAGTGAATTACCAAGGAAATGACATGCACCTGAAGTACTTTTCCTATCAATCATACAACTCCCAAAACCAGCATCTGAAAAAGCTTTTAAAGTAACAGTTGAGGAAGAAGGAAGAAAATGCCAAATTCTTGAGTTCCATATAAGTACCTGAATATTCTTTTGACGACTTGACGTTGTGAATAACATGGGGAAGCTTGACCATGTACAAAGACATACGCTGAATTGTATGTCCGGTCTTGATGCCGTGAGGTACAAAAGTGATCCAATCATGCTTCTATATTCTTTTTGATCCACGAGTTCACCATCTTCATCAAGTTCAAGTGTCGTTGCTGTACCTATTGGTGTCCGAAGAGGCTTGCTTTTGTCCATGTTGAAGCGCTTAAGAAGGTCTCTTGTATACTTCGTTTGCCGCACAAAGGTATCTTCCTTGGTTTGCTTGATTTGCAGACAAAAAAAGTACATGAGTTCTCCCATCATACTCATTTCAAATTCAGAACTCATTATAGCTGAAAACTTGGACACAAGATCATGAAAAGCATAACAAAATATAATATCATCCACATACACTTGAATGAATAATGAGTCTGTAACATCCCAAAAATTGGATTAATCAAAAAATACTCGGAATGAAAACTTTTAGATTTAATCTAGCTACTTTTGAGATGAAAGCCCTAGCGGCAACCATGAGATTGTGCAGGGGGCTGGAAACTCCCTAAATAATTATGGCATTGAAAGAAATAAAAATAAATAGCAAAGTTGTATAAAGAGAACCAACCCATTAAATAGATACCATAGTTGAGAATTTAATTAAGAAAGAGGAAATAGAACAAAATGGAAAAAGGCCCTAGGACCTGGACGCAACCACTCAACCCTCACCCTAGCCTAGCCTGCCCAGCTCTGGCCCAACGGCCGCGGCCCACTCCTCTTCTCCCTCAACACAGCGTGGTAGTGGCCCACCCCTCCTTCTCGCCCGGCCAGCGTGCGCAGCCCAACCAGTCCGGCACTGTACCGCCTTCTCCCACCTCGTTCTCTTCTGCGCCCGACCACCCCTCCTGGTTTTCCGTGACACAATGAGCCGGGGCAACTCCCGTGCCGCCTGCCCCTCCCTTGCTGCACCGCCATCATGGCGAGGATGACGCCGCCTCGAGCTGACAACCTCGAATCATCACCCGGACGACCCCTCGCCCCGCTAGCCGAGCACCTGCACGGCCGCACCAAAAGGAACGCCACCACCTCCGGCTAGGAACCGCCATACGGGCCTATAAAACAGCCCTCACCCTTGCCACTTTACCTGCAGTACCACACACCACATTCCACCTCACACCTCAGAGCTCGAGCACCCATCTCAAAGTAGAATTTCGGAGCCCCCTTCTTCTTCACCGTCACCGGTTGTCGAGATCGTCACCGCCGGTAAACTCCTTCACTCTTCGATTAACTTCACTAGCACATTCTTCAATAGCTTTAGCACCTGTGTGATACCTTTTTTCGCACCGAACGTAAGCTCGAGCAAGGGTGGCCACCAAAACCTAGCTCCGCCGGTCGTCGAGCATGTTCATGCCCCGACGAGCCTGTCCACGCCAACCTCCTTGCTCCAGTAGCTTCGTAAGCCTCTATAACGGCTAGAACGTCAATTAGTTTGGGTAGGCCCTTTTGAATAGAAGGAGCACCGTCAACCCTAATCAGGCCGCCGCACCTCGCCATCGCCGGCCACCGTGGGGCCTTCCTAGGCCTGGCCGTGCCTCCTAGATGGTTCACCGCCCAACATAGTACGCGTAGAGTAAAAGGAATTAAAGAGATTCTATGCGGGACGTAGACACGCGGAGCTCGCCCGTGCCGCCGCCGTTGGCATGTCGGCGCGCCCTTCCAGTCGCCGTCCCGATCCGTCGACGCCGCCATAAGGCTCACCTATCCCGTAGACACCTGCCTCCGCCCCTAAACAGCCAAGTAGTGGCCGATGGTCGAGTTCTGGCAGAACGTCAACGACCTCCCCGCCGTGCGACCCGCGACTCCTCTGTTTCGGCCTGTGGCGCTCACGCCGTGCACACATGGCGCCGACATGGTGGCCACTTGGGCACCACACGGGCTGGGCCTGCCACCTCAGCCAAGCTAGCGCCACACCGGCTGAACCGCGCCGTGCGACGAGCGTGGACTCGGTCCACGTGAGACACAGCTCGCTGTATGCGAGAAGGGGCCCACGACACTCAGCGCACTAGACCGACGCCCACTGGCATCTGGGGCCTGGCAGGCAGCTCATTGGCATAGCTAAACGCACCCACATGTGTACACAAAAAGTACTAGACCCCTTTGTCAGCCACTATACTCGCTGGGTAACTATTAGGGGTACCCGAGACTGTACCCAAAAATGTGAAAAACACATTTTTACACACAGAAAAATTCTAGAAATTTTTTGTAAAAATGGTAAAGAGTTATTAGGACATATTAGCATCAAAATAGGGCCCTAATAAACCTTACAAAATAGTATAATAAGTTAATAGCTATAAAAAAATAGGAAAGACATGGAGGGTACCCAACAACTCACATTAGTCCCAAGAACGATTAGGGAGACGACAACAAAAACTTTATAATTCCTTAATGTTATTCCCTGTATTAGACTTCTCTTGTTGTGTTTACCTGCTTAGTTATATTACAGCGACTGAGGACATTGAGGAAGACTTGGAAGACCCGAATTTTGAGGAAGACCCCCTCGATGAATTCGGAGGCAAGCTCTAACTCCTTGATCATATTTCACCTATGTTTTGCAATCGCACCTATGGCCTGTTTTCATTGCATGACTGTATGTCTATTTTAAAATATTGTTATGCTATGAACCACTTGATGTGGTAGCATGAGCTATGTTGATGACTGAGTATCGGTGTTAGCTACTAGCAAACAATGAACAGTAACACATAAGTTACTCGCTATCAATGCCTTGAAACAAAACACTGTATCAGTTACGATAATAGCAGTGACTATCACAATCCCCTCCTTGACCTTGACAACACAACACCTTGACAACCTAAAAACTTCATCATTGCGCTATAGTAGCGATGTGAGCACCTCCTTGTTAGTACTATGCTTAGGAACCCCTGCGATGTTCGCATCGCGAACCACTACACATTGTATACATGATTGTGAAATGTGTTAAAAGGTGTTTGGTGGTGTGAGTTAGGATATGGGTGGGATATTAATGAACTGTGTCTGTGAAGGTGATGGGTGGTCAAGGCGGTTATGGTGATGGGATGCCGATGGCTCCCTAAGAGGTATACCAGCTGCGGTTGTGTATTTGGTGTAACCCACTGATTGGCGCTGAGTGCTTCAGTAGTAGTCCGATGACCATGTTTTCCGAACTAGCCTTATGTTGAGTACTTCAGTTTAGTTCGATGTTGGGTGTTCCAAACTACTCCTTTTGCCAAGGACGGATGGAGCCGCCTCACCAATATAAGGACCGGTTCATTTGACCTAAACATAGTGATTTCGTACAACCATAGAACCTGTATGGGCAGGACTCCCCTACCTTTCTGGTAAATGCCACAAGAGAAAACCTGGAGAGCCATGGAGGGCACTATGGACCAGGAAATGGCATAGAGACCGAGGGTCGTCTGGTGTCTGGATATGTTGGTAATACCCGAATAGCCCCTGTGTCCGACCAAGGTGTGATTGCGGGGTTACGCGGGAAACATGGGATGAGTGTCATGTCATACCCTAGCTAGGTGTGCTTGGCCTTTGGGTAAAGTGTACAAACTCTACAAAGTCTTAATCTATCTGGATAGCTATTGTCACAGTCTTGGCACACTATGCTTTGGGCTTATATTGATTAGCACTAGTACAACTCCTTGAAGTGTGTGTGTGGGTGGCTGAGGCCACCGTGTTTTGGGAAAGAGTTGGCATGCGTGCCAGAGTCGTCAGGGCCTTGGGTCCAAAGACTCATCTAAAAGTGAGGGAAATGGCGGGATGGTTTGAAACTCCCCCAGGGCCCGCCAACAATAATAACAATATTTATTCAACTACTTCTCCCTCTCATAGCAAAAATCTTTTCAAAGAGAACCTTGCATAAAATGCTTTTCGACAAAACTAAGCCGTATGGCCTATCCCTGCTACAAGCCCCAATGCATTAAACACCTCCCCTTGAGTAGTGTTAGGGCTTGCGGAGTACCTTGTGTACTCACTCTTGCTTAATATGTTTCCACCCAGAAGAGGATGAAGATGATGAAGTGCCATGCGAGGATGAGGAATAGGTTCATTCCTGCTCCCAAGGATGCCTGAGGGAATAGAGCCATATCAACGCTGTTGTAGCTCTACTTTTATGTAACCAGTGACCCTATTAAGTCACCATTGAATGTACTGTAAGACAATGCTTGTAAGACCATAAAGGTTCTGTAATAAATATTTGTGTATGGACCTCTATACATTCTGCTGTATGTACTAACTATTGATCCAGGGATTAGTATGGGAAGCACAAGTGGACCCACGAAAGGCGGGTCCTGACAGAGTGGTATCAGAGCCATACTTGGCCGTAGGACGAAACCTTAGGATCATCCCGCACCCCGGACGCATATTTGAAAAATACAAACTATTTACGAGAAGTATATCTCCCCTCTCTACCCCTTGCTTCTTAATCTATTCCTTATGTTTAAAACTTATTTTATATTATTTTACCAATTACCGTCTGGCATCTCCCAAAAATTTATTTTTCGCTGATGGAGGAAGCAAGCTTGGTTGGAGGGAATTGCGAGGACGTGCACGGGTTCCCACGCCTGTTGACCCGCACCCTGCGTAGGTTCGGCTACACTGCAACACCACAGTATCGCTGGTGGGAGTTCGAGCAGGACGGTGCCCCATGCTGTGAGGCACAACTCTATCTTGCGAAGCTGTTCGTTGGACTGGGCAGGACACCCGTTGTACTGACCTTCGTTGGAGCTCGCTTCGAGGACGCAGTTCATGGAGTTTCACGAGAGGGACTACGGGAGTTGTGTGACTCCTATGTTGAGGAGACTGGACGTACACCACTCCGTTTCTTCCCAGTACACCACCAGGCTAGCTTCGTTTGGATGCACAGGATTGCTACTCTGGAGGGTCCCACTAGGACCGTGGAGGACCCCACTTTGGCAGAGACCACCAAGTACCTGGTGATCTTGGACCGCTTCTGCCAGGATATCCTCAGGGAGTGGAGAGACGAGGCTTACTGTACTCACAATGCTGAGGTTCGAGCGAGGAGCCTATAGAACCAGCTGGACCAGGCACACGCAGAGGCCGCCCGTGCCAGGGAGACTACAGAGGCACTTCGCAGGGAGCTGGACCAGGCACGCACAGAGACCATTCGTGCCAAAGAGACTACAGAGGCACTCCGCAGGGAGCTGGCACAGAGGACCATCGAGCACGTGAGGGAGTTGGACGCTCTCTACTAGGCAGGCTCCCGTTCTGGAGGGGCACGAGTTCGGATCATGGCTCGTAAGAGCACACTCACAGTGCCTCACGAGAGTGGTCCGCAGACAGTGCGTCTACCAGCAGCACCCGACCTGACTCCAGCAGTCCGAGCCACGATGGCTAGTGGAGCTAGACGATTCAGCCGTGGCAAGGACTTGAGGCTCGTACCGCTATCATGTACCAGCTCAGAGTCTAGTGGCAGTTGTGGCACTGCAAGAATTCTGGTTTATCGCAACGAAAAAATTCACCGCAATAGGTTGTTTTTCGTCGCAATAGGTCGCTGTTGCAACGAAAACGAGCGTGGCGATAGTTTTTACGAACCGTCATAATAATTCCCGTGGCGATAGGTTATTTGCGACTCCTTGGCATCCGTGGCGAATAGGATGCTATTGCAACGGTTTTACATCTGTGGCAAATAGTACGCTATTGCAACGGTTTCATGTATTACGACGATTTAATGTATCGCAACGAATTGTACGGTATTGCAACGGGTTCACGATTGTGGCAAATAGTTTGGTATTGCAACGATTTCATATTTGTGGCAAATAGTATGTTGTTACAGCGATTTAGCGTATTGCGACGATTTAACGTATTGCAACAAACAACATGGTATTGCAACGATTTCACATTCGTGGTAATTGTATGTGGTTGCAACAAATTCACAGGCGTGGCAATAGTACGGCATTGTAACGATTTCACATTCGTGAAAAATAGTATGTTATTGCAACGGTATAGCATATTTCGACAATTTAACATATTGCAACGAATAGCATTGTATTGCAACGATTTCGTAGGCGTGGCAATACTATGGTATTGTAACAATTTCACATTTGTGGCAAATAGTATGTTATTGCAACAGTTTACCGTATTGCGATAATTTAACGTATTGCAATGAATAGCATTGTACTGCAATGATTTTGCGTTTGTGGTAATAGTACGTGATTGGAACGATTTTCACATTCGTGGCAAATACTACAGTATTGCAACGATTTTCACTGCCATGGCAAATAGTAACATATTGCAACGAGTTATGGTGTAGCGACGATTCACCATATTGCAACGAATATCACGGTATTGCAATGATTTCACATCCGTGGCAAATAGTATGATACTGCGACGGTTTAACGTCCGTGGCAAATAGTAGGTTAGTGCAACGAGTCAACAAACGTGGCGAATTGTACCGTATTGCAACGATTTCAGATCCGTAGGAACTAGTCTGGTACTGCAACGATTTCGTATCCGTGGTGAATAGTTGGGTAATGCAACGAGTCCACAAACTTGGCGAATAGTACCGTATTGCAATGATTTCAGATCCGTTGGAACTAGTATGGTACCACAACGATTTCGCATCCGTGGCAAATAGTTCGGTATTGCAACGATTTCGCATCTGTGGCAATAGTGTTTTAATGCAACGTTTTTTGAGTCGTTGCCAAATGTTTATACTGCAAAGTTTCTTCATTCTATTGCCACGTTTTATCATCCGTATTGGCAATAGCTTCCTATTGCAACAATTTCTCATTCGTGACAAGAAATTCGTAATGCCACGTTTTATAATTAGTGGCAGTAGAACCCGAATGCACCAGGTTTGAAAATTAGTGGCAACATAATAACAAGTTTAACAATAAACATCCATCAATTTTACAACACGCATAACAACACTCAAGGATTACTTAAGCGACGTGTTTGCATGCTAAGAGTTTTCCTAAGCTGACCGGGACTAATTGTTGGAGCAGGTGGCTTTTGGTGGTTCCTTATTTGTTGGAACTTCTGTGGAGTGGTCGCCATCATCATTTTGTGCATTTAAGCCAATGAGGCGCGCATGTCCTGCAGTCCTTAGCTGTCTGTTCACGATCAGCTGCTATCTGACCTTGTAAGTTCTGGACTTCAACGATTAACTCTTCATTCTCCTGGTTTATGCAGTCCATCTGGGTGTTTAAGCTATCATTTCTTCCTTCCAAGTCCTGCACTATTTCATTGAGGCCTGCATTTCTAACTTCTAAGTTTCGAACTTGGTCGTTGAGGTGTTCAGACATCTGGATACGCATACGTTCACGTTCGGGACCAATTGGGTTAGCCATATAACCACGCCCCCGAACCTGTGATCCTGCACAACCGATTGAGGATCTATAACAACGCTGGAAGATGTGGTTTCTCTCCTCATTTGGAATTGGGCTTCCCTGCTCCGCTTCCATGTCGTCCACTTGGGCACGTGGCTGGATCTATATACGAAAAGAAAAAGTCACAGATAATTTGCAAATATTTATTTAATTGGGAATTGTTTGAAGTGTTACTCATATGTACAACTTCTGCCAGCTTGTTTGTCCAGTTACCGTTCAAAAAATGGCTTGCCTCCCACAGTTGTATGTCATCGGGTTCTTCTCCGGTCTCTGGGCCTCGCTACATAAAATACAAGTAAACATCAACTTGTCGGTATACATATTGTTTGCTGCGCAAAGTAAAAGCATGATTTATTTTTCATACCTTTTCGTAACTAAGTTGGGCACAGTATTTGGAGCCAAGCAAGTGACACGCCTTTCGTCATCTTCGATTTTGAGAATTGGTCCTGCTTATTGACTGCAATAATTTTAAGAATTAATTCCACGAATAAAAGTAAATGAAATACTTTTTGTATGATGTGAAGCTATTAAAAAGTTAGCTGACCTTGAATTGCTCAGACCCAAAATATTCTATTAGGTGCAACCACTCGGGCGTCGTTACGTCAGCGGGCTGGTTTCGTATACGATCTTCATCAGTAGAATAACTCTTATAGGTGGCATGCAAAGTCGAGTGCCACCCCTTGTAGCGCTTACCAGCAATTTTCAAAATTTTTCTTGCGCTCTCCGGTGTGTCCTCCATGTCCCAGGAATACTGTACATTGTATAACAAGTTGTAAACGTACAGGATGGGGATCGCAAGAAAAAATACCTATGTGAGGGTGTGACAACACTAACCAGAATGTCTCGTACTATATCTCTCTTGTCACTATGGCCAACCTCTGCCCACTTGTTGCTTATTTCATTCTTTTTAATAAATTGTTTTTTAGAACTCTTTTATCAAATATGTGGAATATTCTAATGATTTAATTTTTTGAGTTTGACTTTATAATCTAACTTCAAAATTTTCAAGTTTGGATTTTTTGTGTTCTCGCTCTTTTCCAAATGCGGGCTTTTACAATATTAAGATATTCTTTCAAGACAAACATATTAAGATACTAGGATATTATGGCCAGGTAATGGAAATTTTTAGAACGTGTTTGCCGTAGAGTTAAAAAGATCAAGACACAGCATGATCAAAGTCATGCACGCTGAGTTCAATTAACTAAAATGCTTTGTCTACTTACATGGCCCTTGAAGCAAGCCACCTAGAACGAAGAGCCCTTCTGTTTAGTCTATTGCTTGAATAATTCCCAAGTCATCGCCTGCAGTCAACAAGCTCCATGTGCTGCTCCGTTAAGAAAATACCACTAGACTAACAGAATGAAGCAAGACGCCAAGGTTATAAATAGCTACCCAATTAGTGGCTAAGCACTCAGCCCTTGTTTGACAGAAGTTGGTGAACAAACAATGGCTGGCACAAAGCATGTCTCACTTATGGTAGTGTTCTTGACCGTTGGAATAGCCAATGCCATTAGGGTGGCTAGATACTCAGCTTCTGAAGGAATGGGCCAAGGAGGGGGGAATGGTGGAGGGTATCAGAATGGGGCTGGGTCCGGATTGGGGAACGGCTCTGGAACTAGTGAGAGTGGTGATAATGGAGCTTATGCTAGTGGTGGAAGCAGTGGTAATGGCGGTGGCTCAGCACAATATGGTGGTTATGGGTTTGGCAGTGGATCTGGCAAGGGATCTGGCTTTTCTCAAGTGAGCTATCCATATATGGGACTTGATGGCCATACTAGTGCTGGGGGTAACGGTGGGGGTGGCGGCGGCGGACAAACGGGTTCAAGCAATCTGGGCTCTGGTGGATATGGTACTGGCGGTGGCATGGGAAGTGGGTCTAGTACGGCCCATAGAGGCAACCCATTCACTTCAACACCCCCGATTGCAACTGCAGATGCTTCTGGTAATGGTGGGGGCACAGGGGGCAGCCACAATGGTGGGAGCGGAGGCGGTGATGGCAATGGATCTGGGTATAGTGATGGACAACCTTAAAGTGTGTCATTTATAGGATTTCAAGCTGGAGTGCACAATTTGTGATGCAATTTGGTCCCATTTTAATTTTTCTTTTTCTCTTTCGACGTATTACTTGGCAGGAACTAATAAAGAGCTGCAATATCTTTGAAACCTAGTAATGTAAGGTTCAACGGAACACAGACTATGTTAGTAGGCAGGAACTACTAGCATGCATGTGCCTCCTGTCATCTGGCCATCAATATGCATCTACAATCTTTTGACTTCAAATTTGAAATAATTTGTTGATATTTGTGCTTGGCATAAAAAACAGGAAATGCTGAAGATAATTCTTGTAGATATCATAACCTATTTTCGGTGTCATTATAGCCGACGATCCGCCTAGCTTTGTAACACACATGCATATGCTCGCAGCTTTTTTGAACTATTTTTATGCCTAAATCGAGGATGATATGAAATGAGTAATGGTGTGTCCCAATTAATATTTGTCTGCCACTAAATTTGCAGCTGTCAGGTGATATTCGTACGTGGATCTACACTTTTTCATGTTATGAATCCAAATCCATAACGCAAAATAATGAATAATTTAATAAATAAAAGAAAAGTGTTAACAATGGCGTGGAGAAGGGGAAAGGCAGAAGGGAGGAGAAGGAGTTCGGCACGGAACAGAGTGCTCGTTACTTTTCTGTTCACCTTGTTCAGAGTTGGTTACACGTACTTATAACACCCACGTCATGCCACTCGACTACAACACGTTACGTGCGGGACCACATGTCACCATACACACGCGTACTCGCCCTCCTCTTCCGTGCGCCGCGCCGTTGGTCGTCACCCCGGAACGCCGAAGCCTGAGAAGCAGAGGTGTTGACATCTCCTCCCACGGAAGAACCTGCTTGTCGACCCCAAGCAGGGGCGTGCGGAAACTCTTGGTGCAGTCGCTCGGCGTCTTCCCAGGTCGCCAATTCTTCATACATGCCAGTCCACTGAATAAGAACTTGACGAAGAGTAGATCCTCCACGAAGAACAGAGTGTTCTTGCAATATGCATTCAGGGACCTGCAGAGAGTCAAGGTCTTGAGGAAGCACTGGACTAGCAGTATGTAGACGAGGATGAGCTCCCTTAAGCTGCAAAACATGGAAAATGGGGTGAATCGAAGAATAGGCAGGCAAGTCGATCTTGTAGGCAACAGAACCAATACGGCCAATGACTTTGAATGGACCAAAGTATCTGAATGAGAGTTTCTGACAAGAGCGTGGTGAAACCGATGATTGCACATACGGTTGGAGCTTCACATAGACCATGTCACCTTCGAGAAAAGAGCGATCACACCTCTTTTTGTCAGCGTGAAACTTCATCTTTTGTTGAGCACGTAACAAGTGTTGCCAAACTAAGGCTGAAATCAATGAACATTCCT
The DNA here is from genome assembly GCA_036927565.1 of Tuctoria greenei. Classification (NCBI taxonomy): domain Eukaryota; kingdom Viridiplantae; phylum Streptophyta; class Magnoliopsida; order Poales; family Poaceae; genus Tuctoria; species Tuctoria greenei. The sequence continues at coordinate 153,062,681 of JAYESD010000007.1, forward strand.
GTAACCAAGTCTGCAAGTCTGAAGTTCCACAGCAATTTTCAGAGTATAAGCCGAAGAAGTGAGGCAGATGACCGTATAACACCTCAAAAGGAGACTTGTTCAGAGAAGAATGGGTACTAGTGTTGTACAGAATTCCGCCAAGGACAGCCAGTGGACCCACTTGGAAGGGCAAGCATGTACAAAACATCTCAAGAAGGTTTCGAGGCATTGATTCACACGCTCAGTCTGTCCGTCAGATTGGGGGTGATATGCAAGAAGACATGCGAAGTTGAACTCCAGCCAGTGCAAAGAGCTCACGCCAAAACCTGCTGGTAAACACTGGTTCATGATCAGAAATTATGGCGAGAGGTAACCCATGTAACTTGTATACATGGTCCAGGAAAATCTTGGCCACAGAAGCTGCATTATATGGATGGTGCAATAATATAAAGTGACCATATTAAGAGAACTTGTCAACAATAACAAGAATGCAGTTGGAGCCACCAGACTTGGGTAATTCATCAACAACGTCCATGGATATTACTTGCCATGTAGCAGAGGGAACTTCCAGAGGCTGGAGCAGACCAGGATACCTAGTGCGGTTTGGCTTTGCTTGCTGGCAGACTGTACAAGAATTAACAAAGTTTGTGACTGCAGATTTTAGCCCAGTCCAGGCAAACAACTGCTTGATACGCCTGAGAGTGACTGGAAGGACAGAGTGGCCTCCCAGAGCACTGTCGTGGAGAGAAGAGATTATGTTTTGGTGAAGTTTGGGATCAGCACCCACCCATATACGACCTTTGTAATGAATAACACCCTGCTGCAGAGAATAATGAGGGACTGCAGCTGGGTTTGCAGCAAGAGCAGAAAGAAGTTCCTGGGCTTTAGGGTCTGCATTGTAACTCACAACAATTTCAGAAAGCCAAGATGGAACAGCCCTAGAGATTGCCACGGCTTGATGTTCAGATGGTCTTTTAGAAAGCGTATCTGCAACCCGATTATGAGTCCCTTTATTGTATTGTACAGTATATTGGAGACCCAATAATTTGGAGAAAACTTTCTGCTGCCAAGGTGTATGGAGCCTTTGGTCTGTGATATGAGATAAGCTGCACTGATCAGTCTTAATGATGAACTCCCCATACTGTAAATAAGGTCTCCACTGCTGGACTGCTAATAAAATAGCTAGGTATTCTTTTTCATAAGTAGACAGACCCAAGGTCTTTGGTCCCAAAGATTTGCTTACAAAGGCTACAGGGTGATCAGCTTGCATTAAAACTGCACCAATGCCATATCCACTAGCATCTGTCTCTATGACGAAAGGCATTGAGAAATTAGGCAGTGCTAGGACTGGGGCTGTGCTGAGAGCACTTTTCAGAGCTGAGAAGGCTTCATCACGTTCAGTTGTCCAGATGAACAGAGAATTCTTCATGGGAAGTTTAGTCAGTGGTTTGCTTAGAACCCCAAAATTCTTTACAAATTTCCTGTAATATCCTGCTAACCCCAGAAAACTTCTCAGCTCTTTAGTTGAAACAGGGACTGGCCACTGTACACTAGAAGTAATTTTTGATGGGTCAGTTGATACTCTTGAAGAACTGACAATGTGGCCTAAATAGGAAATTTGTTGCTTGGCAAAATAGCACTTTGACAGTTTAATTTTCCAACTGTCTTTCCGCAACAACAGCAGCACTTGTTTCAGGTCAGAGATATGACTCTCATAAGATGGACTATATACAAGGATATCATCAAAGAATACCATAACACATTTACGCAAAAGTGGTTGCAAAGTGGCATTCATAGCCCCCTGAAAAGTAGCTGGAGCTCCAGTCAACCCAAAAGCCAGAACTCCGAAATCAAAATGCCCCTCATGGGTTGAAAAGGCTGTTTTATGCTCCTCACCTGGCTTGAGAAGGATTTTACGAAAACCAGCCCAAAGATCAAGATTAGTAAACCACTTTGCATTAGACAATTCTTGAAAGATGTCTTCCATCACAAGAATAGGAAATTGCCTTTTAACAGTTAATGCATTCAAGTGTCTAAAATCAACACAGAATCTCCAGGTATTATCCTTTTTCTTGACTAAGGGGACAGGAGAATTAAACTCACTGTGACTAGGCTGGATTAGACCACTGTGCAACATCTCTTGGACCTGTTTGTCAATTTCAGATTTCAGTTTAGGGGGATACCTGTAGGGTCTGATGTTAACTGGCCTGGCACCAGCAATAAGTGGAATAGAGTGATCACAGGCCCTACTAGTGGCAGTTCTTTAGGAGCTTCAAACAGGTCAGAAAATTCCTCTAGCAGGGACTGAATTTCTGGTGGTACTTGTGGAGACAGAGATGATGCTTCACTGGACTGCAAAGATAGCAGTTGAATAACAGTGGCAGGAGGTATTTCAAGGAGAATACCTTGCAGTAGTGCAGTAGAGTTTTTATAATGGATGGACATCCATTTCTGTCCCCAATGAACAGCCATGGGACTAAAATCCTCCAACCAATCCATGCCAACCACCAGATCATAACAGTGTAGAGGAATAATCTTAAGATTAGAAATAAAGTCATAGCCTTGCACATGCCATTGAGCATTAAGCAATTCAGTCTGACAGACAATGGAGTTGCTATTGGCAACTAAAACCTGCATAGGCCTCTGTAGAGAAGAGATGCCAGACAACTTAGTAGCAGTGTTAGAACTTAAAAAGGAATGGGAACTGCCACTATCCACCAAAATTAATATCTCAACATTTTGAATTGAGCCCAACATTCTCATAGTTTTCTGAGTTTCTCTACCAGAGAGTGCAACAATAGACAAAGTGAAGAATAATTGGTGCTCAATCTGAGGTTCAGAAGTTTAAGCAGTAGAATCTTCCAAATTCAGAATTTCCTAAATTTCCTCAACAGCATGCAACTGAACTGCTGGAGAACATTTGTGGCTTTTATGCCACTTCTCTGCACAGATCTTGCAAAGGCCCTTGGCCATACGGTATGACTTAAGTGCTGCCAGTTTGTCAGCAGTTAGAACAGATTTTGAAGTATCAGAATTTTTCTTGTCATCAACTGCTGGTAATGCCGTGGCTCTATCAGAGGAAGGAGGAGGAAGAAGTGAGTGTGCAGTCTTAGCTGGATGGTACTTAGAGACATGTGGAAAGTCGGAATAAGCATTGTGTGAATAATCAAGCCGCTTAATATCCTTCCTTCTACCAGTATTAGAGACAACCTCTTCATTCAGAGAAGCAAGGATACACGCTGTATCAAGGTCAGGAGGCCTCTGAACCACTATAGAAGCCCTGATATCTCCCTTAAGCCCATCTATAAATCTGGTAGTGTAATATAACGGATCTGTGACAGATTCGTAGGGATGAAACTGATCTATCAATTCTGGAAACTGTGTAATATAATCTGAAACAGATCCAGTTTGATGAATGTGAACCAACCTTCTAATCAAAATCTCGTGCTGATTCCTACCGAATCGGTCCATTACCAGAGAGCAGAAATGGTGCCAAGAAGAATGTCCTAATTTCCTTTCCACTGACTGTAACCAGAGTGCGGCTGCTCCCTCAAAATGCATAGAAGCCACTTTCACCCATAATCCCATATCTACTGAATAGAGATCAAAATAATCTTCACACCTAGACTTCCATAGTTTAGGGTTATCACCGTCAAATTTGGGGAATGTCATCTTAGGCAGGGAACCACGATGAGAAACATCACTAGATGAACGATCATGCGCAGATCCAGAAAAACGAGCTGGGAGAATAGGATTAGAGTCTTTCATACCCTTCACTGGGATGTATGTGTGTGTATAGACGGAGCCAAATCCAGCTTCACTGTTGGTGTCGTAGCGAACTCCTGCGCGGTCGTCGGGGATGAGACCTGAGTTGACGCGCTCTGGAGGAGACATCATACCAGCAGCAGTGGACCGGTTGAGCGCCTCACGCTTGAAGAACTTGTTAAGTTTGGCCACCTCCAGCTTGACGCTCGTGATGGAGGACCCGATCTCCGGCTTCCATGTACCGAAGGACTTGTCGAACTTCTCTGCAGACGACTCGAGCGCGGCGATGCGATCGCTTCGTTGCTGCTCGGCGGAGGAGAAGTCGTCCAGACACTTGTCGAGTGTCGCCGTCTGCTCGGCGAAGCCTCGGGACATCTCCGCACGAATTTGCTTCATCATTTCGTCGAACATGAGCTTGACGTTAGGCTCCATAGCGCCGAACACCTTCTGCCGCCGAGTGTAATGCTGGTGCTCCTCCAGCGCGCAGGATCGGAAATCGGATACCAATTGTTGACAATGGCGTGGAGAAGGGGAAAGGCAGAAGAGAGGAGAAGGAGTTTGACACAGAACAGAGTGCTTGTTACTTTTCTGTTCACCTTGTTCAGAGTTGGTTACACGCCACATGTCACCAGACACACGCGTACTCGCCCTCCTCTTCCGTGTGCCGCGCCGTTGGTCGTCACCCCGGAACGCCGAAGCCTGACAAGCAGAGGTGTTGACAAAAAGCTAATACTATATGCATAAGGGCCACGGGGGCATATACGACCACATATATTTCATGCTGAAACGTGTGGCTGATGATGAGCAGGCCAGGTCGAAAAATAGTAATTTTACGTTACAAGGGATATATAGAGTACTAGTTATCAAAAACTGAACTCAAAAGTTGAAGTTTTATGTTACTCCAATGCAAATAGTCATATTTCTTTAAAAATTTTGGTTCGCTCCAATAAATGAGCTTACCACTAGCATCTAAACCACGCACTTGTCATGTAAGCTGCTTTAACATAAGGTCGACGGATGTTCAGTTTTTATTCTAGTTACTCGAAATAAATGGTCTTACCACTGAATCATGGCAATTGATAAAAGCTAATTCATCACCCCCTTCCTATGTATATACATCAAATGGGTAGACAGAATACGGTTACTCACAGGTACTCCCTCCACCTCATTCTGATGAGCACATAATGAGGGATGAATATACTCTCCAGTTTCGAAAAGAGAGTCATTTTAACCTTATTCTCAAAGTAACTTAAAGCAAGTTGTTTTCTATCTTCAAATGCATTTTGATCGAATATGATCTTGCATGCATGTGGATGGCAAAGTAATATATGGTTCACTTGATATCAAGATTTGCAAAAATATAAAAAAATAGTTGGGAATCAAACCCAGGTCACAAACTCTTAATTAGAGTGTTGTCTCAACCAATCAACATACAATGCTACACTAAATTGTATATGTACATTTCTTTAGATGATGAAATTGTATACGTGCATACTTAAATGTATTTGATATGAGCAAAGGGTAAAATATACCTAATTAATCAATCATTAGTAACCGAAATCCTGTCTAAAACGATATTATTTTTGAAAATGGAAGGGGAGTAGACACCAAAAAGGCAAAGGAATGCCTCCCGTAAACCATTTACTTGGGCGCTGCAGACGAGCTAGGCATCTAACCAATCACTTCGTTAAAGCACCAATCGGGAGCATGACGAGCATTAAACCGCCTTCCGCTTTAAAGAGTCGCGAGTGAACAGTCCGTGGAAAAAAGAGATCCCATCGTAAGACGCTGATAAATTTCAGGTTTTTTTCTTTTTGCTTTAATGCAACGTTTAAATTTTAATTGGGGCGTCATCCCTGTGAGCTAAGAGTAATACCATTGCTCCAGCTGATGTATACTATTCTTTGCAGTGATCGAGGCCACATTTAACAACCAAGTCTAAATTAATCGTGAATTAGACGAGGCCACATGTATATTGGGCTCTTACTTTCTGACAGTCCATAACCATACAAGGTCTACTCTCCCTGCATCGTGAATTATACTACTAGTAGTCTAAGTATTATTAGTCGTAGGCTACTTATTTAATCACCTGAGATTTAGGGTATACCCAGAAGATTGACTATGTCGAAAAACAGCATCTAGCTAGCCCTGCACTGTTTATTTAATTATTGGACCGTACGCAAAATATAACCAAGTTAAGGTCAGCTTATTTGAAAAGCTGGTGGAAAGCAGCTTTTGCTTATGTCCTGCTTTTAGTTCATTCTGAGGAGCTGAACTAATAAGCTGTTACAGAAGTTTCCTGTTTTGCATACCTTTAGCTTATTTTTACGAAGAAGCTACAGCAGAAGCTGTGTCAAAGAGGGCCTAAGTCTGGTTACCTCGGGCTGATAAAAGTAAAGTACACTTTCAAGCTCTGGTAAACGGAGCTTCTCTGAAAATATATAATAACAAAGTCCACGTATGGATTATGGAGTAAGCAATGGACGAAGTCGTCGCCTGACACGGAGTAAACAAGCTTTAGTAAGATCATGATAAGAGAAAGGAAAAGTCGCCACTAGGACACTCCAAACTGATGCTGGAACTGGATCACTATCCATACCAAAAATAATGCATGCAGCTAACAAAGTATTCTCTCTGTTTTGAAATACTTGACCGTCATACAGCTTTGTTTAAATTATGAAAGACGTGAAATAATGATTTCACCCTTCTACTAGTCATTCCCACCCGTTTTTTAGGATTGTGCTTAAAAAATAGTGGTGCAGATACTATAAATCGGAGGAGTAAAGATGGAATACTTTTTATTTGACTTAGAGGGTCTAATACTAAAGTATTTTTCTATTTAATTTAGAGGGTCAAGTATTTCAGAACAGGGGTATACCTTTGCAACCTTCACTTAGCAATCTTACAATTTGAGGTTCCCTCTATTTTGCTTTAATGTAATTTGTATATTTTTAATTGGGGCGACATCCATGTTCAGAGGGTAATACCATTGCTCCGACTTAGGCATGGTAATGGGTTCGATTCTGGGTGGGTCGAGTAAAAATCCACCCAAAATGAGAGAAACTGCAGGTGAAATTTGAGATCAGCGCACTCGCACCTGCGGGTGAGAATTGGCACCTGCACCCATGGGTTTTGGTGCCCATCGGATTTGACTTGTTTAGGAACCTATTACATGGTTTGGTAAACAGCTCCAATGAATTTACAGTACAACATTTAGCAATTAGTGGATCATTATAATAATATCGGATTCAATCTTATGCACAGGTAATGACTCACAACATAAAACTCGAGTAAATAAAATGAATATGTCAGATAGAAAGAGAAAGAGGGAGATACTAGCTTGTCTTATCCTTGCAATGACCAAGCTACTCATCCGTACTCGATATTAACCTTATCCATGGTTGTCCAGAGGTAACAAAAATAATGATTAAAGAACACAAGAAAAAGAACAATAGCTCTCTTACGATTTCACTTGTGTCCCTCTCTTCGAAAACATGGTTGCTCTGTGGTGGACACAGACTAAAATCATAGCGGGATGAACATAAACTGTAATCGCAAAACAGAGGTCATTTCAACCACCAGCCCCCAAATCCTCTTTTATGCCTTCAAAAAATTAGGTGGGCTTACAGAGGAGCTTCACTACTCCATAGGCAGTAGGGGGGCTTGAAGCCCCCTTCCCCTGTTATGTCCGCCCCTGGCACCTGGCAGCTAACAAGCTTGCGGCGTGGAGGCTCATGGCAGAAATAGGCTCTCAGCCTGGCCGGTATAGCTCCATCCTTACTGGAGAGGAGATGGAGGAGGCAACGCAAAAACTTTTCAGTGGTGTCGCTGCACGACCAACCACTATTTATCGCCAACGACAAGGACATCGGTGCACTAACGATCAAAATCACTGCTCGCCAAATACGGAGTCGTGGGATGGGGGCTTGCGAGAGCCACTGCTCGCCAGATACGGAATCAAGGGAGGCCGTCGGGGAAGCCACCATTCGCCAACTCTGTCAAAAAATGAAGCGAAGTAAGGATAAGGCCAGTCGAGCAGCCAGGCTGAGTATTGGGCCATTTCGCCACTACTAGAAAAAGCGTTTTCATAGGTGACTCTAAATCTATTATCATTTGCGATTCTGAAAACCGCTTGTGAGAAAGCTCCTGTGAAAATGGCCGATTACGACTAGTGGCGGCAAAAATCACCTCTGAAAATGCATTATCACAAGCGGTTATTTACCACCGACCGCCTTTGAAAAAGCATTATCATATGTGATTCTTTACTACTAACCGTCGGTGATAATTCCTTGTCACAGGCAGTTCTTTACTACCGACCGCCGGTGATAAAGTCTCATCACGGACGGTTCTTTACACCTGACCACCTATGATAATGCTTTATCACACGTGGTTATTAACCATCGACCGCTGGTGATGGTAATGCCTTATCACAGGCGGTTCTTTACCGCTGACCGCCTGTGAAGTTATATACTCTATACAACACTACATGATGTCTATTTCTAATTTCCATGTCAAATTTAAATACACTTTCACACACAACACAAACACTATTTTTCACAAGCAAATTAACAAAATATAAGTAAACTCATATACATACAATGCAAGTACTCATATATTTCAATTCATAGTTAACAAGTACACATATTTACAAGATTCACTAAAAACTTCTTACATAATCATAGTTGCTAAGTTCTGGCACATCGGCATGTGAATCTGTGTCGTCGAAGAACAGTCCTCTTCGGTGAATAATTTTGCAAAGCATGAAAGTGCAGATTTCACTCACAATATTATCGACTCCGGTGCGAGGCATATTCCTAGCAATCGGCCAAATCTTCGGTCACATCCATGTACTACAATGAAAACATAATATAAGTATTTGATAGTGTTTGTGATAATGAAAACATAATTTATGTATTAGAACACACTAGTGAAAATGATAATGAAACTCAAAATAAGAAAAATACAGTATCAATACTAAGGATAACTTACATCCTCATGATTCCTGTAGTGACTCTATATGAACTGGCGAACCGTAGTTGCTAGTAGATATAATATCGCAAAAGACACTACAAGAGACTGCTTGGCACAAAGAAATTTTGTTCCTATTTCCAATACGATCCTGTTAGTAGGTCGCTCACCATCAAGTTCTTTCCAGTAAAGCACCCAAACTTTGTCATATAAGGAATGACATATAAGACTTGGCAACCTATATACGTGTGTATATAAAAGTATAAAATTCCCGTACTTTTTTAAAATGTTCATGAAATCTTTGTATCTGTTTGATGGGATATCGGTTGAGTCCATGACCGTCACTGAACCGATCTTTGGCTTGATGAAGATACAAATATAGTGATTACTACACACATAAGAACACATGTGTTAAGTTAATAATTAACAATAATTGCTATTTTGACGTCATGTGTCAAACTTACTCGAAGTGGTACGAAGCATTTATGAGGTCCTTGCTTGCTTAGACAAAGTTAGGCACGGCTTGTTCTATGTAGACTATCATTTCCATCTTTCTTTTCTTCATCATCTCTTTGCTTTTCTTTTCAAATTCTTTTTATATCATTTTCTGGTATTCAATTGAATATTGGTCATTTTTGACGTCGAAATTCGATTAGCAATCCTAGTCTGGTAAAGGATTACCATCTTGCCATTCACTTTTTGGTAATCCATGTATTATATCCTAAAGAATAAGTCTGGAATCGTTATAATCTCATGACACGTATGCGTGCAGTAAGAAAAGCAAGTACGAAAGATTAGAGGCACATATATGAGTAAAAAGTTTATTTCAAGCATTTCTTGATAGAACAGGATCTGCAGATCTTCAAAGAAAACTGGGCGTCTATCATTTGCGGCTCCTCTCCAAAATACTTCTTCTGGCACACGAAATTTGATAGTGCTAAATTTATATTTAGTGTTGCACAGCACGTACCATTCATGCATTCTCCTTAGCAGGAAAGTCTATTTGCTAAGTTGTATCATTGTCATGAACAGTTTCACATTCTCAAACTGTGGAGGAATGTCCTCCTTCTTGTATACCGAGATCCCTTTTTTAACGAAACAGGAATCCCAAGAATGAACTTTGTCGTCTTATTCCCATGCCTCATTATTTTCCATTGCTGGCACGTATAAAGCATGAGATGTTGAAGTTATTTTCTTCATTCCTTCCAGATACTTTGACACTGCCTCTGAAGATTCCTTATTTTTGTATGAGCTAACTTGCAGATGATCTATCAAAGTAGCAGCTGTAGGAAGTTTATCATTAGACTTAACTTCTTCAGCATGCACTTGTACTGCTTCAACCTATTGTTCAACTAGATGCTCTTGTACTGCTTCAACCTATTGTTCAACTCGTTGCTCTTGTACTGCTTCAACCTGTTTTTCAACAAGTTGCTCCTGTTTATCTTTACTATCATCCTTTCTGAGAGATAGCGGGAGTGGATGTCCGTGAACCTTCAACATAGAAGACGGGGTTGAGGTCTTCCGAGATGTGACAGCGGGGCTCAACATTGGTTCATCATCCAACTTGATATCACATCGGTACCAAAGAATTAACTTGTTGGCAGCTTACCCCAGTGTCATTGTCTCCTCGGGAGTGTTGTCATCTATTTCATAAGCTTCAAAATTATTCTTGACGATTTCAAGAACTTGCACCACAGCATAATACATAAGAAGGTGATTATAATTGAAGATGTGATATGATTTTGCGATAGCAGTGGCAACCTCATTTGTTTTGTTCCCTGGTTTACCAATGTGGACAAGAAGACGAAAAGATTTGTCGCCAATGATATCATCGTCAGAGAAGTTAGTTGGACTGATCCTGCGCTCCTAGACAAGGTAGTTGGAGATAACAACGCATCATTTGCCATGGGCACCAACACTCTATTGTCATATGGCAATTGCCCAGATTCTCTAAGTTTATGCAATATTTGTTGTGCAAAGGTCTTGACCTTTACTTCAATCTTATCTTCAAGTGTCTTCTTGAACTTATCACAACTTCTGTATGGCATTGCATCGTTCGGGAACCCCTCTTTCCAGGACATCTGAGAAGAGATTGCTCGAACCCGTCCACTGTGTTCAGGATTGTCTAGGACAGCAGTAAGTTGGTCCTTCTCCCTCCCTGGCTTGAAGAGACCATTCTCTTGCTTTTCAGTTACTTCTGCTAATCTTTACTCTACTTCGTTCATAGATTTGGGCTTTGCAAGTTTGCGCTCCCTAATCAAACCTGACAAAGCTAACACTCGTGGCTTAGTTCGCTCATTACAGCCTTTTAGCAGGTCAACATTGCCTGTGCTGACAATGTCCTCTATTATCTTATGCTATTTCTCAATTGTTGGGGCATATCTGGTTTACCCCAAGTGATGGTGGTATGTTTTCTTCTTTGCAAGATCATACCTAACTTGACTTAGAGCTACAGCCTCAGGTGTGTTCTTTTGACAAACAAATTCTTCCACTAAGCTTGCGTGATTTTTCCCATCTCTTAGGGCTATGGACCTTATTATCCTTCACATAAGAATTTGTTACACTCTTCCAACCACAAGACTTCTTGTCGCAAGAAATTAATGTGGCTTTCTTAACAACTTCTTCCATGGCTTTTGAGACCTTGAATTGTTTCTTCAACTTCTCCCACAACTCATTCTCGCCTGACTTAGGGAATTTTTTCTAATTGTCAGTTGTGATCGGCACGAGGGCCCTAAGAAGACAACCACAAGCATTTCAGTAATTTTCAACAACATCAAGCGGTTTTTGGGGAAGTCCGCCATCACCGCTTCTTGTTATTTATATTATTCCTTATGTACCCTTATTTGCACCTTGTTGCCCTCATTTTCACTTTAGTGAACCCGAGGACTCAGGTGTTGGAGAACCTTCTACATGTTTCGTAGTAGAAGTCACCTCGTTTTCTTAGCGTTTAAACTAGATAGAAAAGAATTAAAAGACATTATTTACTTGACAAGCAACATTAACTTAAATAATACTATTTATGATTTATTGGACCAGACAAATACCATACCTCGTCGCCGGGATCATATTCTCTAGGTCAAGATCCTCTGAAGTCCTTTTTAGTTTTTGTTAGATTTGGAAAAGGATCCAAGAACTGTGATACGAGCCATGACCACTGGACTCATTACTGGAGTGGTTTGAGTAACCTTCAACATTGCAAACTTCCTTGTTATTAGCGGCAACATTACGTTGCGAGATGATCTTCTTAGAGCCTTCCATGTTAGTACTGATAAGATAAAATAGTGTTTGCTTATCAGCTGAATCTAGAATGAAGTTACTAGAGGGGGAAGAGAGGAGGGAGGTGTACGACACCGGTGACCCGACCTGTTAGTTCTAAACAAGAAACTTCATGGTGCAAAATGAATGAAAGCTACATATGCATGCATGGATTACATGGAAAAAGCAAAGAAGTATAAGATAATGTCACAAGCTAGCAAGGCTAACTTTGAGGATACTAAACTCATGGATAGAAGACTAAGAGAATGTTACACCCTCCCTCTCTCTCTCTCTCATTCTCTCTGCCCCCCTCTCTCACTCACTCTCTCTCCTCACGCTCTCTCTCCCTCTCTCTCTCACTCTCTCTCCCTCTCTCTCCCTCTCTCTCTCTCCTTCTCTCTCTCACTCTCTCTTCCCTCTCTCTCGCCCTCTCCCCCCTCTCCCTCTTTCAAAAACTTACTCCTTCAGTCCTCCTCAAATCGATGACATTAGGAAAACAAGTTTAACTAAAAAATAAATGAATCTTTTGTTACTAGCCTAGATAAATAAACCATATACAGGCTATGTGCCATGAATGGTGGAGAAACGTAAGACACAAGTTGAAGTAAGCTAGTGCCATAAAACTAAGCCTACAGTACCAACAATCACTGTAGACATTTCGAGCAATTAGAATGTTTTCCATTATTTGTCTTAGACTCGACAGGAATGAGCAGCATGCTAAAGAGGCAAAAAAACTATTGTACTTACTAGGAAAGACAGCTAACAAACACCTAGCACTGTAATCAAGGGGGGTGTTAACGAACATCTAGCATAGAGAGAGGAGGGAGGAGCAAAGAGTATGGCAACGACAACGGAAACACGGGGACAGCAACGGTGCCTGGGCTCTCGTCAACAAGGGGACGATGACGGGGACAATGATGGTGGTGATGGTGAGGACGGCGCTTGGTGGCGAGGGCAAGGACGATGCTCGATGGTGATGGCGAGGCAGCAAATGAAAATTTTGGCTGCCTAATAGTGTAACTTTGTAATATTCCAGGTTAAGTTTGCAGGGCGTGGCCCAGCGGCCTTATCTAGGCGCTCATTTTCACAGGCGGTTATTAAGGAGAGCCGTCTGTGAAAATAAATCTTCACAGGCAGTTTGGTTTTGTTAATGGAGCGCCTGTGAAAATATATTTCCATGGGTGCTCTAGTTACGGACCGCTTGTGAAGATAAAATTTCACAGACTGTTCTGGTTATGGGCAGCCTATGAAGATGTTTTTATGAGAAAAATAATGTCTTCAGAGTATTATGATTTGGGGACCCTAAGATTAGGGTTTGGGGACCCTAATCTTAGGGTTTCCCAACCAGAATACTCCAGACAACATTACCTTCAAGGTGAGGAAAGTTCAAGTGATTTCAAAGGGCCGTGGAGCGTGCCTAGCCTTATAAGCCGAGTGAAGCTCTAGTTTCATATCAAGATTTACTAGATCCATACGTGATTTCAATCTGTCCTTTGTCCTCCTCGGTATGTCCAGCAAGTTCCAATAATGTTGTCAAACACATTCTTTGTAATGTGCATCAAATCGATACTGTGGCAAATTCATCATATAAAAGCTCTTTTGACGCATTCTGTAATATCTTCATTTTACATAAACGTTTACTTGTTTCCATAGAAATCAGCACATGTGTTTCTATGTGAAGCAACATCTTCTCATAATCAAACTCATCATCATCGTCATCATCCTGATTGTCACGACCGCAATCGATATGAGCTTTGTTGCCATCAAAATACCTGACACCTCTCTCATCATCATTATCCACTCACGTGCATCTAACTCACAATGCTTATCTTTTTTTGGATCCCCATGCATTCCGCGTCTTGTGTGACGGGGGAAGGGTGGAAAAAAAAAGAGATTTTTTAGCTATGGAATCTGGCAGGTATCGGTATTGAATTCAATACGGCCTGCAGTGAGTGACATATTTCAAAAATTGATGTGTAGTTTTTTTGAAACTCTCATAATCAAGTGTGATTGGATTACCTGTTGAAGCAATGTTATTTCAACAATCAATATAAGGACATAATATCTCAACTATTATTTGCATATTCGCATGCCTCTTCAACGTTTCAACAAAGCTTGCACATTTTGAATGTACGTAGGATCAGGTATTGGCATATTGTACATCCACGTTCGATCCATCTTCCGTAAAAATATAAAATTGTGAGAACATTTTGTAGCCTAACGGCGTAGTTTTAATGTGTTGCTATCCATTTTTGCAAATTCTAACTCTAGAATCTTAATCTCAAGTAACCCAACACGTTCAATTGCTGATCACATTTTATAGTGTGGTTATAACAATAGTTGAAACTTGAACAAAATACATGGTTATTCCACCCACATAAAGACAAACCTAATATTCTTGCAAGCAAAATGTTGGGGCTAGGAAGGGGGTGGTCGAGGGTGGTCGCAAGGGGGGTGGAAAAGGAGGTCGGGGACCGGGGGGGGGGCACTATAGGAATCTCGATCAATTACATTGGTCAGGGCCTACATAATTAAGGCCTAAACTGATGTAAGTTACTTTATTACGTCGGTTGCCGACCAACGAAGTAGTTTGTACGTAATTAAGGTATCTTAAGTCAGCCGCCGACGTAAGTTACTTAATTACGTCGGTCTCTAGCAACCGACGTAAATTATGTACCGGGATGGGCCACGGGCTGGGCCGGAGTACTTACATCGGCGGCAGCCGACCGACGTAAGTTAAGTTGTATAACTTACATCATTGGGGCAAACCGACGTAAGTTAAGTGGTTTAACTTACATCGGTACGGTCTGACCGACGTAAGTTAAACTGAGCTAACATACGTCGGCATTACCATAGCCGACGTAAGTTAAGTTTTTGATTTTTTTGTTTAAAAACAGAAACTGGCTACCTCGCACGATGGCGAGAACACAGAACAGGCAAATATATATACAAATATAGACATATACCACAGACAGATTCGAAATAGTATCCAAACATCGATAACAACACAATTCCAGTACCAGGCTACACGCTAGCCCCTCCACTACCTCTGGTATCTTCTCGGCGTGTTCCCGAACCCTGCAGAAGAAACAATACATAGAAAAGTTTACTTTTAGAGGACTTCCATATATTTCCATCCATGTAAAATACATTCATTCATTTCTCCATCTCCCGATCCTAAAGATTACCTCCCAATCCTAAAGCATGGAGGGTATATGAACAGATTGAGATTAGAGCAAAAAAATACCTTTTCACCATGAAATAATGAATGATTTGATAGTAGAACAGTTTATGTTCTTATGTCATTTTCATGATTTTAAAGTTGGAATCTGCCATAGATGTGAATATGAAACTTATAGTGCCCAAATTGAACTGAACTTTAATTAGAATGCCCAAACTGAAATTGAAACAGTTAGAATTGGTTAGACCTGATTGCTAACAAAGGGAGGCCAAACAGATTGCTAATAAAATGAAACTAAAACTAAAACTAAAGGGAGACTGAACTGATATTAAAGAGTTTATCACCTGCTCCGGTGTCTGCTGCGGCAAAAGCGTAGGAATCTCAATATCCTCATCGTTGTGTTGAGCAAGAGCCTATCATTGCAAAATATTAGAAGATATATGTTATTAAAAGGGTATGAAATTTAACTACGATACTTTAAATAACTTTCTGCGACCGCTTCTTGCATCTGGGCCATCATTAAGGCCGTCCTCTACTGCTCCTCCCTTGCCTCTGCTCTCGACCTCTCCAGCTCTGCTTGGTTCTGCGTCAGTGTCTCCTTCAAGGCAAGGAGATCCAGCTGGGTTTGTGAGAGACAACCACTGGTGGTCCCAACGGATGAGGCCTGTGATGATGAAGCGCCTCTCAATGGTCGCGTCGACCTCGAGTCGACAACTCCATCAAAAATGGCAAACCTGCAAAAGAAGGAAAAATTAAGTAGAAGAA
The DNA here is from genome assembly GCA_036927565.1 of Tuctoria greenei. NCBI lineage: Eukaryota > Viridiplantae > Streptophyta > Magnoliopsida > Poales > Poaceae > Tuctoria > Tuctoria greenei. The sequence goes on from JAYESD010000007.1 coordinate 153,078,594, forward strand.
TATAAATTAAAAAATAAATGAAACACATGAACAACTAACCGTCCATGGGCCTTCCTGCCTCCACTTGCGTACGCGGCTTGGGGGTTGATCGGCGCACTTTCCCAATCGTAATCCGCACCGTGTATCTTCTCGACCTCCTGCGCGTACTTTGCCGACAAAACAAATAAATCTTGTAAGTATGTCAATAATAATATTAGTTATAATGAAATTCATGAATTTCAAAAACTTACTAGTCGGTCGGCTGCGACCTGACTACACTGTCCTGGCTGAGAAGGGTCACTTTCCTTGTGACCTCTCTTCCAAACCTGGGTAGGGGTCGGCTCCTAACCCATATCTCGCTCCTATATAGCTGTGTTAGTGAGATAAATATATTAGGAACACATAAATAAATTGAAAAAGTACTTACCATGCGTTTAGCCAAACGCAAGTAGCCGTCGCCTCCATACTTGTGCTTGCCCTCGGACCCCATGCGAAATTGTCTAGCCTTTGTGGACTTATTGATGAAAGCTTCGCTAGCCCAGTACCGAAAGAGAGCTAAGTACGCCTCAATGTTACCCTGTAACCAGGAAATACTAACCTGCACATATTTCATTTTTCATCAATGCAGTTAACATACATAGATATTGTAAATGTTTAACAATATTAGAAAAATACCTCCATGTACTGCTCCTCTATCAAGTACACATCAGAGTCCTTCCTAAATGGACCCCTTTGCTGCTCCTGCTCCCTGGGGTGCCGCTTGTAGTACACGTTGACAGCCTGAATCCGGGCGTTCGACAACGCCGCCGTTGTTAGCTTTCGAGCGTGGTAATGGAACACGCGTCTCGTGTGGTCCTCCATGCCCAGTTACTCTACTTGGTACCTCAGCTTTAAGCAAACAAATATTTAAGTGATATGCATTAACAATTCAAAAGAGTTGAAAAAATGAAACAGTTAAACTTACTATAAAATCGTGCTACACGGCTCCCTAAATCGTGTAGTGGACCGGGTGAGAGACACAAGCGTAGTCATCCCACGACAGGACAGGGAAACAGTCAATGACACCGGGGTAGTGCAACTTCACGATAACACCCAGGACACTGTTAACCTGCCTGTGGTGCTTCTCGGCCCCCGTGAACAAAATGTCGTATCAACATCTGCAAAATATATTAAATCATCAAGGAAAGAAAAACAACATCTAATATTTAATATACTATATACAGTTTTTACCTGTCCCCGACAGGACGGATCATGGTCCGCTGAGAAGTAACCGGAGGAGGAGCCACAAAGTGGGTCCTCCTCGTCCGTCGCATCTGCTGCGATGCTGCCACGTCCTGTTACCCTGAAGTCTCTGCGGAACCACCGGAGTCCAAAGGAAGGCTAGCGGTAGTCAGCTGCAGAGGAAGGCTAGTGTTAGCCGGCTCCGAAGGGAGGCTAGCGCTAGAGGGCTCCTGTAGCGGCCCCCTAGCCTCTAACTCGGGCTCCTGTAGCGGCCCCCTAGCCTCTTCGAACTGAAAAACTCTGAAATAGACTACACAAAATAAAAAGATTGACAATAAATAATTATTAAAAACTGCAATTTATAAAATAAATTTATTGTAAACTAAAATTTACCTCCATCCGCTGAAAGCACACGACAGCTGAGGGTGGAGCGTGCGCCAGAAAGAGGGAACGTCGACTTGAAGGTAACGGGGTCCCTAAGCAAGGGCCACGTGGTGACTCAAACCCTCTCACTGGCTTCCCCTTCCCCTTCCCCTTTGACAACATATTGTTGCAATGATTAAATGATTAATATGCAAATATAATATACAAAATCAATATTAAGTTAGTGAATAAAACGATACTTCAAAATTCATCAAGATCACGATCATGCACCCTACTCCTTAAACCAGACCATCGATCTTCTTCTTCCGCATATTGTTGGGATGTGGAAGGGCATCTTTGAACAAATTGATGAGCTCGTTGTAACAATTGTTAGAAAAGAAGAACTTCGACTTAGTTGCCATAAGTCTAGTCACAAAATTGAGGATTGTCATTTTAGTGTGTCCATGCAGCGCCTCTTCTAAATCTTTGAGATATTTGAAGACCTCTTTAACCTCTGCTGTTTGAGGATCTTCTATAATATCTGGTCGTATAGCTTCCAACATATCATCCATCATATCAACCTCTGTGGCATCATCATTGTCTGCTTCCACTTCTCGTACAGCTTGAGAAGGTGTCTCGCCGTGGAAGTTCCACAACTCATAATCTGACACGTAACCGTTTCGACACAAGTGCATCGTAAGTTCTACTTTGTCCAAAAAAGTTCCGTTTCGGCATTTCGTACATGGGCACCGCGCCTTATCTCTATTTGACAATGAAAAAGCTCGTTCGATAAAAGCTTCTGTCTTGGCGTACCACTCATCTGAGTGACCACCAGTTCTGCTCTTCGAACCAGTGTACATCCAACTACGATCTTCGCCCATGTTTCACTCTGCAATTAATAGCCAGACAAATTACCGTTAGTTGCTCGTTAATTTATGCACGATACAGGAAATAATGAGAGAGACAGTGAACTGGGTCTGGGCCAGCTCAAAGCCTGACACGGGCCATGCTCGGGCTTGACCTCAGACCCTACTCGGCCGCCCTCGGCTCCCTCGCCTCGTATTGAGTCACCGGCCGCCGCCCGCCATTTGCGATGCCCAACCCGATTCTTCCCCGAATCTATGAGGATGCGAGGCGAACCCGACGAGCGATGACTCCTAGACTCTTGTCCAGAGGAGGCGAGGCGAGGACCGCGGTAGGTCTACAACGAGCCGACGAAACTGTTTGTGAAGAAGCTGCGGAGGAGGCGACGAGGCGCGAGGAGGTGACCAGGGCTCGACCAGGCTTCGGGCCAGCACGGCACGCTCGGCCCACAAACAGTATACAGGATAGGTTACATTGCGCAAGAGTGAGAGGAAAGTTGGTCTTAGATGACAATTCCACATCCATTTCCACCATCCACGCAATCGCGGGTCATTGACGTCCTTACCAACCCGTTCGCTTCTGTGTCGCCTTGACGCATACGGTACCACTACAATGGTCTACACGGCACGATCACACTTATTGTGTGTCGTGCCCTTCCGGGTTAGTCACTTAACCCTAACGATTCATCAATGTTTGATTATCATCCGTCTCACAAATCACGAAATTTTGGCAGCATAACGCCGCATATTTAACACTACACCCCCCTATCCAGTGCAATTCTTAAAGTACAAAGGGGGGCAATGGGTTAGCTGGGAAACCTGTTGCCTTACGGATGTTGCAAGTCAAGGACACATACTCGCAACATGCGTTTTCGAAGTTTTCATCGTCTTATATGTACTCACAAACACGCGCGATGTGAACGGGGGGTCTTGCGGCGGAGAGATACCTGGTTACAGACTTTCAGGGTTAGTACTGGGCCGCCCGACCCATATACACTTAACCCTAACGATCACCTCATGTCACCAGTCACGGGTCACGATCGTGACCCACACTGCAGCGGCGTCGTTCTCTCTTTGCCCGACCTCGAATGAAGGTTAGGGTTGGGCCCGATGGGCCGTATATACGTTACATATACGATGCCTACTTTACGTATGGCGGCCCTTTTGTTTAGCCGTTTCTATATATAATACATAAGCATCAAAAATATTAACGAAAACATAAGCAACTGTATTTTAAACACAAAACAATAAACGAGAGCATTAATACAAATTAAGCACAAAACTAAGAATCCCCAAACTGAAAATTAAGCATAATTAATCAACTTAACCACTTAAGCATAATTAAATAAACATAATCTACACTAAGCAAATTAAGCATAATTAAATAAATAAATAATCAATTAAACCATAATTTAAACAATTCAATTCAATTTCAAAATTGAACCGTTCAATTCAATTCAATTTCAAATCAATTTCAATTCAATTCAATTCAAATTAGAACAATTCAATTCAATTGAAGTTCAAATTTCAGTGGGAGGGTTAGGGTGGGGTGGGGGTGTTGGGGGGCGGGTCTGGGGAGGGGAGGGGGGCTCTTGGAGGGGAGGGGGAGGGTGAGGGGCCTCTACATGGAGGGTGAGGGGGTGTTGGGGGGTCTGGGGAGGGGAGGGTGGCTCTGGGAGGGGAGGGGGAAGGTGGGGGACCTCTGCAGAGAGGGTGAGGGGGGCGGGGAGGGGAGTGGGACCGGGGAGAGGAGGTGGAGGGGGGCCGGGGACGGGAGGGGGGCTCGGGGAGGGGAGGGGTGCAGCGCTCGTGGAGGGCTGGGCCGACGACGCTCGGGGAGGGGGGCCGCCCTAGGGGAGGGGGCGGAGGGGGGGTCGGGACCAGCGGCGGTCGGGGAAGGGAGGGGAGGAGGGGCGGGGGGGGGGGGGGGGCAGGCCTTTTGCAGTCGGGGAGGGGGGGCCGGGCCGGCGGCGGCCGTGGAAGGGGATTAGGGGGAGGAGGAGTGGGGGGAGGAAGCATACTTGGCGGTGGCGGAGTCGGATTGCAGCGGCGTCGGACGGCGGCATCGTGCGAGGCGGCGGGGAAAAGATAGAAGCGGCGCACGGGTAAGGAAAAGAGAGGCGCGCGCGAGTAGGTTAAATTCCGTAACTTACATCGACTAAATAATCTAATTACGTCGGCCTGTGTTACTTACGTTGGCCGATATCGAGGCCAACGTAAGTTATGCTTAACTTACGTCGGTCAGTTTATTGACGTCGGCTTGCTGTCCTGACCGACGTAACTTTATGGTTTTTTCTGTCGGTCTACTAATTTACGCCGGCCGCCGACGAAAGTAAGTTAACTTAAGTTGATTTCTTCTGGCCGACGTAAGTTACTGTACTTTCGTCGGCTGGCCGACATATGTTAATATGGCCGACGTAAGTCTTCACGTTTCCTGTAGTGGGGGGGGGGGGGCAGAGCTGGATGGGTGGTGGGGGTGCATGAGGTCGTCGGGAGGTGGCGGAGTGACGCTCATAAATTTTGTCAACCTAACGATGTAGTTCATACACCAGTGAGTTAGGGTTGTGGGGTGCGCCGAGAACCACTCTATGATGACATCCTCACAGGCAGTCGGCTTTAAAAACCGCCTATGATACTGATCATTATCATAGGCGGTTTTTAAAGCCGACTGCGTGTGAGGATGTCATCATATAGTGGTTCTCGGCGCACCCCACAACCCCAACTCACTGGTATTTGAACTACATAAACTGATCACCTGTGAAAGATATTGATTTTCACATGCAATCGTTGTTTAGAACCACCTGTGATAATGGTTAATATCACATGCGGTTTTTACAGGCGACCACATGTGAAAATCAATATCTTTTCACATGCATTTTTTGTTATTGACCGCGTGTGATGAACAATTATTACAGGTACTTGGACTGGACATCACAGATGTTTTCCTAACGGGCCGCCTTTAAAAAAAGTGAGGCGCCTGAGAATATCCTTTTTGTAGTAGTGTGTTACTAGCTGGGCTGTGAAATGGGTCAAATAATTTTCTTGGGTACCCGAAAGACAATCGTGGATAAGAAACAAAAATGGCACCCGCAAAGTATCGGGTCAGGTCTGCATCAAACCCGCAATTGAAAATTTGGACTTACACCTTTCGGGTGCAAAATCTGGCAGATGCCCGAACCGGCGGGTAGGATTGTCATCCCTACTCCAGCCGATGTTTAATATTTATTATAGTGATCGATCGGGGCTGGATTTAACAATCCAAATCAAAGTTAAGATGATTTTCAACCTTTGGTCTTGCTCTGCATACTCATCGGGGCCATAATCACATGATTTTTTTTTTCAAGAAACTGTGCATATGAACCATTACTGGAGACCTTGAAGTCCATATCTTATTACCAGGTCCAGGTTTCCCCGATGGCCCTTGTACTTGTAGTCAGCTTGTTAAGAGTGAATTGCACGAAAATTGGTAGGCTGCTACTGGTCGATCGGATACAATTTGCAATATATATATATATATATATATAATTATATTACTTTCTGACAGTCCCATACCTATACAAGTTAAGGTCTGCGCTCCCTAGTTCTAAATAATCGTGCATAGACTAGTAGTATAAGTATTATTAGTCGTCGGCCACTTATTTAGTCACTTGAGATTTAGGGTATACCTGGAAGCTTCACATGGTAGACAACACAGCATCTAGCTAGCACTGCACTGTTTATTTGACCGTACGCAGAATATTACCAAGTGAAGTCTAGTTACGTCGGGGCGATAAAAGCAATGTACACACTTTCAAGATCTCGTGTGGACGTAGCTTCGGAAAATAGATAAGAATAAAGTCCACGTATGAACCATAGAGTAATCAATCAGTATAGGAAACTCGACCATTTACAATGGCTAGGGCAATTTACGATTGTCGGACGTAGTAAATAACTTAACTTACGATGACCCGCCTTGGACCATCGTAAATAAGATTGTGCACGACGGCTGCTGCCAAAAGCCGTCATAAGTTAGGAGTTAACTTACGATGGTCTAACCCTAAACCGTCGTATCTTAGTGCGCTGTCGTAAATAAGGCTTAATTTACGACGGTCAAACCCTAACGCCATAGTAAATAAGGGGATATACCCCGACCCACGCGACCCGACTCTCTTTCTTCCTCAAACGACGCTGCTGCCGCCTCTCTCTCTCGACGACGCCCTCGCCGTCACCCGACGGCCAGGTACCTCCCCGACGTCATCTGCGCGCCACCTCTCTTACGCCATTGCCGAGCTGTCTCAAGGTTGATCTCCTCTCCCACTTCCCTCTCCCTCTCAGCTGACAGCGGTTGCCGTGTCCCCCACCGTGCCACCACCTTCCCCACGACTCCGGCGCCTCACCACCTTGCCGGCGCCTCCCCCACACTGTGCCCAAAACGCCGGCACCCTCCCCCACAACTTTCACCAAGCCAAAGCCTTCGCCACCGCGCCCACCACGCCGGCCCGCCCTTTGCCACCGCACCCACCATGTCGTCGCCCTCCCGCAGCGCCCTCCACGCTGCTGCCGCCGCCCCCACTGCCACACACTGGCGCCCCCCGTCTTCGCGCCGCATTGCTCCTCCCCCTTTGGCGTCGCATATGTTCCAATTAATGATGTGTATGTTGCAAATTCATAGTGTGTATGTTCATTGATGATATGTATATGTTTGTTGCAAATTCATGATAACATGTATGTGTGTGTTGCAAATTGATGACATGTATGTGTAGGTTGCATATGTTTTTTGACCGGCGCAAGTTAAATTGATGCGTATGTTGATGACATGCACGTTTATTGTTGGATTAGATGGTAAATAATTGTTTTATTATACATGTGTATGTGTGTATATGGTAATTAGGTAGTAATTAGTTGTTTTCTTTTTGAATTATGCTAACTTACCCTTTGTTGAATAATTAGTTGTTTTAATGTTGATTACCTATTAATTTTTAATGTATTATTTGATGTTTTTTTGAATTTTTAATTATTTGATGAATATAATAATTAGTTGCTAAACTGGTTTAATTAGTTGATTATATCATTACAGGAAACCGAAAGATTACGCCGGCCAAAGTAACTTACATGGGCCGGCCGATGCAAGTAAGTAACTTACGTCGGCAGGCGGAAGCCGATGTAAGTTGTGTAACTAACGTAGGACAAGGGCCCGCGACCGGCATAAGTAATTTGGTCGTGGCATTAACACCTTACTTACGTCGGCCCAGGTCACAGGCTGATGTAAGAAATATGGCCAACGGAAGTTCTCAGCTATCTATAGGATCGAAGAGCACGTGAAAAGCTACCACAGAGGAATGAGTGGTAGATTTAAAACTTTATCAGTAGAAGCAACAAAAACCCCTTGGTAGAAAATTAATCTGTAAAGAAATCGTGTGTGCGACTAATCTAAAATTGATCAATCGTGATGAAACCAGTATAGATTATGGAGAATCAAGTCACGAAGACACGACAACAAGAATCACAAAAAACCGCTGAGAAAAACTCAATTTACGATCAAAATATTGAACGAAGGTCAATCTGTTCTACCCGAGAAAAAATAGATCTGCAACTATGCAATGAAACTCATGTAGATCCAAAACCACAAATCCAATGACCGTAGAATTTTCAGAAATGATAGATAATCAAGTTGTTAACACAACCCAAAAGGAATCACGTAAATGGATCTGTAAAACTCGTGTTATGATAAAACCACCGAAGCATGGTAGTGCTATGCAGAAACTCGACGAGAACGACTTGATAGAAACAAGTCGGACATACAATTCACAAAAGCTCCATTAGACTACGAATTTTATTGATCAAAAAATAAAAGGAACAGCCCCAAAGTCCTGCACCACGAGCTATGGCCTCCCTTGCTATATAACCTGCCCTTAGGCTAACCCAATCCTAACTAGTACTCAAATCCTACTCAGATTCAACCGAAACTTTCCATATATGCTCAAGACTCTTCTATACGCAGATAGAAGCAATCTCAAGAATTCCAAACACCTTAGGAACGTATCCCACATTCCTAAAACAACTCAACTTTGTGACCCACATGGAATCCTATCGTAACCAACTCAAATCTTTCAATATTTGAGTCAAACCCGACTCAGCCGAAGCCTGAGTCCACAACCTAGTCGGTTGGACCTTTGTGACCAATTTTCTACGTCCACATATCATCATCACACCACGGAACCATGTAGCCACGTCCATGCACTCCTTACACACGTGAAAACACCTTCCAATGACGTCCACTATACCTTCATATGCATTATTCTTGATTCAAACATGTTGCGCGACCGCCCGATCAACTCAACCACAATTCCTCCCGAACTTGGTTGTTGAACCTCATCTTCTCCCTAAGACTAGATCAATGGATTCCGTCACCAGCCATGTCTTGAACTCAAGCAACACCTGCACATGACCAAACAACCAATACTTCCAAGCACAAGTTCTCGACTTGACTCACGTTAGTTCTGAAACCACAACACCTTACGTGAGCACCTCACATAAGCATGTTGCAAACGTTAGCAAAAAGATATCAACTATAACCACCAAAACACACCAAAAACTTAGTAAAAGAATACTAAGCAAAATTTCCATAGATGTGAAGCAAGTTCGAATCAATTTAAAGTAAAAGTAGAACAATTGCAATCTAGCTCCAGACCTTGACAAAACTAACCAGACCTTGAGTCGGAGCTTAATGAAGCTACCAGGACCTAGCACCGTAGCTTAAAAAAGGCTCTTCGGACCTGCGCTGGAACATAGTAAAGCTTAGTCGGACCCGAAGATAGAAAAAGCATGTCGGACCTAGCCATAGCAAGTCGGACCTAGGCAAAGAAGTCGGACCTAGTCAAAGCAAGTCGGACCTTATGTCGCACCTTGCCGGAGCTACCCAAAACAAGTCGGCCCTATTGTCGGACCTTGCTAGAGCTCGGACCTAGAGTCGAACCTTGTTGAAAGGTTGTTTTAGCAGTATTCAAAACTTTTATTGTCATAGCCAATGTATTCAGCACACATAGGTCTCACAATCTCCCCATTGATGAATGCATTGGTAACACCACTTAAAATCCAAACATTGGCTTATGAAATTTTTTGAAAAAATCAAATGAGAAAGAAAGAAATTTCAAAACAAATATTTCCCCCTCTATACTTATTTCTCCCTCTTTATAAATTAGAAATAAAATGAGAAGAAAAACAAAAATAATAAATTCTCCCCCTGAGAAGAATCGTGCCAAAACACTTGTGAATGTGTGCAATGTGTGATCAATTTCTCCCCCTTTGATAATGTGTTCAACAAGGTTCAAAATAGAAATTTCAATTGTTATGAGCATATTGTAACACATGCATATAAAACAAAGCTCATCCAAGTCATACTATCAAGTAACTTACACTATCAAATAAATGAGATACATAAAATAGTGTAATCCATGATAGAGATCAAGTGTAATTTTCAATTTAAGCAAGTCATGATCTCACAAACTTAACTATTATAAAACCCGAAAGCATGACACTTGTTGCTGCATTTGTCATTTTTCAATATTATTTAAAGCACAAATTCTGATCATATAACATTTGCAAGAGATTATATGCTGCATCTGCCTTATTCTAACCAACCAAGCCAAGCCTATGTCATTTGACAATCAGAAGCTTAAGGACATGATTTTAGTCATACACAACTTCTTCCAAGTTCATATCTAAGTGCAATGATAAGCCATCTCAAAAGAAGAAGTGTGACACATGCATATTGTCTTCATCTTTTCTCAATTTATATTTGATCATAAAACTCAACATGTGAGTTGATTACTTGACTAATTCTTTATGATTAAAAGCACTTGTGATCATACAACAAGTTCAAAACAGCAAGAAAGTTCGATCATGATCAGATTTAGTGTAAGTAATTATTCCAATTACTAGTCATGGCAAAAACTACAAAATGTATAACTCGGGTAATGTAGTAAGAACTTTCAGCATGTAAAAGGAATCACAAAGTCATATATGTATGAAATACTATGCTCTTATTATTTTAATTTTAAATTCACACATAAACTTCCCAAGTTTCAAAACCCCCCCTCAATTTAAGCCATGAGTATGCATAATCCCAATTTAACTACGAATGAAACAAAAACAAGTGAAATCCAAAGGTTTTATAAAAATGTCAGCCAATTGTTGTTCGGTATCTACATGGTGAAGCACAATGTTCTCTTCTTGAACATTATCACAGAGAAAGATATACCTAATGTCAATGTGCTTTGTCTAGAATGTTGCACGAGGTTTTCAGCAATGCAAATAGCACTAGTGTTATCACAAAACAATAGAATACTATCTAGATCAACCCCATAGTCCTTAAGAGTTTGTACAATCTAAAGAATTTGTGAGCAAGCGCTAGCAACAGCTACATATTTAGATTTGGCTGTAGATTGTGCAACTAAGCTTTATTTTATAGAGGACCAAGCAAGAAGTGAATTACCAAGGAAATGACATGCACCTGAAGTACTTTTCCTATCAATCATACAACTCCCAAAATCAGCATCCGAAAAAGCTTTTAAAGTAACAGTTGAGGAAGAAGGAAGAAAATGCCAAATTCTTGAGTTCCATATAAGTACCTGAATATTCTTTTGACGATTTGACGTTGTGAAGAACATGGGAAGCTTGACCATGTACAAAGACATACGCTGAATTGTATGTCCGGTCTTGATGCCGTGAGGTACAAAAGTGATCCAATCATGCTTCTATATTTTTTTTGATCCACGAGTTCACCATCTTCATCAAGTTCATGTGTTGTTGCTGTACCTATTGGTGTCCGAAGAGGCTTGCTTTTGTCCATGTTGAAGCGCTTAAGAAGGTCTCTTGTAAACTTCGTTTGGCACACAAAGGTATCTTCCTTGGTTTGCTTGATTTGCAGACAAAAAAAGTACATGAGTTCTCCCATCATACTCATTTCAAATTCAGAACTCATTATAGCTGAAAACTTGGACACAAGATCATGAAAAGCACAACAAAATATAATATCATCCAGATACACTTGAATGAATAATGAGTCTGTAACATCCCAAAAATTGGATTAATCAAAAAATACTCGAAATGAAAACTTTTAGATTTAATCTAGCTACTTTTGAGATGAAAGCCCTAGCGGCAACCATGAGATTGTGCAGGGGGCTGGAAACTCCCTAAATAATTATGGCATTGAAAGAAATAAAAATAAATAGCAAAGGTGTATAAAGAGAACCAACCCATTAAATAGATACCATAGTTGAGAATTTAATTAAGAAAGAGGAAATAGAACAAAATGGAAAAAGGCCCTAGGACCTGGACGCAACCAATCAACCCTCACTCTAGCCTAGCCTGCCCAGCTCTGGCCCAACGGCCGCGGCCCACTCCTCTTCTCCCTCAACGTGCCGGGGCCCACCCCTCCTTCTCGCCCGGCCAGCGTGCGCAGCCCAACCAGTCTGGCGCTGTACCGCCTTCTCCCACCTCGTTCTCTTCTGCGCCCGACCACCCCTCCCGGTTTTCCGTGACGCAACGTGCCGGGGCAACTCCCGTGCCGCCTGCCCCTCTCTTGCTGCACCGCCATCATGGCGAGGACGACGCCGCCTCGACCTGACAACCTCGAATCATCACCCGGACGACCCCTCGCCACGCTAGCCGAGCACCTGCACGGCCGCACCAAAAGGAGCGCCACCGCCTCCGGCTGGGAACCGCCATACGGGCCTATAAAATAGCCCTCACCCTCGCCACTTTGCCCGCAGTACCACTCACCACATTCCACCTCACACCTTGGAGCTCGAGCACCCCTCTCGAAGTAGAATTTCGGAGCCCCCTTCTTCTTCCCCATCGCCGGCTGTCGAGCTCGTCACCGCCGGTAAACTCCTTCACCCTTCAATTAACTTCACTAGCACATTCTTCAGTAGCTTTAGCACCTGTGTGATGCCTTTTTTCGCACCGAACGTAAGCTCGAGCAAGGGTGGCCACCAAAACCTAGCTCCGCCGGCCGTCGAGCATGTTCATGCCCCGGCGAGCCTGTCCACGCCAACCTCCTTGCTCCAGTAGCTTCGTAAGCCTCTATAACGGCTAGAACGTCAATTAGTTTGGGTGGGCCCTTTTGAATAGAAGGAGCACCATCAACCCTAATCAGGCCGCCGCACCTCACCGTTGCCGGCCACTGTGGGGCCTTCCTAGGCCTGGCCGTGCCTCCTAGATGGTTCACCGCACAACATAGTACGCGTAGAGTAAAAGGAATTAAAGAGATTCTATGCGGGATGTTCACTGGGTAACTATTAGGGGTACCCGAGACAGTACCCAAAAATGTGAAAAACACATTTTTACACACAGAAAAATTCTAGAAATTTTTTATAAAAATGGTAAAGAGTTATTAGGACATATTAGCATCGAAATAGGGCCCTAAACCTTACAAAATAGTATAATAAGTTAATAGCTATAAAAAAATAGGAAAGACATGGAGGGTACCCAACAACTCACATTAATCCCAAGAACGATTAGGGAGACGACAACAAAAACTTTATAATTCCTTAATGTTATTCCCTATATTAGACTTCTCTTGTTGTGTATTTACCTGCTTAGTTATATTATAGCGACTGAGGACATTGAGGAAGACCTGGAAGACCCGAATTTCGAGGAAGACCTCCTCGACGAATTCGGAGGCAAGCTCTAACTCCTTGATCATATTTCACCTATGTTTTGAAATCGCACCTATGGCCTGTTTTCATTGCATGACTGTATGTCTATTTTAAAATATTGTTATGCTATGAACCACTTGATGTGGTAGCATGAGCTATGTTGATGACTGAGTATCGGTGTTAGCTACTAGCAAACAACGAACAGTAACACATAAGTTACTCGCTATCAATGCCTTGAAACAAAACACTGTATCAGTTATGATAATAGCAGTGACTATCACAATCCCGTCCTTGACCTTGACAAAACAACCCCTTGACAACCTAACAACTTCATCATTGCACTATAGTAGCGATGTGAGCACCTCCTTGTTAGTACTATGCTTAGAAACCCCTGCGATGTTCGCATCGCGAACCACTACACATTGTATCCATGATATTGAAATGTGTTAAAAGGTGTTTGGTGGTGTGAGTTAGGATATGGGTGGGATATTAATGAACTCTGTGTGTGAAGGGGATGGGTGGTCAAGGCGGGTATGGTGATGGGATGCCGATGGCTCCCTAAGAGGTATACCAGCTGCGGTTGTGTATTTGGTGTAACCCACTGATTGGCGCTGAGTGCTTCAGTAGTAGTCCGATGACCATGTTTTCTGAACTAGCCTTATGCTGAGTACATCACTTTAGTTCGATGCTGGGTGTTCCGAACTACTCCTTTTGCCAAGGACGGATGGAGCTACCTCACCAATATAAGGACCGGTTCATTTGACCTAAACATAGTGATTTTGTACAACCACAAAACCTGTATGGGCAGGACTCCCCCGACTTTTCTGCTAAATGCCACAAGAGAAAACCTGGAGAGCCATGGAGGGCACTGTGGACCAGGAAATGGCATAGAGACCGAGGGTCGTCTGGTGTCTGGCTATGTTGGTAATACCCGAATAGCCCCTGTGTCCGGCCAAGGTGTGATTGCGGGGTTACACGGGAAAGATGGGATGAGTGTCATGTCATACCCTTGCTAGGTGTGCTTGGCCTGTGGGTAAACTGTACAAACTCTACTAAGTCTTAATCTATCCGGATAGCTGTTGTCACAGTCCTGGCACACTATGCTTTGGGCTTATATTGATTAGCACTAGTACAAGTCCTTGAAGTGTGTGTGTGGGTGGCTGAAGCCACCGTGTTTTGGGAAAGAGTTGGCATGCGTGCCGGAGTTGTCAGGGCCTTGGGTCCAAAGACTCATCTAAAAGTGAGGGAAATGGCGGGATGGTTTGAAACTCCCCCAGGGCCCGCCAACAATAATAATAATATTGATTCAACTACTTCTCCCTCTCATAGCAAAAATCTTTTCAAAGAGAACCTTGCATAAAATGCTTTTCGGCAAAACTAAGCCGTATGGCCTATCCTTGCTACAAGCCCCAATGCATTAAACACCTCCCCTTGAGTAGTGTTAGGGCTTGCGGAGTACCTTATGTACTCACTCTTGCTTAATATGTTTCCACCCAGAAGAGGATGAAGATGACGAAGTGCCGTGCGAGGATGAGGAATAGGTTCATTCCTGCTCCCAAGGATGCCTGAGGGAATAGAGCCATATCAACGCTGTTGTAGCTCTACTTTTATGTAACCAGTGACCCTATTAAGTCACGACTGAATGTACTGTAAGACAATGCTTGTAAGACCATAAAGGTTCTATAATAAATATTTGTGTATGGACCTCGATACATTCTGTTGTATGTACCAACTATTGATCCAGGGATTGGTACGGGAAGTACAAGTGGACCCACGAAAGGCGGGTCCTGACAGAGTGGTATCAGAGCCATACTTGGCCGTAGGATGAAACCTTAGGATCATCCCGCACCCCGGACGCGTATTTGAAAAATACAAACTATTTACGAAAAGTATGTCTCCCCTCTCTACCCCTTGCTTCTTAATCTATTCCTTATGTTTAAAACTTATTTTATATTATTTTACCAATTACCGTCTGACATCTCCCAAAAATTTATTTTTGGCAGATGGAGGAAGCAAGCTGGGTTGGAGGGACCTGCGAGGACGTGCACGGGTTCCCACGCCTGTTGACCCGCACCCTGCGTAGGTTCGGCTACACTGCAGCACCACAGTATCGCTGGTGGGAGTTCGAGTAGGACGGTTGCCCATGCTGTGAGGCACAACTCTACCTTGCTAAGCTGTTCGTTGGCCTGGGCAGGACACCCGTTGTACTGACCTTCGTTGGAGCTCGCTTCGAGGACGCATGTCATGGAGTTGCACGAGAGGGACTACGGGAGTTGTGTGACTCCTATGTTGAGGAGACTGGACATACACCACTCCGTTTCTTCCCAGTACACCACCAGGCTAGCTTCGTTTGGAGGCACAGGATTGCTACTCTGGAGGGTCCCACTAGGACCGTGGAGGACCCCACCTTGGCAGAGACCGACAAGTACCTGGTGATCTTGGACCGCTTCTGCCAGGATATCCTCAGGGAGTGGAGAGACGAGGCTTACTGTACTAACGACGCTGAGGTTCGAGCGAGGATCCTATAGACCCTGTTGGACCAGGCACACGTAGAGGCCGCCCGTGCCAGGGAGACTACAGGGGCACTTCGCAGGGAGCTGGACTAGGAACACGCAGAGACCATCCGTGCCAAAGAGACTACAGAGGCACTCCGCAGGGAGCTGGCACAGAGGACCATCGAGCACGTGAGGGAGTTGGACGCTCTCTACTAGGCAGGCTCCCGTTCTGGAGGGGCACGAGTTCGGATCATGGCTCGTAAGAGCACACTCACAGTGCCTCACGAGAGTGGTCCGCAGACAGTGCGTCTACCAGCAGCACCCGACCTGACTCCAGCAGTCCGAGCCACGATGGCTAGTGGAGCTAGACGCTTCAGCCGTGGCAAGGACTTGAGGCTCGTACCACTATCACGTACCAGCTCAGAGTCTAGTGGCACTGCAAGGATTCTGGTTTATCGCAACGAAAAAATTCACCGCAATAGGTTGTTTTTCGTCGCAATAGGTCGCTGTTGCAACGAAAACGAGTGTGGCGATAGTTTTCATGAATCATCATAATAATTCCCGTGGCGATAGGTTATTTGCGACTCCTTGGCATCCGTGGCGAATAGGATGCTATTGCAACGGTTTTACATCTGTGGCAAATAGTACGCTATTGCAACGGTTTCATGTATTATGACAATTTAACGTATCGCAACGAATTGTACGGTATTGCAACGGGTTCACAATCGTGGCAAATAGTTTGGTATTGCAATGATTTCATATTTGTGGCAAATAGTATGTTGTTACAACGATTTAGCGTATTGCGACGATTTAACGTATTGCAACAAACAGCATGGTATTGCAACAATTTCACATTCATGGTAATTGTATGTGGTTGCAACGATTTCACAGGCGTGGCAATAGTACGGTATTGTAACGATTTCACATTCGTGCAAAATAGTATGTTATTGCAACTGTTTAGCGTATTTCGACGATTTAACATATTGCAACGAATAGCATTGTATTGCAACGATTTTGCAGGCGTGGCAATAGTATGGTATTGTAACAATTTCACATTTGTGGCAAATAGTATGTTATTGCAACAGTTTACCGTATTGCGACGATATAACGTATTGCAACGAATAGCATTGTACTGCAACGATTTTCACATTCGTGGCAAATACTACAGTATTGCAACGATTTTCACCGCCATGGCAAATAGTAACATATTGCAACGAGTTATGGTGTAGCGATGATTCATCATATTGCAACGAATATCACGGTATTGCAATGATTTCACATCCGTGGCAAATAGTATGATACTACGATGGTTTAACGTCCGTGGCAAATAGTAGGTTAGTGCAACGAGTCAACAAACGTGGTGAATAGTACCGTATTGCAACGATTTCAGATCCGTAGGAACTAGTCTGGTACTGCAACGATTTCGTATCGGTGGCGAATAGTTGGGTATTGCAACGAGTCCACAAACTTGGCGAATAGTACCGTATTGTAATGATTTCAGATCCGTTGGAACTAGTATGGTACCGCAACGATTTCACATCCGTGGCAAATAGTTTGGTATTGCAACGATTTCGCATCTGTGGCAATAGTGTTTTAATGCAACGTTTTTTGAGTCGTTGCCAAATGTTTATACTGCAAAGTTTTTTCATTCTATTGCCACATTTTATCATCCGTATTGGCAATAGCTTCCTATTGCAACAATTTCTCATTCATGACAAGAAATTCGTAATGCCATGTTATATAATTAGTGGCAGTAGAACCCGAATGCACCAGGTTTGAAAATTAGTGGCAACAGAATAACGAATTTAACAATAAACATCCATCAATTTTACAACACGCATAACAACACTCAAGGATTACTTAAGCAACGTGTTTTCATGCTAAGAGTTTTCCTAAGCTGACCGGGACTAATTGTTGGAGCAAGTGGCTTTTGGTGGTTCCTTATTTGTTGGAACTTCTGTGGAGTGGTCGCCATCATCATTTTGTGCATTTAAGCCAATGAGGCGCGCATGTCCTGCAGTCCTTAGCTGTCTGTTCACGATCAGCTGCTATCTGACCTTGTAAGTTCTGGACTTCAATGATTAACTCTTCATTCTCCTGGTTTATGCAGTCCATCTGGGAGTTTAAGCTATCATTTCTTCCTTCCAAGTCCTGCACTATTTCATTGAGGCCTGCATTTCTAACTTCTAAGTTTCGAACTTGGTTGTTGAGGTGTTCAGACATCTGGATACGCATACGTTCACGTTCGGGACCAGTTGGGTTAGCCATATAACCACGCCCCCGAACCTGTGATCCTGCACAACCGATTGAGGATCTATAACAACGCTGGAAGATGTGGTTTCTGTCCTCATTTGGAATTGGGCCTCCCTACTCAGCTTCCATGTCGTCCACTTGGGCACGTGCCTGGATCTATATACGAAAAGAAAAGTCACAGATAATTTGCAAATATTTATTTAATTGGGAATTGTTTGAAGTGTCACTCACATGTACAACTTCTGCCAGCTTGTTTGTCCAGTTACCGTTCAACAAATGGCTTGCCTCCCACAGTTGTATGTCATCGGGTTCTTCTCCGATCTCTGGGCCTCGCTACATAAAATACAAGTAAACTTTAACATGTCGGTATACATATTGTTTGCTGCGCAAAGTAAAAGCATGATTTATTTTTCATACCTTCTCGTAACTAAGTTGGGCATAGTATTTGGAGCCAAGCAAGTGACACGCCTTTCGTCATCTTCGATTTTGAGAATTGGTCCTGCTTATTGACTGCAATAATTTTAAGAATTAATTCCACGAATAAAAGTAAATAAAATACTTTTTGTATGATGTGAAGCTATTAAAAAGTTAGCTGACCTTGAATCGCTCAGACCCAAAATATTCTATTAGGTGCAACCACTCGGGCGTTGTTACGTCAGCTGGCTGGTTTCGTATACGTTCTTCATAGGTAGAATAACTCTTATAGGTGGCATGCAAAGTCGAGTGCCACCCCTTGTAGCGCTTACCAGCAATTTTCAAAATTTTTCTTTCGCTCTCCGTTGTGTCCTCCATGTCCCAGGAATCCTGTACATTGTATAACAAGTTGTTGTAAACGTACAGGATGGAGATTGCAAGAAAAAAAATACTTATGTGGGGGTGTGACAACACTAACCAGAATGTCTCGTACTATATCTCTCTTGTCACTATGGCCAACCTCTGCCCACTTCGTTGAACCGGTGAGGGATGCATGTCTTTTTGTAA
Organism: Tuctoria greenei; assembly: GCA_036927565.1. Classification (NCBI taxonomy): domain Eukaryota; kingdom Viridiplantae; phylum Streptophyta; class Magnoliopsida; order Poales; family Poaceae; genus Tuctoria; species Tuctoria greenei. The sequence goes on from JAYESD010000007.1 coordinate 153,097,389, forward strand.
ACATAACCACATCGTCAACAAAGTGCCACTGATTAATACCAACCGCAGCACCCAACCCAGCGGAGAACTGAATTGGTAGCTTCACATGCTAAGTTCTACTAACTTGGGATGCATAGCGTATTCTGGCAACCTTAAGTCCTTTAGCCACACTTCTTCCTAGCTTCCTTCCTTCTGTTACATTGATTCGAACGGTAAACGATTAAAGCAAATTACCACCTGAACAAGTTTAGTATCATGTACAAATAGTGTGAAAAGAAGAAAAGTTCGATGTTCATCCCATCTTCAGGACGAGTGCGGCAAATACGAGCATGGAGGACCGCGTCGTGCCAGCACCATTTTGTTCTATAGTACTCCCTCCTGGTTTATATTAATTGTCGCCCACAAATGAATTAAAAATGAACTACTACAGTAGTTAGGACTGTCCTAACGACACCTATTTTGATGGGGGGGGGGTTACATTATTGACTTCTTTGTTGCTGTTCATACCCTAAAATGAGCCATCAGGTACACATGTCAGTGGCGGTACACACTCGTAGTACTGTAGAGGGGCCATCAGTCCATGAGCAAAGCAGGCAAGACTGTGAGGGGGCATGCAGCTGGCAACGCTAGACTAAACAAAGATAGGGTTCGCCGGTTCAGTCTGACTGACATCAGCCGGAGCGCGTCTCGAAGAGAATTATTAGTTGCAGGGAAAGTAATGAACACCAACGGTAGCAGGTGGCGAATGCAAGACAGATAAGGCAGCCAGCTTGCAGGATTGAAATCCTCCGCAGTACTGCACCTGCATTAGCTGCCACTGACATTTGGGCCCATGAGACATCGGGTCTACTTGTCAGTGGCAGCTACTGCAGGTGCAGTACTGCATAGTGCCAGCTTGCGACACTCAACAAAGCGAGGGTTCAGTCTCGCAGAAAGTCTCAAGGAGGATTGGTGGCAGGGCGAGTAATGGCCAGGGATTTGCGGGTGGTGGGGTAATCATGGCACGCGAAGAATGGGACGTGGCGATGGGCGAGGGAGATGCGTCGGGGAGGACACTGAAGTGACCAGCAGCATGGCATGGGCGTGGGCGTCGGTGCTGGCCGGAGTGGCTGGCGGTGAGAGAGCACAGCGTGGAGGCATAAAAAAATAATGCCATCACACAGGCTGATGAACTATTAACTATAAAGACTAAGTACTAATAATAAAGTAGAATCACAAGGCATGCTAAAACAATTAGTAGAGCCTAGGAAAGAATGCAAATGACCATGATACACCCATCATCAATACATCTAAAGGACAAAACGTAGTCTCTCAAAATGCTCTACATTCAATGCCAAAGGAGTAGAGTAAAAAACTAACACGCTCTGCCAAAACAAATGGCACGGTAGAGAGGCAGGTAGTAATGTGATGTGATATGGGTAGTTGGAAGCTACTACCGAGGATAGAGTTGGAGTGGGACATTTTTTAAGCTCCAAAAGTAAAATTACGATGGGGCGGAAGGAGTATTTCAGGTTTGTATATCTATACCTGTTGTTGGTTCATGCATCGTAGTAGTACCAAGGAGTGAAGAACCTCGGGGTTCCTGAACATCATGTGCTGCAATATTCTCTGCGTACCATGCAAACGATTTACTGTTGTCTAAATTTGTTTAATTTTGATAGTAACACATTTATAGTTATACCAGGTGCTTGTTGGCCACCATGGATGCTTGTAGATGACATCAGGGTTTGATGTCTTGTTCATAATGTAAAGAGCATTGTAAGTAGTCATTCCAAATAACAGTGATAACGTCAGATTACATGACCGACGTAGATTTTGGATCGGATGGTGTGCTTTCTATAAACTGCAACGTTTGTTACTAACGGAGGAATTAGAAAAGAAAGAATATAAAAAAACATACGATCCAAGAAAGCACAAGAAAGAAAAACTATGGGTACTAAAAATCTTAGGAATACAAATTTGTAAAACAGGAATGAGAGTACAACATTTGGAGTGGTTGCTCAGATAACCCGTGCGTCATTTACTTCTAAGTCCAGAAATTACATACTACTACCTCTGGTTTTTAGTATTTGTCGTTCCTAGCCAGGAATTAAACTAGAAATACACTACCGTAATAAGCTGTCGGAGCAACATTTATTTAGGGACAGATTTAGTGTGTGTGTATATATATATATATATATATATATATATATATATATATATATATATAACTAAATTCGTGAAACAGAAGACCACATTTCTTCTTTGTTAATTTATTTAATCTTCATATATCAGGATGGATCGTGTATAACTTAACTAGGCCAAAACTGCATGGATCGTGTAGAACCAAGCCAATATAGCTCTATAAAAAGATGGCATGGATCGTGTAGTTTACCTAGCACAAAACTGGAGTTCGGGATGTGATGTCGCGGGGAGGTGTCGGCGACGAAGAGGTTCGGTAGAGCCCGTCAAACTTTGTCGCCCGGCGTTGTACCCAGGAGTCAACACAACCAAGAGCTTCGATGCATCACTGCGAGATCCATTGGGGAAAAATTGTAAAAACCATGGGAAATAAAAACACGGGAATTTCATAGGAATACAAGTATGGAACACAGGACAAAGAGACAACACATTTGGAGTACTGCGAGATCACTGGAAGGGCGGGGCAGCGGCGTGTCGGGAATGGAGGCCAGTGTTTCTATTTATACTCATCGTGGCTGAAATAGGGTTACAATAATAGGCGGGAGTGAAATTGGAGGCACAGGTAGTGAAAATTGAATTGTCAAAATCTCAAATGCGGCGCGCCAAGTAGAACGATAAAATTTTCGCGGGAGTGGAGAATTTGACGCAAGCCGTGCCCTTGTGCACGCATCCAATCGTGATTAATTACATCTCATGTCGCCTCGATTCCTGCACATGGCTGGTGTGTGTAGCTAGATGGGTAGACTTCGTCTTAGGACAACTTGCTCGCTTCTTAATTCATCTTTGTTGCCATGCATGGAGATCAAAATCTAAAAGCAGTCATCTGCTAGCTAGTGAGACATTCCAAAAAAATATGAAAAAAATATGAATCACCAAATGTATACGTATGTGCTAATGCAAACGATATGCAAATACATCCAAGTGCACGAAACGATGGTAAACAATCAACATTTTGTAACATTAATCACAATGAAACGATAACATGTAGTATATACTACTACATACTAAAAATACATTTTCCCATGCACCGACTACAAATTAAAAAGTTGAGTGAAAGAACACAAAAGGGAAGAAACGCAGCCTCAACCACAATCTCAATGGAGTTTCAACCAAGAGTCGTTGATTGTCGCAAACAACGAATTCTTGTCTAGACATTGAACAACAGTTATCTCGCCCCTTTTTCAGAAAGGAGATTTTTTTCGATACTGCATATGACGCATTGTTCATGAACAGAAAAGACATTTCTCATTAAAATAGAAACAACACATATATTAAAAACAAGAACCATGAAAGCACATAGAAGACAAGAAAAAGAAAAACTACAAATACTACTCTACTCGGAGTCAGAGGAGATCTCTTCCACCTCCTCCTCTGCCGCTGCTACCGCTGCCGCCTCCTCCGCTGCCGCCGCTGCTGCCGCCTCATCCGGCAATTGAGTCCGAAGCTTCCGGGCGACGGTTCGCAGAAGATGCTGGCAGCCCACCACCCCAGCCACCTCCCCGCTCGTCTCGTAGAGGACGTTGAGACGACCGGCCACAAACCCTTACTCGAAGCAGTAGTGGCCGGCGGTGTCCATGCTCATGCAGACGGGAAGTTTCCCAAGACCTAGACGCTCACACGAGCGAGATGTATCTGAAAATACATCCCGCGCAAATATGTCGAGCTATTTTGCTCGCCCGGAGGTGGCAGAAAGGTGCTCGGTGGCCTCCTTCAAGCGCCGATCGAGTTCATCGAAGCGGTGTTCGACGAGGCGGACAGTCTCCTGACCCCAAACGGGATGAGGAGGTGCGGGCGCCGCGGGCGGAGAAGGGGACGGAGGAGGTGCGGGCACCGCCTCTAGTTCCACTGGCATTGGCTGCGACAGAAACAGAGAAGAAGGAGGTTCAGAGGACATCGACGGCCTGGAGTGCTTCGGTGCGCGGCTACCCATTTGTGTGGCGACGGAGTTGCGGAGGAAGAGCGAGAGGTGGTCGGTGATGGTGCGGCGGTGAAGGAAGAGAAGTTTGGAGGCTATGATTGATGGAGATGGAGTGGTGCGGTGGAGATGCAAGAGGACGGGTGTGCCTTTATAGCGGGCCTCGTCCCATGCGAATGGAGATGATCGGACGCTTCGAAAAATGCGCTTTCAAATTAATCCAATCCGCGGTTGGCTTCCATCTCTGCTTCACACGCAGTTTTTTAATTTGACATGCAAAGGGTCCAGGGTATGCAGTGGCAAACCTGGCATACTTTGTAGGTCTGTCCGGCGGTGTTTCAGTTTTTCAGTTCCAGTTTTTAATTTTGACACGGAAAGGGCCCACCGGCCCAAGGTATATGCAATGTTCCAGTTTTTTCAGTTTGTCACGCAAAATACCTCGATCATGTTTCATGACGTTACGCGTTTTCTCTTATTTTTTGAAAGATCCTTATATATATATATATATATATATATATATATATATATATATATATAGTTTGAGACTCGTTGATCATGTTTGGGGCGTGACAACTAACATGTTATATATATATATATATATATATATATATATATATATATATATATATATATATATATATATATATATATATATATATATATATATATATATAGTTTGGCTCGTTGATCCTATGTTTGGGGCGTAGGGTAGCATGCATGGACAACTATAACATGCATGTGAGAGAGACGTCGATGATCATATGTACTCCCCATGTCTCCATGAACTTGTCACTTTGTCGTAGTACATTTTTTAACTGCAAAAGCCGCATCAGAAGATCTTTTTTATTGGATCATGGACAAGGAAAATTATTTGTACCTAGTACAAAAAGAATAAGTTGGTCGGCGTTGCCGTTCGTACACGAAGGATGCGGCCAGGTAGTTTCTCTTGCAGGTATATGGTAATTACGTGAGTGTTTGGTCGGGTCATGTGGTTAGTCCACGATGTACCCTAAACCCGGTGTTGAGGCCGTGTATTTGTCATTTGTGCGTACACTCTAGTGACATGTGACAAAGTGCTCAGTCATCAGTTGCATTTGGTTTGACGTCGAAGTTCGATTGGAGATACATCATCCATTTATTTATGTCTTGGATCATCCAAATTGACGTTTGGTTGGATGGACTGGACGATCCAATTTTTTGTTGGTAGGTTTGATGAAACTTGATTGGATTATTGAATCATCAAAGTTGATAAAATCATAATACTATTCGTGCGCATGATGATGGATCGTGCACGCCGAGCACCGAGTTATTTGGATCGCTGAGCAAAGTTCGGACGTGGAGTTCGTGTGTGCCCGTGCGCCCTGCAAGATTCGGTGCGCTCGCGTACGTGGCAATCATCAGGGCAGGGTGGTACAGTCGCGGGAACCGTGCAGTGCGTCCTTGGTAGTAAGATTTGGAGCGTGAACGTACGTGGCAACCATCTAGGCAGGGTTGCATAGAGACGGGTGTGCAGAAGGGCTGCAGAGTATTCAATTTTGGTATTTGGAAACACGGTGTTTTTGGAGTTTTAGATCATTCGTAGCGGTTTCCTCTAAAACTTACTCTATCCCTCTATACTTTAAGTATATTCTCTATACTTCCAGCATTTCACTCTGGACACTAACTGCATACTTCCAATAATCTACTCTATATTTCCAGTCAAGTAAGCTTTATAGTGAACCACTACAGATGGTCTTAGATCAATTAGCAATACCGTGGTATTTGAGATTACTATGGTATTTTTTACAGAATGGTGTTTGTCAACCAATACGTCCTATGTATTGCAAAATCGTGGTATTACAAAACTGTGTTATTGAAATACGTACTTTGGTATTGCCATGTCATTTTAAAAACTGTGGTTTCCAAAACTTTAGGCTACGTTTTGGAACACGATATTTTTGGAGTTTTGAGCAATACCGTGGTATTTGAGAATACTATAATATTTTTTACAAAATGGTGTTTGGCAACCAACTCAAAAACTATGTATTAAAAACCACGGTTTTGTCTATACTATGGTATTTTTGGGGTATAAAAACTTTGTTCTGAACCAAAGTTTTTCTCTTCTTGCTTGCTCTTGATGCTTGCTACTTTGCTCCCAAACAGTTCTATGTATTGAAAAACAGTGGTATTACAAAACTGTGGTATTGAAATACTTTGGTATTACTATGTCATTTTTAAAACTATGATTTTCAAAACTTTAGTATTGAAATATTGTGCTCTCAAACACAGCCTTAGTATTGAAAAACTATGCTCCCAAACACAGCCTAAAGCTTTACTGTGAACCACTGCGGATGGTCTTAAATGCAGGCCCAGCTCTGGGCCTAGGCGGGCGGAAATAAATTTTCTGCAGCCCTGCCGCACAACGTCGCCTGCCGCGCCCCCGCCGCCACGCCCCCGGCACCACTGCCAGCCCGCCGCCCCTACGCCCCCACCGTCGGCCCACCCCCGACTCGAGAACAAATCGAGGGGAAGGCTCATCGCCCATAGCGGTCGTGTAGCTTCCGTCCCCTCGATCCGTTGGCGATGAGCCTTCTCCTCATCCGTTCTCGAGTTCGCGGCGGCCACAGTGCCGCCTCGACCCTGCATCTGGACTGATGAAGCTGATGATCCGCAACATACTTTTAAATCTGCGCGTTGGTATTCTCCCCCTCATATTTTTTGATGCGTTAATACCTGATGATTTCCATCGTTTTCCACAGGAGGCAAAAAGTAATGAACATCATTGATCAGCACTGCGCCAAGGAGAACACGAAAATTGAAGTGGGCCGCGTCAAGTCGGTTTTACGATTTTATTCACGTTCCATTTGACTTCAAGTACCATGCCTATGCTTTGAAATATATGATTATACTAATCAAGCTCCAGTCTTTTACTGACTGATACTTAACATCGTTTCTTGCATTTGCCAAGGTCCGAGGCCATCAAGGGCTACTGCTTTGTCACCGTCACATCGCTAGATGCGGCGTTCTGGCTGTGGACGAAGCACCTGCATGGCTTCCGTTGTAAGGTGAACGACTCGCGGAAGATGTGCGAGGTCGACTATGCCAACATCCAGGTACGTCGCCGTCCGCTGCCACCGTTTTCCATTGCGCCGCCGCTGCATAGTGTTCACCTGCTGCTGCTCGTCATCCTTTCGCAGGGTTGGGATGCGTTGGTGGCCCATTTCTCTAAGTCATGCTTCGACTGCGAAACTGAGGTGTTCCTGCCAGTGTGGTTCAGCTCGCCGCGGAAGGTGAATGACTCGCGGAAGATGTGCGAGGTCGACTACGTCAATAGACAGGTACGTCGCCATCCGCTGCCACTGTTTTCCATTGCGCCGCCACTGCAACATGTTCATCTGCCACTGCTTGTCATCCTTTCGCAGGGTCGGGATGCGTTGGTGGATGCGGCCAGATGGTTGCTCTTGCAGGTGTATGATAATTACGTGAGTGTTTGGTCGGGTCATGTGGTTAGTCCACGATGCACCCTAAACCCGGTGTTGAGGCCGTGTATTTGTCATTTGTGCGTACACTCTAGTGACATGTGACAAAGTGCTCAGTCATCAATTGCGTTTGGTTTGATGTCGAAGTTCGATTGGAGATAGATCATCCATTTCTTTATGTCTTGGATCATCCAAATTAACGTTTGGTTGGATGGACTGGACGATCCAATTTTTTGTTGGTAGGTTGGATGAAACTTGATTGGATTATTGAATCATCAAAGTTGATAATTTCATAATATTATTCGTGCGCATGATGATGGATTGTGCACACCGAGCGCCGAGTTATTCGGATCGCTGAGCAAAGTTTGGACGTGGAGTTCGTGTGCCCGTGTGCGCTGCAAGATTCGGTGCCCTCGCCTACGTGGCAATCATCAGGGCAGGGTGCTACAGTCGCGGGAACCGTGCAGTGCGCCCTTGGCTGTATTATTTGGAGTGTGAACGTACGTAGCAACCATCTGGGCAGGGTCGCACAAAGACGGCTGTGCGGAAGGGCCGCAGAGAATTCGAATTTGGTGTTTGGGAACACGGTATTGTTGGAGTTTTAGAGCAATTAGCAATACCGTGGTATTTGAGATTACTATGGTTTTTTTTTATAGAATGGTGTTGATCAACCAAACGGTCCTATGTATTGCAAAATCGTGGTATTACAAAACTGTGTTACTGAAATACGTACATTGACATTGCCATGTCATTTTACAAACTATGGTTTCCAAAACTTTAGTATTGAAAAACTGTGCTCCCAAACACATCCTAAAGCTTTACCGTGAACCACTGCGGATGGTCTTAAAGGCAGGCCCGGCTCTGGGCCTAGGCGGGCAGAAATAAATTTTTTGCGGCCCTGGTGCACAACGTCGCGCGTGTGCCCCCGCCCCGCACGCCGTCCCATGGAAATCCCGCTGAGATCCTTCGCTTCGCGCTGGGTTTGTTATCTGGACACCGAAGGATGGAAATCCCGTGTGTCCCGCTCCCACGATTATGCGATTTTGATCGGACGGCGTGTGAGGCGGGGGCGCACGCGCGATGCTGTGCGGCAGGGTCACAGAAAATTTGTGGGCTACTGCCTAGGTCCGGGCCGGTGGGCGGGGGTGGTCACGTCCTACTAATGTTAGTTCAATGCTTTGTCCAAAATGTCAAATAAAAGAATAAGGAGGGAGTATTTATTAGATACAGTATAATATTACTAATGTGTTTATTTTCTATATGCGATGTTTTTCGATAAAAGGAGGAGTTTTTCGTTAGTGCATGTACTGGAGTAGGACACATTGTCCATGAACATAAAATAAAAGACATTTTTCATTAACATAAAAACAACACATATATTACAAACAAGAAAAAACACATAGAAAACAAAAGAAAAAACTACTACTCATCCTACTCTATTCGGAGGAGGATTTGTCCACCTCCGCCGCTGCCTCCACCTCCACAGGCGACGCCTCTGCCTCCACATCCGCCGCCGGCGCCTCCGCCTCCACCTCCGCTGCAACCACCGGCGGAGCATCCTTGTAACACCCTCATTTTCATGCATCATGCCCTACATACACTCATATACATGTTTAACATTAACCCACATAAAGAGGAACGAGTTTAAAATTGATTTCGAGCATTTAAAATTGATTTGGAACAAAACCGCACTTAAAATGCAGGAAAGTGCGGACTAGTCCGATTTTACTGAGGACTAGTCCGATTTCTCTCTGACTAAAAACGGACTTGTCCGTTTTTGCTGCAGACTAGTCCGATTTTGCCTCTGAGAACTTTCGGACTTGTCCGATTTTGTGCAGACTAGTGCAATATTCCAAGAATCCTTGAAAATTTGCTAAGTCCCTGGACTTTTCTGGACTAGTCTGGTATTCCAGCAGACTTGTCCAATTTCCTCTCTGTTTAAAGTTGGACTTGTCCAATTTTTGGCCAGACTTGTCCGATTTTCTCTCTAGACGACTTCGGACTAGTCCGGTCCTTTCCGGACTTGTCCGATATTTTGTGACTCCGAGTTGATCTCTTGTTTTACGACTTCTTTCTTAGGTTTCACATTAAGTGGGCCTAGGGATGTCGTGCCTAACTCTTTTAGAGCCCATGTGGGACTCTAAACCGGCCTATACTCCCTTCAAACTCGAAATTCATATAACCCTAGCCTCCACCTCTATATAAACAACCCCACCCCTTGGTTTGACATCTATTTGCCACTTTTCCACCCCCCCAAACCCTAGTTCGTGGAGAGCCACCACCAAGGAAGGAGGAGGAGATCCCAAGCAAGAAGAAGAAGAGGAGGAAACGAAAGAGGATCAAGGTCTCCACCAAGCTTTCGTTCTTCATTGCCAATTCATCTCCAAGTTCATCACCAACCCAAGATCACCAAGATCCAAGTGCTACCTCCATGTTTCTTGATTCATTGGAGTCCTAAACACCTGGTATACCTTCTATTATCTTTTCCTTACGTGAATTCAACCCCTAATCTCCAAATTTACGTCGATCTAGAAAACCCTAATCTGCTGATCCCGTAAAGTGCGGACTTGTCCAGTCCCTAGCAGACTAGTCCGATCTTCCTGGCTAAATTGTGTTGAATTAATTCCAAAAACTGACCTAATCAACTCCAAACCTGTATAAACTTGTTAAAAGCTTTAGAACTAGTTAGTGATCATTAAAAGCAATCTATTGACAAGTTCTACCTTGCATTTGCATCAATCATGCATGTCATGTCATATTGAGTAATATATGTGCACTCTTTAATTGTGTTCTTGTCTTGTATGTTTATTGTGTGGATTAGACGGATTTGCGCTACAAAGTGCCGCGGAGGATCTTCAGCACCAATAGTTTGAAGGCTTTGACCCCAATCAACCGCAAGAGCAAGGCAAGTGTCCTTGAAGCATATTGATCCTGTTTTAAAATAAATGTTTTGTTTGCAAACTACATGCTTGAGTTAACTTGATGGGAAATCCTATGGTAGGAAGTTTACTAGATTTGTTTAACCACCCTTGTCACCTGGAATATATGGTAGAGAGTTGGGAATGGTTTTTACCTTTTGCATCACTTAATTAATTGGGATGGGAAAACAACACTACACATTTAATTATGCATGGATTAGATTATGGTTAACATGAACTGGTTAAATATTGTACGGTAATGGGTGATCTAAGCAAGCCTGGTATGTGGATGGGTTGGACGTATGGTGGTTTGCTTGCTTTAGATCTGAGGACCGGTTCGTGCGAGAATAAGCCAGGACTACAGTGCCACCACGAGGCCAAGTATGGGTGCGACGTAGCTGATTAATTAGGGCTTTGCCAGTGCTATTTGGACCATTAGGGATGCTCAGGGAAGGGGTAGTCAGATTGGGTTTGTTGATGATTGGTGGGACTACCCTGGGATCCGAATGGCTCAAGAGGGGGCTCTTGGTTGAAGATGTGCTCTGTAGGAGACATCGCCACCGCTGAAACCTCAGTGAGGTCTAAATAGGCTAGTAATCCCTTTGTAAAGGCTATTTTGTGATCTCTTGGCCACACACCGACGGAAGTGTGAGACGACATAATAGAGGTTCTAGTCATCGAAAGGTGATGAAATCACAAACACGTGGGTAAAGCGGTACAACCTCTGCAGAGTGTGTCTAATAAACTATCATGATAGCCGTGCTCCCGATTATGAGCACCTGGACAACTTCCATGATTAGAGGGTACTCGGTTTTGGGATGGTATTTGGGAAGGTTATGGTTGGTATTATGGTTATGGTTGGTTATGGATTTATTTCTGGTATTGAATATGGTTATTGGAAATGATGAAATCTGGAATTATTGATGATGGTAGTGAATTCATATTGGTATTATGATATTACTTATGATTATGATGGGTTTATTTAACATACATATAACATTTCTTTTCAAATGTTTTAATGTACTTATTAGCACTTAGCCATTATTATTGTCGACATTTGAATAAGCCACATGTCATACTTTCCACACTTGCCGAGTACGACATGTACTCACTCTTGCAATCCCCCCCCAACAGTTGTAGGTCAGGATTGGGAGTTTAATGGTGATAATGCGGAGTTATAGGCCGTGTCTCCCGTCAGCTTTGCCTGTGGTGTTATTGGAGCTGCGCTATCCCTTATGCTTAGTTTGCTTAGTCGCTTAATTAGTTTATTTCCGCTGCATTAGTTGAACTTGTCATAAATATTCATTAGAGGTTGTATTTGAGGATAATATGGTTTGTTTAATAAAATTTGGTTAATTAATCTTGTTCCGTGGAAATTTTTTGTATACTCTTTTGTGAATGCACTCGTGTATGTGTGATGAACATCCTGGGCACACATATGCGTTAGCTTGGTTCATTTTTCGGAACCGGACGTCACAGATTGGTATCAGAGCCACATGTTGACCGTAGGATGCAACCTAGATAGACTGGACACTTTGGAGCACATAGGAGCACTCAGGAATCGATGTGTTTTTACTTGGTGTGTTGTTTGCTATATATATTGCTTGCTTGTGTGCTTAATAGAGGATTTTGGGATGCCTTAGCATTGCCATGTCCACCTAGGCTAGTGTAGCTAGCTGTTTAGTTTCATATCCCTTGATGCATATAGTTGGGGACGTTTCCTAATTCTTACCTATTGCATTTCTCCAGATGGTGAGGACTCGCAACCAAAGGGATGAAAATGATGAGGAGGAGAACAATGGAGTTCCTAAGAACAACATTGGACAAGGATCTACTCAGGGAGCTATCAACATTGAGCAGCTTTTGGCCATGCAAAACCAGCTCATGCAGACCATGATACAAGCTATAGGACAGCTGCAGGCTGGCAATATCAACAATCAGCCCCACATGCCTCCACCGCCACCCCCGCCTCCTCATAACCGATTGGGAGAGTTTATGAGGACTAGGCCACCGACCTTTGCTGAAGCCGCTAACCCTATGGATGCAGATGATTGGCTCAAGTCCGTGGAGAAGAAGCTTGTTATTGTCAAATGTAGTGACCGGGAGAAGGTCTTATTTGCTTCTCATCAACTCGTTGGAGCAGTTGCAGATTGGTGGGATGCTTATTCCAATGCTCACGAGAATCAAGAGAGGATTACTTGGGCCGAATTCAAGGAGAGTTTTCGTTCTCATTATGTGCCTGAGGGTGTTATGATCTTGAATAGGCAAGAATTTGAGAACTTAAGGCAAGGGAGATCAAGTGTGAGTGAATATCTCAACAAGTTCACTCAACTCTCAATGTATGCGCCTGAGGATGTGAGTCGGGGCAGCCGGAAGCAATACTTGTTCATGAGGTGCTTGAACAATGAAATCCAAGTGCAACTACTCAATTGTGACTATGCAAATTTTCAGAAGCTTGTGGACAAAGCAATTGTGGTTAAAAACAAGATTCATGAGATGGAACAAGATAACAAGAGGAAGGCGCCATATCAAGGAGAGAAACAAGGAAGTAATACGCGCCCTCGCCTTTCACCACCTAATGCGTCATATTACAGCTCTACTATTCCTGCTCAACGCCCTGGTTATGCACCGCGCCCAACTCAGTTGGTGCAGCAGCGCCCTGTCATGCAAGCACCTAGGCCTCCAATGCCATATGCACCTCATGCTAATTTTCCTGGTGCAAATTTTCAAAACCATGCTCGTCCCAATAATTCTGGTGGAGTAAAGATGTGATATACTTGTGGAGAAGCTGGACACTTTGCACATCAATGTCCTAAGTCAGGCCTTGGTCAAGGAAGCAATGCACCGAGGCAAAACCCAAGACCCAATGGAGGACAACCACAAGGGAACCATGGGCAACAGAATTTTGCTCGTGGCAATGTGAACCATGTCTCTACGGAGGATGCTCAACAAGCGGATGATGTGGTCATTGGTATGTTTATCGCAAACTCGAACCCCGCGACTATGTTATTTGATTCTGGAGCATCGCATTCTGGAGTCCTAAACACCTGGTATACCTTCTATTATCTTTTCCTTACGTGAATTCAACCCCTAATCTCCAAATTTAGGTCGATCTAGAAAACCCTAATCTGCTGATCTCGTAATGTGCGGACTTGTCCGGTCCCTAGTGGACTAGTCCGATCTTCCTGCTAAATTGTGTTGAATTAATTCCAAAAAATAACCTAATCAACTCCAAACCTGTATAAACTTGTTAAAATCTATTAGAACTAGTTAGTGAACATTAAAAGCAATCTATTGACAAGTTCTACCTTGCATTTGCATCAATCATGCATGTCATGTCATATTGAGTAATATATGTGCACTCTTTGATGGTTCTTGTCTTGTATGTTTATTTTGTGGATTAGACGGAATTGCGCTAGAAAGTGCCGCGGAGGATCTTCAGCACCAAGAGTTTGAAGGCTTTGACCCCAATCAACTGCAAGAGCAAGGCAAGTGTCCTTGAAGCATATTGATCCTGTTTCAAAATAAATGTTTTTTTTGCAAACCGCATGCTTGTGTCAACTTGATGGGAAATCCTATGGTAGAAAGTTTACTAGATTTGTTTAACCATCCTTGTCACCTGGAATATATGGTAGAGAGTTGGGAAGGGTTTTTACCTTTTGCATCGCTTAATTAATTGGGATGGGAAAACAACAATACACATTTAATTATGCATGGATGAGATTATGGTAAACATGAACTGGTTAAATATGATACGGTAATGGGTGATCTAAGCAAACCTGGTATGTGGATGGGTTGGACGTATGGTGGTTTTCTTACTTTAGATCTAAGGACCGGTTCGTGCGAGAATAAGCCTGGACTACAGTGCCACCACGACGCCAAGTATGGGTGCGGCGTAGCTGATTAATTAGGGCTTTGCCAGTGCTATTTGGACCATTAGGGATGCTCGGGGAAGGAGTAGTCGGATTGGGTTTGTTGATGATTGGTGGGACTACCCTGGGATCCGAATGGCTCAAGAGGGGGCCCTTGGTTGAAGATGTGCTCTGTAGGAGACATCGCCACCGGTGAAACCTTAGTGGGGTCTAAATAGGCTAGTAATCCCTTTGTAAAGGCTATTTTGTGATCTCTTGGCCACACACTGATGGAAGTGCGAGACGGCATAATAGAGGTTCTAGTCATCGAAAGGTGATGAAATCACAAACACGTGGGTAAAGCGGTACAACCTCTGCAAAGTGTGTCTAATAAAATATCATGATAGCCGTGCACCCGGTTATTAGCACCTAGACAACTTCCATGATTAGAGGGTACTCAGTTTTCGGATTGTATTTGGGAAGGTTATGGTTGGTATTATTGTTATGGTTGGTTATGGATTTATTTCTGGTATTGAATATGGTTATTGGAAATGGTGAAATCTGGAATTATTGATGATGGTATTGAATTCAGATTGGTATTATGATATTACTTATGATTATGATGGGTTTATTTTACATACATATAATATATTGCTTTTCAAATGTTTTAATGTACTTTTCAGCACTTAGCCACTATTACTGTCGTCATTTGAATAAGCCACATGTCATACTTTCCACACTTGCTGAGTACGACATGTACTAACTCTTGCAATCCCCCCTCCCCAACAGTTGCAGGTCAGGATTGGGAGTTTAATGGCGATAATGCGGAGTTTTAGGCCGTGTCTATGGTCAGCTTTGGCTGTGGTGTTATTGGAGCTGTGCTATCCCTTATGCTTAGTTTGCTTAGTCGCTTAGTTAGTTTATTTCCGCTGCATTAGGTTAACTTGGCATAAATATTCATTAGAGGTTATATTTGAGGATAATATGGTTTGTTTAATAAAATTTGGTTAATTAATCTTGTTTTGTGGAAATTTTCTGTATACTCTTTTGTGAATGCACTCTTGTATGTGTGATGAACATCCTGGGCACATATATGTGTTAGCTTGGTTCATTTTTCAGAACCGGGCATCACAATCCTCCAACACTAGATCGAACTTCTTCTGGCTGACGGTCTCCATGAGTTGCTCGCGAAACCCCTCCCCGACCTCCTCACCGATCGTCTCGTAGAGGCAGTCGAGACGAGCGGCAACAAAGCCTAACCCGAAGATGTAGTAGCCGGCGGAGTCCATGCTGGCGTGGTGGGGAAGGACACCAAGTCCCAGTCGGCGACAGGAGTGAGATGTATTGTGAAATACATCCCGTGCCATTTCGTCGAGCGCTTTTGCTTGCATGTCGGCAGCGAACAGGCTGCAGGTGACCTCCATAAGCTTGCCGTCGAGTTTGTCAATGCTTTCCTCCATGAGGCAGATAGTCTCATCATAGTCAGACGGAAGAGATGCGGGCGACGCGGGCGGAGACGGTAGTGGAGGAGGTGCCTTGGCGGTGACGGAAACAGAGAAGGAGGTTCGGAGGATGTCGATGACCTGGAGCGCTTCGGTACGGGGCTACCCATTTGTGCAGCGATAGAGGTGCGAACACAGAGAGAGAGGTGGTCGACGGTGGTGCGGCAGTGAAGCAAGAGGAGAAGTTTGGAGGCTAAAATCGATTGAGAGGTGCGGCGGAGAAGAAGAAGAAGGTGTGCCTTTATAGCGGGTCGTCGTCTAAGCGCTTGAGTGGAGATGATCGGACGCTTCAAAATTGTTCTTTTGAATCGTCAGTCAAAGTTACTCCAAACTGCGGTTTGCCTCATCTCGTTTATCGCAAGTGTTTTTACAAGTGTGTTCATTTGTTCCTAAAATCAGAACACGTAGCGGCTAGCGCCTACGCCTGTTGTTTCTTCAAAAGATGAGTACAGCCATATATAATGGCAGCATGCGATCGATTAATTTGATGAACCATGTACGTATGTAGTGAGAGCTGTGTGCTTATTAGACGATAGTAGTCCACATTCTATCCTCGTACCATCGAGGGAACATCCTTGTGTCAAATTTGTTATCTCTATTGATGACAGGATAATATTCTTCATTAGTGTGGTAGTTAAACTGCCATATACTGTAGGTTGAGAGAATACATACATGCATGGTAAAGAATATGATAAATATAGAAATATATA
This sequence comes from Tuctoria greenei, assembly GCA_036927565.1. Lineage (NCBI taxonomy): Eukaryota > Viridiplantae > Streptophyta > Magnoliopsida > Poales > Poaceae > Tuctoria > Tuctoria greenei. Next base: position 153,113,903 of record JAYESD010000007.1, read on the forward strand.
TATATATATATGGTAGGATATATTATTCTATTCTTGGAATACATCTTTGGGACGTAGCATATGTACGTCTAACATACATGTGAAGACCTCGATCATGTCTGCCGATGTTACGTGTTCTCTTTTTTGTTTAGAGATCATCATGTTTGATGCTCGTGGATAATGTTTGGGGCGTAGCATGCATGGACAACTAACATGCATGTGAAATACCTCGGTGCATGTGAAATAACATGCATGTTTTTAAAAGCAAGATATAGTGTTTCCTCAAGAAAATATAATTTTATGAGAGATTGGGCGCACAAGCACAAAAGCCGAAACTTGAGCGATGCACCTACGAATTCCATATGTCGGGATGATTGACGGCAGCCGATCCGCAAACTCGGTGGTAAGATCAGTAGTCGCCGGAGAGAAGCTTGCGGTTGACCTCGAAGGAGACGAATGTGTCGATGCACGCATAGCTGATCTGCTCACCGGAGAGATTGTACGTGTCCCAGTTGCTCGCCCTCACCCCGTAAGGCTTCTCCATGTCGGCGCCCATCACGACGCTCACGATGTCCTTCAGCCCCACACGGCGGAGGCTCGGGCGATCCGTCTCCTCTGCCACGAGCTCGGCCAGGTCCACTGTTTTGGCCACCTTCAGCTGCCAGTCCTTCCAAAGTTTGTCGGCGTCACCCTCCACGCTAACGCCGACAAATCGATAGTAGGAGTCGCTGAGGAAATTTTCCAGCTCGTCGGGTAAGTAGTCAGTGTGGATGGCCTGGAATATGAGGCAGTGGCGGCTGACGCAGAGCTGCAGAACGGCGATGGGGTTCTGGTCGGCGAAGTAGCTGGGGCGCCAATCGACGTTGAGCCCGACGATGAGCTTGTGAAGACGCCGACAGTGGACCGAGAGGACCTCGTCGAGCCAATCCTCCACGGCCTTGCCAGAGGACGTCACGGTGGTGGTGATCACGTCTTCCTCGAATGTCACGTTGTACACCTGAGTCCCCGCCATTGGGTCCCTCTCCTTGTCGTCCCTACAGTTGTCGTCTGCGGCGGCGCGGCGCAACTCTCTCTCTTGTGCAAAACCTTCGTCTACACCTTTAGTTTGGACTTTAATTGGAAACAGGCCCGTATATATAACTAATGCAGTTACGATATGAGCGGAGGAGTTTCCGGATTTGACGGGCCCAAGCCCAGAGTAAAAAGAGTAATGAAAATTTTTGAGTATTATATACTCTTTCTATTTTTTAATTCTTATCTTTATGAGCACAAGTTGCATTGTCTCAACCTAACACCACGTACAACAACAACAACATTTCTCAGGAGCCCACCCACTGGATATACCGGGTGAGCCACGGGATACCCTGGGTCCAGTCATCAAAGAGTAGCTAGTGTGAATACATGCTGGAGAGATCAGCGGAATCGGGAACTGGCCAATGAAGATAGATGCCAGTAGTGTCACGGTTCATGTATCGAAACGCGTGCCATCCTTTTTCTTCTTCTCCTTTTTCTTATATGTTCGTATTTTTTTCTACCAATCTTCTAAGAGCATCTCCAACCCGTTTGCTATTCTTTCAAATAGCAAATATGCTATCCACATTTAGGATCTCATTCTATGAACATCTCCAACCCGTTTGCTATATGATGTGCTATATTAAAAAATTTCATATTTTATTAATATGTAATAATTATTTTAAAATTCAAATAACATTGTTGCAACAGCTATATTGTGACGTTTGTATTTCTAACGGCTATTTTTCAATGGTTATATTTCTAATGACTATTTGTCAACGGTTGTATTTCCAACAGTTAATTTTCAACAACTATTTTGCAACAGAAATGATAATAATGTAGCAGAAATTGAGGATAGCAAACCGGATAGCATTTGTTACTAGTAGCACACCGAGAGCTCCATATAGCAAATGGCTAAAGTAGCAATCCTAATAGCAAACCGGTTGGAGATGATTTTTGCTCTAAATTTGCTAAATAATAGGATATCACACCATATAGGTAATGGCTAAAAGAGCATGTCCAACCCATTATCTATATGATGTGATATCCTATTATTTAGCAAATCTAGATCAAAAATCATCTCCAACCGGTTTGCTATTAGGATTGCCACTTTTAGCCATTTGCTATATGGACCTCTCGGTGTGCTATTAGTATCAAATGCTATCCGATTTGCTATTCCCGATTTCCGATACATTATCGTCGTTCTGTTGCAAAATATTCGTTGAAAATTAGCCGTTGGAAATACATCCGTTGAAAAATAGTCGTTAGAAATATAACCATTGCAAAATAGCCGTTATAAATACAACCGTTACAATATAGCCGTTGCAACAATGTTATTTGAATTTTAAAATAAGTATTATATACTAATAAAATATGAAAAAAATTTAATATAGCACATCATATAGCAAACGGGTTGGAGATGCTCATGGAATGAGATGCTAAATGTGGATAGCATATTTGTCATTTGAAAGAATAGCAAACAAAAAAAAAAGGGTTCGAGATGCTCTAACCCTCATTTATTTGAAGTTGTACGGTTGGATCAGGATACGTGGCTGGCGTACACTTTATGACACACTAGTGAAAGTAAAACACCTGATACATTTTATGACACACTCGTGAAAGTAAAATACCAGATACATTTTATTATTATGGAATTCTATAAATAAGACTCAATCCAAATCGGGCAAAATTTCGATGACCCTGACTTCTAGTTTGTTTTTGCAAGCCATCAGGAATCAAGTCTTTTTTGTTTTCACCCTTTTGCAATGACGCCGACGAGCATCTAATCTGGGCTAAAGTTGATATGTAATCCACAAACTATTGTTGAGTTTTTTCTGATTTACTACGTGCTTTGCTGTTTGATTGCTCATTGTGTTGGATCCATGTTGGGTTTGAACAGAGAGTGGGCTTCTCCCTACTGGTCTTGTCAGATGAACTAGTAGGTGATAGTCACTTTCTGGATCTCTAGCTCAGTAGAGTTGGAAGTGGAAATATATTCCATTCTAAAAGATAAAAGAGATAAATAGTCCACTAGTTTATCGTTAGAATAGCAACATTAGAACTATTTTTGCGCACTAATGAAAAAAAATATAAAGTTCATTACCTTAAGACGATACATTACAAACAGGAAAAAAGAAAAACACAAACTACAAACAAGAAAAGATAAACAACACAACTAAGAACAAGAAAAAAACTACTTCTCCACCTCGCTCCACCTACTTCTCCTTCTCCGCTGCAGTACTGCAGGTGTAGTAGAGGTGGATGACATGTGGGTCCCACACCATGTGGGGCTCTCATGTCAGCCATCTCTACTGCACCTGCAGTACCGCGGCGGATTTGAACCCGTGTGGTTGTTCTTCTCTCAACGCGCGCAGTAGTGATGATGGGATGCAGAGCGGTTCCAATTGAATTCAAAGATCTGCATGCCCTGTGCATGTTTAAGGCGCCTTGGTGACTGACGCGCACGTAAGCTCGGTGCGCCCGGTCGCATCAGCCGCCTGTACAAATGGCTACGGCTTGAATGAAGGACCAAACCTTATGCGGCAAACAGCAACGTATAATACTTCCGCCCCAACTCAACTCTATTTCTGTTTTTGTCGAACTAATTACCTTTGACCAATGATTTATATGGAATTTGTTAACTTCAATAACATGTAGTACTAGATTGTATATTATGGAAATATTTTCATGGTGAATCTAAAAGTACAATTCTTGTATTGTTAAAACAGATCAAAATTGCATAAATCTCAAAGATAGATTTCACGAAACCTAAGACTTCCCTTTGAAAAAGTTTTATACTTTACATTAGTTTTACAAATGTAATATGCACATAGGATATATCACTAAATAGTTTTGCAAAAAAAAACTTGGAGGAGAAATATGTATATCCCATATGCTACTACTACGTAAATTAGGGGTGGGCAAATAAACCGAGGACCGAAAAACCGAAACCGATAAAACGGAGACCGGAACCAAAAAGACCAAAATATCAGGTATCAGGTACTTTTCGGGTAGCAAATATAAATAACTGAAAATTAAATGTCGGGATCGGGTACCACACTTGGGTAACTGAAATAACCAAATAGTCAGTCTGTTAAATAATAAGTTACATTATGCGTGCTAAACTATGAACAATTCAAATTTATATATTTTATTTTAAAGTTGTGATGTGTGAAGTTGTTGGATTTAAACGTTTATTTTTTATTTTTTATTTGTCAATTTATAATAAATTACCTCATGGGATTAAATTTATCAATCATATTAAATTTGTGCAAACATGACGTGGATATAATGTATAATTCGGATATATCAGGTAGGACCGAAGACCGAACCGAAATTTTGGTACCCAAAATGTTCGGGTACCTAATATTATTAAAACAATTCGGGTAGTGATTTCAAGAAACTGAATTTTGAAAAAGACTGAAATACCCGAACCAGAATATCGGGTAGACCGAATGCACACCCCTAACGTATATCCATCAGAAATAATTAGCTAGTTTGAGGATGAATGAAGTTGAGCTTGCGAGCTTGATGAGCACCGTCATTGTTTTGAGCAGCAATTAATTTATGGCATCATCAAATCTGGAGTAATTTTTCTAGATCATTTGGGGCTGAAAAATTAGTTAACATGCTATATATGATGAGAAAGATTATGATATGCTACCTATTGCTTGTGTTGAATAACCCTACACCGTGGACAACATTTATCCGACACTTCATTCTGGTCGCCAGGATCATTTTGCCCTAGGGATGAAAATGGTACGGTAAATTCCCGAACCGTCCGACGCCGTTTTCGAAAATTTCCGATGCAATTACCATTTTCGACAATTTCCGAAATTTTCGATCCGATTACCGTTTTTATTGGACATTGAAATTTGGTAAATAGAATTGAAATGATTTAGACTGATTTCTGACCGAATTGTTAGAATACCATATCTTAATGGAAAATTTCCGAACAATAACCGAATACTTTCCAAATAGTAGGTTGGGTCTAATGGGCTGACATGTACTCTCTCCGTCCCTTGGAATAGAGGACTTCTAAAGGAAACTTCAAAGGAATTCATTCTTACATTGTGCTTATGTCACAGGTGTTTGGAACACAGGAATCATATTTCATTTCCTGTAGAAAGACTTCCTTTACTATGTAAAATGGAGGAATGAAATAATCCGGTCCAAGTTCTTTGTGGTCTGCTGGTTGGCTATGGAGGGATATATAGTGTCCTAAAAGTCAAATTAACTATCCTAATGATTTGCATGGAATAATTATTTCTTTTTTTGACACAAGGGAATAATTATTTCTGAGCTACTGCAATGCAATAGACGTTTTGATGTTAGAAATATAGGAATGAAATTATTTATGAAGCAAACTGGTAGTTCATTTTGGCAAGAATTTATGACTTCGATTTATGTATTACAAATAATGATAGTTAAGATTCTAAAGAATTTTGTTTATAGTTGCTCACTTTCTTCATTCCTGCATTTTGTCTATTCCTATGTTTTTTCTAATTCCTATGATTTGGATTCCTACGTTCCAAACGGGGCCATAGTAAATATCGCTTTGTAGTTTATTTTTGAACTACAAAGCGACCATTATTTAGAGACTGGGGGAGTAATAAGATCAATTCTTTAAGTTTTTTATTTAGACACCAGTTTGAATAAGGAGTTGTCAAAGGTAATAAGCTCAATTCCGTCCGTTTTCATCCCTATTCTGCCCCAAGTATCTGGGGCAGCAGGCGGAGGACCTTGATGATCAGGATAAGGACCATGCAAGAAATCATTGGTCAAAGGTAAGTTTGACCAAAGCTAAAAATAGAGTTGAGTTGGGGTGGAGGGAGGAGTACTTTTTACAGACCGCTTTGCAGGCCCCGCTGCGAGCGACCTCCTGCCTGCTGACAACTCCAGCGGCTAAAGTAGCATACAGTTGCACTTTAGAAGCCGTAACCCCAGTTTCACAAGTAGCATTCCAAACGGTGCACTTTAGAAGCCATAACAATCACTGTGCGCGTCTCATCGTCTTCTCCACGCGTACTAATAAAGACACACCATCCTCTTCTCCGCAACACACACATACCATCCTCTTCTCCACGCGTACTCTTCCTCTTCGTCTCTGTCGCGTGTGCCCTCATTGGTTCCCTTCGAAGCCCATGGAGTTCCCCTTGCCGCACGATATTGCGGCCCTGATCGCGGGGTGGGTCACCGCAACCTCCCCGCAGCCCATGGACGACCTCTCCAGTCTGCACGCCACCTGCAAGGCCATGCACGTGGCATGCATGGATCACGCTGTGGGCAGGCGCGTGGCGCTAGAGCGGGTGAGCATCTGGAAGTATAACCGGAGCTACGACTGCCTCGTGGAGCACCTGGCAATCATCGGCAACCCTTATGCGTGCTACGTCATCGGATTCGACCTCGTCTTCCTGCACGGTCGCACGCAGCCGGGCACCTAGTTCCTTGCCCGAGTGGTAGCAAACGACCAGATGGTGGCGGCCTACGTCCTCGCCATGCTCCGCTACGATGCTGACCGCGGGGTCCATGACGCCTTCGGGTATGTCCGGCAGGTCGAATGTGTGGCCCACATCGGCTACAACGCGCCCAGGTACGTCGCCATGAAGTGGACCAACAAGGAGTGCTACCGGTGTCGGCGTGAAGCCATGAATAGTATTGATGATGTCGCCTGCAGGTTCCTGGGCAGGCCTCGTCCAGAAGCGCTGACGGTGGCAGTGACCAACATTGATGATGATGCTTGGGACTGCTAAATATGGGGGAACCACGGAAATGCGTTGCGGCAGGCCTATGTGGGAGGAGTGGAGAGTCTTCTGTACAGAAAACTGTAGGATTAAGCACAAGCATGACCTGTTCTGCCGTCTGGCATAGTACTATATGCGTTATATTCCCTCCATTCCCATTTGGATGCACCGCTAGTTCTCCTAATGCCAATTAGAAGAGAACAGAGGGAGTATATAAAATAGACTTGTACTAGTATATGTGTTTCCCCTATGCCCGCTCGTCTCTGATGAATGTTGCACTTGTTGTGTTTCCCCTATGCGCGCTCGTCTTATGTTTAGCCCCATTTGCATCAATGGAAACTCACGAGATAGTTTAAAGAAATGGATTCTTCCGGAAATGAATATATTCAATCATACAGTAGATTGTAACGAAGGAGATCAGTGTTCCCTTCTCTCTGTTCATTGTCTCCACTTTTCATTCCAGTCATCGCTGACGCTAATCGACAGAACTATTTGTTACATAATCTCCAATAAACACAAAATAAACTAATTGGTACATCTAGTATGCAACACTTTCCTTGAAGTAGTGGTAATAACTTCTGGCCGCGTGTAGGAGTAGTGGTAATGATTACACCGCGTATAGGGGCATAGGGCCAGTTGTACGTTGGAGTTCTATCTATCTTTTTCTAACATTTTTCTCGTCCTTTCTTTTCTTTTCTCTCTGTTGATTGTCTCCACTTTTCTTTCCAGTCGTTGCTACCTGTTAGTACTGTATACTACTTTACAGACCGCTTTGCAGGCCCCGCTGCGGGTGATCTCTTGGCACCTCTAGCGGCTAAAGTATCGTATAGGCAACTTTACAAATGAGCTTACTCGAACTTTTCGAGCTTGAGCTCATCAAGCTGGAAATACTCAACTTCATCCTCAAACTTTCAATCAAAACTAAGTTTGGTCCTTCAACTTTCAAATGGGTCAATTATTTCGTCCATCAACTTCAGAAAACCGTTTCACTTTCATCCTTACTCTGAGTTGGACATCCACACATTGGCATGCCACATAAGATAGTTAATGTGTTTTTAATCGTGTTAATTTGTGATAGAAGTTTGTTTTATTTAAATGTTTAAAGTATGTATCATTATATGCATGTAAACTCTTTCTCATGTTGAAGCAAGCAGGCAAGAGTTTAAGAAACGATTTGAATGGACCTCTTAGTTGGATAGCTGGGAAGTACAACCGTCAGATAAAAACAAACGGTGGATGCAGCCTTTACTGCATGCATGTAGCAAAATGTCGCTACGTCAGGCGATCCTGGTCCAGGAAGGTATGCTCCGATTCCTGTCCTCGAACTCCATCTAGGCTTCTGATGACGCAGGCGGTTCACCACCAGACTGTAGAAAGGATAAGCACGCACACATGTAACAATCATTGTTGACCGTATTTCTCTAACGTCATTGTTTGACTGTGTAGGCCTACGTTTAGTCATTAATGCTAGCTTTTGAATCTGTGTAGTGCGAAAGGGTTTTGTTTTGGTTTCACACTACACTAGCTAGCCTATATAGAGTGTATCTGTGTTCCCTGATGAATACACAACAAACATTCTCCATACAGAATTAAACTTGCATGCTGCTTTCTCCTGCCAGAGGTTCGAAGGAAACTACACGGCTGGCCGGGTACACGTACGGTACGGGTGTGCCGGTGTACCTTAACCCCCCTTACATCGTCCGTCCCGGTGGTTGTTGGGAAGAGCCTTACAGGTATGCTCTGATTCCAGACCTCTTACTCAATCTCTAGGTATTTGATGATGCAGGCGGTTCACCACCAGACAAACCAAAAAAGGTTGAGTGGCATGCAAGTTTTTTGATGAAAAACTGATTGCGGCCCGCTGACTGCAGCCTACTGATGCATCCATCTCTAGTTTTTTGATGACACTCTCGCAGACGTGTCATCATATTATTTGTTGTGAAGGTATGATAGTTAAGCTAAGCATTAATAAAGGGACCAATAACGTTTTGACACATCAGCGGGATGACGCATGGGAGGACAGAACGGGAGGGACACGGCTTGCAACCAGTTTGTCATCAAGAAATTTGCATGCCGCTCTCATCACCGAGGCTTTGCTGGTTTGTCTGGTGGTGAACCGCATGCGTCATTGGAAACCTAGATGTAGTTAGAGGACAGGAATCAGAACATAACTGCAAGGGTCTACCAACCACCACCAGGGACGCACGATGAGGGTTAAGGTACACATCGACACACCCAGACCGTACATATGTGAGGGTGAAGATGAATGGCGTTCCGGCTGTGGAAGCACCTGCATGGCTTCCGTTTGAAGGTGACCGACTCGCAGAAGATGTGCGTGGTCGTCTACGCCAACATTATTTGTTGTGAAGGTATGGTAGTTAAACTAAGCATTAATAAAGGGACCAATAACATTTTGACACATCAGCAGGATGATGCATGGGAGGACAGAACGGGAGGGACACGGCTTGTATACTCCCATTCAGTGCTTCCATGCGTGCTCCTACTTAAGTGTCATGATTTTATTAGCCCTTTCATTTACGTAACATAATGCCTGATTTAACTTCAACCAATTAGATGATGACACATAAGCGGGAGTACGCATGGCAGCACAAACGGGAGCACCGAAGTTGCATCCGAACGGGAGGACACGACTTGTATACTCCCATTCAGTGCTTCCATGCGTGCTCCTACTTAAGTGTCATGATTTTATTGGCCCTTTCATTTACCTAACATAATGCCTGATTTAACTTCAACCAATTAGATGATGACACATAAGCGGGAGTACGCATGGAAGCACAAACGGGAGCACCGAAGTTGCATCCGAACAGGTGGACACGGCTTGTATACTCCCATTCAGTGCTTCCATGCGTGCTCCTACTTAAGTGTCATGATTTTCTTGGCCCTTTAATTTACCTAACATAATGCCTTATTTAACTTCAACCAATTAGATGATGACACATAAGCGGGAGTACGCATTCAAGCACAAAGGGGAGCACCGAAGTTGCATCCGAACGGGAGGTCCCCGCAGCCAGTTTGTCATGAAGAAATTTGCATGCCGCTCATCACCGAGGCTTTGCTGGTTTGTCTGGTGGTGAACCGCATGCGTCATCGGAAACCTAGATGTAGTTAGAGGACAGTAATCAGAACATACCTACAGGGGTCTTCCAACCACCACCAGGGACGCACAAGGGGGGTTAAGGTACACACCAGCACACCCAGACCGTACATATGTGCCAGTGAAGTTGGAACTCAATAGTCTCATGGTTATGGATAGAAAAAAGGAAGAAGAAAAAGGATGGCGCACGTTTCGATCTATGAACCGCGAGACTGCTAACTTCCATTTTAATTGGCAATTTCCCAATTCCGCTGAGTCATTGTTGTTGTTCATGGTGTTTGGTTGAGACAATGCAACTTGTGGTCATACCGATAAGAATTAAAAAGAGGAGTATATCAGATTCAAAAATCATAATTACGCCAAGTCGTATGATGGCCGGACACTCTCCAATCCACTTAGTTGAAGTGGAACCACTCCTACCCAAACGAGGAAAAAAATTTATGGATACGGTATGCATATCCAAGGTTGTGCATACCGTTCCACATTTGTGACATGTGTCCACACGAACGGACACGCGTAGTAGTGGTGATGGGATGCGGAGCGGTTCCAATTGAATTCAAAGATGCGCATGCTCTGCGCGGGTTTAAGGCGCCTCGGTGACTGGCGCGCACGTAAGCTCGGTGCGCTCGGTCACATCAGCCGCCTGTGCAAATGGCTACGGCTTGAATGAAGGACCAAACCTTCTGCGGCAAACAGCAACGTATAATACTTCCTCCGCATCAACTCAACTCTATTTCTGTTTTGGTTGAACTAATTACCTTTGCCAATGATTTATATGGAATTTATTAACATCAATAACATATAGTACTAGATTGTATATTATGGAAATATTTTCATGGTGAATCTAAAAGTAGAATTCTTGTACTGTTAAAACGGATCAAAATTGCGTAAATGTCAAAGATAGATTTGACGAAACCTAAGACTTCCCTTTGAAAAAGTTTTATACTTTACATTAGTTTTACATATGTAATATGCACATAGGATATATCACTAAATAGTTTTGCAAAAAAACATGGAGGAGAAATATGTATATCCCATATGCTACTACTATGTAAATTAGGGGTGGGCAAATAAACCAAGACCGAAAAATCGAAATCGATAAAACCGAGACCGGAACCGAAAAGACCGAAATATCGGGTATCGGGTACTTTTCGGGTAGCAAATATAAATAACTGGAAAATAAATGTCGGGTTCGGACGGATGAAACAGTTCCACATTTTTGACATGTGTCCACATGAATGGACGGATGAAGCAGTTGCATGACTGTGACATGTGTGCACATGAACGAACGAGGTCGTATGATGGCCGGACATGACAGGGATAACACCAAGGAATCGTATCCTTTTAAAGCATAGTTTTTCCCCGCATACTATGGGCCCTTCGCCTGTCAAAATAAAAATTTCTCCTTCTATCAAAAAATAGCTCCTTTAACGACGCCAAATTTTGGTACATGGGCTCACGCGTACATGGGGACGAACACCAAGCGTTCCAGCACAGTTTCGGCCCAGGAATACAAAGTGACTCAGTGTAGTTTCAGCCCACGAATAACAAGCGGCCCAGCGCAGTGTTGGGCCTACTATGATAGCTTCACGTACGCCTTGTCCTGGCTGCCTCCCCGCTGGACCCTTTGATCCACAACGGCCCCCTTTCCCGATTGCACGAAACGCGCCTGGAGGAGCATCCGCCAGCCGCCACGCTCTTGGAGGAGCATCCGCCGGCCGCCATGCTCTTGGAAGAGCATCCGCCGTCCACCGGCGTGGAGGAGCATCCGCCGGCCGCCGCACGTGGAGGAGCAACAGCGCTAGGTACAATTGGTCACATAATGTTATTGTAGTTCAATTCTCTTATGGATACGCTGATTGAATTGTAGGAAGCGATGTCAGAAGATAAGATATGGATGGGAAAAGACAGGCGTACGAAGGAGTGGCAAGATGGAATGAAGTCATTTTTAAATTTAGCATTCCATGGCACTCGTGAAGAAGAAACAAAGCCTTGTCCTTGCACAAAATGTCATAATATTTGCCACGAGGGACGCAAGGAAGTTCAGCTTCACATGCTTCGTAATGGGATGTCATTTGATTAGACTTGTTGGGTACACCATGGAGAAAAATGAGTTGAGAAAAAAATTGCTGAGCAATTAGCAAATAATGAGGAGATAATTTCTGATGATGCTGCTATGGAAAATACGTTGTCCAACCTTCTTAGAGGCACTGGTGATCATGGTGCTACTTCAGCAGATGTTGATGATCCAGAAAATGCTATAAACCAGCATGAGCCAACTGGGTGTGCATAGTCATTCTATGACTTGTTAAATGATGCCAAAAAGGAGCTGTATCCAGGTTGTGAGAAGGTGACCCAATTACCCTTCATTGTCAGGTTGTACCAGATAAAGTGTTTAACTGGTTTGAGCAAAAAAGCGTGTGAGTTCATCCTTGAACTACTCTCATATGTGCTTCCAGAGGGCCATTGCATTCCTAATACACTTGATAATGTTCAGAAGGTTGTTTGTGACCTTGGGCTGAGCTACAAAAAGATCGATGCATGTGTCAATGGCTGTGTGTTATTCCGAAAGGACTATTCTCTGTTGGATCGATGCCCAAAATGTGGTGAATTAAGATGGAAAAATAGTACTGGTGGGGATACAAGAGAGGCTTTACCTTGTGGAAAAGCCAAGAAGCTTGTAGCACGTAAGATTCTACGATACTTCCCTCTTATTCCCCATCTTCAATGGTTTTATATGGAAGAATCAACGGCATCAAACATGCGCTGGCACAAAGAAGAACGTATTGATGATGGAATATTACGCCATCCTACAGATTTGAAAGCATGGAAGCATTTTGATAGCATTCACCCAAATTTCTCATCTGATCCTCGCAACATAAGACTTGGGCTAGCATCTGATGGTTTCAATCCTTTTGGAGTAATGAATGTTTCTTACAGTACATGGCCTGTGATTCTAATCCCTTATAATCTACCACCTTGGTTGTGTATGAAGCAACCTTATTGGTTGATGTCAATGATAATTCCTAGGCCAAAGTCACCTAGAAACAACATTGATGTGTATCTGCAGCCTTTGATTGATGAGCTACTGAAATTATGGTCTGATGGTGTTGAAACATACGACAATTCAAAGAAAGAGACATTTCTCATGTGAGCTTCTATATTGTGGACAATAAATGATTTTCCAGCATATGCAATGCTATGTGGATGGAGCACAAAAGGTAGGCTAGCATGTCCATACTGCCATGTAAACACTGACACCTTGTGGTTGAATCATGGACAAAAGTATTGCTACATGGGTCATCGTCGTTTCCTACCTCAGGATCACCAGTGCCATCGGGACAAAGCTTCTTTCAACAACAAAATAGAGAATAGAGAGGCTCCAACATCACTCTATGGTCACGAAGTACTCCAACAATACAAGACTTTTGATCTAGTGAGGTTTGGAAAGTCGAATAATAAGAGAAAGCGCACTGAGGAAGATAGGTGGCATAGTTGGAAGAAGAAAAGTATATTTTTTCAGCTCCCGTATTGAAAGACATTGTTAATAAGGCATAACTTGGATGTCATGCACATTGAGAAAAACATTTGTGATAGCATATTGGGTACATTGCTTAATATGGATGGTAAAACAAAAGATAGTCTACAAGCTTGTTTAGATATGCAGGAAAAGGGTATACGACCAAAGCAACATCTGGCGGGTATGAAAGGGAAGTATGATTGTCCATCAGCATCATATACTTTGCAAAAATCAGAAGACCACCTTGTGCAAGTTTTGGCGGATGTGAAGATGCCCGATGGTTATGCCTCAAACATCAAGAGAAGTGTGGACATAACAACACGTAAGGTATCAGGTCTAAAAACTCATGACTGCCATATTATATTTCAGAAGCTCCTTCCTATTGCAATACATGACATATTGCCTAAAAAGGTTGTTGAACCTTTGACTGAGTTTAGTAGATTCTTTTCTTGAATTTGTTCTAAAGAATTGGCGGAACCAGATTTGGATAAGATGATTGAAAAATTTCCTAAAACAAATTGTAAGCTTGAGATGTTGCTTCCTCCCGCTTTCTTTGATATCATGGTACATCTTCCAATCCATCTTGGCGAAGAAGCTCGCTTGGGTGGACCTGTTTTTTACAGATGGATGTATCCAATTGAGAGGTACCTTGGTACATTGAAGAGGTATGTACGTAACAGAGCTCACCCGGAGGGTTCTATAGCTGAGGGATATATTATGGAAGAGTTTATGACTTTTGTAGCTTGTTTTTGGACAACATCAGCACCAAGCTTAATAGGCCAGAATGTCATGAAGCTGCAGCTAGGAATGAACCTTCTCTCGAGTCTAATATATTTACAAAAGTTGATAATTCTAAAAAAGGGTTTAAATGGGGTGAACTTAATATGGTGGAACTACATAACATCAGACATTATATTATTTCTAACGTTGAATAGGCCGCTCCATGGATCAAGTACGTATAACACTCAGATGTTCTATACTATATTAATGGATCATGCTTATTGTAGATGGCTAATTTAATTTTGTACCCTTTTTAGTGCGCATTTTGAAGAGCTGAAAAAGATTCATTCTCGTGATGTTGAAAAACGCCATAGAGATGAGTTTGTTTATTGGTTTCAGAAACGAGTAAGTACATGCAATTTTTTACTTTGATGAAATATTTAAGAAATATCTATTCTGAAGTTGGTTTATCGATGACCCCTTTTATACTAATTAATGTGTACAGATTACGACATTACTCAAAGAAGGCAAAGTAACTGATTATTTGTATGCATTATCTAGAGGACCTGATCGTCGGGCACATTTTATAGTTGACCATTCATAAATGTCTTCTTCTTTCGAATAGCAGAGGTGGAAAAAGATTTACGGACGCAAAACATTGGTGTTGTTGTTCGGGATGGTGATCATGAGTGGTATGGAGTAATCAAGAAAATGATTTCTGTTGATTTCGAAAAAAATCAAGAGGTTCTGTTATTTGAATATGAATGGTTTGATCGGCCTCGTTCCGGTCAGAGCCAAAGCAGAGGCTACAAAATGGATCGATACGGAATGATATATGTGGACACTACTATTTCTCAATTTAAGTATGAGCCTTACATTCTAGCCACCCAAGCAAAATATGTTTTTTACGTTAGAAGTGTGAAGCAACCTAAATGGGCTACAGTTGTTAAAAAGATGCCAAGAAACCTTTTTGTCGTGCCCCTGGAGACAATGAAAATAATGTCACTGAGACGATGGAGGCTGAGAAATTATTTGATGATCGACGACTTACCGATGTAAATGAGGATATGACCACATGGGATAGGAATGACATTGACGGAGCAACCGGTGATGTTTCCTCTCTTTCAAATGAAGATGACAATGACGACGACCACGACGATGATGATACATATATCAATGATGGTATTGTACCTCCAATATTGATGGAGGACAGCGAAGATGATGATTTTTTCATATAGCTACTGTGTGAGCTAGCTGTACGTGAACACTATATGTAATGCATTTTGTGATCCGTGGTGATAGATCTTAACGCCACGAACTAGTATTTCATGGCAACGGATCATAATACAACGATTGTGTTTCGTGGCGATAGATATTATCGCCGTGAAATTGTGAATCGTGGCATAAGTTCCTAATGAAAAGTTTTTGTTTCGTGGCGATAGATCCTAACGCCATGAACTGGTGAATCGTGGCAAAAGTTCCTAATGCAACGATTGTGTTCTGCAGTGATAGATGCTAACGCCATTGACTATTGAATCGTGGCAACAGATCATAATGCAATGATCGCGTTCCGTGGCGATAGATGCTAATGCCACGAACTAGTGAATCGTGGCAACAGATCCTAATGCAACGATTGTGCTCCTTGGCGATAGATGCTAACGCCATGAACTATTGAATCGTGGCAACAGATCCTAATGCAATGATCGCATTCCATGGTGATAGATGCTAATGCCACGAACTAGTAAATCGTGGCAACAGATTCTAATGCAACGATCGGGTTCCGTGGCGATAGATGCTAACGCCACGAACTATTGAATCGTGGCAACAGATCCTAGTGCAACGATCGTGTAATGTGGCGAGAGATGCTAATGCCACGACTAGTGAATCGTGGCAACAGATTCGTGGCGATAGATGCTAGTGCCACGAACTAGTGAATCATGGCAAAATATTCTAATGCAATGTTCGGGTTCCGTGGTGATAGATGCTAGTGCCACGAACTAGTGAATTGTAGCAACAGATTTGTGGCGATAGATGCTAAGGCCACGAACTAGTGAATCGTGGCAACAGCTCCTAGTGCAACGATCGGGTTCCGTGGCGATAGATGCTAATGCCACGAACTAGTAAATCGTGGCAACAGATTCGTGGCGATAGATCCTAATGCCACGAACTAGTGAATCATGGAATCATATCCTAATGCAACGATCGTGTTCCGTGGTGATAGATGCTAATGCCATGAACTAGTGAATCGTGGCAACAGATTCGTGGCGATAGATCCTAAAGCCACGAACTAGTGAATCGTGGCAACAGATCCTAATGCAACGATCGTGTTCCGTGGTGATAGATGCTAATGCCACGAACTAGTGAATCGTGGCAACATATTCGTGGCGATAGATGCTAAGGCCACGAACTAGTGAATCGTGGCAACATATCCTAGTGCAACGATCGTGTTCCTTGGTGATAGATGCTAATGCCATGAACTAGTGAATCGTGGTAACAGATTTGTGGCGATAGATCCTAATGCCACGAACTAGTGAATCGTGGCAACAGATCCTAATGCAAAGATCGTGTTCCATGGCGATAGATGCTAATGCCATGAACTAGTGAATCGTGGCAACAGATTCGTGGCGATTGATCCTAATGCCATGAACTAGTGAATCGTGGCAACATATCCTAATGCAACGATCATGTTCCGTGGCGATAGATGCTAATGCCACGAACTAGTGAATCATGGCAAAATACCAAGCTTACTACAACGATTTAGTATTCATTGCAGTACAATCGTTGCAACAGGGTGGAATCCTTGTAGTGTGGTGATGGCAACGCTGACCGTGATGATGACAGCGACGACGACGGCGATGACAGCGTCAAGGAGGACATTGGAGACGACAGCGTTGGAGAACCACGGGACGAGGACCCTACCTAGGATCCCTCCGAGAGAGGAGACGACCAGGACGTGAGTATAGAGCTCCTCGAGGGTGCAGCTAGCCGTGCTGGACCTGTTCAGGACACTACAGGAGGCGACTCGGGAGAGAGTAGCTCCTTCCCCTTCGAGCTAGTCTATGTGGGTGACGACTTAGCCCTCCAGTGGCGTGAGGATCTTCAGATGGAGGACGTGGGTGCGTGGAGTCACTTTACCCTACTGCATTGTAGCCCCGGAGATTCCACAGACTGTAGTACTATGAGTAGCCCAGCGTAGCTAGTCCTATGTTAGTATAATGTCTAGTGTTAGTATGAGCCTATGTCGGTGTGTGACTTGTGGTCGCATAAGTTCCGCGTAGTGCGTGAGTTATCATGGCATGAGTATCGTGTTAGAGACACGACGGGTATTGTACTTGTATGATTGTAATCTAGTAATGGATGATGTGATGTGCCGGGTTTTATTTAGACCCCTGCTTGTGTACTAAGATTTTATACTTATTATAAGCGTAGAACAATGCAAAATAATAATAAAAATAATAATAAATAAAGAAATGAAATAAAGCTATATAAATAAGTTAATATACACACAAATACAGTAACCCAGTGTGAACCATACGACACGAACATCATCATAAGTAGAACCAAATAAATCCTGCTCACCCCCTTTTCTCACCAGCAGGATGGCACCACAGTGATCTGCTCGCGTCCAAGCGCGCCGCGGACGCGCTGCACAGGCCGCCCCACACGCAGGTGACCAGGTTCAGGTCGAGCACGCACCTAGAGGCGGGACAACACCGAGGGGAAGAGGTAGAGGACGACGTGGTCAGAACCGCGCACCACGTGTAGCTGTTGCAGCCGCGGCCAGTAACCAGGTTGAGGCAGAAGATCACCAAGTGGAAGTTGGAGAGGTCAACCAAGAAGACTTCGTAGCTCATGTGAAAGAAGCAGTACCCCCACCACCACCCGCAACCTTGGCTGAAGTAATGGCAGTACAGACACAGCTGCTGCAGGCCATTGCTCAAGCCGTGCAAGGGCAATGAGGCCCTGGGTTACCACAATCATCCAAGATGTCGGAATTCATGAGACTCCGTCCACCAGTGTTCGATGGCAGCGAAGAGGATCCTCTGGCCGCTGATGACTGGTTGCGCGACATAACCAAGAAATTAAACATAACATCAGCTAACGATCAGGAGCATGTCATGCTAGCTTCTCACCAGTTGGTTGGGGCAGCTGGAGAATGGTGGGATAATTACCGTGAGGTAGCAGAGGAGCCCGATGCAATCAGCTGGGAAGAATTCCAGCAGGCCTTCCATGATTACCATATACCAGAAGGTATTATGGAAATGAAAGCTGATGAGTTTCGCTCCTTACGCCAAGGAGCTATGACCATGAACCAGTACATCAAAAAGTTCATGAAGCTGAGCCGTTATGCACCTAATGAAGTGGACACAGACAAGAAGAAACAGGACCATTTTAGGAAGGGCCTTAGTCACGCCTTGAAGACACAATTGATTACGCACATATACCCAGATTTTAACACAATGATGAACCACGCTATACTACTTGAGGATGCCCGTTCCGAGTTGGAGGGAGTCTGAAAGCAGAAGTTCCAGGCACAAAAGCTTAAGCATCAAGACCGTTTCCAACGGTCACGATCCAACTTCCAATCAAAGCCGCGGTACCAGCCTACAATGCAGTACTGAGCATTTGGGGCTAGCGTACAGCAGCCGATGCAACAGTACCGACAGAGCGGTGTCACCCCCCAGCAAGAGAGTAATGCTAGTGTGCCAAACCCGTCAGGGCATGCTCCCACTGTGGTGATCCAGGGCACTTGGTGGCGAATTGCCCATAGTACAAGAAGTTGAACCCCGCTCCTGCCAACTCCGGAATGAGGACCGCTGTATCTGGAGTTGGACGTAACCCCCCACAAGCACCCGGATCGCAAGGTCGAGCTCAGTCCTTCGGTCGCGGTCGTGTCAACCACATTGACGCCACGCAGGCTGAGGAGGCACCAGACATTGCACTCGGTGAGTACTTGGTCAACTCAATACTTGCTACCGTTCTATTTGATTCCAAAGCATCGCATTCGTTTTCATCAAAGTTTGTGGCTAACAGTGGACTACCAAAGGTCTGGTTAGAAACCCCACTAGTAACTAAGTCTCCAGGTGCTGTTATAAAGTGCCAATTTTGATGCCTAGGGGTTAAGATCCATTTATGTGGGGTAGAATTCCTAGCGGACCTTGTAGTCCTTAAATCAGATGGCATAGATGTTATCCTTGGAATGGATTGGTTGGCACGTCATAAGGGGAATATATCATGTCCCGACCGCAAGGTCACTGCAACAAACCGTGAAGGGGTAACGGTAACTTGTGAGCCACGTCAACACACCACCACGTCGATTGTGTGGAGTTTAGAAGCTAAACCCATGGAGCAAGTGCCGGTGGTATGCAAATACCCTGATGTATTTCTAGAAGACTTACTAGGGATGCAACCAGATAGAGATGTAGAATTCCTAATCAATCTGATTCCCGGAGCTACGCCCATTGCCAAGAGACCGTACCGAATGGCGTCAAATGAGCTGACCGAGCTCAAGGAACAGATCCGTGGGCTTCAGGAGAAAGGGTTTATCTGCCCGAGCTCCTCACCTTGGGGAGCCCCAGTACTCTTTGTTAATGAGAAGGATGGTAGTCTACGGATGTGCATCGACTATTAGTCATTAAATGAGGTAACTATCAAGAATAAGTACCCATTACCTCGCATAGACGATCTGTTCGACCAATTGAAAGGAGCCAAGTATTTCTCCAAAATAGATTTGATGTCAGGATATTACTAGCGGAAGATCCGAAATTCCGATATCAAGAAGATAGCATTCGTAACTTGCTATGGACAGTACGAGTTCACGGTGATGCCCTTCGGCCTGACGAATGCACCAGTGTACTTCATGAATCTAATGAACAAGATATTCATGAAGGAGTTGGATAGGTTTGTTGTCGTATTTATAGACGACATACTGATTTACTCCAGAAGTGTGGCCGAACATGAGGGACACCTACGGATAGTGCTGGAAAGGCTCAGAGAACACCAATTATACACCAAGTTCAGTAAATGTGAATTTTGGCTCGAACAGGTAGCCTTCCTCGGTCACATAATAGCGGCCGAGGGAGTAGCGGTGGACCCTGCAAAGGTCAAAGCCGTGACGGACTGGAAGCAACCTGCCAATGTCACCAAGATTATAAGCTTTCTTGGCTTACCGGGATACGATCGAAGGTTCATCAAAGGATTTTCAAAGATTGCGAGGCCAATGACCGAACTTATGAAGAAGGATAAGAAGTTTGAATGCACGACTATGTGCGAGAGCAACTTCAAGGAACTGAAAGCTAAGTTGACTGATGCCCCAATCCTCATATTACCAGACATACACAAGGATTCGTGGTATATTGTGATGCCTCATCGCAAGGGCTTGGATGTGTACTCATGCAGGATGATAGGGTTGTTGCATATGCGTCTAGCCAGTTAAAAGTCCATGAGAAGAACTACCCAACACATGACCTTAAGCTGGCAGCCGTCGTTCATGCCTTAAAGATCTGGAGACACTACTTGATTGGAAATAAGTGTCGGATCATTACAGATCATAAGAGCTTGAAATACATATTCACCCAGACTGAATTGAACCTAAGACAAAGGAGGTGGTTGGAACTGATCAAGGACTACGACTTAGAGGTGTAGTACCACCCTGGAAGGGCCAACGTGGTGGAAGACGCGCTGAGTCGGAAAGCGCACTGCAATACGGTTCAAGCCATCACTAAGAGACCAGATCGAGAGCGAGAGATTCAGAAGCTGAACTTGCATCCTGTTTTGACGGATACCTCAACATGCTATGCGTGCAACCCACGCTAGAGGATAAGATCTGACGAGCCCAAGAAAAAGATGAGGAGATCGTAGAATTATGAAATCAGACGAGGAAGGGCAAGGCCCCTGGGTTCCGAGTGGACGAACAGAAGACCCTTTGGTATGAGAATCGGATATGCGTACCAGAGATGAACAGGTTGAGGCGCCTCATAATGGACGAAACCCACAACTCCGCCTAGTCTATTCACCCAGGAGCCACCAAGATGTATCAGGACCTGAAGAAAAAGTACTGGTGGGTGGCAATGAAATGAGAGATAGCAGAATTTGTCGCACATTGCGACATGTGTCGTCGAGTAAAGGAAGAACATCAGAGACCGACAGGATTGCTACAACCACTCCATGTCCCCGTATGGAAGTGGGATGAAATCGCCATGGATTTCATCACTGGGTTGCCCCGTACAAAGAAGGGAAATGACTCAATCTGGGTCATAGTGGATCGACTGACCAAGGTAGTGCACTTTATACCGATCAAGACCACCTTCCATGGCGACCGGCTGGCGCAACTGTACATTGACAACATTCTAAAGCTACATGGAGTGCCCAGCAGAATAGTGTCAGATCGCGGTCCCCAATTCACCGTGCATTTTTGGAAGAGCCTCCACGCGCTGCTAGGAACCAGACTGGACTACAGCTCAGCCTATCACCCTCAGACCGATGGCCAAACGGAGCGAGTGAATCAAATATTGGAAGACATGATAAGAGCGTGCATGCTAACATACGGAAAATATTGGGAGGCAAGTCTGCCATTCGCAGAGTTCTCGTATAATAACGGATACCAAGCCAGCCTTCAGATGGCTCCGTTCGAGGCCCTATACAGCAGGAAGTGTAGGACCCCTTTAATGTGGTCTGAGGATGGAGAACACCCATTCTTCGGCTCTGCAATCATTAAGGACGCTGAAGAGCAAGTCACCACTATTAGGGAAAATCTCAAAAAAGCTCAGAGCCGACAGAAGAGCTATGCAGACAACCGTCGAAGAGAACTAACCTTCGACAAAGGAGACTTTGTATACCTCAAGGTATCATCCATCCGAGGCACCCGGAGGTTCCAAGTTCGAGGCAAGTTGGCCCCTCGGTATGTTGGACCGTTCAAAATACCGGCAAAAGTAGGAGCCATTGCCTATCGACTAGAGCTGCCAGAGCATATGTCAGACATACACAATGTGTTTCACGTATCTCAGCTCAAGAAGTGCTTGAAGGTACCCGAAGAGCAAGTGCCCATAGATGCAATGAACCTACAGCCTGACCTGAGGTACCAGGAAATGTCAGTGAAGATATTAGACGTCGTGACTCGGTAGACACGGAGGACTGCAACACGGTTCTGTCGTGTCCAATGGACCAATCACACAGAAGCAGAAGCTACGTGGGAGCTTGAAGACGACTTGAGGAAAGAATTCCCCTACCTGTTCGAGGATGAGTCAGAATCTCAAGGACAAGATTCCGTTTAAGTGGGGTAGATTTGTAACATCCCAAAAATTGGAATAATAAAAAAATACTTGGAATGAAAACTTTTCGATTTAATCTAGCTACTTTTGAGATGAAAGCCCTAGTGGCAACCATGAGATTGTGCAAGGGGCTGGAAACTCCCCGAATAATTATGGCATTGAAAGAAATAAAAATAAATAGCAAAAGTGTATAAAGAGAACCAACCCATTAAATAGAGACCATAGTTGAGAATTTAATTAAGAAAGAGGAAATAGAATAAAATGGAAAAAGGCCCTAGGACCTGGGCGCAGTCACACAACCCTCACCCTAGCCCAGCCTGCCCCGCTCTGGCCCAACGGTCGCGGCCCACTCCTCTTCTCCCTCAACACAGCGTGGTCGCGGCCACCCCTCCTTCTCGCCCTGCCAGCGCGCGCGGCCCAGCCAGCCCGGCGCTGTACCGCCTTCTCCCACCTTGTTCTCTTCTGCGCCCGACCACCCCTCCCGGTTTTCCGCAACGCGACGCGCCGGGGCAACTGCCGCGCCGCCTGCCCCTCCCTTGCTGCATTGCCATCATATGGAGGAGGACACCGCCTCGACCTGACAACCTCGAATTATCACCCTGATGACCCCTCGCCCCGCCAGTTGAGCACCTGCGCAGCCGCACCAAAAGGAGCGCCACCGCCTCCGGCTGGGAACCGCCATACGGGCCTATAAAACGGCCCTCATCCTCGCCACTTTGCCCGCATTACCACACACCACATTCCACATCAGACCCCGGAGCTCGAGCGCCCCTCTCAAAGTAGAATTTCGGAGCCCCCTTCTTCTTCCCCGTCGCTGGCTGTCGAGCTCGTCACCACCGGTAAACTCCTTCACCCTTCAATTAACTTCACTGGCACATTCTTCAGTATCTTTAGCACCTGTGTGATGCCTTGTTTCGCACCGAACGTAAGCTTGAGCAAGGGTGGCCACCAAAACCTAGTCCCACTGGCCGTCGAGCATGTTCATGCCCCGGCGAGCCTGTCCACCCCAACGTCCTTGCTCCAGTAGCTTCATAAGCCTCTATAACGGCTAGCACATCAATTAGTTTGGGTGGGACCCTTTTGAATAGAAGGAGCACCGGCAACCCTAACCGGGCTGCCGCACCTTGCCGTCGCCGGCCACCGTGGGGCCTTCCTAGGCCTAGGCCGTGCCTCCTAGACGTTTCACCGCACAACGTAGTACGCGTAGAGTAAAAGGAACCGAAGAGATTCTATGCAGGACGTAGACATGCGAAGCTCGCCCGTGCCACCACCGCCGGCACGTCGGCGCCACCCTTCCAGCCGCCGTCCAGTTCCGCCGATGCTGCCATAAGGCTCACCTATCCCGTAGACGCCTATCTCCGCCCCTAAATGGCCAAGTAGTGGCCGACGGTCGAGTTCTGGTAGATCGCCGATGACCTCCCCGCCGTGCAACCCGCGGCTCCTCTTTTTCGGCCCGTGGCGCTCACACCGTGCGCACGTGGCGCCGACGTGGCGGCCACCTAGGAACCACGCGGGCTAGGTCTACCACCTCAGCCAAGCCAGTGCCACACCGGGTGAACTGCGTTGCGCGACGAGCGTGGACTCGGTCCACGTGAGACACAGGCTCGCGGTATGCGAGAAGGGGCCCATGACCCTCGGCGCAGTAGACCGACGCCCACTAGAGTCTGGGGCCCGGCAGCAAGCTCATTGGCACAGCTAAGCGCACCCACGCGTGTACACAAAAAGTACTAGACCCCCCTGTCAGCCAATGTACTCGCTCGGTAACTGTGAGGGGTACCCGAGACTGTACCCAGAAATGTGAAAAACACATTTTTACACCCAGAAAAATTCTAGAAAAATTTGTAAAAATGGTAAAGAGTAATTAGGACATATTAGCATGGAAATAGGGCCCTAATAAACCTTACAAAATAGTATAATAAGTTAATAGCTATAAATAAATAGGAAAGCACATGGAGCGTGCCCACCAACTCACATTAATCTCAAGAACGATTAGGGAGACGACAAAAAAACTTTATAATTCCTTGAACGGTATTCCCTGTAATAGACTTCTCTTGCTGTGTATTTCCCCGCTTAGTTATATTATAGCGACTGAGGACATTGAGGAAGACCCGGAAGACCCGAATTTTGAGGAAGACCTCCTCAACGAATTCGAAGGCAAGCTCTAACTCCTTGATCATATTTCACCTATGTTTTGCAATCACACATATGGTCTGTTTTCATTGCATGACTGTATGTCTATTTTAAAATATTGTTATGCTATGAACCACTTGATGTGGTAGCATGAGCTATGTTGATTACTGAGTATCGTTGTTAGCTACTAGCTAACGATGAACAGTAACACATAAGTTACTCGCTATCAATGGCTTGAAACAAAACACTGTATCAGTTACGATGACAGCAGTGACTATCACAATCCCCTCCTTGACCTTGACAACACAACCCCTTAACAACCTAACGGCTTCATCACTGCACTATAGCAGCGATGTGAGCACCTCCTTGTTACTACTATGTTTAGGAACCCCAGCGATGTTCACATCGCGAACCACTACACACTGTATACATGATTGTGAAATGTGTTAAAAGGTGTTTTGTGGTGTGAGTTAGGATATGGGTGGGATATTAATGAACTGTGTGTTTGAAGGGGATGGGTGGTCGAGGCGGGTATGGTGATGGGATGCTGAGGGCTCCCTAAAAGGTATACTAGCTGCGGTTGTGTATTCGGTGTAACCCACCGATTGGCACTGAGTGCTTCAGTAGTAGTCCGATGACCATGTTTTCTGGACAAGCCTTATGTTGAGAACTTCAGTTTAGTTCGATGCTGGGTGTTCCGAACTAGTCCTTTTGCCAAGGACGGATGGAGCCACCTCACCAATATAAGGACCGGTTCATTTGACCTCAACATAATGATTTCGTACAACCACAGAACCTGTATGGGTAGGACTCCTCCTACCTTTATGGTAAATGCCACAAGAGAAAACCTGGAGAGCCATGGAGGGCACGGTGGACCAGGAAATGGCACAGAGACCGAGGGTCCTCTGGTGTCTGGCTGGGTTGGTAATACACGAATAGCCCCTGGGTCGGGCCGATGTGCGATTGTGGGGTTACACGGGAAAGATGGGATGAGCGTCATGTCATACCCTTGCTAGGTGTGCATGGCCTATGGGGAAAGTGTACAAACTCTGCAAAGTCTTAATCTATCCGGATAGCTGTTGTCACAGTCTTGGCACACTATGCTTTGGGCTTCTATTGATTAGCACTAGTACAACTCCTTGAGGTGTGTGTGTGGGTGGCCGAGGCCACTGTGTTTTGGAAAAGAGTTGGCATGCGTGCCTGAGTCATCAGGGCCTTGGGTACGAAGACTCATCTAAAAGTGAGGGAACTGGCGGTATGGTTTGAAACTCCCCCAGGGCCCACCAACAATAATAGTATTGATTCAACTACTTCTCCCTCTCATTGCAAAACTCTTTTCAAAGTGAACCTTGCATAAAATACTTTTCAGCAAAACTAAGCCATATGACCTCTCCTTGCCACAAGCCCCAATGAATTAAACACCTCCCCTTGTGTAGTGTTAGGGCTTGCGGAGTACCTTATGTACTCACTATTGCTTAATATGTTGCCACCCAAAAGAGGATGAAGATGACGAAGTGTCGTGCGAGGATGAGGAATAGGTTCAGTCCTGCTGCCAAGGATGCCTGAGGGAATAGAGCCGTATCAACGTTGTTGTAGCTCTACTTTTATGTAACCAGTGACCCTGTTAAGTCATGATTAAATGTACTGTAAGACAATGCTTGTAAATCCATAATGGTTCTGTAATAAATATCGTGTATGGACCTCTATACATTCTGTTGTGCGTACGAACTACTGATGCAGGGATTGGTACGGGAAGCACAAGTGGTCCCATGAAAGGCGGGTCCTGACAGAGTCATTGACATGCCTAGGCACAAAAAGAGTTTTATCAACCTTGCCCGTGGTAAACCCCTTATAAAGTAAGAATGTCTTTAACCTATCATACCATGCTCTAGGGGCTTGTTTGGGACTGTACAAGGCTTTGGACAGTTTGTATACATGATTAGGAAAATCATGATTTTCAAAACCCGGTGGTTGCTTAACATAAACCTTCTCATCTATGTATCCATTAAGAAAAGCGCTTTTAACATCCATTTGATATAACTTGAAACCTTTAGATGTAGCAAAAGGTAAAAAAATTCTTATGGCTTCTAATCTAGCAACAGGAGCAAAAGTTTCCTAAAAATCTAGACCTTCAACTTGTGTGAAACCTTGAGCAACCAACCTAGCCTTATTCCTAACCACAACCCAATCCTCACTTTATTTATTTTTAAACACGCATTTAGTTCCAATTAAAGTGTGACCTTGTGGTGGAGGTACAAGTTTGCAAACATTATTTCTTTCAAAATTTTCTAACTCTTCTTGCATGGCAATAATCTAAGATTCATTAGTGAGTGTGTGTGATATATCTTTGGGTTCAAAAAGAAGCAACAAAGGCAGAATGAGCATGAGAGTTTGGATCACAAAACCTACACCGTGTGACTCGTTCGTGCAAGCTTCCAATAATTTGTTGTGGAGGATGAATTTTGAGAACCCGGAGGGGAGTGGACACTTCACAAGCATCTTCTTCTTCTTCATGTTCATAAAAAATCGATGAGCTTGTGACTTGAGGATGATCTGGGCCAGGAATGGTGGCCATCGGTGCTGGTTGTGAATCAAAATCAGGAGTTGGAATAATGTCATTAGTTGATGAATTTTCGGGCAGTAGCACCACTTCTTCCTCATCTTCAGTGAAAATACTCTCCCCCTGCGGATATGGATCCGGAACTGCAATATTTGAGCTAGTACTTGGGCTAGCTTTATCAAAAGAAACCTCACAAGTCTCCACAACTTTGTTAGTGTCAAGTAAAAGCACATGGTAGCCTCTAGTATGAGATGGATAACCAAGAAACATGCCATCAATAGATCTAGCTTCAAATTTATCAAGATTACCATGTTTCTTAACAAAGCATTTGCATCCAAAGACCCTATGGTTTGTGACACTGGGCCTATGTTTGAACCGAAGTTCATATGGTGTTTTACCTAGCTTAGCACGCAAGAAAACACGATTTGAGACATAACGAGCGGTGACAAGTGCATCAGCCACAATTTTCCTAGGAGTTCGATATTCATCAAGCATAGTCCTAGCTATCTCAACTAAGGTTTTGTTCCTTCTCTCTACACCACTGTTTTGTTGAGGTACATAAGGTGAAGAAAACTGATGATCAATTCCATTTTCAACACAAAAGTGTTCAAACGTTTGATTTTTAAATTTGGTTTTGTTATCTCTTCTAATTGCTTTTAAAGATCCTGGGTGATCAACTGATAATCTAAGAAATAAAGTTCTAAAGTTACTAAAAGCTTCATTCTTAGATGCCATAAAGTAAACCCTAGAGTATCTAGAATAATCATCAACAATCTCAAGAACATACCATTTACCTCCGAAGGATTGAACACGTGATGGTCCTATTGTGTCAAGGAGCAAAAGTTGACCCGGTTCAGTTGTCATGGTTATTGTGAGAGGAGCATGTGAACCTGCAACCATCTTAGCATGTCTACAAGAAGAGCATACAATTTCTTTGTTCCCTTTAAGCATAGGCAGCCCACGTATGCGATCAAGAGCACTAATAAGCATGAGATGATCAAAGCCTATGTGACCAAGTCTACTATGCCAAAAATATAAGTCATTTGAATCATTAGTAACTATACACCTATTCTTAGAGGATGACATATTAAAATCAGATTTAAAAACTCATCCAAACCAAGACATGTTAAAAATAAGTTCACTATTTGAACCTACAACTTTGCAGCAAGTTATTGAAAATAATTTCAAGATTTTCATCTAGCAATCGTGAAACAGAAAGCAAGTTGTATTTCAATTTTTTGACAGGTTCCACATCCTTCAAAGTGTAGTGATCATTTACTCTAACCGAACCCTTAGCATTTATAGGAGTTGAAGAATTATCGGCAAAAGTAACATTCTCTACATGTGACACAAAAGAGAGAGAGGAGAACCATTCTTTGTTACCGGTCATGTGGCGTGAGCAACCTGAATCCACAATCCAAATGTTCTCCTTCCTCAAGCGTGTAACCTACATAGAAGCACAAAATGTTAATGATTCAATATTGGGGTTAGTCAAAAGGCATTTAGGAATCCAACTGAGTCACACGCGAAAGCTGAATAACACGCGAAAGCTGAGATAAAATAGCAGGTTTATGAGCTAAAGCTTGAGGATTTTTGTACCCAACTACTAACCTACGAGGTGTTACATGTGTAGCACGAAAAACAGTAGGTTTGGGAGCAAACTTTGCATGTTTTCGACTCATTACAACAGGTTGCATGTTCCTATCATTCGGTTTAGCACGTGCAGCAAATTTTGCATGAAAGTTATGAGATCTAGCAATCATTCTTTCATTTTTTTGTTGTTTAGCTAGCCTATAACAAAAATCTATGACATGACCATCTCTAACATAGTTGGTACAATGAAATTTAACATTGTGTTCATGTCTAGATGAGCAAGCAACATTTTTATTTGAAACCGAATGAGACAACACTCATGCAGATTTGAAAATCACTTCTTTTTGTTTAGGAACTGTTTGAATCAAACCACTTCCTAATGACTTTACAATTTTAGGTGGATGTGCCTTAGCATGAGCATGAGAATCAAAACCTAAACCAGATTTATAATTGCAAGATTTAGAGGAATTCAATAGCATGTTTAGGTTCTTATTTGAATTACAAAACCCATCTAATGTCCTATGCATGTCATCAAGTTTATTTGACAGATCAAGGAAATTTTCACATGAAGTTTTTCCTTTTAATTTGCAATTGGAACAAGATTTAACTTCATGAGAACGTAAAGCATTGTTCAATATAGAAATTTCATTCATAGCATCTTGTAGTTTCTTATCAAGATCATCACAAGTAGACCAATACAAATCAATTGTAGAACAGCAAGCATCTTTCAAGTGTTTATCATTAAAAGCAGCAAGCTTTTTGTTCTTTCCAATTTCGAGTTCAAGTTTATCAAGTGTGGATGTTTGAGCACTTCTTAGAGAGGACAATTATTCATAAATTAAATCACATGAAGAACAAGAATCATCACTAGGAATCAAAGATTTCAAACGATTAATTTCAGATTCTAGAGACTCAATTTTAACAACATTGTTCCTAAGCTTTTTGTCCTCTTTCTTAACTATAATAGTGGCACGAGAAATAGCATCACAAATTTCTTCGCAAGTAGGACATACCTCTTCATTGTTGCGGTTGTGTTTTGCCTCCTCCATACTTGATTTTGACCTGCCCGCCATGAAAAAAAGTTTGCCAAATCATCTTCATCTTCGTCACTTCCGATGTCCACATCGCTCGAGCCAAGTTCTTGAAGTGCGGAGATAAAGCTATTCACCAATTGGCTTCATGTAAAACCCTTTTTTTTTTCTTGTTGTTGTTTGCAAAGGAGTGCTTTGTCCTAGTTTGATTTTCATCATGGGAAGTAGCACCTGAAAGGTTAGAGCAATCCGTGCGAAAGTGTCCTGTCTTACCACATTCGAAGCATCGTTGAGGTCCGACACTTCATCTCCTTCTAGTTCTCACATTTTGCAATGCTTTTGAGAATTGAGTATAGATGAGTGCAAGTTCTTCCTCTGGAAGCTCTTCAATCTATTGAAGGGTTAGAGTGGACAACAAAGCAATTGTTCCATGAGATGAAGATTGGACGGAGCTAGGCATGTCACGTTGAGAAACAAATGGAAGAGACTTGTTGGGGTTCTTACATGAGATTATGTCAATTTCATGAGTTTTCAATTTAGAATATAGAACATCTAAAGTAAGTGTACTCATGACAGTAGATTCATGAATAGATGTGACTTTCATTTCCCAAATTTACATGTCTAATGCACTTAGTAATTGTCTAGCATTCTCAGCATTTGAAAAATTAAAATTGACGCAACGCAAGTTGCTAAGAATTTTATTAAACCGAGCAAAAAGATCATCGATGGACTCACCTGGTTGCATCTCCAAGTGCATGTACTCCTTTTCGAACATGTCTTTCCTTACCTCCTTGATCATGTTGAATCCTTTGTGGTAGTCACAGAGTTCTTTCCACACATCATATGAAGATTGGAGGTGAGCAACACAATCGAAGTTGATTTGAGTTAATCCTTGTATGATCAAGTTGCGAGCCTTGTTGTTGTTGTCGACATCTCTCATGTTTGTAGCTGTGACTTGATCGTTTGACAGCATGTCGTAAGGCTTGTACACCTTTTACCATATTGTGAAGCCTTGTGCCTGGATGAAAGCTTACATACATGCCTTCCAAACCTAAAAATAAATACCACTAACTACATAAGGTTTTGCGGAGTATCTCTCCATGATGATTAGTCAAAAACACGTGCAAATTACAAAGACTAGAGCATCATGGCTCTGATACCTGTTGTAGGATTGAAGAGTACATGAAAAGCTACCACAAGGGGGTGAATGGTAGATTTAAAGCTTTTTCAGCGGAAGCAATAAAAACCCTTTGGTAGAAAGTCAATCTGTTAAGAAATCATGTGTGTGACTAATCTAAAAGTGATCAATCATGACAAAAACAGTATATATTGTGGAGAATCAAGTCACGAAGACATGACAACAAGAATCACAAAAAACCATCGAGAAAAACTCAAGATGCGATCGAAAGATTGAACGAAGGTCAATCTGTTGTACCCGAGAAAAACCAGATCTGCAACACTGCAATGAAACAGGTGTAGATCTAAAACCACAATTGCAATGACTGTGAAATTTTCGAAGATGATATATAATCAAGTTGTGAACACAACTCATAAGGAATCACATCAATTGGATCTGTAAAACACGAGTTATGATAAAACCACCAAAGCAAGGTAGTGCTGCGCATAAACTCGACGAGAATGACTTGACAGAAACAAGTCGGACGAACTAGGTACAAAAGCACATTTAGACTAAGAATTTTATTGATAAAAACACAAAAGGAACAGCCCCAAAGTCGTGCACCATGAGCTTTGGCCTCCCTTGCTTATATAACCAGCTCTTAGGCCAACCCAATCCTAACTAATACTCAAATCATACTCAGATTTAACCGAAACTTTCTATATCTGCTCAAGACTCTTCTATATGCAAATAAAAACAATCTTAAGACTTCTAAACACCTCAGAAATGTATCCCACATTCCTAAAACAACTCAACTTCGTGACCCACACAAAATCCTATGGTAACCAACTCAAATCTTTCCATATTTGAGTCGAACCCGACTCAGCCACAGCCTGAGTCCACAACCTAGTCGGTTGGACCTTTTCGACCAATTTTTTACGTCCACATCTCTTCATCACGCCTCGTAACCATGTAGCCACGTCCATGCACTCCTTGAACACATGAAAACACCTTCCAACAATGTCCACGATACTTTATATGCATTGTTCTTGATTCAAACATGCTGCATGACCTCCTGATCAACTCAACCACAACTCCTCCCGAACATGGTTGTTGAACCTCATCTTCTCCCTAAGACTAGTTCAATGGATCCCGTCACCAGCCATGTCTTGAACTCAAGAAACACCTACACATGAACAAACAACCAATACTTCCGAGCATAAGTCCTCGACTTGACTCACGTTAGTTCTGAAACCACAACACCTTACGTGAGCATCTCACATAAGCATGTTGCAAACATTAGCAAAAAGATATCAACCATAACCACGAAAACACACCAAAAGCAAGTTCGAATCAATTCAAAGTAAAAGCAGAAGCATTGCAATCTAGCTCCGGACCTTGCCAAAATTAACCAGACCTTGAGTTGGAGCTTACAGAAGCAAGCAAGACCTAGCACCGGAGCTTACCAAAGCTATTCGGACGTAGCACTAGAGCATACTAAAGCTTAGTCGGACCTAGGGCTGGAGCTAGCAAAAATATGTCGGACTTAGCCATAGCAAGTCAGACCTAGGCAAAGAAGTCAGACCTAGTCAAAGCAACTCGGACCTTAGGTTGGACCTTGCTGGAGCTACCCAAAACAAGTCAGACCTATTGTCGAATTTTTCTAGAGCTCGGACCTAGAGTCGGACCTTGTTGAAATGGTGTTTTCACAGTATTCAAAACTTTTATCGTCATAGCGAATGTATTCAGCACACATAGGTCTTACACTATCTATGTCGGCATATCCCTAGGCCGACGTAACTAGAGAACTTAACCCTAACCGCGCGGGCTGAGTGCACAGCCCATTTCACCATTTTGCTGTGTGCGCCTTTTCTCCTTCCTACACGCCGCGCCGCCCAAGCTCCACACCGTGCCACCATGCCGCCCTTACCCCGCCGTGGCGCACCGAGCCGGAGCACCTTGCCGCCCGCACCGAGCCGGACACGCTGTCTGCATCGAGCCGGAGCGCCACACCTTCCTCGAGCCAGAGCGCCACCGCCACACAAACTCACCACACCTCCCTCCTCATCGTGCCCACCGCCTCCAGGTAATGTCTCCGCAGCCTCGTCTCCTTCCTTGCCTCATCTCAGCTCCTCGTGCTTCGCCTCCGCACCGTCGCTGTCGCACAACCTCGCCGTCGATGCCCCCCACCCCACCCCAACAGGCACCCCACACTACGTAAGAAACCCAAATAGGAGACAAAGATCGGCGACATGCTAAAAAGAGAGCTTCTCTGATAAGCTTATGGGAGACAAGCCCTCTTCAGCGAGGATCTGACATGGCTCGGTTGAGTGTATAAGAAGACGTGTTGCAATACAGCCCATCTTAGTTAACTAGGTATCCGAGACGCGCCATCCTCTCTGACAAACGGGAGAAGCGCTTTCATTGAGCGCGACTCATTTTTGTTACATAACTGAGATGGATTTTCTTGCAGTGCGTCTCCTTTAATAATCGAATCTGGCACGTCTACCATACTCACAGGTCAAGTGCGTCTCCTTTTGTTATGGAAGCAGACTCATTGTCCATTCCCTCTATAGAGAGTCGTGCTTTATATCGGTTCATATCAATTTTTTGTTGCCCTTTCTACAACCTGCCATCCGTGGCAGAACAAGTGGCTACCAGATCTGCCTTGTTCTTGCCCTGTTCTTTCCCTCTTTGGAGGTGCCCTTCTAAAAGTCTTGCGGTGATTATCGGTGGATATTAAAAAAAAGGGTTAGTCCTCTTCTCCTATTCCTTATGTATTTTATCCCTTTAGATCTTGACTATCAGTAGCTTCGAATTTATTTGATTTAGCTCTTATGTTCTGTACGTAGATGTTGTCGGATCAAAGTTGGATGTATGGGCCGCGCCTTTGCAATGAATATATCCAAGGGGTAAATGCATTTATCAACTTCGCGAAGAAAGACATTTTAGGCAACATTAGAGGGATTATTTGTTGTCCTTGCAAACACTGCAATAATGAGAAGAGACATCGCATACATGAAGTGTTAAGGTCACATTTGATCACTCATGGATTCATGGTGGATTATCAATGTTGGAACAAACATGGGGAGGAGGGGCTTAATGAAGCAGAGATGAAAGATTCATATCTGGAGAGGGAGGCCCTTACCAGTGTCGAATAAGATCATGACAAGGATGTGAATGAGCCAGATATATCAGGGTTCACCCATGACGACATTGAGTTTAAAGTGCATAACATAGAGAAGATGGTACATAATGTCGATAGACATGGCGACGATGGTCAGTACAGTAACGGTGAACTTACAAATTACAAGAAGTTGATCGAAGACTCGAAGAAGCCATTGTATCATGGTTGTGCGGCTAAGTACACCAGAATGTTTGTGATGGTAAAACTTTTCCAGTTGAAGACGAGTAAAGGATGGAGTGATTCCAGTTTTAAGAAATTGTTGATGCTTCTTAAGGACATGTTACCACAAGGCAACACAGTCCCTACGATAGTTTATGAGGCAACACAGATAATATGTCCACTGGGTTTGGAGGTGGAGAAAATCCGCACGTGCAAGAATGATTGCATTTGATATCGTGGACCTGAGTACGAAAACCTCGAGAAATGCCCTATTTGTAGAGTGGACTGATTCAATCATAGGAAAGACGACAGTGATGACGAGAACTGCAATAGAAGAATAAGAGGGCCTAAAAAGGTGTTTTGGTACTTTCCTATCATTCCTCGTTTGAAGTTGGTTTGCAAATAAGAAGGAGTTAGAATTGTCGCGATGGCATAAAGAGAAGCATAAACAGGATGCTGGAATGATAAGACATCTTGTTGATGCCACACAGTGACAAAACATTGATTCACAAAATTCTGAATTTGCCATTGATACAAGGAATATTAGGATCGCAATGAGAACCGATGGCATGAATCCTTTTTTGAATAGTAGCACACATAGCACATGGCCAATTGTGCAAACAATTTTGAACCTTCCTCCTTGGTTTTGCAACAAAAGAAATATATTATGATGTTAGGACTGATATCGGGTCCACAAAAACTTGGGAATGATATCGACACTTATTTCAGGCCTCTGGTTGAAGATCTGAAGTAGTTGTGCTAAAACGACGAAGTGCACGCCTGGGATGACAACAAGCGTGAGTACTTTCGCCTCAAAGCCATTTTATTTGTGATTGTTAGTGATTCTCTAGCGGCGCGTAACTTGTCCAGATAGAATATGAAAGTAGGTTGTGGATGTCCACATTGTTTGAGATAAAAACACTCACAAAACTTGAGCGAGTCACAAAAAATAGTGTACATGGACATCGACGCTACATTCTGATGAAGCACTCGTTTCGGAGTATGAAGGATAATTTCAATGGTGACACTGGGAAGAGGCGCCCTCCACCTAATGTCACGGGTCATGAAGTCTATGAAATGGTCAAGGATATCTATGTTATCCTTGGTAAGCGGAAAAGTACTGGCAAAAATACTGGTGAAGATGACATGTGGAAGAAGCAATCGATATTTTGGGAGCTAGTGTACTGGAGTTCGTATTCGATTGATGTGATGCATGTTGAGAAGAATGTGTGCGAGAGCCTACCCAAGACATTGCTTAACTCAAATGGGAAAACTAGGGACCATGGACATGCACAGGCAAATCTAAAGAAAATGGGAATTAAACTTGAGTTTTGGTCGATGACTCTGTAAAAGGAACAGAACTACCCACATCATGCATCACCCTTTCAAAAAATGAAAAGAAAAAGTTTTGTGGGTTCTTGAAAAACGTGAAAGTACCATCCGGCTCCTCGACAAACGTCTCAAGGCTTATTTCATTTCCAGATCTAAAAGTAGCTCCTCGTGTGAAGTCTCATGATTACCATATATTGCTTACGCAGACGATGGCAGTTGGAATTCAAAATATCCTACCAGTCAATGTTCGGGAGGCTATAATGAACTTTTGCTTTTTCTTCAATGCAATTGGTAAAAAGGTACTATGTGATGAAGATCTCGAGTCATTGGAAAAAAAGGCACTATGAAAATTTATGCTTCCTTGAGATGTATTTTCCTCCTGCCTTTTTTGACATCAGTCTCTATTTCACAACTCATCTTATTAAGGAGATAAAGCTACTTGGCACTGTGTTCCTTCACCATATGTATGCGTATGAGAGATTCAATGGCATACTGAAGTCCTTCGTTAGAAATCGAGCTTACTCTGAGTGCAGCATGGTACAGGGATACTCTACAGAGAAAGCCGTGGAGTGGTCTCTAAACTACACTGACCCGAGTAACCCGATTGGTGTTTCAAAGTCTCGTCATGAGTCGAGGCTCACAGGAAAAGGGAGCATTGGGAAGAAGGATATAACTCTAGATTCACATTTATTCTTTTGTGCTTATTTCCACATGTTGCAACACATGTCCATTGTGTTGGAGTACCTCGATGAGCACAAGGCGGTGGTGCTTAGAGACAATCCTAGACGCAACGAATCTTGGTTAGCAAATGAACACAGGAGAAATTTCATTGGCTTGCTCCAGGATCAGATTATTACATATCAAGGGTATGACATAAATGGATACACGTTCTACACTATAGAACAAGATAAGAAAAGCATATACAAGAATAGTGGTGTCCGTGTTGATGCTTATCTTGCTGTGGGCCAAGACGAAGACATGTACTATGGGCAAATACAGGAGATCTGGGAGCTTGACTTTTAAGGATTCAAGATTCCTATTTTCCGTTGCAACTAGGTTGATGGAATCAAAGGTGTTGTACAAGACAAGTACGGGTTCACTACCGTTGATCTTAACCATCAAGGGTATAAGTCAGAGCCTTTCATGTTAGCAGAACACGTTGCTCAAGTGTTCTATGTTCCAGACACAACAAATAAAATACGAATTGTCAGAGTCGAGAATGTTGTCGATGAGGAAGAGTTTGACCAATTTTATGAGATTCCTCCTTTTGTCACCTCGATGATCAAGCTAAGAATACCATCGGCCAACGAACTTCCTTACTTGCAGAACGAAGACCGTAACGTAAAGTACCAAATTAGTTGTGTGTAAATATGCTCATATATGTGAAAATATGGTCAGTTGAGTGAAAAATTGACTTCCATTTGGATATTTCTGTGATATATGCTCAAATGTGTGAAACTTTTGCCATTTGAGTGAAAACTTGACTTTCATTGATCATATGTGCTCTGTTTCTTATGGAGAAGTACTAATGTGTTGTGTTATGTTTCTTTTGGAGAAGTACTGATGCCTTGTGCTCTTTTTATTCTGGAGAACTAGTGAATATAGCACTTACTCTACCCTGGAAAATGGGATACGAATGTGATGCGAGACTCGCCTTACAAAGGCGCTTCTATCAGGCAAGATAATGTGAGACGCGTTTTTAAAAAGTGTGTCTCTAATTTAGATGCTTCGATCTACGGGAATGGCATTACTGACAACAATTCACATTAATTCAAAAGAAAAGAGATGTGCTCTTATAAAGCGCGTCTCTGATATGGGCTTACAACGTGTGGGAGACGCGCCCGGCTGTGGCTCTTGTGAGGAGCGTCTCAGATTATTTCCCTAAGGTACTTTTAGCTCTCTCGCACGCTCTCTTCCCAACACTTAACAAAACTTTTCAACATTTTAGCTCTTGTGCACTGATCACTTTTCATTCTAGAAACCACCGCCGCATCGTCCCCTCCGCCAGAGCAAACCGCCGCGTCGGTCTGCTTCCCCGGAGCTCATCGCCGCCTCGACACCGCCCTCTTGATCATTGTCGTGCTGCTGCCGTCGACCCTCGACTCCCCATCGACTAGCTCGACACCGCCATAATAAGTATTATTCGCGCTTTGGTTGGAGTCAAAATGGTCCGCACTTTGGTGGTTCACTGGTCAATGTTTAGTATATTTTCGGAGTACTATGCTTAGAGTATTATGCTTTGGTTGGAGTCGAAATGGTCAACGCTTTGGTGGTTCACCGGTCAA
This sequence comes from Tuctoria greenei, assembly GCA_036927565.1. NCBI lineage: Eukaryota > Viridiplantae > Streptophyta > Magnoliopsida > Poales > Poaceae > Tuctoria > Tuctoria greenei. The sequence continues at coordinate 153,151,656 of JAYESD010000007.1, forward strand.
TGTTTAGTATTTCCGGAGTCCTACGCTTAGAGTATTATGCTTTGGCTAAGTACCGGTCAATGTTTAGTGATTTATTTAATGATTGCTTCGTTTGGATTGTCCTTACACTTGGCACATAGATCTTTTTCTTATTAAGGTACAAATGCCATGTGACTGTTTGTGTGAATGTGATTGAAATTTGATAATGTTTTACAAGAGTACAGTGATTTTTTGTGAATTTGAAGATGTCTCAGTCGGAGCATCAGCAACATATTGAATAGGAGGCTCAACAGCAGGCGCATGAAGAGCATGCATCTGCCTCTGGTAACACTAGAAAGAAAAGTTCGCGGACGAAGTGGCCGACAGACGTCTTGGCTGTTGATGAGGCCAATGACGATAACTTACCTCTAGACCATAATGTGGATACAAGACTGTCCAGAATTTGTGGTCTAGATGCTCGGGAAAGGGTGCCCCTAAACCTGCAGAGATTCGATAACATGACCGCAAATGAAAAGGATGAACTCTTCGAAAGCTCTACCCAACCATATGTTCAATATCCAGAACATATGAAACAGAAGGAAAATAAGCTAGCTATGAAGATGATCTCTTATGCATGGAGTACCTACAAAACTAAGCTTTGAGAGTTTTGGAAGAATCATGAAACCCCCTTCCATAAGTATCAACATGTGTCAGAAGAGGACTGGACGAGATTTGTTGAAAAGTGCGAATCACAGAAATTTGCCAAGAATAGTGAACATATGAAGTGGCTCCGATCACAGAACGAGGATGACCACCACCTCGGCAACACCGGTTATGCCAAAAAAAGGATTTGGGGACAACGGGGTGAAGCATTGGCCGAGCTAGGTGTTGCAAATCCATACGACAACTTTAGTGGACGACTGAAACCACTTATGTGTGCTCGTTCACAACTGTCTGAATTAGGCGGTATCAGCTTTAACAGGTCGAACACCTTACATGTCGCTTAAGGAGTCTGGAACCTTTGCAGCAAAGAGTCTAATGGTGAGAGGGAAAACTATGCCCTCACCAAGGTCCTGCAAAGACCGGACCAATGAGGCCATGTTTGTGGTGTTTCTTGTAAGTTTACCTGGAGGGAGGGTTTTCCGGAACACAACAATACTTATCAGAAGTGGAAAACGACCTCAACATCACATATTGACGTTGAGGAGCTGAAAACAAAGCTGAGAAGGGAGCTCCTAGGAGACATGAAGCAAATGCTGGAGGGAGCAGATATAGCAATCCCTAACGTGTTTTTCGTCTTAAGTAACGACGAGGAGCGTAGGAGCAACTTTGCCTCTACAGCACGTCGGGTTGGGCAACCACAGGAGGATCTTCAGGAACCAGCGTCTAGACCTTCAATTGAGTCGGACATGATAGATAACTTGGCTCAGCCAACAACATGCAGCCTTTTGTTAATGGTTGGAGGAATCACACGAATGGAGGTCGGCAGAGGGCTAGTGTATCCAGATCAGACCATGCTTGACGACATCCAGGTGGACACATCATCCTATGCTGTGGTCAAGGTGGACTTGGTGCATGAAAATATGAAAAACCTGCAGCTCGAAGTGCCACCGAACGATACAACGCTGATTATTCAGGATGCAATTACTAGAAGGCATCAGTGGAACAGAGCCTTATTGTAACACACTCATTTTCATGCATAATGCATTGCATACATCCCCATACATGTTTAACATTAAACTATGTAAAAAGGAACAAGATTAAAATGAATTTAGGCCTAATTAGGAAATTAAGTCTGTCAGGGTCCGGACTTGTCCGACCCCCAATTCGGACTAGTCCGGTGTCCATATTATCTTTCAAAAAATTCAGTTTCTTTAGAGCCCGGACTTGTCTGACACACAACACGGACTAGTCCGTTGGAGGCTCTAGTGTTTCCCCGGAATTTTCCGTGGTCCGAGCGAACTTGTCTGACCTTGCCCAATTCTCAGTCCGGGTCAACTTTTGTAGCCACCCCGGACCTATCCGACCATTCATGCGGACTAGTCCGGCCTCCTAAATCCCACTCGGATTCTATTATTCTTCCACGATTTGTTTTTGGTTATATGCCTAATTTGGGCCCAAGAACTTCATCCCCAACCTCGGAGGAGCCCAAGTGGACCCCACCAAAGCCCCTACTCGTCCCCCACCAAATTCTACTTGGAATTCACCCCAAACCCTAATTCCCCACCTGTATATAAACAACCCAATACCACACACCTCTCAACCCCAATTGAAAACCCTTGTAGCCATTTTGCATTCTGTCGTCGTCAAGATCAAGTCTAGAGGCAAGTAGGAGGGGAGAAACACGAAGAAGGACCAATCAAGATCAATCTCCATCGATTCTTCAATGAATTGATGTTCTTCATCACCACTCTTCATCAACTCATCTCCATCAAGCCCTAATTGCCAAGATCCAAAGTCTCACGTCAAAACTTTGATCTTTGGATCTCTAAACACATGGTATACCCTCTACTTCCAAGTTCTATGTAAATTCAATCCCAATTCTCGCTGATCAAGAAAACCCTAACTCGACAGTTCCAATATAGGGCGTACTAGTCCAGCCTCTATACCGGACTTGTCTCGTGTCTGAATCTGTAAATTCCTGAATTACTTTGAAATTGACTTGAATCAATTCCAAACATGTCCAAACTTGTTAGAAACTATTGTAACTAGTTAGTAAGCATTATTAGCAACTCATTAACAAGTTTTACCTCACAATTTCATTAATCATGCATATCATGGCTTATTGAGTACTATATAAGCATTATTTGATTTAATTGTGTGTTTTGCATGTTTGTCCCTCGAAATAGAAGGAATTGCCGTAGAGAGTTCTTTCGAGGACTTGCAGAACCAAAACTACGAAGCCTTTGAAACAAACCAAGCTCAAGAGCAAGGCAAGTGCTCGTGACCATATTGATCATGTTTTAAGGGTTTGTTTGCAAAATTGCATGCTTGTAACGGCTATTTTGTGATCTCTTGGCCACACACCTAAGAAAGTGTGAGACGCCATAATTGAGATTCCATAGTCATCGAAAGGTGATGAAATCACAAACTTGTGGGTAAAGTGGTACGACCTCTGCAAAGTGTGTTTAAAATTATCATGATAGCCGTGCTCCTGGTCATGAGCAACCTGAACCCTCACATGATTAGAGTTATGGACTTTAACTCGGTTTAATGGCTGAAATTGAATTGGGAACTGGTATTGGTTAATTAAATGGCTTTGGTACATGGAATTGATGAAAATAAGATAAATGAGAAGTTGCGAGTTGATTACAGATTATTATTGCTGGAATTGGTTATTTAAGTTGAAATTGATGATATTTGGGTTATTTTGGGATGGACCTCACTTAATAATGATATAATTGCATTTCTGACTATTTTGAATGTACTTTTATGCAACTAGCCATTGTTCATTACTATTCTTTGTTTAAACTACATGTCATACTTTCCCACACTTGTTGATTACGACATGTGCTCACCCTTGCTATGCCCTCACCAAATTCAGACTCAGGCGACCAGGTGGAGTTCCAGGAGGTTTTTGAGCAGTACTAGGCGCGTGTTACCGTCAAACCTACCATGGAATTGGAGTCATTAGAGTTCTAATTTTCCGCTGCAGTGTCATTAGAGCTTGCAATTGAAACTATTTGGTTCGTAATAAGGTACTATTATTAGTGTTATTATTCGAGACATGGTTATAATCTATTTATCGTTTGTGAGTCTTGTATCTGTGTGTTAACATCCTGGGCACACATATGCATTACGCTTGGTTCATTTTCGGAACCGGGTGTCACAAGTTGGTATTAGAGCCGTGTTTGACTGTAGGATGCATGCCTAGTTAGAATGGACACCATAAATCACTTAGGACTTATTTCCTATTAGAAATTTGCCTGTTTTGCACTATTTTGTTTCCACTAGCTATATAAAGTAGGAAAAAAACTGCATTTTTGCTGCTGCTGCAATTTTCATTATTTTTGCATCTTTTCGAGCAAATGCACATCCTCTCATCTAAATTTATGGCTGCTGCAATATGAGAACTGATATTTGTGTTTTCCTCTATTTTGTCATGTTTTCTTGTAGATGGCTCACACCAAAATGACAGCTCGCAAGAGAGCTCGTTTGCCACCCCTTGGAAGCAAGCTTAGGCCTCGCAAGGAGCCAAGGATGGAACCAGCCCAAGAGGAGGAAGAAGTGAATTCTCCCAGAAAAGAAGTTGAGCATGAACACTCCAACATGACGGAGGAAGACCCTGAAATGGTGGAGTCCTATGATGATGATGAGGAAGAGGAAGATCCGGAGATGGTGGAAATCTATGATAGCAAAAAAGAGGAGGATGATTCACATGAGAAGAATGAAGATGAAACTGAAGATAAGGAGGAACCACAAGAGGAGGTACCTGAAGCTCAAGGGAACGCATCGCAGCCAAGTGAAGCCAGGAAGGAGGAATAATGCATAGTTTACCATGATGCCAAAGAATTCCATTCCGATGGCACTGATGGAGGATTTGCAACTAGGCAATTGAAGGAGTTCCTTGATTGATGCAAGAGGCATCCGAAATACTATGTCAAGATGATTTCTCGCCATGGACGCGAAGAATGGAGAGATCAAGTTACTATTCTTGCTAGAGATGAGGTAGCCACCCGACACTTTGCATCCACATGGAGAAGCACCAGGGAGCAAGCTATTGATGATGTCGCTTGGGATGCACTTACTAGATTGTGCCACGTCTATCGAGAGCAGATTGGATGTAGTAGCTTTGCGTTGCACCCGCATCGCAAGAAGGGGACAAGGGAGATATTAAAACCACTGGATGGAGCCCAAGTTAGTTCTCATGCCATTGATCAATCTCAGGTAGTATTGGTGAATTTGGGAAATCGCTATGCTGATGCTATTGAAGAAATTCGCTACCTCTGTAAGAAGTTGTTCACCATGGAGAAGCAAGAGGAAGTCCATGCCACCGTGGAGATAAATGGTGGAGCAACCTCTACAGCACCTACATGGACGACCAACTCATCCTAGCGTGCGCCCATGTATGCCTCGCCACCGACGTCGCCTTCGCAGCCTCAGGACCAGAACAGCCACGGCTCACATAATTAAGTTTAGGTCCTCCGTTTAGATGTTTGAAAAGCGTTTAGATCATTTAGTCATAATTAGTGTGGTGTGCTGAATTTTCTTGGTGTGTGCCTGGTGCGAGTTGTGGGATGTCTATCGTTTTGCCACATCCGCACATAGTAGAGGGTTGTGGGATACTTGTCACATCCTCTAATAGAGTTTATAGTATTAATAAGAGAATTTTTAGTTACATATACCTTGATGCATATAGTTGGGGCGTTTTCTTTTCAAATTCTAAATTCTTCTGTATCTATTATTCTTTAACCAACAGATGTTGATGACTCATAACTAGAGGGATGCCAATGGTGAGGAGGAGAGCCATGAAGAACCTTAGAACAACCAGGGACCTTCCCAGGGGGATATCAACCTTGAGCAGCTATTGGCTGTACAGAACCAACTCATTCAGACGCTAATACAGACTATGTGACAGCTGTAAGCTGGCAACAACAATAACCCTCACATGCCACCACCACTGCCACCACTACCACACCACAACTGTTTGGGAGAGTTTATAAGGACCAGGCCGCCTACCTTTGCTCAAGCCATAGATCTGATGGAAGCTGATGACTGGCTGAAGTCTGTTGAGAAAAACTTGCTATTGTCCAGTGCAGTGACAGAGAGAAGGTTCTTTTTGGCTCATACCAGTTGATAGGAGCTGCTGCAGACTGGTGGGGATCTTTATGCAATGCCCATGAAAATCAAGAGAGAATCACCTGGGCCGAATTCAAGGAGAAGTTCCGCTCTCACTATGTGCCAGAGGGAGTTATGATACTGAGAAGGCAAGCATTTGAAAACCTCAGGCAAGGAAAGATGAGTGTGAGTGAATACCTCAACAAGTTCACTCAACTATCAAGATATGTGTAAGACCTTTATGTGATGAATACATTCGCTACAGCGATAAAAGTTTTGAATACTACCAAAACACATTTATCATCTAGGTCCGAGCTGCAGCAAGGTCTGACGATAGGTCCGGCTTGTTTTGGGTAGCTCGGGCAAGGTCAGACGTAACGTCAAACTTGCTTTTGCTAGGTCTGAGTTCTTTGTCTAGGTCCGACAAGCTTTAGTTAGCTCCGTATCTAGGTACGACTAGCTTTGGTAAGCTCCGGCGCTAGGTCCGACTAGCTTTGGTAAGTTCTGGCACTAGGTCCTGCTAGCTTTGGTAAGCTCCGGTTCAAGGTCCAGTTAGCTTTGGCAAGGTTCGGAGCTTGATCACAGTAATTCTGCTTTTAGCTTGCAGTGTTTCAAACTTGCTTTTTTGATTATGGAAAGTTTGCTTAGTATTCTTTTACTAAGTTTTCAGTGTGTTTTGGTGGTTATGGTTTATATCGTTTCGCTATGATTTTCAACATGCTTATGTGAGGTGCTCACATAAGGTGTTGTGGTTTCGGAACTAACGAGAGTCAAGTAATGGACTTTTGCTCGGAAGTATTAGTTGTTTACTCATGTGCAGGTGTTGCTTGAGTTCAAGACATGGCTAGTGACGGGATCCATTGAACTAGTCTTAGGGAGAAGATGAGGTTCAACAACCATGTTCAGGAGGAATTGTGGTTGAGTTGATCGGGAGGTTGCGCAATGTGTTTGAATCAAGAACAATGCATATGAAGGTATTGTGGATGTCGTTGGAAGATGTTTGTACGTGTGCAAGGAGTGTATGGATGTGGCTACATGGTTCCGAGGTGTGATGAAGATATGTGGACATAAAAGAATTGGTCAGGAAGGTCCAACCGACTAGGTTATGGACTCACGCTGCGACTGAGTCGTGTTTGACTCAAATATGGAAAAATTTTAGTTGGTTATGATAGAATTTCGTGTGGGTCACAAATTTGAGTTGTTTTAGGAATGTGTAACACATTTCTAAGGTGTTTGGAAGTCTTAAGATTGCTTCTATCTGCGTATAGAAGAGTCTTGAGCAGTTATGGAAAGTTTCGATTCGTGAATTGAGTAGGATTAGAGTCCTAGTTAGGTTTGGGTTGGCCTAAGGGCTGGATATATAAGCAAGTGAGGTCAGAGCTCATGGTAGACGACTTTGGGGCAGTTCCGTGTAATTTTTTTTAATAAAATTTATGTTCTAAAGGAGCTTTTGTGCCTTGTTCTTCCGACTTGTTTTCTTCAAGTCTTTTTTGTCGAGTTTCTACACAACACTACCTTTCTTTGGTGGTTTTATCATAAATCAAGTTTTACAGATCAGATTGATGAGATTCTTTTTAGATTGTCTTCACAACTTGATTTTCTATCAATTGTAAAAATTTCATGGTCATTGGATTTGTGGTTTCTGATCTACCCGAGTTTCTTTGCAGTGTTCTTGAACTGTTTTATCGGGTAGGACAGATTGACCTTTGTTCGATCTTTCGATCGTAACTTCAGTTTCTCTTGACGGATTTTCGTGATTCTTGTTGTGATGTCTTCATGACTTGATTATCTACAATATCTATTAGTTTTTTAACAGTTTAACACATTTAGATTAGTCACACACATGGTTTCTTTAACAGATCGGTTTTCTGCCGAGGGGTGTTTTCGTTGCTTCCGCTGAAAAGTTTTAACCTACCATTCACCCCCCTCTCCGGTAGATTTACACGTGCTCTTGGATCCTACAATTGGTATAAGAGCCATGATGCTCTAATCCTTGTGATTCGCACGTGTTTTTGACTAATCCTCATGGAGAAATACTCGACAAAACCTTGTGTTTTTGTTGATATTGATTTTCAAGTTTGGAGGGCACAGATGGAAGCTTTTATCCAGGCACAAGGCTTCGAAATATGGGAAAATGTATACAAGCCTTACGACGTGCCGCCGAATGATCAATTCACGACTACAAACTTATGGGATGTTGACAACAACAACAACAAAGCCCGCAACTTGATAATCCAAGGACTAACTCAGAGCGACTTCGATCGTGTTGCACACCTCCGATCGGCATACAATGTGTTGAGAGCACTTTGTGACTACCATGAAAGATGCAACATGATCAAGGAGGTAAAGCAAGATATATTCAAGAAAGAATACATGCGCTTCGTGATGCAGCCTGGTGAGTCCATTGATGACCTTTTTGCTCGCTTTAATAAAATTCTCAGCAACTTGCGTAATGTCAATGTTAAATTTTCAGATGCTGAAAATGCTAAGCAATTGTTAAGTGCATTAGATATGTCAATTTGGGAGATGAAAGTCATATCTATTCATGAATCTACTGTCATGAGTACACTTACATTAGATGTGCTATATTCTAAATTAAAAACTCATGAAATTGATATAATCTCATGTAAGAACCCCAACAAGTCTCTTGTATTTGTTTCTCAATGTAATATGCCTAGCTCCAACCAATCTTCATCTAGCAATACGCATGCTTTGCTGACTTCACTAACCATGGAATAGATTGATGAATTTCTAGAAGAGGAGCTGGCACTCATCTCTACTCGGTTCTCAAAATCATTGCAAAATGTGAGAACTAGAAGGAGAGGAAGCTCCGGACCTCAATGATGCTTTGAATGTGGTAAGACAGGACACTTTCGTACAGATTTTCCTAACCATTCAAGTTCTTCTAACCGTGATGAAAAGCAGAATAAATTCATGTCCTCTTCTAGCAATATCAACAAGAAAAAGAAGGGTTTCACAGGACACAAACTAATAAATAGTCTCATCACCGCACTTCAAGAACATGGCTCGAGTGATGTAGAAATTGGAAGTGATGAATATGAAGATGATCTGGCAAACTTGTGTTTCATGGTGGGCAAATCAAGATCAAGTATGGAGGATGCAGAACACAACAATGACAACGAAGAGGTATGTCCTACTTGTGATGAAATGTGTGATGCTATTTCCCGTGCCACTGTTATTGTTAAGAAAAAGGACAAAAAGCTTAGGGACAATGTTGTTAAAATCGAGTCACTAGAATTTGAAATTAATCGTTTGAAAACTTTGATTCCTAGTGATGATTGTTGTTCCTTATGCGATATAATATATGAACAATTGTCCTCCTTAATAAGTGCACACTCCTCCACTCTTAATAAACATGAGTTAGAGATTGAAAAGAATAAAAAGCTTGCTGCACTTAATGACAAAAAATTAAAAGATGCTTCTTGTTCTATAATTGATTTGCATTGTTCTACCTATAATGATCTTGAAAAGAAACTAAAAGATGCTATGAATGAAATTTCAATACTGAACAATGCTTTATGTGCTCATGAAGTTATATATTGTTCTAATTGCAAATTAAATGGAAAAACTTCATGTGAAAACTGCCTAGAATTGTCTAAGAAACTTGATGACATGAATAGGACACTAGAGCAGTTTTCTACTGGGAACAAAAATCTAAACTTACTATTGAATTCATGCAAATCTAGCAATGAAAAACTGGTTTAGGTTTTGATTCTCATGCTCATGCTACAGCACATCCACCTAAAATTGTAAAGTCATTAGGAAGTGGTTTGATTAAAACAGTTCCTAAACCAAAAGAGGTGGTTTTTAAATCTGCAGGAATGTTGTCACGTTTGGGTTCAAATAAACATACTGCATGCTCATCTAGATATGAACACAATGTTAAATTTTATTGTACGTATTGTGGTAGAGATGGTCATGTCATAGATTTTTGTTATGGACTAGCTAAACAACATAAAAAGGAAATAATGCAAGCTAGATCTTATAACTCTCATGCAAAATTTGCTGCACATACTAATCCGAATGTCAAGAACATGCAACCTGCTGTTATGAGTCAAAAACATTCAAAGTTTACCTTCGGAGCTTCATTTTTTGCCTCCGGACCTTCTATTGTTACCTCCAGACCTTCTGTCTTTGACTCCAGAGATAATGATTTTTGTGCTACACAAGTAACACCTTACAATTCAGTAGTTAAGAACAAAAAATCTCAAAATTTGACTCATAAACCTAGTGTTTTATCTCAGCTTTCGCGTGTTTTCCTGCTGCACGTCTTGTGACTCAGTACTGGATTCCTAAATGCCTTTTGACTAACCTCAGTATTGAGTCATCGACATAATGTTCTTCTATGTAGGTTACACGCTTGAGGAAGGAGAAGATTTGGATTGTGGATGCAGGTTGCTCATGCCACATGACCGGTAACAAAGAATGGTTCTCCTCCCTCTCTTTTTGTGTCACGTGTAGAGAATGTTACTTTTGCCAATAATTCTTCAACTCCTATAATTTCTAGGGGTTCGGTTAGAGTAAATGATCACTACACATTGAAGGATGTGGCACTTGTTAAAAATTTGAAATACAAGTTGCTTTTTGTTTCACAACTGCTAGATGAAAATATGGAAATTATTTTCACTAAAAATTGCTCCAAAGTTGTAATTCAAATAGTGAGCTTATTTTAACATGTCTCGGTTTGGAAGTGTATTTAAAGCTGATTTTGATATGTCTTCCTCTAAACATAGGTGTCTAGTTGCTAATGATTCAAAGGACTTATATGTTTGGCATCGTAGACTTGGTCACGTAGGCTTTGATTATTTAACGCGTGTTAGTGCTCTTGATCTTATACGTGGGCTGCATAACCTTAAAGGGGACAAAGAAATTGTGTCCTCTTCTTGTAGACATGCTAAGATGGTTGCAAGTTCACATACTCCTCTCACAATGATCATGACAACTGAACCGGGTCAACTTTTGCACCTTGACACCGTAGGACCTTCATGTGTTCAATCCTTCAGAGGTAAATGGCATGTTCTTGTGATTGTTGATGATTATTCTAGATACTCTTGGGTTTACTTTATGGCATCTAAGAATGAAGCTTTTAGTCACTTTAGAACTTTATTTCTTAGATTATCAATTGATCATCTAGGATCTTTAAAAGCAATTAGAAGTGATAACGGGACCGAATTTAAAAAATAATCTTTTGATCAGTTTTGTGCTAAAAAAGGAATAGATCATCAATTTTCTTCACCATATGTACCTCAACAAAATGGTGTTGTAGAAAGAAAGAACAGAACCTTAGTTGAAATGGCTAGGACTATGCTTGGTGAATATCAAACTCCTAGGAAATTTTGGGCTGATGCGATTGCAACCGCCTGCTATGTCTCTCGTGTTTTCTTGCATGCTAAGCTATGTAAAACACCATATGAGCTACGGTTTGGACATAGGCCGAGTGTTACACACTTTCGGGTCTTTGGTTGCAAATGCTTTGTTAAGAAACATGGTAATCTTGATAAATTTGAACCTAGATCCATTGAGGGCATGTTTCTTGGTTATCCATATCATACTAGAGGCTACTGTGTGCTTTTACTTGACACTAACAAAATTGTGGAGACTTGTGAGGTGTCTTTTGATGAAGCTAGCCCAGGTACTAGCTCAGACATTGCAGGTCCGGATGACTTGTGAGGTGTCTTTTGATGAAGCTAGCCCAGGTACTAGCTCAGACATTGCAGGTCCGGATCCATATCTTCAGGGGGAGGGTATTTTGGAATAATAATAAGAGTTGGTGATATTGCTTGATAGTTCCGAAGCTGACACGTGTCTAGATCCAAACTTTGAACAAGCTCCGACTACAATCTCTGCCGGTCCTGATTGTCCACAAGCCACAAGCTCATCAATCTGCGATGAACATGATGAAGAAGAAGCTTGTGAGACATCTGTTCCTCTACAAATTTACAAGAATCACCCCTCGCAACAGATAATTGGAAGCTTGCATGAACGAGTTACAAGATCCAGGTTTTCTGACCCCAATTCTCATGCTCATTCTACTTTTCACACGCACTCACTAATGAATCTTGGATTATTGCCATGCAAGACGAGTTAGAAAATTTTAAAAGAAATAATGTTTGGAAACTTGTACCTCCACCTCAAGATCACACTTTAATTGGAACTAAATGGGTGTTTAAAAATAAAGAAAGTGAGGATGCGGTTGTGATTAGGAATAAGGCTAGAATTGTTGCTCAAGGTTTCACACAAATTGAAGGTCTAGATTTTGATGAAACTTTTGCTCCTGTTGCGAGATTTGATGCCATATGAATTTTGTTAGCTTTTTCTTCATCTAAAGGTTTCATGTTATATCAAATGGATGTAAAAAGTGCTTTTATTGATGGCTACATAAATGAGGAGGTTTATGTTAAGCAACCACCTGGTTTTGAAAATCCAGATTTTCCTAATCATGTTTTCAAACTGACTAAAGCCATGTATGGTTTAAAACAAGCTCCTAGAGCATGGTATGATAGGTTAAAAACATTCTTACTTGAAAAGGGGTTTACCATGGGCAAGGTTGATAAAACTCTTTTTGTGCTTAAGCATGGCAATGACTCATTATTCGCTCAAGTGGATGTGTATGATATTGTCTTTGGTTGTGCTTCTCATGATCTTGTGTCCAAGTTTTCAACTATGATGAGTTCAGAATTTGAGATGAGTATGATGGGAGAACTCACGTACTTCTTGGGGCTGCAAATCAAGCAAACCAAGTAAGGTACTGCTCCGGTGCTAGGTCCGACTAGCTTTGGTAAGTTCCGGTGCAAGGTCTTGCTAGCTTTGGTAAGCTCCGGTTTAAGGTCCGATTAACTTTGGCAAGGTTTGGAGCTTGATCACAGTGGTTCTCCTTTTAACTTGCAATGCTTCGAACTTGCTTTCTAGATTATGGAAAGTTGCTTAGTATTCTTTTACTATGTTTTTGGTGTGTTTTGGTGGTTATGGTTGATATTGTTTTGCTATGGTTTGCAACATGCTTATGTGAGGTGCTCACGTAAGGTGTTATGGTTTCGCAACTAACCATAGTCAAGTCGTGGACTTGTACTCGGAAGTATTGGGTTTTTACTCATGTGCAGGTGTTGCTTGAGTTCAAGACATGGCTGGTGATGGGATCCATTAAACTAGTCTTAGGGAGAAGATGAGGTTCAGCAACAAAGTTCAGGAGGAATTGTGGTTGAGTTGATCGGGAGGTTGCGCAGCATGTTTGAATCAAGAACAATGCATATGAAGGTATCGTGGACATCGTTGGAAGATGTTTGCACGTGTGCAAGGAGTGCATGGACATGGCTTCATGGTTCCGAGGCGTGATGAAGAGATGTGGACGTAAAAGAATTGGTCGCAAAGGTCAAACCGACTAGGTTATGGACTCAGGCTACAACTGAGTCGTGTTTGACTCAAATATGGATAGTTTTGAGTTGGTTATGATAGGATTTCATGTGGGTCACAAATTTGAGTTGTTTTAGGAATGTGAGATACGTTCCTAAGGTGTTTGGAAGTCTTAATGTTGCTTCTATCTGCGTATAGAAGAGTCTTGAGCAGTTATGAAAAGTTTCAATTCGTGAATGGAGTAGGATTAGAGTCCTTGTTAGGTTTGGGTTGGCCTAAGGGCTGGTTATATAGGCAAGGGAGGCCAGGGCTCGTGTTAGACGACTTTGTGGCTGTTTCTTCTAAGTTTTGATCAATAAAATTTATAGTCTAAAGGAGCTTTTGTGCCTTGTTCGTCCGACTTGTTTTCTTCAAGTCTTTCTCGTCGAGTTTTTGCACACCACTACCTTTCTTCGGTGGTTTTATCATAACTCGAGTTTTAAAGATCCGATTGACATGATTTTATTTACGTTGTCCTCACAACTTGATTTTCTATTAACTATCAAAATTTCACGTTTATTGGATTTGTGGTTTCTAATATACACGAGTTTCTTTGAAGTGTTCCAGAACTGTTTTCTTTCGGGTAGGACAGATTGACCTTTGTTCAATCTTTTGATTGTAACTTGAGTTTCTCATGATGGATTTTCGTGATTCTTGTTGTGACGTCTTCATGACTTGATTCTCTACAATCTATACTAGTTTTTTCACAGTTGAACACATTTACTCTAGTCGCACACACGATTTTTTTAACAGATTGGTTTTCTATCGAGGGGTGTTTTCGTTGCTTCCGCTGAAAAGTTTTAATCTACCATTCACTCCCCCTGTGGTAGACTTACACGTGATCTTTGATCCTACAATATGCTCTGGAAGACATCAGGACGGATAGCCAGAAGCAATATCTATTCATGAGGGGTCTCAATAATGAAATTCAAGTTTGGTTGCTCAACGCTAACTATGCAAACTTCTAGAAGCTGGTTGACAAGGCTATTGTGGTTGAGATCTAGATCTGTGAGATGGAGCTAGATCACAAGAGGAAGATGCCATACCAATGACAGCCGCAAGGAAGCAATGTCCGTCCTCACTATGCACCACATGCTGCACCATATTACAACCCGTCTGTTGCTGCATACCACCCTGCTTATCCACCGCGACCGCAACAACCAATGCAGCAACGCCTGCCTATGCAAGCACCTCGCTTACCTATGCAGCCAGTGCCATGCTCAAATATGCCTGCTTATGCTCAAAATCAGCCTCGCCCTAACTTTGCTGCTGCCACGGGAGGAAAGACTTGCTATAACTGTGGTCAAGTGGGACATTTTGCAAATCAATACCCAAAGCCAAGTCAGGGTCAGATGAACAATGTTCAAAGGCAGAATCCAAGGCCCAATGGAGGAGCAGCTCAAGGAAGTCGTGGACCACTAAATTTTGCCCGTGGCAAGGTGAACCATGTATCTGAAGAAGAGGCTCAACAAGCTCAAGATGTTGTGATTGGTATGTTTCTCGCAAACTCCAACCCCGCGACTATATTGTTTGATTCTGCAGCATCCCATTCATTCATCTCGTCAAAGTATGTTGCAAAGCATAGCATGCAAATATCATACCCGAAGATTACTCTTTTGGTTAAATCTCCTGGAGTGGAGATGAGGACAGATATAGTATGTCCAAAGGTAAGTATTTCTATAAGGGGGTAGTATTTGTTGCCAACCTTATAGTCCTAAATTCGCATGGTTTGGACATCATCCTTGGAATGGATTGGTTAAGAAAGCATAACAGAGTGATTCAGTGTGCTACTAGGACGGTGCAATTGACGAATGAGGAAGGAATCAGCATAGATTTCAAGGACGTTCAACCAACAACTGAGAAGGCAATGCTAAATCATGCTAAAGGAGTGACCTTGGAGGATATTCCAGTTGTTCGTGAATATTCATACATGTTTCCTGAGGAATTTCCAGGTATGCCACTTGACCGTGACCTCGAGTTCGTCATTGATTTAATACCTGGAACTGCACCTATAGCAAAGAGGCCATATAGGATGCCTCCTAAGGAATTAGCAGAGCTCAAGAAGCAGATTAAAGAGCAGTTAGAATAGGGTTTCATTTGCCCAAGCTCTTCACCTTGTGGAGCCCAAGTGCTCTTCGTAGATAAGAAGGATGGATCTCAGAGAATGTGTGTGGATTACCGGTTTCTCAGCAAAGTGACAATCAAGAATAAGTACACACTGCCCCGCATTGAAGATTTGTTCGACCAGGTGAAGGGAGCCAAAATATTCTCTCAGATTAATATTTTGGTCGGGATATTTCCAAATGAAGATTAGACCATCAGACATACCTAAAACAGCTTTTAGGACACAGTATCGATCCTATGAGTACATGGTCATTTCATTCGGATTGACTAATGCACTTGTGTACTTCATATATCTTATGAACAAGGTTTTCATGGAGTATTTGAATAAGTTCGTGGTAGTATTCATTAATGACATCATGATCTAATCGAAGAGTGAAGAGGAGGACGAATAGCATTTAAGGCTGACATTGCAGAATTTGCGAGAACACGAGTTGTAGGCCATGTTCAACAAGTGCCAATTCTGGTTGAGGCAGTATCATTCCTAGGCCATATCATATCTGGAGGAGGAGTGTTAGTTGACCCAGGGAAGGTTAGAGATGCGCTAAAGTGGGAACATCCACAGAATGTGAAGGAGATAAGGAGTTTTCTTGGAATGGATGGATATTACTGACGGTTCATCAAGGACTTTTCCAAGATAGCGAAGCCCATGACTGAACTGTTGATGAAAGAGAAGCCTTTCAGGTGGACTCAAGCTTGTCAGGACAGTTTTGAGGTGCTAAATAAGAGGTTAACAACAACACCTGTGTTGGTATTGCCATATGTGAGCAAGAGCTTTGATATCTATTGCGATGCATCAAGGCAAGGACTTGGTTGTGTATTGATGCAAGAAGGTCGAGTAGTATCTTATGCATCTAGGCAATTGAAGAAACATGAACAGAACTATCCTATACATGATCTCGAACTTGCAGCCATAGTGCATGCATTGAAGATTTAGAGACATTATGTTCATGGTCCTCGATGTGAGATCTACACAGATAATAAGTGTCTTAAGTACATATTCACTCAGACGGATCTGAATTTGAGGTAACAAAGATAGTTGGAACTCATTAAGGACTATGATGTGGGAATCAACTATCATCCAGGGAAACTAACGTAGTGGCTGATGCCTTGAGTCAAAAGGTGCAAGCCACCAGCTCACCGTTAGAGAATTGCCACCCGAACTATGCAAAGAGTTCGAGCGGTTGAATTTAGGATTTGTGAATGATATGGGAGCAATGGAAGTGAACCCAACCCTGGAACAAGAAATTTGAGAAGGTCAACGAAGGACAAGGAAATCTAGGAAATCAATGTAAGGACCCAAGAAGGGAGAGAATTCAGATATGATGAGGATGACCAAGGTTCTCTATGGCTTGGAAAAAGGATTGTTGTGCCTAATGACAAGGGTCTCTCATAGTTGATATTGAAGGAGGCACATGACTCAATTTACTCTATCCATCCTGGTTGTACAAAGATGTACAAGAACCTGAAGACATGCTACTGGTGGGATGGTATGAAAAGGGATATAGCAGAATATGTTGCACTATGTGATGTATGCCAACAAGTCAAAGCTGAACATCAAAGGCCAGCCAGATTATTACAGCCATTGAAGATTTCGAAATTGAAGTGGGAAGAAGTTGGTATAGATCTCATAGTTGGTTTGCCTCGCACTTCAGTGGGATATGATTTGATATGGGTAATTGTGGATCGATTGACAAAGTCAGCTCATTTCATTCCTGTCAAGACTACTTATAGTGGAGCCAAGTTGGCAGAATTGTATATGGGGAGAATAGTGCATTTACACGGAGTGCCCAAGAAGATAGTGTCCGATAGAGGTTCTTAGTTCACTTCGAGGTTCTGGCAAAAGCTGGATGAATCGATGGGAACTCAATTGAACTTGAGTTCTACATATCACCCTCAAAGGGATGGACAAACCGAGAGGACAAATCAGATGTCGTAAGACATGCTAAGGACTTGTGCTCTAAAGCATGGAGAAAGCTGGGACAAGAGTCTGCCAGATGCTGAGTTTTCTTACAACAACAGTTATCAAGCAAGCTTGAAGATGTCACCATATGAAGCGTTGTATGGGAGAAGGTGTAGGACACCCTTGTTATGGAATGAGACAGAGGAAACTCAAGTATTTGGACCTGATGTGATCCATAAGAGGCCGAAAAGCAAGTGCAGACCATCCGCGAGAACTTAAGGGCTGCTCAGTCAAGACAAAAGCGTTACGCGAATAATAGATGAAGAAGCTTATCTTTTGAGGTGGGAGACTTCATATATCTTAAGGTATCACCTGTGCGAGGTCACAAGCAGTTTAACGTTAAAGGCAAGTTGGCACCCTGCTATATTAGACCATTCAAGATTTTGGACAAATGGAAAGATGTAGTCTATAAACTGGAGATGCGTGCGCACCTTTTGGATGTTCATGATGTGTTTCACGTTTATCAGCTCAAGAAGTGCTTGAGAGTTCCGGAAGAGCAAGTACCGATGGAAGAATTGGAGCTTGAGGAGGACTTGACCTATGCTGAGCAACTAGTCGAAATTTTTTAAAGCAAGGAGAGGGTCACATGAAACAAGGTGATTCGATGGTGCAAAGTGCAATGGAAGCATCATACAGAATCAAAAGCAACTTGGGAGTGAGATGATGATCTCAAGAAGGAATTTCCCTATCTCTTTCCTCTCGCGTCAAATATCGAGGGTGAGATTCATTTTAAGGGGGTAGGTTTGTACCACCCTTATTTTCATGCATAATGCATTGCATACATCCCCATACATGTTTAACATTAAACCATGTAAAAAGGAACAAGATTAAAATGAATTTAGGCCTATTTAGGAAATTAAGTCTGTCAGGGTACGGAGTTGTCCGGCCCCCAATCCGGACTAGTCCGGTGTCCCTATTATCTTTCTGAAAATTCAGTTTCTTTAGAGCCCAGACTTGTCTTGCACACAGCACGGACTAGTCCATTGGAGGCTCTGATGTTTCCCCGGACTTGTCTGTGGTCTGAGCAGACTGGTCCGACCTTGCCCAATTCTCAGTCCGGATCAACTTTTCTAGCCACCCCGGACTTGTCCGGCCTTCCATACGGACTTGTCCGAGGTAGCCTCTATTCCAAAACGGACTTGTCCGGTCCCTTATGTGGACTAGTCCGGCCTCCTAAATCCCACTCGGATTCTATTATTATTCAACTATTTGTTTTTGGGTAATTGCCTAATTTGGGTCCAAGAACTTCGTGCCCAACCTCATAGGAGCCCAAGTGGACCCCACCACGGCCCCTACTCGTCCCCTACTGAATTCTACTTAGAATTCACCCTAAACCCTAATTCTCCACCTCTATATAAACAACCCGATACCCCACACCTATCCAACCCAATTGGAAACCCTTGCTGCCACTTTGCATTGTGTCATCGTCAGGATCAAGTCCAGAGGCAAGTAGGAGGGGAAAAACACAAAAAAGAATCAATCAAGATCATTCTTCATCGATTCTTCGACGAATTGAAGTTCTTCATCACCACTCTTCATCAACTCATCTCCATCCAACCAAATTGCCATGATCCAAAGTCTCACGTTAAAACTTTGATCTTTGGATTTCTAAACACATGGTATACCCTCTACTTCCAAGTTCTACGTAAATTCAATCCCAATTCTCACTGATCAAGAAAACCCTAACTCGACAGTTCCTGTATAGGGTGGACTAGTTCGGCCCCTATACCAGACTTGTGCAGTGTCTGAATCTGTAAATTCCTGAATTAGTTCCAAATTGACTCGAATCAATTCCAAACATGTCAAAACTTGTTAGAAACAATTGTAACTAGTTAGTAAACATTATTAGCAACTCATTAACAAGTTTTACCTCAAGATTGCATTAATCATGCATATCATGGCACATTAAGTACTATATGAGCAATATTTGATTTAATTATGTATTTTGCATGTTTGTCGCTCGGAATAGACGGAATTGCTGTAGAGAGTGCTTTTGAGGACCTGCAGAACCAGAACTATGAAGCCTTTGATCCAAACCAAGCTCAAGAGCAAGGAAAGTGCCCTTGACCATATAGATTCTGTTTTAAGGGTTTGTTTGCAAAATTGCATGCTTGTGTCAATATGATGGGGAAACCCAATTGTAGGAGTTTACTAGTTTTGTATGACCACCCTTGTCACTTGAACACTATGTAGAGAGTCGGGAAGGGTATTTTGCACATTTTGCTTTGCAATGCTATATTGGGTTTGGAAATCAACTATAATGCTTAATTATGAACTCTTGAACATGTGAATGATGATAATTGGTAATAATGACCCTTTAGCAACATGGTTCCTAAGGATCTAAGCAAGTTGGCTATGTGGAATGGGTTGGACTCTTTTTGGTGGTTTTGCTTGCTTTAAATCTAAGGACCAGTTTGTGGAGCGACCATCGAGGATTTACAGTGCCACCACAGGGCCAAGTATAGGTGCGGCTTAGCTGACTAATTAGTGAATTACCAGTACTGTTTGGACCATTAAGAATGCTCGGGGAAGGGGTAGTCGGATTGGGTTTGTACAGATTGGTGGGACTACCCTGGGATCCAAATGGATCAAGAGGGGCCCTTTGTTGGATGTGCTCAGTTGGAGACATCACAACCAGTGAAACCTCAGTGGGGGTCTAAATATGCAAGTAATCACTTTGTAAAGGCTATTTTGTGATCTCTTGGCCACACACCTAAGGAAGTGTGAGACAGCATCATTAAGATTCCATAGTCATCGAAAGTTGATGAAATCACGAACTTGTAGGTAAAGTGGTATGACCTCTGCAAAGTGCGTTTAAAACTATCATGATAGCTGTGCTCCCGGTCATGAGCAACCTGGACCCTCACATGATTAGAGTTATGGACCTGAACTCGATTTAATGGCTGAAATTGAATTGGGAACTGGTATTGGTTAATTAAATGGCTTTGGTACATGGAATTGATGAAAACAAGATAAATGAGCAGTTAAGAGTTGATTATGAATTATTATTGCTGGAATTGTTTATTTAAGTTGAAATTGATGATATTTGGGTTATTTTGGGATGGACCTCACTTTAATGATATAATTGCATTTCCAACTGTTTTGAATGTACTTTATACAACTAGCCATTAGTCGTTACTATTCCTTGTTATAGCTACATGTCATACTTTCCCACACTTTCTGAGTACGACATGTGCTCACTCTTGCTATTCCCCCACCAAATTCAGACGCGGGTGACCAGGTGGAGTACTGGGAAGTTTTTGAGGAGTACTAGGCGCGTGTTACCGTCAAACCTGCCTGTGGAATTGGAGTTATTAAAGTTTAGTTTTTTCGCTGCAGTTTCATTACAGTTTATAATTGAAACTATTTGGTTTGGAATAAGGTACTACTATTTGTGTTATTATTCGAGACATGGTTATAATCTATTTATCATTTGTGAGTCACTTGTATATGTGTGTTAATCATCCTGGGCACACATATGCATTACGCTTGGTTCATTTTCAGAACCAGGTGTCACACTTATTGTTGTTGACCTAGTAGTAGCAACAACTTCTGCGTCGACCACTTCGATGTCTCCTGAGGCACGTCTGCTTCTGCATCCAAATCAAGAATTGATAGATCTGTCTCCAAATCCAGAGCTATCGTTGCCTCCAGTTATAGAGAAGCAGCAGAAGTCTCCAATTGGAGAGCAGTTGCCTCTATTATAGAGAAGCCACATTTGTCTCCAACTCTAGAGCTTCCATAGAAGTCTCCACTTGAAGAGCAGTCGTGTCGGTCTCCACCTTGCACTCGAAGTGCCCTACACCCTACACCTGATCAGCCGGCGTCAAAGCCAACAAAGAATGTACGTGCCAAGAACAAGAGTCAGCTACAGCGGCAATTATCTTCGAAGGAAGCTTGGAAGAAACCAATGAAAGAGTTGAAAACTAACCCAAAAGCTATGACGCATGCAAACCAAAAGTTTGAAAGGGGAAAGCCGATGTTAACTGCGGTCGCACTCAAACATGTTGGTAAACCTTGTGTTCAACTTCATCAATACTACATGGAAAATTACAAAAAGTGTGATACCATACTAGTGGCATTGAAGGATAAACACTTTCTCTCGGGTGATGGCGCTTTTTTCATTGCACGGTTAGATCTCTATGACCTTTTCAACCTCGACGCATTAGATGTGTCTCTAATACGCTGCTTCGCATTGTAAGTCCTCAATAACTAGGTTCTTCGATACATATACTCAATATAAGTGTTATATGTAACAAATTTGGCATTTTGCGTGTAGGCACCAGCAACAACATACTCGCCATAACATTGGAAATGCGTCTTCGGCATATCTTGACCCGCAAGTATGAGCGAGAACTTATATTCAAACGTCGAGCGGCCGAAAAGATGTTGTTCAATATTTTGTGAAGGTAGTGAAACACTACTGTGATAAGGAGCTCCTAGTCGTACTGTTCAACATGGGTAACCATATCAATTTCTACAAGGTACGACCAAGTCTTGTATTGTGACTCCTCAAGGCCGAGAGATGAAAAAATTGGCGAGCGAATAAACCGTACATGGAGTGATATCTCTTCCGTTATTGACGAGTAAGTTCCTTCTTCACTTTAGTTTCTAACAGTTTCATCCTTAAACAATAATGTTACATTAACTGTGAATGTTTTTGTTTAGGGCTTTTGGACAAGTAAAAGGAAAACGCTAACAACTTAAACATCATACTACATTCAACGTCTCACAAAAAGCTCTGACAACACGTGCGGCTTCCATGTCTGCTTACACATGGCTTTATTTGGAGAGCAGCTAATTGCAATGTATGTGTAAGTGCATTTATTTTACATTATTACTAATCTTTTGCTAGATCTCATTTTATCATGTGGCAGGACTACGGACCCACCTTCAGTAATGTTGAAGGTCGTAGCCTCGAGCAAATTAGAGATGTACTATGCAGGTTCATCATTTCTGAAATCATTAGTTCAAAGGGAGAATTTCATTACCAACTAGAGGATTAGGTGACATTTATTCTTTTGTGTAATTAGTTACTTGTTAAGTTGGATGAACAGGAGAATTAAGTGTAAATAGTTACTTAGTAACCACGACTGACACTTTGTTAATATTTGATTGTTAAATGTGTCTGATCTCCATTTGGCTCTACATATGTTTCTATGTGTTTGTTGACACCAAATTCTGGCTAGCTCTAGGATGCATCCGACAATGAGGATAATCAAGGGTGGGGGCACCCAATAGGAGACGTGCGTCTAGCAAGGAGTGTCTCCTGTTAGTGCCGCAGTGACCTGCCTGTAAACAATCCTTGATGTCCTGTAACACAGGACGTATTGGATTACCTAAATAAAGGAAACACGCTTCCCTAGAGCATGTCTCAGATCAGTCAACAAATTTGCGACGGGCTAACTGAATGTGTCCTAGACGGGGGGTGAATAGGCCTTTTTAAATTTTGTCGAAACCTACAACACTTAACAACCAGATCAAATCTCGAGATATCGGACTAGTCCGGTCGAGTGCGGACTAGTCCAGTGTATACCGTCTAGGTTTATCAAATTTGATCGATTATCTTGATCCTAGGATGTATGCAGCGGAAATATACTTGTAATTGAAGTGTTACACGATTATGAACTAGGATATACAACAAGTCAATCTTATATTCAATATTCCAACGTAAAGTAAGCAATATTGATTGAAACCCTAGATTGATATGATGTATAAGAACAATGAGCGCAAAGTAAGAACACGAGCACTTTATCCCGTGGTTCGTTCCCACAGAGGCAACCTGCATCCACGTTGAGGAGTCCACAAAAGGACCGGGTCTTCTCCAACCCTACCCTCGTCGGATCAACACGGAGGCCAATCCTCTTCACTTATCACAAAGGGCAAATAACCGAATTCAAGGGGCCATCTCACACGTTGAGGGCTCCTCGAGATTACAACAAGAACTCCACCAAGAACACACTCGAGAGATTACAATGAAAAACCACAGGAGTGTGTTAGGGAATCAAAACAAGAGCTCAATGAGTGATGAACCATGTCTCTCCAATGATCCAAAGTGTATCCTCAAGGAACTGATTTTTGTTGCATTTGATTTCGTGGAGAGATGTGTTTTTGAGGCTCTTGGGAGGTGTGACGACGTAGGGGGTCGAGAGTGTTGAAAGATGGGTCGTGTACACCTATTTATATGGAGTTCCCAAAAGTGACCGTTAGGGTTCAGAAAGATCAGACTAGTCCGTGGTGGACACCAGACTAGTCCGGTGTGCTGTGTGTAGCAAACCATAGGTGTCCCAAAATATCGAACTAGTCCGGCCAGAAGTGGAATTGTCCGATTTCGGTTATGGAAATCTTCGGACTAGTCTAATGGATATCGGACTTGTCCGGAAAAGTGAAACCCTAAGTGAATTGGGTGACAAGTCTGCACTTGGAGGACTTGTTCGATTTAGGTCAGAGGGTTTTCGGACTGCTCCGTGCCAATATCGGACTAGTCCGATTTACATCAAAATGATATCGGACTTGTGTGATCAGACTTGTCCGATTTTGTGCACCTTGTGAAGTGTTTTGAGGACTAGTCCGCACTGGGGAGGACTAGTCCGATTCTAGTCAGAGAGATAATTGGACTAGTCTGTGGTGATATCGGACTTGTCCGATCTTGTGCAAAAAGATATCGGACTAGTCCGAGGTCAGTCGGACTAGTCCGGTCATGTATAAACTTGTGCGATGTGTGTGATTATTAGTGATTGATCTCTTGGAGTGTGTTTCCTTAACACACTCCATACACAATGATCTACAACACTTGTTTCTTGAGCTCTTTTCCGCATTGCTCCTCATTCTCCTTTCTTTTTGGCACTTTGCTCATTTTCTCATTAGAACCTGTGCTCATCTCAACAATGTGGTTAGGATCTCATTTGCTTGTCATAAATATTCCAAAACCCACAAGGGATTCCTAGATGCACTTTCAATCTCCCCGTTTTTGGTGATTGATGAGAAACCAATTGAGATTTCACAAAATATGATAAAAAGTTGAGATTTTCATCAAGGTGCATATATGAGTCTAAAATACATCGAGCAATGAAAACATGATCCATATGTGCATTCTTTATGGTGGGATGCAGAACTAAGTGCATAGAAGCAATAATCATGATGATAATGACATAATTGACATCAACAACAAGCATATATGTCATTCTTAGAGCAAAATCACAGATTTCATCAATTACTTCATAAGTAGTTCAAAACATTGCATCACAGGACCATAAGTATCATAAGAGCATATTAAAAGTTTTACAACCCACAAAATAGACAAAAGACACAAAAAAAAGCTCTCTTCGCATCCTACAGCTAAAACCTAAGACTCCCCCTCAATCTCTCCCCTTTTGGCATCAAGACACCAAAAGGAAGGAGAGGAGGGACGTAAAGTCTTCAAGCCTCGCTGTCGGTCCTCTCATCGTCTTCATCTTCATCTTCTTGCTGATGAGGAGGAGGAGGGGGAACGGAGCCACTCGAGTCCCCAATGCCAAAATAGGAAAGCTCGGAGGGAGCCAAGGGCCCGAGCTCGGTATAATCAGAGTCGGAGTCATCAGAGATTACTGGAGATCCAATGGCCTCGATCGCCAGTTTTTGGCAAATCTGCTTCACATTTTCCATGACATATCTCATGTCAGTCTTTCTTCTCCTGTTGAGCTTTTGGGCCTTCACCTTGGCCTTTTTGCAGGAGGCAAAAATTGCAGCTAGGTACTTCAGAATTCCACTTGGGGACCCCTTTTGAGGAGGGGCCCTCGTGGCGAGAGCAGTCCTAGCACCGGCACTGGCTCTCGTTGAAGCCTCAGGGCTGGAGGCCGGAGATGGAGCATCTTGTACACTTGGCTTTTGAGGCATCTGGGGCCTCAAGGGAAGGTGCTCCACATCCTTGACAAACTCTATGCCTGTGACCTTCTCAATCATAAACATCAGATAAGGACCATAGCCACATGACCTGTTCGGTGTGCAGGAGATGTTCACCATGTCATTTCAAATATAGTCATAGACATCAAATCTTCTGTCTTTCCTAATGAACTTCATCAAGGTCCTAAGGTACCCCTACACACTCCCAGCATCTCCATCCTTGGGAGCAATTGTTTTCCTCAAGAACCTGTTCAACACCACAAATAAAGGCTTCATATTCTTTGTAGAAGGGGGGTTGAACATGGAGTTGGGCTCATAGAGGAACTTCATCCTATCCTTCTCAATGACACCTATGTTGTGGATGATCAAGTTGTCATTGCTTGAGGTGTCAAGGTGTAGCAGTCTTGCAAATACCTCATAAATTATGCTGTACTTGGATCCATGAGTCATCCAAGTCACACTTTCTTCTTCGTCACTTGAGAAGTGGCAAGTAGCACAAAACTGGGTGATGACTTCATCGTTCCAGTTGTTCTTGAAGGAGAAGAGGTCCCTCAATCCATGCCTTTCGACTGCCTCCACCACTTCAATAAACGGTGAGCAGCCTTCTTCTCAAAATGCGCCCAATCGATCCATTGGCTGCGCACCACGGGTGTCTTCATTGGGAGGTATACAGACTTGTAGAAGTCTGCATGGAAGTTGCTCCAAAACCTCCCAACGGCAGCTTGCTTCGGACGGCTGTAACAACCAACGTTTCTGAATTCGGCAGTCGTGTCACTGCCCTTCCCGTTGAATCTCTCCTGTGCGGGGTCCCTGGCCTCTTCCCTTGGAGCTGATAGCTTTAGAGGGCCAATCAGGCCCGTTGCAACTCCCTTGCCCTTGCCCTTGGCTTGGCGAGGGCCACCACTAGCTGAAGCCTTGGATGCTGGCTTCTTCGCGGGGACATTCCTTCGAGCCTAGGGAGGAGAGGTAGATGGCTTGGAGGGGCGTTCTTGGCACTTCTTGCCAAGGCTTGTCGAGGACTGAAGCACGGCTTCGTGGTCCATCTCGGCCTCGAAGTCGGAAACTT
Source organism: Tuctoria greenei (assembly GCA_036927565.1). Taxonomy (NCBI): domain Eukaryota; kingdom Viridiplantae; phylum Streptophyta; class Magnoliopsida; order Poales; family Poaceae; genus Tuctoria; species Tuctoria greenei. Next base: position 153,177,833 of record JAYESD010000007.1, read on the forward strand.
CTTCGTGAGAGTTAGACATTGAAAGTGCATCTAGGACTCCCTTGTGGGTTTTGGATGATTTATGACAAGCAATTGAGATCCTAACCTCTTTGTTGAGATGAATGCAGGCCAATAATGAAAAATGAGCAAAATACCAAAAAGAAGGGATAATGAGGAGCAAAGTGAACTTGAGCTCAAGGAAAACAAATAGTAGATTATTGTGTATGGAGTGTGTTAAGGAAACACTCCCAAGAGCTCAATCATATTTAAGCACACACACATATTGCACAAAGTTACAAAGGACCGGACTAGTCCGATATCAACCGGACTAGTCCGATATCCTCTCTGCACCAGACCAGACAAGTCCGATATCTCTCGGACTTGTCCGATATCTTTCTAACTTGAGTCAGACTAGTCCTCCCCAGGGCAGACTAGTCCTCAACACACTTCACAAGTCACACAAAATTGGACAAGTCCATTGTTAACCGGACCGATATTCCTTTTGATCAACTTCAGACAAGTCTGATGTTTAAACGGACTAGTCCGAAATACCCCTGATCTAAATCGGACAAGTTCTCCAAGTGCAGACTTGTCATCCAACACACTTAGGGTTTCACATGGCTGGACAAGTCCGATGGCTATCGGACTAGTCCGAAGATTTCCAGTAGTGAAATCGGACAAGTCCGTTTTCGACCGAACTAGTCCGATATTTCGGGACACTTAGGGTTTGCTACACACAGCACACCGGACTAGTCCGATCTTTCTGAACCCTAACGGTCACTTTTGGAAACCCCATATAAATAGAGGTGCACGGTCCACTTTTACATTCTCTCGAACCCTAGCGCCGTCACACCTCCCAAGAGACTCAGAAATCACTTCTCTCCACGAAATTAAGTGCAAAATCGATCAATCCTTTGAGGATCACTTCTAGATCATTGGAGAGACACTTGGCACACATCATTGAGCTCTTGGTTTGAATCTCTAACACACTCCTGCGTTTCAATTGTATTTTTTGTGTGTGTTTTTGGTGGAATTGTGATTTGTAATCTAAGGGAGCTCTCAACATGTGAGAACACCCTTGAATTTGGTTATTCACCTCTTTGTGATTAGTGGAAGAGGGTTGGCCTTCGTGGCGATCCGACGAGGGTAGGGCTGGAGAAGACCCGGTCCTTTTGTGGACTCCTCAACGTGGATGTAGGTTGCCTTCATGGTAGCTGAACCACAGGATAAATCGTGTGTCTTGTCCTTCTTGTGTTCATCGCTCAAATTGATCAACTTACTCTAGGGTTTGACACACATAGTTCAATTTACATTAAATTGTTGAACACAAGCCTTAATTGTGATACAATCTAATGTATAACTGTTAAACTGTTGTTTGATTCTATATTTCCGCTTCATACATTAAGGAATCAACCTAATCGTTTAATCTTGATCAACTTAGTCCGTGAACACCGGACTAGTCCGCACTTTGCCGTACTAGTCCGATTTCTCTGGTATTGAACTTGTTGTTGAGTGTTGCAGGATCCGACAAAAATTCAAAAGGCCTATTCAACCCCCCCACTAGGCCTACATTCAATTAGTATCAGAGCTTAGTTCTTCAAGAAAGAGTTTAACCACTCGAAGAGATCATGTCGGACATGAAGGACGTCCACAAAATCAACAACCAAGAGGAAGTCAACAACGACAAGACCCAAAAACTGGAGAAGTACCTCGAAGCCATTCAAGACTTCGAGGACGACGATGAGGAGACGCTGGAGCTAAAGGCGCTATTCAGAAAGAAGGCACTTCCAAAAGGGAAAGCGAAAGTTGAAGAGAAGAAGAAGGGGAGTAGTCACACCGACTACTCCCGATATCCTTTTAATTATGATCGTCTAAATTCCAATAACAATCACTACTTATCTATCCCACTTGGAAAAGCCCCACACTTCGATGGGAGTGATAACTCCATGTTGAGGCAGAATATGAAGATGCATTTGATTTCCCTCAACCCAAGTTTATGGCATGTTGTATGTATAGGGATAGATATTCCGGATGACGACGAAGAGCTCACCCCAAGTCAAGAGCAGGCCATCCATAGAAACGCTCAAGCCGCAGCCGTAATCACCTCCTCTCTTAGTCGAGACGATTTCACCAAGGTGGATGGACTCGAAATTGCTAAGGAGATATGGGATACCCTACAAACAGCACATGAAGGTGACCGGCATGTGCGTGAGGCAAAAATTGAAATGATCGAAGGCGAACTAGGAAGATTCGCAATTGAGGAAGACGAGTCACCCCAGGATATGTACAATCGATTGAAGACACTTGTCAACAAGGTTCGATCATATGGGAGCAAGAAGTGGAATGACCACGAGGTGGTAAAGCTCATCCTTAGAGCTTTTATGCCTCGCAATGTCACGCTATGCTCAATGATCAGAGAAAGCCCCGGTTACAAAAGGATGACTCCAGATGAATTGCTTGGTAAAATTATCAACATTGAAATGATGGAGAAACAAGCCAAGCACGTCAAAGAAATTGCCGACCTCACCTCGGCCAAGAAGAAAGGAGTTGCCCTAAAATCTACTCTCAAGCCTCTATCCAAAGAAGCAAGAGAAGCACAACTAGAGGAGGACAGTGATGAAGAGAGTAGTGAGCTAGATGAAGAGGATATGATTTTGTTCATGAAAAAGTTCAAGAGAATAATGAAGAAGAGACAAGGAACAAAATCAAGTGAAGGAAAGTACAAGGAAAGGACGAAGCCAAAGATGAGGCAGGCGTGCTATAATTGTGGTGAGTATAACCACTTTATAGTCGATTGCCCGTATGAGGACAACAAGAAGAAAACTAAAGAAACCAAGCCTCAACCTAAGAAATTCTTCAAGAAGAAGAAACAAGTCGAACAAGCACACATTGGGAAGGAGTGGGACTCAAACGATGAGTCCTCATCATCTGAAGAAGAAGAGATGGCTAGCATAGCCATAGAAAGCACATCCAAGAAATCCACACTCTTCCCCACACTCGGTGCAAAGAAGGGAAATGGCACTTGTCTCATGGCAAAGGAAGGTAAACGCAAGGTAAACATCAAAACCCCTTCCATGCATTCCTACTCTAGTTATGATGAACTAGATAGTGATGATGAGGATATGCTAAATGGACTAGATAGGAAAACTGCTACTAAAATGAAATTTTTACTTGACCAACTTGTTGAGAAGGAGAGGTTAATTGATCGTCAAGAGGACATGATTATCTCCCAAAAGGAGAAGTATGTCAAACTTGACAAACTCCTAGAGCTTGAAAAGGAGAAAAATAGTTCACTGGAGCTTGAGCTAGCTTCAAGCAAGAAAACTTGCTTGGAGTTAACCGACTCAAATGTTGTAATCAAGGACCAACTTGCTGACCTGATCAAGGTTAACAAAATCCTTGAAGTGCAAGTTGAGTCACTCAAGCTAAGTGAACCTTCCTCCTCTTCAAGTTCACCTTCTCAACCCACTAAAACTGATCTTGTTCATATGTGCACATGTAGTAAAATCAACACCAGTTTGAAGGAGAAGTCAACCTCCACAAAGGATAAAAATCCTACCCAGTATGAAATATTTGACAAGGAGAAGATCAACTATGCATGTAGTGCATACTTGGTCCAAAGACCTCCAAATGTCAAATATGGCATTGGTTACTCTTATGATGAAAAGCAACATGCTGGAAGCCATAAGAATAACAGGGGAAGGATCTCCTTTGTGAAGGGAAGATCCTCTCAAACTGATAAGTTGAAGAATGAGAAACTGAACTCGCATGAATACCGGACTAGTGCGGTTTGTGTCCGGACAAGTCCGGTCATCCGGACAAGTCCGACCACCCAGACTAGTCCGATTCATAAACAACAACAGCTTCTATTTAAAACTTTTGATGCCTCTTATGTATTAATGAGAAACAATCTTGGTAAGGTTTATGCTTATTATATTGGGCCACGCCATGAGAACACAAAATCCCATGTGTGGGTGCCCAAATGTATTATAACTAACCTACAAGGACCCAAGCAAGCTTGGGTACCTAAAACCAAAGCATAATTTGTTTTTGCAGGCCTATTCCTCTGGTGGATACAAATGGGTGCTAGAAAGTGGATGCACCAACCACATGACCAGGGAAAGGAGGATGTTCGTGGAATATGAAGAAAACTAGGACCCAAACGAAGGCATCTACTTCGAAGATAATAGTCAAGGGAAGGTGCTCGGTACCTGTAAAATTGCAATATCATCTGAACACACGCTTTCTCATGTTTTACATGTTGAATCTTTAGATTATAACCTGATGTCCATATCTCAACTATGTGACAAAGGTTATAATTTCTTGTTCACTAACGAGGGTGTGACCGTCTCAAGGAGGAGTGATGGTTCCGTTGCATTCAAGGGTATGTTGAAGGGAAATCTTTACCTTGTTGACTTCAACAAGGATAAAGCCGAACTTGACACATGCTTGATTGCAAAAACCAACATGAGTTGGCTGTGGCATCGACGGCTAGCGCATGTTGGTATGAGGAATATTCAAAAACTCCTCAAGGGCGATCACATCCGAGGTTTGAAAGATGTTGTTTTTGAGAAAGACAGGCCTTGTAGCGTGTGCCAAGCCGGGAAGGAAGTTGGAGCACATCATCCCGCAAAGAACATCATGACTACAACAAGACCGCTCGAACTACTTCACATGGACTTGTTTGGTCCAGTTGCTTACATAAGCATCGGCGGTAACAAATACGGTTTGGTTATCATTGATGATTTTTCTCGCTTCACTTGGGTTTTCTTTTTGCATGATAAGTCAGAAACACAAGGAACACTCAAGAAATTCTTCAAGCGAGCTCAAAACGAGTTTTCATTGTCAATCAAGAGTATTCGAAGCGACAATGGCACGCAGTTCAAGAACATACAAGTGGAGGAGTACCTTGATGAAGAGGACATCAAGCACGAACTTTCAGCGCCATACTCACCACAACAAAATGGAGTTGCCGAAAGGAAGAACCGAACACTCATAGAGAAGGCAAGAGCAATGCTCAATGAATACAAGACTTCGGATCAATTTTGGGCGGAAGCGATTAAAACCGCTTGCCATGCCGCAAATCGGCTTTATCTTCATCGACTACTCAAGAAAACTCTCTATGAGCTACTCACCGGTAACAAACCAAACATTTCATACTTTCGAGTTTTCGGTTCTCCATGTTATATCCTGAACAAGAAGCCCAGGACTTCAAAGTTCGATTCGAAGTCCGATGAAGGTTTCTTGCTCCGTTACGATTCGAACACGTACGCCTATCGTGTTTTCAACAAGGCCTCCGGACTTGTTGAAGTAGCACGTGACGTAGTGTTCGATGAGTCTAACGGCTCCCAAAAGGAGCAAGTTGATCCATGTGAATTAGGTAAAGAAGAAGCTCCTTGTCTAGCATTGAAAAGAATGGCTCTAGGTGAAGTTCGACCACAAGAGTCACCTTCACACATAAATGAGGAAAATGAACCACAAGAGGATACCAACAATCAAGGGGGAGCTTCAACACAAGCACGAGAGTATGAAGATGATCAATAAGTCAACGAGGACAACCACTCAGGGGGAGAAGAAAACGATCATGAAGACACAACTCCCCCAAGTGCCCCACCCAAGAGTACACCAGTGCATTCAAAGGGATCACCCAATCGACAACATCATCGGTGACATCCAAAAGGGAGTAACCACTAGATCTCACATAGCTAACTTTTGTGAGCATTACTCGTTTGTCTCCTTTTTGGAACCACGCAGGATTGAGGATGCATTGAAGGATCTGGACTGGGTGGTGGCAATGCAAGAAGAATTGAACAACTTCAAGAGGAACGAGGTGTGGGAACATGTGGCAAGACCCAATGCAAACATAGTGGGCACCAAGTGGGTCTTCCGCAACAAACAAGACGAACACGGAGTGGTAACAAGAAACAAGGCGCGACTTGTGGCCAAAGGGTACTCACAAGTCGAAGGTTTGGATTTCGATGAGACTTTTTCTCCAGTAGCTAGGCTTGAATCTATTAGAATATTACTTGCATATGCTACTCACCATGATTTCAAGCTGTATCAAATGGACGTGAAAAGCGCCTTCCTCAATGGACTGATCAAGGAAGAAGTGTATGTGGAGCAACCACCCGGGTTTGAAGACGAAGAATTCCCCAACCACATATATAAATTGCGTAAGGCTCTCTACGGCCTCAAACAAGCTCCTAGAGCTTGGTATGAGTGTCTTAGAGATTTCTTAATTAAAAATGGTTTTCAAATTGGCAAAGTAGACTATACATTATTCACACAGAATTTAGATAATGATCTTTTTATTTGTCAAATCTATGTTGATGACATAATATTTGGCTCAACTAACCAATCCTTCTGCAAAGAATTTAGTAGAATCATGACAGACAGGTTTGAAATGTTAATGATGGGAGAATTGAAGTACTTCTTTGGATTCCAAGTGAGGCAACAAAGGGAAGGAACGTTCATAATCCAAACCAAGTACACGTAGGACATACTCAAAAAGTTTGGCATGGACAAGGCAAAGCCCATAAAGACCCCCATGGCAACGAATGGCCACTTGGGTTTCAATGAAGATGGACCTAGCATCGATCAAAAGGTATATCGCTCCATGATTGGATCTCTACTTTACTTATGTGCATCTAGGCCAGATATTATGTTGAGTGTATGTTTGTGTGCACGATTTCAAGCCAACCCTAAGGAATGTCACTTGACAGCCGTAATAAGAATCTTGAGATATTTAGTTCATACACCCAACCTTGGTCTTTGGTACCCAAAAGGATAAAAATTCAATCTCATTGGTTACTCCGATGCAGATTATGCTGGGTGCAAAGTAGATAGAAAAAGCACCTCCGGCACATGCCAATTCCTAGGGAGATCCTTAGTTTCTTGGTCATCCAAGAAACAAAATTCCATTGCTTTATCCACAGACGAAGCGGAGTATGTTGCAGCCGGGAGTTGTTGTGCACAACTCCTTTGGATGCGACAAACTCTAAGAGATTACGGTTACAATATGAACCGTATTCCTCTCCTTTGTGACAATGAGAGTGCCATTAAAATAGCCCACAATCCAGTTGAGCACTCTAGAACTAAACACATAGATATAAGACATCATTTTTTGAGAGACCATTCCATGAAAGGAGACATTACCATCTCACATGTCAACACCCAAAAACAATTGGCCAACATATTCACCAAGCCACTTGATGAAAAGCATTTTTGCGAACTCCGAAATGAACTAAATATCCTTGATTCTCGGAGTATGGCTTGAAAAATTGCATACCTGTATGACCTCTTCAAAATTTTGACTGAATTGTGAAAATCATCCCCCTTCATTTTTCCTCGAAAAACTATGTCAATTATTGGATCTTGATGAATTATGATCATTGTGTGATTGTTGTATGCTTACTGGTCAAATTCATCAAGATTAATTGATTGTTTTGCCCTCCTATTCTCTATTAATGAACCTTCAAATATATATGAATGGGCTATGCAATTTCTCCTGTTGACCACGGACTAGTCTGTGGTTACCCGGACTAGTCCGCTCTTGCAGACTAGTCCGCAGAGTGCCGGTTAGACCGGACTAGTCCGATATAGCTCTCTGGATGACTTTGGACTAGTCCAGTCGTGTCCGGACTTGTCCGATTTTTCGTGTCCATAACCCTAGCCGCCACCAAACCCTAATCTTCTCATCCCCACTTTTGCTAACGCCTTCCTCTCTCTTGCGCTCGAGCTACCAAGGCGATTCTCTGCTCCCTCCGTCGAAAAAGTCCACATTTGGGCGGAGATCAAGCTTGACCTCTTGGGGATTGAAGCTAGCGGACTTGTCCGGCCTCCAACCCTCAAACCTTCACGCTTCAATCGATTTCTTCGGTAACTTTCTTCAAAACCCTAGAAATCTTGTTTTTCTCCATTGTTGATCGTATAGCCTAGCATCCTTCACTAGATACATGCTTATTTGATGTACTACGTGTATGCTAGACTAGATTTGCATTAGGAATCATTCCTTGACCAATCTGTTAGGTTTTTGAGGATGAACACCAGACTTGTCCGGTCCTCCGGACTAGTCCGTGCCTGTGCACCGGACAAGTCCGATGTTTCTGAACTGAAAACCTAATTTTTCAATTCCTCAATGCAATTCATTGCTATCTTTTCATACTTATGCCTTGTATCACTTACCATCATTCTTGCAAAATCAATCTCAGATCATGTCGAGCTCAAACAACGAAATCTCCGACTTTGAGGCCGAGTTGGACCAAGAAGTGGCATCTTGGTCCTCGACGGGTCTTGGCAAGAAATGCCAAGAAAGACCCTCGGAGCCAGCTCCTTCACCTCCTCATGTTCAGAGGAAAGTGCTGGCAAAGATGCCAGTGTCAAAGGCAGCAGCATCCTCAAGTGCCTCTCGCCAAGCCAAGGGCAAGGGCAAGGGGATAGCAACGGGGCCAGTCGGGCCCTTGAAGCTCCATGCTCCCGGGGAAGGGGTCCAGGACCCTACTGAGGAGAAGTTCAACGGCAAGGGCAGTGATTCTGCAGCCAAGTTCAGAAGCATTGACTGGTATGGGAGGCCAAAGCAAGCTGTCGATGGAAGGTTTTGGTGCAACTTCCATGCAGACTTCTACAAATCGGTGTATCTCCCAATGAAGACACCGGTGGTGCGCAGTCAGTGGATTGACTGGGCACACCTTGAGAAGAAGAAGTGCTCAGCTTTTGATGAAGTCATTGCAGCAGTTGAGAGGCATGGCCTGAACGATCTCTTTTCCTTCAGGCATAACTGGAATGATGAAGTGATTGCACAGTTCTTTGCAACTTGCCACTTCTCGAGTGAGGATGAAGAGAGTGTTACTTGGATGACACATGGATCTAAGTATAGTATCACTCAAGAGGACTTCACTAATCTACTCCATCTGGACACCTCTGGACATGACAGGCTGATCATCCACAACATAGGTGTCATGGAGAAGGATAGGATGAAATTCCTATATGAGCCGAACTCAAAGTATGTCCCTCCCTCTACAAAGATCATGAAACCATTCTTCGTGGTCCTCAACAGAGTGCTGAGGAAGACTATTGCTCCTAAAGATGGAGATGCTGGGAGCATGCAGGGTTACCTCCGAACCCTAATGAGAGTCATAAGCAAGGACCGCCCATTTGATGTGGTGGAATACATTTGGAATGATATGGTCAACATATCCTGCACGCCTAACAGGTCATGTGGCTATGCTCCCTACCTCATGTATATGATTGAGAAAGTCACAGGTATTGAGTTCGTGAAGGATGTGGAGCACACTCCTTTGAGGCCTCAGAAGCCTCAACTAGTGAGTGTCCAGGCTGCTCCCTCGCCGGCCTCTAGTCCCGAGGCACCGGCAAGATCAAGAAGCGATGCTAGGGCTGTCCCTACCTCTAGGGAAGCCCCTCAGAGAGGATCAGCTAGTGGGATCCTCAAGTACCTGACTGCCATATTCTCCTCCTGCAAAAAGATCGAAGTGAAGGTCCACAAGCTCAACAAGAGAAGAAAGGAGGACATGAAGTATATAAAGGCCAATATGAAGCAAATCTGCCAGAAGCTGGAGATCGACCCCATTGGATCTCCAGTGATTTCTGAGGAGTCCGACCCAGACTTCACCGAGCTCGGGCCTCTGAACCCCTCCGAGCTTGCCTACATTGGCATTGGGGGCTCGAGCAACTCCGTCCCTCCTCCTTCCCCTCCTCGTCAAGCTGATGATGATGAAGACGAAGACGACGACGAGAGGACCGACAGTGAAGCGTGAAGACCCTAGGACCCTCCTCTCCTTCTTTTTGGTGTCTTGATGCCAAAGGAGGAGAGATTGAGGGGGAGTCTTAGCTTTAGCTATGGTAGGGTGCGAGGAGAGAGTTCTCTTTATCTTTCTTTGTGATTGTAATGCTTTAACGCTGTTTTCATGCTAACTATGGTTCTGTGTTGAAAGGCTTAATTAATTTGCAAGTATGTGTTGAAATCTGCAATTTTGCTCCTGAAATGACATATGTACTTTGTATTGATTCATCAATGTAAATTATGTCATTCTCAATGTTTCAATGCATTTAGTTATGCATCCCACCATAAAGAATGCACATATGGATATTTTTCTTACTGCTTGATGTATTTTTGAGTCATATGTGCATACTTTATGAAAATATCATCTCCTTTTGTCATATTTTGTGAAATCTCAATTGGTTGTCATCAATCACCAAAAAGGGGGAGATTGAAAGTGCATCTAGGACTCCCTCGTGGGTTTTGGATGATTTATGACAAGCAATTGAGATCCTAACCTCTTTGTTGAGATGAATGCAAGCCAATAATGAAAAATGAGCAAAATACGAAAAAGAAGGGATAATGAGGAGGAAAGTGAACTTGAGCTCAAGGAAGAGAAATAGTAGATTATTGTGTATGGAGTGTGTTAAGGAAACACTCCCAAGAGCTCAATCATATTTAAGCACACACACATATTGCACAAAGTTACACAGGACCGGACTAGTCCGATATCAACTGGACTAGTCCGATATCCTCTCTGCACCAGATCGGACATGTCCGATATCTGTCAGACTAGTCCGATATCTTTCTGACTTGAGTCGGACTAGTCATCCCCAGGGCGGACTAGTCCTCCCCAGGGCGGACTTGTCCTCAACACACTTCACAAGTCACACAAAATCGGAAAAGTCCGTTGTTAACCGTACTAGTCCGATATTCCTTCTGATCCACTTCGGACAAGTCCGATGTTTACACGGACTAGTCCGAAATACCCACTGATCTAAATCGGACAAGTCCTCCAAGTGTGGAATTGTCATCCAACACACTTAGGGTTTCACATGGCCGGACAAGTCCGATGGCTATCGGACTAGTCCGAAGATTTCCAGTAGTGAAATCGGACAAGTCCGTTTTCGACCGGACTAGTCCGATATTTTGGGACACTTAGGGTTTGCTACACACAGCACACCGGACTAGTCCGGTGACCACCACGGACTAGTCCGATCTTTCTGAACCCTAATAGTCACTTTTAGAAACCCCATATAAATAGAGGTGCACGGCCCACTTTTACATTCTCTCGAACCCTAGCGCCGTCACACCTCCCATGAGACTCAGAAATCACTTCTCTCCACGAATTAAGTGCAAAATCGATCAATCCTTTGAGGATCACTTATAGATCATTGGAGAGACACTTGGCACACATCATTGAGATCTTGGTTTGAATCTCTAACACACTCCTGCGTTTCAATTGTATTTTCTGAGTGTGTTTTTGGTGGAATTGTGATTTGTAATCTAAGGGAGCTCTCAACGTGTGAAAACGCCCCTTGAATTTGGTTATTCACCCCTTTGTGATTAGTGGAGGAGGGTTGGCCTTCGTGGCGATCCGACAAGGGTAGGGTTGGAGAAGACCCGGTCCTTTTGTGGACTCCTCAACGTGGATGTAGGTTGCCTTCGTGGTACCGAACCACGGGATAAATCATGTGTCTTGTCCTTCTTGTGTTCATCACTCAAAATGATCAACTTACTCTAGGGTTTGACACACATAGTTCAATTTACATTAAATTGTTGAACACAAGCCTTAATTGTGATACAATCCAATATATAACTGTTAAACTATTGTTTGATTCTATATTTCCTCTACATACATTAAAGAATCAACCTAATCGATTAATCTTGGTCAACTTAGTCCGTGAACACCGGACTAGTCCGCAGTTTGCCGGACTAGTCCGATTTCTCTGGTATTGAACTTGTTGTTGAGTGTTGCAGGATCCGACAAAAATTCAAAAGGCCTATTCACCCCCCCTCTAGGCCTACATTCAGACATGCCCTGTGAATGGATTGCACAAGGTATTTATGAGAATAGATCACAAGGAATTGCATTGAGGGATTAATAAGTTAGGGTTGAGTTCAGAAAAATCGGACCAGTCTGGTGTTCAGGCACGGACTAGTCCGGGTGACCGGACTTGTCCGTGCATGGACCGGGCTAGTTCGATATTCATCCTCAAGAACCTTAAGTATGAGACAAATGGAGTTGCTGAATGCAAAACTAGCCTAACAGCAATGTAATGCATAAAGGACACTTGTATTAGGTGGCAGAAACTAGGCTATTCGATCAACAATGAAGATAATGGAGATTTCTAGGGTTTGGGAGAAAAATTACCAAAGAATCGCTTGAATCTCGTAGAAGAGGGGGTTGAAGGGCGGACAAGTCTGTGGTCTTCAATCCCTAAGCGAAGGAGGTTGATTTTCACCCAAACTTGGAGATTTTTGACGGAGAAATCATCGAATCGCCTTGGGGTGCTCGAGCATGGAGAGAGAAAGCTTAAGGCAAGTGTGGGATGAGGGATGTTAGGGTTTGGCGGTGGCTAAGGTTATGGACACGAAAAATCGGACAAGTCCAAAAATGATCGGACTAGTCGGAACTTTTCAAGAGGCTATATCGGACTAGTCCGTGGTCTGCTGGACTAGTCTAGCCTAACCGGCGCTCTGCGGACTAGACTGCATGGGCGGACTAGTCCGGGTAACCACGGACTAGTCTGTGGTCACCAGGGAAGAAATGCCTAGCCCATTCGTATATATTCGAAGGTACTTATTTAGAAAATAGGGAGGCAAATCAAATCAAATAACCTTGATGAATATGATCAGTAAGCATACAACAATCAAGCAATGATCATAATTCACGAAGATCTAGTAATTGGCATAGTTTTTCAGAAAAATTGAGAGAGATGATTTTCACAACACAATCAATTAATTTTGAAGATAGCATTCAGGTATACAAGATTTCAAGCCACACTCCGAGAATCAAGGATATTTAGTTCATTTCGGAGTTCGCAAAAGCGTTTTTCATCAAGTGGCTTGGTGAAAATATCAGCTAGTTGTTTTTCGGTGTTGACATGTGAAATGGCTATATCTCCATTCATTGAATGGTCTCTCAAAAAGTGACGCCGGATGTCTATGTGTTTGTTCCTAGAGTGCTGAACGGGATTATGGGCAATTTTAATGGCACTCTCATTATCACAAAGGAATGGAATGCAGTTCATATTGTAACCGTAATCCCTTAGAGTCTGTCGCATCCAAAGGAGTTGAGCACAACAACTCCCGACTGCAACATACTCTGCTTCGGCTGTGGATAGGGCAATGGAGTTTTGTTTCTTGGAGGACCAAGAAACTAGGGATGTATCTAGGAATTGGCATGTACCAGAGGTATTTTTTCTATCTACTTTGCATCCGGCATAATCTGCATCAGAGTAACCAATGAGATTAAATTTGGAACCTTTTGGGTACCAAAGGCCTAGGTTGGGTGTATGAACTAAATACCGCAAGATTCTCTTAACGGTTGTCAAATGACACTCTTTTGGGTTGGCTTGAAACCTTGCACACAAGCATACACTCAACATAATGTCTGGCCTAGATGCACATAAGTAGAGTAAAGATCCAATCATGGAGCGATATACCTTTTGATCGACGTTTGGTCCATCTTCATTGAGATCCAAGTGGCCATTCGTTGCCACAGGAGTCATTATGGGTTTTGCCTTGTCCATTCCAAACTTGTTGAGTATGTCTTGATTGTACTTAGTTTGGCTTATTAACGTCCCTTCCTTTTGTTGCCTCACTTGGAATCCCAAGAAGTACTTTAGCTCTCTCATCATAGACATCTCAAACCTATCTGTCATAATTTTACTAAATTCCTCACAAAAAGATTTGTTAGTTGAACCAAAGATTATATCATCGACATAGATTTGACAAACAAAGAGATCATTGTCAAAGTTCTTTGTAAACAATGTATAATATACTTTACCGATCTTAAAGCCATTTTCAATTAAGAAATCTCTATGACACTCATACCAAGCTCTAGGATCTTGTTTGAGTCCGTAGAGAGCCTTACGCAATTTAAATACGTGGTAAGGGAACTCTTCATCTTCAAACCCGGGGGGTTTCTCCATATACACCTCCTCCTTGATTGGTCCATTGAAGAAGGCGCTTTTCACATCCATTTGATAGAGCTTGAAATCATGGTGAGTAGCATATGCAAGTAATATTCTAATGGACTCAAGTCTAGATACGGGAGCAAATGTTTCATCGAAATCCAAACCTTCGACTTGTCAATACCCTTTGGCCACAAGTCGTGCCTTGTTCCTTGTCATCACCCCGTGTTCATCTTGTTTGTTGCGGAAGACCCATTTGGTGCCGACGATGTTGGATTTGGGTCTTTCGACTAGTTCCCACACCTCATTTCTTTTGAAATTGTTGAGTTCTTCTCGCTGGCCACTACCCAATCCGGGTCCTTCAATGCATCCTCAACCCTACGCGGTTCCAAAAAGGACACCAACGAGTAATGCTCACAAAAATTAGCTATGCGAGATCTAGTAGTTACTCCCTTTTGGATGTCATCGATGATGTTGTCGATTGGGTGATCCCTTTGGACGCATTGGTGTACTCTTGGGTGTGGTACTTGCTGTCTTGAATATTCATGATCATCTTCTTCTCTCCTTAAGTGGTTGCCCTCATTGACTCGTTGATCATTTCTGCTTTCTTGAGGTTGATCTTGTATGGAAGCTCCCCATTGATCATGGTCCTCCTCTTGTGGTTCATTTTCCTCATGCATATATAGGGGTGGCTGTTGTGGTCGAACTTCGCCTAACGCCATTCTTCTCAATGCTTGACAAGGAGCTTCTTCTTTATCTAGCACACATGGATCAACTTGCTCCTTTTGGGAGCCATTAGTTTCATCGAACACTACGTCACGTGCTACTTCAACAAGTCCAGAGGTCTTGTTGTAGACACGATAAGCGTAAGTGTTCAAATCATAACCAAGCAAGAAACCTTCATCGGACTTTGAAGCGAACTTTAAAGTTCTAAGCTTCTTGTTCAAAATATAGCATTTGGAACTGAAAACTCGAAAATATGAATATTAGGCTTGTTACCGGTGAGTAGCTCATAGGATGTTTCTTGAGTTGTCGATGAAGTTAAAGTCGATTTATGGCATTGCAAGCGGTGTTAACCGCTTCTGCCCAAAATTGATCCGAGGTCTTGTACTCATCGAGCATTGTTCTCGCCATCTCTATGAGGGTTCGGTTCTTTCTTTCAGCAACTCCATTTTGTTGAGGGGAGTAAGGTGCTGAAAACTCGTGCTTTATGCCTTCCTCATCTAGGTACTCCTCAACTTGTGTGTTCTTGAACTCCATGTCGTTGTCGCTTCGAATGTTCTTGATTGTCAATGAAAATTCATTTTGAGCTCGCTTGAAGAACTTCTTGAGTGTTCCTTGTGTTTCTGACTTATCATGTAAAAAGAAAACCCAAGTGAAGCGAGAAAAATCATCAACAACTACTAAACCATATTTGTTACCACTGATGTTTATGTAAGCAATTGGTCCGAAGAGGTCCATGTGAAGAAACTCAAGCGGTCTTGTTGTAGTCATGACGTTCTTCACGGGATGGGGTGCTCCAACTTGCTTCCCGGCCTGACACGCGGTACAAGGCCTGTCTTTCTCAAAAACAACATACTTAAAACCTTGGATGTGATCGGCCTTGAGGAGTTTTTGAAGATTCCTCATATCAACATGCGCTAGCCGTCTATGCCACAACCAACCCATGTTGGTCTTTGCAATCAAGCATGTCTCAAGTTCAACTTTATCTTTGTTGAAGTCAACAAGGTAAATCTTTCCCTTTAACATACCCTTGAATGCAATGGAACCATCACTCCTCCGAGAGACGGCCATACCCTCATTAGTGAACAAACAATTATAACCCTTGTCAGATAATTGAGATATGGACATCAAGTTATAATCTAAGGAATCAACATGTAATACATGAAAAAGAGTATGTTGGGATGATATGGCAATTTTACCAGTACCGAGCACCTTTCCTTGACTGTTGTCTCCAAAGTAGATGCCCTCGCTTGAATCCTCATTTTCTTCATACTCAACAAACATCCTTCTTTCTCCGGTCATATGGTTGGTGCAGCCACTGTCTAGCACCCATTTAGATCCACCGGAGGAATAGGCCTACAAAAACAAATTATGCCTTGGTTTTAGGTACCCAAGCTTGCTTTGGTCCTTTTAGGTTAGTCACAAGGGATTTGGGCACCCACACATGAGATTTGGTGTTCTCATGGTGTGGCCCAAAATAATGAGCATAAACTTTGCAAAAATTACTTCTCATTAAGACATAAGATGCATTGAAGGTTCTAAATAGCAAATGTTGTTTTTTATATATCGGACTAGTCTGGGAGATCAGACTTGTTCGGAGGACCGGACTTGTCTGGATCCCGACTGGAATAGTCCGGTGACCATACATCTTGGATGCATTAACTTTGGATTTTCCAGTTTGAGAGCGTCTTCCCCTTACAAAGGTAATGCTTTCCTTATTATTCTTATCGCTTCTAGCATTTTGCTTTCCACCATAGGAATACCCAATGCCATATTTTACATTAGGAGGTCTTGTGGCCAAGTATGCACTACGTGCATATTTGACCTTCTCCTTGTCAAATATGCCACTTTGGGCAGGATGCTTACCCTTGGTAGAGGTTGACTTGT
The DNA here is from genome assembly GCA_036927565.1 of Tuctoria greenei. Taxonomy (NCBI): domain Eukaryota; kingdom Viridiplantae; phylum Streptophyta; class Magnoliopsida; order Poales; family Poaceae; genus Tuctoria; species Tuctoria greenei. The sequence continues at coordinate 153,194,336 of JAYESD010000007.1, forward strand.
CTTTCAAGCTGGTGTCAACTTTACCACATGTACAAGTAGAAGCACTTTCAATTTTAATGGGTTGAGAAGGTGAGTTTGAAGAGGATGAGGGGTCACCTTGCTTGAGTGACTCAACTTGTAGTTCAAGGATCTTGTTAACCTTGATTAGGTTACCAAGTTCATCCCTGATTGTAGCAATTGAATCGTTTAACTCCAAGCAAGCTTCCTCGCTTGAAGCTAACTCAACCTCCAGTGACTTGCTTTGCTCCTTTTCAAGATTTAGAAGCTTGTCAAGTTCAACATATTCCTCCTTTTGGGAGATAATCATGTCTTCTTGACGATGTATCAACTTCTCCTTCTCAACAAGATGATCAAGTAAGAATTTCATTTTTGCGGCTGTTTTCTTATCTGTTCCAATGAGCATATCTTCATTATCGCTAGCAATTTCACTATCACTAGAATAGGAATGTACGGAAGAGTGTTTTGTTGTCACCTTGCGTTTACCTTCCTTTGCCATGAGGCAAGTGTCGTTCCCCTTCCATGCGCCGAGAGTAGGGAAGAGAGTGGACTTCTTGGATGTCTTCTCGATGGCTATGCTAGCCATCTCTTCTTCTTCTTCGGATGAGGACTCATCATTTGAGTCCCACTGTTTCCCTATATGTGCTTGTTTGGCTTGTTTCTTCTTCTTGAAGAATTTCTTAGGATGAGGCTTTGCTTCTTTGGTCTTCTTCATGTTCTCTTCATATGGGAAATCAACTATAAAGTGGCTATACTCACCACAATTATAGCATGCCCGCCACAATTTTGGTTTTGATCTCTCCTTGTACTTTCCTTCACTTCATCATTCTCTTGAATTTCTTCATGAATGGTATCATGTCATCTTAATCCAAGTCCCTGCTTTCATCATCACCGTCTTTCATCAGTCCTTGGATTATCAAGTTGCGGGCTTTGTTGTTGTTGTCGACATCTCTTAAGTTTTATAGCCATGACTTGATCGTTTTGCGGCATGTCATAAGGCTTGTACATCTTTTCCCATATTGGGAAGACTTGTGCCTGGATGAAAGCTTCCATACGTGCTTTCCAAACCTGAAAATCAATACCACTAAAAACACAAGGTTCTTCGGAGTATTTCTCCATGATGATTAGTCAAAAACACGTGCAAATCACAAAGATTAGAACACTGTGGATCTGATACCAATTGTAGGATCGAAGAGCACGTGTAAAGCTACCAGAGGGCAGGGGGTGAATGGTAGATTAAAACTTATTAGTGGAAGCAACAAAAACAACCCTCGATAGAAAACCGATTTCTTAAAGAAATCATGAGTGCAACTAATCTAAACATGTTCAATTGTGACAGAACTAGTATAGATAGTAGAGAATCAAGTCACAAAGACGTCACAACAACAATCACGAAAATCCGTCGAGAGAACAAGTTACGATTGATAGATCGAACAAAGGTCAATCTGTCCTACCTGAGAAAAACAATTTTGGAACAATGCAAAGAAACTCGTGTAGAACATAAACCACAAATCCAATGATCGTGAAATTTGCACAGATGATAGAAAATCAAATTGTGAAGACAACCCAAAAATAATCACGTCAATCGAATCTGTAAAACTCGAGTTATAATAAAACCACCAAAGAAAGGTAGTGATGTGCAGAAACTTGATGAGAAAGACTTGAAGAAAACAAGTCGGATGAACAAGGCATAAAAGCTCCTTTAGACTACGTATTTTATTGATCAAAAATCACAAGGAACAGCCCCAAAGTCGTGCACCATGAGCTCTAGCCTCCCTTGCTTATATAACCAGCCGTTAGGCCAACCCAAACCTAACTAGGACTCTAATCCTACTCAATCCACGAAACGAAACTTTCCATAACTGCTCAAGGCTCTTCTATATGAGATATAAGCAATATTAAGACTTCCAGACACCTTAGGAACGTATCCCACATTCCTAAAAAAACTCAAATTCATGACCTACATGAAATCCTATAATAACCAACTCAAAACTTTCCATATTTGAGTCAAACACGACTCAGCCGCAGCCTGAGTCCATAACCTAGTCGGTTAGACCTTTCCGACCAATTTTCTATGTCCACATATATTCATCACACCTCGAAACCATGTAGCCACATCCATGCACTCCTTGCACACGTGTAAACATCTTCCAACGATGGTCACGATACCTTCATATGCATTATTCTTGATTCATACATGTTGCGCGACCTTCGATCAACTCAAGCACAATTCTTCCCGAACTTAGTTGTTGAACCTCATCTTCTCCCTAAGACTAGTTCAATGGATCCCGTCACCAGCCATTTCTTGAACTCAAGCAACACCTGCATGTGAATAAACAACCGTGACTTCCGAGCACAAGTCCTCGACTTGACTCTCGTTAGTTCTGAAACCACAACACCTTATGTGAGCACCTCATGTAAGAATGTTGCAAACCTTAGCAAAAAGATATCAACCATAACCACGAAAACACACCAAAAACTTAGTAAAAGAAAACTAAGCAAACTTTCCATAATCCAAAAAGCAAGTTCAAAACATTGCAAAATAAAATAAGAACCACTGCGATTATGCTCTGATCCTTGCCAAAGCTAACCGGACCTTTAACCGGAGCTTACCAAAACTAACAGGATCTAGCACCGGAACTTACCAAAGCTAGCAAGACCTAGTGCTGGAGCTAACCAAAGCTAGTTGGACCTAGAGCCGGAGCTAACCAAAGCTAGTTGGACCTATACAAAGAAGTCGGACCTTGCTAGAGCTACCCAAAACAACCGGACCTATTGTCGGACCTTGCTGGAGCTCGGACCTAGAGTCAAACCTTGATGATAAATGTGTTTTGGTAGTATTCAAAACTTTTATCACCTAAGCCGATGTATTCAGCACACATGGGACTCACAATCTCCCCCTTGATAAATCCATTGGCAACACCATTTAAAATCTGAACATTGGCTTATTCACATGAAAAGTTTTGAAAACAATTTATCCCCCCTTTTGAAAATCAAATGAGATAGAAAGATAGAAATAAATTTCTCCCCCTTGCATACTTCTCCCCCTATGACAATGTATTCAACAAGGTACAAAAGAAAAATTTTAATTTGTTATGAGCACATTATAACATATACATATAAAACAAAGCTCATACAAGTCATACTATCAAGTAACTTACACTATCACAACAATGAGATACATAAAGTAGTGAAGCCATGCTAGAGATCAAATGTAATTTTCAATTTTAGCAAGTCATGATCTCACAAACTTAACTATTTCAAAACCAGAAGGCATGATACTTGTTGTTGCAATTTTTTTCAAGCACAAATTTTGATCATATGGAATTTTCGAGAGATTATATGCGCATCTTCCTTATTCTAACCAACCAAGCCAAGCCTATGTCATTTGACAATCAGAAGCTTAAGGACATGGTTTTAGTCTTACACAACTTCTTCCAAGTTCTTATCTAAGTGCAATGATAAGCCATCTCAAAAGAAGAAGTGTGATGCATGTATATTCTCTTAATCTTTTCTCTTTTCTTCATTTGAACATAAAAACTCAACATGTGGATAGTTGATTGATTAATTTTTCATTATTAAAAGCACTTGTGAGCATGCAACAAGTTCAAAACAGCAAGAATGTTCGATCATGACCAGATTTAGTGTAAGTAATTATTCCAATTACTAGTCATGGCAAAAACTATAAAATGTATAACATGAGTAATGTAGTAAGAACTTTCAGCATGTAAAAGGAATCAACAAGTCATATATGTATGAAATACTATGCTCATATTATTTTAAATTCAGATTCACACATAGACTTCCCAAGTTTCAAAACTTCCCCTCAATTTAAGCCATGAGGATGCATAACCCCTATTTCACTACGAATGTAACAAAAACGAGTGAAATCCAAAGGTTTTGTGAAATTGTCAGCCAATTGTTGTTCGGTATCTACATGGTGAAGCACAATGTTTCTGTTTTCAACATTATCACGGAGAAAGTGATACCTAATGTCAATGTTCTTTGTTTTTGAGTGTTGCACGGGGTTTTTAGCAATGCAAATGGCACTAGTGTTATCACAAAACAGTGGAACACTATCTAGATCATCCCCATAGTCCTTAAGTTTTTGAAAAATCCAAAGAATTTGTTAGCAAGCACTAGCAGCATCTACATATTCAGATTCGGCTGTGGATTGTGCAACTGAACTTTGTTTTCTAGAGGACCAAACAACAAGTGAATTACCAAGAAAATGGCAAGCACCGGAAGTGCTTTTCCTATCAATCCTACAACCCCAAAAATTAGCATCGGAGAAAGCTTTAAAAGAAACAGTTGAGGAAGAAGGAAGAAAAATGCTAAATTATTGAGTTCCATGTAAGTACTTGAGAATTCTTTTGATGGATTGACGATGTGAAGCACATGGGGAAGCTTGAAACCGTGCACAAAGTCATACGCTAAATTGTATGTCCGGTCTTGATGCCATGAGGTACAAAAGTGATCCGATCATGCTTCTATATTCTTTTTGATTCACGGGCTCACCATCTTCATCAAGTTCAAGTGTTGATGTTGTTCCCATTGGTGTCTGGAGATGCTTGCTTTTATCCATGTTGAAGTGTGTTAGAAAATCCCTTGTATACTTCGTTTAATGCACAAAAGTACCTTCCTTGGTTTGCTTGATTTGCAGCCCCAAAAAGTATGCGAGTTCACCCATCATACTCATTTCAAATTCTGAAATCATCATTGCTGAAAACTTGGACACAAGATCATGATAAGAAAAACCAAAGATTCATTAGTGAGTGTGTGTAATATATCTTTGGGTTTAAAATAAGCAACAAAAGCAGAATGAGCATGAGAATTGGGGTCAGAAAACCTGGATCTTGTAACTCGTTCAGGCAAGCTCCCAATTATCTGTTGCGGGGGATGATTCTTGTAAATCCGTAGGGGAACAAATGTCTCACAAGCTTCTTCATTAGGTTTATCACAGATTGATGAGCTTGTGTCTTGTGGACGATCAGGACCAGCAAAGATGGAAGTCGGAGCTTGTTCAAAGTTCGGAGCAGGACACGTGTGAGCTTTGGAACAATCAGGCAATATCATCGATTCTTCTTCCTCTTCTTTGAAAATACCCTCTCTCTGAGGATATGGATTTGGACCTGCAATGTTTGAGCTAGTACCAAGGTTAGCTTCATCGAAAGACATCTCACAAGTCTCTACAATTTTGTTAGTGTAAAGTAAAAGCACACGATAGCCTCTAGTATGAGATGGATAACCAAGAAACATGCCATCAATGGATCTTGGTTCAGATTTATCAAGATTACCATGTTTCTTAACAAAGCATTTACAACCAAAGACCCGAAAGTGTGTAACACTAGGCCTATGTCCAAACCAGAGCTCATATGGTGTTTTACCTAGCTTAGCGCGCATGAAAACACGATTTGACATAACAAGCGGTTGCAATCGCATCAGCCCAAAATTTCATAGGAGTTCGATATTCATCAAGCATAGTCCTAGCCATCTCAACTAAGGTTCTTTTCTTTCTTTCCACAACACCGTTTTGTTGAGGTACATATGGTGAAGAAAATTGATGATCTATTCCATTTTCAGCACAGAAGTGATCAAACGATTGATTTTCAAATTTGGTTCTGTTATCAATTCTAATTGCTTTTAAAGATCCTGGGTGATCAATTGATAATCTAAGAAATAAAGTTCTAAAGTGACTAAATCTTCATTCTTAGATGTCATAAAGTAAACACAAGAGTATCTAGAATAATCATCAACAATCACATGAACATACCGTTTACCTCCGAAGGATTGAACACGTGCAGGTCCTACGGTGTCAAGGTGCAAAAGTTGACCCGGTTCAGTTGTCATGATCATTGTGAGAGGAGTATGTAACCTGCAACCATATTAGCATGTCTACAAGAAGAGACACAATTTCTTTGTCCCCTTTAAGCTTAGGTAGCCCACATATGCGATCAAGGGCACTAACACACATTAGATGATCAAAGCCTACGTGACCAAGTCTACGATGCCAAAAATATAAGTCCTTTGAATCACTAGCAACTAGACACCTATGCTTAGAGGAAGACATATCAATGTCAGCTTTAAAAACTCTTCCAAACTGAGACATGTTAAAAATAAGCTCACTATTTGAATTTACAACTTTGCAGCAATTTTTAGTGAAAACAATTTTCAAATTTTCATCTAGCAGTTGTGAAACAGAAAGCAAGTTGTATTTCAAATTTTTAACAAGTGCCACATCCTTCAAAGTGTAGTGATCATTTACTCTAACCGAACCCTTAGCACTTATAGGAGTTGAAGAATTACCGGCAAAAGTAACATTCTCTACACGTGACACAAAAGAGAGAGAGAGGAGAACCATTCTTTGTTACCGGTCATATGGAGTGAGCAACCTGAGTCCACAATCCAAATGTTCTCCTTCCTCAAGCGTGTAACCTACATAGAAGAACAATACGTCGATGACTCAATACTGGGGTTAATCAATAGGCATTTAGGAATTCAGTACTTAGTCACACGACGTGCAGCAGGAAAAACACGCGAAAACTAAGATAAAACAACAGGTTTATGAGTCAAAGTTTGAGATTTTTTGTTCTTAACTACTGACCTATGAGGTGTTACTTGTGTAGCACAAAAATCAGTAGCTCCGGAGTCATAAACAGGAGGTCCGGGCGTAAACTTTGAATGTTTTTAACTCATAACAACAAGTTGCATGTTGCTGACATTCAGTTTAGTATGTGCAACAAATTTTGCATGAGAGTTATAAGATCTAGCTTGCATTATTTTATTTTTTATGTTATTTAGCTAGTCTATAATGAAAATCTATGACATGACTATGTCTACCACAATAGGCACAATGAAATTTAACTTTGTGTTCATGTCTAGATAAGCATGCAGTATGTTTATTTAAACCCGAACGTGACAACACTCCTGCAAATTTAAAAAACACCTCTTTTAGTTTAGGAACTCAAACCACTTCCTAATGACATTACAATTTTAGGTGGATGTGCTTTAGCATGAGCATTAGAATAAAAACCTAAAGCAGTTTTATCACTGCAAAATTTGGATGAATTCAGTAGCAATTTTAGATTTTTGTTCCCAATACAAAACTGCTCTAGTGTCCTATTCATGTCATCAAGATTCTTAGAAAATTCTCTAGGCAATTTTCACATGAAGTTTTTTATTTTAATTTGCAATTAGAACAATATTTAACTTCATGAGCACGTAAAGCATTGTTCAGTATTGGAATTTCATTCATAGGATGTTTTAGTTTCTTTTTAAGATCATTACAGGTAGAACAATGCAGATCAATTGTAGAAAAAGAAGCATCTTTTAAGTTTTTGTCATTAAGTGTAGCAAGCTTTTTGTTCTTTTCAATATCTAACTCAAGTTTATCAAGAGTGGTGGAGTATGCACTTCTTAAGGAGGACAATTGTTCATATATTAAATCACATGAGGAACAAAAATCATCATTAGGAATCAAGGTTTTCAAACGATTAATTTCAAATTCTAGTTACTCAATTTTAACAGCATTGTCCCTAAGCTTTTTGTCCTTTTTCTTAACAATAACAGTTGCACGGGAAATAGCATCACACATTTCATCACAAGTAGGACGTACCTCTTCGTTTCGTTGTTGTGTTCTGCATGCTCCATACTTGATCTTGATTTGCCCGCCATGAAACACATGTTTTTCGGCTCATCTTCGTCACTTCCAATGTCTACATCACTCCAGCCAAGTTCTTGAAGTGCGTTGATGAAACTGTTTATTAGTTTGTGTCCTGTAAAACCCTTCTTTTTCATGTTGATGTTGTCAGATGAGGATTTGACTTTATTCAACATTTCATCACGGGTAGAAGGACCTGAAAGTTTAGGGCAATCTGTACGAAAGTGTCCTGTCTCACTACATTAAAAAGAATCGTTGAGGTCCGGAGCTTCCTCTCCTTCTAGTTCTCACATTTTGCAATGCTTTTGAGAACCGAGTAGAGATGAGTGCTAGCTCCTCTTCTGGAAATTGTTCAATTTATTCCAGGGTTAGTGATGATAGAAAAGCAAGAGTCTTGTTAGATGAAGATTGGCAGGAGCTAGGCATATCACGTTGAGAAACAAATGCAAGAGATTTGCTGGGGTTCTTACGTGAGATTATGTCAATTTCATGAGTTTTCAATTTAGAATATAGCACATCTAACGTAAGTGTACTCATGACAGTAGATTCACGAATATATGTGACTTTCATCCCCCGAATTGACATGTCTAATGCACTTAACAATTGCCTAGCATTTTCAGCATCTAAAAAATTTACATTGACACTACGTAAGTTGCTGAGAATTTTATTAAAGCGAGCAAAAAGGTCATCAATGGACTCACCGGGTTGCATCTTGAAGCGCATGTATTCTTTCTTGAATATATCCCACTTTACCTCCTTGATCGTGTTGGATCCTTTGTGGTAGTCACAAAGTGCTCTCGACACATCGTACACCGATCGGAGGTGTGCAACACAGTCGAAGTCGCTCTGAGTCAGTCCTTGGATAATCAAGTTGTGGGCTTTGTTGTTGTTGTCGAAATCTTTTAAGTTTTGTAGCCGTGACTTGATCGTTTGGCGGCACGTCGTAAGGCTTGTACATCTTTTCCCATATTGCGAAGCCTTGTGCATGGATGAAAGCTTCCATATGTGCTTTCCAAACCTGAAAACCAATACCACTAAAAACACAAGGTTTTGCGGAGCATTTCTCCATGATGATTAGTCAAAAACACGTGCAAATCACAAAGATTAGAACACCGTGGCTCTGATACCAATTGTAGGATCGAAGAGCACGTGTAAAGCTACCAGAGGGCGGGGCGTGAATGGAAGATTAAAACTTATCAGCGGAAGCAACAAAAACACACCTCGGCAGAAAACTGATCTATTAAAGAAATCATGAGTGCGGCTAATCTAAACATGTTCAAATGTGATAGAACTAGTATAGATTGTAGAGAATCAAGTCACAAAGATGTCACAACAAGAATCACGAAAATCCGTCGAGAGAACAAGTTACGATCGATAGATCGAACAAAGGTCAATCTGTCCGACCCGAGAAAAACAGTTCTGGAACACTGCAAAGAAACTCGTGTAGAACATAAACCACAAATCCAATGACCGTGAAATTTTCACAGATGATATAAAATCAAATTGTGAAGACAACCCAAAAAGAATCACGTCAATCGAATCTATAAAACTCGAGTTATGATAAAACCACCAAAGAAAGGTAGTGATGTTTAGAAACTCGACGAGAAAGACTTGAAGAAAAAAAGTCGAACAAACAAGGCATAAAAGCTCCTTTAGACTACATATTTTATTGATTAAAACTCACAAGGAACAACCCCAAAGTGATGCACCATGAGCTCTAGCCTCCCTTGCTTATATAACCAACCCTTAGGCCAACCCAAACCTAACTAGGACTCTAATCCTACTCAATTCGCGAATTGAAACTTTCCATAACTTCTCAAGGCTCTTCTATATGAGATATAAGCAATCTTAAGACTTCCAGACACCTTAGGAACATATCCCACATTCCTAAAACAACTCAAATTCATGACCTACATGAAATCCTATCATAACCAACTGAAAACTTTCCATATTTGAGTCAAACATGACTCAGCCACAACCTGAGTCCATAACCTAGTTGGTTGGACCTTTTGAATGTAGCCTAGAAGGGGGGGGGGGGGCTGAATAGGCTTTTTGAAATTTTTTTGGAACCTGAAACACTTAGCAACCTGATCAAACACAGAGAAATCGGACTAGTCCGATAGGGTGTGGACTAGTCCGGTGTGTGCGGACTGGATTGATCAAGTTTGATCGATGATTTTATCCAAGTACTCTATGCAACGGAAATTGAGTTGTAACTCGAGTGTATTTCTTTAATGAAACTAGATATGGCACATGTTAACTTTAGTTTCGAAGTTCTAACGTATGTTGAACAAGATCGAGCAAACCATAGATTGCAATGAATAGTAAGGACAAAAGTAAATACACAATGATTTTATCCCATGGTTCAATTCCACAAAGGAACTCTACATCCACGTTGAGGAGTCCACGAAGGACCGGGTCTTCACCAACCCTACCCTTGTCGAATCGCCACGGAGGCCGATTCTCTTCCACTAATCACAAAGGGGGTAAATAATCATGTTCAAAGGGCCTTCTCACAAGTTGAGGGCTCCCCAAGATTTAAAATTTAAAACACCACCAATCACACTCAAAAGATATCCAATAAAATAGCAAGAGTGTGAAAGAGATTCAAACCCAAGAGCTCAAGACGTGAAGAACGTGTCTCTCCTTTGATATATGGTTAATCCTCAAGGACTTTATCTTTCTTGCGTTGGATTGTGTTGAGAGACATGTTTTCTGGGCTCTCGTAAGGTGTGATGGCGCAGGGGGTCGAGAAAGATCATAGTAGGGTCGTGCACCTCTATTTATATGAGGGTTTCCAAATTTTACCATTAAGGTTTACAATGTCCAGACTAGTCCGTGTTGGACTCTGGACTAGTCCAGTGTGCGGCGTGTGGAAAACCCTAAGTGTTCAGGAATATCAGACTTGTCCGAAAACATGCGGACTAGTCCGATCTGGGTACTGGAGATATTTGGACTAGTCCGGCACATATCGGGCTAGTCCGACGTGGTGAGTCCCTTAGTAAATTGAGGACAAGTCTGCACTTGGAGGACTTGTCCGATTTTAGTCAGAGAGGTGATGGGACTAGTCCGGATAATATCGGACTAGTCCGGTGTCGTGAAATTTTGAGGGGCTAAGGACAAGTCCAAAATTGGAGGACTTGTCCGAAGTTGGTCCGTGAGGATTTTGGACTAGTCCGTGGAATATCGGACTTGTCTGATGTTGATCAGAGGTATTATCGGACTAGTCTAGACTTTATCGGACTAGTCCGGACATTATCGCACTAGTCCGTTGCGAACAAGTCCGCACTGGGAGGACTTGTCCGTTTCTGGACAGAGAGATTATCGGACTAGTCCGGGGTATATCGTACTAGTCCGGCTCTGTGTAAATTTGTGTAGTGAGATTGTTTTCTTTTGCTTGAGCTCTTGGAGTGTGTTTCTCCAACATACTCCATACACAAAGAGTATTCTATTCATCTCTTGAGCTCTTTTCCACTTGATTCCTCACTCTCCTTTCTTTTTGTGCTTTCATCATAATTTCAATAAAACCTGCACTCATCTCAACAATTTAGTTAGGATCTCATTTGTTTGTCATAAATCAACCAAAACCGACAAGGGATGCCTAGATGCACTTTCAATCTCCCCCTTTGTGGTGATTGTTGACAACCAATTGAGATTTCACAAATATGATTAAAAGTCCAGATTTTCATAAAATGTGAAAATATGAGCTTGGAACAAATTAAACAATGAAAACATAAGACATATATGCACTCTTTATGGTGGGATGAAAAACTAAGTATGTGTGTAAGCAATAATCGTGATGAGAATGAGATAGTTGACATAAGCATATTAACATCAAGCATATATGTCAGTTTCAAAGCATAAGCATAGATTATATCAAATTATCATCACAGACTTCATAAACATAACTTAGAAGCATAATAAGAGTCTTACAACACTAAAAACAGTCTTACACCACCAAAAGCATAACAGATATCAAAATATACAAAAGGAGCTCTCATCTATGGCTGCAACCTAATGACTCCCCCTCAATCTCTCCCCCTTTGGCATCAAGGCACCAAAAAGAAGGATAGGAGGGTTCTACAAGTCGCTGCAGGCTCATTCCTCGCTGTCGGTGCTCTCATTGTCATTATCTTTAGGTTGGGGAGGAGGAGGAGGAACGGATCCACTGGAAGTGCCCCAATGGCCAAAATAGGCAAGCTTGGAGGGAGAGAGAGGTGGCAGCTCAGTGAAGTCTGAAGCTGAGTCATCAGAGATAATAGGAGATCCAGCAGGCTCGATCTCCAGCTTATGACAAATAGACTTGATGTTGTTCTTCATGTATCTCATATCAGCTTTACTTGCCTTGTTCATCTTGTGTAGCATAACTTCTGTCTTCCGGCAAGAGTTGAAAATAGCAGCCATGTACTTCATAATGCCACATGGAGACCCCTTCTTGGAAGTAGTAGCTCTTGAGCTTGATGGGGGTCTTGCTTTAGCTTGGGCCCTCATGGGATCCTCCTCACTAGATACAGGGGATGGAGCAGTGGTAAGCACATATTGAGGTGGCTTTTGAGGCCTCGAAGTTGTGTGCTCAACATCCTTCACAAACTTGTTTCCTGTGACATTTTCTATCATAAACATGATATAGGGCGCATAGCCACAGGAACGGTTAGGGGTGCAAGAGATGTTCACCATGTCGTTCCAGATGTAGTCGAAGACATCAAACTTCCTATTCTTGCTTATCACCTTCATCAGTGTCCTTAGGTAACCTTGAACACTTCCTGCATCTCCATCTTTTGGAGCTATTTTCTTCCTCAGCACCCTATTAAGAACAATGAAGAAAGGCTTCATGTTCTTGGTTCATGGAGGGTTGTGCTTTAGGCGGGTGTCATATAGGAACTCCATCTTGTCCTTCTCCAGGATGCCAATGTTGTGGATGATGAGCTCATTGTCGCCAGTGTCTTTCGGGTGAAGCGATCTCGCAAACTCATCATAAGTCACGATGTACTTGGATTCGTGAGTCATCCAAGTCACCCTCTCCTCTTCATCACTATCAAAGTGACGAGTCACAAAGAACTGCACTATCACCTCATCATTCCAGTTGTAGCAGAATGATAGCAAGTCCTTAAGACCATGTCTCTCCACAGCTACAATGACATCATCAAATGCCTCACAACTCTTCTTCTCAAAGTAGGTCCAGTCAATCCTTTGGCTTCGGACCACCGAAGTCTTCATCATGAGATACAAGGAACTATAGTAGTATGCGTGGAAGTTGCTCCAGAACCTTGCATCAGCTGCCTTCCTGGAACTGTTGTAACAGTCAATCGTCCTGAGTTTTGAAGCCACATTGCTTCTTGTGCCATTGAATCTTTCTTCAGTGGGGTCTTTGTTCCCCTTTGTTGGTGCACTCATCCGGGGAGTGCCAATCGGGCCAGAGGCAATCCCTTTGCCTTTCCCTTTGGATTAGCGATGAGCTGTTGAGCTAGAACCAGACATATCTTGAGCATTCGAAGCTGGCTTCTTGGCTGCAACCTTCCGCCACATCCTAGGTGGAGTGGGCGAGGGCTCGGCAGCACGGTCTTGCCTCTTCTTGGTTTGCCCTATCGAAGCACGAGGCACAGGGCCTTGTTCCATTTTGGCCTCAAAGTCAAAAATCATATCATTTGACCTCGACATTGTCCTGACAAGAATATTATACATGACATAGATATGGATTGATGGCAAGTGCATGCATTGAGTAGAAGGAAATTAGTGTTGTGTCCAGTCAAAAGTCGGACTTGTCTGGTGCTCAAGTGCGGACTAGTCCGGAGTACCAGACTTGTCCGTACTGAGACCGGACTAGTCTAGTGTTCAACTTCTCAAACCCTAACGAGCAAATCAATGGTGTTTCTCAATGCAAAAATAGCTCAAGGTAGATGTAATACAAAAAAGAGTCATGTATTAACTAGTGGAGCTAAGCTATTTGGTCCATAACAAAAGAAATTGAAGTTTCTAGGGTTTTGGAGAATGTTTACCAAAATCCTTCGATTATTGAATTTGGAGGACTTGTTGTTGCAGACTAGTCCGTGGACCTCGATCCCCTTGCGATGAAGATCATTTTCCACAGAGAGTTGAAGATATTTGGTGGAGAAATCGCCAAATCACCTTGGGGGCGCTCGAGTGAGGAGATAGAATGAGAGAAACGTTTTGAGGATGAAGGAGATTAGGGTTTGGAGGCCTTAGGGTTATGGAGTCGAAAATCAGACTAGTTTGTGGTCAAATGGACCAGTCCGGACTACCAGATCTTTGCGGACTAGTATGCAGTGTGCAGACTAGTACAGGTAACCACGGACTAGTCCGTGGTCACCAGAATAGAAGCATTTATCCCATTCGTATATATTTGAAGGTGCTTACAAAAAAATAGGGGGCAAAACACACAAATAATCTTGACGAATATGATCATTAAACATCCAACAATCAAGTTATGACCATAATTCACCAAGATCAAGTCATTAACACAGTTTTTCGGAGAAAATAGAGAGAGATGATTTTCACAACATAATCAATGGATTTTGAATAAGCTATACAGGTATGCAAGTTTTCAAGCCACATTCCGAGCATCAAGGATATTTAGTTCATTTCGGAGCTCGCAAAAACGTTTTTCATCAAGTGGATTTGTAAATATATCAGGAAGTTGTTTTTCGGTGTTGACATGGGAAATGGCTATGTCCCCTTTCATTGAGTGTTCTCTCAAAAAGTGATGTCAGATGTCTATGTGTTTGGTCCTAGAGTGCTCAACAGGGTTATGGGCAATTTTAATGGCACTCCCATTGTCACAAAGGAGTGGAATACGGCTCATATTGTAACCGTAATCCCTTAGAGTTTTTCGCATCCAAAGGAGTTGTGCACAACAACTCTCGGCTGCAACATACTCTGCTTCGGCTGTGGATAAGGCAATGGAGTTTTGATTCTTGGAGGACCAAGAAACTAGGGATCTACCTAAGAATTGGCACGTACCAGCGGTACTTTTTCTATCTACTTTGCATCCGGCATAATCTGCATCGGAGTATCCAATGAGATTGAACTTGGAACCTTTAGGATACCAAAGGACTAGGTTTAGTGTATGAACTAAATATTGCAAGATTCTTTTAACGGCTGTCAAATGATACTCCTTAGGATTGGCTTGAAATCTTGCACACAAACATACACTCAACATAATATCATGCCTATATGCACATAAGTAAAGTAAGGATCCAATCATGAAGCGATATACCTTTTGATCCACGGTTGGTCCGTCTTCATTGAGATCCAAGTGTCCATTTGTTGCCATGGGAGTCTTTATAGGTTTCGCCTTGTCCATTCCAAACTTCTTGAGTATGTCTTGAGTATACTTTGTTTGGCTTATTAACGTCCCTTCATTTTGTTGCTTCACTTGGAATCCCAAGAAATATTTCAATTCACCCATCATAGACATCTCTAATCTATTTGTCATTGTTTTACTAAATACTTGACAAAAGGATTTGTTAGTTGAGCCAAATATAATATCATCAACATAATTTTGGCAGACAAATAGATCATTGTCAAGATTCTTAGTAAACAATGTGTAATTAGCTTTACCAATCTTAAATCCTTTTTCAATTAAAAAATATCTACGACACTCATACCAAGCTCTAGGAGCTTGTTTGAGGCCGTAGAGAGCCTTACGCAGTTTGAACACATGGTCAGGGAACTCTTGATCTTCGAATTCGGAGGGTTGCTCCACGTACACCTCCTCGTTGACTAGACCATTGAGGAAGGCGCTTTTCGCATCCATTTGACAGAGCTTGAAATCATGGTGAGTAGCATATGGAAGTAATATTTGAATCAATTCAATCCTAGCTATGGGAGCAAAAGTTTCGTTGAAATCCAAACCTTGGACTTTTGAATACCCTTTGGCCACAAGTCGCGCCTTGTTCCTGGTCACCACCCCGTGTTCGTCTTGCTTGTTGTGGTAGATCCATTTAGTGCCGATGACGTTAAACTTGGGTCTTTCGACAACTCCAACACCATGTTCTATTTGAAGTTGTTCAATTCTTCTTGCATCGCCACAATCCAATTCAGATCTTTCAATGCATCCTTAATCGTGTGTGGTTCCAAAGAGGATACAAAAGGGTAATGTTCACAAAAATTAGCTATACGAGATCTAGTTGTTACTCCCTTTTGGATATCACCAATTATATTGTCGACGGGGTGGTCTCTTTGGATGCATTGATGTACTCTTGGATGTGGCACCTGTGGTCTTGAATCTTCATGATCATCTTCTTCTCCTCCTAGATGGTTGCCCTCATTGATTTGTTGATCACCTTGATCTTCATGAGGTTGATCCTGTGTAGACGCTCCCCCTTGATCATTTACCTCCACTTGTGGTTCATCTTCTTCATTCGCATTTGGAGGTGGCGCTTGTGGTCGAACATCGCCCAACGCCATTCTTCTCAACGCTTGACATGGAGCTTCTTTTCTATCTAGCACACATTGATCAACTTGCTCTTCTTGAGAGCCGTTAGTTTCATCGAACACTACGTCACATGCTACTTCAACAAGTCCGGAGACCTTGTTGAAGACACGATAGGCGTAAGAGTTCGAATCATAGCAAAGCAAGAAACCTTCATTGGACTTCGAAGCGAACTTCGAAGTCCTAGGATTCTTGTTCAAGATATAACATTTAGAACCAAAAACTCAAAAATAGTAAATATTCTACTTGTTACCAGTGAGTAGTTCATATGACATTTTATTTAGTAGGCGATGAAGATAGAGTCAGTTTATAGTGTGACAAGCAGCGTTAACCGCTTCAGCTCAAAACTGATCTGAAGATTTGTACTCATCGAGCATTGTCCTCGCCATCTTTATGAGGGTTTGGTTCTTCCTTTCGGCTACTCTGTTTTGTTGAGGGGAATACGGTGCTGAAAATTCATGTTTTATCCCCTCCTCATCTAGGTATTACTCAACTTAGGTGTTCTTGAACTCCGTCCCATTGTCACTTCGTATGTTCCCGATCTTCAATGAAAATTCATTTTGGGCATGCTTGAAAACTTCTCGAGGGTTCCTTGAGTTTCGGCCTTATCATGCAAAAAGAAAACTCGCGTGGAGCGCAAAAATTCATCAACAATTACCAAACAATATTTGTTACCGCCGATGCTTATGTAAGCAATTGGACCAAATAGGTCGATGTGAAGTAGCTCGAGCGGTCTCGTTGTTGTAATGAAATTCTTAGCGGGGTGGGCTGCTCCTACTTGCTTTCTGGCTTGGCATGCACTACAAGGCATGTCTTTCTCAAAAACAACATCCTTTAAACCACGAATGTGATCGCCTTTTAGAATTTTTTGATGACTCCTCATACCAACATGTGCTAGCCGTCTATGCCACAGCCAACCCATGTTGGTCTTTGCAATCAAGCATGTGTCAAAGTCAGCTTTATCTTTGTTGAAGTCAACTAGATAAAATTTTCCCTTTAACACGCCCTTGAATGCAACTAAGTTATCATTCCTTCTAAAGACTGTCACACCCTCATTAGTGAACAAACAATTATAACCCTTTTCACATAATTGAGATATGGACAAAAGGTTATAATCTAGGGAATCGACATGTAAAACATGAGAAAGAGTATGCTGAGATGAAATCACAATTTTACCGGTATCGAGCACCCTTCCTTAACTGTTGTCGCAAAAATAGATGCCTTCGCTTGGATCTTCATTTTCTTCATATTCAACGAACATACTTCTTTCTTCGGTCATGTGGTTGGTGCATCTACTATCTAGCACCAATTTTGCTCCACCGGGGGAGTAATCTTGCAAAAACAAATTACTCTTTGGTCTTAGGTACCCAAGATTGCTTGGGTCCTTTGAGGTTAGTCACAAGTGAGTTGGGCACCCACACATGGGACTTGGTGTTCCCATGGCGTGGCCCAACATGTTTAGCCTAAACTCTACCAAGATTACTTTTCATGAGAACATAAGATGCGTCAAAGTTTCTAAACAATAGTTGTTGTTCATATGTGTTAACGTTTTTGGACTTAGCAACATTATTAGGCTTTGTAGCTTGAGATGAGTTTCCCTTGACAAAAGCAATGCTTTCCTTGTTGTTCTTGTGGCTTCTAGCATTTTTCTTTTCACCATAAGAATACCCAATGCCATATTTGACATTAGGAGGTCTTGTGGCCAGGAATGCACTGCGTGCATACTTGACCTTCTCGTTGTCAAATATGCCACTTCGGGGGGTATGCTTGTTCTTTGTCAAGTTTAACTTCTCCTTCAAGTTAGTGTCAATTTTAGCACATGAAAAAAAAATAGTAGTTTTAGATTTTAGAAATTGACAAGGCGAGCTTGAAGAGGATGAAGGGTCACTTTGCTTGAGTGACTCATTTTGTACCTCAAGGATCTTGTTAACCTTGGTCATCCTTGATGATTACATTTGAGTCACATAACTTCAAGCAAGCTTCCTTGCTTGAAGCTAACTCAAGTTCTAGTGACTTGCTTTGCTCCTTTTCAAGTTCAAGGAGCTTTTTTATCTTGAGATATTCTTCCTTTTGGAGGATGATCATATCTTCTTTACGATCAACTAGCTCCTCCTTATCAACAAGCTTATCCATCAAGAATTCCATTTTAGCAACAGTTTTCTTATCTAAGCCAACAAGCATATCTTCATCATCACTAGAATTATCACTATCATTGGATAAAAAATGCAAAGAGGAAGATTTATCTGTTAACTTTCTTTTACCTTCCTTCACCATTAGACATGTGTTGTCTTTGTCCTTCCATGTGCCCATGGTTGGGAAGAGGTTGGATTTCTTGGTTGTCTTCTTGATGGCTACGGTACCCATCTCCTCTTCCTCTTCGGATGATGACTCATTGTTGGAGTCCCACTCTTTTCCTAGATGCGCCTATCCAAATTGCTTCTTCTTCTTCTTCTTGAACATCTTCTTGGGTTGAGGCTTGTTGTCCTTGGTCTTCCTCTTATTTTCTTCATGAGGACAATCAACTATGTAGTGGTCATATTCACCAGAGTTATAGCAAGCGCGCCTCATCATCGGTCTTGATTTGTCTCTATGTCTTCCTTCATTTGATTTACCACCTTGTCTTCTTTTCATCATTTTCTTGAATTTGTCCATGAATAGGATCATATCTTCTTTGTCGATGTTGCTTCTTTCATCGTCGTTGTCATCTTCTTTTTGAGCTTCTCGAGCTTCATTCGTCATAGGCTTACAGGTGGACTTTAAAGCGACTCCTTTATTCTTTGCTGAGGTAAGGTCGGCAATCTCTTTGACATGCTTCACTTGTTTCTCCATCATCTCAAAATTGATATTCTTTCCAAGCAGTTTGTCTGGGGTCATTTTCCTATACCCGGGGATTTCTCTAATCATCGAGCATAGGGTTAAGTTGCGAGGCACGAAGGCTCTAAGAATTAGCTTCACCACCTCGTGATAATTCCACTTCTTGCTTCCATATGCTCGAACTTTGTTGATGAGATTCTTCAACCGATTGTATATGTCTTGCGATGATTCAGCATCTTCTATGGTGAATCTTCCCAATTCACCTTCGATCATTTCAATCTTGGCCTCTCGCACATTACGATCGCCTTCGTGTCCAGTTTGTAGAGTATCCCATATCTCCTTCGCAATTTCGAGTCCATCCACCTTGGTAAACTCATCTCGACTCAGTGATGATGTTATGACAGCTGCAGCTTGAGCATTCCGATGAGTAGCTTTTTCTTGGCTTGGTGTGAGCTCTTCATCATCATCCGGGATATCTATCCCTGTACACACTATATGCCACAAGTTGGGGTTAAGTGATATGAGACGCATTTTCAATTTTGCCTCCACATTGAATAATCATTGCCATCACATTACGGGGCTTTTCCTAGAGGAATTGATACGCAATGGTTATTGTTGGAATTCAAACGATCAGAGTTAAAAGTATATCAGGAGTAGTCGGTGTGACTACTCCCCTTCTTCTTCTTTTCATCCTCGATCTTAATCTTTCCTCTGCATAGTGCCTTCTTCCTTAGGAGTGCCTTGAGTTCAAGCGTCTCCTCATAATCATCCTCATTGTCTTAGATGGCGTAGAGGAGCTTCTCCAACTTCTGAGTCTTTTCATCGTCAACCTTCTCTTGGTTGAAGTTCTTGTGCACATCCTTAATGTCCGACATCTTCTCTTCGAGCAATGAGTCTCTTTTGAAGAGTCCTACTCTGATACCAATTGAATGTAGCCTAGAGTGGGTGAATAGGCTTTTTGAACTTTTGTCAGAACCTGAAACATTTAGCAACCTGATCAAACACATAGAAATCGGACTAGTCCGGTAGGGTGCGGACTAGTCCGATCTGTGCGGACTAGATCGATAAAGCTTGATTGATGATTTAGATCCAAGTACTCTATGGAGCAGAAATTGAGTTGTAACTCAAGTGTATTGATTTAATAAAACTAGATATGGCACAAGTTAACTTTAGTTTCAAACTATTAACGTAAGTTGAACAAGATCGAGAAAACCCTAGATTGCAATGAATAGTAGGAACAAAAGTAAAGACATAATGATTTATCCCATGGTTCGATTCCACAGAGGAAATCTACATTCACGTTGAGGAGTCCACAGAGGAATGGGTCTTCACCAACCCTACCCTCGTCGAATTGCCATGAAGGCCGATTCTCTTCCACTAATCACAAAGGGGGTAAATAACCGTGCTCAAGGGGCCTTCTCACAAGTGGAGGGCTCCCCAAGATTTATAATTTAAAACACCACCAATCACACTCGAAAGATATGCAATAAAACAACGAGAGTGTGCGAGAGATTCAAACCCAAGAGCTCAAGACAAAATGAATGTGTCTCTCCTTTGATCTATGGTTAATCCTCAATGATTTGATCTTTCTTGTGTTGGATTGTGTGAAGAGACGTGTTTTTTGCGCTCTTGGAATGTGTGACGGCGCAGGGGGTCGAGAAAGATCATAGTAGGGTCGTGCACCTGTATTTATATGAGGGTTTCCAAAGGTTACCATTAGGGTTTACAAAGTCCGGACTAGTCTGGTGTGCGGCGTGTGGAAAACCCTAAGTGTTCAGGAATATCGAACTTGTCTGAAAACATGCAGACTAGTCCGATCTCGACACTGGAGATATTCGGACTAGTCTGGCACATATCGGACTAGTCTGGCATGGTGAATCCCTTAGTGAATTGAGGACAAGTCCGCACTTGGAGGACTTGTCCAATTTTAGTTAGAGAGGTTATCGGACTAGTCCGGATAATATCGGACTAGTCCAGTGTCATGAAATTTTGAGGGGCTAAGGACAAGTCCAAAATTGGAGGACATGTCCGAAGTTGGTCAGTGAGGATTTCTGACTAGTGCATGGAATATCGAACTTGTCCGATGTTGATCATAGGTATTATTTGACTAGTCCGAACTTTATCAGACTAGTCCGTTGCGGACAAGTCCGCACTAGGAGGACTTGTCTGTTCCTTGATAGAGAGATAATCGGACTAGTCCAGGGTATATCGGCTAGTCTGGCCTCGTGTAAATTTGTGTAGTGAGAGTGTTTTCATTTGCTTGAGCTCTTAAGGTGTGTTTCTCCAACACACTCCATACACAAAGAGTATTCTATTCATCTCTTGACATCATTTCAACTTGATTCATCACTCTCGTTTCTTTTTGCGCTTTCTTCATAATTTCATTAAAACCTGCGCTCATCTCAACAATTTAGTTAGGATCTCATTTGTTTGTCATAAATCAACCAAAACCCACAAGGGGATGCCTAGATGCACTTTCACCTTCCCGACCAGTTTTTTACGTCCACATCTCTTCATCACGCCTCGAAACCATGTAGCCACGTCCATGCACTCCTTGCACACGTGCAAACATCTTCCAACAATGTCCACGATACCTTCATATGCATTGTTCTCGATTCATTCATGTTGTGCGACCTCCTGATCAACTCAACCACAATTCCTCCCGAACTTGGTTGTTGAACATCATCTTCTCCCTAAGACTAGTTCAATGGATCCCGTCACCAGCCATGTCTTGAACTCAAGCAACAACTGCACATGAATAAACAACTGATACTTCCGAGCACAAGTACTTGACTTCACTCTCGTTAGTTCCAAAACCACAACACCTTACATGCACCTCATGTAAGCATGTTGCAAACCTTAGCAAAAAGATATCAACCATAACCACCAAAACACACCAAAAACATAGTAAAATAAAACAAAGCAAACTTTCAATAATCCAAAAGGCAAGTTCAAAATATTGCAAAATAAAACTAGAACCACTGCGATTAAGCTCCGATCCTTGCTAAGGATAACCGGACCTTGAACTGGAGCATACCAAAACTAACAGGATCTAGCGCTGGCGCTAACCAAAGCTAGTCGGACCTAGAGCCGGAGCTAACCAAAGCTATTCGGACCTAGACAAAGAAGTCGGACCTAGCGTCCGACCTTGCTGGAGCTACCCAAAACAAGCTAGACATATCGTCGGACCTTTCTGGAGCTCGGACCTAGAGTCGAACCTTGATGATAAAGGTGTTTTGGTAGTATTCAAAACTTTTATCGCCAAAGACAATGTATTCAGTACACATAGGTCTCACATAGGGGTTCCATAAAATGACTATGGATGAGCTTTTCGGAAAAATCATCAAGCATGAGATGATGGAAAAGGAAGCTCAATATGTGAAGAATCTTGTCGAGATCACCTCATCAAAGAAGAAGGTTGTCGCCCTCAAGGGGACTTGCAAGCCAAGAGGAAAGAAAGTCCATGAGGTGCACGACGATGAAGATAGCGATGATGTGGACACCAACATGGACGACGAAGAGATGGTCCTTTTCAAAAAAGTTTAAAAGAATGATGAGAAGAAGAAAAAAGGACAAAGACAAGTCTAGGACCGGGCGGCCTTGCTACAACTGTGGTGAATATGGGAACTTTATAGGTAATTGCCCATATGAAGAAAATAACAATAAAAAGAAGGAAGCAAAGCCACAAGACAAGAAAGTATTCAAAAAGAATAAGCGAGTTGGCTAAGGACATCTTGGCAAGGAGTGGGACTCAAACGATGAGTCCTCCTCTGAAAATGAAGATAGAGTGGCAACAATAGCTGTCAAGAGACCTTCCATGAAGACCACTCTTTTTCCAAATTTGGGGGGATGGAAGGAGTCGAACCACACTTGTCTTATGGCCAAAGAAGGCAAGAAAAAGGTCATATCTAAACCCTCACCTTTACATTACTCTAATGATGAGTTCGATAGCAGTGATGAAAATGAACACATGCTTAAGGGATTAAGTAGAAGTGCATTAGCTAAAATGAAAATGTTGACAGATGAAATATTTGAAAAGGAATATCTTATCAACCGACAAGAAGATATGCACATCCTTCAAAAGGAGAGATATCCTGAGGTTGAAAAGGCTCTCGAGCATGAAAAGGAAAAGAGAGAAGCACTTGAGCATGAGCTATATTTTGTAAAATCCCAGTTTTTCCTTAATATAAAGTTCACTTACCAGTTTGTTTTCAACTATGGTGGAGATCAATTATGGTTGTACACATGAACTTAATATCATCAAGAATCTTTCTTTCACTCATACTTAGTTTATTTACATGAGGGATAGACTTCACCAATTACCCTAGGATAATTCAAGTGACATTTCTACAAATTTTGGAATTTATTTGAATGGAAATTGCTAGGGCAAAAACCATATGCAGTACTAAATATATTCAAATTATTTCAAAACTTGAATATAGCTACTGTACATTTGGGCCCTGTCAAAATATTAGAATCTGAGGCTATTCATTTTTCCATGACCTCATAATATTCCAAATAGCACCCCTGCATATTTCCATAGTTTTTGAAGCTCATTTGCTATTTAATTCAGTGACTCCATTAAATTTCATTCAAGTTCAATTTTGAATTTGAATTCCAGTTAAAACTTGTCCAAATTTGAAATCCAATTTAAGAATTTGACTCTACACATTTGATCTGGCTTCTCCACAAAAATCTAGGATTTTTGGATCAAGTTTGGTAAGGGAATTAAAGTTCCAAAGAGGATTGACTTGAAGGGGTAGTTGGTCCCACTAGTCATAGAGGCATTACTGTGAGTGCTCTGCTGCCGAAATCCCGTCACTGCTCCACTCGACACCGCACGCATGCAAAGCTCCAGTGAGCTGCCTGCTTGCCTATTCGCTGCACGCACTAAAGCCGCAGCCGCCGCCACCGCCTCACGCCACTTCCCTCACTCCTTCGTTCCCTTTTCGTATTTTCCCCTCCGCTCGCTTGCCTTCGACCTTCCCTCGGAACTCCGGCGATAACTTGCCATCTAGCCAGGGATTGATCGTGAGTTCTTTAGAAAATTTGTTACAACTTACTTGCGCATCTTATCAACCTTTTGGTTCGTTGTTTCCTCACCCAGCTGTGCGGTATTCCTCAGTTTTCTGACGACCGGAGGAGAAGCCGCCATGAACTGTCCCTGCTCCACCGTAGACAAGCCGGAGGAAGCCTCTACGGGCCCTGACTTCTATAAGAGAAAGGTGTGTTATCGCACCTTACGCATGCTCACCAAGTTTCAATCCATGTCATACCTTGTAGCGTTCTTATTTCCATTTTTCCCCATGATAGTTCACACTGAGGTCCGTAGATCATCGGTTTAATTCCATTTCTTCGTGCAACTATTTTTCAATCCAATGGAGGATTATATTCTATACTTCCTAGTGCACCAGTTCACCAAAAATAAAGGAAAGTCATCGAGAGACAATGTCGGATTTCAAGTTTTCCCCGCCGCCAATGGAAATCTGTCGGTTCACCATCGACATCGACGTTGTGGACGATGTCATCCCGTTTGCACCCACTAGATATCTTCCCCATGCTCCCATGAACATTACTGACCTTTCCCCGAGCTTCTTGCGCCATTCCCGAGCGATTTCGATGATCGCCGAAACCCTAGCTCTACCGCTACCGTCGCGCCGCCATCTCCGGCCGTCGCCGCCACGATTGGACCCCACCATCGTGTTGTGCGGTCGATTTTATGGTTAGGCGGTCAAGGCTAGGTCAGGAGGAGGTCTACGCAACCATTCTGGCGAGCTCACCGGTGATGTGCCGCCGTTGCCGTGCGACGCGTCGGGGGGTAGACGAAGACCCCCTGGGCCCCACCTGTCAGCGACGCGTGCGAGCGCGCGGGTCGGCTGCGGCACTGGATCCGGTGCGGCTGCAGAGGTTAACCCCGTGGCCCTTGGTGCAGCTCATCTCTGATTGGTCCATTTTAAATGAGTGGGGCCAGGATGGTTATTTGAATTTTTCCAATTTGAAAAAAATTCCAGAATTTGAACCAAATTCTAAACTCAATTTCTCCTAGTAGATTTGCTCAAAAATTTCCAAATAAATTCTGGTAGACTCTTCTTAATCTCAACTTTGAAGTGGTGCAATTTGTGGGACATGAAACTCCCATAATTGTCATAATTAATTCCTTAGAACTAACTGCTTGGGAAATTAATTACTCCTGTTCTACTAATTGGAAAATTCCCAATTTTGGTCAAAACACTCTAAAAAATTCACTTGATTTCCAGTAAAAATTCAAGATCATTGGACTTCATTTACTGGGTTGATCAGTGTTCCAAATCTCTATGTAATTGAAAAATTGGAAAAAATACAGAAAATATTTTAGAAATTCTCCCAAACTTGTAAAATCAATTTTCCCCTATACGAAACTTAGAAAATTGTGAAACAAATTTTCCGAGAACCAGTGAGACCCCCTCGGCATGGTACAACCACTAGTAGCCATGATAGACCTCCAGAATTTCAACCAAAATTCAGAGAATGTTATTGCTTGCCATAATTTTTAGAGACAACAAACTTCCTTGATCATCGCATGTTCTTTGCAAGAGTCTCCATTATAGTCCCTAGTATCTACCATAAAAGTTCCAGAGCAAATTAAGAACATTATCTTATTTTGATCACAAGATATTAGCTTGTGACCTTAAACATATTATTTATTTTCAAAGTCATTCATATATAGAATATGCATATCGTGTAGTAACTGAATTCGGGGAGCAAACGGAAGCCTTGGAAGTCAATCTACTGGAGACTAACTTGGACCCGAACTCGTTTTCAGGCAAGCCCCAGTTTGCATTTAAGTTCCTTACAGTGTCTTTACAGTTTTCATTCACCTTACATCTTCAAATGTTTGTGCATTATATTTAAGGTGTTTGACATCCACTTGCATGACCCACAAATCCCATGGAGTATCGGGTAGGTCTACAGCCCAATGAATAGAAACTGCCATGCTTATATTCATAGGAATCCGGTAGAAGTCGAGTAGTTCGAATCTACTCGCAAGATAGGATTTTATCACACGGGATGAATTGGATCAAGAAATGGTTTATGAATATGAAATTGAGACCGAGCAGTGGGTAGGATGCAGCAAGATGTGGTCTCACGTGCGTAGCCCTGCTCGTGTCAATTGAGGACCGATCCGTGTGCGGCCCTGCTGGACAAGCTTGAATTGTACTGGCGACATACTGGAGAAATGGGATCCAACAAACTGACATAGCTTGATACTAGTTTGTTGATGCATACCGTTCTGTTTTATAGGCGTGGGTTGGGAACAGCAAGGTGTAAATTAGCTGGTGCGCACATCAGAGTACGCCCCACGCGGGGACTTCCTGCCCGTGATGGATCGACCGGTTCGACATTCGAGTGTTGGGTGAAGGGAGGCCATATACGACTAGTACTAAAGTGTTATGTAGGTACTGCTGTAAGTACTCGCTAGCACTTCAGAAAGTGCGTATGTGTCGTGTTGTCCGTGTGTGTCCTGATTGCAATCACCGCCCCTCGCGGTAATAGAGTACCACTTGTTCACTGCGCTGTGACGTAGTAAATACTGAAGAAGTCAGGAGAATACGATGTATTAAATTATAATTATTTTGGAAGTTTGATTGCTGTCTAATATGATCACTAAAGTTACTTTCATTAAACTAATAAGCTGCTGATAATAACTTGAAAGTTAAGGATCCACTTGTAGGCGAGTCCTTTACTGCTTTACCTTACATATGCTTAGTATTAACCATGCATATGTCTAGTGAGACGGGTTAGTCTTGCTGATCCTTAAGCTCATGTTAGCAGTTAAAAAGTTTTTGCAGATTATACGACTAATGATGGGTTCGACGACGAGGATGCACCCCCTCCATGGTTTACAACCGAGTGGGAGCCCTGCACGCCGCTGTATGTTTGGTGTTGCTAGTGCGAAGCATCCAGGTCATGGATGACTTTGCTTTTGCATAGCTAGTGCCGAGAGTGTAGCTATGATGTACATGTCACTTTCCTTTTTGCATTGTATTGTAAAACTTCCGTTGTGTTTATAAATAAAGACTTGGTATTGCATTTTATTCTTGTTCTCTTCTTGCATACTGTTGGGTGTCACATCGCAGGACACCACCCAATGAGATCCTTAGATTTCGGGACTCCGGTACCCACAGCGTGGTATCGGAGCATCATTGGGAACATAGTGCTTGAAAAGAGCATATTTTCAGAAACTTAGGATTTTATGAGTGAGGAATTAGCTATATGCCCATATAAGGAGTATTATTAGTATATGATATAAAGATGGTAAACTAACTTATGTGTTATTATTTCTGTAACGACACTCCGACGTCGGGTAAGAGGTAAGTTACGCGACCGAGAGCGGATCAATCTCGATAAGCTCAGCATACGAGAAGTGGTATGTGATTGTTTCCGAGGCTTGGCACGGAAAGTCAATATGAGTCTCTAAAGATTTTCATGTTTCTGAGAACATATGACACGTGGTACCCCAGCATGACACAAAATTAGTGGGAGCCCCCGTCGGGTGGTGGATATCCCGATAGTATGCATCTCTGGAACTATTCATGTTCTATGGGAACATGCAAAACACGTATGCCCGAGTGTGTATGAGACGGTTCCTGTAGGAGTCTTTGCTGTACAGACGTAGTACAGCCATGTACCTCGAGACATGACTTCGCTCGAGGGCGACTCACACCAGAGTCGTATGCATTTACTTTCAATTACATATCTGTGTATTGTGATTGCATGTTGTGTTTCCCCGAACTGCCCTTGTGCTTTGCAGGTGTGACAGGGGATTATTTGTCTTCTGCAGCTACACTGACTACGGTAGCGACCCATGTATAGCACGTTTGTGAGTGAATGATACTAGGTCCACCTATAGACGTATCCGGATATACCGGGTAGATTTTATTTGGTGAGGCACGTAGTACCGGCAGTATCACATTTGATACTTGACCATCCTCCACGAAAGAATGGATGCATTGTGTTTGAAGTCCAACTATCAGTTGCTGGTATGTTTGGACTTGTGTCATTGGTTTTGGCTCGGTAAAGGTGTAGAACCAGGATTCTTATTCTTGCAGAAATTTGCTCAAATTCGCTTGATTATGATCTTGGTTAGTTGTTATTTAACATAGGGGTATGCTATATAGATGGAAAGCTCTTGAAGACCTCTACAACTTTTCTTTCTACCATCAAGGCAGAAAAGCTTGATAACCTGTTGAAATTTTGGAGTATATTTAAACTGCTCCAGATGACCATACCATTGTACCAGTCTCTGTATTTTTGCCATAACTAACTGTAGAAAAATCTTCTTCCTTATTGTGATACATATCTGGAAAAGGTAGAAGAATATCTACAGATTTTTTATTCATAGGTTTTCCTGATTCAAATTTGAGTCAAATAAAATTTTGAGTTCAAAACAGTGAACTGCAGGACTGCTGGTGAAAACCAGTCAGTTCATCTGTTACGTTTGGATAGTTATAGCTCTTAATCCATAATAGTGACATGGTCACATATATACATTTCTGGAAAACTTAGAAAGTCCTCTATCAACTTTATATTGCACTCATGACCTGAATCCTTGTGTAACTGTGTGTAATTCCTATTGTCGCATACTTGGTTCTGGCAGACCAGAACTTGAAACAGTTTGTGCATAGTTGCAAATTTGCGCGCTATACCTGTATAACAATTTTTTCAAGGCTGAACTGTTTTACTTATGGATTGTTAACTTGATTTTATACAATTTTTATTTTGTCATTACCCCCATATATTGTTATGATATACCTGTATAAACTGTAGAAATAACCACATAGACAGGGGATGTTCTGTCAAAATTTCCAGAAAATTTGGGTCAAATTCTACTTCCTAGCTCACCTGGATCTGTATGAGTACAATATGGAAAGGTAATAAAGTATACTACAACTTTTGTATTCAACCCAACGTCTGGTTCTGACGTTTCCTGTATGAAAATTTTGAATTTATACAGGAAGGTCAGCTGGAACAGACTGTGATTACTACTCCAGTTTTAAATTTTTCTTGATCTATTGGAAGTTGGAAACCTTTTCATTGTCAAAGTATCCTTTCCACAGATGGCGGACTTGATGGTACACTTACCGAACGGATGGGTGTTCGCAACGTATGCTCTTCGAAGGGGTTTTCCGGAGTTGTTGATAGCGCTGTTTCAACGGTTCGGGTGTCGCGACATATCGAGCTATTGGGGCAAGGAATTCGATGACGGGGTTGTGACAAGATGCACCATCTATGTCGAGGTGCCCACTGGTCCGTCCTATATTGGATGGCCTCCTTTCTCCATCCAGGTGAAAGGGACTCAGTTGGAAGAGACGTGGTGTTTTGCCGCGAGTGTTGCTATTGCGAGGTTTTGCAAGCTTCATTATCGTCATATGGTCGGCACCCCGTTCGCACTCTTTCCAGTCGACGGTAGGGCTGGTGATGAGTGGGCGAGTCGAATGGGTGCAGCTTATGGCATTCACGAAGAGGTACCCAAGATAATCTTGGTGTTATATGCAGCATCATCGTGTCAAGTGAGCGTTACACAGCATGCCAGCATTGAAAGGTTGATGGGTGATCTGAAGCAAGCTATGATTCGAGGAGATCACTTTGAGTGGGCCAATGAATCACATAGAGCCACTATTGCTCCTCTCAATCGATGTCTAAACGTTAAGGAGAATCAATGGCACGGAGCTATTCAAGATCTATCGGAAGCTTGCCAGGAGACACACTGCGCAAAAAGCGCGTTGGAGGGAGTCAACTTGAGGTGCAGCTGCTGGATGATCAGTTGAGTACAGTGACGCAAGAACGGGATCAATCTAGGGAGGAGACTCAGGATTGGAAAGCTAGTTGCGAGCATGCACAAAAGGACTTGGAAGACTATAAGATGTTTCTTCTACAGGCTGATGTGCGATCATTAGTTGCCGCGACATCATCGATGGCGGGTGAGGCAGCAGCTCCTGCTCCAGCACCCGTACCTATGGCACCAAATCCTGAGGGCGAGGACAAAGAAGATTCTGAGATACTCGAGTACATCAAAGAGGGCGTATAAGAGTAGGACAGGGTAGCACTCCTGCCATCGCGGGGCCACGTATAGTTAGTAGTGGCTCATGTTTATTTTGTGGCCATGTTTGTGTCATATTAGAAATAGTAGTGGGTGTGTATAAGACAACAAGGTGTGTAGGATGCCTCATGGAGACCAATTATAGTAGGGATGCACTTCTGTAGTGGTAGTCCATCACTTTGGACTTCACTACTGTAAACTTGGTCATAAGATAATATATCTTGTATAAAGTTTGAACTTTATCAATATATGTGAATGTTATGCACCTATTTCCTTGTCAAGATTCGCACTACTGTAATATGAAATGGATGAAGGAAAAACAAACATGTTGCTGATTTTTAAATCATGTGGATGCAGCATGGTGCGTATGCGTTCAACGCCCGAGATGGGAGCCTCGAGCCGTGGTTGTGAGGATGAAACTCTGACCCGGGAGCAAGCTGCGACACCGCGGCAACAAGTTCCACCACCACCACCTCCTAAAATTCCGAGGAGTCACGCAGAGGTTCTCGCTGCAGTGCTTGGTTCGCGCGACGAGCAAACTGAATTGTTGAAGACCTTTGTTCAACATTCGTCCCGTCAAGGGGGGCAACAAGATGCGGGTCCACGACAGCCCTATCAGAGTTCATACTCAGACTTCATGTCAACGCACCTGCCGGTCTTCATGGAGGCCGATTAACCGTTAGATGCGGACAACTGGCTCCGCTCCATAGAAGGAAAGTTCGGTTTGCTGCGATTAACCGTACAACAGAAGACCCTATTCACGGCACAACAGTTGCAAGGGTCTGCTAGTGTGTGGTGGGCGAATTATCTCGCCGCACGACCAGCAGACCATGTCGTGAGCTGGGAGGAGTTCCGGGAGCCGTTCCACGCCTATCATATACCTCCTGGGATCATGAGGAGGAAGCTTCAAGTGTTCTTGGAGCTGAAGCAAGGAGTGCTTACGAGTACTCGAAGACCTTCAACCACTGGGCCCAGTATGCTCAGGACCAAGTGAGTACTGAAGATAGGAAGCGTGAGTGCTTTTATCGGGGTTTGAACCCCAAGATGAAGGACAAGCTTTCCTTGTTCAATCGCGGCAGCTTCAACAACATTGTCAATGCCGCGATCGTACAGGAGGACGCTACTAGGGAGCTGTCCCCGAACAAGAAGAAGAGGAGTGCTCCACAGAGCAGCAGAGGTGGTGCTCCTCAAAATTACCGAATGGTGTATCGATTATAATCCAGTCAGAGGTGGCAGCCGCCATCACGACCACCGATGTTTCGTGGTTGCTAGTTCAACAACACTAGCTTTCGTCCGCAGCAGCAGTAGGGGATGATTCTGCGTGCACCTCTACCTGTACCGCGTGCACCAGGATTCCATCGTCCTTTCCGTGCCGGTCAGACCCCGTACATGTGTTTCACGTGTGGTCGTGCGGGGCACTTCGCCATGGACTACCCGCAGGACAGGCAAGACGGAGGACAGTCATTGTAACAGGGGGCAAACCAGCCCCACAACCAGCCCAAGAAGCCAGCCACCAGAACCGTCAACGTCCACCACCTCACCATCGAGGATGTTCCGGAAGGTGAACATGTACTCACGGGTACATTCTCTCTCCTTGGTCATCCCATAGTCATCCTATTTGACTCTGGTGCTTCCCACAACTTTATTAGCAAGTCTTATATCATTCAATATCAGTTGCCTATTGTTCCCACAAAAACCCTATACATGATTTGTTCTCCGGGTGGGAAGGTAGTAGCAGATGAGATGGTCCATAGGGCACCTCTTAATCTGGGTGGGAACATATACCCTACCTCTCTCATTATAGTGGAGAGTCAGAAGTTAGATGTAATCTTAGGAATGGCATGGTTGCAATACAATAATGCTATTATTGACATCGTTCCTCGGAGAGTATATCTAAATTCTCCACTCCACCCTCCCCAAGCTCTCATTCTTGAGGGTATTATCTGAGTGACTCCAACTACTCACAACACTGGGACCATTAAACTTGAGGATATTCCAGTGGTATGTGAGTATCTGGACGTATTTCCCAAGGATCTTCCTGGTATGCCACCGGAAAGAGATGTCGAGTTTAAGATTGAACTTGTACTAGGAACAACGCCGATCTCGAGGAAGCCCTAAAAGATGGCACCTAAGGAACATGCAGAACTGAAGGAGCAGCTGAAGGAACTTATGGACAAGGGTTTCATTTGTCCAAGTTCATCACCTTGGGGTGTCCTGCATTGTTCATGGAGAAGAAGGATAAGACACCGAGACTATTTGTGGACTATCGTCCACTCAATGCTATCACAATCAAGAATAAGTATCCACTACCACGCATCGATATTCTATTCGATCAATTGGTGGGTGCTAAGGTATTCTCGAAGATGGATCTTCGTTCTAGGTATCATTAGATCAGGATTCGACCAGAGGATATACCTAAGACGGCATTCTCGACGAGGTATGGATTGTATGAGTACCTTGTCATGTCCTTTGGATTGACCAATGCACCGGATCATTTCATGTATCTCATGAATTCGGTGTTCATGCCAAAATTGGACAAGTTTGTTGTGGTCTTCATCGATGACATCCTTGTGTATTCGAAATCCGAAGAATAACATGCTCAACACTTGGGCGTCATGCTTCAGCGATTGCGAGACCACAAGTTGTATGCTAAGTTTAGCAAAATGTGAGTTCTGGATCAGCCAAGTGCCATTTCTAGGGCACATCATCTCTGTTTAGGGGATTGCAGTTGATCCAAGCAAGATTAAGCAAGTACTCAAATGGGAGTCTCCAAAGTCTGTACATGAAGTTCGAAGCTTCCTGGGTTTAGCAGGATATTACCGGAGGTTCATTCCATGTTTCTCCAAGATAGCTAAACCTATGACAGAACTTCTGAAGAAAAGAAGGAAGTATGTATGGACGAAGGAATGTGAGGAAGGTTTTCAAGCATTAGTGAAACACATCACAACAGCACCGGTATTAGCCCAACCAGACACAACCAAGTCATTTGATGTTTATTGTGATGCATCTGGGATTAGTTTTATTTGTGTATTAATGCAAGACAGAAGGGTGATTGCTTATGGATCACGGCAGCTTTGGAACCATGAGCAGCATTATCCAACTCATAATCTTGAGCTCGTTGCCGTGGTACTTGCATTGAAGATCTGGAGACACTATCTCTTGGGCAACCTAGTGCATCTCTACACCGATCACAAAAGCTTGAAATACATCTTCACCCAGAAGGACTTGAATATGTGATGGCGAAGGTGGTTGGAGTTGATCAAAGACTATGAGATTGAGATCCACTACCATCCTTGCAAAGCGAATGTAGTTGCAGATGCGCTGAGTCGCAAGTACAATGTTAATAATCTTTCCATCACCTCGATTGAAGAAGAAGAGTCGAGTCTCTACTTGGTTACATATGGAGCGCTCTACAATCTAGCTCTCATTCTTAGCATAAGGGATGATATTGAAGAGGCTCAGAAGGAAGACAACGGCATGTCGCACATTTGCTGAAGAATGAAGAAGAGGCAGATGAAGTGTTTCCGATGTGACGATGACGGTACCATCTGGTTCAAAGACCGCATCGTGGTTCCCCGCAATGTGTAACTTCGGAAGAAGATTTTGGACGAAGCTCATTTGTCCAAATATTCTATTCATCCAGGAAGTAACAAAATGTACCAAGACTTAAAGAAGAAATTCCAGTGGACTCGGTTGAAGAGGGAGATAGTGCAGTACGTATTCGAGTGTGATATGTGTTAGTGAGTCAAAGCCGACCATCTGAAGACAGTCGGTCAGCTTCAACCTTTGAGCATACCGGCCTGGAAATGGGAGGACATCAGCATGGATTTCATTGTTGGATTACCTCTCACCTTTTGCAAGCATCACGCGATTGGGGTGATAGTCGACCGACTCACCAAGTCGGCTCACTTTATTCCAGTCAATGTCAAATATCTGACACGACAATATGCAAATTTGTATATTGCTAAGGTCCTGTGCCTACATAAAGTACCCCATACGATCATATCAGATCGTGGAACCTTATTCGTTGCTCAATTCTGGGAGCAGCTCCACGCATCTGTGGGTACCAAGTTGATTTGGAGCTCAGCTTACCATCCTCATACTGATGGTCAAACGGAGCGAGTAAACCATGTGCTAGAGGATATGATCCGTGCCTGTGCCATCCACCATGGTAAGAATTGGGATGACCATCTACCATTGGCGAAGTTTTCATACAACAATGGTTATTAGGCTAGCATCCAGATGGCACCATATGAAGCTCTTTATGGCTGGAAGTGCCGCACACCTTTGAACTGGTGTGAATCTATTGAACGGGTGATATATGGTATCGACTTGGTAAATGAAGCCGGAGAACGAGTACGAGTTATTCAAGCCGACCTCAAGGCTGCTCAGTCTCGTCAGAAAAGCTATGGGGACAAACGACGTCGACCCCTTCACTTTGATGTCGGCGATCACGTTTATGTTCGTGTATCCCCAATGAAAGGGATTCATCGCTTCGGAGTAAAAGGGAAGCTAGCTCCATGCTTCATTGGGCCATTTGCAGTAATTGAACAATGCGGATCTGTGGCCTATCGGCTAGAGCTACCAGCGTCGCTTTCAAGGGTCCACCATGTGTTTCATATTTCGCAGTTGAGAAAATGTCTCAAGGGCCCAACTGATGTCCGTATAGAGGATTTGGAAGCTCTCCAACCAGATCTTACTTACTCTCAGCATCCAACCAAGATAATCGGTGAGAGGACTCGCACCACAAGAAGCTGCACCTTTCATTTCTACAAGGTCTTGTGCGGCAACCACATCGCTGAAGAAGCAACGTGGGAAAGCGAGGAATACCTTAGAGCAAACTATCCGGACTTCTTAGCGGCATATGTTCATTGGATCTTTTTATTTTATCCTTCCTATTGTAATCTCGGCACGAGATTCTTTTAAGGGGGGGGGGGATGTAAAATCCCAGTTTTTCCATAATATAAAGTTCAGATATCAGTTTGTTTTTGACCATGGTGGACATCAATTTTGGATGTACACATGAACTTGATATCATCAAGAATATTTCTTTCACTCATATTCAAAGTTTATTTACATGAGGGATAGACTTCACCAATGATCCTAGGATAATTCAAGTGACCTTTCTACAAATTTTGGAGTTTATTTTAATGGGAATTGCTAGGGCAAAAACCATATGCAGTACTAAATATATTCAAATTATTTCAAAACTTGGATAAAGCTACTGTACATTTGGGCCCTGTCAAAATAATCAAATTTGAGGCTATACATTTTTCCATGACCTCATAATACTCCAAATAGCACCCCTGCAAATTTTCATAATTTTTTAAGCTCATTTGCTATTTAATTCAGTGACTCCATTAAATTTCATTCAAATTCAAATTTGAATTTGAATTCCAGTTGAAACTTGTCCAAATTTGAAATCAAATTTCAGAATCTGACTCTAGACATTTGATTTGGCTTCTCCACAAAAATCTAGGATTTTTGGATCAAGTTTGGTAAGGGAATTAAAGTTTCAGAGAGGATTGACTTGAAGGGGCAGTGGGACCCACAAGTCATAGAGGCATTATTATCAGTGTTCTGCCGCCGAAATCCCGTCGCCGCTCCGCTCGACACCACACGCATGCAAAGCTCCAGCGAGCTGCCTGCTTGCCTGTTCGCCGCGCACACTAAAGCCGCAGCTGCCGCCACCGCCTCCTGCCACTTCCCTCACTCCTCCGTTCCCTTTTCGCGTTTTCCCCTCCGCTCGCGCGCCGCCGACCTTCCCTCGGAACTCCGGCAATAAATTGCCATCGAGCCAAGGATTGATCATGAGTTATTTACCAAAACTGTTAACAACTTACTTGCACATCTCCTCAACCTTTTGGTTTGGTGTTTCCTCACCCGGTTGTGCGGTATACCGCATTTTTCCAACGACTGCGGGAGAAGCTGCCAAGAACCGTCCCTGCTCCACCGTTGACAAGCCGGGGGAAGCCTCTACAGGCCCCAACTTCTATAAGATAAAGGTGTGTTATCGCGCATTACGCATGCTCACCAAGTTTTAAGCCATGCCATACCTAATAGCGTTCTTATTTCCATTTTTCCTCATGATAGTTCATACTGAGGTCCGTAGATCATCGGTTTAATTCCGTTTCTTCGTGCAACTATTTTTCAATCCAATGGAGGATTATATTCTATACCTCCTAGCGCACCATACACTACAAGGATTCCGACCTGTTGCAATGATTGTACTGCAATGAATACTAAATCGTTGCAGTAAGCTTGGCCTTTTGCCACGATTCGCTAGTTCGTGGCACTAGGATCTATCGCCACGGAACACAATCGTTGCATTAGGATCTGTCGCCACGATTCACTAGTTTGTGGCGTCAGGATGCAAATGCAACAGATCACAATCGTTGCATTAGGATCTGTTGCCACGAAATAATGGTTCGTGGCATTACAGCTTAATTGCCACGGAAAACAGTCGTTGCATTAGGATCTGTTGCCACAAATTACTGGTTCGTGGCGTTAAACTTTATTGCCACGGAACACAGTCATTGCATTAGGATCTATTGCCCCGAAATATTGGTTCGTGGCGTTACAGCTTTATTGCCACGGAACACGGTCGTTGCATTAGGATTTGTTGCCACGAATTACTGGTTAGTGGCGTTACAACTTTATTGCCATGGAACACAGTCGTTGCATTGGGATCTGTTGCTACGAATCAGCAAACAGTTGCATTTGGACCGTAATGCAACGAAACAGAATCGTTGCATTAGGATGTGTTGCCACGATACTCTGGTTCGTGGCGTTACAGATTTATTGCCACAGAACACAATCGTTGCATTAGGATCTGTTGCCACGAATTACTGGTTCGTGGCGTTACAGCTTTATTGCCACGGAACATAGTCGTTGCATTAGGATCTGTTGCCACGAAATACTGGTTCGTGGCTTACAGCTTTGTTGCCACGGAACACAGTCGTTGCATTAGGATCTGTTGCCACGAGTCAGCAAACAGTTGCATTTGGACCATAATGCAACGAAACAGAATCATTGCATTAGGATGTGTTGCCACGAAATACTAGTTTGTGGCGTTACAACTTTATTGCCACGAAATACAATCGTTGCATTAGGATCTATTGCCATGAATTACTGGTTCGTGGTGTTACAGCTTTATTGCCACAGAACACAGTCGTTGCATTAGGATCTGTTGCCACGAAATACTGGTTCGTGGCGTTACAGCTTTATTGCCTTGGAACACAGTCGTTGCATTAGGATCTGTTGCAACGAATCAGCAAACAGTTGCATTTGGACCGTAATGCAATGAAATAGAATCGTTGCATTAGGATGTGTTGCCACGAAATACTGGTTCGTGGCATTACAGCTTTATTGCCACGGAACACAGTCGTTGCATTAGGATCTGTTGCCACGAATTACTAGTTAGTGGCGTTACAGCTTTATTGCCAAAGAACACAGTCGTCACATTAGGATCTGTTGCCATGAATTACTGGTTCGTGACGTTACAGCTTTATTGCCACGGAACACAGTCGTTGAATTAGGATCTGTTGCCATGAATCAGCAAACAGTTGCATTTGGACCGTAATGCAACGAAACAGAATCGTTGCATTAGGATGTGTTGCCACGAAATACTGGTTCATGGCGTTACAACTTTATTGCCACGGAACAGAGTCGTTGCATTAGGATCTGTTGCCACGAATTAGCAAACAATATTCGCGTTAGTGCTGATCAATGATGTTCATTACTTTTTGCCTCCCGACGACTTAGTGCTGGACTAAAGACGCTGATGATCCGTAACATACTCAACGATGTAAAACATCAGGTATTAACGCATCAACAAATATGAGGGGGAGAATACCAACGTGCAGATTTAAAAGTACCGCAAGTGATTTCAACGCATGCGCTGCGTGCGTCTAAGGTGCCTCGGTGGCTGGCGCGCACGTAAGCTCGGTGCGCCTGGTCGCATCAG
Organism: Tuctoria greenei; assembly: GCA_036927565.1. NCBI lineage: Eukaryota > Viridiplantae > Streptophyta > Magnoliopsida > Poales > Poaceae > Tuctoria > Tuctoria greenei. Next base: position 153,232,305 of record JAYESD010000007.1, read on the forward strand.
CTGCCTGTACAAATGGCTACGGCTTGAATGAAGGATGAAACCTTATGCGGCAAACAGCAACGTATAATACTTCCTCCGCCCCAACTCAACTCTATTTCTTTTTTGGTCGAACTAATTACCTTTGATAAATGATTTATATGGAATTTATTAACTTCAATAACATGTATACTAGATTGTATATTATGGAAATATTTTTCATGGTGAATCTAAAAGTACAATTCTTGTATTTTTAAAATAGATCAAAATTCCGTAAATCTGAAAGATAGATTTGACGAAACCTAAGACTTCCCTTTGAAAAAGTTTTATACTGTATATCCCATATACTACTAAGTAAATTAGGGGTGGGCAAATAAACCGAGACTGAAAAACCAAAACCGATAAAACCGAGACTGGAACTGAAAAGAACGAAATATCGGGTATCGGGTACTTTTCGGGTAGCAAATATAAATAACTGAAAAATAAATGTCGGGTTAGAACGGATGAATTCATTGTGGACCTACATGTCACGTACTTAATTATACTAAAAATCATCATCTTCGTTGTCGTCCCCCCACAATGGAGCTACATGACAATCATTGGTATATGTATCGTCGTCGTTGACGTCTTCATTTTCTGATGCAACTCCATCTACCTCAAACCGATCACCTGACGTTGTCTTTATAAGAGTGGAAGCATCGCTGCTGGCTCCCTCAATGTCATTCCTAGCCCATGCGGTTGTATCCTCATTATTGATATCATCAGTAAGCAGATCATCATGAAATGTCTCAGCCTCCATCGTCTCAGTCACATTATTTTCACTATCTCCAGGGGGCATGGCAAAAAGGTTCCATGGCTTCATTTTAACAACTGTAGCCCATTTAGGATGCTTCACACTTGGAACATAAAAAGCTTGTTCTGCTTGGGTGGCTAGAATGTAAGGCTCATACTGGAATCGAAACAGAGTAGTGTCAACATCCATCATTCCGTATTGATCCTTTTTGTAGCCTCTGCTTTGGTTCTGACTGCTTCCAAAAGGCCGATCAAACCATTCACACTGAAATAACAGAACCTCTTGATTTTTTTCAAAATCAACAGCAATGATTTTCTTGATTACTCCAAACCAATCATGATCAGTGCCCCGAACAACAATACAACTGTTTTGGGTCCATAAATCTTTTTCCACATCTGTAGTTCGAATGAAGAAGCCATTGATGAATAACCGACTAAAATAACGTGCCCGACAATCAGGTCCTCTAGATAATGCATACAGATAATCGGTTGCTTTGCCTTCTTTAGTAATGTCATAATCTGTACACATTAGTATAACAGGGGTTATCGATGACAAACCAATTTCAGAACACATATTTGTTCAATATTTCATCAAAGTGCAAACTTGCATGTACTTACTCGTTTCTGAAACCAATCAACAAACTCATCTCTATGGCGTTTATCAACATCACAAGAATGAATCTTTTTCATCTCTTCAATATGCTGGCGGGCCGCCGGCGGAACCTTTCAACCATGCCGCAGTGGTCCGACCTGGCGGCCTCACGACGGAGCTCATCATCCACCTGGATCACTACCTTGACTATACGCTGCCAATCCACCCCAACTCCCCGCCCTCCTCTTCATCAGGTGACACTTCTGACGGACACTCCTTGGTGTCCTCGAACTCTTCGGGGGACACCTTCCCGCGGCCGAGGAGATTCTACTGGCAGCGTGGCGAAGTGGATGAGGCGGATAAGCAGCTCTTTTAGTATGGCTACCAAAGTTTCCTAGCTCATGTGTTACGTTTCCTATGGAAACTAAAAATCCTTTATAAATCCTATCCTTCAAAGGGAGCCTATGTTTGGGAGGATTACGACTGGATTAATTTCTGTGAAAAGATTTCCTGTTTAACATTTCGGTTGTCCTTCCTTTTTTCAAACATTTTCTTCCTCGTATTGTCTTCACTTTTTTCTTTCCAATCCTAGCTACCGGCCTGTTGCATTTTCCTGTCACTACTACTTTACAGACTGCTTTGCAGGCCCCGCTGCGGGCGATCTCCTGGCAACTCCACCGGTTTGGGGACAAGGAGGAATTTTGCCTTTTTAAAGGACCCACATCTAATCAATAATATTACTTAAGAAGAAGTACATATCTTCACATGCGGTTGGTACTTAATAACCGTCAAGGAAGATTTTTATCTTAGTCGGGTATTACTTACCAACCGTTTGAGATAATGCCCGATACTGTTCTTCAGTTTCCTTATCCCTTGCTTCTTTTTTATTTAGATTCCAATATAAATACTCAAACATGTTTAGATTCTGCAAATTGTTTCCAGATTATATGATTCTTTCTTCTACATTTGTATAAAATTAACATATACCACCTGAACAAAAAATTTTAAAACTTGTATAGCTGACATTGTAATGTTTTGGTAAATATCAAATTAATTTATACTTACATATTATTCACATTTGTGTATCTCGTAAAAAAAAAGATCCTTCACTCAAATTTGTTTGTATGAACATATTTGTATCATTTATACATGTATGAATTTTGTTAATTTTTTTAAAAGCATTCCAACATGTCAAACTTCAAATTATCCATCATTCTAACTAAATGCTCATATACATATGAGGCATTCATCAAATTATGAACACACATTGATTCAAAGAAATTTACAAAAATCTGAAAAAATTCATAGAGGTTGGTATGATGAGTAAAAATGTCCACTAAAAAAATAAATGAAAAGGCATTATATTCATCAAGATAGAAAAATGAAAAATATCATTTGTTGTATGTTTTTTATGTTATGACCGATTTCAAAAGATTTATGAAGTGAAATTTAATGGTAACCTTTACTTATCAATAATATTACAAGAAAGTAGAATTTTGCCTTTTTAAAGGACCCACATGTAATCAAGAATATTAATTAAGAAGAAGTAAATATCTTCACAGGTGGTTGGTACTTAATAACCGTCAAGGAAGATTTTTATCTCAGTCGGGTATTACTTACCAACTGCCTGAGATAATCTTCTTCTTAGATGAGTTTGAATTACCAACCGCCTAAGATAATTACCTTATGATACCCGAGTATGAGGAACACGATGAACACACGATACATTCATTCATTCACACAGTTGAAGAACACAAAAGATACTCATTCATTAACAATATTCAATCACGCATCTCACAAAAGAACACAAGATACACGAGTAATATTCAGTCACATAGATGAACAAAGATAGATTTCATTCATTAACAATATTTACAAAATAGAAGCAACTAAAAACAAAAAAGAATAACTAATTTTTAGGATTGAAACCGCACATTAGTCAACACATAAACTTACCCTAACACCCTTCATCAATACATATCCTCCCACTTTCCATTCAATGCCAGCAAGTTGCTACGGCAACAAAGGACAATAGCTGAAAATGTGCAGAGCACACAGCTGACATGACCATACAGTGAAAGTAAAGTTGAGCTAGGACAAAAAAATTGGCTGGAAATAACTGCCTACACACCACTGATATGCACCGAATTTGGTTCGGCGAAGGGTGGCCCGATCTTCACGACAGGAGGTTCAAGAAAAAGATAACTTGCTGTAGAAACAGCGCGGATAACTAGCTTTATACCTGACCAAGGTTGGATGCGACCAAGCGACGGGGAGAGAGACACCGAAACCGCGAAGACTTCGACTCGATCTCCGAACGACCGCAGAACCACAACCGGAGCTAATCCACACAAGACGGGGCAGCCGTACTGGAACCCGCAGAGCACGAATTAGTGGATCTCAGAGAGATCTCCCCACAAGTTCAAGAAGAACAAGGAAGAACAAGGGTTGAGTAAGACACTCAAGCAGCTCGGCTGCAAATTTCACTGGAATAATCTTAATTCATCAAAGAGTTGCCCTTGGCTTACAAAAGAGGGATATTTATACCAACAACTAGTCTAAGAATAGATGTGAACTGAAAAATCCACGTGGGAAGGTGGAAGGCCAACTGGCTTGATCATTCATGCAGTGGTTCCCGCATGTCTTCTGGCCTTCTGGGTGGTCTTCAGTGTTTTAATCATAACTCCACCTAGAGACATCCAAAAGACATGGGACCAGATGCGTTGGAAAGATAATTTGATAACCTTTCACACAATGTGTAGCATGCTTCACGAAATATTGTAGTGATACAGTTTCTCACGGAAACTTGGATATCAGGCTGACGGTTGATCTTCTGAACAGTCTGCACCAAAAGCACTCGGCTGCCAAGCTGAAACCTCTAAAGCACTCGGCACTTAGTGGCATTTGAAAGTTGACTTCAACACCTTTCCAACAAGTACTCATGGACCTTCACAGCTTCTATGAATCAAGAGATATGACTGTTTCTTCATGACAGTTCTGCCAGGCCGAACTGGTTCGACGTAGTTCTCCTCTCTGGTTCAGTCTTGGCGTGTCCTTGTCATCCTCCTTGGTGAACCTGAGTAATAGAAACATGTACGATTTAGGAAGTATATAATTCTCATTAATAAATGGAATTTCACAAAATAGCGCGTGCACCTCTTGTTGTAGCTGTTTAGCTCGGCTACGAGTAATTGGTCCATCGACAACATGAGCTGGTGCAGCTTGACTTGATGATTGTTCCATCTTGCTTGATGTAATCGGTATACTTGATGGTATGGTCGGTGTGGGCATATCATCCTCCCCCCCTTGGAAAAGAGTCGTCCTCGACTCTTCCAATCCAAATAATGGAGAGAGGTCGGACACATTGAAACTGGTACTTACACCATAAGTACTTGGCAGATCAATTTCATAAGCGTTGTCATTGATCTTGCGCAGAACTTTGAATGGTCCGTCAGCCCGGGGTTGCAACTTGTTCTTGCGCAGCTCTGGAAAATGATCCTTTCGAAGGTGCACCCAAACCAAGTCCCCTGGTTCGAACAACACCTTCCTGCGACCCTTGTTAGCGTGCTTCTCATACTTCTTGGTCATCTTTTCAATATTGGCCCGAGCCCTATCATGAATGTTCTTGACAAATTCAGCTCGCTTGCTTGCATCAAAGTTCACACGTTCCTGCATGGGTAGAGACAAAAGATCTATGGGAGCAGTGGGTGTGAATCCATATACAATTTCAAATGGACAAAATTTAGTGGTTGAGTGTACTGCCCCTATTGTATGCAAACTCAACGTGTGGCAAGCTTTCTTCCCATAGTTTCAGATTCTTCTTAAGGACAGCTCGGAGCAACATTGATAGTGTTCGATTCACAACTTCAGTTTGGCCGTCCGTTTGTGGATGACATGTTGTGGAGAACAACAGTTTTGTCCCAAGTTTGCCCCACAATGTCTTCCAAAAGTAGCTCAAGAACTTGGTGTCACGATCCGACACAATGGTACGTGGCATTCCATGTAGTCGCACGATTTCCCTGAAAAATAATTCAGCAATACGGGAAGCATCGTCGCTCTTGTGGCAAGGAATAAAATGCGCCATTTTGCTGAAACGATCAACCACAACAAAAATTGAATCCCTTCCCCCTTTGGTTCGTGGTAACCCAAGAACAAAATCCATTGAAATATCCTCCCAAGGTGCATTAGGAATAGGAAGGGGAGTATATAAACCATGAGGGTTCAGACGAGACTTAGCTTTGTGACAGTTTTCGCAGCGAAGAACATGTCTCTCTACATCTCGTCGCATTTTTGGCCAAAAGAAATGGTCGGCCAGCACTTGCTCCGTCTTCTTGGCTCCAAAATGGCCCATAAGTCCACCTGCATGAGCTTCCTGCACGAGTAAAAGTCGAACAGAGCAATCTGGAATACAAAGTTTGTTAGTGCGAAATAAAAATCCATCATGCACATGATACTTTTCCCATCCTTTTCCAATACGGCACTTGGCATATGGTTCAGCAAAGTACGAATCAGTGGCATATAATTCCTTTATACTTTCCAATCCAAGAATTTTAGCATCAAGTTGTGTGAGCAAAGCATGACGTCGAGATAAAGCATCAGCTACAATGTTGTCTTGACCTTTCTTATATTTGACAATATAAGGGAAGGACTCAATAAATTCACTCCACTTAGCATGTCGTTTATTCAGTTTTAGTTGTCCCTTAATATGTTTCAATGATTCATGGTCTGAATGTATTATAAATTCTTTAGAATAAAGGTAGTGTTGCCAAGTTTCCAAACTCCGAACGAGAGCATATAATTCTTTATCATAAACTGAATAATTCAAAGTCGGGCCACTTAGCTTTTCACTGAAGAATGCAATTGGTCTCTTTTCTTGCATCAGCACGCCTCCAATCCCAACTCCACTTGCATCACATTCAATTTCAAATGTCTTGTTGAAATCAGGAAGTGCAAGGACTGGGGATGTTGTGAGCTTCCTCTTTAATTCTTCAAAAGCATTTTGTTGTGCTTCTCCCCATTTGAATGGTATGTCTTTCTTGGACAGCTCATTGATTGGAGCAGCGATCGTGCTGAAATCTTTCACGAAGCGCCGGTAGAAACCAACAAGTCCAAGGAAGCTTCTCACTTGGCTCACGTTCTGTGGGGGCCTCCATTCGTGTATAGCCTTGACTTTCTCAACATCCACCTCCACGCCTTGTCCTGAAACAACAAAACCAAGGAAAACTACCTTGTCGGTGCAGAAGGTGCACTTCTCAAGGTTAGCGTACAATTTTTGTTTACGCAGGACAACAAGTACGCTCTGGATATGTGCAACATGTTCTTCAAGTGTCTTGCTGTAGATTAGGATGTCATCAAAATAAACCACAACAAATTTACCAATGAAAGTTCTAAGCACATGATTCATTAATCGCATAAATGTACTAGGTGCATTGGTTAAACCGAAGGGCATCACAAACCATTCATACAATCCAAATTTTGTTTTGAAGGCTGTTTTCCACTCATCTCCTTCTTTCATACGAATCTGATGATAGCCACTTCTTAAGTCAATTTTAGTGAAAAATTTAGCACCACTAAGTTCATCAAGCATGTCATCTAAGCGAGGAATGGGATGCCTATATCTTACTGTGATGTTGTTAATTGCACGACAATCCACACATAGTCTCCAAGACCCATCTTTCTTAGGCACTAAAAGAACAGGGACAGCACAAGGGGAAAGACTTTCCTGTACATACCCTTTTTTCATCAATTCCTCCACTTGTCGCTGAATTTCTTTTGTCTCCTCTGGGTTGGTGCGGTATGCAGCCCTGTTCGGAAGTGACGCACCAGGAACCAAGTCAATTTGATGCTCGATCCCTCTCTTAGGTGGCAGCCCTGGTGGTACTTCGTCCGGAAAGACATCTTCATATTCCTGCAAAACATTCAAAAGAGTACTCGGCAGGGTAGAGGGTAAGGCATTAGTAGAAAGAAAAGTGTCCTTGTACATAAGTACAAAGAACATGGCATTGGGTTCACTCAATGCTTTGATATCCCCCTTCCTAGCTATCATTACTAAACCCTCTTTTCCCAGTTTCTGGGTTCCTTGCAGCTGTGGGGTTTGATTTGGCTGTGGACACTCTTCCTTACTATTTTTGTGGCTCACTCGCAAGTGGTGCTCGCTCTCGCGCTGTTTCTTCCTGATATCATCCTTCAAAATTTCTTCCGGTGTCAAAGGAAGCAAGGAAATTCGCTCTCCTTTGTACACAAAAGACAGCTTGTTGGTCCTTCCAAAAATCTGGACATCACGATCATATAGCCATGGTCGACCGAGCAGAAGCTGGCAGGCTTGCATAGGCACCACGTCGCACTCCACATGATCATTATATTTACCAATAGAGAATGGTACAGTCACAGTATGACTGACACGTAGCGCACCACAATCATTAAGCCACTGCATCTTGTATGGACTAGGATGACACCGTGGTTTCAGTCCCAATCTGTCCACCAATTCTTGGCTAGCAATATTGTTGCAGCTACCATTATCAACGATGATGCGACACACCTTATCTTTGATTATTCCACGGGTATGGAACAAATTATGTCGCTGCCCGTTGTCTTCCTTTTCTGCTGTTACACTAAGCACTCGTAGAGAAATAAAGCAATTATGTTCTCCTTCTTCAGGCTGGATCTCATTCCCTTCCTCCTCAATTTCTTCATCACATATCTGTCCAGCATCCTCCGGATCACTCTCGGATTCCCATTCACCTTTCTCATTCAACAACATGGTCCTCTTGCTTGGGCATTGGGCAGCAATGTGCCCACGGCCGTGGCATTTATGGCATACAATTTCTCTGCTTCGAGAAGAAGATGTAGCTCCCGAGGCATTGCTGTGGGCTGCTGAACTTGCAGCGGGTCGCTGCTGAGTTGTTGGTGATGACGCGGTGGAGGCTGCCATCTTCGATGGAACAAATGATTGAGAAGACCTGGCTGCAGCCCCTTGAGATCGTCCACCACCATAGGAAGTACTTGACTGCTGTTTGCGCCATGGGGCGGAAATAGAATAACTTCCGTAAGATTTTCCACGTGACTCTTGCTGAATCTTTTTCTCTGTTCGCATAGCTTGATCAACAAGATCCTGCAATGTACGATATGGAAACATCTCCACAAAACCAGAAATTTCTTCATTAAGACCTCCTAGAAATCTTGCCATTGTTGACTCTGCATCTTCTCTTATTCCCGCCCGCACCAACAGCAGCTCCATCTCCTTGAAATACTCATCAACTGATCTCTTCCCTTGCTTTAACATTTGCAACCGGTTCCTGAGATCACGCTGATAGCTAGATGGCACGAATCGCCTTCTCATCACTTGCTTCATCTCCTCCCATGTATTGATATATCCACGTCCCAAATCACGTTGATTCTCCTGCACTTGGTTCCACCAAGTGAGAGCGTATCCAGAGAATTCCACCGAAGCAAGATTCACACGGCGCTGAGCCGAAAGATTATGTACTCGGAATATTTGATCACACTGCTCAACCCATTCAAGAAATTCATCAGGATTCTCCTTTCCAGTAAACTTTGCAATACTCAATTTGACACGAGCGATGTTATCTGGGTTGTCATGAGGACGTCGACCACGATGGTATTCCCTTTCTTCAAAATCAGCAGGCCGGCGATGATGACGCCGAACAAACTTGCCACGTCGACCGGAAGGATTTTCATCATCATGAGATCCTTCTTCATGATCTTGATCTTCAAACTCATCGTCTTCAAAATGCACGCGGCGACCATCAGCATTGCGCCTATGTGCGCGACGCCCACCATGGTAATTATTAAAATCAGCATGGCGACCACCAGCAGATCCGTCAGGGCCATGTCCGAAGCGATTGAATTCATGGCTGAAACCAGAATTCTCATCGCCGGACTCCTCTCGATGATGGTCCTCTTGATCACGACATGCTCGACGTCCTCCAGCCGCGGGAAGACGCTCATCGAGGAGCCTGCCCATGGCCTCCATTAGTGAATCAGCCATGCGACGCATCTCATCCCGTGAGACAGGGGGTTCCCTATCACCATGGTGTCCACCATGAACACTTGAATCTGAGCCTGCCATGTTAGGAGCAGCAAGAAAAAAAATATATATGTGGACACACTCGATCTCACCTCTTACTTACCCAAGTTCTTGCCTGATCTCAAGAACTGTGATGGTGCTGGTGTGACAGCTTCAACGGAGGTGGTAAAGAGGCCGTAAGGAGTACAAATCGAAAGTCCCGGTTTATGTTTTTAGTGGAGCTATAGGTGGCTGAACAAGGCAGGCTACGGTACTGCCAATCAAGTGAAAAAATGATGTGCTCAAAAGATAATTTTTTTTTTGCTGCTATCAAGATTACCACCAACTTGGATTTGAAAACTGAAAATTTCAACACCCAACCGTAACACAAAATTCTTCACAATCTTTTCACTTGTGCTCTCTTTTTTTTACTGTATTCTTTTTTTTATAACACTAACAGGGGTGCTGATTACAAAAGATATAGGTAACCGGTGGTGACGAGCAACTGGAAGAAAACAAACACAAGATAACAGTACCGTCAAAGGGCTATAGGTATATATTTTTTTTTAGGCTTTGGACTATAGGACAAACAAATATATGTAAAAGATAAACACTGGAATGAATATGTGGATGGTGAAAACTGTAACGGATTGAAAAAAGGGTGGGAGGGTGGGTGATAAAAAAATGAACCTACCGTGACAACGATAGCTCTGATTACCACATGATATGCACCGAATTTGGTTCGGCGAAGGGTGGCCCGATCTTCACGACAGGAGGTTCAAGAAAAAGATAACTTGCTGTAGAAACAGCGTGGATAACTAGCTTTATACCTGACCAAGGTTGGATGCGACCAAGCGACGGGGAGAGAGACACCGAAACCGCGAAGACTTCGACTCGATCTCCGAACGACCGCAGAACCACAACCGGAGCTAATCCACACAAGACGGGGCAGCCGTACTGGAACCGCAGAGCACGAATTAGTGGATCTCAGAGAGATCTCCCCACAAGTTCAAGAAGAACAAGGAAGAACAAGGGTTGAGTAAGACACTCAAGCAGCTCGGCTGCAAATTTCACTGGAATAATCTTAATTCATCAAAGAGTTGCCCTTGGCTTACAAAAGAGGGATATTTATACCAACAACTAGTCTAAGAATAGATGTGAACTGAAAAATCCACGTGGGAAGGTGGAAGGCCAACTGGCTTGATCATTCATGCAGTGGTCATCAATTTCCCGCATGTCTTCTGGCCTTCTGGGTGGTCTTCAGTGTTTTAATCATAACTCCACCTAGAGACATCCAAAAGACATGGGACCAGATGCGTTGGAAAGATAATTTGATAACCTTTCACACAATGTGTAGCATGCTTCACGAAATATTGTAGAGTGATACAGTTTCTCACGGAAACTTGGATATCAGGCTGACTGTTGATCTTCTGAACAGTCTGCACCAAAAGCACTCGGCTGCCAAGCTGAAACCTCTAAAGCACTCGGCACTTAGTGGCATTTGAAAGTTCACTTCAACACCTTTCCAACAAGTACTCATGGACCTTCACAGCTTCTATGAATCAAGAGATATGACTGTTTCTTCATGACAGTTCTGCCAGGCCGAACTGGTTCGACGTAGTTCTCCTCTCTGGTTCAGTCTTGGCGTGTCCTTGTCATCCTCCTTGGTGAACCTGAGTAATAGAAACATGTACGATTTAGGAAGTATATAATTCTCATTAATAAATGGAATTTCACAAAATAGCGCGTGCACCTCTTGTTGTAGCTGTTTAGCTCGGCTACGAGTAATTGGTCCATCGACAACATGAGCTGGTGCAGCTTGACTTGATGATTGTTCCATCTTGCTTGATGTAATCGGTATACTTGATGGTATGGTCGGTGTGGGCATATCATCCTCCCCCCTTGAAAAAGAGTCGTCCTCGACTCTTCCAATCCAAAGAATGGAGAGAGGTCGGACACATTGAAACTGGTACTTACACCATAAGTACTTGGCAGATCAATTTCATAAGCGTTGTCATTGATCTTGCGCAGAACTTTGAATGGTCCGTCAGCCCGGGGTTGCAACTTGTTCTTGCGCAGCTCTGGAAAACGATCCTTTCGAAGGTGCACCCAAACCAAGTCCCCTGGTTCGAACAACACCTTCCTGCGACCCTTGTTAGCGTGCTTCTCATACTTCTTGGTCATCTTTTCAATATTGGCCCGAGCCCTATCATGAATGTTCTTGAAAAATTCAGCTCGCTTGCTTGCATCAAAGTTCACACGTTCCTGCATGGGTAGAGACAAAAGATCTATGGGAGCAGTGGGTGTGAATCCATATACAATTTCAAATGGACAAAATTTAGTGGTTGAGTGTACTGCCCTATTGTATGCAAACTCAACGTGTGGCAAGCTTTCTTCCCATAGTTTCAGATTCTTCTTAAGGACAGCTCGGAGCAACATTGATAGTGTTCGATTCACAACTTCAGTTTGGCCGTCCGTTTGTGGATGACATGTTGTGGAGAACAACAGTTTTGTCCCAAGTTTGCCCCACAATGTCTTCCAAAAGTAGCTCAAGAACTTGGTGTCACGATCCGACACAATGGTACGTGGCATTCCATGTAGTCGCACGATTTCCCTGAAAAATAATTCAGCAATACGGGAAGCATCGTCGCTCTTGTGGCAAGGAATAAAATGTGCCATTTTGCTGAAACGATCAACCACAACAAAAATTGAATCCCTTCCCCCTTTGGTTCGTGGTAACCCAAGAACAAAATCCATTGAAATATCCTCCCAAGGTGCATTAGGAATAGGAAGGGGAGTATATAAACCATGAGGGTTCATACGAGACTTAGCTTTGTGACAGTTTTCGCAGCGAAGAACATGTCTCTCTACATCTCGTCGCATTTTTGGCCAAAAGAAATGGTCGGCCAGCACTTGCTCCGTCTTCTTGGCTCCAAAATGGCCCATAAGTCCACCTGCATGAGCTTCCTGCACGAGTAAAAGTCGAACAGAGCAATCTGGAATACAAAGTTTGTTAGTGCGAAATAAAAATCCATCATGCACATGATACTTTTCCCATCCTTTTCCAATACGGCACTTGGCATATGGTTCAGCAAAGTACGAATCAGTGGCATATAATTCCTTTATACTTTCCAATCCAAGAATTTTAGCATCAAGTTGTGTGAGCAAAGCATGACGTCGAGATAAAGCATCAGCTACAATATTGTCTTGACCTTTCTTATATTTGACAATATAAGGGAAGGACTCAATAAATTCACTCCACTTAGCATGTCGTTTATTCAGTTTTAGTTGTCCCTTAATATGTTTCAATGATTCATGGTCTGAATGTATTATAAATTCTTTAGAATAAAGGTAGTGTTGCCAAGTTTCCAAACTCCGAACGAGAGCATATAATTCTTTATCATAAACTGAATAATTCAAAGTCGGGCCACTTAGCTTTTCACTGAAGAATGCAATTGGTCTCTTTTCTTGCATCAGCACGCCTCCAATCCCAACTCCACTTGCATCACATTCAATTTCAAATGTCTTGTTGAAATCAGGAAGTGCAAGGACTGGGGATGTTGTGAGCTTCCTCTTTAATTCTTCAAAAGCATTTTGTTGTGCTTCTCCCCATTTGAATGGTATGTCTTTCTTGGACAGCTCATTGATTGGAGCAGCGATCGTGCTGAAATCTTTCACGAAGCGCCGGTAGAAACCAACAAGTCCAAGGAAGCTTCTCACTTGGCTCACGTTCTGTGGGGGCCTCCATTCGTGTATAGCCTTGACTTTCTCAACATCCACCTCCACGCCTTGTCCTGAAACAACAAAACCAAGGAAAACTACCTTGTCGATGCAGAAGGTGCACTTCTCAAGGTTAGCGTACAATTTTTGTTTACGCAGGACAACAAGTACGCTCTGGATATGTGCAACATGTTCTTCAAGTGTCTTGCTGTAGATTAGGATGTCATCAAAATAAACCACAACAAATTTACCAATGAAAGTTCTAAGCACATGATTCATTAATCGCATAAATGTACTAGGTGCATTGGTTAAACCGAAGGGCATCACTAACCATTCATACAATCCAAATTTTGTTTTGAAGGCTGTTTTCCACTCATCTCCTTCTTTCATACGAATGTGATGATAGCCACTTCTTAAGTCAATTTTAGTGAAAAATTTAGCACCACTAAGTTCATCAAGCATGTCATCTAAGCGAGGAATGGGATGCCTATATCTTACTGTGATGTTGTTAATTGCACGACAATCCACACATAGTCTCCAAGACCCATCTTTCTTAGGCACTAAAAGAACAGGGACAGCACAAGGGGAAAGACTTTCCTGTACATACCCTTTTTTCATCAATTCCTCCACTTGTCGCTGGATTTCTTTTGTCTCCTCTGGGTTGGTGCGGTATGCAGCCCTGTTCGGAAGTGACGCACCAGGAACCAAGTCAATTTGATGCTCGATCCCTCTCTTAGGTGGCAGCCCTGGTGGTACTTCGTCCGGAAAGACATCTTCATATTCCTGCAAAACATTCAAAAGAGTACTCGGCAGGGTAGAGGGTAAGGCATTAGTAGAAAGAAAAGTGTCCTTGTACATAAGTACAAAGAACATGGCATTGGGTTCACTCAATGCTTTGATATCCCCCTTCCTAGCTATCATTACTAAACCCGCTTTTCCCAGTTTCTGGGTTCCTTGCAGCTGTGGGGTTTGATTTGGCTGTGGACACTCTTCCTTACTATTTATGTGGCTCACTCGCAAGTGGTGCTCGCTCTCGCGCTGTTTCTTCCTGATATCATCCTTCAAAATTTCTTCCGGTGTCAAAGGAAGCAAGGAAATTCGCTCTCCTTTGTACACAAAAGACAGCTTGTTGGTCCTTCCAAAAATCTGGACATCACGATCATATAGCCATGGTCGACCGAGCAGAAGCTGGCAGGCTTGCATAGGCACCACGTCGCACTCCACATGATCATTATATTTACCAATAGAGAATGGTACAGTCACAGTATGATTGACACGTAGCGCACCACAATCATTAAGCCACTGCATCTTGTATGGACTAGGATGACACCGTGGTTTCAGTCCCAATCTGTCCACCAATTCTTGGCTAGCAATATTGTTGCAGCTACCATTATCAACGATGATGCGACACACCTTATCTTTGATTATTCCACGGGTATGGAACAAATTATGTCGCTGCCCGTTGTCTTCCTTTTCTGCTGTTACACTAAGCACTCGTAGAGAAATAAAGCAATTATGTTCTCCTTCTTCAGGCTGGATCTCATTCCCTTCCTCCTCAATTTCTTCATCACATATCTGTCCAGCATCCTCCGGATCACTCTCGGATTCCCATTCACCTTTCTCATTCAACAACATGGTCCTCTTGCTTGGGCATTGGGCAGCAATGTGCCCACGGCCGTGGCATTTATGGCATACAATTTCTCTGCTTCGAGAAGAAGATGTAGCTCCCGAGGCATTGCTGTGGGCTGCTGAACTTGCAGCGGGTCGCTGCTGAGTTGTTGGTGATGACGCGGTGGAGGCTGCCATCTTCGATGGAACAAATGATTGAGAAGACCTGGCTGCAGCCCCTTGAGATCGTCCACCACCATAGGAAGTACTTGACTGCTGTTTGCGCCATGGGGCAGAAATAGAATAACTTCCGTAAGATTTTCCACGTGACTCTTGCTGAATCTTTTTCTCTGTTCGCATAGCTTGATCAACAAGATCCTGCAATGTACGATATGGAAACATCTCCACAAAACCAGAAATTTCTTCATTAAGACCTCCTAGAAATCTTGCCATTGTTGACTCTGCATCTTCTCTTATTCCCGCCCGCACCAACAGCAGCTCCATCTCCTTGAAATACTCATCAACTGATCTCTTCCCTTGCTTTAACATTTGCAACCGGTTCCTGAGATCACGCTGATAGCTAGATGGCACGAATCGCCTTCTCATCACTTGCTTCATCTCCTCCCATGTATTGATATATCCACGTCCCAAATCACGTTGATTCTCCTGCACTTGGTTCCACCAAGTGAGAGCGTATCCAGAGAATTCCACCGAAGCAAGATTCACACGGCGCTGAGCCGAAAGATTATGTACTCGGAATATTTGATCACACTGCTCAACCCATTCAAGAAATTCATCAGGATTCTCCTTTCCAGTAAACTTTGGAATACTCAATTTGACACGAGCGATGTTATCTGGGTTGTCATGAGGACGTCGACCACGATGGTATTCCCTTTCTTCAAAATCAGCAGGCCGGCGATGATGACGCCGAACAAACCTGCCACGTCGACCGAAAGGATTTTCATCATCATGAGATCCTTCTTCATGATCTTGATCTTCAAACTCATCGTCTTCAAAATGCACGCGGCGACCATCAGCATTGCGCCTATGTGCGCGACGCCCACCATGGTAATTATTAAAATCAGCATGGCGACCACCAGCAGATCCGTCAGGGCCATGTCCGAAGCGATTGAATTCATGGCTGAAACCAGAATTCTCATCGCCGGACTCCTCTTGATGATGGTCCTCTTGATCACGACATGCTCGACGTCCTCCAGCCGCGGGAAGACGCTCATCGAGGAGCCTGCCCATGGCCTCCATTAGTGAATCAGCCATGCGACGCATCTCATCCCGTGAGACAGGGGGTTCCCTATCACCATGGTGTCCACCATGAACACTTGAATCTGAGCCTGCCATGTTAGGAGCAGCAAGAAAAAAAATATATATGTGGACACACTCGATCTCACCTCTTACTTACCCAAGTTCTTGCCTGATCTCAAGAACTGTGATGGTGCTGGTGTGACAGCTTCAACGGAGGTGGTAAAGAGGCCGTAAGGAGTACAAATCGAAAGTCCCGGTTTATGTTTTTAGTGGAGCTATAGGTGGCTGAACAAGGCAGGCTACGGTACTGCCAATCATGTGAAAAAATGATGTGCTCAAAAGATAATTTTTTTTTTTGCTGCTATCAAGATTACCACCAACTTGGATTTGAAAACTGAAAATTTCAACACCCAACCGTAACACAAAATTCTTCACAATCTTTTCACTTGTGCTCTCTTTTTTTTTACTGTATTCTTTTTTTTATAACACTAACAGGGGTGCTGATTACAAAAGATATAGGTAACCGGTGGTGACAAGCAACTGGAAGAAAACAAACACAAGATAACAGTACCGTCAAAGGGCTATAGGTATATATTTTTTTTTTTAGGCTTTGGACTATAGGACAAACAAATATATGTAAAAGATAAACACTGGAATGAATATGTGGATGGTGAAAACTGTAACGGATTGAAAAAAGGGTGGGAGGGTGGGTGATAAAAAAATGAACCTACCGTGACAACGATAGCTCTGATTACCACATGATATGCACCGAATTTGGTTCGGCGAAGGGTGGCCCGATCTTCACGACAGGAGGTTCAAGAAAAAGATAACTTGCTTTAGAAACAGCGCGGATAACTAGCTTTATACCTGACCAAGGTTGGATGCGACCAAGCGACGGGGAGAGAGACACCGAAACCGCGAAGACTTCGACTCGATCTCCGAACGACCGCAGAACCACAACCGGAGCTAATCCACACAAGACGGGGCAGCCGTACTGGAACCCGCAGAGCACGAATTAGTGGATCTCAGAGAGATCTCCCCACAAGTTCAAGAAGAACAAGGAAGAACAAGGGTTGAGTAAGACACTCAAGCAGCTCGGCTGCAAATTTCACTGGAATAATCTTAATTCATCAAAGAGTTGCCCTTGGGTTACAAAAGAGGGATATTTATACCAACAACTAGTCTAAGAATAGATGTGAACTGAAAAATCCACGTGGGAAGGTGGAAGGCCAACTGGCTTGATCATTCATGCAGTGGTCATCAATTTCCCGCATGTCTTCTGGCCTTCTGGGTGGTCTTCAGTGTTTTAATCATAACTCCACCTAGAGACATCCAAAAGACATGGGACCAGATGCGTTGGAAAGATAATTTGATAACCTTTCACACAATGTGTAGCATGCTTCACGAAATATTGTAGAGTGATACAGTTTCTCACGGAAACTTGGATATCAGGCTGACTGTTGATCTTCTGAACAGTCTGCACCAAAAGCACTCGGCTGCCAAGCTGAAACCTCTAAAGCACTCGGCACTTAGTGGCATTTGAAAGTTCACTTCAACACCTTTCCAACAAGTACTCATGGACCTTCACAGCTTCTATGAATCAAGAGATATGACTGTTTCTTCATGACAGTTCTGCCAGGCCGAACTGGTTCGACGTAGTTCTCCTCTCTGGTTCAGTCTTGGCGTGTCCTTGTCATCCTCCTTGGTGAACCTGAGTAATAAAAACATGTACGATTTAGGAAGTATATAATTCTCATTAATAAATGGAATTTCACAAAGTAGCGCGTGCACCTCTTGTTGTAGCTGTTTAGCTCGGCTACGAGTAATTGGTCCATCGACAACATGAGCTGGTGCAGCTTGACTTGATGATTGTTCCATCTTGCTTGATGTAATCGGTATACTTGATGGTATGGTCGGTGTGGGCATATCAGATCCACTAATTCGTGCTCTGCGGGTTCCAGTACGGCTGCCCCGTCTTGTGTGGATTAGCTCCGGTTGTGGTTCTGCGGTCGTTCGGAGATCGAGTCGAAGTCTTCGCGGTTTCGGTGTCTCTCTCCTCGTCGCTTGGTCGCATCCAACCTTGGTCAGGTATAAAGCTAGTTATCCGCGCTGTTTCTACAGCAAGTTATCTTTTTCTTGAACCTCCTGTCGTGAAGATCGGGCCACCCTTCGCCGAACCAAATTCGGTGCATATCAACCACCATCCCTCTTCTCCGCGCGTACTAAAAATCACCGGGCATCTCATCGTCTTCTCCGTGCGTACTAATAAAGAGTAGTAAGACGACACACCATCCTCTACTCCACCACACACAGCATCCTCTTCTCCGCGCGTACTCTTCCTCTTAGTCGCGCGCACCCTCATTGGTTCCCTTCGAAGCCCATGGAGTTCCCCTTGCCGCACGATATTGCGGTCCTGATCGCGGGGTAGGTCGCCACAACCTCCACCCAGCCCATGTAATTTATTGATTAAGAAGTAAATGACGCCAGGGTTATCTTATCAACCACTCCCAATGTTGTACTCTCATTCCTGTGTTCCAAACTTGTATTCCTATGATTTTCAGTTCCCACAGTTTATACACATTTTTCTTGTTTTTATTTCTCGGATTGTACGGTTTTTTTCCTACTCCTTCATTTCTAATTCCTCCGTTCAAAACAAACATTTTCAGTTCATAGCAACCACACCGCCCGATCTAAAATACACATCCTCATGTAATCTGACGTTATCACTGTTACTTACTATATATACTCTTTACTTTAGGAACAAGACACCAAACCGTCATGTCGTCTACAAGTAATCGTGATGGGCAACAAGCACCTGGTATAACTATAAATGTGTTTACTATCAAAATACACTTATTTATAACACGTTAATTCCTTTGCATCGTATGCAGAGAATATTGCAACACCTGATGCTCAGGAACCCCGAGATTCGTCATCCCATGCTGGTACTACGAGTATAAATATGTACCGGGCTCTACTAAATATTTTAGCATTGCGATTGTAGTTTCCTAGTCCCAGTTAACAGTTAATCAGTATATGTGATGGCATGATTTATTGATGCCTACACACGCACGATGGGCTCTCTCGCCGCCAGCCACTCCGGCATCGGCGACCACACCCTGCTGTTGCTCACTTCAGTGTCCTCCCCGACGCGTCTCCCTCCACCATCGCCACGTCCCATCCTTCGCGTGTCATGATGACCCCGCCGCCCGCAAACCCCTATCGCAGTCGGTCACTCCGGCACCGGCCGGCGCCCACGCCCTGCTAGTGAGTATATGTGATGGCGTGATTTATTGATGCCTACACGCGCACGCTGGGCTCTCTCGCCGCCGCCACTCTGGCACCGGCGACCACGCCCTGCTACTGCTCACTTCAGTGTTCTCAGAAACGCGTGTCCCTCGACCATCGCCACGTCCCATCCTTCGCGTGTCATGATGACCCCGCTGCCCGCAAACCCATGTCGCCATCGGTAACTCCAGCACCGGCTGGCGCCCACGCCCTGCTGGTGGTCACTTCACTATCCTCCCCGACGCGTCTCCCTCTATCTCCACATCCCATCGTTCGCGTGCCATGATGACCCCGCTGCCCGCAAACCCCTGGCCATTACGGCGCACCTACATGCTATGCCCCATATGACATGGCATACCCTGGAAAAAATAGTCCAATATCATTAACCCCTGTCCACTAAGAAATGTTAACATCATATAGTTTAGAGATGCATGTACATGAGGGTTCATTGCTGCTTATACGATCTCAATTCCGTTTTTTACACCGCCAAATGCGTTGCTGATGTCTGGTAATTAACGCAAGATTATATTCATGTATCCGTTTTAGTAGCACTTTAGGGCGAGATGCTAACATGCAGAGCAAAATATCAGTATGCAATCCACCTAAATTTAGTTCCTAGATCCACCACACTGTCCTATCCTCAAGACTTGCTCCAGGGTGATATCAATGGACGCAGATCACCTGAATTATACGTTTTTACTGCACGCGATGCAGTAAAGATCCAACGGAATCGCACCGTTGGATCTTTACTGCATCGCCTGCAGTAAAAATGTAAGTTATGTGAGATCACCGGTGTGATCTGGACGTCGATCCTCTGACTTAAATGTGGTCACTGCACTGCCAGACCGAACCCTAGCTTTGTTAAAGGTCGCAAGCCGCCCGCCTCATCTGTCTTGCATCCTCTACCTGCTAATACCGCTGATGTCCATGACTCGCCCTGCCACCAATTCGCCTCGAGACGCGCTCCTGCTGATGTCGGTCAGACCGAACCGGTAGTACTGCAGAGGATGAGCACCCGGCGAACCCTCTCTTTCTCTAGAATCGCTAGCTACTATCTTGCCTGCTTCGCAGCTAGACTGAAAATCCCCTGCAGTACTACGGGTGCTGTAGCGCCACTGACTACTGCCTGATGCCTGATTGTAGGGTATGAACAGCAACAAAGAAGTCAACAAGTCGATGTGTCGCCCAATATGGAGCAAAATGCTGTTGCAACGCGATGTTCCCACGCTCGTATTTGCCGCACTCATCCTGAAGATGGTAAAACATTAGACTTCTTCTTCTTTCACACTATTTGTACATGATACTAGGCCTGGTCAGTTGCTAATTTGCTTTAAACGTTTACCGTTTAAATGACACTAACAGAAGGAAAGAAGTTTGGAAGAGGGGTTGCTAAAGGACTTAAGGTTGCTAAATTGCGCTATCTAGCATCTGCAAATAGAACGAATGATCAGAATTGGAAGCTACAAATTCAGTGGTCTGATAGGTTGGGTGCTGCAGTTGGTCCTAATCAGCGGCACTTTGTCAATGATGTGGTTATTACAAAAAAAAATGCACCCCTCGCTGGTGTAAGGAAGTGGGCAGAGGTTGGCGATACTTCGAAGAGCGATATAGTGAGAGACATTCTGGTTAGTGTTGTGACACCCCACATAAGAATTTTTTTCTAGCGACCTCCATCTTGTGCATTTATAACAGTGTGATATACAATGTAAAGAATGCCTGGGACTTGGAGGACACAAATGATACCAGAAGAAAAATATTGAAGATTGCTGGTGAGCGCTACAAGGGGTGGCGAACAACATTGCATGCCACCTATAAGAAGTATTCGACCGATGAGGAACGTAAACAAAACAAGCCTATTGATGTAGCAGATTCCGATTGGTTGGCGCTTATGGACTATTTTGGGTCCGAGCGATTCAAGGTCAGCTAGCTTTCTAATACCTTCATATCCTACAAAAACTATTTGATAACACCCATTCGTGAAATTAATTCTTAAAATTGCAGTCAATAAGCAGAACCAATTCACAAAATCGAAGTAATCGAAAGACAAAACACTTGCTTGGCTCGAAATCCTACGCCCAACTTAGTTACGAGAAGGTATGAACACTAAATCATGCTTTTACTTTGCACTGCAATCATTCAATAAAATTTTACTTGTATTTGATGTAGCGAGACCCAGAGACTGGAAAAGAACCCGATGACATAGAACTGTGGGAGGCAAGCCATGTGAAGAACGTGCAATGGGTAAACAAGCAGGCATAAGCTGTACATGTGAGAAACAGTTCAAACAGTCCCCATTTAAATAAATATTTGCAATGTACATGTGACTTTTCTTTTTGTATATAGACCCAGGCACGTGCCAAAATCAACGTCAAGGAAGCTGAGTTGGGAGTCCCAATCCCAGATGAGGAAAGAAACAACATCTTCCAGCTTACTTATATATCCGCAACCGGTTCTGGAGGATCACAGTTTCGGGGGCGTGGTTATATGGCTAAACCTAATGTTTCTGAAAGACTACGTATCCAGATGTCTGACCAGCTCGGCCAGCAAGCTCGATCCTTGCAAAATAGAAATGAAGACCTCATCTCTCAGGTGCAAGAGTTGGAAGGAAGAAATTATTATATGACCTCCAAGATGGATGGCTTTGTCCAGGCAAAGGAACAGCTCAACCAGGAGGTCCAGGCTTTACATGATCAGATGCCAGCCAATTCTGCACGGCAAGAAAAGGAGCTAGCAGACATGCGCAGAATGATGGAGAGCTTGCAAAATCAACAATGGCTAGCAACAACTCCACAAAAGGCTTCTGCTCGCACCAAGTCGAAGCTGGATGTTCGAGAAACTATTCCTAATACTACAACTCGTCGCGGTGCTCTTTTAATGGGTACAATGTTGCAACCTGAAAAAACTGTAAATAACATCGTCTCGCAATGACGCAAGGGTCCTTGAGCGTTGCATCAATTGCTGGATGTTTGTTGTTAAGTAGACAGACGTATCGTGTGTGAATAAATTGATTCTGTTGCCACTAATTTTCAAACCTGGTGCATTAGGATTCTAGTGCCGCTAATTATAAAATGTGGCATTAACATATTATTGCGACGAAAATAAACTGTTGCAATAGGAAGCTAGCTATTGCCACAAATTATAAAACGTTGGACTACAAACATTTGGCTACGACCAAAAAAGTGTTGCACTAGACTGCTATTGCCACCACCCAGAAAATGTCGCATTACGACCCTGTTGCAACAGATTTGAATATGTTGCATTACGAACCTATTGCCACACATCAGAAATCATTGCAATACAATAATGTTGTCACAGTTTTGAAATCGTTGCAATACCGTACTATTCGCCATGAACGTGAAATCGTTGCATTACCGTATTATTGGCCACGACTGTGAAATCATCACGATACCATATTATTCGCCACAGGTGTGAAATTGTCGCGATAACGTACTATTCGCCACGGAAGTGAAATCATTGCAACACCGTAGTATTCGCCACGAATGTGAAAACGTCGCGATACGATATTATTCGCCACGAGTGTGAAATCGTCGCATTACCGTACTATTCGCCGCGGATGTGAAAACATTGCGATACCATATTATTCACCACGCGTGTGAAATCGTCGCGATACCGTACTATTCACCACGGATGTGAAATCGTTGCAACACCATACTATTTGCAACGAATGTAAAAATGTTGCCATACCGTACTATTCGCTACGGATGTGAAATCGTTGCAACACCGTACTATTCGCCGCGAATGTGAAAACGTTGCCATACCATACTATTCGCCACTAGTATGAAATCGTCACGATACCGTACATATCACCACAGATGTGAAATCGTCGCAAATAATGTACTATTCGTTGCAATAAGTTAAATCGTCGCAATACGTTAAACCGTTGCAATACCATACTATTTGCCACGAACATGGAGTCGTTGCAATACCATACTTTTTGCCGCGAATGTGGCATCATTGCAACACCGTTATTTTCGTTGCAATACGTTAAATCGTCGCAATACGTTAAAACATTGCAATACCATACTATTTGCCATGAACGTGGAGTTGTTGCAATACCATACTTTTTGCCACGAATGTGGCATCGTTGCAACACCGTTATTTTCATTGCAATACGTTAAATCGTCGTAATACGTTAAACCGTTGCAATACCATACTATTTGTAACGAATGTGGAGTCGTTGCAGTACCATACTTTTTGCCACGAATGTGACATTGTTGCAACACCGATATTTTCGTTGCAATACGTTAAATCGTCGCAATACATTAAACCGTTGCAATACCATACTATTTGCATCCAATGTGGAGTCGTCGCAATACCATACTATTTGCCATGGATGTCAAGTCGTCGCAATAACCTATTGCCACGGCTGTTTTCGCCACGAGTTGGAAAAACTATTGCGACGTTCTATTTCGTTTCAACAACAACCTATTTCGACGAATTTCAACCTATTGCAACGATTTTTTTCGTCGCAATAACCCAGAATCCTGGTAGTGATATCACCAAAAATAAATGAAGTCATCGAGAGACGAGGTCGGATTTCAAGTCTTCCCCGCCGCCAATGGAAATCCATCAGTTCACCGTCGACGTCGATGTTGCCGGCGATGTCATCCCATTTGAACCCCTAGTTATCTTCCCCATGCTCCCAGGAATGTTCCCGACCTTTCCCCAAGCTTCTTGCGCCATTCCCGAGCGATTCCGACGATCGCGAAA
Organism: Tuctoria greenei; assembly: GCA_036927565.1. Taxonomy (NCBI): domain Eukaryota; kingdom Viridiplantae; phylum Streptophyta; class Magnoliopsida; order Poales; family Poaceae; genus Tuctoria; species Tuctoria greenei. Next base: position 153,256,298 of record JAYESD010000007.1, read on the forward strand.
ACCCTAGCTCCGCCGCTGCCGTCGCGCCACCATCTCCGGCCGTCGCCGCAATGATTGGACCCCACAATCGTGTTGTGCAGTCAATTTTATGGTTAGGCAGTCAAGGCTAGACCAGGAGGAGGTCGACACAACCGTTCCGACGAGATCGCCGGCGCTGCGCCGTCGCGGCCGAGCGACGCGTCGGGAGGTACACGAAGACCACCTGGTCCCCGCCTGTTAGCGACGCATGCGATCGCGCGGATCGGCTGCCGCACTGGATCCGGTGTGGCTGCACGGGTTAACCCCGTGGCCCTCGGTGCGGCCCTTCTCTGATTGGTCCATTTTAAATGACTCGGGCCAGGCTGATTATTTGAATTTTTCCAATTGAAATATACTTCTAGAATTTGAAACAAATTCTAAATTCAATTTCTCCTAGTAGATTTGCTGAAAAATATCCAAATAAATTCTGGTAGACTCCTATTGATCTCAAATTTCCAGTGGTGCAATTTGTTGGACATGAAACTCCCAGAATTGTCATAATTAATTCCTTAGAGCTAACTGCTTGGGATATTAGTTACTCCTGTTCTACTAATTGGAAAATTCCCAATTTTGGTCAGAACACTCTACAAAATTCACTTGATCTCCAGTAAAAATTTCAAGATCATTGGAACTCATTTACCTGGTTGATCAGTTTTTCAAATCTCTATGTACTTGAAAAATCAGAAATTCTCCCAAACTTGTAAAATCAATTTCTCCCATTAGAAAGCTTAGAAAATTGTGAAACAATTTTTCCTAGAACCAGTGAGACCCCCTAGGCATGGTACAACCACTGGTTGCCATGATAGACCTCCAGAATTTGAACCAAAATTCAGAGAAGGTTATTGCTTGCCATAATTTTTAGAGACAATAAACTTCCTTGATCAACTCCTGTTCTTTGCGAGAGTCTCCATTATAGTCCCTAGTATCTACCATAAAAGTTCCAAAGATAATTAAGATCATTATCTTATTTTGATCACAAGATATTAGCTTGTGACCTTAAGCATATTATTTATTTTCAAAGTCATTCATATATAGAATATGCCTATCGTGTAGTAACTGAAGTCAAGGAGCAGCCGGAGCCTTGGAAGTTCATCTACCGGAGACTAACTTGGACCCAGACTCATTTTCAAGCAAGCCCCGGTTTGCATTTAAGTTCCTTACAGTGTCTTTACGGTTTTCATTCACCTTACGTCTTCAGATGTTTGTGCATTACGTTTAAGGTGTTTGACATCCACTTGCATGCCCCACAAATCCCATGGAGTATTGGGTAGGTCTACAGCCCGATGAGTAGAAACTCTCATGCTTATGTTCATAGGAATTCGGTAGAAGTCGAGTAGTTGGAATCTACTCGCGGGATAGGATTTTATCACACGAGATGAATTGGGTCAAGAAAAGGTTTATGAATATGAAATTGAGACCGAGCAGCGGGTAGGATGCAATGAGACGTGGTCTCACGTGCATAGCCCTGCTTGTGTCGATTGAGGACTGATCCTTGTGCAGCCCTGCTGGAAAAGCTTGAATTGTACCGACGACATACTAGAGAAATGGGCTCCAACAAACTGATGTAGCTTGATACTATTTTGTCGAGGCACACTGATCTGTTTTATAGGTGTAGGTTTAGGGCAGCAAGGTGTAAATCAGCTGGTGGGCACATTAGAGTACGCCCCATGCAGGGACCTCCTGCCCATGATGGATTGACCGGTTTGGCATTCGAGTGTTGGGTGAAAGGTGGCCATATACGACTAGTATTGAAGTGTTATGTAGGTACTGCTGTAAGTACTCGCTGGAACTTCTGAAAGTGCGTATGTGTCGTGTTGTCCGGGTTTGTCCTGATTGTGATCATCGTCCCTCAGGTAATAGAGTACCACTTGTTCACTACGCTGTGACCTAGTAAATACTGAAGAAGTCAGGAGTATACGATGTATTGAATTATAATTGTTTTGGAAGTTTCATTGCATTCCAATATGATCACTAAAGTTATTTTCATTAAACTGGTAAGCTGCTGATAATAACTTGAAAGCTAAGGATCCACTTGTAGACGAGTCCTTTACTGCTTTACCTTACCTATGCTTAGTATTCACCCTGCATATGTCTAGTGAGATAGGTTAGTCTTGCTGAGCCTTAAGCTCACGTTTGCAGTTGACAAGTTTTTGCAGAATATACGACTAATGACAGGTTCGACGACGAAGCTGCACCCCCTCAAGGGTGTACAACTGAGCGGGAGCCCTGCACGCCTTCATAGGTTTGGTGCTGGTTGTGCGAAGCATCGAGGGCATGGATGACTTTGTTTTTGCATAGATAGTGCCGAGAGCGTAGCTATGATGGATAGGTCACTTTCATTTTCACATAGTATTGTAAAACTTCCGTTGTGTTTATAAATAAAGACTTGGTATTGTATTTTATTCATGTTCTTTTCTTGCATACTGTTGGGTGTCACATCGCACGACACCACCCAATGAGATCCTTGGATGTCGGGACTCCGGTCCCCACAGATTTGAGCAAGGAAAGTTGCTCGAATCTAAAATGATTTGAATGTTGTACTTAAGGATGAGCTTGTTAACTTGACAAAAGTTAACAAGGACATTCAGGTAAAAGGTTAATCACTCAAGCAAAATGCACCCTCCTCTTCTAAGAGCTTACCATCTCCAAATATCGAGTCTATTCCACCTAAAACCTATAATTGTGCAAATTTCATTCTTGACCTGAAAAATGAGCTTAAAGTGGCACAAAGAAAAAATTCACCCAAAGGTGGCATTTTTTAAAACGAGAAAATCAAGTATCCACGAAGTGCATACTCGGTTACTAGAGCTCCTAATGTCAAGGATGTCCTTGGATATTTTCGAGGTGAAAAGCGTAATGCTAGAAACCCCAAGAATAACAAGGAATCGATTGCTTTTGTCAAGAAAAGCTCAAATCAAGTTAAGAACACCAGACATGATACTTCCTTACATGAAAAAGCTAAAAATGGACCGAACACCATTTTTCATGACTTTAATGCTTCATATGTTCTTATGAAGAAGAAATTTAATCATGTGTATGCCAAGTATATTGGGCCACTCCACAAGAGTCCAAAATCTTGTGTGTCGGTGCCCAAATGTCTTATCACTAACATCAAAGGACCCGAGCAAGCTTGGCTACCTAGAACAATGCATAATCCTGTTTTTTAGGTGTACCCCCTCCGGTGGATCCAAAGAGGTGCTTGGTAGGCACAAACCACATGATCGGAGGAGAGACAAATATTAAAGGAGTATAATGAAAATACAAGTGAACCAACTTCATCTTCACCCAAGCCAGCATCACATACACAAGTGCTCAGTATATACCACAACCGGAGAGCAATGATCAAGGAGGAGATGAAGAAAATGAAGAAGAAGAGGATACAAGACCATAAATGCATCACCCAAGAGTACAACTAGAACTTTGTCAAAAGCTTAGCATGGACAAGGTCAAGTTGATCAAAGCTCTAATAAAAATCAACTAACATCACCAACTCGACGAAGTTAAACCAAATATGGTCCAAAGTGGTACACCGTTCTGTTTCTGGCTCTATTGTATCTTGGTGCATCTAGGTCATATTAAACTGGTATGTCACCCTTTTTTGGTAATCTATTGTACTCATGTGCATCTAGGCCTAATATCATGTCAAGTATATGTTTTGCGTGCAAGGTTTCAAGATGCTCCGAGTTTGAAATGTGGCTTTAAATGTTGCATATCTAATTGCTAGGAGTATAGAACTTCAAAATTGAAGCATGATTGCGAAAAATTTCCTCCTTCCTCATTTTCACTCTAAAACTATTTCAAATATTAATTCTTGGTGAATTATGGTCATAGTATGATTGTTGTTTGCTTGCTGACCATATTCATCAGGAATATTTGCTAAAACTATGTCCTTATGACCAACATTAGGCCTGCTCTCAAATCCACTCCAAAATTCTTACCTCACATTCACTGTTTGACCAGACAAGTCCGGCCCTCTACCGGACTAGTCCAGTGTCCTGTCAATCTTGAGCATTTTGGCCATAGTTTGATGATTAAGTGTTTGTTGATTATATCCTTCAAGGGTATCCTCTACAATCATGTACTAATCATCATCTAAAAGTAAAATATCAAATTCACACTAATAATCTTACCTAATCTCTTTGTTTGCACCAGACTAGTCCGGTGTTCTTCTGTCTTAACCATTGGAATCAACATGAGCATCTCTTCTTCCTCCTCACTTCAAAACTGAGACTCTCTCTCCTCCCCTCAAGTTCCCAAGGAATTTTTTTTCTTCCCCACCGTAGAATCTTTGCTTCATCGAAGTGAGAGGCTTGCAGCTTCTCCACACTCGCGATCCGCTCCTCTTTGCACAACGATCCTCTCTTGCTAAACCAGAGCCCTAACCCTAATCTTCATTCTTTTTCTAGGGTTTAGGCCATTTCCTTCATTCAGTAGAGTTCCAATGCACTTTGAGTGTCCTACATTATCATTATCCTGCACATTGATCTATGTCCTAAAAAATTTGATGATTTTTGAATACCTAGGGTTGATGCTGATGAACACCGGACTAGCCTGGGTTTCGTGAGGACAATTCCATTATATCGGACTAGTCTGCAAAAATAATGGACAAGTATGTATGTTAACAGTAGTAAGCCTGCTATGTTCATTTCATCAAGTTATTTGAATCAATTTTGTCGCTCTATTCTCATTCACCTCTACCGTGTCAGGCATCATGACGGGCTCAGACAATAGCATGTTCAGTGAACCGGAGCTTGAGACAGCATGCCCTGCCTCAAAACGTCAACTGAAGATTGAGCAACAATGAAGGACAATGTTTTGGCATGATAAGGATGCTGGAGCATCAGGATCGGGCTCTCGACGAAACGTCCCAGCAAAGAAGCTCACTGAAAAGGGCAAGCAAGTGGTCACTCCAACATCTTAGCCAGAAAAAGTAAGGACAAGATCAAAGGTCCTACAAGGTCCTCGAGGCCGATTGGGCCACTCAAAATGGCCACCCTGATGCACAATCATAACCGTCTTCCCAATGACGATGCTTTCACTAGGAAAGGAACCGACAAAGCAAAGAAGCTGATGGAGGTTCATGTATACAGTCATAATAAGATGGCAGCAGATCCACGGTTTTGGAGCAATTTTCACTGTGATTATTACCAAAACGTGTTCCTCCACATGAAAACTCTTCTGGCTAAGAATCAATGGATTGATTGGGAGTACATGGAGGGCCAAGGGAATGAGGCATTTCATCAAGTGATTTTTGAAGTTGACAGACAAGGCTTGAAAGACCATCTTGCTTTCAGATATGATTGTAACAATGAAGTCATAGCCCAATTCTATGCCACTTGCTATTTCTCTAAGTGTGGAGCTGATGAGATCACATATATGGATGACTCATGAAAAGAAGTACTCAGTTGGTTATGAGGAGTTTGCTGAGATGCTTGAATTGGGTTGGCCTCTTAACAACAGACTCAAAGTTCACAATGTCAAGGCGCTAGACAAGAATGAGCTGAAATTCCTTTATGACACTTCCTATCCGTTCAAGGCTCCCTCTACCAACTATTTGAAGCCCTTCTTTGCTATTTTGAACCGAGTGCTAAGGAAGACTATTGCACCCCAAATATGGTGATGCAAGAAGCATTCAAGGCTTCCTCTGCAACTTTATATAGATAATAAGTGAAGATGAAGAATTCGATGTGTTTGATTATATCTGCAATGATATATTCAACATTGCTCACACTCCAAACCGGTCCTATGGATATGCCCCCTACATTATGTTCATGATTGAGAAAGTCACAGGATTGGATTTTGTCAAGGATGTCCCTCACACCAAGCTTCGACCTCAGGTTCCTATAGCTCCTCCTCCACTGTCCTCATCTACAAGACAATGATCTACTCGTGTCACTACAGCAGGTGCCTCATCTACCGTAGTCCGCTAATCCTCCAGAGGCTCTAACAGTGGCATTTTGACGATCCTATGTGCCATATTCACTTCTTCTCGCAAAGTGGAGGTGAAGCAACATGATGAGAGGCAAGCAAGGAAGAGGCACTCTCGATACATGAAGGAGAATGTGACTGCCATATGTCAGAAGCTCGAAATCTCACCTATTGTCTCTATAGAAGTTTCAGAAGACCCAGATGAAGATTGCACTGAGATGCCAATGCTTACAGATGATGAGCTAGCATTCTTTGGCATTGGTTCCTCCACTTGATCTACAAAGCAAGTGACAATGATGATAATGATGATGAGGATCAAGATAGTGAGAAGACACAATGTGAGGGCAATGAGGACCAAGAAGATGAAGTCGACGAGTAGCTTTTCTTAGTTTTTCTCTTTTTGGTGTGTTGATGCCAATGGGGGAGAGATTTAGGGGGAATATGTTGTCCTAGTTGTTATCCTTATACTTAGCTATGCTTGGTCACGGATGACATTTTTTTTAAAAAAAACTTGTAATGTTGTATGTTTGAGATCTATTGTGCTTTGTATAAGACTTTACATTTTCTATACACCATGTTATCTCGTTGTTATGTTCATTATGTCCATGTTTATGCTGAATTGTCATAATGCGATATTCTTATACTTATTCACTTGTACACTTGGTCATCTTTATATCCATTTCGATTATGCTTTAATGTTCATGCCTATTATCTCATTGTTATGTTCATTATGTTCATGTTTATGCCTAATTGTCACAATGTGATACTCTTATACTTATGCACTTGTAAAATTGGTCATCTTTATATACATGCCTATTATGCTTTAATGTTCATGTGTGATGCTTATTATCATGTCTCCATAATAACTGTTGATTATGATCATCATATTGTTATTTATGGTCATCACAATTATTGCTCAAGCACATTTGATAGGCACCCCACCATAAAAAGTGCAATATGAGAAGTGGTTCATGCTCACAACTTCTTTTGCTCATATATGCACACTTTAAGAAAACCAAGTTTTTACTCTTATTTGTGTAATCTCGATATGGTTGTCATCAATCACCAAAAAGGGGGAGATTGAAAGTGCATCTAGGCACACCCTTGTGGGTTTTTGATGATTGTATGACAAACAAGTGAGATCCTAATAAAATTTGTTGAGAAGAGAGTAGGTTCCGCAGAATGAAACAAAAGGTGCAAATAGGTGAAAAGATGAGAATCAAGAAAGGGAAGAAAACAAGTGAAGAAAAGATGCAAAAGTAGTCCTAAGTGTGTAGGGTGTGTGTGAGAGACACAACTCCAAGAGCTCAAGTCATTGCGGAAAGATTAAGGGCTAAAACTTAATTCCAGTCAAAGGAAAGAGGACTAGTCCTGTTTTTGAGAGGACTAGTCCGGTTGCTCACAGTTCCAAAAGAGGACTAGTCCGATTTCTGAGAGGACTGGTCCATTACCTCATAGTTCCAGAAGAGGACTAGTCCGGTTGTTAAGAGGACAAGTCCGATTTCCTCCCTGGACAAAAAAGACTAGTCTGGTCCCCTACGGACTAGTCCGGATCACTCAGAAAAGTTAGGGTTTCCATGTATGCTACACATATCCACGTCAAAATGACTCAGCACACCAGACTAGTCCGGTCCCTAGCGGACTAGTCCGGTCGTCAAAATCCAAATGGTAACTTTTCTAAATCTATATAAATAGGTGATACACGACCCCATAACCACCAACCAAGAACCCTAGTGTCGCCACTGCATCCGAGAGCATAAAAACACTCCTCTCCACACATTCTAAAGCCCTAAGAGTCAAATCTTTGGGAGTTGACAATTGGGAAAGGGAGAGTGACAATCTCATAAACATTGAGCTCTCAGGTTTGATTTATCACACACTCCTGTTGATTATTGTGTAATTATTTGAGTTTGTTGATGTCTCTTTTCGATTTTATTCTTGTAGGAGCCTTCAACCTGTGAGAAAGCCCCAAAACTAGGTGATTACCCTTTGTGATAGAGAGAACCAAGTCGGCCTTGTTGGTGACTTGGTGAGGGAAGCGTTGACGAAGACCCGACTGTGTGTGAGCTCCTCAACAAGGACGTAGATCCCCTGTGTTGGACTGAGCCTCAGTAAAAATCGCTTTTCCCGTGTGTGCTTGATTCATACTTTTCACTATCATCACTATCTAGGGCATAAAATTGACTACATTTGCAACTTCTGTTAATCTTGTATTCAACGTGGAATTACTCATCCTAAACACGTGCTAAAGTTGTTAGGATAGTTTACTACATTCCGCTACAAGAGATTCAAAGAAAATAACAAAAAAGATCTAAATTTGATTGTTGTGCTGACTAACACCCGACTAGTCCTTACTCACACCAGACTAGACCGACCTTCCTGTTTTTTAACAGTTTTGCTAACTGTTTCAAGAAAAATGTCAAAGGCCTATTCACCCCCCCTCTAGGCCACATTCAATGCTAGACCGGTTCGATCCAGATTTCGGTCGTGAAGCGATAAATGTTCACATCGGGTTGGCGACAGATGGGTTCTCGCTGTTCAGCACAAACGTCACACCATACTCTTGTTGGCTCGTCTTTGTTATTCCGTACAACCTACCACCGGCTTTTCGCATGAAGTATGAGTTCATGTTTCTTAGAATCATTATACCTAGGCTGGATCATCCTGGGTCACGTCTCAACGTGATGTTGAAATCATTGATCGAAGAGTTGAAAATGGTGTGGACAGGAGTCGGAGCACGAGAGGGCGAGGGAGGAGCAGGAGAGGTCGACGGCCTTCCAGGAGTTCAAGAGCTTTTACATGGCCCAGATGCAAGCAATGGTGGCGGTAATTAACTTAAACTACCATAGTTTATAACATATATCTTCTGATATTTTCCAATGGCAGACTCTTTCTCGACAGAGTGGTCAGCAGATCGAGATTCCTCTGTTTCCGCTGCTGCAAGTGACCCCGGCACATACACAGATGCCTCCGGTGTAGGTAATAAACTTTTTTTAATATTATCGTATTCATTTTAGTATTTCACATAGTGAGAGGAGGTAGAACATAGGTTGACCGAGAGTGAGATAGAGGTGGAGTAAGAGATATAGACATAGGTTAAGAGAGAGAGGGAGGTGATATAAAGGTGGAGTAAGAGAGACAAATAGGGAGAGATGGAGTGCGTGAGAGAGGGTACAGTGAGAGAGAGAGGATGCTAGAGTGGGAGAGGAAGATAGAGAAAGTGATGGAGAGGAAGACAGTGAGAGAATGAGAGAAAGGAGAGGAAGAGAGAAATTGTGAAAGAATGAGAGGGAGAGAAAGTGAGGGAGAGAAAGAGAATGAGAGAATGAGAGAAAGAGATAGGGAGACGAAGAGAGTGTGAGAGAAAGCGAGAAAGATATAGAATGAGAGGGAGAGGGAGATGGAGAGGAAGAGAGTGAGTAAAGAGAGAGGGAGAGGAAGCGTGTGAGATGAATTTGTAACATGTCTAACTCTAATGTTTTTGTGCAGGGTTCGACGACGACGGCGCAAACTCCTTCGGCACAGCAACTGGCACTCAGGGGGACGTGCGTAGACGACCTCTTTGGCTCCGAAGGTAGTCAAGGTGCTAGTGTGTAGCCTGGTCGGAGTTTGTATTGTGATTGATAGAGTTTGTGTTGTGATTGAGACTGTTTTTGTTGTTGTTCTATCTGTATTGCTATTCTGTTTTTGTTGTGAGCTTGCCATCGTGCAAGGCAGGAAGTTTTGTTTTTTAAAGAAAAATTAAAAACATAACTTATGTCAGCTATTATAAGGCCGACGTAAGTTAGCCCAGGTTAACTTACATTGATTGGGCCATACCAACATAAGTTAGAGCATGGAACTTACATCAGCGCAGCCATAGCCAACATAAGTTAGGCCATGTAACTTAAGTCGACTACAATCGGCCGATGTAAGTACTAACTTATGTCTTATATGGATGCCCAACGCAATTAAGAGTTGGCCGATGCAATTAATTAACTTATGTCGGCAGCCGAAGTAAGGAAGCTTAATTACGTCCAAATTGCCACATTAGCCAACAACCGACGTAATTAAGGAAAACCAACGTAATTGAGTAACTTACGTCGGTTTGAGCCTTAGTTACGTGGCCCTAGCCGAGGTAATTGATCGCGATTCCTGTAGTGCATATTTAATTTGATGTTTAGTTGAGTAATTGTTAAATTAGTATTGTAATTGATTATTGTTTAATTATTATTTTGATTGATTGAGTTCGTAATTACTATATGCAAATAAACGGGCTTCAGTCCAGCTCGACCTGATACGGTCCATTTAGGGCACGTCATGGCCCATTTAATGGTAACGTTTTAGTCGAGACGTGCACTAACGCGAAAAACAACTGTGAGGACGGCAAGCCCCTGCGCGTGGACTGCGGGCCCCACGGAGCGGTTTCATCTTTGACCCACTTATGATGGCTAACCCTAAAGCTGTCGCAAGTTAAGGAAGGCCCCGACAGGGCATAACTCGAGATGGCTGACCTAGTTCCCTGTCTCTCTCTCGTTCTTTCCTCCTCTGCCACTGCCACTGGTTTAGCCACCACTGCCAGTGCAGCCCACGCCAAACGCACCTTCTCTGGCGGTTCAAGTAACCAAAACCACTTATTCTAGTCTTACTTCATGTGACATAGCCAAATCTAACCCAACTTATCTAAATAGAGCTAAATATGATCAATTCTATTATTTAATCAACTCTAGTCAAAAACGAAGTTTCAAACTTATAAACTTGTCTATGTACTTACGTGTATTGCAGGGATCTGCGACTGAGGCTCATACTCTGTCGCTGTTGATACCGGCGCCTAGAGTTGCTCGCGGAGGTGACGTTTACGACTCCAGAGGTAGTGGAGTCGCTAGTGTATAGCCTCTCTTTTTTGTTCTTTGACTTGGAGATGTGATGCGAGCACGTTGTGCTATGTATATGTTGCTTGTGTTGTATGGATGTTGTGTAAACTGCTGTATATTGTATGTGAAATCTGTGTTTCTGGCCATCGCACTGGGTAACCATTTTCTCTTAAAAAACAGAAAACCATGTTGATGATGGTTTTTCTACAGCACACCATTGTAAATAAGCCATACTAATTTACGACGGTTGACCTGGCCTTCGTAAATAAGCCATAATTATCTACGCCGGCTGAGGCAAAACCGTCACAAATAAGATCCTTATTTACGACGGCTGTTGTAGCTATCGTAAATTATGAGGCCCAGCCCGCCCACATGGCCCCAGCATTTATTTACGATGGTTGCGGGCTGCCGTCGTAAATAATCTTATTTACGACGGTCAAAAACCATCGCAAATAATAGACGCCGTCGTCAATAGCTTACTTACGATGGTTTTAACCTTATTTGCGACGATTTTGGCCGTTGTAATTCATCCTGTTCCGTGTACTGAAAGGACGAAGTTGTCGCAGTAAACAAGCTTTAGTAAGATCACGATAAGAGAAAAGAAAAGGCGAGGACACTGGGAACCGATGCTGGAACCTGGATCACCATCCACACCAAAAATAATGCATGCAGATATCAATATATTACCACTGGTTTTCAATACTTTACTGTTCATACAACATTGTAAAAATTAAGAAAGACTGAAATAATGATTTCACCATTCCACTAGCCACTCCGATCTTTTTTAGAGGATTGTGCTTAGAAAAATAGAGGTGTGGATACTATAGACTGGAGGGGTAGAGATAAAATACTTCTTTATTTGACTTAGAAATCAAGTTATAAAAAACTTTTTCATTTAACTTAAAGGACCAAGTATTACAGAAAGAAGTAAGTATACCTATACAATCTTCACTTAGCAGTCTTACAATTTTGTGTTCTTTCTTTTTGCTTCAATGTAATTTGTATTAGTTTTGGTGCCGTCCCTGTGCCAAGACTAATACCCCATTGCTCCAGCTTCGGTATGGTAATGGGTCGGGTTCGGATCGAATGGAGTAAAAGTCTGCCCAAAACGAGATAAACTGCAGGAGAAATTTGATATCCGCACCCGTGGTTTCTGATGTCGGTCGGGTTTGACTTGTTTAGGAACATATTACATGGTCTGGTAAACAGCTCCAGCAAATTTACAACACAATAATTAGCAATTAATGGATCATTATAATAATATTGCATTCAATCTTATGCACAGGTAATGACTCACAACAAAAAAAAACTTTAGTAATAGAACTGGAATATGTCTGAAAGAAATTGAAAGAGAGAGATACTAGATTTTTTTATCCTTGCAATGACCTAGCTGCTCATCCGTACTCGATATTAGCCTTATCCATGGTTGTCCAGCGATAAAAAAGAACACAAGCAAAAGAACAGTAGCTCAATTACGGTCTCATATGTATCCCTCTCTTCGAAAGCATGGTAGCTCAGTGGCGAACGTAGACTAAAATTATAGTAGAAGTTGAACACATATTATAATCACAAAACATAGATTGTCTTCAACCTCCAATCCTCAAATATTCTTCTATGCCTTCAAAAAATTAGGAGGCTCACAGAGGAGCTCCACTACTCTAAGGAGGGCACGACCCCCTGCCACAGTAATGTTCACTGCTGGCAGCTAACGAGCTGCAGTGTGGAGGCTCATGGCGGAAACGGGCTCACAGCATGGCAGGTTAGCTCGATTCGTAACCAGATAGGAGATGGAGGAGGCGAAACAAAAATATTCAGTGACGTTGCTGCATTACCTGCCGCTATTACTAGCCAGCGGCACGGTCGTCGGTGTTCTAACAGTTGAAATTGCAGCTCACCAGATACGGAATTGAGGGGGCTTGGTCAGGGGAGCCGCTGTGAAAGCGAATTCTATGCGATCGGGCAGCAGTGCTGGGCACGTGCGACCCCGTCCCGATCGCAGACACGTCGAAGCCGCAAGAATCGGAGAGCATCAGTTCGATTCAGTTCCACCGACGCCGGTCTTACAAGTTTATTTCTAGCATGACAATACGGAACATCAATAACGATTTCTTCATTGAGAAACAGTCCTGCATGCCCGCGCGTCGAGCCGCGTGTGTAACCAGGACGAGCCGCGTGCGTATCGGATTAGTCTGGGAGCCAAGCGAGCGAACCGCATGCAAAGACGAATCATCAGCGGAGCCGAGCGAGGGAGTGTGACACCCAGTTTTGAAAATGAACCAAGTGCACCGCATATGCATGTCCAGAATATTGATCACACATACACGAGTGCATCACAAATGATGTACAGAAAATTACCACAACACGAATAAATTAAAAGGTACTTTTAATACAATATTCAAATAATCATTAATTTACAAAACTCTAATGATCATTATTAATAAATCTAAAACTAATGCAGCGGAAATAGTCTAAATGACATTAAACTAAGTAATAGGGTAGCGCAGCTCCAAGCAACCCACAGGCAAGTCGACGGCAGCACACAACCTAGTACTCCGCATTATTCTCGGGATACTTCCAAACATCACCTGAAACTGTTGGTGAGGAAATTGCAAGGGCGAGCACATGTCATACTCAGCAGGTGTGGGAAAATAATGACATGTAGCTTAAAAAGGAACGATAGTAAATAATGTCTATTTTGTGAAAAGTACATTTAAAACATGTAAAAAAAGCATCATATAATGTCTATGTGAATTAATCCCATCATATCCCAAACAATTAACATAATGTGAATCGATCATCAATTATCCATCCATAAACCAGATTATTACCATCATCACCACCAATGTCCATTTATCATAACTCAATCCATAACCAAACCATCCCAATCCCCAAGGTTCACTCTAAACATGGAAGTTGTCCAGGTGCCATAACCGGGAGCACGGCTACCATGATAGTTTTTAACAGTCTGCAGAGGTTGTACCACTTTACCCACATGTTCGTGATTTCATCGCCTTTCGGTGACTAAGAACATCAGTCATTCCTTATCACACTTCAGTTGGTGTGTGGCCAAGAGATCACAAAATAGCTTTTACAAAGGGACTACTAGTATGTACGGACCCACTAAGGGTTCACCAGCAGGCTTGAATCTCCATTCTCCCACCCACGACCCCCCCTCATGTGCCATGCAGTTCCCAAGGTAGCCCACCTCAACTACCATTCCTCACACCATCCAATGGTCCATACAATACCAGCAGCACACCTTATTATTCAGCTATGCCACACCGATATTTGGCCTTGTGGTGGCACTGTTGTCCTGGCTTACTCTCGCATGAACCGGTCCTTAGATCTAAAGCAAGCAAAACTACCATATCCTCCAACCCAATCCACAAAACATTCTTTCTTAGATCTCCCAAGTTCCATATTACCAATTAATCATTCTCATCAATTCATATCATCCATAATTCATTAATTCATAGGTAAGCCATTTGGTTGTTTTACCATCCCAATTAATTAGAGCAAAGCAAAAAGGTAGTAATACCCTTCCCAACTCTCTACAACATATTCCAAGCAACAAGATGGTCAAACAAGTCTATCAAATACATATCCTGGGTTTCCCATCAAATTGACACAAGTATGGAGTTTTCCAAATAAAACAAAATTAGGATTGAAATGATCAAGGACAGTTGCCCTTCTCTTGGGATTGATTAGGGTCAAAAGATTCAAAGTTTTGGTGCTGGAGGTCCTCGATAGCACCCTCTAGAGCAACACTTTCTATTCCACGCAATAGACATATAAAACAAACATTACAATCAATAAATGCTCATATATTACTCAATATGCCATGACATGCATGAATAATGCAATTATGTTGTAATGCATGTTATTAGGTTGATATCATTGCTTACTAACTAATTACAATTATGCTTTACATGTGAGAACAAGTTCCAAGTCATTTTGAACAATATTAAAGAAGTTCCAGGAATTTCAAGATTTGGGAGGTCGGACTAGTCCGAACTGGGACAGGACAAGTCCGTTATGGCTAGGGTTTTGGCAAATTTCCAACTAGAGCATAGTTTGAGTTGAATGATGGGACCAAGATTGGATGATCTAAGGTAATTACAGTGAAGTCAACAACTCAAGGGTTAGAATTCAATAAAACTCAGAGATCTTGACGTCTAGATCCAAAGAAGATGAAGAATTTGTGGAGAATTGACAATGATGTCGATGAGTTGACGAAGATCGATCTTGCTTGATCCTTCTCCTTCCTCCTTCTCTTCTCCGAGCTGCGGTGAACTCCTCTTGATGGCGGCTCTCTCGAACTATGGTTAGGGGTTTCTTCAATTGTGACAAACGGTAAGAGGGTGGGTGTTCAGGTGTTTATATAAGGGTGGAGAGGTAGGGTTTGGGTGGAGTTCGTGTATAAGGCGGTGGAGGCCGTGTAGGGGTCTCACATGGGCTCCATATGGTTTGAGCACGACGTTCTTGGGCCCAATTAAGGCAGTTACCCAATCACATATCGTGGAGGAAAACTGAATCCGAGTCGGGCACACCGGACAAGTACGCTATGGGACGGACTAGTCCATTGGAAGTCAGAAAGTTGAATGGATAAGTCTGGTATTAGGCAGTCAAGTCCGTTCGTAGGCAAATCGAAGTTCTAGAGAGTTAAGCGGACAAGTCCAGTATGAACTTGGACAAGTTCAGAGACTTGTCAGAATTTCCAAAAATCAGACCAAACGGGGAATCGCCTGACAACTTCGAGTAGTTCCAGTAGCGAAGAACGGACTAGTCCGTACTATGTAATGGACAAGTCCGGACAACAACAGGAACAATTTCGGACTAGCCCGCAACAAAAGGCAAATAAGTCCAGGGAGCAACAGAGAGCAAAATCGAACTAGTTCGTGGTCCAAACCAGACAAGTCCGCACTGTTGCAGAATTTTAAATGTTGTTTTGGTTCTAATTTATTTTAAACTTGTTCCTCTTTATGTTGCTCAATGTTAAACATGTATAAGAATGTTTGCATTGCATGATGGATGAAAATGAGGGTGTTACAAACCTACACCCCTTAAAATGAATCTTGCCCTCATGATTCGACATAGAAAAGAATAGATATGGAAATTCTCTCTTGAGGTCTTCTTCCAGCTCCCAAGTTGCTTCTGATTCTGCATGATGCTTCCATTGTACTTTGCACCATCGAATCACCTTGTTTCTTGTGACTCTCTCCTTGGTTTCTAAAATTTCGACAGGTTGCTCATCATAAGTCAAATCTACCTCTAATTCTGTACTAGTTCTTCCGGTACCCTTAAGCTCTTTTTGAGCTAGAAAACATGAAACACACACTATAGGAATCCAGATCAATTACCTCGGCCAGGTCCGATGTAATTAGGGCATTTACCGACGTAAGTTACTTACTTACATCGGTTTTCCCTTAATTACGTCGGTTGATGGCCGACAAAGCAGTTTGGACGTGATTAAGATAACTTACATCGGCCGCCGATGTAAGTTACTAACTTTCGTCAGTATCCGGTAACTGACGTAAGTAGGTTACCGGGATGGGCTGCGGGCTAGGCCAGAGCACTTACATCGGCTACGGCTGCGCCGACAAAAGTTACGTGCCTTATTTACGTCGGCAATGTCGGTTAGACATAAGTTAACCTAGGCTAACTTTCATCGGTATGGTCATAGCCGATGTAAGTTACGTTTTCAATTTTTTTAAAAAAAAAACAGAAACTGACAACCTCGCACGATGGTGAGAACACAAAACAGGTTATACAAACAGATATAGACAGACAACAGCCACAAAACAGTTTCAAAACATTCAATACATCAACAACAACACAATTTCACCAGGCTACATACTAGCCCCTCCACTACATCCGGAGCCAAGAAGATCTTCTCGGCGTGTTTCTCCCGGTGCCGAAAGAGTTTGCGCCGCCGTTCTTGAACCCTGCAAAAGAACATTCGAGTTAAAGTAAGGTTTCAGGTAGGTGAGAAAAAATAGAAGTGTTTGTTTTGTTATTAAACTTCGACACACAGAATCTTAGAAATGTTACAGTTTTTTTAGCTAATGTTTGGGAACATATTTCATTAAGAGGTAAAACATATTAAAAATCCTATAGCCACCCATGCCAAGAAGAAAGGTGCCTCTGGCTTCCCTGATGTTAACTTTCCCTCATTGCATGGCTCTCTTTCTTGAATATCACTGCTTGAATACAGAACATTTTGTATTCCTCGCACATGCAAATTCCTGGCTTAGGAAGTTATATTGGTTTCTGCTGCAGGATGAGTCACATGATTTCTACAAAAAGCAACAGCTCAAGGAGCTGGCAATGCTAAATTCCACCCTGAGAGAAGACAGCCCTCATCCTGGGTGCTTCTTCTTCAGATCACCTCTATCTATCATGTTTGCTTCCAGCCTTCAACGAAGTAGGGATTTTGAAAGGTGAAATTTGTTTTCTTTGGAAGCTGGACCAGTGCCATGGAAGTTGGGATTGTGAGGTTGGAGGTCGACAAAGGACCAAGTGTACCAGCTGGTCCTGGATCCGGATCACATGATAAAGTACATTATATTGTGATGAATGCCGCAAGCTTTAAGGAATGAGCAGTGTGACTGATGTCAGTGGTGGGTTTGGGTTTGGACAAGCCGGAAAAGCATATCTGAGAGTGTGCAACGCAGCGTTTGGCTTCTTTTCAGACTCCGGCTCTTCTTTTTCTCTCCCTTTTTTTGTTCTTTGATAAGAAAAAGGTGTGTTATTATTTTTCTGAAAGTACATAAATAAATAAGGGGGTAGCATAATGATGTCTCGCTCGTGTTGGTGATTAGTGAATCCTGCATCCTGGCACCGGGCCTAAGCTTGGAATAAAACTGCATCAGGTAGCTAGCCAGTTGCATAATGAGCACTTTAACAACTTGCAGGACATTCTACAGTCCATAAAGCTAACCCAAAAAGTAGACCAACCTATGTATGTCTCTCTTACTCTACTCTATCTCACTCTCTGCCACTCTATGTTCTACTTCCTTATCTCCCTATGTAAAATACTGAAAATACTACAATATTAAAGAAAGAGTTTATTACCAGCTCCGGCGTCCCCTACGGCGGAAGTGCAAGAATCTTGATATCCTGACCGCTATTTCGAAGATATGTGTTATTGAAATGCTATGAAATTTAACTACGATATTTTAAATTACTTACCGCCACCGCTGCTTGCATCTGAGCATTTGTGTTGAACGGTGTGAACCCATCTGTCACCAACTCGATGCGAACATTTCTCACTTCACGAATGAATTCTTGATCGAACTGGTCCAGTGCCTTCCATGCCTCACCATCGGACGAGTGTGTCATGACTTCATTGTTCTGATGCTCACCTTCTTTGTGCCATCTCATGTGTCTGGCTGTTTTTTTTAAAGGAACAACCGCTTCAACCTAGGTGTCACGCGTAAGTAACAAAACTGCTTACGTTTGACTTCTGTCGTCACAGTATCATCATCTTTATTAACAACTTTGACAAATCTCAGTTTACCATATTTTAAACATTATTTCTCATTGCCATGCTTTATCCAGAAAAGCATGCAGTTGTCCGAACACACATCAATCTTCTCATAGTTTGTACTGAGACTGGAAAGAATTTTCTTAGACTTATACATATCTTTAGGCACTTTGTTGGGATGTGGAACGACATCATTGAATAAATTGATGAGCTCGTTGTAAAAGTTATTAGAAAATAAGAACTTAGACTTAATTTCCATAAGTCTACTCACAAAATTGGGGATTATCATTTCATTGTGTCCATGCAGCGGCTGTTCTAAATCTTTGAGAAGTTTAAAGAACTCTTTAACCTCCGCTGTTTGAGGATCTTCTGTAAGCTCTAGTCGCATAGCTTCCAGCATCTCATCCATCATATCAACCTCCGTGGCATCATCATGGTCCCCTTCCACTTCTTGTACAGCTTGAGAAGTTGTCTCACTATGGAAGTTCCACAACTCATAACGTGACACGTAACTATTTCAGCACAATTGCATCGTAAGTTCCAATTTGTCCAAAAACGTTCTGTTCCGGCATTTTGTACATGGGCATCGCGCCTTATCGCTATTTGACAACGAAAAAGCTCATTTCACAAAAGCTTCTGTCTTGGTGTACCACACATCTAAGTGACCACTAGTTCTGCTCTTCCAACCAATATATATCCAACTACGGTCTTCACCCGTTTTTGACTCTACAGTTTAAAGCTGAACAAAATATCATTAGTTTTTTGTTAATTTATGCACGATAAAATTTTGGCAGCATAATGCCGCTTGTTTTTACAACACAACCCCTAAATACGGTGTAGTTCTTCAAGCTCTGGGGCAACTGACCAAAAATGGTGTAGTTTTCAAACCGTCGTAAGTAGGTTACGTAAATCTTTTATTTTCGAGTCATATAAAAAACACAGGAAAGAGCGAGAGAGAGAGAAAGAGGAAAGGATGAGAGAGACAGTGAATTGGGTCTGTCGGGGTCCGCCATACACATGCGCAGTTGGTTTAGATGCATACTTTAACTTCTACTAAATGGGCCACGATAGAACCTAAATGGCCCGTCGGGCAGGGCCAATCCGGCTGGACTTTCGCGCCTCTTCTCCTTCTCCGCGGCATTGGTATGGCAACCATCAGTGGTTTGAAAGAGAAAGGGGATGTAGTCATTCACACCCTCCCTCTTCCTTCCTTGGGTACCCCGACCTCCCATTTAATTTTCATCACCGAGCGACCTCATGGATTCTGATGGCCTTCACCATCTCCTTCCTTGGTGCCTTGCCCCCGGCCCTTAGAGTTGGGAGATTGGGACTGGGAGCAGAGAACAGTGGAGTCAGGCAGGATTGGGCCCAAGGCGCTTGGCTTCTTATGTTGGGCCACCACCTGTCGCGGTTGTCCCGACGACAAGGCCCAACTCATTCACTCACTTCACTTCATCGTATCCTCTCTTCTCTTCTCTTCTCTTCTCTTAAGGAGAGGTGGGGTGGCAGATCTCGGCTCGTCTCTCATGTCCATCGCCAACTAGAGACAGAGACAGGGAGAGAAAGAAAAAGTCGAAGGAGGTTGCAACCAATGTCTCCTAGAGCCACCGGCGACATCGCGACACCCGACAGTCGGCCGCCCACGACGCCGCCCGAGCTCGGTGCCCCCATCACACCTCCCTCACGTCGGCCACCCCGGGCGCCGCAGCACCCAGACGGTATGCCGCCCCTGTCTCCGCCCTCCACACAGCGGTCAAGCTCGGCGCATAATAAAACCAGTTAAGCATAATCTACACTAAACCAATTAAGCATAATCTACACTAAGCAAATTAAGCATAATTAATCAAATGAACCACTTAAGCATAATTAAATAAACAAATAAGCAATTTAAGCATAATTAAACAATTAAATTCAATTTCAAAATTCAATTTGACTTGAATTAAAATTGAAATTTTAATTTCAAATGCTCGGTGGGGGGGGGGGGAGGCTCGAGGAGGGGGAGGGTGGGGGGCTTAGGGAGGGTGCAGACCGGCGTGGAGTGGGGGGGGGGGGGGGGGAGGCAGCGCCGCGGTGGTGAGGGCAAGGGTGAGGGGGGGGGGGGGGCGGCTCAGGGAGGGTGGAGGCTAGCATGGAGGGGGAGGGAGAGAGGTGGAGTGCAGGGTGGAGAAGGCGGAGGTCTTACCTGGCGAGAGAGCGAGGAGGTAGTGGCGCTCCGGCTCGTGGCGCGCACGGCCACGGTGGATTGGCACCGTGGAGGTGGGGCGCGGCCGGGGCGTCGGGCGGCAGGTGGAGCGGCCAGCAGTGTCGGGCAGCATGGGCGGTGGTGGCGGCGTGGGGAAAGCAAAGCGACGGGGAAAAAGAAAGGGGCGCGCGTGCGCCCGCAGCTCGCACGGGTAGGGTAATTTGCACACTTACGCCAGCTTCAGTAATTTACGTCAACCAATGTTAGGTCCGACGTAAGTGACAGAGAACTTGTGTCGGCCATATTACTTACATCGGCTGCGGGCACTGGCCGACGTTGGTATCTTTTTAATGCCATAGGTTATTTTACTTACGTCGGCAGCCGATATTACTAAGTAAACTTATGTCGGTTACCTACGACCGACGTAAGTTGCGTAACTTACGTCGACTTGCCCACGTAAGTTGCTCGGGCCAACGTAATTGTTTGCGTTTCCTGTAGTGACATCATAAACATCGAAAAGATGTGCTGGCATCTCCAACTTATATGCCCCTTCTCCACATTTGCCCAAAATATTCAACGACCCAATATAGTGAGGTGCCAACTTGCCTCTGACATTAAACCACTTATGACCTCGCATAGGTAATACTATAAGGTATACGAAGTCTCCCACTTCAAAGGCTAAGTTTTTCCGCCTATTATCCCTATAGCCTTTTTGTCTTGATTGAGCAGCCCTCAAATTTTCATGGATTATCTGAACTTTGTTTTAGGTTTCTTGCAACACATCAGGTCCAAATACTTGGTTCTCTCCTATCTTGTTCCAAAACAAGGGTGTCCTACACTTCCTTTGTAACACCCTCATTTTCATGCATAATGCATTGCATAAGTTCATTAATCATGTCTAACATTAATCCACATAAAAAGGAACAAGTTTAAAATGAATTAGAAGCAAAAACACACTTATGAATTCTGGGAAGTGCGGACTAGTCCATTTTTAGTGCGGACTAGTCTGATTTCTCTCTAACCTTCATCGGACTTGTCCGTTTTGCTGCGTACTAGTCTATTTTTTTCCCTCTGGACACTTTCAGACTTCTCCGGTCCATTGCAGACTAGTCAGGTGTACCGAATCCTTGGAAATTTTGCTAAGTCCCTGGACTTCCCTGGACTTGTCTCGTAATCCAGCGGACTTGTCTTTTTTTCCCCTGACTAAAATCTGACTTGTCCGGTTTTGGCTAGAGACTTGTCTGTTTTTCCCCTGATCAAGTTTGGACTTGTCCAATATAGTCTGGACTTGTCCGATATCTCTCTGTCTAACTTTGGACTAGTCCGCCCCTTTTCGGACTTGTCTGATAAATCGTGACTCCAAGTCGATCTTCTGTTTCACGACTTGTTTTGGGTTCTACATTAAGTGGGCCTAAGGACGTCGTGTCTAACTCTTTTTGGAGCCCATGTGGGACCCCACACCGGCCTCAACCCTCCCCAAACTCGAATTCCATCATACCATAGCCTCCACCCTTATATAAATAACCCCACCACTTGACTTAACATCCTTTTGCCTCAATTGAAGTCCACCGAAACCCTAGATTGTGGAGAGCCTCCATCAAGGAGGGAGAAGGAGTACCCGAGAAAGAATAAGAAGAGGAAGAAACGAAAGAGGATCATGATCTCCATCAAGCTTTCGTTCTCCATCAACAAGTCACCATCAAGTTCTTCATCAACCCTAGATCTTCAAGATCCAAGTGTTATCTCAAAAACACTGGATTCATTGGAGCTCTAAACACATGGTATACCTTCTAATTCCTTTTCCTCACGTGAATTCAACCCCATTTCTCCAAATTCATGTCGATCTAGAAAACCCTAGTTCGTTGTTCCTGCGACGGGCGGACTAGTCCGGCCTCCTCCGGACTTATCTGATTTTGTGATCTATTTCCTGTTGAATTAAATCTAAATTGGTTCAAATCAATCCCAAACTTGTTCAAAATTGTTAAAAGCTATCAAAACTAGTTAGTAAACATCATTAACAACTCATTAACAAGTTTTACATCGCAATTGCATTAATCATGCATGTCATGACATATTGAGTAATATTTGTGCACTCTTTGATTGTAATTCTTGTCTTGTATGTTTATTGCGCGGGTTAGATGGATTTGCGCTAGAGAGTGTTGCAAAGGATCTCCAGTACCAAGAGTTTGAAGTCTTTGATCCTAACCAAGCCCAAGAGCAAGGCAAGTGTCCTTGAACATATTGATCCAGTTTCTAAAATAAATGTTTTCATTTCAAAACTGCATGCTTGTGTCAATTTGATGGGAATATTATGATAGAAAGCTTACTAGCTTTTTTAACCACCCTTTTCACGGGGAAGGGTTTTTTACCTTTTTGCTTTGCTTAATTAATTGGAATGGGAAAAGAACAACTACAATATTTAATTATGCATGAAGGAGATTATGGTTAATATGAACTGGTCAATATGATATGGTAATGGGTGATCTAAGCAAGTATGGTATGTGGATGGGTTGGATTCTATGGTGGTTGCTTGCTTTAGATCTAAGGACCGGTTCATGCGAGAATAAGCCAGGACAACAGTGCCACCACGAGGCCAAGTATGGGTGCAGTGTAGATGATTAATTAGGGTATTGCTAGTATTGCATGGATCATTTGGAGCACCAGGGAAGGGGAGTCGTATTGGGTTTGTATATGGTTGGAGGGACTCCCTGGGATCCGAATGGCACAAGAGGGTGCCCTTGGTTGAAGATGTGCTCACTGGGAGACATCACCACCGGTGAAACCTCAGTGGGTTCGTACATGCTAGTAGTCCCTTTGTAAAGGCTATTTTGTGATCTCTTGGCTATACACCTAAGGTAGTGTTTTGGCATAATGGAGGCTTTACTTTAGTCACCGACGGGTGACGAAATCACGAACTTGTGGATAAAGTGGTACAAACTCTGCAGGGTATTAAAAACTATCACGATAGTTGTGCTCCCGGTTATGAGCATCTGGATGACCTACGTGATTAGAGGGAAATTGGAATATGGGATTGTTTTGTATTGGTTATGTTTATGGTTGATAACATGGTTATGGTTATGAATTGAATTATGGTTTATGGCAATGGCATGGTTAATGTTAACTGTGAAACCTGGTATATGGATGATGAATATGGAATATGGACTGATACTATGATTAATAATTATGGTTATGATGGGTTTACTTCACGTACATCTAATATACCGCTTTTCAAATGTTTTGATATACTTTTGAGCACTTAGCCTTTATTATTGTCGTCATTTGTATCAGCTACATGTCATACTTTCCACACTTGCTGAGTACGACATGTACTCACCCTTGGAATTTCCCCACCAACAGTTGCATGTCAGATTTGGGAATATATCGATGATAATGCGGAGTTCTAGGCCGTGTCTGCCGTCAGCTTACCTGTGGTGTTGATTGGAGTTGTGCTAGACCCTTTGCTTAGTTGCTTTATTTAGTTTATTTCCGCTGCATTAGTTCAACCTTGTCATTAATATTCATTAGAGCTTGTATTCGAGGATATTCTGAATTTGTAATAAAAGTGGTTAATTAATCTTGTCCTGTGGTAATTGTTTGTATATCCTTTTGTGAATGCACTCGTGTATGTGTGTTGAACGTCCTGGGCACACATATGTGTTCACTTGGTTCATTTTAGGAACCGGTTGTCACATCCTTCATATGGCAACATTTTCAAGTTGGCTTGGTAACTGTTATTGTAGGAAAACTCAGCATATGGCAAGCTCTTGTCCCAGCTACGTTCATGCTTCAAGGCACAAGCTCTCAACATATCTTCCAATATTTGGTTTGTCCTCTTGGTTTGTCCATCCATTTGAGGGTGATATGCAGAGCTTAAATTTAATCTTGTACCCATAGCTTCATGCAGTTTCTGCCAGAACCTACAAGTAAATTTAGAAACTCGGTCAGACACTATTTTTTCGGGTTCTCTGTGTCGGTATACAATTTTCTCCACGTACAACTTAGCTAAATATGCACCAGTATACTTGGTCTTGACAGGAATGAAATAAGCTGATTTGGTCAATCGGTCCACATTAACCCATTTTGAGTCATAATCGGACTGGGTTCGGGGCAATCAAACTATGAAGTCCATACCAATCTCTTCCTACTTCCATTCCGGAATCTTCAATGGCTGCAACAATCCAACTAGCCTTTGATTTTCAACTTTGACTCGTTGGCACACATCACAAATAGCAACATACGTCGCTATGTCCTTTTTCATGCTATCCCACAAATAGCAAGTCTTCAGATTCTTGTACATCTTTGTAAAGTCGGGATGGATGAAGTAAGGCGAGGCATGTGCCTCCTTTAATATCGTGTCCCGGAGATGCTTCACATTAGGCACAACAGTATGTTTCCCAAGCCATAGAGTGCTTTGGTCATCCTCATCAAATCTGAATTCTCTCCCTTCTTGGGTCTTTTCTTTAATTTCCTTGATTTCCTCATCCTCTCGAATTTCTTGTTCTAAGGTCAGAGTTAACTCCATTATCCCCATATCATTCACAAATCCTAGATTCAACCGTTCAAACTCCTTGCATAGCTCGGATGGAAACTCTCGAACCTTGAGTTGGTGGCTTACTCCTTTCCTTCTCAAGGCATCGGCCACTACATTGGCTTTCCCCGTGTGATAGTTGATTCCCACATCATAATACTTGATGAGCCCCAACCATCACTGTTGCCTCAAATTTAGGTCCGTCTATGTGAAAATGTACTTGAGGCTCCTGTGATCTATGTAGATCTCACACCTATGACCAAGAATGTAGTGTCTCCATATCTTCAAAGCATGCACTACGGCTGCAAGTTCAAGATCATGTGTAGGATAATTCTGCCCATGTTTCTTCAATTATCTCGATGCATATGCCACCACTTGACCTTCTTGCATGAGCACACATCCGAGCCCTTGTCTTGATGCATCACATAAATCCAAGCTTCTTGCTCGCGTCTAGTAATACCAACATTGGTGCAGTTATAAATCTCTTCTTCAATTCCTCAATATCATCCTGACAAGATAGAATCCAATTGAAAAGCTTCCCTCTTGTTAGCAACACAATCATGCACTTCACTACATTGGAGTAGTCCCTGATGATTGGTTAGCTTCGACATTTATTGTGATGCATAAACTCCAATGTTGACTCCTTCATCATTTGTTATTTGTGTTGTCCTTGTGGCTCACTAATTTATCCCATTGTGCTTCCATAGCCAATCTGTACCAAGTATTATGGCCGATCCTTGTGAATCCAAAACAATAAGGTTGTCGAGGAATTCTACCCCCCTTATTTTAGCACTTACTCTTGGACATACTATCTTTGTTCTCATATTCTGTACATCTTTGTCTGAGATAGTGAATCTTGTAGTTGTGTACATCTTCCATTGAAGTAGAGGTTGAGCGAGATAGAAAAGAGAGATAGAACAAATTCCAAACTATATGCATCATGGGATATGAAACTAAGCAACTACCTATAAAAGCCTATATGGATGTGGCAAGCGCTAAAGCACCCCACAATCCTCTACTAAGCACACAAGCACACAAGCGAACATTACATAGCAATCAACACACCAAACAAACCTCGACTATTCCTGAGTGTTCCTGTGTGCTCTAAAGTGTCCATTCTATTTAGGTTTCGTCCTACGATCAACTTGTGGCTCTGATACCAATTTGTGACACCCAGTTCCAAAAATGAACCAAGTACAGCGCATATGTGTGCTCAGGATGTTGATCACACATACACGAGTGCATCACAAATGATATACGGAAAATTACTACATCAAAAATTAATTAAAAAGGTACTTTTATTACAATATTAAAATAATCCTCAAATTACAAAACTCTAATGATCATTATTAATAAATCTGAACCTAATGTAGCGGAAATAATCTAATCATTAAACTAAGCAATAGTATAGCGCGGCTCCAAGCAATCCATAGGCAAGTCGACGGCATCACACAACCTAGTACTCTGCATTATCCTTAGAATACTCCCAACCATCACCTAAAACTATTGGTGGGGGGATCGTAAGGGTGAGCACATGTCGTACTCAGCAAGTGTGGGAAAATAATGACATGTATCTTAAACAAGAAACGATAGTAAATAATGGCTATTTACTGAAAAGTGCATTTAAAACATGTAAAAAAATCATCCTACAATGTCTATAAGAATTAACCCCATCATATCCCAAACAATTAACATCATGTGAATCCATCATCAATTATCCATCCATAAACCAGATTATTCTCGCGTGAACCAGTCCTTAGATCTACAGCAAGCAAAACTGCCATATCCTCCAACCCAATCCACAAACCATGCTTGCGTAGATCTGCCAAGTTCCATATTACCAATTAATCATGTTCATCAACTCATATCATCCATAATTCATTAATTCATAGTTAAGCTATTTGGTTGTTTTCCCATCCCAATTAATTAGAGCAAAGCAAAAAGGTAATAATACCCTTCCGGACTCTCTACAACATATTCCAAGCGACAAGAATGGTCAAACGAGTCTAGTAAATACCTATCCTGCGTTCCCCATCAAATTGACACAAGCATGAAGTTTTTCAAACAAAACATTAACAAACAGGATCAAAATGATGAAGGACACTTGCCATGCTCTTGGGATTTATTAGGGTCCAATGATTCAAAGTTCTGGTACTGGAGGTCCTCGACAACACCCTCTAGAGCAACACTTCCTATTCCGCCCAATAGACATACAAAACAAACATTACACTCAATAAATGCTCATATATTACTCATTATTTCATGACATGCATGAATAATGCAATTATGTGGTAATGCATGTTATTAGGTTGATATCATTGCTTACTAACTAACTACAATTAAGTTTTACATGTGAGAACAAGTTCCAAGTCATTTTGAACAATATTAAAGAAGTTCCACGAATTTCCAGATTTGGTAGGTCGGACTAGTCTGCACTGGGACCGGACAAGTCCGCTATGGCTAGGGTTTTGATAAAATTTCCAACTATAGCATAGTTTGAGTTGAATTATGGGACCAAGATTGACATAGAAAGATGATCTAAGGTAATTACCGTGAATTCAACAACTCAAGGGTCGAGAATTCGACGAAACTCGAGATCTTGACATCTAGATCCAAAGAAGATGAAGAATTGGTGTATGCACTTGACGATGATGTCGATGAGTTGATGAAGATCGATCTAGCTTGATCCTTCTCCTTCCTCCTTCTCTTCTCCTGGCTGCGATGAACTCCTCTTGATGGCGGCTCCCTCGAACAAGGGTTAGGGGTTTCTTCAATTGTGACAAAGTGTGAGAGTGTGGGTGTTGTGGTGATTATATAGGGGTGGAGAGGTAGGGTTTGGGTGGAATTTGTGTATAAGGCAGTGGAGGTATTTAGGGGTCCCACATGGGCTCCAAGGGGGTTGGCCACGACGTTCTTGGGCCCAATTAAGGTAATTATCCAATAACACATTATGGAGGAAAAACTGAATCCGAGTCGGGCACACCGGACAAGTCCGCTATGGGCCGGACTAGTCCGTTGGAGTATCAAGCAAGACAAGTACGTTTGCAGACAAATCAAAGTTCCAGAGAATTAAGCGGACAAGTCCGGTATGAGACCCGACAAGTCCAGAGATTTGTCAGAATTTCTAAAAACTGGACCAAACGAGGAATCACCGGACAACTCCGAGGAGTTCCAGTAGCGAAGAACGGACTAGCCCGTACTATGGAACAGACAAGTCCGAACAACAACAAAAATAGTTTTAGACTAGTCCACAACTAAAGGAGGATAAGTATGGGGAACAACAGAGAGCAAAACCGGACTAGTCTGGGGTCCAAACCGGACAAGTCCGCAATGTTGCAAAATTTTAAATGACGTTTTGGCTCTAATTCATTTTAAACTTGTTCCTTTTTATGTTTATTAATATCAAACATGTATAAGAATGTATGCATTGCCAGATGGATGAAAATGAGGGTGTTACAGCAAGCCACGCACACGCCAGAAAGAAATAGAGATAGGCGCCAGCGGAATTGAATCAAACCAAGGCTCTGCGATTCGTGTGGCCACGACGTGTCTAGGATCGGGACGGGATTGCATGCGCCCGACGCTGCAGCCTGATCGCAAAGAACTCCTCTCCGCTGCTACTCGCCAGGTATGAAATCGAGCGGTGTCAGTGGAGCCACCATTCGCCACCTGAGTCTGGAAATGAAGCCGAGTAGGGATAAGGCCAGCCGGACAGTCAAGCTGAGTATTGGGCCATTCAGCTACTGGGCTGTGAAATGGGCCAAATAATTATTTTCGGTACCCAACGAGCACCCCCGGGTGAGAAATAACACCCGCACTCGCAAAACATTAGGTTGGGTGTGGGTGAGACCCACGGGTGAAAATTTTCACCCGCGCCCGCACCTGTCCGGTGCAAAACCCGTTGAGTACTCGAACCCGTGGGTGGGATTGTCATTCCTAGTCCACGTGATGTATAAAATTTGTTATTGTGACCGAGGCCACATTTAACAATCCAAATCGAAATTAAGATGATCTTTTGAACAACCTTTGGGTACATCTTATTACCAGGACTGTCCTACACTACTATAATAAGCCTCACCGCAGGCGGCTCCAAACCTATTATCACACGCAGTTCTTAAAACTGCGTGAAACGAAGAGATTGTGATAATCCGCAATTTCACAGGCGGAGAAGTGAAACCTCAAGTGAAGACAGATTATCACAGGAGGTTCTTTACTTAGGCTAGCCGCCTGTGAAGATATGTTATCACAGGCGGGCCGTGCAGCATATATAACGGCCTGTGATAATTGTGTTATCACAGGAAGATCTTGACCTACTTCAAGCCGCCTGTGAAGATAGTTTATCGCATCCGGTTTCTACCATAAGAGTAACCGCATGTGATAATTAGGTTATCACAAATTGTTCTTTACCTATATCTAGCCGCCTGTGATAATTGTTCTTCACAGGCAGGTCTAGCCATTGGTAAATAACCGGTTGTGATAAAGTATAACCTATGAAGTACTAGCTGCTATTATTTCTAATTTCCAAGTCAATTCAATATGATCACAAAAGTCAACAATATCATCACAGAAGTCAACAATATCATCACAGAAGTCAATTTCACTAAAACAATATACATATGTACAAGTTACACATACAATTAATCTCATAGTTTACAAGTTTTCACTAAAAACTGCTTCTATTGGCATAGTCGCAAAGTGCTGGCACATCAGCTATTGCACCATTCTCATCAAAGAACTCCCCTCTTTTGTGCAAAATTTTGTGACGCACAAATTGACACAGTTCATCAACAATCTTGTCAGCTCCTCCACCAGGAATACTTCTACAAACCGGTCATTCTTCGTTCAAATTATTCATGTGCTGCAATGAAATACATAACAAGGTTTAGAATGTGTTGGTTTGAACAATATCAAAGTATAGATCAAAGTGAGAGTGTACAGGAATTTATTTGATATTTTTGGAGCAGTTGTACTATGAGCAATTGAATTTTGAAGTTGAAATTAAAATATGAAAATAATGTTTTTGGTAATATTGAACAGTAGAGAATATAAGTATTAAACTATGCTACTTACAATAAAAATGAAACTAAAAAGTAAGAAAATAAGATATCGACATTAAGGATAACTTACATCCTCACGATTCCCTCTATATTTGCTGTTGGTCCGAAGATGCTCCCATACATAATACCCACATAAGACACTCATAGCAGGTTGCTTCGGACAAGCATAATACGTTTTAATGTCCAATGCATTTGTATTAGATGGTCTCTCACCACCAAGCTGTTTCGCGTAAAACCACCAAGCGATGTAACACCAGAAATGTCATATAAAACTTGTCAACACATTTCAAATGTGTGTAAATTAAAATTATTGAATAAACATACAGTTTCAAAATGGAAAGGAAATATTTGTAACGATCTGGTGG
Organism: Tuctoria greenei; assembly: GCA_036927565.1. Lineage (NCBI taxonomy): Eukaryota > Viridiplantae > Streptophyta > Magnoliopsida > Poales > Poaceae > Tuctoria > Tuctoria greenei. The sequence goes on from JAYESD010000007.1 coordinate 153,286,715, forward strand.
GTAATCGACCGAGTCCAAGACTGTTGTCAAACCCTGCGTTGGCTTGATGAAGATCATTATGTATTGATCACTACAAACATTCTGTCGGAGTTTGGTTCCGGCAATTCCCCTGGTACTACCGTTGATAGCCCGCGGAGTTTGTAGTTCGATATTGGGCGCGCAAAGATTCAAAAGCTGACGGCAAATAGACACTAGGATTTACGTGGTTCGGGTCGCCTGAGCGTAATACTCTACTCCACGGGGGGTGTAGTTGTTGTATTGGGTGTCTAAGTTGAGTACGGGAGAGGTCTCTGAGTTCCAAAAGCCCTTTTGTGTATCGTCGACCAGTCCTTTTATAGTACAAGGACTAGTCGTTACACCGCTAGCCTCGCCCGACATGTGTCCCTGGCGGTTACTGATGCTTAATACACAATTAATGAGGTTAATTACCCTTAATAGCATGGTAACGAGCCTTGACAGTGCCATTACGTGCATTAAGAGCCTTCTGATGTTGTGTCATTAATATGGTATTAATGACACTTAATCGGGTCTTGAAGTCTTTGATTACCCCTCGAAGGTACGAGCCGTTGGGGGTCCACCAGTCTGATTGTTGAGGCTGAAGGTCCGACGGTTGGACACGTGGCAGCATCAGAGCTTTCCATCTGGGACGGGTAGGTCCAGTGTAGATGTACACGTGTCGGTACAGGAGCTTCCCTCTGTCGGTGGTTAGGTCCGGGGGTGCCGCACAGGTGTTTAGCACGAAGCTATCCCATGTGTGCGATGCAGGTCCGGTTGCTGTATACACGTGGCAGCACCAGGACTAACCATAGATGGGAGGCGGGTCCGGTCCCGTATGACACGTGGGGCCTTTGCAGATCTCCAACTTAGACAGGTGAAGTTCCTTTGATCTTTTTGTAGTCCCAAGGGGTATACGGTACGTAGGGTACCGACACATTCAAACACACGTGTTAACAATTACTAATAATTGCTATTTCAATGTCATGTGTCAAACTTACTCGAAGTGGTACAGAGCCTTTACGAGGTCCTTGCCATATCTGACAAAGTTAAACATTGCATGTCCTATGTAAGCTGCAACTTCTATCCTTCTACCCTTCTTAAGTTTTGCCATTGCTTTTTCAAATTCTTTTTTTTTCAATTGCTTGAACTTTGCTAAGTCTCAATCCGCCTCGACGTCGAATAGCATCTTTACAATCCGTGTAGGGTCAAGGATACCGTTCTTGCATTTCATCTTTTCATTGTCCGTGTATTGCATCCTATTGAAGAAGTCCAGAATTCTTATAATATCATGAAATGTGTATGCGTGTAGTAAGAAAAGAAAATGCAGAATATTAGAGGCACTTACAAGCACCAGACTTGTAGCAGGTTGATTTCGAGCATGCCCCGATGGAAAAGGGGATGTAGCTCTTCAAATATAATGACTCGTCTATCTGCTCCAACACTCCAGAATGCATCTTTTGGAATACAAAATGTGACGCAAGAAAAATCATATTTCGTGCTGGCAAGGATGTACCACTCATGCATTCTTTTGAGCGGGGCAGGTTGTTTGCTAAGTTGTACGGATGTCATGAACGGCTTCAAATTCTCAAATTTAGGAGGAACATCCTCAAGCTTGTATATTGGACCTCCTAGTTTAACTAAAGTCGTCTGCCGATTATACATGACACCGTCTTCTTCCCACTCCTCGATATCTTCTAATGCTGGCTCATGAGAAGAACGAGATGCACTCGATTTTCTAATATTTTCCTTCATAATTTCCAAATACTTTGACACTTTTGATGAAGGTTTCTTAATTTTGTATGAGCTAACTTTGATAGGCACTAATGATCGAGGAGTAGTCGTCGGAAGATGGACACTGGCTTGTTGTTGAACCTGTTGTTTAACTAATTGCTCTTTACTCCCAGCAGTTGGCTCTAGTACAACTTCAAGCTAGTGCTCAACTAGTTGCTCTTTACTTGCAACAGCTTGCTCTAGTACTGTTTAAGCTATTGTCCAACTTGTTGCTCTTGGATATCTTTACTAGCAAGGTTACTATCATCCTTGCTGAGACATAGGGGGAGTGGATCTTCCTGGACTGGAAGTGGATCTTCATGCACTTTTGCCTTAGAAGATGGGGTTGCAGTATTTTGAGATGCGACGGCGCTAGAAATTGGCTCATCGTCCAACACGATATTGCCTCGGTGCCAAAGGAGTAATCAGTTGACAGCCTGCCCCAGAGTCGCGATCCCCTTAGGCGTGACGTGGTCTATTTCATAATCTTCATAATCATTATCAATGATCTGAAGAACTTGCACCACAGCATAATACAACGGAAGTGGATCACCGTTGAAGTCACGATCAGGCTTTGCCATAGCAGTCGCAACCTGTTTGGTTTTGTTCCCTACTCTACCGATCGAGACAAGAAGACGACAAGATTTGTCATTAGCAATATCATCGACGGGGAACTTATGGGTTGACCCTGAGCCTGGCACAGAAACAATGCTGCTAGGGTAGGCAGTTGGAGATACTAATTGCTCCTTTTGCACCGGAACCATTGATGTACTCGGTGCCACTATTTGTCCGGAATGTCTATGTTGTTCCATTATTTCTTGCATATTTTCTTTGACCTTTTGAGCAATCGTTTCATCAAGTGTTTTCTTAAACTTCTCACGTCTTCTATATGTGTCTTTATCTTTAGGGAAACCATCTAGCCAAGACATTTGAGAAGAGACTGCTCGAACCCGTCCGCTGTGTTCAGGGTTTCCTAAGATAGCGGTAAGATGGTCATTCTCCCTCTTCGGCTTGAAGAGACCCTTCTGTTGCTTTTCAATTACTTCTTTCATTTTCTCCTCTACTTCATTCACAGAGTCGGGCTTTTCAAGTTTGCCCTCGCTGGTCAAACCTGACCAGGCAAAGACCCACCGCTGAGTTCGCTCATCGCGGCCTTCTATTGGGTGAGGATTGCCCTTACTGGTAATTTCGTCTAATATCTTATTCCATTTCTGGACTTTGGGGGCGTATCCGGCAGACCCCAAGCGATGATGGTATTTGTTCTTTTTTGCAAGCTCTAACCTAGTTGCACTTAGGGCTTTAGCATCAGGTGTGATCTTTTGATGAACAAATTCTTTCCACTAAGCTTGTGTGATTTTTCCCATCTTCCTCGGGCTAGGGACCTTATCGGCCTTAACATAAGCATTCATTTCGCTCTTCTAGCCACGAAACTTCTTGCCGAAAGAGACCAATGTTGCTTACTTTACAACTTCTTACGTGCCTTCCGGGAACTTGAATTGTTTCTTTATTCTTTCCCACAACTCATTCTTAGTCTGCTCGGGTAATTTCCTCCAATTCTCAAATGTGATCGGCACGAGCTCTCTAACAAGAAAAACGCATGCATTACGGTACTCGGTAACTGAATCTAGTGGTTTTTGGGGAAGCCCACCTGGACTGACCCTTGTTATGTACATGATGCGGTCCAATGGACCCTTATTGGGACCTCGTTGCCCTCGTTTCCGCTTTAGTGAAGCTGAGGATTCATCCATTGGAGAACCTTCTGCGGTTTTAGGAGCCGAAGTCACCTCATTGTCTTCACGATTAATCTAGGTAGAAAAGAATTATAAGACTTCGTATACTTCACAAAAAACATTAACTTGAACTGCTGAAATCAAGATTCGTGATCCATACCTTGTCGGTAGGATCATATTCCGGGTCGAGATCCTCTGAAGTCTTTTTAGTTTTTATATTAGGAAAAGTATCTGATGGACTGTGAAAGGAGCCTGAACTGCTAGAGTCTGTAAACTCCATATTGTCTTCTTTATTATTACTACCAGCACCAGTCTTCTTAGGGCTTTCCATGCTACAACTAATAAGACAAAAAATATAATTAATGGCATATTAACTCTACATGAAGTGTTGCATGAAGAAAAAGATGGAAGCATTCTAGGATTTGATAAGGCATTCTAGGGTTTAAGGCGATTGACCAAAAGGTTCCTACACATTACGAGGGTGAAAAGCATGTTAAAGTTGCTCACCAGCAATGGCAATTTTATCTTCTTATTCTAAATAGGTAGTTACTTGTATCTGTTTTCTGAGCAGAAGCAATGTTCAACAGCCGTCTGCAAGTACATTGCTTTGTTTGGCAAAAGGATAGCGACACTGATCTCGAAGGAGCAGAACCCTGTGAGATGAAGTGCGGGAGGGCCACACTCTATTTTCATTACATATGCTACTATTCACTCATGTTACCACAAAGTTCCCAGATTTTGAACTGAAATTTGGCAGAGCTTCATTTGTATTTTGTTATTCCGTCCATAATTTTCAAATACAGAACATTGATATTTGCAGAAACAATATATTGCAAACTTGTTATACACATCCTAGGGATTCCATAAATGTAAATTATGAAGTATTTTGATGATCCTACTAGAAATTATGATCCAAACAACAACTGAATACATAACTGTCCAGATTCTGGACTGTTACGACACCTTAAACGGTACTTCAATTTAGACCTGGTTATTGCGTGTTTTAGCCTTAGCGTTGAATATGAAATTGATAGATAACTCTTTATGCTTTCCAGACATGTATTTATGTGCATAGGTTGCTTTTCTATTTAAGAATTATGGCTGTTCAAAGTTCAGAAACTTTGTGACTGCTTCAGATAACACTGTACACAGTTACTAACTTCAACTCCAGTGTCTAATTAGTTCTAAACCGAATTTTAGGTAACAATAAATAGAAAAGTTGTAGAATAGCTCTTCCCCTTTCAAAAAATGTATCACAATAGACTATAAGAGCTTTCTACAGATAATTCTGGCAAAAATTCAGATGCTTGTTCATACAATTTCAATACAGTTACATCACAACTTGACATTTTTTCGAATTCCACCAAACCCTAACCAAAAGGATGCCTACCCTTTTCGAATTACCGAACCCTAACCAAGGATATGCAAGGCGGCGGTGAGGGCGGGGAGGGAGGCGGCACGGCGACGGAGGATGGAAGGTCGAAGGGTTTAGGGTTTACCGTGGCGGCGACGGCAATGGCTTCGCTCGGTGTACCTGGAAGTGACGAGGGCGAAGCTCGGTGACAACAACGGCGAACACTTGGCGGCAAACGAAATTTTGGCAGCCTAATGACGTCTAAGTGTTTCGCCCGGGTTAGGTTTTTCCAACGCTGCCGAGGGGTATATATAGACTCCTATTTTCTCAGGCAGATTTTAAGTATCGACCGCCTGAGAAGATGATTACCTCATGTAGGTTTTACATACCAACCGCCTAAGAAGATAAAATTATCTCAGGCGGTTGGTAATTAAAACCCGCCGGAGATCATCATCTTCTCATGCAGTTATTAAGTACCAACCGCCTGTGAAGATCTTTACTTCTTCTTAATTAATATTCTTGATTAAATGTGGGTCCTTTAAAAAGGAAAAATTCCACTTTCTTGTAATATTATTGATAAGTAAAGGTTTGAATGTGGCCTAGAGGGGGGGTGAATAGGCCTTTTTAATTCCCTGCACACTTAATAGAATCGTCAAAACTTGGTTGGCCGGACTAGTCCGGTCGTGTGGGCGGACTTGTCTGGTGTGCTAAAAATATGTGTCTTGATCAGGTGTTATTTAGGAAACTAAGTTTCTTTAGCAGCGGAAATGAGAACAACTGATATTTTTATTTGAGATTAATATAAAAATGCAGGTAAAACTTATAATTGCCTTAGGTTGATGTTTTAGCACTCAAGTGATCTAGTGAACAAAACTTAAATGAAATAAGGCGCAAGACACACGAATTTTTCCCGAGGTTCGATCTCACCACGAGATCTACGTCCTTGTTGAGGAAGCTCACACAGAGCCGGGTGTCCAACCCTTTCCCACTTCAAGTCACCACGAAGGCTGACTCGATTCCACTATCACGGGTAATCACGAGGTTTGTGGGGCAACCTCACACGTTGAGGGCTCCCACGAGAATTACAACAAAAGAAGTGATTAAATACACTCAAAAGTATTACAATGCAGAGTATGAGTGTAGAAAGATCAAACCCTGTAGGATCGAAGAGCACGTGAAAAGCTACCAGAGGGGGGGTGAATGGTAGATTTAAAAATCTTACGCAGCGGAAACAATAAAACCCTAATCCCTTCGGTAGAAAAACGATCTGTTAAATAAATCGTGTATGAGACTAATCTAAACGTGTTTCACCGTGACAAAAGTGATAGATATCATAGAGAATCAAGTTACGAAGACAACACAAAAAGAATTACTCAAATCCGTTGAGAACAACTCAAGTTATGATCAAAAGATCAAACACTGGTCAAACTGACCTACTCGAGAAAAACAGTTTCTGGAATGCTGAAAAGAAACTCGTATAGCACAAAAACCACAAATCCAATGATCGTGAAATTTTGGCAGATGATAGATAATCAAGTTTTGAAGACAACCGAAAAAGAATCACGTCAATTGGATCAGTAAAACTCGAGTTATGCTAAAACCACCGACAAAAGGTAGTGCTGTCCAGAAACTCGACGAGTAAAACTTGTCTGGAACAAGTCGGACGAACAAGGCACAAAAGTTCCTTCAAACTATGAATTTTATTCAATAGAACACAAGAGGAACAGCCCCAAAGTCGTGCACCACGAGCTTTGGCCTTCCCTTGCTTATATAACCAGCCCTTAGGCCATCCCAATACAACTAGGACTCTAATCCTAATCCGATCACAATCGGAACTTACCATAACTGCTCAAGATTCTTCTACACGCAGATAGAAGCAATCTTAAGACTTCCAAACACTTTAGGAACGTATCCCACATTCCTAAACAACCCAATTTCGTGACACACACGAAATCCTAACATAACCAACTCGATACTTCCCATACCGAGCCATAACCAACTCTGCCGCAGCCAAAGTCTTCAACCGATACGATCCGATCCTTCCAATCAGATCTTCCTTCCATAATCCGTCTCTAGAAGCATATTGCCACGTCATGCACCTCATGCATACGTGCGAACACCTTCCTTCAACCTTCATATGCACTGCCCTTGATTCAATCATCCTGCGCGACCTCCTGACCCGCTCAACCACAGTTCCTCCCGAACTTGGTTGTTGGAACCTCATCTCCTCCTGAGACTAGTCCAAGGGATCCCGTCACCAGCCATGACTTGAACTCAAGCAACACCTGCACATGAATAAACAAACAATCCATACGAGCCCAAGTCCTCGACTTGACTCACGTTAGTTCCGAACACAACACCTTACGTGAGAACCTCACATAAGCATGTTGCAAAACCACAGTAGAAAAACGATATCAACCATATCATCCAAAACGCACCAAAAACTTAGCAAATGAATACTAAGCAATCTTTCCTAACAAGTAAAGCAAGTACGAAACATTGCAAATGAAAAGCAGAAACACTTTGGTCAAGTTCCGGACCTTGCCAGAGCAACCCGGAGCTTGAGCCGGAGCTAACAAGAAACACTGCAGTCAAGTTCTGGACCTTGCCAGAGCAACCCGGAGCTTGAGCCGGAGCTAACAAGAGCTAGTAGAACCTAGCGCCGGAGCTTACCAAAACTAGTAGATCCTGGATCCGGAGCTTACCAAAACTAGTAGATCCTAGACCCGGAGCTTACCAAAACTAGTCGGTCCTGGATCCGGAGCTTATCAAAACTAGTAGGTCCTGGATCCGGAGCTTATCAAAACTAGTCGGAACTAGTCAACCCAAAACCGGAGCTAGACAAAGTACGTCGGAGCTTAGCAAAAGCATGCCGGAGCTATCAAGTATATGCCGGAGCTAACAAAGACATGCCGGAGCTAAAGATAAAACTCACCGGAGCTAACCAAAACTAGTCGGACCTTACCAAGAAGCCGGACATAGCATCTAACGTAGCTGGAGCTACCCAAAACAAGCCGGACCTATGGTCGGACCTTGCTAAAAAGGTGTTTTGGTGATATTTAGAACTTTTATCATCAAACCCAAGTGTATTCACTACAAGCCAATGTATTCAGCACACATAGGTCTTACAATCTCCCCCTTGATGAATGCATTGGCAACACCATTTAAAATCCGAACATTGGCTTATTCTCATAAAAGTTTTGAAAACAATTTCTCCCCTTTTGTAAAACAAACGTAAATGAAAATCTCTCCCCATTTTGAAAATGAAAATGTCTCTTATCTCTCCTTTTTTTTTTTGAATGTGATTAATCTCTCCCCCTTTGACAATGTATTCAGCAAGATAAAAGAGAAATTTTAATTGTGATGAGATATAAACAAATTATCTCTCCCTCTTTAGTTGTTATGAGCATATTATAACATATACATATAAACAAAGCTCATCCAAGTCATACTATCAAGTACCTTACATTATCACATTAATGAAATACATAAGGTAGTGTAAGCCATGCTAGAGAGCACGTGTGATTTTCAATTTTAGCAGGTCATGATCTCACAAACTTAACTATTTCAAAACCTGAAAGCATGACACTAGTTGCTGCATTTTATTATTTTCAAAGCATAAATCTAGATCATATGATAATTGCAAGAGATTATATGCGCATCTGCCTTATTCTAACCAACCAAGCCAAGCCTATGTCATTTGACAATCAGAAGCTTAAGGACATGGTTTTAGTCATACACAACTTCTTCCAAGTTCATATCTAAGTGCAATGACAAGCCATCTCAAAAGAAGAAGTGCGATGCATGCATATTCTCTTGATCTTTTCTTAATTCATATTAGTTCATAAAAACTCAACATGTGAGTTGATTACTTGATAAATTCTTAATAATTAAAAGCATTTGTGAGCATGCAACAAGTTCAAAACAGCAAGAAAGTTCGACCATGACCAGATTTAGTGTAAGTAATTATTCCAATTACTAGACATGGCAAAAACTACAAAAAGTATAACACGAGTAATGTAGTAAGAACTTTCAGCATGTAAGAGGAATCACAAAGTCATATATGTATGAAATAATATGCTCATATTATTTTAATTTCAGATTCACACATAGACATCCTAAGTTTCAAAAACTCCCCCTCAATTTAAGCCATGAGGATGCATAACCCCTATTTCACTACGAATGTAACAAAAACGAGTGAAATCCAAAGGTTTTGTAAAAATGTCAGCCAATTGTTGTTCGGTATCTACATGGTGAAGCACAATGTTTCCTTTTTCAACATTATCACGGAGAAAGTGATACCTAATGTCAATGTGCTTAGTTCTAGAATGTTGCACGGGGTTTTTAGAAATGCAAATAGCACTAGTGTTATCACAGAACAGTGGAACACTATCTAGATCAACCCCATAGTCCTTAAGTGTTTGAACAATCCAAAGAATTTGTGAACAAGCACTAGCAGCAGCTACATACTCAGATTCGGCTGTGGATTGTGCAACTGAACTTTGTTTTCTAGAGGACCAAGCAACAAGAGAATTACCAAGAAAATGACAAGCACCGGAAGTACTTTTCCTATCAATCCTACAACCCCCAAAATCAGCATCCGAAAAAGCTTTCAAAGAAACGATTGAGGAAGAAGGAAGAAAAATGCCAAATTCTTGAGTTCCATGTAAGTACCTGAGAATCCTTTTTACGGCTTGACGATGTGAAACACGTGGGGAAGCTTGAAACCGTGCACAAAGACATACGCTGAATTGTATGTCCGGTCTTGATGCTGTAAGGTACAAAAGTGATCCGATCATACTTCTATATTCTTTTTGATCCACGGATTCACCATCTTCATCAAGTTCAAGTGTTGTTGCTGTTCCCATTGGTGTCCGAAGAGGCTTGCTTTTGTCCATGTTGAAGCGCCTTAGGAGATCTTTGGTATACTTTGTTTGATGCACAAAGGTACCCTCCTTGGTTTGCTTGATTTGCAGCCCCAAAAAGTAAGTGAGTTCACCCATCATACTCATTTCAAATTCGGAACTCATCATTGCTGAAAACTTGGACACAAGATCATGAGAAGCACAACCAAAGATAATATCATCCACATACACTTGAACGAATAATGAGTTATTGCCATGTTTAAGCACAAAAAGAGTTTTATCAGCCTTTCCCATTGTAAACCCCTTTTCAAGTAAGAATGTTTTTAACCTATCATACCATGCTCTAGGGGCTTGTTTGAGACCATATAAGGCTTTGGACAGTTTGTAAACATGATTAGGAAAATCTGGATTTTCAAAACCTGGTGGTTGTTTGACATAAACCTCCTCATCTATGTAGCCATTAAGAAAAGCACTTTTAACATCCATTTGATATAGCTTAAAACCTTTAGATGCTGCGAAAGCTAACAAAATTCTTATGGCTTCTAATCTAGCGACAGGAGCAAAAGTTTCATCAAAATCTAGACCTTCAACTTGAGTGAAACCTTGAGCAACCAACCTAGCCTTATTCCTAATCACAACCCCATCCTCACTTTGTTTATTTTTATATACCCATTTAGTTCCAATTAAAGTGTGGCCTTGAGGTGGAGGTACAAGTTTCCAAACATTATTTCTTTCAAAATTTTCTAACTCTTCTTGCATGGCAATAATCCAAGATTCATTAGTGAGTGCGTGTGATATATCTTTAGGTTCAAAAGAGGCAACAAAAGCAGAATGAGCATGAGAGTTTGGATCGCAAAACCTGGACCGTGTGACTCGTTCATGCAAGCTTCCAATCATCTGTTGTGGGGGATGATCTTTGTAAAAACGTAGGGGAACAGATGTCTCACAAGCTTCTTTCTCATTAGGTTCATTGTAGATTGATGAGCTTGTGATTTGTGGATGATCAGGACCAGCAGAGGTGACAGCCGGAGCTTGTTCAATGTCCGGAGTTGGACACGTGTCAACTTCGGAACTACCAGGCAGTATCACCGGCTCTTCTTCATCTTCGAAAATACCCTCCCCCTGAGAATATGAATCTGGTCCTGCAACACCGGAGCTAGTACCTGGGCTAGCTTCATCAAAAGACACTTCACAAGTCTCCACAATTTTGTTAGTGTCAAGTAAAAGAACACGGTAGCCTCTAGTATGAGATGGATAACCAAGAAACATGCCATCATTGGATCTAGGTTCAAATTTATCAAGATTACCATGTTTCTTAACAAAGCATTTGCAACCAAAGACCCGAAAGTGTGTAACACTAGGCCTATGTCCAAACCGGAGCTCATATGGTGTTTTACCTAGCTTAGCACGCAAGAAAACACGATTTGAGACATAACAAGCGGTTGCTAACACATCAGCCCAAAATTTCCTAGGGGTTTGATATTCATCAAGCATAGTCCTAGCCATCTCAACTAGGGTTCTGTTCTTTCTTTCTACAACACCGTTTTGTTGAGGTACATATGGTGAAGAAAATTGATGATCTATTCTATTTTCAGCACAAAGGTGATCAAAGAATTGATTTTTAAATTCAGTTCCATTATCACTTCTAATTGCTTTTAATGATCATGGGTGATCGATTGATAATCTAAGAAATAAAGTTCTAAAGTGACTAAAGACTTCATTCTTAGACGCCATAAAATACACCCAAGAATATCTAGAATAATCATCAACAATAACAAGAGCATACCATTTACCTCCGAAGGATTGAACACGTGAAGGTCCTACGGTGTCAAGATGCAAAAGTTGACATGGTTCAGTTGTCATGATCATTGTGAGAGGAGTATGTGAACCTGCAACCATCTTAGCATGTCTACAAGAAGAGCACACAATTTCTTTGTCCCCTTTAAGCTTAGGCAGCCCACGTATGCGATCAAGAGCACTAACACGCGTTAGGTGATCAAAGCCTACGTGACCAAGTCTACGATGCCAAAAATATAAGTCCTTTGAATCATTAGCAACTAGACACTTATGCTTAGAAGAAGACATATCAAAATCAGCTTTAAAAACTCTTCCAAACCGAGACATGTTAAAAATAAGCTCACTATTTGAATCTACAACTTTGCAGCAGTTTTTATTGAAAGTAATTTCTAGATTTTCATCTAGCAATTGTGAAACAGAAAGCAAGTTATATTTCAAATTTTTGACAAGTGCCACATCCTTCAAAGTGTAGTGATCACTTACTCTAACCGAACCCTTAGCAATTATAGGAGTTGAAGAATTATCGGCAAAAGTAACATTCTCTACACGTGACACAAAGGTGAGGGAGGAGAACCAATCTTTGTTACCGGTCATGTGGCGTGAGCAACCTGAATCCACAATCCAAATATTCTCCTTCCTCAAGCGTGTAACCTACATAGAAGCACAATACGCCGATGACTCAATACTGGGGTTAGTCAAAAAGCATTTAGGAATCCAGTACTGAGTCACACGACGTGCACCAGGAAAGATACGCGAATGCTGAGATAAAACAGCAGGTTTATGAGTCAAGGATTGAGGTTTTCTGTTCTTAACAGTTGATTTAGAAGCTCTTACTTGTTTAGAGTGAAAACCAGTAGCTCCGGATATAAAGGCAGAAGGTCCGGGGGCAAAAACTGAAGCTCCGGAGGGAACAACAGAAGATCCGGTAACTCTCGGAGCTATCATAACTACTGGAGCTGCCTATGTAGATTTCTTACCAGAAGGTCCGGAAGCTACCTTTTCAAATTTCTGACTCACTAAAGCAGGTTGTGTTTTTCTAATTGCATGAAAGTTATAAGATCTAGCAATTTTTCTTTCCTTTTTCTGTTGTTTAGCTAGTCTATAACAAAAATCTATGACATGACCATCTCTACCACATAAGGTACAATGAAATTTAACTTTGTGTTCATGTCTAGATGAGCAAGCAACATTTTTATTTGAAACTGAATGAGGCAACACTCCTGCAGATTTGAAAACCACTTCTTTTTGTTTAGGAACTATTTGAATCAAACCACTTCCTAATGACCTTACAATTTTAGGTGGATGTGCCTTAGCATGAACATGAGAATCAAAACCTAAACCAGTTTTATCTTTGCTAGACTTGGAAGAATTCAGCAGCAAGTTTAGATTCTTATCCCCATTACAAAACCGACCTAGTGTCCTATTCATGTCATCAAGTTTCTTGGACAAGTCTAGGCAGTTTTCACATGAAGTTTTTCCTTTTAGTTTGCAATTGGAACAAAATTTAACTTCATGAGAACGTAAAGCATTGTTCAACATAGAAATTTCATTCACAGCATCTTGCAGTTTCTTATCAAGATTTTCACATGCAGAACAATGCAAGTCAATTGTAGAACAAGAAGCATCTTTTAAGTTTTTATCATTAAGTGCAGCAAGCTTTTTGTTCTTTTCAATTTCTTCATCAAGTCTGTCTAGAGTGGAAGAATGTGCACTTCTTAGAGAGGACAATTGTTCATAGATCAAGTCACATGAGGGACATGCATCATCACTAGGAATCAAAGTTTTTAAACGGTTAATTTCAGATTCTAGTGATTCAATTTTAGCAGCACTATCCCTAAGCTTTTTGTCCTTTTTCTTGACAATAATAGTTGCACGAGAAATAGCATCACACATTTCATTGCAGGTAGAACATACCTCATCATCGTCACTGTTGTGTTCTGCTTCCTCCTGTCTTGATCTTGATCTTGCTTTGCCCGTCATGAAGCATAAGTTGGCTAAGTCATCATTCTCTTCATCACTTTCAAAATCAATGTCACTTGAACTGAGCTCTTGAAGCGCGGTGATGAAGCTGTTGATCATCTTGCGTCCTATGGTACCCTTCTTTTTCTTGTTGGAAATTCCAGAGGAGGTCCGGACCTTGCTTTGTTTTTCTTCCCGGGTGGTCGGACCTGAAAGGTTAGGGCATTCTGTACGAAAGTGTCCTGTTTTACCACATTCAAAACAGCGTTGAGGTCCGGAGCTTCCTCTCCTTCTAGTTCTCACATTTTGCAATGCTTTTGAGAATCTAGTAGAGATGAGTGCCAACTCCTCTTCTGGAATTTCTTCGATCTTCTCCAGGGTTAGTGAGGACAACAAGGCAAGAGTATTGCAGGATGATGATTGGCCGGAGCTAGACATATCACGTTGTGAGACAAATGCAATAGACTTGCTTGGGTTCTTACGTGCTAGGATGTCAATTTCATGAGTTTTTAGTTTAGAATAGAGTACATCTAATGTAAGAGAACTCATGACAGTTGATTCACGAATAGATGTTACTTTCATCTCCCAAACTGACATGTCTAATGCACTAAGAAGTTGTCTAGCATTCTCAGCATCAGAAAAATTAACATTGACACTACGTAAGTTGCTGAGAATATTATTGAACCGAGCAAAGAGGTTATCGATTGACTCACCTGGTTGCATCTCAAAGCGCATATATTCTTTCTTGAACATATCTTGTTTTACCTCCTTGATTGTGTTGGAGCCTTCATGATAATCACAGAGAGCTCTCCAAACGTCGTATGCTGATCGGAGGTGCGCGACACGATCAAAGTCGCTTTGAGTGAGTCCTTGGATGATCAAGTTTCGGGCTTTGTTGTTGTTGTCTACGTCCCGGAGGTTCGTGGCCGTGACTTGATCATTGGGTGGCACTTCATAAGGCTTATACACCTTCTCCCATATTGCAAAGCCTTGTGCCTGGATAAAAGCCTCCATGCGTGCCTTCCAAACCTGAAAATCAATACCAGCAAACACACACGGTTTGACGGAGTACTTCTCCATGATGATTAGTCAAAAACCACGTGCAAATCACAAATATTAGAGCACCGTGGCTCTGATACCAATTGTAGGATCGAAGAGCACGTGAAAAGCTACCAGAGGGGGGGGGGGTGAATGGTAGATTTAAAAATCTTACGCAGCGGAAACAATAAAACCCTAATCCCTTCGGTAGAAAAACGATCTGTTAAATAAATCGTGTATGAGACTAATCTAAACGTGTTTCACCGTGACAAAAGTGATAGATATCAGAGAGAATCAAGTCACGAAGACAACACAAAAAGAATTACTCAAATCCGTTGAGAACAACTCAAGTTATGATCAAAAGATCAAACACTGGTCAAACTGACCTACTCGAGAAAAACAGTTTCTGGAATGCTGAAAAGAAACTCGTGTAGCACAAAAACCACAAATCCAATGACCGTGAAATTTTGGCAGATGATAGATAATCAAGTTGTGAAGACAACCGAAAAAGAATCACGTCAATTGGATCAGTAAAACTCGAGTTATGCTAAAACCACCGACAAAAGGTAGTGCTGTCCAGAAACTCGACGAGTAAAACTTGTCTGGAACAAGTCGGACGAACAAGGCACAAAAGTTCCTTCAAACTATGAATTTTATTCAATAGAACACAAGAGGAACAGCCCCAAAGTCGTGCACCACGAGCTTTGGCCTTCCCTTGCTTATATAACCAGCCCTTAGGCCATCCCAATACAACTAGGACTCTAATCCTAATCCGATCACAATCGGAACTTACCATAACTGCTCAAGATTCTTCTACACGCAGATAGAAGCAATCTTAAGACTTCCAAACACTTTAGAAACGTATCCCACATTCCTAAACAACCCAATTTCGTGACACACACGAAATCCTAACATAACCAACTCGATACTTCCCATACCGAGCCATAACCAACTCTGCCGCAGCCAAAGTCTTCAACCGATACGATCCGATCCTTCCAATCAGATCTTCCTTCCATAATCCGTCTCTAGAAGCATATTGCCACGTCATGCACCTCGTGCATACGTGCGAACACCTTCCTTCAACCTTCATATGCACTGCCCTTGATTCAATCATCCTGCGCGACCTCCTGACCCGCTCAACCACAGTTCCTCCCGAACTTGGTTGTTGGAACCTCATATCCTCCTGAGACTAGTCCAATGGATCCCGTCACCAGCCATGACTTGAACTCAAGCAACACCTGCACATGAATAAACAAACAATCCATACGAGCCCAAGTCCTCGACTTGACTCACGTTAGTTCCGAACACAACACCTTACGTGAGAACCTCACATAAGCATGTTGCAAAACCACAGTAGAAAAACGATATCAACCATATCATCCAAAACGCACCAAAAACTTAGCAAATGAATACTAAGCAATCTTTCCTAACAAGTAAAGCAAGTACGAAACATTGCAAATGAAAAGCAGAAACACTTTGGTCAAGTTCCGGACCTTGCCAGAGCAACCCGGAGCTTGAGCCGGAGCTAACAAGAAACACTGCAGTCAAGTTCCGGACCTTGCCAGAGCAACCCGGAGCTTGAGCCGGAGCTAACAAGATCTAGTAGAACCTAGCGCCGGAGCTTACCAAAACTAGTAGATCCTGGATCCGCAGCTTACCAAAACTAGTAGATCCTAGACCCGGAGCTTACCAAAACTAGTCGGTCCTGGATCCGGAGCTTATCAAAACTAGTAGGTCCTGGATCCGGAGCTTATCAAAACTAGTCGGAACTAGTCAACCCAAAACCGGAGCTAGACAAAGTACGTCGGAGCTTAGCAAAAGCATGCTGGAGCTATCAAGTATATGCCGGAGCTAACAAAGACATGCCGGAGCTAAAGATAAAACTCACCGGAGCTAACCAAAACTAGTCGGACCTTACCAAGAAGCCGGACATAGCATCTAACGTAGCTGGAGCTACCCAAAACAAGCCGGACCTATGGTCGGACCTTGCTAAAAAGGTGTTTTGGTGATATTTAGAACTTTTATCATCAAACCCAAGTGTATTCACTACAAGCCAATGTATTCAGCACACATAGGTCTTACAAACCCCAAGAGCTCGCAATGAAAGAACGACGATCTCCCAATCCCGAATCCAAGTCTTCAATTGATTTCACTCTTTTTACACTTTAGATGTGTGGGGAGATGTGTTTTGGGCTCTTGGGACGAAGTGGCGGCGCTAGGGTTTGTTCTTTGATCAGTATTCGACGTGTGCTTTTTTTAATAGGAAAGCTGTGGACTCTCTATTTATAGGGTTTCCAAAAGGTAGCCGTTGAAAAACCCTAACACTGGACTAGTCCGGTGCAAGTCCGGACTTGTCCGGTCTCAGTGCATTTTGAAGTCCAGAAAGTCTACCGGACTAGTCCGGTCCAAGCTCGGACTAGTCCGGTGCTGTGTGAAAGTGAACTCCAGAAAGTTCAACGGACTAGTCCCGTGGTACAACGGACTAGTCCGGTCCCTCGATATGAGAGACTCCAGAAACATCAACGGACTAGTCTGGTGGAGGCACGGACTAGTCCGGTGTCCCAATAAGTGAGGTTCCAGAAAGATGAAAGGACTACTGCGGTCCATGATCGGACTAGTCCGGTGCTTTGAAAAAGTTAGATTAATTTTAATCTCTTACCCTCGCGCAAGTTGAGAGCTCTTGGAGTGTGCCTTTCATACACTCCCTATACATTCAAAATCTAATTTGGTCTTCCAAGCTTCATCAAAGTATCTCTCTTTGGACACCACTTCATTTTTCACCTTTTTGTGCGCACTGAGTTGTTTCACTTGTTTGTCCTGCAATCATCTCAGTAGTCTCATTAGGATCTCATATGTTTGTCATGAATTAGCCAAAACCCACAAGGGATATCCTAGATGCACTTACAAGGATACCATTAAATTTCAATTCATAAATCCTTTGAAATTGGTCAGAACATAAAAAACATATAACAATTGCTATTTTTCATTTTTCTATCTTGATAAATATAATGCTTTCTTCATTTATTTTTTCAGTGTACATTTTTATTCATCAAGCCAACCACTATGAATTTTTTCAGATTTTTTTAAATTTTTTTGAATCAATGTGTGTTCATGATTTGATGAATGCCTCATATGTATATGAGCATTTAGTTAGAATGATGGATAATTTGAAGTTTGACATGTTGGAATGCTTTTCAAAAAATTAACAAAATTCATGCATGTATAAATAATACAAATATGTTCATACAAACAAAATTAAGTGAAGGATCCTTTTTTTATGAGATACACAAATGTGAATAATATGTGAGTAGAAATTAATTTGATATTTACCAAAACATTACAATGTCAGCTATACAAGTTTTAAAATAATTGGTCCAGGTGGTAGATATTAATTTTATACAAATGTAGAAGAAAGTATCATCAAATTTGGACTCAATTTGCATAATCTAAACATGTTTGAGTATTTATATTAGAATCTAAATAAAAAAGAAGCAAGGGATAAGGAAACTGAAGAACAGTGTCTACAATTACCTCACGCGGTTGGTAATTAAAACCCGCCTGAGATAATCTTCTTCTCAGGCGGTTATTAAGTACCAACCGCCTGTGAATATCTTTACTTCTTCTTAATTAATATTCTTGATTAAATGTGGGTCCTTTAAAAAGGAAATGTTCCACTTTCTTGTAACATTATTGATAAGTAAAGGATACCATTAAATTTCAATTCATAAATCCTTTGAAATTGGTCAGAACATAAAAAACATATAATAATTGTTATTTTTCATTTTTCTATCTTGATGAATATAATGTTTTTTTCATTTATTTTTTTAGTGGACATTTTTATTCATCAAAACAACCTCTATGAATTTTTTCAGATTTTTTAAAAAAAATTTGAATCAATGTGTGTTCATAATTTGATGAATGCCTCATATGTATATGAGCATTTAGTTAGGATGATGGATAATTTGAAGTTTGACATGTTGGAATGCATTTAAAAAATTAACAAAATTCATACATGTATAAATAATACAAATATGTTCATACAAACAAATTTAAGTGAAGGATCCTTTTTTTATGAGATACACAAATGTGAATAATATGTGAGTAGAAATTAATTTGATATTTACCAAAATATTACAATGTCAGCTATACATGTTTTAAAATATTTGGTTCAGGTGGTAGATATTAATTTTATACAAATATAGAAGAAAGAATCATCGAATTTGGACTCAATTTGCAGAATCTAAACATATTTGAGTATTTATATTAGAATCTAAATAAAAAAGAAGTAAGGGATAAGGAAACTGAAGAATAGTGTATACAATTATCTCAGGCGGTTGGTAATTAAAACCCGCCTGAGATAATCTTTTTCTCAGGCGGTTATTAAGTACCAACCGCCTGTGAAGATCTACTTGTTCTTAATTAATATTCTTGATTAAATGTTGGTCCTTGAAAAGGAAAAATTACACTTTCTTGTAATATTATTGACAAGTAAAGCTTACCATTAAATTTCAATTCATAAATCCTTTGAAATTGGTCAGAACATAAAAACATAGAGCAATTGTTATTTTTATTTTTCTATCTTGCTGAATATAATGCTTTTTTTCATTTATTTTTTTAGTTGACATTTTTATTCATCAAACCAACCTCTATGATTTTTTTTCAGATTTTCTTTAAATTTTTTTCAATCAATGTGTATTCATAATTTGATGAATGCCTCATATGTATATGAACATTTAGTTAGAATGATGGATAATTTGAAGTTTGACATGTTGGAATGCTTTAAAAAAATTAACAAAATTCATGCATGTATAAATAATACAAATATGTTCATACAAACAAATTTAAGTGAAGGATCCTTTTTTTTATGAGATACACAGATGTGAATAATATGTGAGTAGAGATTAATTTGATATTTACCAAAACATTACAATGTCAGCTATACAAGTTTTAAATATTTGGTTCAGGTGGCAGATATTAATTTTATACAAATATAGATAAAAGAATCATCAAATTTGGACTCAATTTGCATAATCTAAATATGTTTGAATATTTATATTGGAATCTAAATAAAAAAGAAACAAGCGATAAGGAAACTGAAGAGCCTCGGGCATTATCTCAGGTGGTTTGGAATGAATAACCGCCTGAGATAATCATTTTCAGGGGCAGGTTTTCTCAGGCGGTTATTAATAACCAACCGCCCGTGAAAATTTTAAAAACCGCCTGTGAAAAACTGACGCCTATATAAAGACCCCTCGCCACAGTTGAAACGCAACCCTGGAGAATTTTCCACCGCTGCAAGGCTGTCAAAATTACCCACCGCAGCGCCGCCGCCCAGCCTGCACTGCCGCATCGCCGCTCAGCCCGCACTGCCGCGCCACCGCTCAGCCCGCACCGCCGCACCGCCGCCCAGCCCGCACTGCCGCGCTGCCGCCCAGCCCCGCGGAGCCACGCCTCTACCCAGTCCCACATCGCGCCACAAGATACCTAAGTAAATTCTCATAGTTTTCTTACTATGCATTGCATGCTACCTTTTTCTTTGTATATTTTCATAAGCTACTGGTTTTGTGGGTTGGTATATGGATTGTGTCCTTTTACATGTGTATACATATGCGTTTGGACTCAATAATTTGGTGACATGAATAGTTTGTTGGAATATGGTATTGGTATTGGACTCATATGTGTTGGTAAATGGATTGTGTCCTTTTGCATGTGTGTACATATGCGTTTGGACTCAATAATTTGGTGACATGAATAGTTTGTTGGTATATGGTATTGGTATTTGACTCATATGTGTTGTTATATGGATTGTGTCCTTTTGTAGTTTGTACCTAATTGGTGACATGAATATGATGTTTAATTAACAGATGATATTGTAATAAATATAAGATGCATGAAGTTTACCCGAACTTGTAATTGTAGTTTTATGTGTTTTCTATTTGAATATGTTACTTGTGTGTGCGTACCTCCTGCTTGCATATATTTTGAAGGAGTTATTAGGGTTAGCTTTCTAGGGATATGGTTTTATAACTCACCCATTTATTTACCATCATTGGATGGGATCCGACGTCAAGATATAACGGACTGGATCCCACCCAGACCTAGCCCATGCTACTGGGCCTGTTTGCCCCACAACTGCAATCCTTCACCCCTGCTTGCTGCACCCGACGCCTTTGACTCCGTCCGCCTCCAGACGTCGCCCGTCTCATCCAGAGTCCGCTCGACGCCACTGCCTCCCGTCCGCCAAGCTTTGTGTTCGTTGCCGGTCTTAGAGTCTTATTTGACGTTGCTGCCGCTCTCCTACAGGTCACCTCTCTCTACAACTATGTATCAACTTGGTATTACCGTAAAAACCTCGAGGACGACTGGACATCGATTATCCATCGACTAGGGTCGATTGGTCGCCCTAATGAACAGACCTACATTAGTCACCCTAATCATACTTTTTATGTCTCTATAAATTCATTTTATGGAAGACTTTTAGGGAATATTTGAGGCCAAATTTTGTAAATCTGACAAAAATTCTATTATTGAAGCATGGACCGTCGAGCGTGGATATATAACATGCCAAGACCCGATCCTTTGTACATTGATAATGTTGCAAATTTTATTGAAGCATCCAAGAGACATGCAAAGTTACAAAACATAGATGACATATTATGTCCATGTATCGACTGTAATAATAAGATTGCTTGGACGGATACTATAGTAATCCAATCTCATTTGGTGAAAAGAGGTTTCAAAAAAAATACATAATATGGACAGAGCATGGTGAGTGAGATACACATGATGTGGATAAAGATGATGAGAGAGGTTCAGATGATGACAATGTTCATATCGATGATGGTGGTGACAATCAAGATGGTGATGGTGATGATGAGTTCAATTGTGAGGAGATGTTGCGTCACATTGAACCATATGTATTGACTTCTATGGGAGCAAGCAAAGGTTTAAGTAAAATGGAGACATTGCAGAATGCGGCGGTGGAGCTTTTATATGATGAATCAAACGGTTGTGATAAAGAGTTTACTACATTGTGTGCAGTCTTAAAACTACTAAAGTTGAAAGCTATGGATGGACGGTCCGATTGTAGTCTCTGATCTTTTGAATCTTATGGCAGAAATTCTTCCAAATCAAAATAAACTACCCAGAAGCACTTATAAAGCGAAGAAATTACTTTGCCTGATGGCACTAGGTGTGACAAAAATACACGCTTGTGTGAACCATTGTATTCTGTATCGCAAAGAGCATGAGCTCGCAACTAGATGCCCCATTTGTGGTGTTAGTAGATATAAGAAGGACTACAATCACCAGTATGTTACCAACATGAAAAGTCTCAGAAGACTAAGAATTTTATTATTGGTCCTGAACGTGACGATGAAGATACTTCTATCGATGCAGACGGGAAGAATAAGAGGAAAATTCCTGCCTTGGTGATGTGGTACCTTCCGGTAATTGATCGCTTGAAGCGTTTGTTCTCAAACCATGGAGAGGATGAACTTATGCGTTGGCATTCCGAGCAACGCAAGAAGAATGAAAAACATATACGACACCCTGCTGATGCAACGCAATCGATTAATTTTGATATTCAGTATCCAGAATTTGCAAAGGAAATCAGAACTATGAGGTTTGCCTTGGGTACAAACGGAATGAATCCGTTTCATGAAAAAAGGAGCATACACAGCACATGGCCCGTGGTCTTAACGATGTATAACCTACCGATGTGGTTGTGTCACAAAAGGAAATATATCTTGTTATCTGTTCTTATCCAAGGTCCGAAACAACCCGGCATCGAAATTGATGTGTTCTTGGAACCTTTAATGGAAGATATGGCGAAATTGTGGAATGTAGGTGTACGTACATGGGATGAGTACAAGCGGGAGTATTTCACACTAAGAGCAATGATATTCTTTACCGTGCATGATTATCCCAGACTGTTTACATTATTGGGACAAATGAAAGGAAAGAAAGATTGTGTATGGCGTGTGGATAGAACTGGATTTTTGTACCTCACTTCATCCAGAAAGACGGTGTACATGAGACACCGATGGTTCTTGACAGATACACACAAGTATAGGAAGATGAAAGAATAATTTGATAACAAAATCGAAAAAGATAGTGCACCGAAAACTTACAGTGGAAAACTTGTGTTTGAAATGATCAAGAACATTCATATTGCTTTCAGTAAGGGCGATCATTGTAAAGGAATTAAGAGAAAGAAAAGTACATCTTCGGATGATACAACTGACATGGCTTTCAAGAAACAATCAATTTTTTTTCAAGTATCTTCCGGTGGAAGAATCTGGAATTTCGCCATAGTATTGATTTGATGCACGTTACTAAGAATGTATTTGACAACATCATTGGGACCTTGCTGGACATGCCGAGGAAAACAAAGGACAGATTAAATTCACGTATGGACCTAGTAAATCTTGATTTGAGACCTGAGCTTCATCCAGTAGAAAAGGCGAATGGGAAGCATTACCTTCCCCAAGTCAGCTAAAACTTGACGCTAGAAGAGAAAAAAGCAATTTGCGAATGCTTGCGTGGGATCAAAGTGCCCACGAGTGTCTCGTCCAATATCTGCAAACCAGTCTCGATCAATGACTTGCCTTTATTTGGTTATAATTCTCACGACTGTCACATGATGATGACAGTTTTCCTTGCCATTGCAATAAGGGTCATCAAACCTGAGCATATAAAAGTTGTCATCACATGTTTGTGTTACTTCTTCAATGCAGTATCGCAAAAGGTGATAGCACGTGAAGATTTAGACTATCTGAAAACATACATCGTCAAGACTATGTGCAAGCTTGAGATGTGTTTCCCACCATCCTTTTTTGATATGCAAGTACACCTAATCATACATCTTGTTGATCAGATAAAAGCATTGGAGCCACTATATTTACATCATATGTTTTCGTTGGAGAGATATTTAGGAGTATTAAAAGGTTATGTGCAGAACCGTGATCACCCAGAGGGTACAATTATGGAAAGATACACCACTGAAGAAGTGATTGAGGGTTGCACTGATTACATGAAAGATGGAAAATCGATAGGTGTGCCTATACCAGTACATGAGGGTAGACTACGTGGGAGTGGCAAAGTGGGTAAGAAAACTTCTATCATTCAAGATTACAAGAATGACACCATGCACATTTTGGCGTACTACGACAGCTCGCAATAGCTGAGTCGTACATCGAGGAACACCAAATTGAGCTTCGTGATAAAAACCAAGACCGCACAGAGGACTGGATCATGAAAGAGCACAAAAGATGTTTCACTAAATGGTTAATGGACAAAAATATACCATTCGGAAACACTATAGAAGAGGCAACAATGAAGAAGTTAGCTTCTGGCCCATCTGCTTTGGTGACATCATGGCAAGCATATGACATCAATGGTTACACATTTTACACTAAAGAAAAAGACGGTAAGAGTGTTGCACAAAATAGTGGTGTTCGTATTGAGGCTTATGATTCACAAGGGCAAAAGACCACATAATTCGGGTTCATAGAGGAAATATGGGAACTTGATTATGGCGAAAGAATGGTAATGCCCGTATTTAAGTGCCAATGGGTCAAACATCCTGATGGTGTGAAAGTGGACAATTACGAGCTAACACTAGTAGACTTGAATAAAGTGGGTTATAAAGATGACCCGCGGGTTCTCGCCGATAGTGTTGCACAAGTTTTTTATGTTCAAGATCCAGAAACTGAGAAGATGCACGTAATTGTTTCTGGAAAGCAAAATATTGTTGGGGTTGAGAATGTGGGAGATAATGAAGAGGAATATAATCAGTATGAAGAGATGTACCTTTTCACCGAACTAGAAAACATCAAGCGCGTAGAGAGAAGCAATAAAAATAATTTGAAACCCTATATGCGAGAAGATGTCAATGTTGGAAAAAATGTATATAGAAATGCAAGATGATATATATTATATATTTGTATCTTCTGAAATCAACTTAGAACAATGCTCTATTTCAGCTTTAGATAGCATGTTTCGAACATTATTAAATTCAGCTTCTGTTTCGAAGCTCCTGTCGAGCTAATCCCTTCACAACAAGCTCTTGTAGATGCAAGTAACACCCGAGACTCATCATTTGGATTCTTAAAAGCTTCAATTGAAGTCTGACGATACTTCCCATCCATTTGAGGGCTTGTTTGGATAGGAGTGGATCCACTTCAATATAAGTGGTTTGAGGTGGATTGAGGAGAAAAATAGTTCATTCATCACTTCAATCTAATTAGATTGAGTACACCCAAAAAGCCCTGCAAGATTTCTTTCTATTGTCTCTATTTTGATAACTTACGAAGATGCTACTTTATCAGTTCTAATGGCTGAATATATTGACTATAAATCAGTACCATCTCTCTTAGTGCTTTACACAAGCGACGAAGTGTACAACTTCAATCACAAATCTTGTTTTTACCATTTTCATAGGAATTTGACCTTAATATTTCAAGCATAGATTTATCAATAATTGAAGCTTCTTCATCAGACATCTTAGTGGCAGTTACAAGTGAAGGGTGTGTCGAAGCTAACGAAATCTTAATGGGACTGAAGACAAGGAGATGCTGCATATGAGTGACAATGTCTATGTTAGATAGTATGAAGCTATGATGACAGCAATCAACAACATGAAAAGTGATGCCAAGATTATGCTTGCATCAACCAAGACATGTTGTGAGGGTATAACACTTGTTGGGGTAAGCATAACCTTGGCCAAAATCAGAAATCACGCCACCGTGGATTACTCTGAAGCTGTCATGGATTACTCTGAAGTTTACCAAGCACGCATGGAGAAAACTTCAGAGTAATCCATGGCGGCTTCATAGTACTCCACGGTGGTGTGATTTCTGATTTTGACCAAGGTTATGCTTGCCCCAACAAGTGTTATACCCTCACAACATGCTTTGGTTAATGCAAGCATAACTTTGGCATCACTTTTCATGTTGTTGAAGGTTGTCATCATAGCTTCATGCTGTTTAACCTAGACATTGCCACTCATATATATGCAGGATCTCTTTATCTTCAGTCCGATTCAGATTTCGTTAGCTTCGACACATGATTCACATATAACTGTTATTAACATGTGTGATAAGGAAGCTTCACTTATTTAATAAATCTATGCTTGAAAGATTAAGGTTAAATCCTTATGAAAGTGTAAAAACGAGATTTTTGATTGAAGTTTTTCGCTTACTCGCTTGTGTGAAGCACTAATAAAGTAGGTACTGATTTCTAGTCAATATATTTAGGCATTAAAACTGAGAAAGGAGCAACTTCCAATGTTTTCAAATGGACAGGAGGGAAATAAATCGTTCAAATGTATGGGAAAATCCTTCCAAGAATCGTCAGGCTTCAAATTGATGCTTTCAACAATTCAAATGATGAGCCACGGGTGTTACTTGCATCTACAAGAGCTTGTTGTGCAGGGATTAGCTTGACGGGAGCTTAGCAGCATCACAGGCGGTTCTTAAATTGTGCAGCTACTTGTATCTGTTTTCTGAGCACAAGCGATATTCA
Source organism: Tuctoria greenei (assembly GCA_036927565.1). NCBI lineage: Eukaryota > Viridiplantae > Streptophyta > Magnoliopsida > Poales > Poaceae > Tuctoria > Tuctoria greenei. The sequence goes on from JAYESD010000007.1 coordinate 153,312,751, forward strand.
ACCGTCGTATGCGAGCACAATTTGGACACAATTTGCAGAATCTAAACATGTTTGAGTATTTATATTGGAATCAATAATTTGGAAGTTTGGTCTTTTAGATATTGATGTATCGGGCGCGTAGCCGATTGAAGGAGGAGCGCTTGGCATGGCGCAAGAACCATCCCCATGTATGTACATATGGCACACCGGTCGCATGGTTGTATATACATATGTATCTGCAATGGACTGATGAACTTAACTGTAGTTTTGTTTTTCCGTCTTGTTTGTTTTCGGTATTTTTAATTTCTTTGCGTTGGGTTTCTCTGCGAAGCCTGAATCGGGAGATTTATTGAGGTGGCAGTGCATCGTCCTCGGTAAAGAAGGGGTAAGTCATGAAGAACAAGCACAATATGAGTTTAACCATCGTCCTCCTATTAATAAATTTCCTTTGTAGACTGAATGGGAAGATGGTTACTACACCCTGACAATCTCCTTCTCTGAGGACTATCCCTTGGTGCCTCCAAGATGCGCCTTTCCAAGTGGGTTCTTCCACCCAAATGTCCATCGTTCGGGAGCACTCTGCATCGGGATTCTTGATCAATAGACTGTAGGATAGACCTATTTTGCTCATGTAATTAATTCTTAATTTTTGTCGAACTTATTTGAACTGGCTTCTTATATTGCTTAAATTATATTTCGTAGGGGTGGTGCACTGGTTTTGACAATCAAAACTATACTACTTGAAGTTCAGCTTTTGCTACATCAGCCAAATGCGCCCGATGTTGAAAATGATTGCTATAATCTACTTATCAAGGTTAGATGACACTTTGACTTAGTGACCAATGTAGGTTATTCATTCCTCTTTCAACATTTGTTAATTTAATTAATGTCAATATTTTCAGGATCCAGGGGAATATAAGAGACGTGTTCGGGAGCAAGCAGGACGGTACAATTTAGATTGATCGGTGGGAGCTTTAGGAATAGGTTTAGATTCGAACTTATTTTAGAGGGCACGCAATGTATGATCTATGGAATTCATTGAGTTGCAAATTATCTCTGAATTGCAATGTCATTGCGTTTGTTTATGTGTTCCAATTAAATCACTTAATTGCAATATCATTGTGTTTGTTTATCCCTGCAACGGACGCTCACGATCTAGGGCACTCTGCCGTTTCTGGGGCAACAAAATAAGTGGAAACAGTGATCTTCTCACGCCGTTCTTCAATGAAAAGCACTTGTGATAATTGAACAACTACATACGGTTCTTACACAACGACCGCCGGTGAAAATACATGATCTTCTCAGGCTGTTGTTAACTAAGAACCGCCTGTGAAGTTTATTACATTACAGGCGGTTCTTAATTAATAACCGTCTGAGAAGATCGAGTATTTACCCAGGCGGTTGTTTTTTAAAATCCGCTTGTGATATTATTTAATTACAGGCGGTTCATAAGTAATAACTGCCTGAGAAGATCGAGTATCTACCCAGACGATTGTTTTTTAAAATCCGCCTATATTGTTCTTTCATCATAGGCAGTTATTGTATCATTCGTCATCACAGTCACATATATTTAAGGACCGCCTGTGTTTGAATAATTGAGGCACCTGTAAAAATGCTTTTTGTAGTAGTGTTAGTTCATTCTTCACTTCAATCCACTTCAATCCAATTAGATCGAGAACACCCAAACAAGCCCTAAAAAATTTCCTTCTCTTCTCTCCATTTAAAAAACTTACAAAGATGCTACTTTATCAGTTCTTATAGATGAATATATTGACTACAAATCAGTACCATATCTCTTACACTACTACAATAAGCCTTATCGCAGGCGGCTCCAAACCTATTATCACACGCGGTTTTTAAAACCGCCTGAAATGAAGAGCCTGTGATAATCCGCAATTTTACAGGTGGAGAAGTGACATCGCTTGTGAAGAAACATTATCACATGCGATTTTTACTTATGCTAGCCACCTGTAAAGATAAGTTATCACAGGCGGGTGGTGCAGTATATATATCCGCCTGTGATAATTGTCTTATCACAGGCGGGTCTTGTAGCATAACTAACCGCCTGTGATAATGGTGTTATCACATGCGGATGTTGACCTACATCAAGCCGCCTGTGAAGACCTTTTACCGCAGCCAGTTTCTACCTTAACAGTAACCGCCTGTAATAATTAGGTTATCACAGATGGTTCTTTACCTGTATCTAGCCGCCTGTGATAATTGTTTTTTATAGGCATGCCTAGCCGTTGGTTAATAACCGCCTGTGATAAGGTATAACCTATGCAGTACTACTGCTAATATTTCAAATTTCTAGGTCAATTCAATATAATCACAGAACAAACATCAACAATATCATCAAAGAACAAAAGTCAACAATATTATCATCACAGAAGTCAATTTCACTGAAACAATATACATATGTACAAGTTACACATACAATTCATCTCATAGTTTACAGGTTTTCACTAAAAACTGTTTCTATTGGCACAGTCGCGAAGTTCTAGCACATCAGCTGCTGCACCATTCTTATTAAAGAACTTCCCTTTTTTGTGCAAAATTTCACGACGAATGAACTGACAGAGTTCAGAAGCAATCCTCTCGGCTCCTCCATCAGGAATACTTCTACAAACCAGCTATTCTTCGTTCAGATTCTTCGTGTGCTGCAATATAACACATAACAAGGTTTAGAATGTGTTGGTTTGAACAATCTCAAAGTATAGATCAAAGTGAGAGTATACAGGAATTTAGTTGGTATTTTTGGAGCAGTTGTACTATGAGCAATTGAATTTTGAAGTTAGAATCAAAATATGAAAATAATGATTCTGGTAATATTGAACAGCAGAGAATATAAGTATTAAACTATGCTAGTTACATTGAAAATGAAACTCAAAAGTAAGAAAATAACGTATCGACATTAAGGATAACTTACAACCTCATGATTCAATCTATATAAGCCGGCGGTCCGAAGATGTTCGCATACATAATACCCGCATAAGACACTCCCAGCAGGCTGCTTCAGACAAGCATAATACGTTTTAATGTCCAATGCATTCGTATTGGAAGGTCTCTCACCGCCAAGCTGTTTCGCATAAAACCGCCAAGCGTTGTAATATAAGAAATGTCATATAAAACTTGTCAACACATTCTAAATGTGTGTAAATTAAAATTATTGAATAAACGTACAGTTCCAAACTGGAAAGGAAAACTTTGTAACGATCTAGTGGGAAGTCGGCCGAGTCCAAGACTGTTGTCTTTCCCTACATTGGCTTGATGAAGATCATTATGTACTGATCACTGCAAACACACAAACACACGTGTTAACAATTACCAATAACTGCTATTTCAATGTCATTTGTCGAACTTACTCGAAGATGTACAGAGCCTTTACGAGGTCCTTGTCGTCTCTGACAAAGTTAAACATTGCATGTCCTATGTAAGCTGCAACTTCTGTCCTTTTATCCTTCTTAAGTTTTGCGATTGCTTTTTCAAAATCCTTTTTTTTCATGTACTTGAACTGTGTTGAGTTTCGATCCGCTTGGACGTCGAATAGCGCCTTTGCAATCCTAGTAGGGTCAAGGATACCTGTCTTGCACGCCAACTTTTCATTATTCATGTATTGCATCCTATTGAAGAAGTCCGGAATTGTTATAATATCATGAAATTCATATGCGTGTAGTAAGAAAAGCAAATACAAAATATTAGAGCACTTACAAGCACCAGACGAGCAGCAGGTTGATTTCGAGCATGCCCCAATGCAAAAGGGGACGCAGCTCTTCAAATAAAATGACTCATCTATCTTCTCCAGTGCTCCAAAATGCTTCTTTTGGAATACGAAATGTGACCCAATTAAGACCACATCTTGTGCTGGCAAGGATGTACCACTCATGCATTCTTCTGAGCGGGACGGGTTGTTTGCTAAGTTGTGCGGATGTCATGAACGGCTTCCCATTCTCAAATTTAGGAGAAACATCCTCAAGCTTGTATACTGGAACTCCTGGTTTAACTAAGCCGTCCGCCGATTATACATGACACCGTCTTCTTCCCACTCCTCGATATTTCCTAATTCTGGCTCATGAGAAGAACGAGATGCACTCGATTTTATAATATTTTCCTTCATAGTTTCCAAATACTTTGAAACTTTTGATGAAGGTTTCTTATTTTCGTATGGGCTAACTTTGATAGGCACTAATGATCGAGGAGTAGTCGTCGGAAGTTGGACACCGGCTAGTTGAACCTGTTGTTCAAATGATTGCTCTTTACTCCCAGCAGCTGGCTCTAGTACTACTTCAAGTTGTTGCTCAACTGGTTGCTCTTTACTAGCAATAGCTTGCTCTGGTACTGCTTGAAGCTGTTGTCCAACTTGTTGCTCTTGGATATCTTTACTAGCAAGGTTACTATCATCCTTGCTGAGACATAGGGGGAGTGGATCTTCCTGGACTGGGAGTGGATCTTCATGAACTTTCGCCTTAGAAGATGGGGTTGCAGTATTTGGAGATGCGACGAGGCTAGAAATTGGCTCATCGTCCAACACGATATCGCGTCGGTGCCAATGGTTAATTGGTTGACAGCCTGCCCCAGAGTCGCGATCCTCTCAGGTGTGACGTGGTCTATTTCATATTCTTCATAATCATTATCAATGATCTGAAGAACTTGCACCACAACATAATACGACGGAAGTGGATTCCCGTTGAAGTCACAATCAGGCTTTGCCATGCAGTGGCAACCTGTTTGGTTTTGTTCCCTGCTCTACCTATCAGAACAAGAAGACGACAAGATTTGTCATTAGCAATATTATCGACAGGGAACTTATGGGTTGACCCTGAGCCTGGCACATAACCAACGCTGCTAGGGTAGGCGGTTGGAGATACTAATTGCTCCTTTTGCACGGGAACCATCACTGTACTCCGTGCCACTAATTGTCTGGATTGTCTAAGTTGTTCCATTATTTCTTGCATATTTTCTTTGACCTTTTGAGCAATTGTTTCATCAAGTGTTTTTTAAACTTCTCACGTCTTCTATATGTGTCTTTATCTTTAGGGAAACCATCTAGCTAAGACATTTGAGAAGAGACCGCTCGAACCCGTCCGCTATGTTCAGGGTTTCCTAAGATAGTGGTAAGTTGGTCATTCTGCCTCTTCGGCTTGAAGATACCCTTCTGTTGCTTTTCAATTACTTCTTTCATTTTATCCTCTACTTCATTCACAGAGTCAGGCTTTTCATGTTTGCCCTCGTTGGTCAAACCTGACTGAGCAAAGACCCACCGTTGAGTTCGCTCATCGCACCCTTCTAATGTGTGAGGATTGCCCTTATTGGTAATTTCGTCTAATATCTTATTCCATTTCTGGACATTGGGGCCATATCCGGCAGACCCCAAGCGATTATAGTATTTGTTCTTTTTTTGCACGCTCTGACTTAGTTGCACTTAGAGCTTTAGCATCAGGTGTGCTCTTTATACGAACAAACTCTTGCCACTGAGCTTGTGTGATTTTTCCATCTTCCTCGGGCTAGGGACCTTATTGGCCTTAACATAAGCATTCATTTCACTCTTCCAGCCACGAAACTTCTTGCCGCAAGAGACCAATGTTGCTTTCTTTACAACTTCTTCTGTGCCTTTTGGGAACTTGAATTGTTTCTTTATCCTTTCCTACAACTCATTCTTGGTCTGCTCAGGTAATTTCCTCCAATTCTCGATTGTTATTGGCACAACCTCCCTAACAAGAAAACCGCATGCATTACGGTACTTGGTAACCGAATCCAGTGGTTCTTGGGGAAGCCCACCTGGACCGACCCTGGTTATGTACATGATGCGGTCCAATGGACCCTTATTGGGACCTCGTTGCCCTCGTTTTCGCTTGAGTGAAGTTGAGGATTCATATATTGGAGAACCTTCTGCGGTTTTAGGAGCTGATGTCACCTCATTCTCTTCGCGATTAATCTAGGATGAAACGAATTATAAGACTTCGTATACTTGACAACCAACATTAACTTGAACTGCTGAAGTTATGATTCGCGATACATACCTCGTCGGCAGGATCATATTCTAGGTCTAGATCATCTGAAGTCTTTTTAGTTTTTATATTCGGAAAAGGATCCGATGGACTGTGATAGGAGCCTGAACTGCTGGAGTTAGTAAACTCCATAATGTCTTCTTTATTGTTACTACCAGGACCAGCCTTCTAAGGGCCTTCCATGCTAGAACTAATAAGACAAAAAATCTAATAAATGGCATATTAACTCTACATGAAGTGTTGCATGAAGAAAAAGATGGAAGCATTCTAGGATTTGATAAGGCTTCTAGGGTTTAAGGCGACTGACCAAAAGGTTCTTATACATTGCGAGGGTGACAAGCATGTTAAAGTTGCTCACCAGCAATGGCAATTTTATCTTCTTATTCTAAATAGGCTAGCTTCATTCAGAGTGGTGACCACATCCTTGAGGTTTAATAGGCAGCGCCTAGCTCCTGACCTATAACTGATCAAGCAAGGGACAAAAATCAAATCCTCCATCCTTTTTCTAGTATCAAGAATCCCAAAGTGTGGCACTTGGATTTGGATGGTGAGGTGAGACGAGGCGAGGTAGCTGCAGGCGAGAAGAGACACTCTTTTTCAGCGATCATCTCTACAACCGTGGGATTTGCACGGTAAAAAGAGATAAAAGACCCACACTCTCAGACGAATCAGGAATCCGAAAACATTCGCCAAAATCTAATCCCGGTGTGCCCGGCCGCACCAAATGGGCTCATCATGGTAGCAGGTTCAGCCATCATGAAAGGCATTATGTACCCCACATATGATGGCACCAAGGATTTCTGGGATGGTCAATTGTCCTGGCTGTTCAGAAAACAGGACCGGGAAGTCGACGCCTCCTATAGTAATAAACTTGGTGAGTTCTACAGGTTCACAAGGTTTAGGTGACTTGATCAAGTCCTGGCATATGGAACCTTTGGTGGAATATTTCTGATAAGATGGGATTAACCAGGTCGAGGGGTTGGGGGCTTATTTTTGAAATCCCCCTTCATGTGACTCAAAATCCTATATGGATTGTAACTCAATTCGTACTAGGACTAGGACTTGTTCCTAAACTAAATTTGACTCCTAACTCTATTCACAGTAGGACTCTACTAATATCGTTAAGGACGAAATCTGCTTTATCTAGAACAATCATATACCCCTAGACTGGTGTTTCCGCACCTTTGTCCAAAGTCCAAGTTCGACTCCTCTACTGGGTGCACCAAATACCCAGATCATCCAACAAAAATGAAGTCCCAATTTATCTAGTTTGATACAAATGGTGCTAACAAATCATAAATGGGTACATAAACTTTTTTCCTGTGAAATGCCTTAATATTAAGCTGAGTTCAATAATGTGATACATAATTTTTTAGCGCATGCAATCCTTCTAAAATTCTTCACATCATCATGATTGAATAAGCTATTCAATAAAAAAACTCATAGTCATATAACAGCTACACTATCAGCAAGAATGATTCAACATAGTAATATATCATTCTCCAAAGGATAAGATACATATATGTTTATTGTACGTGTTCATGTATTTCAATTTGACCATTGTACTAAAAATGCAAATCGTAGCCACTAATTTCGTTCAATTGTGCCAATATGGCCATTATCATCACAATCCTACGTATTTGAGTGACACATCATATGTTTGGCATCCAGCAGCGCTAGAAGACGGACCCACCAAACGCTAACCAAAGATGCCACCGAACTTGACAGTTTTTTGAATTCCATCGAACCCTAACCAAGGATGCCTACCATTTTCCAATTCCCGAACCCTAACCAAGGATACGCAAGACGGCGGCGAGGGCGGGGAGGGAGGCGGCTCGGTGAAGGAGGATGGAAGGTCGAAGGGTTTAGGGTTTACCCTGAAGCTCGACGGCGACGGCAATGGCTTCGCTCGGCGTACCTGGAAGTGATGAGGGTGAAGCTTGGAGGTGAAGGCGAAGCTCGGCGTCGACGGCGGCGAACACTTGGTGCCAAACGAAATTTTGGCAGCCTAACGGTGTCTAAGTGTTTCGCCCGGGTTACGTTTTTCCAACGCTACCGAGGGTTATATATAGACTCCCATATTCTCATACGGATTTTAAGTACCGACCGCGTTAGAAGATGGTTACCTCAATCGAGTTTTACTTACCAACCGCCCGAGAAGATACAATTATCTCAGGCGGTTGGTAAGTAATATCCGCCTGAGATAAACATTTTCTCAGGCGGTTATTAAGTACCAACCGCCTTTGAAGATATTTACTTCTTCTTAATTAATATTCTTGATTAAATGTGGAAGGCAAAATTCCAATTCCTTGTAATATTATTGATAAGTAAAGGTTACCATTAAATTTCACTTCATAAATCCTTTGAAATTGGTCAGAACATAAAAAACATAAAACAAATGCTTTTTTCGTTTTTCTATCTTGATGAATATAATGCTTTTTTCATTTATTTTTGCAGTGGACATTTTTACTCATCATACCAACCTCTGTGAATTTTTTCAGATTTCTTTAATTTTTTTGAATCAATGTGTGTTCATAATTTGATGAATGCCTCATATGTATATGAGCATTTAGTTAGAATAATGGATAACTTGAAGTTTGACATGTTGGAATGCTTTTAAAAAAATTATCAAAATTCATACATGTATAAATGATACAATTATGTCCATAGAAACAAAATTAAGTGAATGATCTTTTTTTTTGTTAGATACACAAATGTGAATAATATGTGAGTAGAAATTAATTTTATATTTACCAAAACATTACAATGTCAGCTATACAAGTTTTAAAATATTTTGTTCAGGTGGTAGATGTTAATTCTATACAAATGTAGAATAAAGAATCATCGAATTCAATTCGCAGAATCTAAACATGTTTGAGTATTTATATTGGAATCTAAATAAAAAAGAAGCAAGGGATAAGGAAACAGAAGAACAGTATCAGGCATTATCTCAGGCGGTTGGTAAGTAATACCCGCCTAAGATAAATATCTTCTTAGGCGGTTATTTAGTACCAACCGCCTGTGAAGATATTTACTTCTTCTTAATTAATATTTTTGATTAAATGTGGGTCCTTTAAAAAGGCAAAATTCCACTTTCTTGTAATATTATTGATAAGTAAAGGTTACCATTAAATTTCACTTCATAAATCCTTTGAAATTGGTCAGAACATAAAAAACATACAACAAATGCTATTTTTCATTTTTCTATCTTGATAAATATAATGCTTTTTTCATTTATCTTTTCAGTGGACATTTTTACTCATCATACCAACCTCTGTGATTTTTTTCAATTTTTTTTTAATTTTTTTGAATCAATGTGTTTTCATAATTTGATGAATGCCTCATATGTATATGAGCATTTAGTTAGAATGATGGATAATTTGAAGTTTAACATGTTGGAATGCTTTTTAAAAAATTAACAAAATTCATACATTTATAAATGATACAATTATGTTCATACAAACAAAATTAAGTGAATGATCTTTTTTATTAGATACAGAAATGTAGATAATATGTGAGTAGAAATTAATTTGATATTTACCAAAACATTGCAATGTCAGCTATACAAGTTTTAAAATATTTTGTTCAGGTGGTAGATGTTAATTTTATACAAATGTAGAAGAAAGAATCATCGAATTTGGACACAATTTGCAGAATCTAAACATGTTTGAGTTTTATATTGGAATCTAATTAAAAAAGAAGCAAGGGATAAGGAAACTAAAGAACAGTATCGGACATTATCTCAGGCGGTTGGTAAGTAATACCCGCCTGAGATAAACATCTTCTCAGACGGTTATTAAGTACCAACCGCCTGTGAAGATATTTACTTCTTCTTAATTAATATTCTTGATTAAATATCTTCTCAGGTGGTTGGTAAGTAAAACCCGCCTGAGATAATCATTTTCTTAGGCGGTTATTATGCACCAACCGCTTGAGAAAAAGTTAAAAACAGCCTGTGAAAAACTGACGCCTATATAAGGACCCCTCACCACAGTCAAAACGTAACCCTGGAGAATTTATATCGACGCCACAAGGCTGTCGAATTTTCCCTGCGCCGCACCGCCGCTCCGTCGCTCCGCCGCCCAGCCCATACTGTCGCGCCACTGCTCAACCCCGCACTGCCACTTCTCCACCCAGTCGGCCCGCCGTGATGACGCCTCCCCACCGTGCTGACGCCTCTGCAAGGTAAATGTAGTTTCCTTACTTTTTCTTTGTATATTTTCATTAGCTAATAAGTTGTTAGTTTTGTGTGTTCTGGTATATGGATTCTGTCCTTTTGCATGTGTAAGGACTGTATGGGTTGTGTTCTGGTATATTGATGTATGGACTATATGGATTGTTTCCTTTTTGTGTGTTATGCTAGTTTGGTATTTTATATATTGATGTATGGACTATATTGTAATAATCTTATTGTAGTTTGTACCTATTATGTGACATGAATATGATGTTTAATTAACAAATGCTATTGTAATATATATAAGATGCATGAATTTTACCCGAACATGTAATTGTAGTTTTATTTGTTTTTCTTTTCAATATGCTACTTGTGTGTGCGTACCTCCTGCTTGCATATATTTCGAAGGAGTGATTAGGGTTAGCATTCTAGGGCACAAGCACAAGTGACACCGGTCACCACGTCTAAACTGAATCAATGCATGCATGACTCAATAGAACAGGTCTACACCTGTGATTGCATGTAGCCAAGCTGTCGGTTGGTATAAGAGCTTTGGGTTTCCCGTATTGACTCTTCAGCTAGTGCTGCGCGTGAGACCAAGCTGCACCCAGGCAACATGCATCACGTCAGCTCAGAGTAATAGTGCTCTGTCTTACTCGCGCGGAGTTTACGATGGACATGTATGCTCATGATGCATACCACCCTCGAACAGCTGTGCTGGATCCAGCAGCTGCTCGCATGGCATGTTGCACCCAATTCTGCCACGATGCATATGTCGTGCTGCGTGGAGCGAGTCAGGAGAGCAGATGACTGTTGATGTCGGATAGGAGTACTTGGCATTGACAGCAGAGCAGAGCACGGTCTTCTTCCTTTTACTCTGACCTTCTGCCCTTTTATAAAGCACCGAGTGCAATGTGACGACTTTCCTACAAACTCCATCTCAACCCGGGGTGGAAGGCGGCACCAGGGCCAGACTCCAGCCTCCAGGGATCAGGATTGGTCTGATTGCAATGGATGGTGGACGTCTGAATACCGTGAATAGCTAGTTACCTGGCCTTGTGGGCCGTGAATTTTTAACTATTATGGGCTGAGTTTTTTCATGGGCCACATCTAAATCATAACAGTATTTTGGGTACCCGACGGGTACCAGTTGGTAGGAAATAATACCTGCACCCATAACCCGCAACACATCGGATCGGGTACAGGTTGTACCCACAGGTAAAAAATCCACCTGTACCCGCACCCGTCGGGTGCAATACCCGTCGGGTACCCGTACCCGCGGGTATAATTGCCATCTCTAGATCCCACCTAGACCTAGTCCATGCCACTGGGCCTGTTTGCCCCACGACTTCAATCCTTCACCACTGCTTGTTGCTCCTGACGCCTTCGACTTCGTCCGCCTCAAGACGTCGCCCGTCTCCTACATTAGTTGCCATAATCATACTTGTTATGTCTCTGTAAATTTATTTTATAGAAGACCTTTAGAGAATATTTGTGGCCAAATTTTGTAAATCTGACAAAAATTCAATTATTGAATCATGGAACATCGAGTGTGGATGTATAACATGCCAAGACCCTATCCTATGTACATTCATGATGTTGCAAATTTTATTGAAGCATCCAAGAGACATGCGAAGTTGCAAAAGATAGATGACATATTATGTCCATGTATCAACTGCGAAAATAAGATTGCTTGGACGGATACTATAGTAATGCAATATCATTTGGTGAAAAGAGGTTTCAAAAAAAAAACTACACAATGTGGACAGAGCATGGTGAGTTTAGATAAACATGATGTGGATAAAGATGATGAGAGAGGTTCAGATGATGATAATGTTCATATCGATGATGGTAGTGACAATCAAGGTGGTGGTGATGATGATGAGTTCGATTGTGAGGAGATGTTGCGTCACATTGAACCATATGTTTTGACTTCTATGGGATCAAGCAAAGGTTTAAGTAAAATGGAGACATTGCAGAATGCGGCAACGGAGCTTTTATATGATGAATCAAACGGTTGTGATAAAGAGTTTACTACATTGCGTGCAGTCTTAGAACTACTAAAGTTGAAAGCTACGCACGGATGGTCCAATTGTAGTTTTTCTGATCTTTTGAATCTTCTGGCAGAAATTCTTTCAAATCCAAATAAACTACCCAAAAGCACTTATAAAGCGAGAAACTTCTTTGCCCGATGGCACTAGGTGTGACAAAAATACACGCTTGTGTGAACCATTGTATTCTGTATCGCAAAGAGCATGAGCTCACAACTAGATGCCCCATTTGTGGTGTCAGTAGATATAAGAAGGACTACAATCACTAGTATGTTACCAACATGAAAAAGACTCAAAAGAATAAGAAGTTTATTATTGGTCTTGAAGGTGACAATGACGATACTTCTGGCGATGCAGACGGGAAGAATAAGAGAAAAATTCCTGCCTTGGTGATGTGGTACCTTCCGGTAATTGATCATTTGAAGCGTTTGTTCTCAAACCCTAGGGAGGCTAAACTTATGCGTTGGCATTCTGAGCAAGGCAAGAAGAATGAAAAACATATACGACACCGGTGATGCAATGCAGTGGAAAATTTTTGATATTCAGTATCCAATATTTGCGAAGGAAATCAGAAATGTGAGGTTTGCCTTGGGTACAGACGGAATGAATCCGTTTGGTGAAAAAGGAGCATACACAACACTTGGCCCGTGGTCTTAACAATGTACAACCTACTGACGTGGTTGTGTCACAAAAGGAAATATATCTTGTTATCTGTCCTTATCCCAGGTTCAAAACAACCCGACATCAAAATTGATGTGTTCTTGGAACCTTTAATGGAAGATATGGCAAAATTGTCGAATGAAGGGGTACGTACATAGGATGAGTACAAGCGGGAGTATTTCACGCTAAGAGCAGTGATATTCATTACCGTGCATGATTATCCTGGACAGTTTACATTATTGGGACAAATGAAAGGGAAGAAAGGTTGTGTTAGGTGCGTGGATAGAACTGGATTTCTATACCTCACTTCATCCAGAAAGACGGTGTACCTAAGACATCGACGGTTCTTGACAGATACACACAAGTATAGGAAGATGAAAGAACAATTTGATAACAGAATCGAAAAAGATATTGCACCAAAACCTTACAGTGGAAAACTTGTGTTTGAAATGGTCAAGAACATTCATATTACTTTCGGTAAGGGAAAAAATAGTAAAGGAATTAAGAGAAAGAAAAGTACATCTTCGGATGATACAACTGACATGGCTTTCAAGAAACAATCAATTTTTTTTTTCAAGTATCTTCCGTATTGGAAGAATCTAGAATTTTGCCATAGTATTGATTTGATGCACATTACAAAGAATGTATGTGACAACATCATTGGGACCTTGCTGGACATGCCGAGGAAAACAAAGGACAGATTAAATTCACGTATGGACCTAGTAAATCTTGATTTGAGACCAGAGCTTCATCCAGTAAAAAAGGCGAACTGGAAGCATTACCTTCCCCAGCCAGCTACAACTTGACGCTAGAAGAGAAAAAAGCAATTTGCGAATGCTTGCGTGGGATGAAAGTGCCCACGAGTTTCTCATCCAATATCCGCAAACTAGTCTCGATGAAAGACTTGTCTTTATTCGGTTATAATTCTCATGACTGTCACATGATGATGACAATTTTCCTTGTCATTGCAATAAGAGTCATCAAACCTGAGCATATAAACATTGTGATCACACATTTGTATTACTTTTTCAATGTAGTATCGCAAAAGGTGATAGCACATGAAGATTTAGACTATATGAAAACATACATCGTCGAGACAATGTGCATGCTTGAGATGTGTTTCCCACCATCCTTTTTCGATATGCAAGTACACCTAATCATACATCTTGCTGATCAGATAAAAGCATTGGGGCCACTATATTTACATCATATGTTTTTGTTGGAGAGATATTTAGGAGTATTAAAAGGTTATGTGAGGAACCGTGCTCACCCAGAGGGTTCAATTATGGAAGGATACACCACTAAAGAAGTGATTGAGGGTTGCGCTGATTACATCAAAGATGGAAAATCGATAGGTGTGCCTATACCGGTACATGCTGGTAGACTACGTGGGAGAGGCAAAATGGGTAAGAAAACTTTAATCGTTAAAGATTACAAGAATGTACACTGTGCACATTTTGGTGTACTACAACAGCTCGCAATAGCTGAGTCATACATCGAGGAACACCAAATTGAGCTTCGTGACAAAAACCAAGACCGCACAGAGGACTGGATCATGAAAGAGCACAGAAGATGTTTCACTGAATGGTTAATGGACAAAAATATACCATACGGAAACACTAGAGAAGAGGCAACAATGAAGAAATTAGCTTCTGGCCCATCTGCTTTGGTGACATCATGGCAATCATATGACATCAATGGTTACACATTTTACACTAAAGAAAAAGATGGTAAGAGTGTTGCACAAAATAGTGGTGTTCGTATTGAGGCTTATGATTCACAATGGCAGGAGACCACATACTTCGGGTTCATAGAGGAAATATGTGAACTCGATTATGGCAAAAGAATGGCAATGCCCGTATTTAAGTGCCAATGGTTCAAATATCCTGATGGTGTGAAAGTGGAAAATTACGGGCTGACACTGGTAGACTTGAATAAAGTGGGTTATAATGATGACCTGTGGGTTCTCGCCAATAATGTTGCACAAGTTTTTTATGTTCAAGATCCAAAAATTGAGAAGATGCACGTAGTTGTTTCTGGAAAGCAAAATATTGTTGGGTTTGAGAATGTGGGAGATAATAAAGAGGAATATAATCAGTATGAAGAGATGTACCTTTTCACCAAACCAGAAAACATCAAGCGCGTAGAGAGAAGCATTAAAAAGAATTTGAAACCCGATATGCGAGAAGATGTCAATGCTGGAAAAAATGTATATAGCAACGCGAGATGATATATATTGTATATATTTGTATCTTCTGAAATCAACTTAGAACAATGTTCTATTTCAGCTTTAGATAGCATGTTTCGAACATTATTAAATTCAGCTTCTGTTTCGACCTCCTGTCAAGCTAATCCCTTCACAGCAAGCTCTTGTAGATGCAAGTAACACCCGAGACTTATCATTTGGATTGTTAAAAGCTTCAATTGAAGTCTGACGATACTTCCCGTCCATTGAGGGCTTGTTTGGATAGGAGTACACCCAAACAAGCCCTGCAAGATTTCTTTCCCTTCTCTCCATTTTGATAACTTACGAAGATGCTACTTTATCAGTTCTAATGGCTGAATATATTGACTACAAATCAGTACCATCTCTCTTAGTGCTTTACACAAGCGACGAAACGTACAACTTAAATCACAAATCTTGTTTTTACCATTTTCATAGCAATTTGACCTTAATCTTTCAAGCATAGATTTATCAATAATTGAAGCTTCCTCATCAGACATGTTAATGGCAGTTACAAGGGTGTGTCGAAGCTAACGAAATCTCAATGGGACTGAAGACAAAGAGATGCTGCATATGATTGACAATGTTCAGGTTAGACAATATGAAGCTATGATGATAGCCTTCACGCTGTTTAACCTGGACATTGCCACTCATATGCAGGATCTCTTTATCTTCAGTCCAATTCAGATTTCGTTGGCTTCGACACATCCTTCACTTATTAGTGTCATTAACATGTGTGATAAGGAAGCTTTACTTATTTGATAAATCTATGCTTCAAAGATTAAGGTTAAATCCCTATGAAAGTGTAAAAACATGATTTGTGACTGAAGTTGTTCGCTTACTCGCTTGTGTGAAGCACTAAGAAAGTGGGTATTAATTTTTAGTCAATATATTTAGGCACTAAAACTGAGAAAGGAGCATCTTCCTAAGTTTTCAAATGGAAAGGGGGGAAAGAAATCGTTCAAATGGATGGGAAAATCCTTCCAAGGATCGTCAGGCTTCAAATTGATGCTTTCAACAATTCAAATGATGAGCCACGGGTGTTACTTGCATCTACAATAGCTTGCTGTCCAGGGATTAGCTTGACAGGAGCTTAGTAGCATCAGAGGCAGTTGGTAAGTAAAACCCGCATGAGATAAACATCTTCTTCGGTGGTTATTAAGTACCAACCGCCCGTGAAAAATTTAAAAACTGCCTATGAAAAACTGACACCTATATAAAGACCCCGCGGAGGCACTCCTCTGCCCAGTCCCACATCGCGTCATGAGGTGCCTAAGTAAATTCTCATAGTTTCCTTACTATGCATTGCATGCTACCTTTTTCCTTGTATATTTTCATAAGCTGCCAGATTTGTGTGTTGGTATATGGATTGTGTCGTTTTGCATTTGTGTACATATGCGTTTGGACTCAAATTTGGAAGTTTGGTCTTTTAGATATTGATGTCTCGGGCGTGTAGCCGAATGAAGGAGGAGTGCTTGGCGTGGCGCAAGAACCATCCTCATGTATGTACATATGGCACATCGGTCGCATGGTTGTATATACATATGTATCTGTAATGGACTTATGAACTTAACTGTAGTTTGTTTTTCCGTCTTGTTTATCTTTGGTATTTTCAATTTCTCTGCATAGGGTTTCTCTGCGAAGCCTGAATCGGGAGATTTATTGAAGTGGCAGTGCATCGTCCCCGGTAAAGAAGGGGTAAGTCATGAAGAACAAGCACAATATGAGTTTAACCATCGTCCTCCTATTAATAAATTTCTTTTGCAGGTTGAATGGGAAGATGGTTACTACCCCCTGACAATCTCCTTCTCTGAGGACTATCCCATGGTGCCTCCAAGATGCGCCTTTCCAAGTGGGTTCTTCCACCCAAATGTCCATCATTCGGGAGCACTCTGCATCGGGATTCTTGATCAAGAGACTGTAAGATAGACCTATTTTGCTCATGTAATTAATACTTAATTGTTATCGAACTTATTTGAACTGGTTTCTTATATTTCTTAAATTATATTTCGTATGGGTGGTGCAGTGCTTTTACAATCAAAACTATACTACTTGAGGTTCAGCTTTTGCTGCATCAGCCAAATGTGCTCAATATTGAAAATGATTGCTATAATCTACTTATCAAGGTTATATGACATTTTGACTTAGTGACCAATGTAGGTTATTCATTCCTCCTTCGACATTTGTTAATTTAAATAATGTCAATATTTCAGGATCCAGCAGAATATAAGAGACGTGTTCGGGAGCAAGCAGGACGGTACAATTTAGATTGATTGATGGAAGCTTCATCGTCGATCTACAATGAATGTAGCATGATTTTTGTTTTCTACTTGACAGGGTACTTCATCGTTGTTGTCTGCAGCTGTTACAGAGAGAGGCTCACTTAAACTTGTGCTCAGTGTGTAAAGATGTTATCTTTGAACAATTGTAAAGCCTCTAATGGTGTATTATCACAATTAAGCCAGCCTCACTAGTGATGGAGCATTTCCTATAATGCATTACTGTACAAGTATCCGCTCATCTGTGTTTTTTTCTGATACAATTTTCCCTGCAACGACTACATACTGTTGTGATAATTGCAACGACTACATCCCTGTAATTTCAATGAAAACTTCTTGTGATAATTGAACAACTACATACGGTTCTTAAACAATGACTGCCGGTGAACATACATGATCTTCTTAGGCTGTTGTTATTGAAGAACCGCCTGTGAAGTTCATTACATTACAGACAGTTATTAATTAAGAACCGTCTGTGAAGATCATGTATTTACCCAGGCGGTTGTTTCTTAAAATCCGCATGTGATGTTGTTTTATTACTGGCGGTTCTTAAGTAATAACCGCCTGAGAAGATCGAGTATTTACCCAAGCGGTTGTTTTTTAAAATCCGCCTGTGTTGTTCTGTCATCACAAGCGGTTATTATATCATTCATCATCATAGTCGCATATTTTTAAGGACCGCCTATGTTTGAAAAATTGAGGCGCGTGTAAAAATGTTTTTTGTAGTAGTGTTAGTGCTTCACACAAGCGACGAAGCGAACAACTTCAATCACAAATCTTGTTTTTATCCTTTTCATAGGAATTTGACATATGAAAGAGAGAGAGACAGCTCCTACTTTCTGACTGTCCCATGCATAACCATACAAGCTAAGCTCTACTCTCCCTAGATCTAATTGATCGTCAATTATAGTACAAGTATTATTTAGTCGTCGGCCACTTATTTAATCACTTGAGATTTCGGGTATACCTAGAAGATTGACTAGGTAGACAAACAGCATCTAGCCAGCCCTGCACTGTTTATTTGACTGTATGCAGAATATAATAAAGTCTAGTTACCTCTGGCTGATAAAAGTAAAGTACACTTGCAAGATCTCGTGGACGTAGCTTCTGCAAGTATATAAGAACAAAGTCCACGTATGGAGTAAGCAATGGACGAAGTCGTCGCCTGAGACGAAGCAAGCTTCAGTAAGATCACGATAAAAGAGAAAGGAAAAGGCGCCACTAGGACACTGCAAACTGATGTTGGAGCTGGATCGCCATCCGTACCAAAAATAATGCATGCAACTGCTAGCAAAGTACTCTCTGTTTTGAAATATTTAATCATTCAGACAAAGTTTTTGTAAAAAATAAGAATAACGTGAAATAACGTTTTCACCCTTTCACCAGTCACTCTCACCCTCTGTATGTATTTTTTTGGAGAATTATATCTAAAAATGGAGGTGCAGATACTATATACACCGGAGAGGTAAGGATGAAACATTTTTTATTTAATTCAGAGGGTTAAATAATTAAATATTTTTTCATTTAACTGAGAGGATCGACTATTTCAGAATGGAAAGAGTGTAACTTTGAACCTTCACTAAGCAAGCCATTGCCCCCACCCCCATTGACTTAGCGTGCAACGGGAGCCATTGCAACCTCCACCTGCACTATAGAGCTATAAATACGCATGCAATCCTTCACTTACCATTCACTCATCTTCACTAGGTTCCAAATGGCTACCTCTAATCTTGTAGCACTTAGCCTCCTAGTCCTCTTGAGCATAGGATTGTCCAATGCCGTTAGGGTGGCTCGATACTCTAGTTCACGAGGAACGGGTACAGGAGGGGGTCAAGGTGGTGGATATATCAATGGCGGCGGTTCAGGGGCCGGGCGCGCCTATGGAACAGGTCAAAGCGGGACTGGGGCTCATGCAACCGCAGGAGGAGGAGGTGGTGGTGGTGGTGTATCACAGAGCGGTGGTTCTGGTTTTGGCGGTGGGTCTGGCGTGGGGATTGGGGCTGGTCGGATAAGCAATGATTCTTCAAGTGGTTACGATGGTTCTTCCAGTGTGGGAGGTGCTGGTCGCGGTGGTGGAGGCGGTCAAGCTGGAGGCTACCCTGGCTCCGGCGGTTATGGCACTGGTAGTGGCACGGGATCAGGCTTTGGAGAGGGATATCGTGAAAGTTCTAACAGGGGGACAAATGCATATGTAAATGCTACTGCCAATGGTAGTGGCTCAGGTGGTGGCCAAACTGGTGGAACTGGTGGTGGTAATGGCGCCGGCTCAGCTTACGGTGATGGATCACCGCACGGTGATGCATTGCCTCCACCATCGTAAAAGTTTCACTGCAACGATCCCATGTTGGAGCTCAAATGTTGATGTTCCTAAGAATATTGTTTTCATTTTATTTTCACTCTTTTATTTATTATAATGAAGTAATAAAGGACTCCAGTATTTCAGAGAATATGTGACCAGATTTCAGCAATGTACTAATTGCCACTGTTTTTTTTTTGTGAAACTTATCTCCACTATTGTCTGTCATTTAATTCCGGTGTTACCTATTGTATCATAGCGGAATTCCTACATATCAATTGCCTGAAACGTCCGGATGTTTTAGGCAACGCCATAGCTGTAGAATCTTTTATTTGAGATAAGTGTTTTGACGGTGTTCTGTACTCTAGGTACCAAAGAATACAGCTTAAAAATCATATTTCGACAAAGTACGGCGCGTGTCGCATTCACCCGCCAACTCGAGGCTCGACGCGCACTACTAAAAAAAGCATTTTCACAGGCGCCTCGATTTTCAAACACCCGTAAAAAATGTGACTGTGATGACGAATGAAATAATAACCGCTTGTGATGTTAAACATCACAGGCAGATTATAAAAAACAACCGCCTGAGTAAATACATGATTTTCTCAGACGGTTATTAATTAAGAACTGCCTATGATGTAACAAACTTCACAGGCGGTTCTTAATTAACCAACGTCTGGGTAAATACATGATTTTCACGGGTGGTCATTGTTTAAGAACCATATGTACTGGTTTAATCATCACAAGGGTTTTTATTCAAGAACCGCCTGGGGAACGTCATTGTTTTCACAGGCTGCTTGTTAATTAAGAATTGTCCGTGATGCTGATAAGCTCCTGTCAAGCTAATTCCTGCACAACAAGCTCTGCTTGTAGATACATGTAATACCCGTGGCTCATCATTTGGATTGTTAAAAGCATCAATTGAAGTCTGACGATCCTTCGAAGGATTTTCCCATATAATTGAAGGATTTCTTTCCCTCTCGTTCATTTGAAAACTTAGGAATATGCTCTTTCTCAGTTTTAATGCCTAAATATATTGACTAAAAATCAGTACCTACCCTCTTAATGCTTCACACAAGAAAGCAAACAACTTCAACCACAAATCTTGTTTTCACCCTTTCATAGGGATTTCACCTTAATATTTCAAGCATAGATTTATCAATAAGTGAAGCTTCCTTATCACACATGTTAATGACAGTTATAAGCGAAGGATGTGTCGAAGCTAACAAAATCTGAATTGGAATGAAGATAAAGAGATCCTGCATATGAGTGGCAATGTCTAGGTTAGCGTGAAGCTATGATGGCAACCTTCAACAACATGAAAAGTGATGTTAAAGTTATGCTTGCATCAACCAAGGTATGTTGTGAGGGTATAACACTTGTTGAGGCAATCATAAGCGTGATGCTCTAACAAGTGTTATGCCCTCACAACATGCCTTGGTTGATGCAATCATAACCTTGATATCACTTTTCATATTGTTGAAGGCTGCCATCATAGCTTCATGTTGTCTAACATGCTGGATATTGTCACTCATATGCAACATCTCTTTGTCTTCAGTCCCGTTGAGATTTCCTTAGCTTCAACACACCGTTCACTTGTAAGTGTCATTAACATGTATGATGAGAAAGCTTCACTTATTAATAAATCTATGCTTGAAAGATTAAGGTGAAATTCCTATGAAAATGGTAAAAACAAGATATGTGATTGAAGTTGTTCAATTCGTCGCTTGTGTGAAGCACTAAGAGAGATGGTACTAATTTGTAGTCAATATATTCAGCCATTAGAACTTATAAAGTAGCATCTTCATAAGTTTTTAAAATGGAGAGAAGAGAAAGAAATCTTTTAGGACTTGTTTGAGTGTACTCATTCTAATTGGATTGAAGTGGATTGGAGTGAAGAATAAACTAATTTTCTCCTCAATCCACCTAAATCCACTTATATTGAAGTGGATCCACTCCTATCCAAACAAGCCCTCAAACGGATGAGGAGTATCATCAGACCTCAATTGAAGCTTTTAACAATCCAAATGATGAGTCATGAGTATTACTTGCATCTACAAGAGCTTGTTGTAAAGGGATTAGCTTGACAAGAGCTTCAAGAGTTTTGCTTCTAGATGTTGTCTGGAACGAAGCTGTTGGAAGGCAAGCCTAATCATCATAGGTCAGAAGAAATTTATTTACACGTACAATTTGATAATTTATGGAACAGGTGAAGGTGATAAATATAATAATGTAATAATGTTCGAAACAGAAGCTGAATTTAATAATGTTCGAAACATGCTATCTAAAGCTGAAATAGAACATTGTTCTCAGTTGATTTCAGAGGATACAAATATATACAATATTTATCAAACATTTTTTCCAGAATTGACATCTTCTCGCATATAGGGTTTTAAATCCTTTTTATTGCTTATCTCTACGCGCTTGATGTTTTCTGGTTCGGTGAAAAGGTACATCTCTTCATACTGATTATAGTCCACTTCATTATCTCCCACATTCTCAACCCCAACAATATTTTGCTTTCCAAAAACAACTATGTGCATCTTGTCAGTTTCTGGATCTTGAACATAAAAAACATGTGCAACACTATCGACGAGAACCCGCAGGTCATTTTTATAACCCACTTTATTCAAGTCTACGAGTGTTAGCCCGTAATTGTCCACTTTCACACCATCAGGATGTTTGACCCATTGACACTTAAATACGGGCATTACCATTCTTTCTCCACAATTGAGTTCCCATATTTCCACTATGAACCCGACGTATGTGGTCTTTTTCCCTTGTGAATCATAAGCCTCATTACCAACACAACTATTTTGTGCAACACTCTTACTGTATTTTTCTTTAGTGTAAAATGTGTAACCATTGATGTCATATGCTTGCCATGATGTCACCAAAGAAGGTGGGCCAAGAGCTAACTTCTTCATTGTTGCCTCTTCTATAGAGTTTCCGTATGGTATATTTTTGTCCATTAACCATTCAGTGAGACATCTTATGTACTCTTTCATGATCCAGTCCTCTGTGCGGTCTTGGTTTTTTTCACGAAGCTCCATTTGGTGTTCCTCGATGTACGACTCAGCTATTGCGAGCTATTGTAGTACACTAAAATATGCAAGGTGTACATTCTTGTAATCTTGAACTATAAAAGTTTTCTTACCCACTTTGCATCTCCCACATAGTCTACCCTCATGTACAGGTATAGGCACACCTATCAGTTTTCCATCTTTGATGTAATCAGTGCAACCCTAAATCACTTCTTCAGTGGTGTATCCTTCCATAATTGAACCCTCTTGGTGAGCACGGTTCCGCACATAACCTTTTAATACTCCTAAATATCTCTCCAACGAAAACATATGATGCAAATATAGTGGCCCCAATGCTTTTATCTGATCAACAAGATGTATGATTAGGTGTACTTGCATATCAAAAAGGATGGTGAGAAACACATCTCAAGCTTGCATATAGTTTCGATGATGTATGTTTTCAGATAGTCTAAATCTTCACGTGCTATCACCTTTTGCGATACTGAATTGAAGAAGTAACACAAATGTGTGATGACAACTTTTATATGTTCAGATTTGATGACTCTTACTGCAATGGCAAGGAACACAGTCATCATCATGCGACAGTCGTGATAATTATAACCGAATAAAGACAAGTATTTCATCGAGACTAGTTTTTGGATATTGGATGAGAAACTCGTGGGCATTTTGATCCCATGCAAGCATTCACAAATTGTTTTTTTCTCTTCTAGTGTCAAGTTGTAGCTTGCTGGGGGAAGGTAATGCTTCCCGTTCGCCTTTTCTACTGGATGAAGCTCTGATCTCAGATCATGATTTAATAGGTCCATACGTGAATTTAATCCGTCCTTTGTTTTCCTCGGCATGTCCAGCAAGGTCCCAATGATGCTATCAAATACATTCTTTGTAACGTGCATCAAATCAATACTATGGCAAAATTCCGGATTCTTCCAATACGGAAGATACTTGAAAAAAATTGATTGTTTCTTGAAAGCCATGTCAGTAGTATCACCCAAAGATGTACTTTTCTTTCTCTTGATTCCTTTACATTTTTTGCCCTTACCAAAAGCAATATGAATGTTCTTGACCATTTCGAACACAAGTTTTGCACTGCAAGGTTTTGGTGTAGTATGTTTTTCGATTTTGTTATCAAATTGTTCTTTCATCTTCCTATACTTGTTTGTATCTGTCAAGAACCACCGGTGTCTCATTTACACTGTCTTTCTGGATGAAGTGAGCTATAGAAATCCAGTTCTATCCACGCACCTTACACAAACCTTTCTTCCCTTTCATTTGTCCTGATAATGTAAACAGTCCGGGATAATCATGCACGGTAATGAATATCATTGCTCTTAGCGTGAAATACTCCCGCTTGTACTCATCCCATGTACGTACCACTTCATTCCACAATTTTGCCATTCTTCCATTAAAGGTTTCAAGAACACATCAATTTTGATGTCGGGTTGTTTCGGACCTTGGATAAAAACAGATGACATGATATATTTCCTTTTGTGACACAACCATGTCAGTAGGTTGTACATTGTTAAGACCACGGGCCATGTGCTGTGTATGCTCCTTTTTTCACCAAACGAATTCATTCCGTTTGTACCCAAGGCAAACCTTACATTTCTGATTTCCTTTACAAATTCTGGATACTGAATATCAAAATTTTTCCACTACGTTGCATCACCAGGGTGCCAAATATATTTTTCATTCTTCTTGCGCTGCTCAGAATGCCAACGCATAAGTTCAGCCTCCCTAGGGTTTGAGAACGAATGCTTCAAGCGATCAATTATCGGAAGGTACCACATCACCAAGGCAAGAATTTTTTTCTTATTATTGTCGTCTGCATCGCCAGAAGTATCGTCATCGTCACCTTCAAGACCAATAATAAACTTCTTATTCTTCTGAGACTTTTTTCATGTTGGTAACATAATGGTGATTATAGTCCTTCTTATATCTAATGACACCACAGATGGGGCATATAGTTACGAGCTCATGCTCTTTGCGATACAGAATACAATGGTTCACACGAGCGTGTATTTTTGTCACACCTAGTGCCATTGGGCAAAGAAGTTTCTTCGCTTTATAAGTGCTTCTGGGCAGTTTAATTGGATTTGAAAGAATTTCTGCCATAAGATTCAAAAGATCAGAGAAACTACAATCAGACCATCCGTGTGTGGCTTTCAACTTTAGTAGTTCTAAGACTGCACACAATGTAGTAAACTCTTTATCACAACCGTTTGATTCATCATATAAAAGCTCCGTCACCGCATTCTGCAATGTCTCCATTTTAATTAAACCTTTACTTGCTCCAATAGAAGTCAATACATATGGTTCAATGTGACTCAACATCTCCTCACAATCAAACTCATCATCATCATCTCCATCTTGATTGTCACTACCATCATCGATATGAACATTATCATCATTAGAACCTCTCTCATCATCTTTATCCACTTCATGTGTATCTAACTCACCATGCTCTGTACATATTGTGTAGTTTTTTTTGAAACCTCTTTTCACCAAATGAGATTGGATTACTATAGTATCTATCCAAGCAATCTTATTTTTGCAATCGATACATCGACATAATATGTTATCTATCTTTTGCAACTTTGCATGTGTCGGTGGTTTTGATCGGGCAGAACTCCCGACACTACTAAAGTGTTTGCGGAGTTTGAAGTTCGGTGTGGGCGCACGGAGATTCAAGAAGGTGAAATGTAAAATGACACAAGAGACACGAATGTTTACGTGGTTCAGGCCGCCTGAGCGTAATACCCTGCTCCACGAGATGTATTGGTGTTGTATTGGATGTACGAACTCAACTCAGGTGACGTGTGTTGAGAGTGCGCGATCAGATCAGAGCAGGTCAGATGCGTCCGATCCGTCCCCTCTGTGTATCGTCGGCCTGTCCTTTTATAGTACAAGTACAGGCAATTACAAGTTGGCCTAGCCCGACATGTGGCCCTGGCGGTTATTAATATTGATACACATTTGATGTGCTTAATTACCCTTAATGACCGAGTTACGGGCTTTGACAGCACCGTTACTGGTAATTAAGGTCGTCCGATCATGTGTCATTAACATAGTATTAATGACACTTAATCGGGTCTTGAAGTCCTTGATTCCCCTTTGAAGATCCGGAGCCGTTGTGGAGTCTTCCGGAGGTTTGAGGCTGAAGATCCGACGGTTGGACACGTGGCAGCTCCGGAGCATACCGTGGGGAACAGATAGATCCCGTGCCACCAGACACGTGTCAGTTCTGGAGCTTCCCTCGGTCTGGGGTTAGGTCCGGGGGTGCCGTTATGGTACATAGCCCAGAGCTTCCCCATGGTGGGCGGTAGCTCCGGTTTGATGGTACACGTGGCGACCTTGGGACTAACCATGTTGGAGAAGCGGGTCCGGTTATGTCTGACATGTGGGCCTCCGAAGGTCTTCAAATCAAGTAGATGACATTTCCTTGAGATCTTTGCAATCTCAAGGGGTACACGGTACCCAGGGTACCGACAGTGGCCCCCTGGGCCCACCTTTGGGGAAGACCCCTTGGGTGAAGTCATTCTGCCAGAGGTGGGTCCATCCTTCGTCTTTTGAGCCGAGTCTTCAAAGGTCTTCAGATGTGCCGTTGGCGATAGTTTTGGAGCTAAATCCTCGTCGCGTGGCATATCCCGGGTGTGGCAAATGAGATCTTTGGCGTGCGGATCTCACGCAATTGAAGGTCGCCGGTTCCCAATACGAAAATCGTATCGGTTCCGCGCGCCTTTGTAAGTGCATCTAGGATATCCCTTGTGGGTTTTGGCTAATTGATGACAAACATATGAGATCCTAATGAAACTACTGAGATGATTGCAGGACAAACAAGTGAAACAGCTCAGTGCGCACAAAAAGGTGAAAAATGAAGTGGTGTTCAAAGAGAGATACCTTGATGAAGCTTGGAAGACAAAATTAGATTTTGAATGTATAGGCTGTGTATGAAATACACACTCCAAGAGCTCACAACTTTGCGCGAGGGTAAGGGATTAAAATTAACCTAACTTTCACAAAGCACCGGACTAGTTCGATCATGGACCGGACTAGTCCGTTCATCTTTCTGGAATCTCACTTATTTGGAGACCGGACTAGTCCGTGCGTCCACCGGACTAGTCCGTTGATGTTTCTGGAGTCTCTCATATTGAGGGACCGGACTAGTCCGTTGTACCACCGGACTAGTCCGTTGACCTTTTTGGAGTCTCTCATATGTGGAGATCGGACTAGTCAGCGGACTAGTCCGTTGAACTTTCTGGAGTTCACCTTCACACAGCACCGGACTAGTCCGAGCTTGGACCGGACTAGTCCGGCAGACTTTCTGGACTTCAAAATACACTGAGACCGGACAAGTCCGGACTTGCACCGGACTAGTCCGGTGTTAGGGTTTTTCAACGGCTACCTTTTGGAAACCCTATAAATAGAGATTCCACGACTTTCCTATTGACACACACATCGAATACTGATCAAAGAACAAACCCTAGCGCCGCAACTTTGTCCCAAGAGCCCAAAACACATCTCCCCACACATCTAAAGTGTAAAAAGAGTGAAATCAATTGAACACTTGGATTCGGGATTGGGAGATCGTCGTTCTTTCATTGCGACCTCTTGGGGTTTGATCTTTCTACACTTATACTCTGCATTGTAATACTTTTGAGTGTATTTGATCACTTCTTTCGTTGTAATTCTCGTGGGAGCCCTCAACATGTGAGGTTTCCCCACAAACTCGGTGATTACCCGTGATAGTGGAATCAAGTCGGCCTTCATGGTGACTTGAAGAGGGAAAGGGTTGGAGATCCAGCTCTGTGTGAGCTTCCTCAACGAGGACGTAGATCTCGTGGTGAGATCGAACCTTAGGAAAAATTCGTGTGTCTTGCGCCTTATTTCATTTAAATTTCGTTCATTAGATCATTTGAGTGCTAAAACATCAACCTAAGGCAATTATAAGTTTTACCTGCATTCTCATATTAATCTCAAATAAAAATATCAGTTGTTCTCATTTCCGCTGCTAAAGACATTTAGTTTCCCAGATAACACCTGATCAATACACATATTTTTTGCACACCGGACAAGTTCGCCCACACGACTGGACTAGTCCGGCCAACCAAGTTTTGACGATTCTATTAAGTGTGCAGGAAATTCAAAAGGCCTATTCACCCCCCTCTAGGCCACATTCAATTGGTATCAGAGCAAGGTTCTCCACCAATGAGACTCACATCTCGGAGAGATCAATGGCCTCTGAGAAGAACAACGATAACTTGAAGATGAACATTAATGAGGAGGAACAAGAAACTAAAACTTTTGATGTGCTGAAAGAGAGCCCACACGATGATGAAGAAGTGTGACAATTAAAGGCGCTTCTGAGAATGAAGCTGCTAGGACAAAAGGGAAAAGAAGAAGAGAAGACGACGGGGAGTCGTCATCACGACTACTCCCGACACCCTTACAACTACAACCGTCTCAATTCAAACAATCACTATCTTTCCATTCCTATGGGAAAACCTCCATAGTTTGACAAAAGCGACTATACAATGTGGAAGTACAACATGAAGATGCATCTAATATCCCTAAATCCTAGTTTGTGGCACATTGTTTGCACTGGCATAGATATCCCGGACACGAATGAAGAACTCACCCCAGAACAAGAACAAGAGATTCACAGAAATGCACAAGTCGTCACCGTGATCACATCATCACTAAGCAGAGAGGAATTCACCAAGATTGATGGCTTAGAAAGTGCAAAGGAAATCTGGGATACACTCAAGACAGCTCACGAAGGAAATAGATCAGTTCGTGAAGCTAAAATCGAAATGCTTGAAGGAGAGTTGGGGAGATTTGCTATTGAAGAAGGCGAATCACCTCAAGACATGTACAACCGGATGAAGGCACTCATCAACAAAATACGTGCCTATGGAAGTAAGAAATGGACGGATCACGAGGTAGTCAAGAGAATGATTAGAGCTTTCATGCCAAGAAATGTCACACTTTGCTCAATGATTAGAGAGAGCCCCGAGTTTCACAAAATGACCCCCGATGAGTTGTTGGGGAAGATCATAAATCATGAAATGATGGAGAAAGAGGCACAATACGTCAAAGACTTGGCCGAACTCACTTCCTCCAAAAAGAAAGAGGTTGCTCTCAAAGCAACATGCCGACCCAAACTCAAAGAAGCTCGTGAAGATCAAGACGATGGGCATACAAGTGACGAGAGCACCGATCTTGATGATGAAGACATGGTACTCTTTATCAAGAAGTTCAAGCGAATGATGAAAAGAAGACACAGCAACAACTCAAATGAAGGCAAAAGCAAGGATAAAGGAAAATCCAAGGCTCGACGCACTTGCTACAACTGCGGAGAGTATGGTCACTTCATGGTGGACTGCCCTTATGAAGAAAACGAAAAGAAGAAGGAAACAAGATCTCAAGAAAAGAAAAATTTCAGAAAAAGAAGACAAACCCATCAAGCTCACGTTGACAAGTAGTGGGACTCAAACGACAAGTCCTGCTCCGATGAAGAAGAAGAGATGGCCACTATCGCAATAAAGAAACCTACTATGAAGGCCACACTCTTTCCAAACATGGGAGGATGGGACATGAACAACCACACTTGCCTTATGGCTAAGGAAGGCAAGAAAAAGGTACGTCTCACACCTCCTACGCTAAATTCCTCTATTGATGACTTTGACAGCTCTAGTGATAATGAAGAAATGTTTAGAGGACTAAGTAAAATTGCTCTAAAGAAAATGGAAATGTTGTCGAACGAAATCTTTGAAAAGGAGGAACTTCTTAACTGATAAGAAGATATGCTCATCTGTGAAAGGAAGAGATATCAAGAAGTTGAAAAGCTTCTCGAGCTTGAAAGAGAGAAGAACGAGTCGCTTGAAGTTGAGCTAGCCTTGAGTAAGGAAACTTACTCAAAGCTAGAAGACTCACATATTGCAATCAAGGAAGAGCTTGCTAACTTGTCAAAAGGTAACAAGATCCTTGAGGTGCAAGTTGAGTCGCTCAAGCAAAGTGACTCCTCGTCCTCCAAGAGCTCCTCCTCCAAAGATATAAGTTCGACAACAATCGGAACTTGCACTTGCTCTAGTAAGAAGAATATTATTTCTAACACTTCAACTTCTCATAATATGCATGCCCCTCCAAGCGGCATCTTTGATAAGGAGAAGATCAAATATGCACGCAGTGCATATATGGTCACTAGACCTTCTAATGTAAAATATGGCCTTGGTTTTGATAAGAACAAACACATGTCTACTTCCAATCATGCTAAGAATAGAATTGTCTTTGTTAAGGAAAAATCCCATGAATCTGAACCACAAATATTGTTTCGTACATTTAACGCTTCTTATGTTCTTATGAAAGCCAAATATGGAAAAGTCATTGCCAAATATACAGGGCCACGCCACAAGAACTTGAAAACTTGTGTGTCAGTGCCCAAGACTCTTGTGACTAACCTGAGAGGACCCAAGCAAGCTTGGGTACCTAAAACCAAGGAATAATTCTTTTTGCAGGCTTACTCCTCCGGTGGAACAAAATGGGTACTTGATAGCGGATGCACAAATCACATGACCGGAGAGAGAGGTATGTTTGTAGAGTATGAGTACAACAAGGATCCAGGTGAAGGCATATACTTTGGAGACAACAACCAAGGAAAGGTCCTTGGTAGCGGTAACATTGAAATATCCTCTCAACATACCTTATGAAATGTTTTACATGTAGATTCTCTAGATTATAACCTTTTGTCAATATCCCAACTATGCAACAAAGGTTACAACTATTTATTCACTAATGAGGGTGTGACTGTTTTTAGAAGAAGCGATGACTCAATTGCATTCAACGGAATGTTGAAGGGCAAGCTTTATCTAGTTGACTTCAACAAAGATAAAGCCGAACTCAACACTTGCTTGGTTGCTAAGAACAACATGGGTGGCTGTGGCATAGACGGCTAGCCCATGTTAGGTTGAGAAATTTGCAGAAACTTCTAAAAGGTGGTCACATCCGTGGTCTTAAGGATGTGGTTTTTGAAAAAGACAGGCCGTGCAGCGCTTGTCAAGTAGGAAAACAAGTCAGAGCACCACACCCCGCCAAGAATGTGATGACTACCGCAAGACCGCTGGAACTCCTCCCCATGGATCTCTTTGGTCCAGTTTCGTACATAAGCATCGGCGGTAACAAATACGGTTTAGTAATTGTTGATGATTTTTCAAGATTTACCTGTGTATTTTTCTTGTATGATAAATCAGAAACTCAGGGGATCCTCAAGAAGTTCTTGAAAAGAGCTCGGAATGAATTCTCATCAACCATAAAGAACATCAGAAGTGACAACGGGACAGAATTCAAGAACCTCCAAGTTGAAGAGTTTCTCGATGAAGAAGGGATAAAGCATGAATTCTCGGCACCCTACTCCCCTCAACAAAATGGAGTGGTCGAAAGGAAGAACAGAACATTGATCGAAACGGCGAGAACTATGTTGGATGAATACAAGATATCAGATCGATTTTGGGCAGAAGCGGTGAACACCGCTTGCCATGCCACGAATCGACTATATCTCCATCGACTACGGAAGAAAACTTCATATGAGCTCCTTACCGGTAAAAAGCCTAATGTTTCATACTTTAAAGTTTTTGGTTGCAAATGTTTTATTCTGAACAAGAAACAGAGGGCCTCAAAGTTCGCTTCGAAGTCCGATGAAGGATTCTTGCTCAGTTATGAATCGAATGCCTACGCCTATCGTGTCTTCAACAAGGTGTCCGACCTTGTTGAAGGAGCACGTGACGTAGTGTTCGATGAATCTAACGGCTCACAAGTGGAGCAAGTTGATAAGTGTGTGCTAGATAAAGAGGAAGCTCCATATGAAGCACTGAATAAAATGGGACTTGGTGATATCTTACCACAAGAGCAAACATTCGACTCAAATGCATAAGATGAACCTCATCACGGAGGCAATAATCAAGGGGGAGCTCTTGCACAAGATCAAGAGGAGGAAGATCAAGAAGATCATGACAATCATGGAAACAATGATCTAGGGGGAGACAATGCACATGAAGATAATGAAGAACAAGCAACTACACAAGCTCCACACCCAAGAGTACACCAGAGCATGCAAAGAGACCACCCTGTCAACAATATCATTGGAGATATTGCTAAGGGAGTAACTACTAGATCTTAAGTTGCAAATTTCTGTGAATCCTATTCTTTTGTGTCTTTTCTGGAACCATACAGAGTAGAAGAAGCCTTAAGGGATCCAGACTTGATGATTGCAATGCAAGAGGAGATGAACAACTTCAAGAGAAATGAAGTATGGGAGCTGGTGGAGAGACCAAAGGCGAACATAGTTGGAACCAAATGGGTCTTTCGGAACAAGCAAGATGAACATGGAGTAGTAACAAGAAATAAGGGAAGATTGGTGGCCAAAGGTTATTCTTAGGTCGAAGGTTTGGACTTCGATGAAACTTTCACTCCTGTAGCTAGACTTGAGTCCATTCATATTTTATTAGCATACGCTAATCACCATAATTTTAAGCTGTATCAAATGGACGTCAAAAGTGCTTTCTTAAACGGCCCAATCAAGGAGGAAGTTTATGTGGAGCAGCCACCAGGATTCGAAGACCAGAAGTATCCCAACCATGTATACAAATTGCGTAAGGCTCTCTATGGCCTCAAACAAGCTCCTCGAGCTTGGTATGAGTGTCTTAGAGATTTTCTAATTCAGAATGGATTCAAAATTGGTAAAGCTAACTATACACTTTTCACTAAACATTGTGATGATCATTTGTTTGTATGTCAAATTTATGTTGATGACATTATCTTTGGATCCACTAACAAATACTTCTGTGAAGAATTTAGCGAAATTATGACAGATAGGTTTGAGATGTCAATGATGGGCGAATTGAAGTTCTTCTTGGGATTCCAAGTGAAGCAACTAAGAGAAGGTACATTTATAAGCCAAACCAAATATACAAAAGAAATTCTCAAGAAATTCAAAATGGACAAAGCAAAGCCCGTCAAGACACCCATGGCCACTAATGAACACCTCGACCTCAATGAGATGGTCCAAATGTGGACCAAAAGGTATATCAGTCCATGATTGGCTCCTTACTTTATTTATGTGCATCTAGGCCAGATATTATGCTTAGTGTTTGCTTGTGTGCAATGTTTCAAGCCGCACCTAGAGAGTGTCACTTAGTTGAAGTAAAAAGAATCCTAAGGTACCTTGTGCACACACCCAACATGGGCCTTTGGTATCCCAAAGGATCCAAATTTAACTTGATAGGGTATTCTGATGCCGACTATGCAGGATGCAAAGTCGATAGAAAGAGCACATCAGGGACTTGTCAGTTTCTTGGTAGGTCCCTGGTCTCTTGGTCATCAAAAAAGCCAAACTCCATTGCCCTTTCCACAGCAGAAGCAGAATATATTGCAGCCGGTAGCTGTTGCGCACAACTACTTTGGATGCGACAAACCCTTAGGGACTACGGCTACAATCTTAACCATATCCCACTTCTATGTGACAATGAAAGTGCTATAAAAATTGCACACAACCCGGTAGAGCACTCAAGAAGTAAGCACATAGATATCTGTCATCATTTTCTTAGAGATCATTCATTAAAAGGTGACATTGCTATTTCACATGTTAGAACTGAAAAACATCTTGCGGATATTTTTACCAAACCATTGGATGAGAAAAGGTTTTGTGAACTTAGGAATGAACTTAATATTCTTGACTCTCGAAATGTGGCTTGAAACATTGCACACCTGGTTGAAACTTCAAATGTTACATTTTATTGCTAAAACTGCCCCTCACCTCTTTTTCTCCTAAGAAAACTAATTTTAATGAAGAAATCTTGGAATTTATGACTAAATTTTTATTGTTGATTACTTTCTGGTCATAATTACCAAGATTATTTGCAAAACTTGTCCTTGGATCACTATTAGTTATCTCTAAATACTCCGTTTTTCTAGGGACACCGGACTAGTCAGGTTTGCCACCGGACTAGTCCGGACAATCTCTCTTTCCTAGGTTTTACAGGGGCACCGGACTAGTCCGTCCTCTGACCGGACTAGTCCGGTCGGCCACGTATATAAGCAGTTGGCCTGCCCAAAACCGTTTCAAACCTCCCTCCACTTTGAGTTGAACCCTCACATCTCAAACCCTAGCCCCCAAAAGTAATTTTCGAGTTGAGCCCTCAAAATCCAAGTTTTCTCCATGGGAAATCCTCCCCTCGACGAGTTGATACTCCACTCCAAACTCATCTGGACGGATTCGTGCTCCTTCAACGCAAATCTTCTAAACTCGGTAAATTTCTCCCAAAAATCAAACTCTCAACTTTTCTAGTTCTAGCTTATTTCTCTTGATTCCAAGGAAGTACATTAGCTTCAGAGATGTATTCCTTTCACCTTCATGCTCCTTTGCATCCTTAGATAGCAGTTATGATTCATAGTTTTGTTAGGGTTCTTGTGCCAGGCCGGACTAGTCCGGCTCCTAGATACGGACTAGTTCGGTACACCGGACAAGTCCGCACTCTGAAATCGGACAAGTCCGGTCTCTGACATTTGAATCCTCACATCTCCTTCATTCTTAGTTCATTCTCATCTAAATCATGAACTCCTTATAAGGCACGATGTCTTCAAGCTCAGATGACAGCTCCTTCCATGTTGATGAAGAAGTTGAACGTGAAAAAGTGAAGAGAGCCAAGGAGAGGTACATGAAGAAACGACATGATGTAAATGTGCACTCTCCACCCTCCGACGACAACTTGCCCAAGAAAAGGAGGGTGGTTGTTAAGAAGGCCCATGGAAAAGCTGGCGAGAGCTCCTCAGGGCCAAAGAGGACTCTCAACAAAGGAAAGGGGCTTGCTAGTGGTCTCATCGGACCCATGAAGATGAAGAACCCAAGTCACCGCAACAGGCAGCGCTCGAGTAAAGATTTCACCGGAAAAGGGGTGAGCTTGCCGATAGCTTCAGGCAGGTTAATGTGTATGATCAACCTCGGCAATGCTCAGACCCAATATTTTGGAGCAACTTTCATGCCGACTACTACGAGCATGTGTACATGAAGATGAAGAATCCCGTTGTGAAGAGTAAATGGGTGAACATTGGGTACGTGCAGTCGAAGAAATATCCTGCCTTCCGTGAGGTGGTTGAGTCCCTGGAGAGGCACGGACTGAAGGAACTGTTTTCTTTTGAGAATGACTAGAAAAATGAGGTCATCACCCAATTCTACTCTACACTCTACTTTGCTCGTGATGATGGAGACAGTCTTACTTGGATGACTCATGGTTCCAAGTATAGTGTTACTTATGATGAGTATGCAAGAATTCTTCACCTTGAACATACTCTGGATCATGATCTTGTCATCCACAATTTGCAACCCTTGGAGAAGGATGAGCTGAAGTTCCTCTATGACACAAAGATGCCCTATGTGCCTCCCAACAGCAAATATCTGAAGCCCTTCTTTGTGGTCCTCAACAGAATCTTGAGGAAGAAAATAGCCCCAAATGATGGAGATGCGGGGACTATTCAAGGAACCTTGAGGACCCTAATGAAGGTCATTGGTGGGAGGATACCGTTTAATGTCTTTGAATACATCTACAATGACATTGTGAACATCTCAATCACTCCAAACAGATCTTGCGGGTATGCCCCGTACATCATGTACATGATTGAGAAGGTGACTGGACTTGAGTTCATCAAGGATGTTCACCATACGGGGTTGAAACCGCAAAAGCCCACTGAGTACACTCTACCTTCGGCTCCTGATGCACCTCCCTCCCCTGAAGCTGGGAGGAGGACTTAACAAACTCGGGATGTGAATGCCACAAGATCTTCAACTGCTCCTCCTAGTTCTGCACCTGCCCATGAATCCTCCTGTGGTGTGCTCAAAATGCTCAACTCTATCTTTGCCTGCTGCCGCAAGATTGAAGTCAGGCAGAAGAAGCATCAACAATATGTCAATGCCAACATCAAAGCCATCTATGACAAGCTGGAGATTGAGCCGGTGGGATCCCCGCCCGCCTTCGAGGACTCCAAGGAAGAGCCTGCTCCAGAGAATGATGATGGTGGTGAAGATGAAGACCGGACCGAGAATGAAGAAGAGAGTGGCAATGAGTGATTCCTCCTCAATTTTTTCCTTTTTGGTGCCTTGATGCCAAAGGGGGAGAGATTGAGACTAGTAGGCGTGTCTTTATGTTTTTGTGTTCAAGGACGTGTACTTATTTTTAAAACCATGTAATGCACTATTTCTTCTCTTATGTGTGATGCTTATTGTTGCTTGGATGATTATCTCTATGCTCACTATTGATTACCTTTACTTCATCACACCTTGTTGATCACACACCTTATGAAAATCAAGATTTTATTCTCAAGTGTGATATCTCAAATGGTTGTCATCAATCACCAAAAAGGGGGAGATTGTAAGTGCATCTAGGATATCACTTGTGGGTTTTGGCTAATTGATGACGAACATATGAGATCCTAATGAAACTACTGAGATGATTGGAGGACAAACAAGTGAAACAGCTCAGTGTGCACAAAAAGGTGAAAAATGAAGTGGTGTTCAAAGAGAGATACCTTGATGAAGCTTGGAAGACCAAATTAGATTTTGAATGTATAGGGTGTGTATGAAAGACACACTCCAAGAGCTCACAACTTTGCGCGAGGGTAAGGGATTAAAATTAACCTAACTTTCACAAAGCACCGGACTAGTCCGATCATGGACCGGACTAGTCCGTTCATATTTTTGGAATCTCACTTATTGGGAGACCGGACTAGTCCGTGCGTCCACCGGACTAGTCCGTTGATGTTTCTGGAGTCTCTCATATTGAGGGATTGGACTAGTCTGTTGACCTTTCTGGAGTCTCCCATATGTGGAGATCGGACTAGTCCGCGGACTAGTCCGTTGAAATTTCTGGAGTTCACCTTCACACAGCACGGGACTAGTCCGAGATTGGACCGGACTACCCCGGCAGACTTTCTGGACTTCAAAATACACTGAGACCGAACAAGTCCGGACTTGCACCGAACTAGTCTGGTGTTAGGGTTTTTCAACGGCTACCTTTTGGAAACCCTATAAATAGAGAGTCCACGACTTTCCTATTGACACACACGTCGAATACTGATCAAAGAACAAACCCTAGTGCCGCCACTTAGTCCCAAGATCCCAAAACACGTCCCCCCACGCATCTAAAGTGCAAAAAGAGTGAAATCAATTGAACACTTGGATTCAGGATTGGGAGATCGTCGTTCTTTCATTGCGAGCTCTTGGGGTTTGATCTTTCTACACTCATACTCTGCATTGTAATACTTTTGAGTGTATTTGATCACTTCTTTCATTGTAATTATCGTGGGAGCCCTCAACATGTGAGGTTGCCCCACAAACTTGGTGATTACCCATGATACTGGAATCAAGTCGGCCTTTGTGGTGACTTGAAGAGGGAAAGGGTTGGAGACCCGGCTCTGTGTGAGCTTCCTCAACGAGGACGTAGATCTCGTGGTGAGATCGAACCTCGGGAAAAACTCGTGTGTCTTGTGCCTTATTTCATTTAAATTTTGTTCATTAGATCACTTGAGTGCTAAAACATCAACCTAAAAATATCAGTTGTTCTCATTTCCACTGCTAAAGACATTTAGTTTCCCAAATAACACCTGATCAATACAAATATTTTTAGCACACCGGACAAGTCCGCCCACACGACCGGACTAGTCTGGCCAACCAAGTTTTGATGATTCTATTAAGTGTGCAGGAAATTCAAAAGGCCTATTCACCCCCCTCTAGGACACATTCAGCCTTGTCAGGCTGTCGCCTTCGGGCTTTCCACCTCTCTTGATGACAACTGTTTGCCTAGGTAAGAACCTTGACTTGATCGTCGGGGTGGTCCCGGGCCCTCTTGTCATCGGTAGGGTGAAATTTTTGAATAGTATCTTCGGCTTCCTTGCGGTTTCCATCCAAGAGTTAAGGGGGCTTACTTAATAAGGAAAGCGCACACCGTCTGGGGTTCTTTACGCCTCTCATCTGAACTTGGGTTCGAACTCCCAAACTTGTGGTTGCTTTTCCTCCCTTGCCTCGCTGTGCTACGATGGAGTTGGGTCTCTGCAAGAGTTGCTTGAAGACTGAAGGTGACCTGAAGAAGGTCCGGGCCCTCATGGGGTGGTCCTCGTACTTCTTCAACCACCAGGTCTGCGCCGGTGGGGAGCTCCCGTTCGAGAAGGAGCACGCCGGCGAGATGGTGTACTTCTCTGCGTACGCCATGGCGGGGTTGGTCCCGCCTTTTTCCTCCTTTTTCTTGATCCTGCTAGACTTCTATGGTCTGCAGCTGTACCACCTTGGCGCCCACTCCATTCTTCTAGTGTCTGTCTTCGTCCACTTCTGCAAAATGTGGGTGGGCATCCCCCCTGCATTGAGCTTTTCCGGACCTTCTTCACCGTCCATACCACAGGAAGGGGTGATGAGTACCTTGGCTTCTATTACTTTGTGAAGCGCAAGAAGTGCCCATTCAAGTACCCACGGTCGTTTCCCTCTGGAAAGTGGGACGATTGGAAGAAAGACTGGATAGTCATCCGGGTGGAGGAGCACGAGAAGCTGGAGCTGCCCGAAGGCCTCCCCAACATCGACACTGCAGTCTGGAGTGAAGCTCCGGTGCTGTCGGATTCCTTCAACCCTGCTCTGACCAAGATCCGCCAGTATGTGGCGGGAGGAGTAACTCCTCAGGCGGTATTTTGCAATTTCCTGGTCAACAGGTGGGCACCACTGAAGAGGAGAGAAAAACTCGCTTGGGCCCTCAACAGTGTGATGGACGACGACTGGGTCGAGACCGGGCTGAAGTCCAACATGGAGGGGGCGACGTTGGAGTTTCATCTCAAGAAGTTCCAGCACGGCATCGACGTTGTGGGTGATGACTTGACCGCGCCACCAGCTTTCCTCGCTCTGAATGTGGAAGTAGAGTTCAGCAGGGAGCTCCGGCGGACGATGCAGGTGCTTGACGACCTAGGTGTCGTCGAGAGAAGATCGACCTCCAGGGTGGTGATCCCTGGGGCTTCTAAAGGTGGCTCCGACCCTGCCCCGAAGCCAAGGACTAAAGTCGTCGGCAAGGGCAAGGAGCCGGCGGACGAACCCTCGAGCCAGAAGTGGAAGCTGAAGCATGCCAACGAAAGGTCCATCAGGCCTACATCCTCTGCATCAGCTCCTTCTCCCCGGAGTGGGAGGTCTTCTACAACTGCGACGACTGCACTTGCAGCAGTGTCTTCCCGGGGTGCTAGCTCCGGGCATGTGACTCCAGCACCAGGGCCAGTTGAGGCCTCTAGGTCCGGAGGTCCTTCCCGGTCGAGGGGGGGCCTCGACTAAGGAAATGCCCGCAGCTGCAACAAGTTCCGGGGGGCCTTCTGGAGCTACCACGCTAGCAGCGACTATGGTCAGCCCAGAACGCCAGGGAAAGAGATTCCGTGCAAGCTGGTGCGGAAGCCTTTCGAGGTAATTTTTAATCTTTACCTCAGACGGTTATTTTATTGTAATAACTGTTTTTTAAGTTTTTTTATCCATCATCTGCTGCGTCCCCGAGAAGAGGAGTGAGGCTCCACCCTCAGCCACAGCAGCTGAAGCTGTGAGGGCGGAGGCTTCTGCTCCTGTCCCGGTGCAGCCCCAAGTGGTGGCTGAAGCTGCGGCAGCTCCGACGCCAGCTGTCGTGGTCATGGACCTCGACTCATCCCCTGAGACTCCCGTGGTAGTGCCGGACCACGGGAGAGAAGATGCGCCAGCGGCACCTGCCCTAGAAGTTGAAGCCTCGGGTCTTGATGCTGAGATGATGGAAGCTTAGGCCGTTGAGCCGGAGGAAGCAGTGATTCCGGCCCCAGAGG
Organism: Tuctoria greenei; assembly: GCA_036927565.1. Lineage (NCBI taxonomy): Eukaryota > Viridiplantae > Streptophyta > Magnoliopsida > Poales > Poaceae > Tuctoria > Tuctoria greenei. Next base: position 153,352,317 of record JAYESD010000007.1, read on the forward strand.
CGGAAATTGTCGAAGCCCCGGCGTTCGAGCCGGAGGTTATTGAAGTCCCGGCGAGTGAGCCGGATGTTGAGGAAGTCCCAGCGGTTGAGCCGGATACCTCCGAAGCTCTGGCCTCAGAGCCGGTTGCCACTGAAGCTCCGGCTGTAGAGCCGGTTGCGGTTGAAGACCTTCCGGCGCCTGAGCCGGTTGAGGTTGAAGCTCTGGCCTCAGGGACGGTTGTTGCGGGGGTATCAGCACACGAACCCATGGTGGTCGAGGTGCCAACACCCGAGCCATCAGCGGAGGAGGAGCCCAGGCCGGAACTGGAAGTAGCTCCTGCATCGGAAGTGATGACGGCGGAGGTGCCTGCTGCTGACCCAAGGTGCCCAGATGAAGTCGCTGGCCCCCTACCTGAGGGGGCAAATGAAGATCTGGCGGCAGGGCCTTCGGAACCACTTCCGGAGGTCAGATCTTCTTCTATGGGACCCTACTCGGTGGCAACTGAGGCGCCCTAGTGCCGTGGAGGATCAGGGGACCACTCTTGTGGAGTGGGACCCAATTTTTGTAAGCGAGAACCCGCTGGAACCAGCGGAGGAGACCCCAGCAGGTCCAGACCCTATTTCCCTGTCGTTGTCCATTGACAACACTTGCTCTAGTCTGCGTCAAGTCCAGCTGGCGTTCTACCACGACAGCAAGGCTCTTGAAGAGGAGCGTCAAACCCTTAGGAGGTGGCGTAACCGGCTCTACTTCGAGACCAAGCTGGCGCAGTCGAGGCTGGCAGATGACAAGAAGTGGATCAAGCAGGAGAAGGTCTGCCTGGAATACTGGGGCAAATTATTGGATGATAGGGAGAGCTTGACTCGTGCCCTCGATGCTCAATCCCGGGCCATTTATAAGCAGACCAAGGCAGCTAATAGTGCGGCTGATGATCGCCAAGAAAGGCTTGAAGCCATTAACACGACTCTCATCAAGCGCCGGGAGGCACATGAGGAGAGGGAGAAGAGGCTCGAGGATGAAGAGCAAAAACTCTTAGAGCTGCGGGATGACGTCTTAAAGAGGGAGGAGGAGCTCGCCAAAAAGGTGGCTTTGGCTGACAAAGGCCTCGAGGAACGCACCAAGAAATTGGAGGAGCATTGCGTTGAGGAGGAGGAGAAGGCCTGGGTGCGAGTGCAGGAACTCTACAAGCAAGAGTGTGCCATCACTGCCAAGGAGAAGAAAGTTAGGGGCCGGAAGAAGGACCTGGTCGATCGCCGGAACAAGATCCACCTCTGGGAGGAGGAGCTCGGAAAACTCGAGAAGAAGGTTGCGGAAAAGATTCAGCAAAATGCCAAAGAGGTTGAGTGCCTTGCTCGTGTGAATTCTGAACTGGTGGCGGCCAAAATATCCTTGGAGGAACTGAAGGGCTTGAGGACTGCGGACTCCATACAGATTTTGGAGTTCCCGAGGAAAGCCAACGACGCACTTACACCGATGGGCTTCAGTCCCGTGCATCCGGATGATCCGGAGCCGGAGCCGGACCTGGCGTTGCAAGCGTTGAGCTCGGCGGGTGGCAAACTCTCCAAGGTGGGTGATGTCATCGCGAACCAGTTGGAGGTTGAGGGGCAGTCCCTGGCGAAGAACGTCACAGAGTATGTGCTGACGTGCTACACCAGCCGGGATCCCCAATTCCCTATGACCCGGTGCTTGAAGGTCCCGTCGAAGGAGAAGGTAAAGCCACCCGAGCCAACGTGTCGGAGGTTGCTCAGAAGGTTGCCCAGTTCTTCCATAGGATCTAGGACCATCTCCGTAGCTCTCACTTGTATTCTCTCTTTTTCTTCCCCAAATTTGTAATCCCTTGTCTCCAGATGAATGAAATCCAAATTTTTGTGAATTTCGCTTTTTGTCTTCAACACTTTTGTCTTCACTTGGCCCTTGGTAGATGTACACAATTTGATTGTGAACATGTACCAAGGGGATATTGTGTTTTGTTGAATACTCGTTTGCTTCGAACTTGTAGAGTGTAGGTCCGAAGTCTTCGGTAGTGAAGCCCCCCTGAGGTTGTCGGAGCTCAGAAGCTCCGGCATTGACTACCGTCGGAGCTTAGTAGCTCCAGCAATAGTCCCTATCAACGCGTAGAGCATCAATAGTTAGCCCTGCGGGGTGTCAGAGCTTAGTAGCTCCGGCAGTGACCTTTGCCAACGCGTAGTTTGTCGGCAGCAGACTCCGCTTCTGGGGTCTTCTCGCCATCTTTTATTCTGTGGCGACGGCTGTCCCCCCTAGTTTTGTCGGAGCTTGGTTGCTCCAGTAATGCTCGTTTTCAATGTTTAACATCGATTACAAGCCACCTAGGTGGAGTCGGAGCTTTGTTAGCTCCAACCTTTCTCCATCAATGTGGATTCTTTATTTTTCCTGCACACTGAAGCTAAGAAAAATAGTAATATTCGCTCCTTGTCTATAACTTTGTCGCGGCTTACGATTCCCAAGAAAGTTTTAGGTCAAACACAATTCTGAATACAACCGAATGCATTGCCTTCTTTCTTCCAGATCCAATTGTACTTGGACCCGCCTTACTTCGGCCTGTCGGGGTGTAGGTAGAGTGGCGTACTTAGGGTGCTTGACCAGGCTAAGTCGATAGCACACTCCGACACTAGATTGGCTTGGCGGCATTCAGGTGAGTGGGCCATGAACAATATTTGAATCCAAAAGAATTGACAATACAGCTCGAATTGTACATGAACTGGCCGAACAAAAATTTCTGAATTGCACAACTTTGTTATAGACAAGAAAGAGAAAAATAAAAATTGTTGAGCCTGCACAAAATAAATGCACGTGGAGTCTGTTTTACATGAAGATGTCTTTCATTATAGGTCCGGGGTACAGGGGAAACAAGTACACTATTAGGGTACGGAACCAGGATAAGCGTGTTTAATTTCTCGTTTGACCCAGGGTAGCTAGCCACACTTTTAGTCCTGAGACTGTGACAAGTGTTGCATGAATCTTGCGGACCTTCCGGGAAAGGTCCGGCTGTTCTCCCGGAGGAACTACCCGACTCTGTACAATGACTCTATAACATACACCTCAAGTTACTACAGAGTCACCTCCGCGATATTAAGTGTAGAACTTACGGAGGTGCTCAATATTCCAAGGATTTGGGAGAGGTGTCCCATCCTCGGTAGCCAAGCGAACGCTTCCGGGACGGGATACTTTAATCACTCGGAAGGGTCCCTCCCAGCTGGGGGAGAGTTTGTTTGACCCTTCTCTGGATTGTATTCTCCGTAGACCCAGATCGCCTTCCTCGAGCTGTCGGTTGTGTACATGCCGCTGATGATAGCGCCGAAGGGCTTGGCGGTATCGGGCATTCCGAACAGCTGCTTGGCACCTTCCCTCCTCAAGGAGGTCTAGGTCTTCATGCCGGAGCTGGTCCTGCATGGCTTCGTCGAAGGTCCGGACCCAGAGTGACCCCATGGTGATTTTCGGAGGAAGGATTGCTTCAGCTCCGTACACCAGGAAGAAGGGTGTCTCTCCAGTTGACCGGTTTGGAGTTGTCCTGTTGGCCCATAGAGTGGGCGGAAGCTCTTCAATCCAGTTGGATTCAAGGGCTCATAGGTGCGCGTTTTGAGTCCTTTCAGGATTCCTGCATTTTCTCTCTCGGCCTGGCCATTGCTTGTCGGGTGAGCTATGGAGGCGTAGCAAACTTGAATGCCAAGGTCTTCGCAATATCCTTGAAATGCAGAGCTTGTGAATTGGGTCCCGTTATCAGTAATTATTTTTTTTGGGACTCCAAATCTGCATACAATGGACTGCAAAAAGTTGATAGCAGATTGCTTGTTTATTGTCACAACTGGAGTTGCTTCCGACCACTTGGTGAACTTGTCAATGGCGACGTACAGGAACTTGTAACCTCAGACGGCTATTGGGAAAGGTCCCAAGATGTCCATCCCCCACACAGCAAAGGGCCATGTAGGAGGTATCATTTTTAGAGGCTGAGCCGGTGTGTGAATTTGTTTTGCATGAAATTGGCATGCTTTGCATTTCTTCACCAGCTCAGTTGCATCCTGGAGTGCTGTAGGCCAGTAGAAGCCATGCTGGAAGGCTTTACCGACCAGCGTGTGGGAAGACGCGTGGTTCCCACACACGCCTCCATGGATTTCTGCGAGGAGCTCGCAGCCTTCTTCCCTTGTGATGCACCGCATTAGGATGCTGTTGGCACTGCGCCGGTAGAGATCCCCTTCTACCAACGTGTATCTTTTCGCCAATCTGACTATCCGGTCAGCGGATACATCATCGTCAGGAAGGATATTGTCTTTCAAGTAGCTCCGGATCTCCGAGATCCATGCATCGGAGCTAACTTGAGCATTTGAGTCTTGCGTGCTGGGTTGCTCGGAGCTTCCGGCAGCACCTACGACCCTTGATGGCTTCCATGGTAACAGGGCCATTAGGACCGTCAGCTTCGGGATGCTGATCTCGCCCCCTTCGCTCAGTTCGGCAGGCTGAGCTGTGGGTTTTGACAACCTCCGGACAAAAGTTCCGTCAGGAGCCGGAGCTCCGGTTGATGCTTTCGTCGAGAGTTCGTCGGCTTCAGCATTGTGGGCATGCTGGACATGGTAGAGGTCTAGGACCTCGAAGTCCTTCTGAAGCCTCTGGACTTCAAGGAGGTAAGCAGCTAGCTGGATATTGTTGCAGGAGCATTCACCCTTCACTTGTTTAATGATGAGCTGTGAATCTCCCTTGACCAGCAGCTGCTTGACACCGTATGACAGTGCCACCTTTAGTCGGTAGATGAGTGCTTCGTACTCTGCTATGTTGTTGGTCGCCTTGAAGTCAAGGTGTACCATGTATTTTACCTTCTCCCCGGTTGGTGCGAGGAGAAGGATTCCAGCTCCGGCCCCTTGCTTTTGCATGGAGCCGTCGAAGTAGAGGGTCCAGTGAGGCTCGGTGAAGGCCGAAGCCTTGTGTTCCGGCTTCTGCTCACTGGGGCCTCCAGGGTTTGATGGAGAGGGAGTCCATTCTGCCACGAAATCCGCCAATGCTTGACTCTTGATTGCTTGCCTTGGAATGAATTCGAGGTCGAATTCGGCCAATTCTGCTACCCACTTTGCAATATTCCCAGTTGAATTGAGATTATGCAAGATTGCTCGAAGTGGGTAAGAAGTCACCACTGAAATCTTGTGAGCTTGGAAGTAATGGCGAAGCTTCCTGGAGGCGATAAGAACTGCATAGAGCAGCTTATGCACCTCTAGGTATCGAGTCTTGGCATCATGAAGTACTTCATTGATGAAGTACACTGGGCGCTGGATGGTCTGGACCCTCCCGGAGGGGTCCGAAGCTTCCTCTTCATTGACTCGGATCCTCCCGGAGGGATCCGGATCTTCTTCGGGGACCTCCGGGTCCTTGCTGGAGGAACCCGGAGCTTCTTCAGAAGCGACCTGGACCCTCCCAGAGGGGTCTAGGTCTTCTAAAGTAACTTCTTGTGGACTCAAGTCTGGGAACCGGGACCCAGACTCGCTTTCAGGAACCTCCGGACCCTCCCAGAGGGGTCTAGATTCCTGAGTATGGGATTGTTCTGGTCTCTCCGCAACCAGGACCATACTGACGACTTCGTCAGTTGCTGAAATGTAAAGCAGAAAGGCTCACCAGGGTTCGGAGCTCCCAGAGTTGGTAGGGTGGTGAGGAACTGTTTTAGCTCTTGGAACGCCTTTTCTGCTTCTTCAGACCATTGGAATGGTCCAGACTTCCTTAATAGCTTGAAGAAGGGAAGTGCCCATTCCGCCAGTCTTGAAATGAACCGGCTGAGGGCTGCTAGACATCCAGTCAGCTTTTGGACATCCTTGATGCGGGCTGGTGGCCGCATGTCTTCAATGGCTTTGATCTTCGCCGGATTAGCTTCTATGCCCCGGTGACTTACCAGGAAACCAAGAAGTTTTCCGGAGCTAACCCCGAAGACACACTTGTCTGGGTTTAGCTTCGTGTGGGTGACCCGCAACTTGTCGAAGACAGCCTGCAAGGTGTCAAGGACTAACTCCTTGTTCTTGACCTTGACCACGATGTCATCGACGTACACTTCCACTATGTCTCTAATGAGTTCTTCAAATGTTTTGTACATAGCTCGTACAAAGGTTGAAGCTGCATTCTTGAGACCAAATGGCATGGCTGTATAACAGTACAATCCATCTACTGTGATGAAAGAAGTATGCTCTTCATCATCCCTAGACATTATGATTTGATGATACCTAGAATATGCGTCTAGGAAACACAGTAATTCACACCCGGAGGTGGAATCCACTATCTGATCTATTCTAGGTAGTGTGAATGGATCTTTTGGACATGTCTTATTTAGTGTTGTGTAGTCAATACACATCCGAACCTTCCCACCGGCCTTGGGCACAACGACTGGGTTTGCCAGCCATTTTGGATGGAAGACTTCTCGGATGAATCCAGCTTCGAGCAAATTCTTCACTTCTTGTCGAATGAAGTTCTGTCGCTCCACGGATTGCTTCTGAGGCTTCTGATACACAGGCCGAGCGTCAGGGTAGATCTTCAGATTGTGCTCAATCACTTCCCTGGGAATCCCAGGCATTTGTGACTGTTGCCAGGCAAACACGTCAACATTAGCCCGGAGGAAAGCGATGAGCGCGAGTTCCAATTTGTCATTCAGTCACCCCGATATATGGGTGGTCTGAGCGGCATCGGAACCGATTTGGACGACTTTGACGGGAATGTCGGTGTCGCCGCTTGGCTGCACATGAGGTGTAGAAGTCGAGCCTCGCTGACGAATGCTCGGCGGTTTTGGAGCTTGCTCCTGTCTGGAGTCCTCCTCTTGCGCTGTAGTAAGCGCATGAAGTTCTTCCAGAGCAGTTACTCTGGCAGTGCGAACTCCGCGCATCCGGAGAACGCCTACTAGTGTTGGCATCTTTAACACCAAGTAGCCATAATGAGCAGCTGCCATGAATTTGTACAAGGCAGGCCTGCCCAAGATGGCGTTGAAAGGTAAGTTGATCTGAGCAACGTCAAAGACCAACTTCTCAGTGCGATACTTCTCCCGGGTCCCGAAGGTAACGAGGAGAGTAATAGCACCGAGTGGGGTAATGGCTCCCGGACCTAATCCGGAGAAAGGTCGGGAGGGATGAAGATCCGAAGGTCGGCGCTGAAGCTTGGTAAAAGCTTCGAAGCTTATGAGGTTCAACCCCGAACCTCCGTCTATCATAACATGGTGGAGCTGAATGTTATTGATGGTAGGAGATACCATCAAAGGTAACTGGCCTGCTCCAACCATGCTTTGAGGGCAGTTCGAAGCATCAAAAGTGATGGTCGTGTCCATCCACTTCTGATGAGGCTCCGCCCTGGCTGTAGGAGCTACAGCGGCCATGTCCCGACGCATTGTCTTGAGGACGCAACGGGAGGTGATGTCCCATGATCCACCGAAAATGGTGTTCATGGTCTTCCGACGCTCGTCGTCAGAGGCGTCCGAATCATCTTCGACGGAGGTGTAGACGGCCTTCAGGACCTTTTTGGGATCCTAAAAACCTAACTCCTCTTCAGCCGGAGCTTCGTCAACTTTTTGTTTTCCTTCCCTCTGTCGGAAAGGAACTTCTTCCCGGCACTTGTTGTAGCGCTCGGCAAGGTTTTGGACCTCCCGACAGTCTTCCAAACTGTGAATGTCCGTCTTATGAATTGGACACCACACCTTCGGTTGTCCACCGTCTTCAGAAGATGGTCAAGGTCGCTTCTCGGGGCGTGGCCCCCGACCACTCGGAGCTGCAGCAGCTGCAGCATTAGATGCGTCGGCCGACGGCTTCTTCTTGCTGTTGGTCTTTTTCTTCTTCTTGCCACTCCCGGAGGTAGTGGCTTCTCCTTTGGAGGATTTTTTGTGATCCTCCGGAGGTGGTTTGGAGTGCATTTCACGGCCCTTCGCAGCTCTGGCGCATTTGTCAGCCAAGCTAAAGAGTTCTGTGACACTTGTGATCTCTTTGATCGCTAGTTTCTCCAACATCTTCTTATCCCGTACGCCCTGTCTAAATGCCACAATGACAGAAGCGCTAGAGGTAGAAGGGATAGTGTTTCGTACCTGAGAGAATCTCTGGATGTATGATCGCAGGGATTCTCCCCCTTTTTGCACGACTACAAAAAGGTCCAGTTCGATGCCTGGTCGGGTGTATGAACTCCCGAAGTTGGAGGCGAACTGCCGGCACAACTCCTCCCAACTGTTGATGGAGTTGGGTGGAAGGCTCATAAACCAGGATCGGGCGGTCCCAGTTAAAGCCACTGGAAAATAGTTGGCCATTACGGCCTCATTTCCTCCAGCTGCCAGAATAGCAGTGGAGTAAATATGAAGAAATTCGACGGGATTAACGGTCCTGTCAAACTTCTCTGGCAGGTGAGGCCGGAATTTCTGTGGCCACCTGACCATACGCAGATGCATGGCCAGGGCCGAACAGCCTCCTCCTACTCCTTCAGGAGCAGGAATGTCCTGAGCTTCTCGTATTTCACGAGCACGCTCGATATGGACTCGGCCATCTTGTTGACGGTATCGGCGATCATGCTCCGCCCGGAGGTCGTGAGTTGAAAGCCTTGATACCATGTGAGTGCTTCGCGCCCCGGAGGGCAACGACGTCACCTGCTGTGATGCAGCACGTCTCCTGTTGTTGGAAACGTGTGGACCAAGTCTACCAGACAAGGTCCGTCGCTGCAACGGGGCCCGTCCTGAAGGAGGAGGACTCTGGTTGCTCACGCGGTCGGCTGCTGCTGCAACCAAGTGTTCCACATCGGCCCTCCACTGCTCCATTGCATCCCGGGATGCATCCGGAGGTGGTGGGCGCTGAAGGAGAGCACATGCTGCATGGAGCGCGTGTTCCGGGTTGTCATGATTTGCTGACGCAGTGATTGACGCCGGTGCACCATCGTGCTGCCCAGCTTGATTTGCTGGTGGAGGCGGTGGTGGTCGAAGTGTGACTCCTGCTGGAACTGAGGTTCCTACTGGTGGCTGCATAATGGAGGGATTGCCCCCAGTAGCTTGAACAGCAGGATGACCATTTGATGATCCAGCAGTTGAGTTCACCATTCTTGAAATCTCAGGCGCCCCTACCTGGCGTGCCAACTATCGGTGGTTTTGATCCGGCAGATCTCCCGACACTACTAAAGGTTTTGCGGAGTTTGAAGTTCAGTGTGGGCGTGCGGGGATTCAAGTAGGTGAAATGCAAAATGACACAAGAGACACGAAGGTTTACGTGGTTCGGGCCACCTGAGCGTAATACCCTACTCCATGGGATGTGTTGGTGATGTATTGGATGTATGAACTCAACTCAGGTGACGTGAGTTGAGAGTGCGTGATCAGATCAGAGCAGGTCAGATGCGTCCGATCCGTCCCCTCTATGTATCATCGGCCTATCCTTTTATAGTACAAGGACAGGCCGTTACAAGTTGGCCTGGCCCGACATGTGGCCCTCATGGTTATTAATATTCATACACATTTGATGTGCTTAATTACCCTTAATGATCGAGTTACAGGCTTTGACAGCACCATTACTGGTAATTAAGGTCGTCCGATCGTGTGTCATTAACATAGTATTAATGACACTTAATCGGGTCTTGAAGTCCTTGATTCCCCTTTGAAGATCCGGAGCCGTTGTGGAGTCTTCCGGAGGTTTGAGGCTGAAGATCTGACGGTTGGACACGTGGCAGCTCCGGAGCATACCGTGGGGAACAGATAGGTCCGGTGCCACCAGACACGTGTCAGTTCCGGAGCTTCCCTCGGTCTGGGGTTAGGTCCGGGGGTGCCGTTATGGTACATAGCCCGGAGCTTCCCCCTTGTGGGCGGTAGCTCCGGTTTGATGGTACACGTGGCGACCCTGGGACTAACCATGTTGGGGAAGCGGGTCTAGTTATGTCTCACATGTGGGCCTCCGATGGTCTTCAAATCAAGTAGATGACATTTCCTTGAGATCTTTGCAATCTCAAGGGGTACACGGTACCCAGGGCACCAACAGCATGTCTCTTGGATGCTTCAAAAAAATTTGCAACATTATGAATGTACATAGGATTGGGTCTTGACATTTTATACATCTACGCTCGACGGTCCATGCTTCAATAACAAATTTTTTGTAAGATTTTCAAAATTTGGCCACAAATATTCCATAAAGGTCTTCTATAAAATGACATAACAAGACATTATCATATAAGTGCATACTGGTATCATGTAGGTCTGTTTATAGGGGTTCCAAGAAAATTTGTTTCATAATTTTCTCAGCTTCCAAGTGGCCACAATGGATTTTTGATGTTAGGCTTATTCATTGAAACATTTCATCAAACACGTGATGTGCTTGTCAACCTTCAATCCTTCAAATCTACTACTTGTTCTGTAAAATTCATGGGTGAGCTCAATGGGAGACTAAACTACATCTTCCAACCATTAATCATTCAAATCTACTACAAATCTCAAGTGGTTGGAGGGGGGGGGGGGGGGCTAGAGGCATATGCAAACACAACAAAACGAAACTGTGAAAACAGAACAAATTAAAAACATCATAGTGAATAAGAAGTCTCTTCTAACTTTTCTCTGTTCGAAGGCTGATCAACAGATCAATGCAGTATTGGCTGGCGCACGGTGGAAAATATTGGCAGCCTAGTGGCATCGATGGAAAATCTCCAGGGTTAGGTTTTCTGTGGTGCCCAAGGGGTCATTATATAGGCGCCGGTTTTCACAGGCGGTTTTTAACAAAACAACTGCCTGTGATAAAAATTAAAAAAGTTTAAGAGGTTTTTTCAGGCAGTTTTTAAATGCTTCTCAGGCGGTTGTAATGAATAACTGCGTGAGAAAAAGATTATCTTAAGAGGGTATTACTTACCAACTGCCTGGGATAATTGCTCGAGTCTGTTCTTCAGTTTTCTTATCGCTTGCTTCTTTTTTATTTAGATTCCAATATAAATACTCAAACATGTATAGATTCTGCAAATTGAGTCCAAATTCGATGATTCTTTCTTTAATATTTTTCAAAAATTAACATCTACCACCTGGACCAAATATTTTAAAACTTGTATAGCTAACATTGTAATGTATTGGTAAATATCAATGTATTCTATACTCACATATTATTCACAATTGTGTATCTCCTAAAAAAAGGATCCTTCACTGAAATTGGTTTGTATGAACATATTTGTATTATTTTTACATGTATGAATTTTGTTAATTTTTGTAAAGCATTCCAACATGTCAAAATTCAAATTATCCATCATTCTAACGAGATGCTCATATACATATGAGGCATTCATCAAATTTTGAATACACATTGACTCAAAAAAATTAAAAAAAATATTAAAAAATTCATAGATGTTGGTATAATGACTAAAAATGTCCACTGAAAAAATAAATAAAAAATCATTATATTCATCAAGATAGAAAAATGACATATAGCAATTATTATATACTTTTATGTTCTGACGAATTTCAAAGGATTTATGAAGTGAAATTTAATGGTAACCTTTAATACTCAATAATATCACAAGAAAGTGGATTTTGGGCTTTTGAAAGGCCCCACGTTTAATAAAGAATATTAATTAAGCTTACATAAAGATCTTCTCAGGCGGTTGGTACTGAATGACAGCCTCAGAAAAAGACTATCTCAGGCGGGTGTTACTTACCAACCGCCTGGGATAATCTTTTTTGTTTAGATTCCAATATAAATACTCAAACATGTATAGATTTTGCAAATTAAGTCCAAAGTCGATGATTCTTTCTTTTATATTTTTCAATAATTAACATCTTCCACCTGGACCAAATATTTTAAAACTTGTATAGCAAACATTGTAATGTTTTGGTAAATATCAAATTATTTTATACTCACATATTATTCACATTTGTATATCTCCTGGAAAAAGGGATCATTCACTGAAATTGGTTTGTATGAACATATTTGTATTATTTATACATGTATAAATTTTGTTAATTTTTTTAAAGCATCCCAACATGTCAAAATTCAGATTATCCATCATTCTAACCAAATGCTCATATACATATGAGACATTCATCAAATTTTGAATATATATTGATTCAAAAAAATTTAAAAAATCTAAAAAATTCATAGATGTTGGTATGATGACTAAAAATGTCCGTTGAAAAAATAAATGAATAAATCATTATATTCATCAAGATAGATAAATGACATATAAAAATTGTTATATGTTTTTTATGTTCTGAGCAATTTCAAATGATTTATGAAGTGAAATATAATAGTAACCTTTAATACTCAATAATATTACAAGAAAGTGGAATTTGAGCTTTTGAAAGGCCCCACATTTAATCAAGAATATTAATTAAGCTTACATAAAGATCTTCTCAGACAGTTGGTTGAATAACCACCTGAGAAAAAGATTAGCTCAGGCGGGTGTTACTTACCAACCGACTGAGATAATATTTTTTATTTAGATTCCAATATAAATTCTCAAACATGTATAGATTCTGCAGATTGAGTCCAAATTCGATTATTCTTTCTTCTATATTTTTCAAAAATTAACATCTACCACCCGGACCAAGTATTTTAAAACTTGTATACTAACATTGTAATGTTTTGGTAAATATCAAATTATTTTATGCTCACATATTATTCACATTTGTGTATCTCCTAAAAAAAGGATCCTTCACTGAAATTGGTTTGTATGAACATATTTGTATTATTTATACATGTATGAATTTTGTTAATTTTTTTAAAGCATTCCAACATGTCAAAATTCAAATTATCCATCATTCTAACCAAATGCTCATATACATATGAAGAATTTATCAAATTTTGAACACACAATGATTCAAAAAATTGAAAAAATCTGAAAAAATTCATAGATGTTGGTATGATGACTAAAAATATCCATTGGAGAAATAAATGAAAAAAATCATTATATTCATCAAGATAGAAAAATGACAAATAGCAATTGTTATATGTTTTTTATGTTCTCACCAATTTCAAGAGATTTATGAAGTGAAATTTAATAGTAACCTTTAATACTCAATAATATTACAAGAAAGTGGAATTTGGGCTTTTGAAAGGCCCCACATTTAATCAAGAATATTAATTAATCTTACATAAAGATTTTCTCAGTTGGTTGGTATTGAATAACCGCCTGAGAAAAAGATTATCTCAGGCGGGTATTACTTACCAACCGCCTGAGATAAGTGCATCTTCTCAGATGGTTGGTAATTACCACCCGCCTAAGATAAAGTTCTTCTCAGGCGGTTGGTACTTAAAAACCCCTGAGAAGATAGGCGTCTATATATAGCCCTCGGTTGCGTTGGAAAAACCTATCCCAGGCGAAATCACTTAGACGCCGCCAGCCTGCCAAAATTTCATTTGCCACCAAGTCTTCCCCGCTCTCGCCGCCGAGCTTTTCTGTCGCCGACGAGCTTTGCCGTTGTCTGTTTGCTTCGCCCTCGCCACTTCCAGGTACGCTGAGCGAAGCCCTAGCCCTCGCCGCCGAGCTTCACGGCAAACCCTAAACCCTTCGACCTTCCCTCCTCCGTCCCCGTGCCGCCTCCCTCCTCGCCCCCGCCGCTAGCCGAGTCAAATGGTGCCTTGCATAGATTTCCTTGGTTAGAGTTCGGTAGGCTTTGAGGGTTAGGCATAAACCTCATGACGCTATGAACCATATGCAGGTTTTGAATAGGTTGTCCAAGCTTATGCAGCAGCCAAAAAGCAAAATGATTCACTGTTTCAAATTCATGGCAAAAGCTACATGAGGCATCACCAGGTCAATTGCTTTTGACCATGTTTTCTTTCACTTATATAGCATCATTTTCAATCAACCACATAAAGATTTTGATTTTGGGAGGGATTCTAGCTTTCCAAATTTGTTTATAACCAGGTCCAGAACATGACATAGTCAATTTAGTATAATCCGAATTAACTAAAAAGGCTCATTTATAGACAAAAACTTATTGTTTCACCATTCCCTAAAGTAAATTTTCTGCTCTTGTATATATATTCTTAACTGAAAAGGCTCATTTCTAGCCAAAAAATTATTGTTTCACCCTCTCATATATGGACATGGATCTCTCTCTTTAAGCATATACGGACTAAGCACTTTGCATGGTACATGGCCTTATAATCATGTGATACCCTCTTGTTTCCACCGTGCATAGATTTTTTCAAGTTTTTGAATCCTAGCCGTCCCACGAAGGTCTGGGTTTGTTTTTATTTTGCGAAATGTCAAGCATAGCCATACTTATACTGGTAAAAGTTGAATTGGGTGGCCTTGTTGCAAGGCCACCACTGTTAACGAGCTTAGGTCATAATATACTTAGATATGGGATAAAATCTGAAAGAAGGTGAACTTGTGTACTGAGAGGCGATTTGGATTGTAGTCCCTCTCGGTCAATTAAGGAATGTGTTTTGTTCTTTTATCCTAAGAACCATCCATTCTAACCACATGCTGGATGTAATAGTATAGCAAGTCGAATATCTCACCTTGTACAAGTGTTTTGGACATGACTTCATAAATTGTTTGACACACAAAAGTTGTTGATGGTTCTGCGGGACACTTCATTTAGAGTTAATATGGCATTCATTATATTTTTGTCTTATTAGTTCTAGCATGGAAAGCCCTAAGAAGACTGGTGTTGGTAGTAACAATAAAGAAGACAATATGGAGTTTACTCACTCCAGTAGCTCAGGCTCCTTTCACAGTCCATCGTATCCTTTTCTGAATATAAAAATTAAAAAGGCTTCAGAGGATCTCGACCCGGAATATGGTCCTGCCAACGAGGTATGGATCATGATTCTTAACTTCAGCAGTTCAAGTTAATGTTGGTTGTCAAGTATACGAAGTCTTATAATTCTTTTCTACCTAGATTAATCGCGAAGACAACGAGGTGACTTCGGCTCCCAAAACCGCAGAATGTTCTCCAATGGATGAATTCTCAGCTTCACTCAAGCGTAAACAAGGGCAACGAGGTCCCAATAAGGGTCCATTGGACAGCATCATGTACATAAAAAGGGTCAGTCCAGGTGGGCTTCCCTAAGAACCACTGGATTCAGTTACCAAGTACCGAAATGCATGCGGCTTTCTTGTTAGAGAGCTCGTGTAGATCACAACCGAGAATTGGAGAAAATTACCTGAGGAGACCAAGAATGAGTTGTTAGAAAGGATAAAGAAACAATTAATGTTCCCGAAAGGCACGAAAGAAGCTGTAAAGAAAGCAACATTGGTCTCTTGCGGCAAGAAGTTTTGTGGCTGGAAGAGTGAAATGAATGCTTATGTTAAATCCGATAAGGTCCCTAGCCCGAGGAAGATGGGAAAAATCACACAAGCTCGGTGGCAAGAGTTTGTTCGTCAAAAGATCACACCTGATGCTAAAGCCCTAAGTGCAACTAGGTCAGAGCTTGCCAAAAAGAACAAATACCAACATCGCTTAGGGTTTGCCGGATATGCCCCCAAAGTCCAGAAATGGAATAAGATATTAGACGAATTTACCAGTAAGAGCGATCCTCACCCGTTAGAAGGCTGCGATGAGAGAACTCAGCGGTGGGTCTTTGCTCGGTCAGGTTTGACCAGCGAGGGCAAACATGAAAAGCACGACTCTGTGAATGAAGTAGAGGAAAAAATGAAAGAAGTAATTGAAAAGCAACAGAAGGGTCTCTTCCACCCGAAGAGGGAGAATGACCAACTTACCGCTATCCTAGGAAACCCTGAACACAGTGGACAGGTTCAAGCAGTCTCTTCTTAAATGTCTTGGCTAGAAAGGTTTCCCTAAAGATAAAGACACATATAGAAGATGTGAGAAGTTCAAGAAATCATTTGATGAAATAATTGCTCAAAAGGTCAAAGAAAATGTGCAAGAAATAATGGAACAACTTAGACAATATGGACAATTAGTGGCACCGAGTACAACGATGGTTCCCGTGCCAAATGAGCAATTAGTATCTCCAACTGCCTACCCTAGCAGCGTAGGTTCTGTGCCAGGCTCAGGGTCAACCCATAAGTTTGCTGTCGATGATATTGCTAAAGACAAATCTTGTCGTCTTCTTGTCCTCAGCAGAGCAAGGAACAAAACCAAACAGGTTGCCACTGCTATGACAAAGCCTGATCGTGACTTCAACGGCAATCCAGTTCCGTTGTATTATGCTGTGGTGCAAGTTCTTCAGATCATTGATAATGATTATAAAGATTATGAAATAGACCACATCACACATGAGGGGATCGTGACTCTTGTGCAAGTTGTCAACCAATTAATCCTTTGGCACCGACGTGATATCGTGTTGGACGATGAGCCGATTTCTAGCCCCGTCACATATCAAAATACTGCAACCCCATCTTCTAAGGCGAAAGTCCAGGAAGATCCACTCCCAGTCTAGGAAGATCCACTCCCCCAATGTCTCATCAAGGATGATAGTAACCTTGCGAGTAAAGATAAACAAGAGCAACAAGTTGGAAAACAACTTCCAACAGTACCAGAGCAAGCTGTTGCTAGTAAAGAGAAACAAGTTGAGCAACAGCTTGAAGTAGTACTTGAGCCATCTGCTGGGAGTAATGAGCAATCAGTTGAACAACAGGTTCAACAACAAGCCAGTGTCCAACTTCCGACGACAACTCCTCAATCATCAGTGCCTATCAAAGTTAGCTAATACGAAATTAATAAACCTTCATCAAAAGTGTCAACGTATTTGGAAACTATGAAAGAAAATATTAGAAAATAGAGTGCATCTCGTTCTTCTCATGAGCCAGCATTAGAAGATATCGAGGAGTGGGAAGAAGACGGTGTCATGTACAATTAGCGGACGGCTTTAGTTAAACCAGGAGTTTCAATATACAAGCTTGAGGATGTTTCTCCTAAATTTGAGAATGAGAAGTTGTTCATGACATCCGTACAACTTAGCAAACAACCTGCCCGACTCAAAAGAATGCACGAGTGGTACATCCTTGCCAGCAAAAAATATGATCTTTCTTGCGTCACATTCCATATTCCAAAAGATGCATTCTGGAGCACTGGAGCAGATAAAAAAGTCATTTTATTTGAAGACCTACATACCCTTTTCCATCGGGGCATGCTCGAAATCAACTTGCTACTCATTGGTGCTTGTAAGTGCCTATATTATTTTCCATTTGCTTTGCTTACTACACGCATACACATTTCATGAGATTATAACAATTCTGGACTTCTTCAATAGTATGCAATACATGGATAATGAAATAATGAAACGCAAGACAGGTATCCTTGACCCTATACGGATTGCAAAGACGCTATTCGATGTTATGGCGGATCGAGACTCATCACAGTTCAAGCACATGAAAAAGAAAGAATTTTAAAAATCAAGCGCAAAACTTAAGAAGGATAGAAGGATTGATGTTGCAGCTTACATAAAACATGCAATGTTTAACTTTGTCAAAGACGGCAAGGACCTCGTTAAGGCTCCGTACCACTTCGAGTAAGTTCGACACATTGAAATAGCAATTATTGCTAATTTTTAACACTTGTGTTTCTATGTGTGCAGTAATCACTACATAATGATCTTCATCAAGCCAACACAGGGTTTGGCAATAGTCTTGGACTCAGCCGATCACCCTCCAGATCGTTACAAAGATTTCCTTTTCATTTTAAAACTGTACGTTTATTCAATAATTTTAATTTACACACATTTAGAATGTGTTGACAAGTTTTATATGACATTTCATGTATTACAGTGCTTGGCGTTTTATGCGGAACACCTTTGCGGTCAGAGACCTCCTAATGCGAATGCATTGGACATTAAAACATATTATGCTTGTCCGAAGCAACCTGATGGGAGTGTCTTATGAAGGTATTATGTAAGCGAGCATCTTCGAACCGCCAGCGAATATAAAGTGAATTGTGAGGATGTAAGTTATCTTCAATGTCGATATCTTAGTTTCTTACTTTTGAATTTCATTTTCATTGTAACTAGTATAGTTTAATACTTATATTCTCAGTTGTTCAACATTACCAAAAATATTACTTTCATATTTTGATTCCAACTTCAAAATTTAATTGCTCATAGTACAACTACTACAAAAATACCAAATAAATTCTTGTATGCTCTCACTTTGATCTATACTATGAGATTGTTCGAACCAACACATTCTAAACCTTGTTATGTGTTTCATTGCAGCACACGAAGAATGTGAATGAAGAATGGCCGGTTTGTAGAAGTATTCCTGGTGGAGGAGCCGACAAGATTGCCGTTAAACTGTGTCAATTTGTGCGTCGCGAAATTTCGCACAAAAGAGGGGAATTCTTTAATGAGAATGGTGCAATAGCTGATGTGCCACAACTTTGCAAATATGCCAAGAGAAACAGTTTTTAGTGAAAACTTGTAAACTATGAAATGAATTGTATGTGTAACTTGTATATATATATATATATATATATAGATATATATATATATATATATTGTTTTAGTGAAATTTAGTTCTGTGATGATATTGTTCACTTCTGTGATGATGTTGTTGACTTCTGTGATTATATTGAATTGACCTGGAAATTAGAAATAACAGCAGGTAGTACTGCTACCTTATCACAGGCGGTTATTTACCTACGGCTAGAACAGCCTGTGAAATATCATTATCACAGGCGGCTAGATATAGTAAAGAACCGTCTGTGATAACCTAATTATCATAGGCAGTTATTGCTATGGTACAAACCGGCTGCGATAAAATGTCTCCACAGGCGGCTTGTCGTCGGTAAAGATCCGCCCGTGATAACACAATTATCACAGGCGGTTATATATGCTGAATGACTTGCCTCGGATAATGTGTCTTCACAGGTGGCTAGCCTAAGTAAAGAACTGCATGTGAAATATGTATACATAGGAGGATTCACTTCTCTGCCTGTGAAATTGCGTATTATTACAGGCTCTTCGTTTCAGGCGGTTTTCGAAACCTTGTGTGAAAATACGTTTGGAGCCGTCTCAGATGAGGCTTATTGTAGTAGTGGCGAAGTCTGAGCCCCGACCATCGAGGTTGGCACCGAAGGCCGTCCAGGCTCCGAACACCAAGGTCAGAACACAGCGGCCTGAGCCGTGCTCGACTCCCGATGATAGGGAGACCACGATGCCCGAGCCCCGACCATTGAGGTCGGTGTAAGGAACCCTGCGCGAGCCTAATATAAGCTCGGTAGCCAAAAGCATATGACGGTGGCATTCAATGAGCAAGTGGGCTAAAGCAGACACCTTCATTGTCGAAAAGACAACCACACTCGAACTCATCCTGACACAGGTCATAGTCCCCACTAACACTTTCCACGCCTCGTCCCGTTCAGCAAAGCAGTAGACGTACGCCGCAGTAAGATGCTAGTAGACGACAAGACTGGGCAGGTGCGACGGCAACTTCCATGACCCGACCTCCCCTCGAGGCAAGCCGGAAGATACGCTGGTGAGATAGGCAATGTTGAAACATGTGCCCCATTTATGAGAGAACCAGAGTTAGATATAGCGATTAGACAAGGCACACTCTAGCGGCCTATAATAGGGGTCTGAGGCTCCCTCACAGGGGGGACGATGGACGAAAAACATAAGACACCACACCATGAGTGCTCTTCAAAGAGAACTCACATGCAAACACTGTAACCCACTCCCAAGCGAACAAAGAGTAGCTGCCGACCACACTGGACTTAGAGCGTTCATGCCCCAACTAGTATAAACCCCTTGTGCCTTTGTAGCTAGGCCATCGAGGAAGAAACACGTGACACATCATACTAGTCGGCTTACGAAACCCCGACAGTTTGCATGCTACAAAGAGGATCTGCCTTGCGTTTCTTCTTGTTTCCTTTGTTGGCTTTCTCACGCTAGACCCCTCGTTCCTGGATAGAAGATCCACTTAGATGACTTCGAGTTTGTCACCACCCACGGCAAAGACCTCGAGGCTGATTCCACCCTCACCTTGAGCCAGGCCCTCTAGTTTAGGAGACTAGACTTCTTCTCCAGCAGTGTTGGCACCCTCCGGATGACTAGTCGCAAGTCCACTAATGAGCCCTCGACATGCAAGTTTGCTGATGACGACGACGCCAACACCTCGGAAGGTGTCTCCAAAGGAAGCCCCATGGCGACGCTCAACTATGAATCACCATGACTCCATCACGTGCTAGGAGGTGTCACGGGTTACGACTTTGGTTCCAACATCGGCACCAAGGAAAGCGAGTACCCCTCATGTGAGTGCAACATAGTGGAAGCCCATGATGACTCCAACATTGGCTTGCTCATCCACACACCACCCCAGCTCGTGCTTGAACAACAAGCAGGGCAGCGCTGCAAGCTCTAGATCAAAGAGGCATGTGCCTTTGAGCTAGGCAACCAGTTGGAGGCACGATGTGTCCTGCTCAAAGTGCAGCAGGCAAATATGCATACGGACAAGGCCGGGCTCGAGGCAAAGTTGGGCCCCCATCCCTGCATGGCTCGGGCACGCTCTCGCGCACAGCGAGTCTGGGCCCACTTCATTTCCAAAAAGGAACGAATCCCGCGCTTAGAGTGGGTGAGCCAGAATGTACTGGTCGCGGCGGCATTGCTACACGGCTTACTCAAGCTCGAAGCGTGGTGCACCTACTAGACCCTTGGTCCTTGCTGTCAAGGGTTGCCGCCCAGCAGGTATAGAGTTCCCTCTCTCGGTTGCAGAGCATATCACCCCCCGTTGGGCCAGCAAATACCACACCCCAAGACGATCGGGTGGAGTCGAAATAGATGACTCATCAACCCCCTCATGCAACTCGGTGAATGAACACGTGGGGTTGTTGACCTCTGTCACACCCTCGAGGCCCAGCGTAGGGCTCGAGAACGAGTCCCAACCCCAGAGCCCGAACCCTGACAACACCGACCCTGTAGGGGTGGCCTCTATGATGATGACGAGGACAACCCACTAAGCCCCGACTCCCATAGGCCCAAGGCATTCGGGAGGTTCATACACAACATGCCTTTCCCAACCCATTTCCATGCTCCAATGAATGTTGGGAAGTAGGACAGCAAGTTGAACCCTTGTGTTTGGCTAAAAGACTATCGCCTTGCGTGCAGGGTCGGCAGGGCTAATGATGAGTTATTCATAATGCATTATATACCCATATACTTGGCTGACTTGGCCAGGACATGGCTGGAATACCTGCCCACCGACACCATCTGGAGCTGGGCTGGGCTACGGAAGGTCTTTTTCGGCAACTTCCAAGGCACATACGTACACCTTCGTAACTCTTGGGACCTTAAAGGGTGCCCGTAGAAGCTGAGCAAGACCCTCCATGAGTACATCCGGCACTTCTCCCAGAAGTGCAATGAGCTCCCTGACGTCATTGATGTTGACGTCATTGTAGCATTCCTCTCGAGGACCACCTACAAGTCCCTGGTGCACAGGCTCGACTACATCTAACCGAAGAGCACGAAAGAGCTGCGGTTCGGCCATACTCAACAAGGGGAAGCAGAGGAAATCCAACACGATTGTGGACGCGTTGCCCTATCGCTACCACAATATAAAGAAGGTTGGCGGAAAAAAGCACCACCAGGTGTAGGGCAACTCATAGATTGTTGTGGCCGCCGAGCGCCACAAAGGCAAGAGGTCGGCCAAGCCTTCAACCTACCACTTTGAGAGGCTTCTCGAGAAGTTGTGTGCCAACCACAGTTTCTCGGTCAGACATGCCCTTAAGCATTGCACCCTCCTCAAGCACTTCCTCGGTAGGGAGTCGGACATCACAATGCCACAAAGGCAAGAGGGTAGCGCCTCCAGATTGTGAAATCGGGTTGAAGCCCATCTTTCCCAAACTTGGCGGTTGCCTCATGATATGCAAAGGCACCCACACTTACAAGTGTCGGTGTAAGCTGAAGCTAATAGCCAAGGAGGTCAACTCCGCTGACTCGATGGTTCGAGATGGCTGTCATCTTCGAGTGGTTTGACCACCTCGACTATATACCTCAATCGTGGGTCTGAAGTGTCTGACCAATGTGTTGATGGATGGTAGGAGTGACCTCAACATCCTATATGTTGGTACCTTGACACGATGGGGATCCAAAATTCTTGACTCTCCTGACTTGGGCTCCCTTCCACAGGATCCTACCAGGCAAGCAAGTCACCCCGCTCGGCTAGGTCGAACTCCCTGTCACATTAGAGGATGAGTTGAACTTCCGCACAGGGACCCTCATCATTGCAGTAGTTGACTTCAATGGCTCATACAACACCATTTTGCGGGTCGTGCTACACGAAGCTCATGGCCATCGCAAACTATACTACCGGAAGGTTAGTTGTCGGGCCCCATGTGGGGTCATTACTGTGGATGTTAAATTCCAACTAGACCTGTTATGCAAGCAGAGCGATTGCAAAATGCTCTTGACAGGGTTGGTATCGGTCGAGCTCGACGAGCTCTGCCAGACTGCCACGATGGGTTCACCCGATCTTAACCGGGCTTCTACCTCTAGCACATTCAAACCCACGAAGGATTCAAAGGTGATCCAGGTCGACCTGAAGAATCCGACCAAGACGGTTCAGGTCAACACCCTGGGAGCTCATCGAGGACACCCTGAACATCAAGTCGAACTCCAATCCAGTGAAGAAACAACTGTGACACTTCGAGAAAGGTGTGACACCCGATTCTGATAATGAACCAAGTGTGACGCATATGTGTGTCCAAGATATTCATCACACATACACGAGTGCATCACAAATGATATTGTAAGACCTATGTGTGCTGAATACATTGGCTTGTAGTGAATACACTTTCTTTAACGATAAAAGTCTTGTCTTTAGCTCTGACATGTCTTTGATAGCTCTGGCGTGTTTTTGCTAAGCTCCGAGTTGATTTTTCTAGCTCTGACTTTTGGGTTTACTAGTTTCGACTAGTTCTGGTTAGTTCCGGCGCTAGGTTCTACTAGCTTTTGTTAGCTCTGGCTCAAGGTCCGGGTTGCTCTGGCAAGGTCTGGAACTTGACCACAATGCTTCTGTTTTTCATTTGCAATGTTTCATACTTGCTTTACATCTCTGAAAAGATTTCTTAGTATTCATTTGCTAAGTCTTTGGTGCGTTTTGATTGATATGGATGATATCGTGTTACTGTGTTTTGCAACATGCGTATGTGAGGTTCTCACGTAAGATGTTGTGTTCGGAACTAACTTGAGTCAAGTCGAGGACTTGGGCTTGTATGGATTGGTTGTTTATTCATGTGCAGGTGTTGCTTGAGTTCAAGACATGGCTGGTGATGGGATCCATTGGACTAGTCTCAGGGAGGAGATGAGGTTCCAACAACCAAATTCAGGAGGAAATGTGGTGAGCTGATCAGGCGGTTGCACAGCATGATTGAATCAAGAACAATTCATGTGACGGTATCATGGACATCATTGGAAGAAGTTTGCACGTGTGCAAGGAGTGCATGGACGAGGCTACATGGTTCCAAGAAGTGATGAAGAGATGTGGACGTAAAGACTTGGTCGGAAAGGTCCAACTGACTAGGTTATGGACTCAGGCTGCGGCTGAGTCGGGTTTGACTCAAATATGGAAAGGTTTGAGTTGGTTATGATAGGATTTCGTGTGGGTCACGAATTTGAGTTGTTTAGGAATGTGGGATACGTTACTAAGTTGTTTGGAAGTCTTAATTGCTTCTATCTGTGTATAGAAGAATCCTAAGTTGTTATGTAAAGTTATGATTCGTGAACAGAGTAGGATTAGGTTCCTGATGTGAGTTGAGTTGGCTTTCGAGCTGGTTATATAAACAAGGAAGCCCAAAGCTCATGGTGAACGACTTTGGGGATGTTCCTCTTGTGTTTCTATTGAATAAAATTCGTAGTTTGAAGGAAATTTTGTGCCTTGTTCGTCCGACTTGTTTCAGACAAGTTTTACTCGTCGAGTTTCTGGACAGCACTACCTTTCGTTGGTGGTTTTATCATAACTCGAGTTTTACAGATCCAATTGACGTGATTCTTTTTGGATTGTCTTCACGACTTGATTATATATCATATGTCAACATTTCAAGGTCATTGGATTTGTGGTTACTGATCTACTCGAGTTTCTTTGCAGCATTCCAGAACTGTTTTTTTTCTCGGGTAGGGCAGATTGACCTTTGTTTGATGTTTCGATCATAACTTGAATTTTTCTTGACGGATTTGAGTAATTCTTGTTGTGTTGTTTTCTTTACATGATTCTCTCTGATATATATCACTTCTGTCACAGTGAAACACGTTTAGATTAGTCTCACACATGATTTCTTTAACAGATCGTTTTTCTGCCGAAGGGGTTGGGGTTTCATTGTTTCCGCTGCGTAAGATTTTTAAATCTACCATTCACCACCCTCTGGTAGCTTTTCACGTGCTCTTCGATCCTACAATTGGTATCAGCGCCACAGTGCTCTAATCTTTGTGATTTGCGTGTGTTTTTGACTAATTATCATGGAGAACTACTCTGCCAAACCTTGTGTGTTCGCTGGTATTGATTTCCAGGTTTGGAAGGCACGCATGAAGGCTTTCTTCTAGGCACAAGGCTTTGCAATATGGGATAAGGTATACAAGCCTTAGGAAGTACCATCAAACGATCAAGTTACAGCTACAAATCTGAGAGATGTCGACAACAACAACAAGGCTCGTAACTTGATCATACAAGGATTAAAACGAAGCGACATCGACTGTGTTGCACACCTTCGATCTGCATATGATGTGTGGAAAGCACTTTTTGACTACCAAGAAGGATCCAACATGATCAAAGAGGTAAGGCAAGACATGTTCAGGAAAGAATACATGCGCTTCGAGATGCAACCCGATGAGTCTATTGATGACCTTTTCGCTCGCTTTAATAAGATTCTCAGCAACTTGTGTAGTGTCAATGTTAATTTTTTAGATGCTGAAAATGCTAGGCAATTGCTAAGTGCATTAGATATGTTAATTTGGGAGATGAAAGTCACATCTATTCATGAATCTACTGTCATGAGTACACTAACTTTAGATGTGCTATATTCCAAGCTAAAAACTCATGAAATTGACATAATCTCACGTAAGAACCCCAACAAGTCTATTGCTTTTGTTTCTCAACGTGACATGCCTAGTTCTGGTCAAACATCGTCTTGTGGTACAATTGCTTTGCTTTTCTCTCTAACACTTGAACGGATTGAGGAGTTTCTAGAGGAGGAGCTAGCGCTCATCTCTACCCGGTTCTCAAAAGCATTGCAAAATGTGAGAACTAGAAGGAGAGGAAGCTCCGGACCTCAACGATGCTTTGAGTGTGGTAAGACAGGACATTTTCATTCAGATTGCCCTAACCTTTCAGGCCCTACTTCCCAGGATGAAAAGAAAATAAGAACGAAGTACTCCTCTGCAAAAGATATGAAGAAAAAGAAGGGTTTTACAGGACGTCAATTGGTGAGCAGTTTTATCTCATCACTCCAGGAACTTGGCTCAAGCGATGTGGACATTGGAAGTGATGAAGATGAAGATGATTTGGCAAACTTGTGCTTCATGGTGGGCAAGTCAAGATCAAGTATGGAGGAGGCAGAACACAACAGCGACAATGAAGAGGTATGTCCTACTTGCGAAGAAATGTGTGATGCTATTTCTCGTGCCACTGTTATTGTTAAGAAAAAGAAAAAAATCTTAAGGACAATGCTGTTAAAATTGAGTCACTCGAATATGAAATTAATTTTTTGAAATCCTTGATTCCTAGTGATGATTCTTGTTCCTCATGTGACTTAATATATGAACAATTGTCCTCCCTAAGAAGTGCACATACCTCTACACTTGATAAACTTAAACTTGAAATTGAAAAGAACAAAAAGCTTGCTGCACTTAATATTGGAAACTTAAAAGATGCTTCTTGTTCTACAATTGATGTGCATTGTTCTAGTTGTGATAATCATGATAAGAAACTGCAAGATGCTATGAATGAAATCTCTATATTGAACAATGCTTTACGTTGTCATGAAGTTAAATATTGTTCCAATTGCAAATTAAATGGAAAAACTTCATGTGATAATTGCCTTGATCTGTCCAATAAACTTGGTAACATGCATAAGACATTTGATCGGTTTTGTATTGGGAATAAGAACCTAAACTTGCTGCTGAATTCATCCAAGTCTTGCAATGATAAACTGGTTTAGGTTTTGATTCTCATGCTCATGCTAAGGCACATCCACCTAAAATTGTAAAGTCATTAGGAAGTGGTTTGATTCAAACAGTTCCTAAACAAAAAGAAGTGGTTTTCAAATCTACAGGAGTATTGTCTCATTCGGTTTCAAATAAAAATGTTGTTTGCTCATCTAGACATGAACACAAAGTTAAATTTTATTGTACCTACTGTGGTAGAGATGGTCATGTCATAGATTTTTGTTATAGACTAGATGAATAACATAAATGGGAAAGAATGGTTGCTAGATCTCATAACTTTCAATGCTGATTCAAATCATCCTCAAGTCACAAGCTCATCGATTTGTGATGAACATGAAGAAGAAGAAGCTTGTGAGACATCTGTTCCCCTACGGTTTTACAAAGATCATCCCCCACAACAGATGATTGGAAGCTTGCACAAACGAGTCACACGGTCCAGCTATGATGAGTTCAGAATTTGAGATGAGTATGATGGGTGAACTCACGTACTTTTTGGGGCTGCAAATCAAGCAAACAAAGGAGGGTACCTTTGTGCATCAAACGAAGTATACAAAAGATATCATAAGGCGCTTCAACATGGACAAAAGCAAGCCTCTTCGGACACCAATGGAAATAGCAACAACACTTGCACTTGATGAAGATGGTGAACCCGTGGATCAAAAAGAATATAGAAGCATGATCAGATCACTTTTGTACCTCATGGCATCAAGACCAGACATACAATTCAGCGTATGTCTTTGTGCACGGTTTCAAGCCTCTCCACGTGCTTCACATCGTCAATCCGTCAAAAGGATTCTCAGGTACTTACATGGAACTCAAGAATTTGGAATTTTTCTTCCTTCTTCCTCAACCGTTACTCTGAAAGCTTTTTGGGATGCTGATTTTGGGGGTTTTAGGATTGATAGGAAAAGTACTTCTGGTGCTTGTCATTTTCTTGGTAATTCTCTTGTTGCTTGGTCCTCTAGAAAACAAAATTCAGTTGCACAATCCACAGCCGAATCTGAATATGTAGCTGCTGCTAGTGCTTGCTCACAAATTCTTTGGATTGTTCAAACACTTAAGGACTATGGGGTTGATCTAGATAGTGTTCCACTATTCTGTGATAACACTAGTGCCATTTGCATTGCTAAAAACCCAGTGCAACATTCTAGAACTAAGCACATTGACATTTGGTATCACTTTCTCCGAGATAATGTTGAAAAAGGAAACATTGTGCTTCACCATGTAGATACCGAACAACAATTGGCTGACATTTTTACAAAACCTTTGGATTTCACTCGTTTTTGTTACATTCGTAGTGAAATAGTGGTTATGCATCCTCATGGCTTAAATTTAGGGGGAGTTTTGAAACTTGGGAAGTCTATGTGTGAATCTGAAATTAAAATAATATGAGCATAGTATCATACATATATGACTTTGTGATTTCTTTTACATGCTGAAAGTTCATACTACATTACGCATGTTATACATTTTGTAGTTTTTGCCATGTCTAGTAATTGGAATAATTACTTACACTAAAACTGGTCATGGTCGAACTTTCTTGCTGTTTTGAACTTGTTACATGTTCACAAGTGCTTTTAATCATTAAGGATTAATCAAGTAATCAACTCACATGTTGAGTTTTTATGAACAAATATAAATTGAGAAAAGATCAAGAGAATATGCATGCATCGCACTTCTTCTTTTGAGGTGGCTTATCATTGCACTTAGATATGAACTTGGAAGAAGTTGTGTATGACTAAAACCATGTCCTTAAGCTTCTGATTGTCAAATGACATAGGCTTGGCTTGGTTGGTTGGAATAAGGCAGATGCGCATATAATCTCTTGCAAATATCATATGATCTAATTTTATGCTTTGAAAAATAATAAAATGCAGCAACTAGTGTCATGATTTCAGGTTTTGAAATAGTTAAGTTTGTGAGATCATGACTTACTTAAATTGAAAATTACATTTGATTTCTAGCATGGCTTACAGTACTTTATGTATTTCAATGATGTGATAATGTAAGGTACTTGATAGTATGACTTGGATGAGCTTTGTTTATATGTATATGTTATAATATGCTCATAACAACTAAAGGGTGAGAGATAATTTGTTTATATGCTCATGACTTGTTGAATACATTGTCAAAGGGGGAGAGATAAGCATGAAGAGAAAGAGAATTTGTGCATAAGGAGAGATAATAAAGGGGGAGAAATTGCCTTCAAAACTTTTATGTGAATAAGCCAATGTTCGAATTTTAAATGGTGTTGCCAATGCATTCATCAAGGGGGAGATTGTAAGACCTATGTGTGCTGAATACATTGGCTTGTAGTGAATACACTTGCTTTAACGATAAAAGTTTTATCTTTAGCTCCGACATGTCTTTGATAGCTCCGGCGTGTTTTTGCTAAGCTCCGAGTTTATTTTTCTAGCTCCGGTATTTGGGTTTACTAGTTCAGACTAGTTCAGGTTAGTTCCGGCGCTAGGTTCTACTAGCTTTTGTTAGCTCCGGCTCAAGGTCCGGGTTGCTCTGGAATGGTCCAGAACTTGACCGCAATGCTTTTATTTTTCATTTGTAATGATTCGTACTTGCTTTACATCTCTGGAAAGATTTCTTAGTATTCATTTGCTAAGTCTTTGGTGCGTTTTGGTTGATATGGATGATATCGTGTTACTGTGGTTTTGCAACATGCTTATGTGAGGTTCTCACTCAAGGTGTTGTGTTAGGAACTAACTTGAGTCAAGTTGAGGATTTGGGCTCGTATGGAATTGGTTGTTTATTCATGTGCAGGTGTTGCTTGAGTTCAAGACATGGCTGGTGATGGGATCCATTGGACTAGTACTAGGGAGGAGATGAGGTTCCAACAACCAAATTCAGGAGGAATTGTGGTTGAGCTGATTAGGAGGTTGTGCAACATGATTGAATCAAGAACAATGCATGTGATGGTATCGTGGACATCATTGGAAGATGTTTGCACGTGTGCGAGGAGTGCATGGACGTGGCTACATGGTTCCAAGACGTGATGAAGAGATGTGGACGTAAAGAGTTGGTCGGAAAGGTCCAACCAACTAGGTTATAGACTCAGGCTGCGGCTGAGTCGGGTTTGACTCAAATATGGAAAGATTTGAGGTGGTTATGATAGGATTTCGTGTGGGTCACGAATTTGAGTTGTTTAGGAATGTGGTATACATTTCTACGGTGTTTGGAAGTCTTAAGATTGCTTCTATCTGCGTATAAAAGAATCCTAAGCAGTTATGGAAAGTTATGATTCGTGAACAGAGTAGGATTAGGTTCCTGATCCGAGTTGAGTTGGCTTTCGAGCTGGTTATATAAGCAAGGGAGCCCAGAGCTCGTGGTGCACGACATTGGGGCTGTTCCTCTTGTGTTTCTATTGAATAAAATTCGTAGTTTGAAGGAACTTTTGTGCTTTGTTCGTCCGACTTGTTCCAGACAAGTTTTACTCGTCGAGTTTCTGGACAGCACTACCTGTCATCGGTGGTTTTATCATAACTCGGGTTTTACAGATCCAATTGACGTGATTCTTTTTGGTTTGTCTTCAAAACTTGATTATATATCATATGTCAAAATTTCACGGTCATTGGATTTGTGGTTTATGATCTACACGAGTTTCTTTGCAGCGTTCTAGAACTGTTTTTTTTTCTCGGTTAGGGCAGATTGACCTTTGTTTGACCTTTCGATCATAACTTGAGTTTTTCTCGACGGATTTAAGTAATTCTTGTTGTGTTGTTTTCGTGACTTGATTCTCTCTGATATATATCACTTTTGTCATGGTGAAACACATTTAGATTAGTCTGACACACGATATCTTTAACAGATCGTTTTCTGCCAAAGGGGTTGGGGTTAATTTTTCCGCTGCGTAAGATTTTTAAATCTACCATTCACCCCCCTCTAGTAGCTTTTCACGTGCTCTTCGATCCTACAGATATACAGAAAATAACCATGTTACAAGAGTAAATAGGTACCTTATTACGATAATCCAATTGTTCACGAATAAAAAGTCTCTAATTATTACTATTGCAGCGAAAAGATAACCACACTAGGAAACGCGGCTCCAATCCATAGGCAATTGACGGTAGCACACAACCTAGAACTCTGCACGATCCTCATGGTACTCCCAAGCATCACCTGTAACTGTCTTAGTGGGGGAACATCAATGGTGAGCACATGCCGTACTCAGCAAGTATGGGAAAAGTATGCATGTAGCTAAAACAAGGATGATAAGAAATGACTAATTGCAGAAAAGTACATTTCACAAACATGTAAAAGCATTTTGCAATTCCTATGTGAATTTAATCCCATCATATCCCAAGTAACTACAACAACATGTATCCAACATTCTCAATTACCATCATACCTCATCCATCAATTGAACAACCATCCATATGCCAATTCCATACCTTTATAACCGAACATACTCATATGACATAACCCAATTCATAACAACATCCTAACCATCCCAAATTCCAAGTACAACTCTAATCTTTTAAGTATCTAAGTGCTCATAGCAGGGAGCACATCTATCATGATAGTTTTTAAATACTCTGTAGAGTTTGTACCACTTTACCCACATGTTCGTGATTTCATCACCTTTTGATGACTAAGAAACCTCCATTGTGTCGTCTCACACTTCCGTTGTTGTGTGGCCAAGAGATCACAAAATAGCCTTTCAAATGGGACTTTTAGGATGTACAAACCCACTAAGGTTTCACCGGCAGGCTTGAATCTCCATTCTCCCACCCACGGGCCCCCCTCGTGTGCCATGCAGATCCCAGGATAGCCCTCCTTGACTCCCATTCCCCGCATCATCCAATGGTCCATAATATACCAGCAACACACCTAAATATTCAGCTACGCCGCACCCATACTCGGCCTTGTGGTGGCACTGTTGTCTTGGCTTATTCTCGCATGAACCGGTCCTTAGATCTAAGGCAAGTGATACCACCATATTATCCAACCCAATCCTCAACCCATGCTTGCTTACATCTCCCAAGTCCCATGTTACTTAAGTCATCATTATCATCAATTCACATAGTCCATTAGTTCATAATGAGTCATTTAGGTATTTTCAATCCCAATTAAGTTAAGCGAAGTAAAAATGTAAAACACCCTTCTCGACACTCTACAATATATACCAAGCAACAAGGGTGGTTATACAAGTCTAGTAAACACCTATCATGGGTTTCCCGTCAACTTGACACAAGCATGCAGTTTTGCAAACAAAACATTTCAAATTGGGATCAAAATGTTCAAGGACACCTGCCTTGCTCTTGAGGCTGGTTTGGATCAATAGCTTCGAAGTTCTGGTGGTGAAGGTCCTCGTAAGCACCCTCTAGAGTGTTACCTTCTATTTTGTGCGACAAACATGCAAAACAAACATTACATTAAATAAATGCTCACAAAGTATTTGATATTCCATGACATGTATGAATAATGCAATTATGTAATACATGTTACTATGTTGCTATTTGTCGAAGCGTACGAACGACACTTCCCCCGGTACTACTAAATTGTAGGCCACGGAGGTTCTTGATTGGTTGGGGTGTGAGTGAGATTATGGACAAGATGATGACACAAGGGATTTTACGTGGTTCGGGTCGCCTGAGCGCAATACCCTACTCCATGGAGTGTGTGTTGTTGTATTCGAGATTTGCTTCTACTTGCGTGCGTATGAGCTTTTCCCTTTTGTACCGAGCAGCACATTCCTTTTATAGACCAAGGGATGGCTGTTACATGGGTTTCCTGGTCCGACATGTGGCCCCGGCGGTTATTCTTGCCTAATACACAATTAAGTGCGTTTAAGCACCCTAATAACGTGATAATGTGCCTTAATGATGGTGTTACTAGTATTCAGGGTCTCCTGATCATACACCATTAATAGTGCATTAAGGGCACATAATCAGGCCTTGTAATTGTAGCAATAAGAGTCCATTGAATACTTATGCCGTTGGAGAACCGTCTGTATTCCCGTTGGTGGCGTAGGTCTGGAGGCTTGACACGTGGCAGCTCTGGAGCTTTTCCTTGTGGGAAGGTAGGTCCGAAGCTACTATACACGTGGAGGCATCGGGGCTTCCTTCTACTAGGGGTTAGGTCCGGGGTCACTGTACACGTGTCGAGTGCGGAGCCAACCTATGTAGAGGGTTTGGCTCCGGTCTTGTGTTACACGTGGCAGTGTCGGAGCTCCCCTATGTAGGAGGTGGGTCCAGTGCCGTTTGACACATAGGGCCTACGGAGGTCTTCAACTTTGACAGGTGGAACTCTCTTGCACTTCTTACAGTATCATGGGGTACCAGTACGCAGGGTACCGATAGTGGCCCTCGGGCCCACCTTTGGGAGAAAACCCTTTGGGTTAAGTTATCCCCCTGGAGGTGGTGCCATCATCGATTCCCGCACTGCAGCTTCAAAGTTTCTCTGATGTAACATTGCAGCGATGGTTCGGGGTTAAACCATCGCCACGTGGCTTGTTTTTAATGTGGCAGATGAGATCTTTGAGTGCGGATCTCACGCAATTGAAGGTTGCCGGTTCCAAATACAAAAATTGTATCAGTTCCGAACGCCTTGTCAAACTGCCACCCTTGGGCTTCCCGCCACTCATCATGACTATGGTTCGCGTGGGGTAATAACCTCGACTTCTTTGTCGGGGTGGCCCCGGGCCCATTCGTCATTGATGGAGTTGGTTCTTTGTAATGTGGACTTGCTCTCGTTGCGGTTTCCATCCAAGTGTCGTGGAGGCTTGTGAAGGAAAGTTTGCATGATTTGAGGACTCTTTACGCTTTCGATCAAACTCGCGCTCAGAGCCTCCCAAACATTTTCTAGCTTTCTCTTGTTTTGCTCCACTTTGCCGCGATGGAGTTAGGTGTTCCAAAGAGTCGCATCCAGAGCAAGGACAATTTGACGATGGTCCGGACCTTCATGGGATGGTCCAGCGACTCCTTCAACCACTTCGTTCGTAACGGCAAGCTCCCCTTCAAGGAGCGCCGTGGTGAGATGGTGTCCTTTTCAGCGTGCACCATGGTGGGACTCATCCCACCTTTTTCAAGTTTCATCTTGATGTTGTTGGACTTCTACGGCCTCCAACTGCATCACCTCGGCCCGCACTCCCTCCTGCTCGTGGCGACTTTTGTCCACTTCTACGAGATGTGGGGGGCGTGCCTCCCTGCATTGAATTGTTTCGTACGTTCTTCATGGCTCATACCACCGACAAGAGGACAGAGTTACTTGGCTTCTGTTACTTCGTGAAGTGCAAGAACTACCCCTCAAGTACTTGAAGTCATTCCCCTCTGGCAAATTGGACGACTGGAAGAAGGATTGGACCATCATTAAAGTGGAGGAGCACGACAGGTTGGAGCTGCTCCAAGGACCCCCCAACGTCGACATTGATGCTTGGAATGTAGTTCTGAAGCTGTCGAATGCATTTAAAACTTTCCTGACCAGGATCCGAGAATGTGTGGAGGGTGGAGTGACCCCCAGATGGTCTTCGGAAATTTCTTGGTGAACAGGTGGGCTCCGCTGAGGAGGAGGGAGAAGCTCGCTTGGGCTTTCAATAGTGTGATGGATGACGACCGGATTGAAACCGGTTTGAAATCCAACTTGGATGACGAAGCTTTGAAGCTCCATCTCAAGAAATTTTAGCATGGGTCTATTGCCGATGATGCCTTAGCTCTGCCAGCTACTTTCCTCCCTCTAAACATGATTCCAGAGATCAGCAAGGAGCTCCGGAGGAAGATGCCAGCATGAAAGACCTCAGTGAGGTGGAGAAGCGTAGGGTCTACAGGGTTGTAATACCTGGAGCTTCCTAGGAGGTTGTCGCCCCTACACCAAGCCGAAAAGTTGATGACATCGGCAAGGGCAAGGGCAAGGAGCTAGCCGAATCTTCCTGTCGGAAGAGGAAGCTGAAGCATGCTAATGGGAGCTCCATCAGGTCGTCTCCATCTACAACTGCCCCTACTTCTCGGCGAGGGAGATCTTCTGTGGCGACACCTCCTCCTGTGGAAGCGCCCTCGAGAGGCACCAATTCTGAATAGTTGACTCCGGTTCCAGCGCCAGCTACGGGCTCCAGGTCCGGTAGTCCTTCCCAGCCAAGGAACGCCTCGGTTGGGGCAACACCAACGACGACGACAGGCTCCGGGCGACATTCCGGAGCTAACTCCATTCCAGCTATGACAAGATCCAGTTTTGAGCCTCCAATGAAGAAGTTTCACGCCGATTGGAGCGGTATCTTCCAAGGTAAGATTTGTTTATTACCTTGATTTGCCACTCTTATTTTTATCATGTTTTGAATCTTCCAATTTTTTTACTGCAGGGCATCAAAGACGGGGTCTAAAGCTCAGGCCTCTGTTGCAATGACCGAAACAGTACATACGGAAACTCCAGCTTCAACCCTGGTGCCTTGTCAAATTGTGGCTGAGGTCACGACAGCTCCGGTGCCAACTGTCTTGGATCTAGATTCAGAGTCACCGCCAGAGACTCCTGTGGTAACGTTGGACCACGGGGGAGACATGCATGATGATGCTCCAGTAGCGGCGTCACCAGCGACTGAAGCTCCGACACGAGATGCGGAGATGGTGGAAGCTCCGACAATAGGGCTAGAGGTAATTGAAGCTCTGGTCGTTGTGCCAGAAGTTGCTGCTGAGCCGGTAGATGAACCGGTGGTGCCAGAAGCTCTAACTCTTGAGACAGAAGTTGTTGATGCCCCGGTAACCGAGCCGGTGGTACTTGAAGTTCCGAACCTTGAGTCAGAAGTTGTTGAATCTCCGGCAGTTGAGCTAGAGGTAGTTGATGTACCAGCACTCGAGACGGCGATGGAAATGGCTTCAGGTGAAGCTCCAACAACCACCCCAGAAGTAACTGCTCTGGAGGTGCCCATGCCTAAGGCAGAACACCAAGAGGAGGCAGAGGTAGGCTCTTCACCCGCGGAGCCAACAATTGAAGTTCCGGCCTTAGGACCATCGGTGTCGGCTCCGGAGGTAGTTCTCCCATGGGGTTCTTTCTCTGCTACTACCGAAGAGCTCTCGATGGGCAGCCCCTGTGCCGTAGAAGCTTAGGGAACCACGCTTGTGGCGTGGGACCCTATTTTTGTACTTGAAGACCTCTTGGAACCAGCAGAGGTGACCCTAGCAGGTCCGGAGCCTATTCCCTAGGTATTGTCCATAGAAAATGCTTGCTCAAGCCTCCGACAAGTTCAGCTCACCTTCGATCACGAAAGTAAGGTCCTTGATGAGGAGCACCACACCTTAAGGCATTGGCGCAACAGGCTCCACTTCGAGACCAAGCTTGCACAAACGAGGCTTGCTGATCAGAAGGACTGGGTGAAGAGGGAAATGGCCCGGATGGAATACTGGGGAAAACTGCTGGAGGAGAAGGAAGCTGCCATCATGGCGCTTGACGCTAATTCTTGGGAGATCCTGGAGCACGCCAGGGAAAGGAGTGACATTGCTGACGAGCATCATGAAAACCTCAATGAATTAAACGAGGTCCTTCTGAAGCGTGGAGTAGACCTTGATGCACGAGAAGAGAAGCGCTTGGAACAGTAGGAGGATGTTTTGAAAAGGGAAGAAGAGCTCGGTCAGAAGCTGACACTGGCTAAGCGAAATTTGGCAGATCGCTCTAAGAAGTTTGATCTATGGAGCAAGGAGGAGGAGGTAAAGTACTGGAAACTGGGGCATGAGCTCTCGAAAAGAGAAGCTGATGTTTCCACCAGAGAAGGTAAAGTAAGGGGTAGGGAGAAGGACCTGGCAGAACGGCGGAACCGCATACACCTCCGGGAGACAGAGCATGCCAACCGTGAAAAGCAAGTAGCTAAGAATATGTAGCAACATGACAAAGCGGTTGAGCGCCTTGCTTGGGCAAGTTCGGAGCTAGTGGCCACCTAGAGGTCACTGGAGGAGCTGCGGAGCTCGAGGGAAACTGAATCCCTGATGGTATGGGATTTCTTGGGACTTGTGGACAGAGCCCTTGTGCATCTTGGCTTCAGTCCAGTACGCCCGAAGGACCAAGCGCATGAGCTGGACCAGATGCTGGTGGCGCTTGGCTTTGCTGGCAGCAAACTCAATGCAATGGGTGATGTCATCGCTGATCAGCTGGAGACAGAGGGGAAATCTCTGGCCAAGGACGTCGCCGAGTATGTCTTGGCGTGTTACAAAAGCCGAGACCCTCAATTTTCTTTCGATCCGGTCTTTGAATGACTCATTGCTGAAGAGGAGGATGCCGCCAAAGCTAGTGTCCAAGAGGCTGCTAAGAAGGTTGCTTCATTTTTCTGCAGAACATAGATCTTCTAGTCGCAAGGAACTTTTCCTTTTATCTTTCACTGTAACCTATGATTTTTT
This sequence comes from Tuctoria greenei, assembly GCA_036927565.1. Classification (NCBI taxonomy): domain Eukaryota; kingdom Viridiplantae; phylum Streptophyta; class Magnoliopsida; order Poales; family Poaceae; genus Tuctoria; species Tuctoria greenei. The sequence continues at coordinate 153,388,645 of JAYESD010000007.1, forward strand.
AATCCAATACATTGAATGAATGAAGTCCACTATTTCTACAATGAATTCCATTTTGTTGTCCTTGTCTTTAATACACTATCCTTTATTTGATTGCCCCCTGGTAGATGTACACAATTTGATTGTGAACATGTACCAAAAGTATTTGACGATGTGTTGATGACTTGCACACTTGGAACTTATAGATTTTTGGTCCAGAGTTTATTTTTGACTTCTCCAGGGAGCTTTTGTAACGTCGACAGCGGGCCCCTAGGTTTGTCAGAGCTTGGTAGGTCTGACGGCGCCCACTGTCAACGCGTAGACCATCGACGGCGGGCCCTCTGGGTTGTCGGAGCTTGGTAGGTCCGACAGTGCCCACTATCAATGCGTGGAACATCGACGGCGGGCCCCCTGGGGTTGTCGGAGCTTGTTAGGTCCAACGACGCCCACCATCAATCGTAGATAACGTTGACGGCGATCCCCTTGGGTGGTTATGCCATCTTCACTTGAATTATACTTTATTTCAAAGTTCCGGCCCTCTTAGAAGTTACCGGAGCTTGTTAGCTCTGGTGCTGCTCACTTTCAACGTCCAAAAATATCAACGGCGGGCCCCCTGAGAGGTTGTCGGAGCTTGATATCTCCGGCATCGTCCACCATCGCTAGTTTTTTTGTTTTTCCTGTACATTAAAGATAAGAAAAATTGTAAAACTCGTCCTATTGTCTATAAATTGTTTGTGACTTATTGTTCTTATTGGAGTTTTAGATCCGAAGAAATTCAATATGATAACAATGACATTGATGTAATCTCTCCAGATATGCATGCTTTTTTATTACTCACCCTACTGTGGCTTGTCGGGATGTAGGTAGAGTGGTGTACTTAGGGTGCATGACCAGGCTAAGTCAGTAGCACACTTCAAACCAATGTTGGCTTGGCATTCAGGCAAGTAGACTATGCAGCAATGTTAAGATCCAAAGAGACCAACAATATAACTTGTAACACATATAAATAACTTGGACTAAAACTTAAATAAGAACTGCACAACTTCATTACAGACAAGAAGGATAAAAATAATAATTCAAAAGACTGAGCCTTGTACAAAAATAAATGCACGTGGACTCCATTTTCACACAGTAATGTCTTTCATTATAGTTCCTGATTACAGGGGAGACAAGGACACACTTAGGGTATATGACCAGGCTAAGTATGCTATACATCTTGTACTAGCCCGGGGCAGGCAGCTACACTTTTTGTGCCGTGACTATGTCAAGAGTTGCTTGAACTTCCCGGACCCTCCCAAAGGGATCCGGATGTTTTCCTAGAGGACCTACCCGTCACTGTATATTGACTCTATAACATACATTGTGTGTAATTACAGACTCGCTTTCGTGATTCTAAGCATAAAACCTATGGAGGTGCTATATGTTCTAAGGATTAGGAAGCGGAGTCCCATCCTCAGTTGCCAAGCGAACGCAACCGGGACGGGATACTTTGATCACTCGGAAGGGACCTTCCCAGCTTGGGGAAAGTTTGTTCATCCCTTTGAGAGTTAGTATTTTCTGCAGCACCAGATTGCCTTCTTCAAGCTGTCGATTACGCAAATGCCTTTGATGATAACGCCGGAGCGCTTGGCGATGACGTGCATTCCGAACAGCTGCTTGGCACCTTCCCTCATCGACGAGGTCAAGGTATTTACGCTGGAGCTGATTATGCGTGGCTTCGTCGAAGGTCCGGACCCGGAGCGATCCCATGGAGATCTCCGAAGGAAGGACTACTTTAGATCCGTACACAAAGAAGAAGGGTGTCTCTCTAGTTGATCGGTTAGGTGTAGTCCTACTTGCCAACAGCGCGGACGGAAGTTCTTCGATCCAGTTGGCTCCATGCTTTTTCAGGCATTCATATGTGCGCGTCTTCAGTCCTTTTAAGATTTTTGCATTTGCTCTCTCGGCTTGATCATTGCTTGTTGGGTGAGCTAGTGATGCATAGCTGACTTGAATGCCGAGGTCTTCGCAATATTATCGGAATGCAACACTTGTAAATTGGGTTCCATTGTCAGTTATGACTTTGTCCGGAACTCCAAATCTGCATATTATGGACTTCAAGAACTTGATCGCCAATTGTTTGTTGATAGTCACAACCGGAGTAGCTTCCGGCCACTTGGTGAACTTGTCGATGGTGACATACAGGAACCTATAATTTCTGACAGCTTTTGGGAAGGGTCCCAAAATGTCCATGCCCCACACAGCGAATGGCCATGTAGGAGAAATCAGTTGTAGTGACTAAGCCGGCGAGGGAATTATTTTGCGTGAAACTGACACGCTTCACATTTTTTCAGCAACTCAACTGCATCCTGGAGTGCGGTAGGCCAGTAGAAGCCGTGCCGAAAGGCTTTGTCGACCAACGTGTGGTAGGACGTGTGGTTCCCACACTCGCCTCCATGGATCTCCGCGAGAATCTCGCAACCTTATTCCCTTGCAATGCACCACATTAGGACGCCGTTGGCACCACATCGGTAGAGATCCCCTTCTACCAACATGTATCGTTTAGCCAATCTGACGATCTGGTCAGTGGATACACTATCTTCAGGAAGGATGTTGTTTGTCAAGTAGCTCCGGATCTCCGAGATCCATGGATCAGAGCTAACTTGAGCTTTTGAGCCTTGCATGCTGGGTTGCTCGGAGCTTCCGGCAGCACATGCGACCCTTGGTGGACGCCATGGTAATAGGGTCACCGGGACTGCCAGCTTCGAGGTGCTTGTCTCGCCCCCTTCGCTCAGTTCGGCAGACTGAGCTATTGGTCATGAAAACCTCCGGACGAAGATTCCGTCAGGAGCCGTAGCTCCGATTGAAGCCTTCATTGATAGTTCGTCGGCTTCAGTGTTATGGAGACTCTAAACATGGTGGAGATCTAGGATTTGAAGTCCTTCTGGAGCTTCAGGACTTCAAGGAGATATGCAGCTAGTTGGGGGTTGTTGCAACAACATTCACCTCTGACTTGTTTTATGATGACTTGCAAATCACCCTTCACCAACAGTTGTTTGACACCATAGGATAGTGCCACCTTGAGCCCGCAGATGAGAGCTTCATACTTCGCCATGTTGTTGGTTGCCTTGAAATCAAGGAGAACCATGTATTTGACCTTCTCGCCAATCGGAGCGAGGAGAAGGATTCCAGCTCCAGCCCCCTACTACTGCACGGAATCGTCGAGGTATAGAGTCTAGTGAGGCTCAGTAAAGACCGGGACCTTGGGTTCCGGTTTCTGCTCACTAGGGCCCCCAGGATTTGATGGAGAGGGTGTCCACTCCGCCATGAAGTCAGCAAAAGCCTGACTTTGGATTGCTTGTCGCGGCACAAATTCAAGATCGAACTTGGCCAGCTCCCCTGCCCACTTGGCGATGTTCCCAGTTGAATTAGGGTTATGCAATATAGCACGCAGTGGATAAAAAGTTACCACTGATATCATGTGGGCTTGGAAATAGTGATGAAGCTTCCTTGAGGCAATAAGAACTGCGTAAAGCAGCTTATGCACCTCGATGAATCTGGTCTTGGCATCGTGGAGTACTTCACTGATGAAGTACACTGGGCGCTGGATAGTCCAGACCCTCTCAGAGGGGCCCAGGGCTTCCTCTCCATCGGCTCGGACCCTCCCGGAGGGGTCCAGACCTTCTTGTTGAGCTTCCCGGACCCTCCCGGAAGGGTCCAAAACATTTTCTTGTTCAATCCGGTCCCTCTCTGAGGGGTCCAGATCTTCTTGAGCAGCTGTGGAAACTCCCTCAGATGAGAGAGGCTGATCTTCTAGCAGTCCACCTTGAAGATCTATGCTTGGGGACTGGGACCCAGACTCGCCTTCTGGTAGCTCCGGACCCTCCCAAAGAGGTCTAGGCTCCTGAACTGGATGTGGCTCAGGTCTTTCCGCAGCCAGGACCATGCTTACGACTTCTGTAGTTGCAGAAATATAAAGCAGTAGAGGCTAACTAGGGTTTGGAGCTACCAGGATTGGTAGGGTAGTGAGGAGCTGCTTCAACTCTTGAAATGATTTTTCTGCTTCTTCGAATCAATGGAATGGTTCGGTCTTCCTCAATAGCTTGAAGAATGGAAGTGCTCGCTCTGCCAGCCTTGAGATGAATCGACTGAGCGTGGCTAGACATCCAGTTAGCTTTTGGACATCCTTGATGCGGTCTGGAGGACGCATGTCTTCTATAGCATTGATTTTCGTCGGGTTTGCCTCTATTCCTTAGTGAGTCACCAAGAAACCAAGGATCTTCCAGGAGCTAACCCCAAAGATGCACTTGTCTGGGTTCAACTTGGTGTGCGTATTGCGCAGCTTGTCAAAGACAACTTGCAAGTTGTCAAGGAGTGACTCCCTGTTCTTGATCTTCACAATGATGTCATCGACGTACACCTCCACCATGTCTCTGATTAGCTCCCCAAATGTTTTGTACATAGCTCGCACAAATGTTGAAGTAGCATTTTGAGACCAAAGGGCATGGCAGTATAACAATTCAATCCATCTACTGTTATGAAAGCAGTATGCTCTTCTTCTTCTCTAGACATTTGCATTTGGTGATATCCGGAGTATGCATCTAGGAAACACAATAGCTCACACCCAGAGGTGGAGTCCACTATCTGATCTATCCTAGGTAGTGGAAATGGATATTTTGGACATGCCTTATTTAGTGTGGTGTCGTCGATACACAACCGAAGCTTCCCGCCGGCCTTGGGTACAATGGCTGGGTTTGCCAACCATTTTGGATGAAAAACCTCCCAGATGAAACCAGCTTCAAGCAACTTCTTGATCTCCTGTGAAATGTAGTTTTGCCGCTCGACTGATTGTTTCCGGGGCTTCTGGTGTATAGGTTGTGCGTCAGGATAAATCTTCAGATTGTGCTCAATCACCTTCCGAGGGATCCCACACATTTGTGATGGTTGTCACGCAAACACATCAACATTAGCCTGGAGGAAAGTGATGAGCACGTGTTCCTATTTGTTTTTCAGACCTCCTTATATACGGGTGATTTGAGCAGCATCAGAACTGATTCGTATGACTTTGACGCGAACATCGATGTTGCCTCTAGGTTGCACACGTGGTGCAGAGGTTGATCCCCGATGACGAGTGCTCGGGGGTTGAGCAATGAGCTCTTTGCCAGGGGTTCCTTCTTGCACCGTGGCAAGCGCATGGAGTTCCAATAGCACGGTGAATCCGATAGTGCGGTCTGCCCAAACCCGGAGGACGCCTGAAGGTGTTAGCATCTTCAACACCAGATAGCCGTAGTGAGCTGCGGTCATGAACTTGTATAAAGAAGGCCAGCCCAACATGGCGTTGAAGGGAAGACTAGTGTGAGCGACATCAAAAACTAGCTTCCTCAATCATGTATTTCTCTCGTGTCCCGAAGGTCACCGAGAGAGTGATGGACCCGAGGGGGCTAATGGCCCCCGGACCTACCCAGAGAAGGGTCTTGAGGGGCGAACGTCCAAGAGTTGCAGTTGGATCTTCATAAACGCTTCAAAGCTCAAAAGATTGAGCGCCGCGCCTCTGTCTACCAGAAAGTGGTAGAGCTAAACGTTATTGATGGTTGGAGATACCATTAGTGGGAGATGGCCAGCTCGGACCATGTTCCTAGGGCAGTCTGATGCATCAAAAGTGATGGGTGTATCCATCCACTTCCGATGTGGTTTCGCCCTGGCAGCCGGAGCTATGGCAGCCATTTCCCGGTGCATTGTCCTGAGGATGCGGCGAGAGGTGATGCCCCATGACACTCCGTAGATGGTGTTGAGGGTCTTCCGACGCTCATTGTTAGAGACGTTAGAGTCATCATCGACTGTATTCTACACAACCTTTAGGACCTTCTTGGGGTCCTGGAAGCCTAGCTCCGTCTCAGCTGGAGCTTTGTCAACTTTTTGCTTTCATTCCCGCTGATAGAAAGGAGCTTCTTCTCGACGCTTGTTGTAGCGCTCGACAAGATTTTGGACCTCTTGGCAGTTCTCCAGACTGTGCTTGTCCATCTTGTGGATTGGACACCGCATCTTGGAACTACCGCCGTCTTCTGATGAGGGTCGGGGTCGTTTTTTGGGCATTGCCCCCAGCCACCCAGAGTTGCAGCAGCCGCAGCAATAGGTGCGCTGGCCGACGACTTCTTCTTGCCGTTAGACTTCTTCTTCTTTTTACCGCTGCCAGAGGTAGTGGATTCAGCTTTGGAAGGCTTTTTGTAAGCCTCTGAAGCAGGTTTTGAGTACATTTCCCGGCCCTCTGCGGCCCGGGCACACTTGTCAGCCAGGCTAAACAACTCCGTGACGGTGATGACTTCTTTTGTCATTAGCTTCTCCAGCATTTTCTTATCTCAGACGCCCAGTCTAAATGCGACAATAAATGAAGCGTTCTAGGTAGATGGGATGGTATTGCGTACCTGAGAAAACTTCTAGATAAAGGATCGCAGTGATTCCCTGGTTTTTGCTTCAAAGCAAAGAGGTCGAGTTCAATGCCTGGTCAGGTATAAGTCCTCCTGAAGTTGGTGGTAAACTGTTGACATATCTCTGCCCAACTACTGATGGAATCGGGTGGAAGACTCATGAACTAGGACCTGGCGGTCCCAGTTAGAGCCATAGGAAGTAGTTGGCCATCATGGCCTCATTGCCTCCCGATGCAAGTATAGCAGTGGAGTAGATTTGAAGGAATTCAGCGGGGTTAACAGTCCCGTCAAATTTCTCCGGCAGATGGGGCCAAAATTTCTATGGCCAGCGAACCATGCGTAGGTGCATGGCCAAGGCAGAAAAACCTCCTCTTACTCCCACTAGAGCAGGGTTGTCTCGAGCCTCTCTTTCATGAGCACGCTCAATATGGACGCAGTCGTCCTACTATCGGTAGCGGCGGTCAAGCTCTGATCGCAAATCGTGTGTTGATAGCCTCGACATGGTGTGGGTGCGTCGCGCCCCGGGAGGCAGCGATGTCACCTGTTAAGATACAGCACACCTCCGGTGCTGTGATACATGAGGACCAAGTCTCCTAGACAAGGTCCTACGTAGAGTCGATGCCTGCCCCACGGGGGAGGACCTTGGTTGCTGATGGCATCAGTTGCAACTGTAACTAGATGCTGCACATCAGCATACCATTGTTCCATTGCACCCTGAGGTCCTCCGGGCATTGGTGGGCGCTCCAACAGAGTACGCACAACAATTAGCGCGTTCTTAGGGTTATTGTTCACCGATACTATGACCGACGCGAGTACCCCATCCTGCTGTCCAGCATTGTTTGCCGAAGTAGATGGTGGTCGTGGTCGTGCGATGCCTATCGGGGCAACGGCGCTCGCTGATTGTTGCATGTTGGAAGGATTTCCACCAACAGGTTATACAACATTGTTGCCGTTGGATGACCCTGCGGCGGAGTTCACCATCTTGGAATCTGGCGCGCCAAATGTCAAAGCATATGAACAACACTTCCCTCGGTACTACTAAATTGTAGACCGCGAAGGTTCTTGATTTGTTGGGGCGCGAGTGAGATTATGGACAAGATGATGACACAAGGGATTTTACGTGGTTCGGGCCGCCTGGGCGCAATACCCTACTCCATGGAGTATGTGTTGTTGTATTCGATATTTGCTTGTAATTGTGTGCGTATGAGCTTTTTTCCTTTTGTACCGAGCAGCACATCCCTTTTATAGACCAATTGTTACATGGGTTGCCTGGCCCGACATGTGGCCCTAGCGATTATTCTTGCCTAATACACAATTAAGTGTTGTTAAGAACCCTAATAACATGATAACGTGCCTTAATAGTGGCGTTACCTGTATTAATGGTCTTCTGATCGTGCTCCATTAATAGTGCATTAATGGCACATAATCAGGCCTTGTAATTGTAGCAATAAGAGTCCTTTGAATACTTATGTCGTTGGAGATCCGTTTGTATTCCCGTGGGTAGCGTAGGTCCGGAGGCTGGACACGTGGAAGCTCCAGAGCTTTCCCTTGCGGAAAGGTAGGTCCGAAGCTGCTATACACGTGGAGGCACCGGGGCTTCCTTCTACTTGGGGTTAGGTCCGGGGTCACTGTACACGTGTCAAGTGCAGAGCTACCCTATGTAGAGGGTTTGGCTCCAGTCTTGTGTTACACGTGGCAGTGTTGGAGCTCCCCTATGTAGGAGGTGGGTCTAGTGCCATTTGACACGTGGGGCCTATGAAGGTCTTCAACTTTGACAGGTGGAACTCCCTTGCACTTCTTGCGGTATCATGGGGTACCCGGTACGCAGGGTACCGACAATATTGTTGCTTAATAAATAGTTACAATTAAGTTTTACATGTTAGAGAAAGTTTCGAGTCATTACGGAGAAAACTAAAGAAGTTCCAAGAATTACAGAACTGAGGGACTAGACTAGTCAGCACCATTGGCCGAACATGTCTGCTCTGGACCATGAAGTTAAATGGACTAGTCCGTAGTAGACCGGACATGTCCGCTATGACTAGGGTTTTAGCGAATTTCCAATTAGAGCATAGTTTGAGTTAAATATGGTACCATATTTTACATAGGAAAGATAGATCTTAGGTATTTACTGTGAATCCTAGGGTTGAAAGTTTAAGGATTCGATGAAACTCGAGAACTTGACGTCTAGATCCGATGAAGATGAAAGATTGACAAAGAAGAAAGTTGTTGTCGAAGAATTGATGAAGATCGCAATAGCGATGACGATCTCGCTTGATTCCTTCCTCTACATCTTCTTCCTTCCCTTCCCTTCCTTCTTCTCCCTTCAAGAGCGGCAACTATGAAGAGTGTAGGCACTGGGATTCGTCTAATGTGGCAAAGGGGTAAAGGGTGGGTGGTGGGGTATTTATATAGAATGGGAGGGGCGAGATTGCGGCGGATTCCAAGTAATAGTCGGTCGGGACAAGTAGGTCCTTAGGTGGGGTCCCACTTGGGATCCTTAGGGCTGAGGCACAACGTTCTTGGGCCCAATTAAAGCAATTACCCAATAACTCGTCGTGGAGAAAAAAAATAGAATCCGAGTCGGAACCCTACATACCGGACTAGTCTGTAGTGAGGCTAGACAAGTCCGATCGGGTACAAAAAGTTCAACGGATAAGTCCGGTGCAATGCCAGACAAGTTCGTTTAGGATCAAAAAGTCAATCGGACAAGTCCGGGGTGTGTCCAGTTTCAAATCTGGACCAATTGATTTGGAGTTTCCGGTAGTGATCATCGGACTAGTCCGTATAGGCAACGAACAAGTCCGAACGGGAATAGAAAAAAACCGAATTAGTCCGCAAAATCAACGGACAAGTTCAGAGAACATCAGAAACAATTTCCGGACTAATTCGAAGCAGTTAGAGAAAAATTCTAGGGGCTAACAGTAGCTAAATCAGACTAGTTCGGGGTCCAATCCGGACAAGTCTGTACAAAGCTAGACTATTAAATGTTGTTTTGGCTATAATTCTTTTAATCTTGTTCCTTTTGTGTTACATTATGCTAGACATGTATAAGAATGAATGCACTGCATGATGGATGAACATGAGGGTGTCACAAACCTACCCCCCTTAAAATGAATCTCGCCCTCGAGATTCGACGTAGAAGGAAAAAGATAGGGAAATTCTTTCTTTAGATAATTTTAACGCTCCCATGTTGCTTCAGATTCAGTATGATGCTTCTATTCTACTTTGCACCATATAATCACCTCGCTTCTTATGACTCTCTCCTTTGTTTCCAAGATTTTGATAGGTTGCTCGGCATAGGTCAAATCTTCCTCTAACTCCAATTTATCCATTGGTACTTGTTCTTCGGGTACTCTTAAGCACTTCTTGAGCTAAGAAACATGAAATACATCATGAACATTACAAAGATGTGATTGCATCTCCAACTTATATGCCACTTATTTGCGTTTGTCCAAAATATTGGATGGTCCGATGTAGCGGGGTGCCAACTTGCCTTTGACGTTAAATCGCTTATGATCTCACATAGGTGACACTTTGAGATACACGAAGTCCCCAACTTCAAAAGCTAAATTTCATCGCTGATGATGGGAAGAAATTTGAACCTGCTTTTCAGTATCTTGTAGCACATTAGGTCCAAACACTTGGTTCTCTTTTGTTTCATTTCAAAACAAAGGTGTCATACACTTCCTCCCATCTAGTGCTTCATAGGGTGACATTTTCAAGCTGGCTTGGTAACTATTGTTATACGAGAATTCAGCATAAGGCAAGCTCTTGTCCCAGCTGTGTCCATGCTTCAAAGCACAAGCTCTCCATATATCCTCTAATATCTTGTTTGTCCTCTCGATTTGCCCATCAGTCCATGAGTGATATTTGGAGCTAAAATTTAACCGGGTACCCATAGCTTCGTGTAGTTTCCCCCAGAACCTTGAGGTGAATTTGGAACCTCGGTCCGGGACTAATCTTTTCAGAACACCATGCCAACATACAATATTCTCCATATACAACTCGATTAACCGTGCCGCAGTGTACTTGGTCTTGACAGGAATAAAATGAGCAGATTTTGTCAACTGATCCACAATAACCCATATGGAGTCATAGCCGGACTAGGTTCGCGGTAATCCAACTATGAAGTCCATATCGATTTCTTCCCACTTTCATTTTGATATCTTCAATGGCTGCAATAGTCCAGTTGGCCGTTGATGTTCAGCCTTCACTCGTTGGCATGTGTCACATAATGCAACAAATTCAGCTATGTCCTTCTTCATCCCATCCCACCAATAGCAAGTTTTCAAGTCCTTGTACATCTTCGTACAGCCGGGATGGATGGAGTAAAGCGAGTCATGTGCGTCCTTTAATACTGTCTCACGAATTTGCTTCACATTAGGCACAACAATTCTTTTCCCAAGACATAGAGTGCCATGGTCATCCTCATCAAATCTGAATTATCTCCATTCTTGGATCTTTTCCTTGATTTCTTGGATTTCCTCATCCTTTGTCTGACCTTCTTGAATTTTTTTCTAGGGTCGGATTTAACTCCATCATTCCCATCTCACTCATGAACCCAAGATGCAACCGTTCAAACTTCTTACATGACTCAGAGGGCAATTCTCAAACTGTGAGTTGGTTGCTTGCTCCCTTTCTACCCAAGGAATCTGCCACTACATTAGCCTTTCTCGGGTGATAGTTTATTCCCACATCATAATCCTTGATGAGCTCCAATTATCTTCGTTGTCCCAAATTCAGATCCGTTTGCGTGAATATGTACTTGAGGCTCTTGTGATCTGTGTAAATCTCGCATCTATGTTCAAGGATGTAGTGGCTCCAAATCTTCAAAGCATGCACTACGGCTGCAAGTTCGAGATCATGTGTAGGATAATTCTGCTTATATTTCTTCAATTGACTCATGCATAAGGTACCACTTGGCCTTCTTGCATGAGCACGCTACCATGTCCTTGTCTTGATGCATCGCAATAGATATCAAAGATCTTGCTCACATCTGGCAATACTAGCACTAGTGCGGTTGACATCCTCTTCTTAAACTCCTCAATGCTCTCCTGGCAAGCATGAGTCCATTGGAATGCATTCACCTTCATTAACAATTCAGTCACGGGCTTCGCTATTTTGGGGAAATGCTTGATGAATCGTCAGTAATACCCAACCATTCCAAGAAAACTCCGAATTTTCTTCACATTATGTTGCGGTTCCCATTTTAATAAATCTCTCACATTCCCTAAGTCGACCGATACTCCTACTCCAGAGATGATATGTCCCAAAAATGATACTTGCTGAATTTGGCATACAACCGGTGATCTCGCTATTTTTGCAATCTGAGCCTGAAATGCTCTTCATGCTCTTCCTCACTTCTGGAGTATGTCATAATGTCATCAATGAACACCCCGACAAATTTATCCATGTACTCCATGAAAACCTTATTCATGAGGTACATGAAGTATGCAGGTGCATTTGTCAATCTAAGAGACATAACAATGTACTCATAGGATCCAGACTATGTCCCAAAAGCCGTTTTAGTTATATCCGATAGCCTAATCTTCTTTTGAAAGTATCCTAACCTTGGGTCAATCTTAGTGAAAATATAGGCGTCCTTTATTTGGTCGAACAAATCCTCTATACGAGGCAGAGAGTACTTGTTTTTGATTGTCACCTCGCTGAGAGACCTATAATACACACACATCCTTTGGGTTCCATCTTTCTTATCTACGAAGAGCACTGGTGCTCCCCATGGTGATGAGCTTGGGCATATAAAACCCTTCTCTAGCAGCTCTTGAATTTGCTTCTTGAGCTCCTCTAACTCCTTAGGAGGCATCCTATACGCCTCTTAGCTATAGGTGTTGTTCCAGGTATCAAATCAATGGTAAATTCTATGTTGCGATCAAGCGACATACCTGGCAACTCATCTGGGAACACATCTGGATACTCTCCAATGTTACACCTTCCACATGACTAATCGTTGCTTTATCTAATGTGGGTTGGGCTGTCGCAACTTCGATGCGAGTGCCATCACTGCAAGGATTCCGGTCTACCGCAACGAAAAAAATTATCGCAATAGATCGTTTTTCAATAGGTCACTGTCGCAATGAAAAAGAGTGTGGCGATAGTTTTTACAAATCATTGAATAAGTCCCGTGGTGATAGGTTATTGCGATGACTTGACATCTGTGGCAAATAGTATGGTATTGCAGCGATTTCACATGGGTGGAAAATAGTATGCTATTGCTACAATTTCACATATTGCGATGATTTAATGTATTGCAACGAATAGTATAGTATTGTCACAATTTCACAATCATGGCAAATAGTACAGTATTACAGCGATTTCACATTCATGGCAAATAGTATGTTATTGCAACGAGTTCACAAACGTGGCGAATAGTATCTTATTGCAACGATTTCAGATCCGTGGGAAATAGTGTGGTACTGCAACGATTTCACATCCGTGGTGGATAGTTTGGTATTGCAACAATTTATTATCTGTGGCAATAGGTTCGTAATGCAACATTTCCTGATCCGTGGCAATAGGTTTCTAATGCAATGTTTACTGATCTATGGCAATTGGTTTGTAGTGCAGCATTTGCTGATCTGTGGCAGTATGGTTGTAATGCAACGTTTAATGATTTGCGGTGATAGAGTTGTAATGCAATATTTTCTCATCTGTGGCAATAGTGTTGTAATGCAACATTTTCTGCATGGTGGCAATAGCAGTCTATTGCAACGGTTTTTTAAGTCGTGGCCAAATGTTTATACTGCAACATTTTGTAATTCGTGGCAATAGCTTCCTATTGCAACAATTTATCATTCGTGACAAGAAATTCGTAATGTCACGTTTTATAATTAGCGGCAGTGGAATCCTAATGCACTAAGTTTGAAAATTAGTGGCAACACAATCACGAGTTTAACAATAAACTTCCATCAATTGATATTGCAACACGCATAACAACACTCAAGTATTATTACTAATGTGACATATTTGGAGGTTAAAAGTTTTCCTAAGCAGACAGGGACTAATTGTTGGAATAGGTGGCTTTTGGTGGCCCTTTTATTGGACCTTTTGTGGAGTGGTCTCCATCATTTTGGGCATTTCAGCCCTCATTGAGAGGCGCATGTCCTCCATTTCTCAAGCTCTCTATTCATGATCAGCTGCTATCTGACCTTCTAAGTTCTGGACTTGAAGGTTTAACTCGTCATTCTTCTGGTTTCTGTAGTCCATCTGGGTGGTTAAGCTATCATTTCTTCCTTCCAACTCCTACACTATGTGATTGAGGCCTGCATTTCTATTTTCCAAGTTTTGAACTTAGTCATTGAGGTGTTCAGCCATCTGGATACGCATAGATTCACGTTCTGGACTGGTAGGGTTAGCCGTATAACCACCCCCCGAACCTGTGATCCTGCACAACCGATTGAGGATCTATAACAACACTGGAAGATGTGGTTTCTCTCCTCATTTGGAATTGGACCTCCCTGCTCAGCTTCCTTGTCGTCCACTTGGGCACGTGCCTGGCTCTATATACGAAAAGAAAAGTCACAGGTACATTGCAAATACTTTTTTAATAGGGGATTGTTGAAGTGTTACTCACATGTACAGCTCCTGCCTGCTCATTTGCCCAGTCACCGTTCTTCAAATGACTTGCCTCACACAGTTGTATGTCACCGGGTTCTTCTCCACTCTCTGGGTCTAGCTACATAAAATACAAGTAAAATTCAACATGTAGGTATACATATTGATTGCAGCGCGAAGTAAAATCATGATTTATTTTTTGTACCTTCTCATAACTAAGTTGGGCGTAGGATTTGGAGCCAAGCAAGTGATTTGTCTTTTGTCTTCTTCGATTTTGAGAATTGGTCCTTCTTACTAACTGCAATAATTTAAAGAATTAATTCAACAAATGAATGTAAATAAAATAGATTTTGTATGATGCGAAGCTAATAAAAAGTTAGCTGACCTTGTATCGCTCAGACCCAAAATATTCTATTAGGTGCAACCACTCGAGCGCCGGTACGCCAGAAGGCTTGTTTCGTATACGTTCTTGATCGATCTAATAACTCTTATAGGTGGCATGCAAAGTCGAGCGCCACCCCATGTAGTGCTCACCAGCAATTTTCAAAATTTTTCTCGCGGTCTCCTGTGTGTCCTCTATGTTCCAGGAATTGTGTACATTGTAAAACAAGATGTTGTAAATGTACAAGATGGAGATTGCAAGAAAAAATACTTGTGTGGGGTGTGACGACACTAACCAGAATGTCTCGTACTATATTTCTCTTGTTACTATCGCCAACCTCTGCCCACTTGCTTGCACCGCTGAGGGATGCATGTTTTTTTTTTGTAAACATAACCATATCATCGACAAAGTGTCGCTGATTAATACCAACTGCAACACCCAACCTAGTGGAGAACTGAATTGGTAGCTTCACATGCTCCGTTCTACTAACTTGGGATGCATAGCGTATTCTGGAAACCTTAAGTCCTTTAGCCACACTTCTTCCAAACTTCTTTCCTTCTGTTACATTGATTCAAACAGTAAACAATTAAAGCAAATTACCGCCTGACCAAGTTTAGTATCATGTACAAATAGTGTGAAAAGAAGAAAAGTCTGATGTTTGTACCATCTTCAGGATGAGTAAGGCAAATACGAGCATGGGACGACTGCATCCCAGCAGCATTTTGTTCTGTATTACTCCCTCCTAGTTTATATTAATTGTCGTATCAGACCAACAAATGAATTAAAAATGAACTAGTTAGGACTGTTTGAACGACAACTATTTTGATCGGGGGGGGGGGGGGGGGGAGTACATTGTTGACTTCTTTGTTGCTATTCATACCATAAAATGAGCCATCAGGTACACATGTCAATGGCGCTACTGCACCCATAGTACTGTAGAGGATTTTCAGTCCAGCAGCAATGTAGGCAAGACTGAGGGGGCGGGCATGCATCTTCCAACACTACCCTAGACAAAGATAGGGTTCACTAGTTCGGTCTGACTGACATCAGCCAAAGTGCATCTCGAAGAGAATTGGTTGTAGGGCGAGTAATAAACGCCAGCGGTAGCAGGTGGCAAATGCAATACAGATAAGGCAGGCAGCTTGCGGGATTGAAATCCTCTGCAGTACAGACAGGTCGGCCCATGAGACATCGGGTCCACTTGTAGTTGGCGGATACTACAGGTGCAGTACTGCATAGTCCCAACTTGCGATGCTTAATGAAGTGAGGGTGGGTCTGGCCGAGATCACCAGGAGCAACTCTCGAGGAGGATTGGTGGCAGGGCGAGTAATGGCCAGGGATTCGCGGGCGACAGGGTCATTATGGAACGCGAAGGATGGGACGTGGCGATGGATGAGGGTGACGCGTCAGGGAGGGCACTGAAGTGACCAGAAGTAGGGCGTGGGCGCCGTTGTTGACCGGAGTGGTCGGCAGAAAGAGAGCACAATGTGGAGGCATAAAAAAATCATACCATCACACAGGCTGATGAACTGTTAACTTTAAAGACTAAGAAAGTATAATCGCAAGGCATGCTAAAACAATTAGTAGAGCCAATGAAAAATGCAAATGACCATGATACACCCATCATCAATGCATTTAAAGGACATATCGTAGTCTCTCAAAATGCTCCAAATTTGATGCTACAGGAGTAAAAAACTGACACACACTACAAGAAACGCCAACAATTACATCGGCCAACGCAACTTACGTGCGTCAGCCGACGTAATTAAGTTACTTACGTCGGTGCCTGGAAACTGACGTAAGTTAAATAAATTACGTCGGCTTCTATCCCCTGGCCGACGTAAGTAAAAGAACTGACGGCAATTAATGGATACTTACGTCGGCTGCAGCCCGTAGCCGACGAAAGTTGAGTGCCCAACGTATGTTAACATTTACTTACGTCGGTCTTGACGTAGGCCGACGTAAGTAACCACGACCGACGTAAGTTGTTGATTTAACCTAACCGCGCGAGCTGCGCGCGCCTTCTCATTTTCCCCGTGCCGCTTCGATAGCTTTCTGCCAACCGATGTCGTCTCCGACCGACGCACCGTCGCCTACCCGCCGTCGCTGCCCCGTCGCCAGCCTGCCGCCCCGCCTTCGCTGCTCCGCCGCAGCCCCTGCTCCCGCCCCCGGCCCCGCCCCCGCAGCGCCGCCCCGACCCTGAGGCGTGTCGCCACCCCGCCGCCGCCCCCGTTCCGCTGCACCCCCGCCGTCGCCGCCCCCGTTCCGCCGCACCCCCGCCGTCGCCGCCCCCGTCCGCTGCGCCCCCGATCGCCGCCTCCGGCACACCACAGCAAGGTAAGCTCGATTTTTTTTTCATTTTAAAATTCATATACACAGTTTGAATAATGTGTTTATGGAATTATTCCTACAAATTATATGTGTTTAGGGAATTATTCCCACAAATTATATAGATACACAACAGGGAATCATGCATGGTTTAGGGTTTAGGGTTAAAATGTATACACAGTGTGAATAATGATTACTATGCTTATGTTAGAATTAAATCGATAAATTGATGAATTACAATTGATGAATTTTTATGCTTATTTGTTATGCTTAGAATTGTGGTTAGAATTGAATTGCTTATGTTTAGGTTTAATTTAATTTAATTGAATTGCTTATGTTAGAATAGAGTTGATAAATTGATGAATTACAATGGATAATTGTTATGTTTAGGTTTATTTGAATTGCTTAGTTTTTTGAATTATGGTTACAATTTTAATTTTGATTGCTTGAGTGTTTAAGTACTATATATACATAAATGGGCTTCGGACAGGCTTGACAAGGCCCGACAAGGCCCATTTAGTGGTAAGGTAGAGTATGCGTGTAGACGGGCACAAAGGCAAACGACGGCGGTGAGGATGGAAAGCACCTGCGCGTGGATGGTGTACCGCGATGACGGCGGGTCCAGACTGGGCATAACGTACGACGAGCTAACACTGAAGTCGTCTTAAGTTAACGGCGGGCTTCGATGGGGCATAACTTACCCTCTAAGACCAACTGGATGTGTAGCGTAATACCCTAATCCACATGGACGTGGAATTGTCATCTAAGACCAACTTTCCTCTCACTCTTTCTCTAGTTCTTTCCTCTCTCTTAAATGACCTCAAAATGAAAATGAGCAACGTAACCTATAGCAATGTATTACCCGTTTCGGATCGGCATGTCCCACATGCCATTGGCATGTGATATGTGCAGGTTCGGAATTGTCCCTTTTTGGACAGCCTCGGAGTGACCGAGGGGGTGTGGCTTGTGACGCGGGTCCCGATTTGGACGAGATTTCGGTGGTGTAACCCTGTTGTTCTCTGCTGCACCATTTTTGGGCGTGCAGTGGAGAACAGCGGGGTTATGCTGCCGAAATCTCGTTTGAATCCAGATCACACATCTCGTCATGAGTACGCTCCGCTCAGTCACTCTTGGGTGGGTTTAGGATATATCTGCCTAGGTTGTAGGGCCGTGACATAACATAACAATACATTAACGACAATTTCTTTTCTGTTAAACTGCAGAGCCAAATATGGCTGAAGATCGTAGTTGGATGTATACTGGCTGGAAGAGCAGAACTGGTGGTCACTCAGATGAGTGGTACGCCAAGATAGAAGCTTTTGTGGAACGAGCTTTTTCGTTGTCAAATAGCGATAAGGCGCGGTGCCCATGTACAAAATGTCAAAACGGAACGTTTTTGGAGAAAGTGGAACTTACGCTGCACTTGTATCGAAACGGTTACGTGTCACATTATGAGTTGTGGAACTTCCACGGCGAGACAGCTTCTCAAGCTGTACAAGAAGTGGAAGCGGATAATGATGATGTCACAGAGGTTGATATGGTGTATGAGATGCTGGAAGCTATACGACCAGAGCTTACAGAAGATCCTCAAACAGCAGAGGTTAAAGAGTTCTTCAAACGTCTCAAAGATTCAGAAGAGGCACTGCATGGACACACTAAAATGTCAATCCTCAATTTTGTGACTAGACTTATGACAATTAAGTCTAAGTTCTTCTTTTCTAACAATTGTTACAACATGCTCATCGATTTGTTCAAAGATGCACTTCCACAACCCAAAAAAGTGCCTAAGGATATGTACCACTCGAAGAAAATTCTTTCCGGTCTCGGTATGAAGCATGAAAAGATTCATCTGTGTCTGGACAACTGCATGCTTTTCTGGAGAGAGCATGCCAATGAGAACAAATGTTTGAAATGTGGTCAACTGAGGTTTGTCGAAGTTGTTAATAATGATGGTAATACTGCGACGACGGAAGTCGCATGTAAGCAACTTCGTTACTTACTTGTGACATCGAGGTTGAAGTGGCTGTTCCTTCAAAAAAAAAACGGGCAGACACATGAGATGGCACAAAGAAGGTGAGCGTGAGAACAATGGAGGAATGATGCACCCGTCCGATGGTGACGCATGGAAGGCGCTGGACCGGTTCGACCCAGAATTCGCTCGTGAAGCAAGAAATGTTCGCATCGGGTTGGCGACAGATGGGTTCACACCGTTCAGCACAAACGCCGCACCATACTCCTGTTGGCCCGTCTTTGTCATTTCGTACAATCTTTCACCGGCTTTTTGCATGAAGAATGAGTTTATGTTTCTTAGCCTCATTATACCTGGGCCAGATCATCCTGGGTCATGTCTCAACGTGATGTTGAAACCGTTGATCGAAGAGTTGAAAATGTTGTGGACAGGAGTTGAAGCATACGACTGTCACAAGAAATAGAAATTCAACCTCCGAGCTGCTTTTTTGTGGTCCGTTCATGATTTTCCGGCATACAACATGTTTTCTGGATGGAGCACGCATGATTGGTTGACGTGTCCGATATGTGCCTCGGATACCGATTGCTTTCGACTTACCCATGGAGGCAAGATATCTTACTTCGATTGTCATAGACGTTGGCTGCCTCCAAATCAGTTGTTTAGACAAGAGAGGAATGTCTTCAAAAAAAAATGTTGTCACTAAAGGACCACCGAAACGTCTTAACGGGTCAGAAATATCTGATATGTTGGACAAATTGGTGCTAGATGAAGGTCGTCCTGGATATTTTGAAGGTTATGGAGACAAACACAATTGGACTCACATATGTGGACTTTGAGAGTTACCGTATTTGAAGTCGTTGATTCTAAGGCACAACATTGATGTTATGCATCAAGAGCGCAACATGGCCTAATGTATTATAAGCACATGCATGGACATGACGGGCAAAACAAAAGACAATTTAAAAGCTCGAAAGGATCTTGTTGAGCTTTGTAACAGTCAAACTCTTGAGCTCTTCGAAAATGGTGGTAAACCACGCGCTCCTTTCTGTCTTCGACCTAAAGAAAAAAAAAGAAGTTCTCGAATGGTTGCAAAGGTTGAAATTCACAGATGGTTATGCAGCTAGTCTGAGACGAGCCATGAATGTGAAAACGGGAAAGCTCATTGGGTTGAAGAGTCATGATTATCATATAATCATGGAAAGACTTATGCCTGTTATGTTTCGAGGCCAGTGTGGAAGGTGTTAGCCGAGCTTAGCCACTTCTATAGGCAACTCTATGCTAAAGAATCACGCCAGGGATGATGACTAAATTGGAAAAGAAGGTTCCAATACTTATGTGTAAGATGGAAAAAATCTTCCTCTAGGATTTTTCAATCCAATGCAACATCTCTTAATTCATCTTCCATTTGAAGCAAAAGTGGGTGGTCCCGTGCAATATAGGTGGATGTATAATATTGAAAGATCACTTAGATATCTAAAACCAATGGTTGGTAACAGGGCAAGGGTTGAAGGTTGCATCGCCGAAGCTTTTACTCTTAAGGAAGTAGGATACTTCTGAAGTGTTTACTTTGCAGAGGAAAACAATGTTAATACTTCGGTAATGCGGTACAATATAGATGAGCAACCTCCCTGTAGCGATCTCTCTATTTCTGCAACAAGAGGCACTACTATTGGTAGTTACACTTCGTACGATGTTAGCGAAAAGGAAAGGTGTGCTGCATTCTTCTACATGTACGCATATATGGAAGAAATGAATGAATATTTCAAGTAAGTGTTTCTCCTACACTTATGCTTTTTACCATCTTTTTCGACACACGTATCCTAAAAGGTTCTCTTTGTCATGTAGTATGTTCGACAAGCAAAATTGGTGACATAGACATCAACCCATGAGCAATCAAATAGAACATATTCGATGGGAAGGAATAAACGGGGGATCTAATTTTCTCTCCTGGTTTCGAGATCATGTAACGTTTTCTCGATAACTAATCAATGTTAACAACATTATCTTATAACTTAAGAATGCTTACGTTTTCTAATAACTACATATCTTGGACAGTGCCAAAAAGATGCCAACGTCCATGAAGATTTGCGACAACTATCCCGTGGAGTGGTTAATGTTAGAAGCTATGGTCGATATGACGTCAACAGCTTTCGATTCCGTACAACTCAATTTGAATCTCTTCGTCCTCTTGCGGCAACATGTAATACCGGAGTTGTGATGAGGGCAATCGATTCACAAGATCATGAAATGCAGTACTACGGGATTATTAAAAAAATCCTTGAATTCACTTTTGTCGCAAACAAGCCAATTCGAGCGGTATTCTTGGACTGCGAATAGTTTGATTCCATTTGTGGAATTTGAGTAAATGAATTTGGCATGGTCGAAGTAAAACACAAAGAACGGTTGAAAGGATTCGATTCATTAGTTCTTGCACACCAAGTAGAGCAAGTGTACTATCTACCTTATCCATGCAATAAATTCAAAGCTTGGTGGGTGGTACATAAGTGAATCCTCGTGAGCAGTTATACGCTCCAGGAGATGATGATTATCACGACGAAGCTGAGGTTGATTGTGTCTCACAAGAGGAAGAGTTGCCATACTCCTTCTCAGTCGAGCCCAGTGTAGGACTCGATGACTTAGTTGGAGATGCTCAAGATATCGAGGCTGGCACGGAAGTGAAAACAGAATCAGAATCGGAAACTGAAGATATCAATGACATAGTTGAACCTGCTGATTTGTGCAAACGAAAATGATATGCGGAAGAAGAAGATCGATGGGCTGGTTTAAGGAGTAGGGTGCATGATCGTGATTTTGATGAATTTTGAAGTAACGTTTTATTCACTAATTTAACATTAATTTTGTATATTATCTTTGCATATTAATCATTTATTCCTTGCAACAGGATGTCGTCAAAGGGGAAGGGGAAGGGGAAGGGGAAGCCAGTGAGAAGGTTTGAGCCACCACGAGAACCTTGCTCAGGGACCTCGTTCCTTTCTAGCCGACGTTCCCTCTTTCTGGCACACGCTCCACCCTCAGCTGTCGTGTGCTTTCAGCGGACTGAGGTAAATTTTAGTTACAATAAAGTTATTTTTGAAATTGCAGTTGTTATTAATTATTTATTGTCAATCTTTTCCTTTTGTGTAGTCTGACTCAGAGACTTCTGAGTCAGAGTCAGAGTCGGAGGCTAGGGGGCCGCTACACGAGCCCGACTCAGAGGCTAGGGGGCCACTACAGGATCCCTCTAGCGCTCGCCTCCCTTCGGAGCCGGCTAGCGCTAGCCTCCCTGTGCAGCCGGCTACCACTAGCTTTTCTGGAGACTCTGGTGGTTCCGCAAAGCCTTCAGGGTCACAGGACGCGGTAGCGTCGCAGCAGAGGCGACGGACGAGGAGGACCCACTTTGCGGCTCCTCCTCCGGTTACTACTCAGCGGACCACGATCCGCCAGTATATAGTATATTAAATATTTGATGTTGTTTTCCTTTACTTATTGATTTAATATATTTTGTAGATGTTGGTATGAATTTTCGTTCACGGGGGCCGAGATGCACCACAGGCAGGTTAATAGTGTCCTGGGTGCTATCGTGAAGTTGCACTACCCCAGTGTGATTGACGGTTTTCCTGGCCTGTCGTGGGATGACTACGCTCGTGTCTCTCACCCGGTCCACGGCACGGTTCAGGGAGCCATGTGGCACGATTTTATGGTAAGTTTAACTGTTTCATTTTTTCAACTCGTTTGAATTTTTAATTCATATCACTTAAATATTTGTTTGCTTAAAGCTGAGGTACCAAGTAGAGGAACCAGGCATGGAGGACTACGCGAGACGTGTGTTCCATTACAAGGCTCGGAAGCTCACGACGGCGGCGTTGTCGTACGCCCGGATTCAGGCTGTCAATGCGTACTATAAGCGGCACCCCCGGGAGTAGGAGCAGGAGCAGCAAAGGGGTGTATTTTGGAAGGACTCCGACTCGTACTTGACAGAGGAGCAGTACGCGGAGGGTAAGTTTTTAATATTGTTAAATATATACAATATCTACGTATGTTAACTGATTTGATGAAAAATGAAATATGTGCAGGTTAGTATTTCCTGGTTACAGAGTAACATGGAGGCATACTTAGCTCTCTGTCGGTACTGGGCTAGCGATGCTTTCATCAATAAGTCCACGAAGGCTAGACAGTGCCGCATGGGGTCCGAGAGCAAGAACAACTATGGCGGCGACCGCTACTTGCGTTTGGCTAAACGCATGGTAAGTACCTTTTCAATTTATTTATGTGTTCCTAATATATTATTTATCTCACTAACACGGTTGTACAGGAGCGAGAGATGGGTCATGAGCCGACCCCGACCCAGGTTTGGAAGAGAGGTCACAAGGGAAGTGACCCTTCTCAGTCAGGGCATTGTAGTCAGGTCGCAGCCGACCAACTGGTAAATTTTCGAAATTCATCAATTTCATTATAACTAATACTGTTATTGACATGCTGACTAGATTTATTTGTTTTGTAGGCAAGGTACGCGTAGGAGGTCGCGGAGATACACAGTGCAGATTACGATTGGGAAAGCGCGCCGATCGAACCCCAAGCCGCGTACGCAAGCGGAGGCGGGAGGGCTCACGGACGATAAGTTCTTCGTGTGTTTCATTTCTTTTTCAATTAATCTTCTTAACTTAGTGTTTTCATTCTTTTGCAGGTTTGCCATTTTTGATGGAGTTGTCGACTCGAGGTCGACGCGACCTTTGAGAGGCGCTTCATCGTCGCAGGCTTCGTCCGTTGGGACTAGTGGTCTTCTATTGCAGACCCAGCTGGAGCTCCAGGCCATGAGGGAGACACTGATGCAAACCCAAGCAGAGCTGGAGAGGACAAGAGCGGAGGCAAGGGAGGAGCAGCAGAGGACGGCCGCCATGATGGCGCAGATGCAAGCAGCGGTGGCAGTATGTAATTTAAAGTACCGTAGTTAAATTTCACAGCACTTCAATAACATATATCTTCTAATATTTTGCAATGGCAGGCTCTTGCTCGACACAACCGTCAGGATATCGAGATTCCTACGCTTCTGCCACAGCAGACACCGGAGCAGGTGATAAACTCTCTCTTTAATATCAGTTCGGCCTCCCTTTAGTTTCAGCTTCAATTTATTAGCAATCTGCTCGGCCTCCCTCTATTAGCAATCAGGTCTAACAAATTCAAAGCACTGCCTAACTGTTTTAGTTTTAGTTTGGGCATTCTAATTAAAGTTTAGTTTAATTTCGGCACTATAAGTTTCATATTCACATCTAGGGCAGATTCCGACTTTAAAATCATGAAAAATGACATAAGAACATAAATTGTTCTACTAGCAAATCATTCATTCTTTCATGGTGAAATGGTATTTTATTTTTGCCATAATCTCAATCTGTTCATATACTTTCCCTCCATGCTTTAGGATTGTGAATGAATATATTGTACATGGTTGGAAATATATGGAAGTCCTCTAAAACTAAACTTTTGTATAAATTGTTTCTTCTGCAGGGTTCGGGAACGCGCCGAGATGATCCCGGAGGTAGTGGAGGGGCTAGTGTGTAGCCCAATACTGAAATTGCGTTTTTCTCGATGTTTGAATATTATTTCGAAACTGTGTGGTCTGTTCTGTGTATATGTGTATATGTTTGCCTGTTTTGTGTTCTCGCCATCGAGCGAGGTAGTCAGTTTCTGTTTTTTTAAAAAAAATCGAAAACTTTACTTACGTCGGCTATGGCCTTGCTGACGTAAGTTAGCCCAGTTTAACTTACGTCGGTCAGACCATACCGACGTAAGTTAAACCACTTAACTTACGTCGGTTTGGAACAACCGATGTAAGTTAGAGCACTTAACTTACGTCGGTCTGCAGCAACCGACGTAAGTACTCCGGCCCAGCCCGCGGCCCATCCCGGTATGTGACTTACGTCGGCTGCTGCAGACGGACGTAATTAAGGTAACTTACATCGGTGGCTGACGTAAGTTACCTTAATTACGTCCAAACCGCTACGTCGGCCAATGGCCGATGTAATTAAGTAAAAACCGACGTAATTAAGTTACTTACGTTGGTTTAGGCCTTAATTACATCGGTTTTGGCCGACGTAATTGATCGATATTCCTGTAGTGACGCTCTTCAAAAACAAATGGCACGACAGATATGGGTAGTTGGAAGCTACCGATAGAGTTGGAGTGGGACATGTTTTAAGATCCAAAAGTAAAGTTATGCTGGGAGGGAAGGAGTATTTCTGGTTTATATGTCTATATCTGTTGTTGGTTCATGCATCGTAGTACCAGAGAGTGAAGAATCTCGGGGTTCCTGAGCATCATGTGTTGCAATATTCTCTGCATACCATGCAAAGGAATTAATGTTTTCTAAAAAAATTTAATTTTGATAGTAAACACATTTATAGTTATACCAGGTGCTTGTTGGCCACCATGAATGCTTGTAGACTACATTACGGTTTGATGTCTTGTTCCTAAAGTAAAAAAGCATTGTAAGTTGTCATTCCAAATAACAGTGATAATGTCAGATTACATGACCGACATGGATTTTGGATCGGATAGTGTGGTTTCTATAATCTGACAGTGTTTGTTTGGAACGGGTGAATTAAAAATGAAGGAATAGGAAAAAATGTACAATCCGAGAAAGCCACAAGAAAGAAAAAAGTGTAAAAACCATGGGAACTGAAAAACATAGGAATACAAATTTGTAAAACATGAACCAGAGTACAACATTTGGAGTGGTTGACTAGATAACCCGTGCATCATTTACTTCTAAATCCAAAAATTACATACTACCTCCGATTTTTAATATTTGTCGTTCCCAACTAGGAATTGAAATAGAAATACACTACCGTAATAAGTTGTCGAGCGACATTTATTTTGGTACAGATGTAGTATATGCTATATATATATATATATATATATATATATATATATATATATATATATATATAACTAAATTTTTGACACATAAGAGCACATTTCTTCTTAGTTAATTTATTTAATCTTCGTATATCAGCATGGATCGTGTAGAACTTAACATACCCAAAACTGCATGGATCGTGTAGAACCTAGCCAATATAGCTATATAAAAAGACGGCATGGATCGTGTAGAACTTACCTAGCACAAAACTGGTGTCCGGGATGTCGCAGGGAGGTGTCGGCAACGAAGAGTTTCGGTAGAGCCCGTCAATCTTGGTCGCCCGACGTTGTACCCATGAGTAACCACCACCAAGAGCTTCGATGCGTCACTGCGAGATCCATGGGGAAACTTTTTGAAAAAACCGTGGGAAATGAAAACACGGGAATTTCTTAGGAATACGAGTTTAGAACACAAGATAGAGAGACAATACATTTGGAGTACTGCGAGATCACCGAAAGGACAGGGCAGTGGTGTGTCTGGAACAGAGGCCAGTGTTTCCATTTATACTCATTGTGGCCAAAATAGGGTTACAATAGGCAGGACTGAGGTTGGAGGCGATGTGAGTGTGAATTGAATTGTCAAAATCTCAATTGTGGCGTGCCAAGAAGAACGAAAAATTTTCGAGGGGGTGGAGAATTTGACGCTAGCCGTGCCCTTGTGCACGCATGCAATCGTGGTTAATTACATGTCATGTCGCGTTGATTCCTGCAAATGGTGCATGTAGCTAGAGGGATAGACTTCTTCGGAGACCTTGCTCGCTTCTTAAATACAGTATGGCCTAGCTGCTTGCTCGCTGTGCAACCGCTAGCTCCCCTTTATCTTTGTTGCCATGCATAGAGAAAAGCAGTCATGTGCTAGCTAGTGGGACAGTCCAAAAAATACGAACAAAAACATGAATTGCCAAATGTATGTGTGCTAATGCAAACGGCATGCAAATACAAAACACCCAACTCCATGAAAGGACGATGGCAAATCCATGGTATAGTAAAAGGTAAACAGTTGTCATTCTGTAACATTGATCACAATGAAATGATAACAAGTAGTATATATTAATGAGTAAAATATGAGTCCCGATCTTCCGGAAGGTAATGGAAAAGTCGATTGATGGAGATCTTGACGTTGATGATCCGAGGCTCTCGAGTAGAGCACGAAAAAACCCTGCAATCACTACACCACCACTCCGTTGGTTATCAATCTTGCTGCACACGATTGACCTCTCCAAGAAGGCTAATCCCTGCAAGTGCAATCGAGAACACAAGCAAGAACGTAGAAGACACGATCTGAAATCGCGAAGTTGGGGTTTCACAAACCATAGAAAAGCGATATTATTAATCTAAGCAAAACCCAATTGTTTATGGCTGCTACCATGGAGTATATATAGGTGGGAGGACATCAAATGGGGTGTTGGGGTCATTACCTAACCCTAACACCCGAAAATAATGGACTTAGACTTGATACAAGGACCAATGACCCAATACGGTGGTGCAACACCCTTACAGATTCTGAACTCGATTTTGTTTTGACGATTCCTGTCGAATCCTATGGAATATTGACATGGGACCAGCTCCGTTGGAAAGGTTATCCTCTCCCCTTTCCGTGTATATGTAGAACGTCCAAAACGAAGGTTGTATGTGTCTTGGGTGTCTGTTTTAGTGCGCACTGCTCCTGAACTCCGAGTTGGACACGATTTTGAGTTGGGCTCGGTTTCCATCTTCTTTGAACATATTCTCTTGTACTCCACGTCCCTAAGACTTCTTCCAAGTACTCCTTGAACCCCTCCATGGATCCTAATCATAATTAAATCATTAGGTATCAATCCATTCTCAAAAACATATGAGGAAACATATAAGAACAAGCTCACCTCTGAAATTAATTGTTGTGTGTGAACTCTATTGATTGCATCATATATGTTCAATGGAGTGTTGTTTGTATCCATAGAAGTGATGTCCTCATCATCCTCCCCTTCTTGAATTGGAGTCGTCCTCGACTCAAGTTCATCTTCTCTCATGTGTGGGTCTATATGTGCAACGCTATCAAATCCTCTTGTGTGCATCAAAGGAGGAGACCAAGGTGGTGGACAGTATAGTGCACCATCTCCATGTTATCCATCAAATAAGCATGACAATTCACTTGAACCAGGATGCCAAACAAATATACATTGTGCTATGTTTTATTCGTTCAATGATAATGTGCATGATCTTATCATGCTCCCCTTCTTTATGACAAGCCATCCTCGACTTGCTCGTATGTCCAGCAAAGAGGCTTCATTTGGGGGTAGAATGAGCGTTGTCCATATTGCACAACCGCAGTGAACAATGCTCCTCTATTAAATGTTGTCCGTGCTGCAAGAAAAAAATACTAGAAAAACTTGACAAAGAACTATTAGTGTTAGTGCATCCATTCGTTTCACCATGTTGTTGCAGCACAAAAGGAGTTTTCGCATTTGAACATATGTAAACTTTATGCACCATAAACATACCACTATGTTCATATTTGCATATAGCATGAAAAATATTTCTACTTAACAAAGGAAATTCAGATTGGGAAAATATTATCTTCTCTACGATATCTAGATCACAAAGAGTGTCAAATTCAATATCACCCAAAGTATTTAGAGAAGACAACAATTTCAGCTCATCCATTTCACATATAATTGAAATAAAATGCTTAATTTCAGCACAAGTGAGTGATAAAGTATCAAATTCATTTGATTGTTCTAGCATAGGTACAATATAATTATGACACAACTCTTTCTTAGCGCAACGATCAGCGGGAAAATCATCATGTGACAATGGTGTATAAATAAATGATTCTAATAGTTGCTCCTCGAAAATAACATGATTGGTGGAAAAAATCATAACATCCAAAAATTTCTCACCTTCTGTATTTCTAGAATGTTTTGCCTTACCATCTACAACACTGATTTCGAGTGCATTATGAGTTGATCCATCTAAAATTTCACAAGTGTTGTCGAAAGCCTCATTCTCTTTTGTATCATCTATATTATTTTCTATGTTGTCCTGCAAAACGTTAGCCACAAAAGGAGGTACAACAAGAAATTTCTCCACAAATTGATGCACTTCAGCTTTGCAGTTAGATACATTCATAAAAGTTTCTTGCATACAAATTTTCATATCCTTCCATGTTCGAGGTTTTTCTAAATCATTTAAATTGTTCCACCGAGTTAATGCACAACCTACTAATGCACTTGCAACATTTCTATTTTTTCTCCTCTCACACATATGACATTGTCAAAAAATTTATCCAACTCTATTTCCCAAGAAATATATTCATCGTAACCAAAACCATCATAAGAAGGAAGAGATGGAAGAATATAATACTTTTAGTGGAAGGAGTTGTAAAGATGGTCTGAATGCCATGTTAAACCTTGGTTGATGTTTTATTCTTAGCGAGCAACTCCATCGCCGTCTTCATCATGTCAATCATCTCAGCATATAATTCATGATTCTTGCTTTTACCTGACATTGTTAGTAGCAAACAGAAGACAACAAAAAAATATGTTATCCCTATCAACTACAAAGGATAATGGCAATGTGGAAGTGGAATCACACACTCTCAAGCGTCTTACAACACTATTACAAATGTTCTTACCGACACTACAGGTGGCAAACGGTGGCTGGTATGAAGAAACCAATGAAGCGTGGGATGATTGCAAAGGTGTATCGATTCAGCTCAAGAGTAAAGTATAGCATGGGTGAAACTTTATATGTAACAAGGATTAGCAATAATGAAATCAGATAGTAAAGTTGAATAAGTGTCCAAAGTACATGTCAAAGTTGCTTGCCTAAATGTCTTCTTAGTAGTTCAAGCTAGCAAGACATGAGACAAAACTAGATAACACAAAGAAGCCTTTTTTGTGCGGCTTTTGTATCTTGTTTTGTACTTTCCTTTTTATTTTATTTTTTTCAGAATGTGCTGCAAAAGAAGAACACAGTAAAAAGTAATCAAAGATATCTCGTGTGTCTGTCGCAGATTTTTTGCTCAATATTCCAAGGACAAATAGGCACACTTAGAGGCTCTAAATAGAAAAACTTACAACATCAAGATTGTAGATATATCTCTCCTCTTTAATTTCAATATATGTAAGAACTATTTTGGACAAGAACAATAACAGATATTGCCCCCGAAATACCGACTGTTAAGAAATTATAGGTCGAGAACAGATTCAGATCTAAAGCACTTTTGACTATGATAACTAAGTTTTCTGGAAAACCTATGAATACAAAAGTTGTATAGAACTTCTTTCGCTTTATAGAAAGTACAATATATCCAAAATCCGAGTTCCTATGGGTGAGATATGATGAAAATACCGATCTGGACAGAGATGAATCTAATCTGAACGTGATGACGTGATTCAAAAGGATGAATCAACATAATGCAAACTCAAACTAAGACCAAAAACACTTTCTAAACCAGAAATATGACTCAACCACAGACAAAACTCAACAAAACCAAACTGAAAACAAAAGTTGCAAAGGCTCAATGTGGTTTGGACAAAGTAATGAACAAATCTACTAAACTACAAGTTTTTTGGTGGACTCTAGGTATGAAAAACAAAACTAATGTAATGGATAGATGAATTACCTAACGGGCAACCTTGAAATCTGATACCAATTGATGAGTAAATGATGGGCTCAATTTCCGAAAGGTAATGGATAAGTCGATTGATGGAGATCTCGACATTGATGATCCGAGGCTCTTGAGTAGAACACAAAAAACCCCTGCAATCACTACACCACCGCTTCGTTGGTTATCAACCGTGCTGCACACGATTGAACTCGCCAAGAAGGCTAATTCCTGCAAGTGCATCCGAGAACACAAGCATGAACAAGGTAGAAGCAATCTGGATTGCTAAATTGGGGTCTCACAAACCGATGAACGACAAAACTGTGTATAACAGATTAATCTAAGGAAAACCCTATTGTTTATGGTGGCTATCATAGAGTATATATAGTTGGGAGGACGTCAAAGGGGGTGTTGGGGTCGTGACCTAACCCTAACACACGAAAATAATAGACTTAGACTCGATACAAGGCCGAATGGCCCAATACTGTGGCGCAACACCCTGACAGATTCTGAACTCGATTTTGTTTCGACGATTCCCGTCGACTCCGACAGAATTTTTACATGGGACCAGCGCCATTAGAAAGGTTATCCTCTGCCCTTTCTGTGCATATGTAGAACCTCCAAAACAGAAATTGTATGTGTCTTGGGCGTCCATTTTAGTGCGCACTACTCTTGGACTCCGAGTTGGACACGATTTTGAGTTGGGCTTGGTTTCCATCTTCTTTGAATGTATTCTCTGGTTTTCCATGTCCCTAAGACTTCCTCCAAGTACTTATTGAACCTCTCCATGGATCCTAATTACAATTAAATCATTAGGTAGCAATCTATTCTCAAAAACATATAAGGAAACATATAAGAACGAGCTCACCTCTGGAATTAATTGTTGTGTGTGAAATCTATTAATTGCATCATGTATGTTCGATGGAGTGTTGTTTGTATCCATAGAAGTGATGTCCTGATCATATACTACTACTAAAAGTACAGTTTCACATGTGCCACTTATTTTTATCAATGTATGAGCTATAGAAAAAAATAATCTCGTCAATTATGAAATTTTACCGGATTAGTGTTACATAAGGTTGCCTGAATTTTTACCGGATTTCTGTCTTTCAGACACATGCAATATAAACAGTCCCTAGTTACAATCAAACAGGAGATATTTTTCGATATTGCATAGGACACATTTTTCATGAACATAATAGACATTTTTCATGAACATAAAAACAACACATATATTACAAACAAGAAAGACCAAAACACATAGAAAACAAGAAAAAGAAAAACTACACTTAATCCTACCCTACTCGGAGGAGGTCTCCTCAACCTCCGCCGCCACCACTTCCTCCTCTGATACCTGAGTCCAAAGCTTCTGGGCGACGGTGTGCAGAAGGGGCTGGCGGCCTTCCATCCCAGCCACCTACGCGATCGTCTCATGGAGGGTGTCGAGACGAGCGGCCATAAAGCTTAACCTGAAGCGGTAGTGGCTGCCCTTCGGAGTGCATGCTGGTGTGGACAGGAAGGGTTCCAAGAACCAGACATCGACACAAGCAACTGCTTAAAATCGCGTCCTTAAAGAGATCATCGAAATCCTTAGAATCCGATGTGTGACAGGGATGTCACACTCTGTGCCTCCACGCATGAGAGGCAATAACAAAAATTTTATTGTAGACATGCATCGATGAGAACATCGGTATCCCGTTTCAGAGATTGAACCCCAAACGGATAAGTGGCCACCCGTCCTTAATGTTGATCCATGAGTATGTTCTCCATGATATTTTAGTACATTATTATTAGCCTTGGTGAAGTTTCATCACCAGATAAATCACAGCCTAAGATTATGTAAAATCGGTCACCATCGTTCTTCTTTTTGGAAAGATGATGATAACAACAGCAGTATGTAAACCGCCGACTAAAAATAAAAAAAAATGAGTGAAAGAACACAAATGAGGACAAACGTAGCCTCAACCATGCTCTCAATGGAGTCCGAACCAAGAATCATCGATTGTTGCAACACAATGAATTCTTGGCTAGACATTGAATGCCAGTTATCTCGTCGCTTTTTCAGAAAGGAGTTGTTTTTTGATACTACATAGGACGCATCGTTCATAAACAGAAAATACATTTTTCATTAATATAAAAACAACACATATATTATAAATAAGAACTACGAAAGCACATAGAAAACAAGAAAAACAAAAACTACTCCTAATACTACTCTACTCAGAGTCAGAGGAGATCTCCTCCACCTCTTTCCCCACCTCCTTCTCCGTTGCTGCCAACGCCGCCGTCGCTGCCACTACCGCCACTACCACCGCATCCTCCTCTGGCAATTGTGTAAGACCTATGTGTGCTGAATACATTGGCTTGTAGTGAATACACTTGCTTTGACGATAAAAGTTTTGAACATCACCAAAACACCTTTTTATTAAGGTCCGACTAGTTTTGGTTAGCTCTGGTGAGTTTTGTCTTTAGCTCCTGCGTGTTTTTGCTAAGCTTCGAGTTGATTTTTCTAGCTTCGGCTTTTGGGTTTACTAGTTCCGACTAGTTCTGGTTAGCCCCGGCGCTAGGTTCTACTAGCTTTTGTTAGCTCCAGCTCAAGGTCCGAGTTGCTCTGGCAAGGTCCGGAACTTGACCGCAATGCTTCTGTTTTTCATTTGCAATGTTTCGTACTTGCTTCGCATCTCTGGAACGATTGCTTAGTATTCATTGGCTAAGTCTTTGGTGCGTTATTGGTTGACATGGATGATATCGTGTTACTGTGGTTTTGCAACATGCTTATGTGAGGTTCTCACGTAAGGTGTTGTGTTCGGAACTAACTTGAGTCAAGTCGAGGACTTGGGCTTGTATGGATTGGTTGTTTATTCATGTGCAGGTGTTGCTTAAGTTCAAGACATGGCTGGTGATGGGATCCATTAGACTAGTATCAGGGAGGAGATGACGTTCCAACAACCAAATTCAGGAGAAATTGTGGTTGAGCTGATCAGGAGGTTGTGCAGCATGATTGAATCAAGAATAATGCATGTGAAGGTATCGTGGACGTCATTGGAAGATGTTTGCACGTGTGCAAGGAGTGCATGGACGTGGATACATGGTTCCGAAGCATGATGAAGAGATGTGGACATAAAAAATTGGCCGGAAAGGTCTAATCGACTAGGTTATGGACTCAGGCTGCGGCTGAGTCGGGTTTGACTCAAATATGGAATGATTTGAGTTGGTTATGAAAGGATTTCGTGTGAGTCACGAATTTGAGTTGTTTAGGAATGTGGGATACGTTCCTAGGTGTTTGGAAGTCTTAAGATTGCTTCTATCTGCGTATAGAAGAATCCTAAGCAGTTATGGAAAGTTACGATTCATGAACAGAGTAGGATTAGGTTCCTGATTTGAGTTGAGTTGGCTTTCAAGCTGGTTATATAAGCAAGGGAGCCCAGAGCTCATGTTGAACGACTTTGGGGCTGTTCCTCTTGTGTTCTATTGAATAAAATTCATAGTTTGAAGGAACTTTTGTGCCTTGTTCGTCCGACTTGTTCCAGACAAGTTTTACTCGTCGAGTTTCTGGACAGCACTACCTTTCGTCGGTGGTTTAATCATAAATCGAGTTTTACAGACCCAATTGACGTGATTCTTTTTTGGTTGTCTTCACAACTTGATTATCTATCATCTTTCAAAATTTAACGGTCATTGGATTTGTGTTCTATGATCTACACGAGTTTCTTTGCAGCGTTCCAGAACTGTTTTTTCTCGGGTAGGGCAGATTGACCTTTGTTTGATCTTTTGATCATAACGTGAGTTTTTCTCGACGGATTTGAGTGATTCTTGTTGTTTTGTCTTCGTGACTTGATTCTCTTTGATGTCTATAACTTTTGTCACGGTGAAACTGATGAGATCATGCATATTATTATTGCACCTACAAACATGACACAATGTTTATTTGTTTGGGATCCTGGCTCAAGTGAATGTGCACTCTTATTTGATGTACAAGATCAAGATGGCGCACTATGTCATCCACCACCTTGGCCTCCTCCATTCATGCATACAAGAAGATTTGATGGCGTTGCACATTTGTACCAACACATGAGAGGAGATGAACTTGAATCGAGGACGACTCCAATTCAAGAAGGGGAGGATGATGAGAACATCACTTCTATGGATACAAAGAACACTCCATTGAATATACAAGATGCAATCAATAGAGTTCATACACAACAATTAATTTCACAGGTGAGCTCGTTCTTATATGATTCCTTGTATGTTTTTGAACATAGATTGCTACCTAATGATTTAATTGTGATTAGGATCCATGGAGAGGTTCAAATAGTACTTGGAGGAAGTATTAGGGACGTGGAAGACCAGAGAATTCGTTCAAAGAAGATGGAAACCGACCCCAACTCAAAATGTGTCCAACTCGGAGTCCAGGAGCAGTACGCACTAAAACGGGCGCCCAGGACGCATACAAACTCCGTTTTGGACGCTCCACATATGCACGGAAAGGGGAGAGGATAAACTTTCCAATGGATCTTGTATCATATCAAAATTCGTTCGGAGTCATCAGGAATTGTCAAAACAATATTGAGTACAGAATCTGTCAGGGTGCTGCGCCACCGAATCGGGCCTTTGGGCCTTGTATCCCGTAAGAGTCCATTAGGGGCGCATCTAATCTTGTTTTGGTCGAAACCTAGCCTATAAATACTGCAGCCGCCGGTCATATTCGGTGGGTTTTGCTTAGATCGATAATATCGCCGTTCTACGGTTTGTGAGACCCCAACTTCGCGATTTCAGATCGTGTCTTCTACGTTCTTGCTCGTGTTCTCGGTTGCACTTGCAAGGATTAGCCTTCTTGGTGAGGTCAATCGTGTGAAGAAAGGTTGATAACCAACAGAGTGGTGGTGTAGTTATTGCAGGGGCTGTTCGTGTTCTACTCGAGAGCCTCGAATCATCAACGTCGAGATCTCCACATCAATCGACCTATCCATTACCTATCGGAAGATCGGGCCTAAACCTTACTCATCAATTGGTATCAGAGCCAGGTTCCCAAACAAATAAACATTGTGTCATGTTTGTAGGTGCAATAATAATATGCATGATCTCATCAGAAACACGTTTAGATTAGTCTCACACACGATTTCTTTAACAGATCATTTTTCTGCCGAAAGGGTTGGGGTTTAATTGTTTCCGCTGCATAAGATTTTTAAATCTACCATTCACCCCCCCTCTGGTAGCTTTTCACGTGCTCTTCGATCCTACAATTGGTATCAGAGCCACGGTGCTCTAATCTTTGTGATTTGCACGTGTTTTTGACTAATCATCATGAAGAAGTACTCCCCCAAACCTTGTCTGTTTGCTGGTATTGATTTTCAGGTTTGGAAGACACGCATGGAGGCTTTCATCCAGGCACAAGGCTTTGCAATATGGGAGAAGGTATACAAGCCTTACGAAGTGCCATCAAACGATCAAGTTACAGCTACAAATCTGAGAGATGTCGACAACAACAAGTCTCAGAACTTGATCATACAAGGATTAACTCAAAGTGAATTCGACCGTGTTGCACACCTCCGATCTGCATACGATGTGTGGAAAGCACTTTGTGACTACCACGAAGGATCCAACACGATAAAAGAGGTAAGGCAAGACATGTTCAAAAAGGAATACATGCGCTTCGAGATGCAACCCGGTGAGTCTATTGATGACCTTTTTGCTCGCTTTAATAAAATTCTCAACAACTTGCGTAGTGTCAATGTTAATTTTTCAGATGCTGAAGATACTAGGCAATTGCTAAGTGCATTAGATATGTCAATTTGGGAGATGAAAGTCACATCTATTCGTGAATCTACTGTCATGAGTTCTCTTACATTAGATGTACTCTATTCTAAACTAAAAACTCATGAAATTGACATCCTAGCACGTAAGAACCCAAATAAGTCTATTGCATTTGTTTCACAACGTGATATGTCTAGCTCCGGCCAATCATCATCTTGCAATACTCTTGCTTTGTTGTCCTCACTAACCCTGGAGCAAATCGAAGAATTTCTAGAAGAGGAGTTGGCACTCATCTCTACTAGATTCTCAAAAGCATTGCAAAACGTGAGAACTAGAAGGAGAGGAAGCTTCGGACCTCAACGCTGCTTTGAATGTGGTAAGACAGGACATTTTTGTTCAGATTGCCCTAACCTTTCGGGTCCTACTTCCCGGGATGAAAATAAAATAAGAACAAAGCACTCCTCTGCGAAAGATACAAAGAAAAAGAAGGGTTTTACAAGACGTCAATTGGTGAGCAGTTTTATCTCAGCACTCCAAGAACTTCGCTCAAGTGACGTGGACATTGGAAGTGATGAAGATGAAGATGATTTGGCAAACTTGTGCTTCATGGCGGGCAAGTCAAGATCAAGTATGGAGGAGGCAGAACACAACAGCAACAATGAAGAGGTATGTCCTACTTGCGAGGAAATGTGTGATGCTATTTCTCGTGCCACTGTTATTGTTAAGAAAAAGGACAAAAAGCATAGGGACAATGCTGTTAAAATCGAGTCACTAGATTCTGAAATTAATCATTTGAAATCCTTGATTTCTAGTTATGATTCTTGTTCCTCATGTGACTTAATATATGAACAATTGTCCTCCCTAAGAAGTGCACATACCTCCATACTTGATAAACTTGAACTTGAAATTGAAAAGAACAAAAAGCTTGCTGCACTTAATATTGGAAACTTAAAAGATGCTTCTTGTTCTACAATTGATTTGCATTGTTCTAGTTGTGATGATCTTGATAAAAAACTGCAAGATGCTATGAATGAAATTTCTATATTGAACAATGCTTTACGTTCTCATGAAGTTAAATATTGCTCCAATTGCAAACTAAAAGGAAAAACTTCATGTGCAAACTGCCTAGACTTGTCTAGGAGACTTGATGACATGAATAGGACACTAGATCGGTTTTGTAATGGGAATAAGAACCTAAACTTGCTGCTGAATTCATCCAAGTCTTGCAATGATAAAACTGGTTTAGGTTTTGATTCTCATGCTCATGCTAAGGCACATCCACCTAAAATTGTAAAGTCATTAGGAAGTGGTTTGATTCAAACAGTTCCTAAACAAAAAGAAGTGGTTTTCAAATCTGTAGGATTGTTGTCTCATTCAGTTTCGAATAAAAATATTGTTTGCTCATCTAGACATGAACACAAAGTTAAATTTCATTGTACCTAATGTGGTAGAGATGGTCATGTCATAGATTTTGGTTATAGACTAGCTAAACAACAGAAAAGGGAAAGAATGGTTGCTAGATCTCATAACTTTCATGCAAAATTTGCTGCACATATTGAACCGAATGTACAACCTGCTGTTTTGAGTAAAAAACATTCAAAGTTTACCTCTGGACCTTCTGTTTTTGCCACCGGAGCTACTGATTTTTGTGCTACACAAGTAACACCTTATAGGTCAGTAGTTAAGAATAAAAAATCTCAAATTTTGACTCATAAACCTGCTGTTTTGTCTCAACTTTCGCGTATTTTTTCTGCTGCACGTCGTGTGAATCAGTACTGGATTCCTAAATTCCTTTTGACTAACCCCAATATTGAGTCATCGACGTATTGTGCTTCTATGTAGGTTACACGTTTGAGGAAGGAGACCATTTGGATTGTAGATTCAGGTTGCTCACGCCACATGACAGGTAACAAAGATTGGTTCTCCTCCCTCTCTTTTGTGTCACGTGTAGAGAATGTTACCTTTGCCGATAATTCTTCAACTCCTATAATTGCTAAGGGTTCGGTTAGAGTAAATGATTACTACACTTTGAAGGATGTGGCACTTGTCAAATATTTGAAATACAACTTGCTTTCTGTTTCACAATTGCTAGATGAAAATCTGGAAATTATTTTCAATAAAAACTGCTGCAAAGTTGTAAGTTCAAATAGTGAGCTTATTTTTAACATGTCTCGGTTTGAAAGAGTTTTTAAAGCTGATTTTGATATGTCTTCCTCTAAGCATAGGTGTCTAGTTGATAATGATTCAAAGGACCTATATTTTTGGCATCGTAGACTTGGTCACATAGGCTTTGATCACCTAACGCGTGTTAGTGCTCTTGATCGCATACGTGGGCTGCCTAAGCTTAAAGGGGACAAAGAAATTGTGTGCTCTTCTTGTAGACATGCTAAGATGGTTGCAGGTTCATATGCTCCTCTCACAATGATCATGACAACTGAACCTTGTCAACTTTTGCACCTTGACACCGTAGGACCTTCACGTGTTCAGTCATTCGAAGGAAAATGGTATGGTCTTGTGATTGTTGATGATTATTATAGATACTCTTGGGTTTACTTTATGGCGTCTAAGATTGAAGTTTTTAGTCACTTCAGAACTTTATTTCTTAGATTATCTATTGATCACCCAGGATCATTAAAAGCAATTAGAAGTGATAACGGAATTGAATTTAAAAATCAATCTTTTGATAACTTTTGTGCTGAAAATGGAATAGATCATCAATTTTCTTAACCATATGTACCTCAACAAAACGGTGTTGTAGAAAGAAAGAACAGAACCGTAGATGAGAAGGCTAGGACTATGCTTGATGAATATCAAACTCCTAGGAAATTTTGGGCTGATGCGTTAGCAGCCGCTTGTTATGTCTCAAATCATGTTTTCTTGCGTGCTAAGCTAGGTAAAACACCATATGAGCTCCGGTTTGGACATAGTCCTAGTGTTACACACTTTCGGGTCTTTGGTTGCAAATGCTTTATTAAGAAACATGGTAATCTTGATAAATTTGAACCTAGATCCATTGATGGCATGTTTCTTGGTTATCCATCTCATACTAGAGGCTATCGTGTGCTTTTACTTGACACTAACAAAATTGTGGAGACTTGTGAAGTGACTTTTGATGAAGCTAGCCCAGGTAATAGCTCAAACATTGCAGGTCCAGATCCATATCCGCAGGGGGGAGCATTTTCATTGAAGATGAGGAAGAATTGGAGCTGCTGCCCGAAAATTCAGTAGCTAAAGATTTGGTTCAGCTCCGGATGTTAATTCTCAACCAGCACCGATAATCATCAATGCTGATTCAAATCATCCTCAAGTCACAAGCTCATCGATTTGTGATGAACATGAAGAAGAAGAAGCTTGTGAGAAATCTGTTCCCCTACGGTTTTACAAAGATCACCCCCCACAACAGATGATTGGAAGCTTGCACGAACGAGTCACACGGTCCAGGTTTTGCGATCCAAACTCTTATGCTCATTCTGCTTTTGTTGCTTCTTTTGAACCCAAATATATATCATACGGACTCACTAATGAATCTTGGATTATTGCCATGCAAGAAGAGTTAGACAATTTTGAAAGAAATAATGTTTGGAAACTTGTACCTCCACCTCAAGGTCACACTTTAATTGGAACTAAATGGGTATTTAAAAATAAACAAAGTGAGGATGGGGTTGTGGTTAGGAATAAGGCTAGGTTGGTTGCTCAAGGTTTCACTCAAGTTGAAGGTCTAGATTTTGATGAAACTTTTGCTCCCATTGCTAGATTAGAAGCCATAATAATTTTGTTAGCCTTTGCTTCATCTAAAGGTTTCAAGCTATATCAAATGGATGTTAAAAGTGCTTTTTTAAATGGCTACATAGATGAGGAGGTTTATGTCGAGCAACCACCAGGTTTTGAAAATCCAGATTTTCCTAATCATGTT
Organism: Tuctoria greenei; assembly: GCA_036927565.1. Lineage (NCBI taxonomy): Eukaryota > Viridiplantae > Streptophyta > Magnoliopsida > Poales > Poaceae > Tuctoria > Tuctoria greenei. The sequence continues at coordinate 153,428,443 of JAYESD010000007.1, forward strand.
TACAAACAATCCAAAGCCTTGTACGGTCTCAAACAAGCCCATAGAGCATGGTATGATAGGTTAAAAACATTCTTACTTGAAAAAGGGTTTACCATGGACAAGGTTGATAAAACTCTTTTTGTGCTTAAGCATGGCAATGACTCATTATTCGTTCAAGTGTATGTGGATGATATTGTCTTTGGTTGTGCTTCTCATGATCTTGTGTCCAAGTTTTCAGCAATGATGAGTTCTGAATTTGAAATGAGTATGATGGGTGAACTCACTTACTTTTTGTTGCTGCATATCAAGCAAACCAAGAAGGGTACCTTTGTGCATCAAACGAAGTATACAAAAGATCTCCTAAGGTGCTTCAAAATGGACAAAAGCAATCCTCTTCGAACACTAATGGGAACAGCAACAACACTTGGACTTGATGAAGATGGTGAACCCATGGATCAAAAAGAATATAGAAGCATGATCGGATCACTTTTGTACCTCACGGCATCAAGATCAGACATACAATTCAGCGTATGTCTTTGTGCACGGTTTCAAGCCTCCCCACGTGCTTCACATCATCAAGCCATCAAAAGGATTCTCAGGTACTTACATGGAACTCAAGAATTTGGAATTTTTCTTCCTTCTTCCTCAACCGTTACTTTGAAAGCTTTTTCGGATGCTAATTTTGGGGGTTGTAGGATTGATAGGAAAAGTACTTCTGGTGCTTGTCATTTTCTTGGTAATTCTCTTGTTGCTTGGTCCTCTAAAAAACAAAATTCAATTGCACAATCCACAGCTGAATCTGAATATGTAGCTGCTGCTAGTGCTTGCTCACAAATTCTTTGGATTGTTCAAACACTTAAAGATTATGGGGTTGATCTAGATAGTGTTCCACTGTTCTGTGATAACACTAGTGCCATTTGCATTGCTAAAAACCCCGTGCAATATTCTAGAACTAAGCACATTGACATTATGTATCACTTTCTTCGAGATAATGTTGAAAACGGAAACATTGTGCTTCACAATGTAGATACCGAACAACAATTGGCTGACATTTTTACAAAACCTTTGGATTTCACTCGTTTTTGGTACATTCGTAGTGAAATAGGGGTTATGCATCCTCATGGCTTAAATTCAGGGGGAGTTTTGAAACTTGGGAAGTCTATGTGTGAATCTGAAATTAAAATAATATGAGCATAGTATTTCATACATATATGACTTTGTGAATCCTTTTACATGCTGAAAGTTCTTACTACATTACTCGTGTTATATATTTTGTAGTTTTTGCCATGTCTAGTAATTGGAATAATTACTTACACTAAAACTGGTCATGGTCAAACTTTCTTCCTGTTTTGAACTTGTTACATGTTCACAAGTGCTTTTAATCATTAAGAATTAATCAAGTAATCAACTCACATGTTGAGTTTTTATGAACAAATATAAATTGAGAAAAGATCAAGAGAATATGCATGCATCGCACTTCTTCTTTTGAGATGGCTTATCATTGCACTTAGATATGAACTTGGAAGAAGTTGTGTATGACTAAAACCTTGTCCTTAAGCTTCTGATTGTCAAATGACATAGGCTTGGCTTTGTTGGTTAGAATAAGGCAGATGCGCATATAATCTCTTGCAAATATCATATAATCTAAACTTATGCATAGAAAAATAATGAAATGCAGCAACTAGTGTCATGATTTCAGGTTTTGAAATAGTTAAGTTTGTGAGATCATGACTTACTTAAATTGAAAATTACATTTGATCTCTAGCATGGCTTACAGTACTTTATGTATTTCATTGATGTGTTAATGTAAGGTACTTGATAGTATGACTTGGATGAGCTTTGTTTATATGTATATGTTATAATATGCTCATAACAACTAAAAGGGGAGAGATAATTTGTTTATATGCTCATGACTTGCTGAATACATTGTCAAAGGGGGAGAGATAAGCATGAAGAGAAAGACGATATGTGCATAAGGAGAGATGATAAAGGGGGAGAGGTATGTGAATTTTGAACTTTTGCTTTTCTTCTCATTTTATTTCTGATTTACAAAAAGGGGAGAAATTGTCTTCAAAACTTTTAATGAGAATAGGCCAATGTTCGGATTTTAAGTGGTGTTGCCAATGCATTCATCAAGGGGGAGATTGTAAGACCTATGTGTGCTGAATACATTGGCTTGAAGTGAATACACTTGCTTTGATGATAAAAGTTTTGAATATCACCAAAACACCTTTTTATTAAGGTCCGACTAGTTTTGGTTAGCTCCGGTGAGTTTTGTCTTTAGCTCCGGCGTGTTTTTTCTAAGCTCCGAGTTGATTTCTCTAGCTCTGGCTTTTGGGTTTACTAGTTCTGACTAGTTCTGGTTAGCCCCAGCGCTAGGTTCTACTAGCTTTTGTTAGCTCCGGCTCAAGGTCTGGGTTGCTCTGGCAAGGTCCGGAACTTGACCGCAATTCTTCTGTTTTTCATTTGCAATGTTTCGTACTTGCTTTACATCTCTGGAAAGATTTCTTAGTATTCATTTGCTATGTCTTTGGTGCGTTATTGACATGGATGATATCGTGTTGCTGTAGTTTTGCAACATGCTTATGTGAGGTTCTCACGTAAGGTGTTGTGTTCGGAACTAACTTGAGTCAAGTCGAGGACTTGGGCCCGTATGGATTGCTTGTTTATTCATGTGCAGGTGTTGCTTGAGTTCAAGACATGGCTGGTGATGGGATCCATTGGACTAGTCTCAGGGAGGAGATGAGGTTCCAACAACCAAATTCAGGAGGAATTGTGGTTGTGCTGATCAGGAGGTTGCGCAGCATGATTAAATCAAGAATAATGCATGTGAAGGTATCATGGACATCATTGGAAGATGTTTGCACGTGTGCAAGGAGTGCATGGACGTGGCTACATGGTTCCGACGCATGATGAAGAGATGTGGACGTAAATAATTGTTCGGAAAGGTCCAATCGGCTAGGTTATGGACTCAGGCTGCGGCTGAGTCGGGTTTGACTCAAATATGAAAATATTTGAGTTGGTTATGAAAGAATTTCGTGTGGGTCACGAATTTGAGTTGTTTAGGAATGTGGGATACATTCCTAAGGTGTTTGTAAGTCTTAAGATTGCTTCTATCCGCGTATAGAAGAATCCTAAGCAGTTATGGAAAGTTACGATTCGTGAACAGAGTAGGATTAGGTTACTGATTTGAGTTGAGTTGGCTTTCAAGCTGGTTATATAAGCAAGGGAGCCCAGAGCTCGTGGTGCACGACTTTGGGGCTGTTCCTCTTGTGTTCTATTGAATAAAATTCGTAGTTTGAAGGAACTTTTGTGCCTTGTTCATCCAACTTGTTCCCGAGAAGTTTTACTCGTCGAGTTTCTGGATAGCACTACCTTTCGTTGGTGGTTTTATCATAACTCGATTTTTACAGATCCAATTGACATGATTCTTTTTGGGTTGCCTTCAAAACTTGATTATCTATCATCTGTCAAAATTTCACGGTCATTGGATTTGTGGTCTATGATCTACACGAGTTTCTTTGCAGCGTTCCAAAACTGTTTTTTTCTTGTGTAGGGCAGATTGACCTTTGTTTGATCTTTTGATCATAACCTGAGTTTTTCTCGACGGCTTTGAGTGATTCTTGTTGTGTTTTCTTCGTGAATTGATTCTCTCTGATATCTATCACTTTTTTCACGGTGAAATACATTTATATTAGTCTCACACACGATTTCTTTAACAGATCGTTTTTCTGCCGAAGGTGTTGGGGCTTAATTGTTTCTGCTGCGTAAGATTTTTAAATCTACCATTCACCCCCCCTCTGGTAGCTTTTCACGTGCTCTTCGTTCCTACAAATTGAGTTCGAAGCATCCGGGCAACGACCTACAGAAGTTTCTGTCGGCCCTCCACCCCAGCTACCTCCTTGATCGTCTCGTGGAGGACGTGGAGACGACCGGCCACAATGCTTAACCCAGAGCAGTAGTGGCCAGCGGTGTCCATGCTGGTGTAGACGGGATGTTTCCTAAAACCCAGACGGTCAAACGAGCGAGATGTATCGGGAAATAAATCCCACGCCAATTTTGTCAAGCGTTTCTGCGCGCTCGGCGGCGGCGGGCAGGTGCTCGGTTGCCTCCTTCAAGCGTATCCTGAACCCAAATGAGATGAGGAGGTGTAGGCGCAGTGGGCGCAGAAGGGGACGGAGGAGGTGCGGGCGCCGCCTCCAATTCCAATGGCATTGGTGGCGACGGAAACGGAGAAGGAGGTTCGAAGGACGTCGATGGCTTGGAGCGCTTCGGTGCGGGGCTATCCATTTGTGCTGCGACGGAGGTGCGGAGAGAGTGAGAGGTGGTCGACGGTGGTGCGATAGAGAAGCAAGAGGTGAAGTTTGGAGGCTACGATCAAATAGAGAGGTGCGGTAGAGAAGCAAGAGGACAGTGTGCCTTTATAGCGAGTCATTGTCTAAGTGCGAGAGTGGAGATGATCGAACACTTTGAAAACTGTGCTTTAAAACAGGTGGGTGGGTCGGAGTTACTCCAAACCGCGGTTTGCCTCTTCTAGGTTATCGCAACGGCTCAACGCGTCCTATATCGGCTTCACGGGCTGTTTTTTAATTTGACACGCAAAGGGTCCAGTGTATCAATGGCGCACCTGGCATACTTTGTATGTCCGTCCTGCGGTGTTTCAGTTTTTCAGTTTCAGTTTTTAAGTTTGACATGCAAAGGGCCCATGATATGCAATGTTCTAGTTTTTTTTTTGTTTGTCACGCAAAAGACCTCCATCATGTTTCATGAGGTTACATGTTTTCTCTTTTTATTGAAAGATAATCATACATTCTTGAAATATCATCACAAAACACAAGAAAAAACTACAAGCGCACACAAGAAAAGAAAAACAACAAAAGGAAACCTAAATCCTCCTCCTCCTCCTCCTTGGAGACAACACATCATGGAACTTAGAGCACATTCAATTTGTAACTAAATCATTCATTTGTCCAAAAAATAATAAAATCCTTCCTTATGAATTGTCATTCCTGAGGAACACAATGAACACACCCTCGATCATGTTTTTCAGTTTGACACGCAAAAGTCCTCGATCATGCATGTTTGATGATGTTAGTTGTTTTCTCTTTCTGTTGAAAGATCGTCATATAATTATTGCTTGAGGCTCGTTGATCATATGTTTGGGGCGTAGCATGCAGCGTAGCATGCGTAGACAACTAACATACATGTGAGAGAGACGTCGACGATCATGTATGATGATGTTACGCATGTTATCTCTCTTTTTTTCAAAGATCGTCATGTTTGAGGCTCATTGATTATGTTTGGGGCGTAGCAAGTATGGACATGTAACATGCACTTGAAAGACATTGCGGTCATGTTTGATGACGACATTACGTGTTTTCTCTTTTTATTGAAAGATCGTCATATATATAGTTTGAGGCTCGTTGATCATGTTTGGAGCATAGCACATGCATAACAACTAACATGCACGTCAAAATAATGGTGGACCTAGGATTTATCTGAAGGGTGTGCGCTTTGAAAAATATATACAACTTGATAATAATTTAATAAAAAATATAAAGTTTATAATTCGATACAAATGTAGTGAATAACGTCATAAATATGATAATTTTCATGACTCGGATTGTGCAATCATTTTTTTATCACCGTGTTAATTGTCCAAATGTTATTCAAGTTTTCCATCACGACATTAGCTAGAATGATTTGTTATTGTTTTGCTTATATAAGGGAATACAATAAATGTTAGATATATAAACAAAATCCTTGTTGTGTTGAATATGTATTGATCAGAAGAATTCATTTGCGATAGCTACAAGAAGCAGATTAAATTTGTTGGCTACCTTGTTTAAGAGAACGCATGAGTATATTCAAATAAGGCACATTAATTGAGAACAAATAATATTACGTGCTTGAGTTTAGAAAATATTTTAGTTCAAGGGAAAATTAGTGTCTCGCTCCTGGTTTGAAATATTTGTCACCGATTAGTTCAAAAATGAACTATCTGGTGAGAAATATTTCGAACAAGATAGAGTATTAATTAAACAATAAATACTATAGAAACTAAATAAATTTCTTGATGAGTGAATAAAATCTAGAGTCTAGGCAAAGGCCTTATCCATTCTATTCTTTATTGTTGTAGTTTTGTTCGTTCTTATCCTTGGCTCATTGTCTCTCTTTTCTAACGTGTGCTCCATCAAGAGCACTTGTTTCCTCAAGCTCAGTCTGCATAATCAATTCATCTTCAAGATGCACTCACGAACTCAATCATTCGTGTCATGGTCATACTCAAGTCGCGATATCAAGGGCCATCTTCCGTTTCCAAGCATGGAGTTCATGGCAGGTGAGGTTGTAGCCCTCTTTGCATGGTGGCAGTTTTTTCGAACGAGGGTCATAAAGCCATAGGCAAGTCTCAACACCGCTTATTATTGTTGCATTATCCGTGTTAGTGCTAATCCTGACTTGTTGGGCTAATGAACACCAGATGAGTTCAGGTTGTGTTCGTGAGTTTGTGCACACAAGAGTGGTCTAGTGCTGACTATTAGTTGGCGCATCAGAAGAGCTTGTTTGGCTCATGGACAAGGAAAATACATTGTATGTAGTACAAAGTATGTTGGTTGGCTTTACCATTCATACGCGAAGATGCGGCCAGGTAGTTGCTCTTGCATGTGTATGCTAATTATGTGAGTGTTTGGCCGGGTCATGTGGTTAGTACACAATGCATCCTAAACCCGGTGTTGAGGTCGTGTATATGCGTACACTAGTGGCATGCATGTGCAAAGTGCTCAGTCAATTGCATTTTGTTTGACGTCGAAGTTGGATTAGATAGGATCATCCATTTCTTTATGTATTGGATCATCCAAATTAATGTTTGGCTGGATGGTGTTTTTCTTTCCTCTGTTTATAGTTCGCTCACTCGTTCATCGTTAGTTCTAACAGTCAGTCGGCTTTTTCCATACATGGATCGCTTCACACTTTTAAATGACATTCATCGATTGTTCGATTGTTGTGTTGTGCCCGTGCGTGCTGCAAGATTCGGGGCGTTGGCATACGTGGCAATCATCAAGGCAGGGTGGCACAGTCACGAGAACCGTGCAGTGCACCATTGGCTGTATGGCTGTAACATTCACATCGTGAACTTACGAGGTAACCATCTGGGCATGGTCGCACAAAGACAGTTGTGCGGCCCTGCCGTAGAGAATTTTATTCCCGCACCAAGGGGTTAGACCATCCGCAGTGGTTCACGATAAAGCTTACTGGACTGTAAATATAGAGTACATTATTAGAAGTATAGAGTAAGTGTCCAAGTGAAATGCTCGAAGTATAGGAGGATATAGTAAGTTTTAGAGGAAGCCACTGCGGATGGTCAAACAAAGGCAGGGCTCTGGGCCTAGGCGGGAGGGGTGACCGCCTAGGGCCAGGCTGAGGAGGGGCCCACGATGTCAGCTATTAAAGAGAAAAGAAATAAAAGTATTTAGTATTTGCATCATCCGTATGCGATGTACATTTACACGGTCTAGCTTTTTATTTTCGTAATTTTTTGAAATACAATACTACGTCCTAATGTGTTTAATATTTATTAGAGATAATATTGCTAATGTGTTAATTTTCCATATGCAATGTTTTTTGATAAAAGGAGGAGTTTTTCATTAATGCATACTGTAGGACTCATTGTTCAAGAACATAAAAGACATTTTTCATTAACATAAAAACAACACATATATTACAATCAAGAAGAAAACACACATAGAAAACAAAAGAAAAAACTACTACTAATCCTACTCGACTCAGAGGAGGACTTGTCCACCTCCACCGCCGCTGCCTCCGCATCTGCTGGTGGCGCCTCCACATCCAGTTGTGGTGCCTCTGCCTCCGCTGCCGCTTCAGCCGGCGGCGCCTTCGCCTCCGCCGCACCCGCTGGAGGCACCTTCTCCAACACTAGACCGAACTTCTGGCACGCGGCGTTCACCGGTTGCTCGAGAAACTCCACCCCAGACTCCTCACCGATCGTCTCGTAGAGGAAGTTGAGATGAGAGGCCACGAAGCCTAACCAGCTGGTGGAGTCCATGCTGGTGTTGTGGGGAAGGATCCCAAGTCCCAGACGGTGACAGGAGCAAGATGTATTCTCAAATACATCCCACGCCATTGCATTGAGCGTGCTTTCTTGCACGTTGATGGCAGGCAACTGGTGACCTACTTAAGCTGGTCCTCGAGTTTGGTGATGCGGTCCTCGAAGAGGCGAACAGTCTCATCATAGTCTGTCAGAGGAGGTGCGAGCGTCGCGGGCAGAGACAGAGGCGGAGGAGGTGCGGGCGCCGCCTCTAGTTTCACAGGCATTGGCGGCAACGGAAATGAAGGAGGTTCGGAGGACGTCGATGGTCTGGAGCGATTCGGTGCGGGACTACCCATTTGTGCAGTGACAGAGGTGCGGAGAAAGAGCGATAGGTGGTCGACGGTGGTGCGGCGAAGAAGCAAGAGGAGATGTTTGGAGGCTAATATCGATGGCGAGGTGCGGCGGCGAAGAAAAGGACAGTGTCCCTTTATGGGTCGTCGCCTCAGCGCGCGAGTGGAGATGAGCAGGCGCCTCAAAAATTGTGCTTTTGAATCGATGGTTAGAGTCACTCCAAACCGCGGTTTTGCCTCCTCTCGGTTATCTCAACGGCTCGACACGTCCCATCGGCCAGTTTTTTAATTTGACATGCAAAGGGGCAAGGGTGTAACACCCGGTTCCGAATATGGACCAAGCGTAACGCATATGTGTGCCCAGGAAGTTCATCACACATATAAGATTGCATCACAAACGATATACAGAATTTAACCACGTCTTAACTAATAAATAAGTACTTTATTACAATGATCCAATAGTTCACGAATGATAAAATTCTAAATAATTGCAGCGGAAAATAAACTAAACAGCACGACTCCAATCCACAGGCAATTGATGGCGGTACGCAACCTAGTACTCCACGTGATCCTCAGGGTACTCCCAATTGTCTCCAGTAGCTGTTGGGGGGGAGTGCAAGGGTGAGTACATGTCGTACTCAGCAAGTGTGGAAATATGACATGTGGCTGATTCAAATGACGACAATAATAATGGCTAAGTGCTGAAAAGAACAGTAAAACCATTTGAAAAAGCAATGTATCATATTTATGTGAAGTAAACCCATCATAAACCATGTAACCATCATAATACCAGTCCATAATTTACCATTGCCAATAACCATAATCAATGTCATAAACCATGATTCCATATCATAACCATAACCATAACCATAACCATAATATCAACCATAACCATTACCAAACCATAACCATTCCAATAACCATCCCATTACCAAATTCCCTCTAATCATGTAGGTCATCCAGGCGCTCATATCCGGGAGCTCGGCTATCATGATAGTTTTAATACTCTGCAGAGTTTGTACCACTTTACCCACGTGTTTGTGATTTCGTCACCCGTCGGCGACTAAAGAACCTCCCTTATACCAATTACACTTCCTTTGGTGTATGGGCAAGAGATCACAAAATAGCCTTTACAAAGGGATTACTAGCCTATTTAGACCCCACTGAGGTTTCACCGGTGGCGATGCCTCCAACTGAACACATCTTCAACCAAGGGCCCCCTCTTGAGCCATTCGGATCCCAGGGTAGTCCCACCCTTCATCAAAAAACCCAATCCGACTACCCCTTCCCCGAGCATCCACAATGGTCCAAACAGCACTAGCAAAGCCCTAATTAATCAGCTACGCCGCACCCATACTTGGCCTCGTGGTGGCACTGTAGTCCTGGCTTATTCTCGCATGAACCGGTCCTTAGATCTAAAGCAAGCAAACCACCATAACATCCAACCCATCCACATGCCAGGCTTGCTTAGATCACCCATTACCAAACCGTATCAACCAGTTCACATTAACCAGAATATCATTAATACATAATTAAATATGTAGTGTTGGTTTTTCCATCCCAATTAATTAAGCGAAGCAAAAAGGTAAAACCCTTCCCGACACTCTACCATATATTCCAGGTGACAAGGGTGGTTAAACAAAGCTAGTAAACTTCCTACCATAGGATTCCCATCAAATTGACACAAGCATGCAGTTTTCAAACAAAACATTTATTTTAAAACAGGATCAATATGCTTCAAGGACACTTGCCTTGCTCCGGCGGATAGGGTTGCTCAAGCGCTTTGAAATCTTGATTCTGAAAATCCTCGTACACGATCTCTTGAGCACTTCCCTCTACTCGTGATTACACATACAAAAATATACATACAAATCAACACAATGCATACATACTAATCAACATGCGATGACATGCATGCAGGCAGAGTACAATAATTGATTAACTACGGTTGTTTATTAATTAGATGCAACTAGTTCATACGTGTCCATATAAGTTTACGGGGGTTTTAACGAGAATTAATGCTGCTGAAAATAAAATTATGGTGCAACTAAAATCAATTTATGTCTATTAGATCTAATGCGTCGCTAAAATTCGCATCGGAAAAACGAATCCTACTGTAGATGCGATGGCTTCGAAGATCGAGGGACGAAGGTAACGCGTAGACGAAGTGGATGGCGCAGCAGTCCCTCGACGGTACGACGACGGCGACACGATGGCGACGATTATCTCTGGCGGACGGCGGTACCCTCCTCTTTTTCTTCCTCTTCTTCCCCTCTTTTTTCTTCCTTTTCTTCCCCTGGCGGCTAGGGTTTTCCCCTTTTTCCCTGGCTGCGGCGTTGCGGTTCTGGTGTCGAGAAGACGCTGCCAGGACATCGGTCCTTTTATAGGCGGGGGGGGGGGGGGGGGGGGCACGGGACGCTCGTCCAGATCGGAGGAGTCTCGATCGAGTTGGACTCGATCGCTTTCCATCTGTGGATATTTTCTTTATTTTATTATGTTTCCTTTTTTTTGTTGCATGCGGTGTCCAGTCGGGGTCGGGCGAGCGCGGTCGCGTCGGGGCTGGGATTCGCGGCGGTAGGCGCGTACGGGTGAGCGGGGTGGGGCCCGGTATTCTGCGGGAGGGAGGCGGGGGTCCCGCGCGGTATTCGGCGCGCGAGGCGGAATCGGGGCGGGGCCTGTTCCGCGGGAGGGGGCGTGGGATTCGGCGGGAATCAGGCGGTGGGCGTGCGGTACGGCAGGGCATTGGGGCACGTGCGGGGATGGGCGCTGGGGCCGGGACGGGTCGTGGGAGGCGGCGTCCGTGCGGGTGGGCGCGTGCGCGCTGCGCTAGGGCGGGGCCCAGTGGGGCGGCAGGTCGTGGGACCGGGGACGGCGGCGCGGCTGTCGCTGGCTGGGCCGGTCGGCGGCCTGGCCAGCGGTTGTTTTGCTTTTCTTTTTTTTTCTTTTTTTTTACTATATTATTTATTTATTTATATATTTTAAACTTTATATTATATATATATATTATATTATTATTTATGTTTTATTATTTTATTTATCATATTTACTTTATTTATTTACTTTTTATATATATTTCTTATTATTATAATTTTTATACTTATTCCCTATTACAAGTTTTATTATTTTTTATTTCTTCTTTTATTACACATATATGTATGGTTTATCATTTTTCTTCTATTCTAGTAATAGTTAATTCATGAACATGTATGCAATGCATGATGCGAAAATTGAGGGTGTTACAAACCTACCCCCCTTAAAGTGAATCTCGCCCTCGAGATTCGATTGCGTGGAGAAAAGGTGAGGGAATTCTGCCTTCAGGTCTTCTGCACGTTCCCACGTAGCTTCGGCTTCCGTATGGTGCTTCCATTGCACTTTGCACCAACGGATCCTCTTATTCCTTGTGAATCCAAAACAAGTCCAGTTGCTTAATACTGATTATCCAAACTTCCAAAAGCTTGTGACAAGGCTATTGTGGTTGAGAACAAGATTCGTGAGATGGAGCAGGACAACAAGAGGAAGATGCCACATCATGGACCACAGCAAGGAAGCAATGTTCGCCCCCGCTATGCACCACCTATTGCACCACACTACAACCCATCTTCTCCTGCATACCGTGCTGCTTACCCGCCCCGCCCAAATCAGCCACCGCAGCAACGCCCCGCCATGCAAGCGCCTCGCTATCCTGTGCCACCTGCGCCGCGTCCTAACATGGCGGCAAACGCCCAAAACCAGTTGCGCCCAAACCTCCCTAATGCTACGGGTGGTAAGACATGCTATGTGTGTGGAGAACCCGGACACTTTGCAAGTCAATGCCCTAGGAGAAACTATGGACCTATGAACAATGCACCAAGGCCAAATAACCCGCGACCAAATGGAGGAGCACCGCAAGGCAACCGTGGACAGCAGAATTTTGCTCGTGGCAATGTGAATCATGTCTCTACTGAGGAAGCCCAGCAAGCTGATGACGTCGTGATTGGTATGTTTCTCGCCAACTCTAACCCCGCGACTGTTTTATTTGATTCGGGAGCATCTCATTCATTCATCTCGTCAAAGTATGTTGCCAAGTACAATTTGCCTATATCTCATATGAAGCAAACTACCCTAGTAAGTTCTCCTGGCGTAGAGATGAGGACAAATATAGTATGTCCGAAGTAAGCATTAAAATAAGGGGGGTAGACTTTCTCGCAAACCTCATAGTATTGGACTCCCAAGGAATAGACATAATACTTGGAATGGACTGGCTGAGCAAGTATAATGGAGCCATTCAATGTGCTGAGAGGATTGTACAGTTGACGAGTGAACATGGTACACGCATCGAAGTTGAGGCAGCCCAACCTGCAAGAGAGAAAGCGATGCTGAATCATGTGGAAGAAGTGACATTGGAAAGCATTCCGATCGTTCGCGAGTACTCGGATGTGTTTCCAGATGAGTTGCCAGGTATGCCACCTGATCGTGACATAGAATTCGCCATTGAGTTGGTACTCGGAACTGCACCTATAGCTAAGAGGCCGTATAGGATGCCTCCTAAGGAATTAGCAGAGCTCAAGAAGCAAATTCAAGAGCAGCTAGAGAAGGGTTTTATACGCCCAAGCTCATCCCCGTGGGGAGCCCCAGTGCTCTTCGTAGATAAAAAGGATGGAACCCAGAGGATGTGTGTGGACTATAGGTCTCTCAACGAAGTGACAATTAAGAACAAGTACTCACTGCCCCGTATAGAGGATTTGTTCGACCAAATGAAGGGTGCCTGTATCTTTTCCAAAATCGACTTGCGGTCAGGATACTTCCAAATGAAGATTAGACCATCGAATATACCCAAGACAGCATTTCGGACACGATATGGATCTTATGAGTACACCGTCGTGTCATTTGGATTGACGAATGCGCATGCGTACTTTATGTATCTCATGAATAAGGTCTTCATGGAATATCTGGATAAGTTCGTTGTAGTGTTCGATGATATTATGATCACCTCGAAGGATGAGAAGGAACACAAGGAACACTTGAGGCTTACGCTGCAGAAATTGAGGGAGCATCAATTGTATGTCAAGTTCAGTAAATGTCAATTTTGGTTATGGGAAGTTTCTTTCTTAGGCCATATTATTTCCGGAGGAGGAGTATCAGTTGACCCAGGGAAGGTGAGAGATGTGCTTAAGTGGGAACCACCACAGAATGTCAAGGAAATTCGGAGTTTCCTTGGAATGGCTGGATATTACCGCCGATTCATCAAGTATTTATCCAAAATAGACAAGCCTATGACCGAATTACTCATGAAAGGGAAGGCATTCCGATGTACTCAAGCTTGTCAGGATAGATTTGAGGAGTTAAAGAAGAGGTTGACAACCGCGCCGGTGTTAGTATTACCGGACGTGAGCAAGAGTTTTGATATATATTGTGATGCATCAAGACAAGGATTAGGATGTGTGCTCATGCAAGAAGGCCAAGTGGTAGCTTATGCATCGAGGCAACTAAATAAACATGAGTTGAATTATCCTACACACGACCTTGAACTCGCAGCCATGGTACACGCCTTGAAGATATGGAGACACTATGTTTTTGGTCACCGATGTGAGATTTATACGGATCACAAGAGTCTCAAGTACATATTTACGCAAACGGATCTGAATCTGAGGCAACGCCGATGGTTGGAACTCATCAAGGATTATGACGTGGGAATCAACTATCACCCAGGGAAGGCCAATGTAGTGGCCGATGCTTTGAGCCGAAAAGGAGTAAGTCATCAACTCACAGTACGAGAGCTGCCATCCGAGTTATGCAAGGAGTTTGAACAGTTTAACCTTGGATTCATAAATGAGATGGGAACGTTGGAAGTCAACCCAACAGTTGCAGGTCAGGATTGTGAGTTTAATAGCGATAATGCGGAGTCCTAGGCCGTGTCTACCGTCAACTTTGCCTGTGGTGTTATTGGAGCTGCGCTATCCCTTTTGCTTAGTTTGCTTAGTTGTTTAATTAGTTTATTTCCACTGCATTAGTTGAACTTGTCATTAATTTTCATTAGAGTTTGTATTCGAGGATATAATGAATTATGTAATAAGAGTACTTATTTAATAATTTGAGTTGTGGTAATTATCTGTTTATCATTTGTGAATCACTCGTGTATGTGTGTTGAACATCCTGGGCACACATATGCGTTAGCTTGGTTCATTTTTCGGAACCGGGCGTCACAAAGGGTACGCAACAGCCCACCTGGCATACTTTGTAGGTCCGTCCCGCGGTGTTCATAACATTTCGTACGAACGATTTCAAAGAGGTGCGGAAGATTGACATGAACACGCGTGGCAATGGACCGAGTGTCCATTTCTTTTTTTCTAAGGATCCGACTGTTGCTGACCGAGATTCCATATTGATCGGATGATAATTGTCATGATCATATATATGATGGTGGACATTAATATAATGCATGCGAAAAAGCTCGCGATCAAGCATGTTTGATCACGTGTTGAGGATTTTTGTGCCCCCTTGTTGAGGATCATGTTAATTTAATGACGTTGATGGTCAGATGTGGTGTACGTGTTTTCACAAGTGTGTTCATTTGTTCCTAAAATTAGAGCACATAGTGGCTAGCACCTAAGGCTGTCATTTCTTCAAAAGACGAGTACAGCGCATGCATGTAGAAAAATAATATATACATGGCAGCATGCGATCAGTTAATTTGATGAACCACGTACATAGTGAGAGCTGTTTGCTTATTAGATGGTAGTACACATTCTATCCTCATACCCTCGAGGGAACATCCTTCCTCTGCAACATAGTTTGTTATCTCGATTGATGACATGATAATCTTCTTCATTAGTGTTGTAGATAAACTGCCATTTAGGTTGAGAGTATACACATGCATGGTACAGAATACGATATATATATATATATATATATATATATATATATATATATATAGGAAATATTCTATTCTTGGAATACATGTTTGGAGCATAGCACGCATATGGACATCTAACATCCAAGTGAAATACCTCGATCATGTTTGATGACATTACATGTTTTCTCTTTTTTTAGAGAGGTTGTCTTGTTTGAGGGTCGTTGGTCATGTTTGAGGCG
Organism: Tuctoria greenei; assembly: GCA_036927565.1. Classification (NCBI taxonomy): domain Eukaryota; kingdom Viridiplantae; phylum Streptophyta; class Magnoliopsida; order Poales; family Poaceae; genus Tuctoria; species Tuctoria greenei. The sequence goes on from JAYESD010000007.1 coordinate 153,443,893, forward strand.
TAGGCCGAACCGATGGCGCGTGGTGACAAACTTTTGGCTTGCGGTTTGCAGCCTCATAGTGGAACGCGGAGGCAGGGCACGGCACGCGGTGGTGTGTGTGGAGCTCGGGGCGGCACCGCTCGAAGCTCGCAGAGGCAGCGCTGCCGCCAGCTTACCAGGCGGAATTGAGGAAGGGTGAAGTAAGTTTCTTACTTATTCGAAATCATTAATTTTTTCTCCCTCCATCTCCCAAATTATTTGTTGCTCTTTAATTAATTAGTTCATTTTAGAACTAAAATGAGTGACAAGTAATTTGGGATGGAGGGACTAGTTGTAATTCCGTAATTGTAAGGACCATGTTAATTTGTAATTGCTTAACCTATAAAATTAATAGTTAATGATTAACTGCAAAATAAGTAACTAATGACAGTAATTATTACCTTCTAATGATTTGTTGCCTAAAATTTTCTCGAATTTCAGACACATGACAAATAGACACCAACTAATTCTTCCATCACAAAAAATATATTCTTTTTTTGAACAATCATCACAGAAACTGCTAAAACATTAACTTAAATGCCAAGACAGTGGTGATGAAATCCTTTGTCCTGCTGTTATTACTACAGATGGCATGTGGACCCGAAAGCGGTGGGGTACACATGTGATATGAACCCAAGATAGTGTTTCCTCAAGAAAAAATAATTTTATGAGAGATTGAGCGCACAAGCAAAAAAGCTAGAACTTGAGCGCTGCACCTGCGAATTCCATGCCAGGATGATCGAAGGCACCCGATCCGCAAACTCGGTGGTTAGATCAGTAGTCGTCGGAGAGCAGCTTGCAACCGACCTCGAAGGAGACAAAGGCGTTGATGCAGGCATAGTTGATCTGCTCGCCAGAGAGATTGTACGCGTTCCAGTTGCTCGTCCTCTCCCAGTAAGGCTTCTCCATGTCGGGGCCCATCACGCCGCTCGTGATGTACTTCAGCCCCGCAAGGTGGAGGCTCGGGCGATCCATATCCTCTGCCGTGAGCTCGGCCAGGTCCATCGTTTTGGCCCCCTTTAGCCGCCAGTCCTTCTATAGTCTGTCGACGTCACCCTCCATGCCCACACCGATGAAGGAGTAGTCGGAATCGCCGAGGAAATCTTCCAGCTCATCGGGGAAGTAGTCAGCGTGGATGACCTGGAAGATGAGGTAGCGGCGGCTGACGCAGAGCTCCAGAACAGTGATGGGGTTCTGGTCGGCGGAGTAACTGGGGCGCCACTCGATGTCGAGCTTGACGACGAGCTTCTGAAGGAGCCAACGGTGGACGGAGAGGACCTCGTCGATCCAGTCCTCCACAGCTTCGCCGTCGGACGTCACGGTGGTGGTGAGCACATCGTCCTCAAATGTCACATTGTACACTGAGTCCCCGCCATTGGGTCCTCTCCTTGTCCCTACGGTTGCGGTCTGCGGCGAATTGACACAACTTCTCTCTTGTGCAAAACTTCCTCTACCTCTTGTTTGGATTTTGGAACCGAACTTGGATATATAACTGCTACAGTTACGATATGAGTGGAAAAGTTTCCGAATTTGACGGGCCCGAACCCAGATTAAAGAAAGCAATGAAGATTTTTGAATCTGATATACTCTTTCCATTTTGTTTCTTTAGAAAGCTCTAAGCCAGCGCTTAGCCATTATCATAAGCAAGGAATAAAAGGTACAAAGTCAGAGTCATACATAAATAGATTGATGCACAAGTTGATCACCGAAAAACAAAACGAAAGACACCTAAAACAAAACCAAAGAGATCAAAGCGAGGGCTCCCACAAAAATCCAAGTACGAGTCGTCTCCTTTGTCTCAAAATGTAGTTGTAGTTCAGTCTTCTCCTACCCCTCGAAAAAACTCTTTCCATTTTTGAATTCTTATCGTTATGACCACAAATTGCATTGTCTGAACTAAACACCACGTAAAACAACAACAACTTTTCTCAGGGCACACCCACTGGGTATGTCGGGTGGGCCACGAGATACCCTGGGTCCATCCACTAGAGAGTCGCTAGTGTGAATGCATGCTAGAGAGATCAGCGGAATCGAGAACGGGCCAATGAACAAGGAAGTCAGCAGTCTCACGATTCAAGGATCGAAACGCGCGCCATCCTTTTTCTTTTTCTTTTTTCTTATATTAGTTTTCCACCAATCTTCTATCCCTCCTTTATTTGAAGTTGTACAGTTGGATCATGTGACATCTTGGCTCGAGGCTTAATAGGATTGATAGAATAACTCATACCATCAAGGTATACCTTCTTTTTCGGGAGCCCACGTGCAAAGAACTCCATGGTTAAGCATGCTTGGCCTAGAGCAATTTACGGATGGGTGACCGACTAGGAAGTCTTTCCGAGTGCACACGAGTGAGGACAAAATGTGCAAAAAAGACTAGTGTTGGTCTGTGGGGCTAGTCTGTGATCCTAGAGAGCTGCCAGAAGTAACGACCGCCAGGCCCGTAGTAGCTGGGGTGTTATAGATCACGATATGTGGCCAGCGTGAGGCGAGAGCCGTGTGTGCAACAACAAGCAGACCATCGTGGAGAGACGTTGCTCCCCTTGTTATGGATCATGTTGATTTGATGACGTTGAGGATCGGATGTGGCGTACTTATATTCAAAAGTGTGTTCGTTTGTTCCTAAAATCAGAACATGTAGCGGTTAGCGCCTACGACTGTCGTTTCTTCGAAAGGCCGAGTACAGCATGTTGGAAATTATACTGTACGAGGCATGCAATTAATTTGATGAACCACTGAAAAATCAAGCTCCAACAAGAACGGAGGTCTCCGGTTGATGTTACTAGCACCTGGAGGGAGCGGTGATCCGGGGGGTGCTGCGGACTAGAAGTGATGCACTGGAGAGAAGTGAAAAGCACTCCAAAAAATGAACATCAATGGAGCCAATGCTATTTTTCTATGCTGCTTCTAAGACCTGTGGTCTATGTTTAGCTTTGTTAATCTGGGCTAAAGTTGATACTCCAGAAACTGTTCTAGTGTCTTTTATGATTTACTACGTACTTTGCTTAGCTTGATGTAGTAGGCTGTGACTGTTTGATCATGCATTATGTTGGATCCGTGTTGGATTTAAACATAGAGAGTGGGCACAGGGTGAGGGCGAAGGTTCTCCCTGGTGCTGTCAGAGAACTAGGTGTAAGTCACTTTCTGGATCTCCAGCTCAGTAGAGTTAAAAGTGCAAGTATATTCCATTGTAAAAAAATAAAAGAGATAAATAGTCCACTATTTTATCGTTAGAACAACATTAGAACTATTTTCGCGCACCAATGAACAACAAAATAAAGTTCATTACCTTAAGACAATATATTACAAACAAGACAAAAGAGAAACACGAACGTGAAAAAAGAAAAGAAAAACAACAGAACTAAAAACAAGAAAAAAAAACAACTCCTCCTCCTCCTCCTCCTCCTCCTCCTCCTCCTCCTCCTCCTCCTCATCCTCCTTCTTGGGCTCCTGGCTGCAAGGCAGGGGCACCTCCCGCAGCGGAGACAACAAGTCCAGTTTCCTGGATGTCGCTGCCACAAGGTTGTCGCGGCCGGCGACGCCAAGCTCTACCCCCAATGTATCCCAGAGGACGTCATGGTGACCGACCAAGTGCGTCATGCCGAAGACGTAGTGGCCAATGGTCTCTATTTCAGTATGATCTGGAAGGGGACCAAGCCCAAGGAGGCGCATGGAGCGCGATGTATTGTCAAATACATCGCACGCCATCTTCCGGACAGCCCACTCCATCTTGTCCGGGAAGGAGTCCGGTTGGGGACGCTTCACCTTGGCGTCCTTTGGCGGGCTTGGCGGTGGCATTTTCTTGTCAGCCATGGTGTTCTTGGAGCGGTTTTGGGAAGAGAGAAAGAGTGGTTGTGCAGAGAAGAGGATGGTGTGCCCCGATGATCTAATAGCATAGTAGCAGCCTTGTGGTCGTCTCTCGATGCGCACAGTAGTGGTGATGGGACGTGGAGCGGTTCGAATTGAATTCAAAGATGTGCATGCGCTACGTGCATTTAAGGCGCCTCAGTAATTGGCGCGCACGTAAGCTCGGTGCGCCTAATCACATCAGGTGCCTGTACAATGGCTACTGCTTCAAGGACCAAACCTTATGCGGCAAATGGCTACATAACACTTCCTCCGTCCCAACTCAACTCTATTTCTAGTTTTGGTCAAACTTACCTTTGACCAAGGATTTACATGGATTTTATTAACTTCAATAACATGTAAATTGTATATTTTGGAAATATTTTTCATGGTGAATCGCTTGTGTGAAGTTGAGGGACTAAATTAACCCATTTGAAAGTTCAAGGACCAAACTGAGTTTTGATTGATAGTTTGAGGATGAAGTTTAGTATTGTTCCAATTCTAAATGAGCCAAGCTTGAGCTTGCGAGCTTGATGAGCTCAAGCTCGAAAAGCTCAAGTAAGCTCATTTATTGTTGTCATCTATATATGATAGCAACAAATAATGTGCAACATCATCCACCTTCCTACTCCATTAATTGTGAATCCTAAATTTAGTAGATTACATTGTATACACATGAATTCTAGGCTCGACTTGAGATTGACTTGATATTTTATTAAACTCAAGCTTGACAAGCTCGCTCGAGTTTGACTTGTTGTTGACCGCCCTGGATGCAATTAAAGTTTGTGTGCAATCGTGTAATCAAAGATTTTCATCCACTAGATCTACATCATAAGGTTATTCCATCTTTTAATATAACCCTTCCACCACGCTGCTCGACGAAGCGATAATCAGAATCACCGAGGAAATCTTTCAGCTCGTCGGGGAAGTAGTGAGCGTGGATGACCTAGAAGATGAGGCAGCAGCGGCCGACGCAGAGCTTTAGAACGGCGACAGAGTTCTGGTCGGCAGAGTAGCTGGGGCGTCACTCGACGTCGAGCGCGACGACGAGCTTGTGAATGTGCCGATGGTGGACGGAGAGGACCTCGTCGAGCCAATCCTCCAAAGCCTCGTCAGAGGATGTCACGTGGTGGTGGTCATGTCATCCTCGAACATCAAGTTGTACACTGAGTCCCTACCATTGGGTCCTCTCCTTGTCGTCGATCTGGTTGCCGTCTGTGGCGGCGCAGTGCAACGTCTCTCTTGTGCAAATCTTCGTCTACACCTCTAGTTTTGATTTAGGAAATGGACGTAGATATATAACTAATGCAGTTACAATATGAGTGGAGGAGTTTCTATTTGACGGGCCCAAGCCCTGAGTAAAGAAAGTAATGAAGATTTTTGAATCTGATATACTTTCTATTTTTTAATTCTTATCATTATGACCAATTGCATTGTATCAACCAAACACCACGTACAAAAAACAACTTTTCGCACGGGCGCACCCACTGGGTATGCCGCATGGGCCATGGCATACCCTGGGTATAGCCACCAGAAAATAGCTAGTGTGAATGCATGCTAAAAAGATCAGCGGAATCAGAAACTGGAAAATTAAGATGGAAGTCAGCAGTCACACAGTTCATGGATGCAAATGCACGCCATCCTTTTTCTTCTTCCTTTTCTCTATCCATGAACTGTGTGACTGCTGAGTTCCATCTTCATCGGTACACGTACAGTCCGGTTGTGCCAGTGTACCTTAACCCCCATCGTGCGGCCCCAGCTGGTGGTGCTTCGAAGACCCCTGTAGGAATGCTCCGATTCCTATCCTCAAACTCCATCTTGGTTAGCGATGACGCAGGCGGTTCACCACTAGTTAAACCAGCAAAGCCTCGGTGATGAGCGGCATGCAAGTTTCTTGATGAGAAACTGACTACATGGGCGGCCCCCGACATGCATGTATGACAGGAAGGATGTTCCTCGAGGGTATGAGAATAAAAGGTATACCATCGTCTAGGCAGCCATACGGAGGTTCGAACGAAGCTCCATGAAGCTGCCTAGATGGCTGCCTACACAAAGCTACACGAAGCTTCGTTCGAACATCTGACTGGCTGCCTAGACGATGGTATACCTTTTATCCTCAAACCCTCGAGCGAACATCCTTCCTGCCTAACATGCAAGCTAGAGGCCGCCTCCGCAGTCAGTTTCTCATCAAGAAATTTGCATGCCACTCATCACCGAGGCTTTGCTGGTTTGTCTGGTGGTGAGCCACCTACATCATCGGAAACCTAGATGGAGTTGGAGGACAGGAATCAGAGCCTACCTGCAAGGCTCTTCACAACCACCACCGGGGACGCACGATGAGAGTTAAGGTACAACAGCACACCCGAACTGTACGGGTACTCGACCAGCCGTGTAGCTTCCTTTGAACCTCCGGCTGGTTGCCAAGATGATCGTATACCTTTATCCTCAAACCCTCGAGAAAACATCCTTCATGGCAACATGCATTCTGGGGGCCGCCCTCGCAGTGAATTTCTCATCAAGAAACTTGCATGCCGCTCATCACCGAGGCTTTGCTGGTTTGTCTAGTGGTGAGCCGCCCGCGTCATCGAAAACCTAGATGGAGTTGGAGGACAGGAATCAGAGCATAGCTGCAAGGCTCTTCCCAACCACCACCAGGGATGCACGACGGGGGTTAAGGTACATCGGCACACCTGGACCGTACGTGTACCCGACCAGCCGTGTAGCTTCCTTCGAACCTTTGACTGGCTGCCTAGACAACGATATACATTTTATCCTCAAACCCTCGAGGGAACATCCTTCCTGCCAAACATGCGTGTCGGGGGCCGCCCCCGCAAACAGTTTCTCATCAAGAAACTTGCATGCCGCTCATCACCGAGGCCTTGTTGGTTTGTTTGGTGGTGAACCGCCTGTGTTATAAAACACCTAGATGGAGTTGGAAGACAGGAATCGGAGCATACCTGCAAGGCTCTTCCCAACCACTACTAGGGACACACAGTGGGTTTAAGTTACACCGGCACACCCGGACCGTACGTGTACCCGGCCAGCCGTGTAGCTTCCTTCGAATCTCTGGTTGGCTGCCTAGACGATGGTAAACCTTTTATCCTCAAGCCCTCGAGGGAACATCCTTCCTGCCAAACATGCGTGCCGGGAGACGCCCTCGTAGTAAGTTTCTCATCAAGAAACTTGCATGTCGCTCATCATTGAGGCTTTGCTGGTTTCGGAGTCGACGCCATGGCAGAAAAAAGCAGAAGCTTACGGGGAAAGATAATTGTGGTCTCACTATACCATATAGAGAATGGTTGCTAGACTATTCGGTATGGAGAATGTTTGTTGTGTATTCATCAGGGAACAGAGGTACACTTTATATAGGCTTGCTAGTGTAGTGTGAAACCAAAACTAAACCCTTTCACACTACATGGATTCAAATGCTAGCGTTAATGACTAAACGTAGGCCAACGCAGTCAACCAAGGACTATTAACATAGACCAACACAGTCAACAATGATTGTTACATGTGTGCGTTCTTATCCTATCTACAGTCTGTCAGTGGACCGCCTGCGTCATCGAAAGCCTAGATGGAGTTGGAGGAAAGGAATTGGGGCATACTTGCAAGTGTCTTCCGAACAACCACCAGGGACGTAGTGACAGGGGTTAATGTGGACTGTCACACTGGCCTGGACCGTATGTGTAACCGGCCAGCCGTGTAGCTTCGTTTTATTTTATTTCCTAGGCTTAAAAGTTTGCTCTTCCTCTTTGTTTGCTCTGCCCTAGGCTTAAAAGTTTTATATTTTACAATATTTATACATATGTAATATGACATCGGATATATCACTTGATAGTTTTGCAAAAAAATAGAGGAGAAATGTGTATATCCCATGCAACTACATAAATCCACCTCCAAATAATTAGCTAGTTATTTTTTAAGATGATAAAAAATTATTATCTTTTTCTAAGTGAGGTGGCCGAGGTAGATTATATGGCATAATAGCTTATGTGGCATGCCAATGTGGATGTCCAACTCAGACTATGGATGAAAGTGAAATGGTTGTGTGAAGTTGAGGGACTAAATAATTGACCCATTTGAATGTTCAAGGACCAATTTGAGTTTTGATTGAATGTTTGAGGATGAAGTTGAGTATTGTGCAAATTCTAAACGAGCCAAGCTTGAGCTTGCTAGCTAGATGAGCTCAAGCTCGAAAAGCTCGAGTAAGCTCATTTACTGTTGTCATCTATGATATGTACGTATGATTAACTAAACAATATAATTCTATTAAAAATGGTTTATGGGACAAAATTTTTATATATCATGGAAAAAAATAATGTGCAAGATTGCCCACCTTCCTAGTCCATTAGTTGTGAACCTAAATTTAGTAGATTCTATTATATATACAAGTTGGTGTTTTATCAAACTCAAGCTTAGAAAGACAAGCTCGCTCGAGTTCGACTTGTTGACAGCCCTATATGCAATTAAAGTTTTAGTTTAACCGTGTAATCATAAATTTTCATCCGTTGGATCTACATCCTACAGTTATTACATCTTTTCATTTAACCCTTTCCACCACCACGACCCTCCACCTGGTGAAGGGACTTAAATAAAAAGATTCAAGGACCGTAATGTAGATCGATCCAACAGTTGAAGATGGTTGATTGCATGATTGCACCAAACATCTGATTACATTCTAGTTGAACCCAACTTTAAAACAGAAAATCTTTTGACACAGATTAATCCAATCGTGATGTTTTTCTCTTCTTGTTTTGTGATGTTTTATTTTTTCTTGTTTCGTGATGTTGTTTTTCTTGTTTTATACATCCTCCTTTCCATATTACTTGTCGTTAATAATTAGGACAAGTTTTCTAGTTCAAAAATGAACTAAAAAACTTGTTCTAACGACAAGTAATGTAGGAAGGAGGGAATAATGTTTTATGATAATGAACACAATGTTGTTTGTCTATTCCATCTGTTATTTTGTTTTCTATCTGCTGTTTAGTGAACTATCTGTTCTATCTGTATTCTCTGTTAATGAATGACCTTCCACACCGCCGGTGGCCTCTAAAGTGGCATGTACAATATTTTAGCCACTGGAGGTGCCAGGAGATCGCCTGCAGCGGGGCCTGCAAAGCGGTATGTAAAGTAGTACCATACAATACTAGTACATAGTAACAGGAAAACGCAACAAGTAGCGATGACTGGAAAAAAAAAAGTCGAGACAATGAACTAGGAGAAAGGAAAAGAAAGGACGAGAAAAATGTTAGAAAAAGATAGGTAGAACTCCAACATACCACTGGTCCTATGCCCCTATATGTGGTATCATCATTACCACTACTCATATACGCGGCCAGAAGTTATTACCACTGCTTGAAGGGAAGTGTGGCGGACTAGATGTGCTGATTAGTTTATTTTGTGTTTATTGGGGATTGTGTAACAACTAGTTCTATCGATTAGCGACAACTGGAATGAAAAGTGGAGACGATGAACAGAGAGAAAAGAAAAGAAAGGACGGAAAAAATGTTAGAAAAAGATAGGTAGTACATACGAATTAAGGTGAAAGACCATGGAGAACCAAACTGTAAAACAAGAAATATTTGGCGCAGATTACTATCAAACATAGTATGTTATCTCTATTGATGACATAATATTATTCTTGTGCTGATGTTGAAAACAGAGCGGTTCCATTACTTTGCGCGTCACATCAATGCATGCGAGAGGCGTGGGTCCCATAAGTTGTGGTGTTCACATGTAAGCCACCCTTAATGCACCTGTAGTGCTGTAGAGGATGTGAATCGACAACCGCCGGAAGCCGAACCATCACTCGTGCGACCACCATCAGTACGCGTGGAGAAGACGATGGCGTGTGTATTTATATAATGTCTCTATCATCTTCTCCGTGTGTACTCTATAAAGACACACCACCACTTCTCCGCACGTACTCTAGCTTCCTCTTTGTCTCTGTCGCACGCACCCTCATTGGTTCCCTTCGTAGCACGGTGACACCGAAGCCTATGGAGTTACCGTCACGCACGATATTGTGGTCGATATTGCAGGACGTTCCGCCGAAAGCTCCCTGTGACCCTTGGACGACCTCTCCAGTATGCATGCCACCTGCAAGGCCATGCATGCGGGGTGCCGGGATGGCTCTGTGGGAAGGCGCGTGGCGCTGGAGCGGGTGACTCGGAGGATGTGGCGCAACCCGGGGCACTACTGAGCCCTCGTGGAGAACCTGGCCATCGTCGGCCACCCTCATGCATGCTACGTCACCAGGCTCAAGCTTGTCTTCATGGAAAATCGCGCGCAGCAGGGCGCCTAGTTTCTCGCCCGAGCGTCCGGGGCCGGCCACATGGAGGCAGCCTACATCCTTGGCCTCCTTCTCTATGACACAGACCGCAGGGCCAGCAACGCCATTGAGTATATCCGGCAGGTCGGAAGCGAGGTTGACGTCATTGTGAAAGTGGTCGGGTTTGTCGCCATCATGAGGACCAACAATGAGTGCAGGCAGTGTTTGATTCATGCCCTGGCTGAAATCGGTAATCTGACATGGGTGCATCCGCGCCCGCCTCTGAGGCCATTGATTGTGTCGCGGCCCAACAAGGAGGATGACCCGTGCACGTCTACCGACCGCGGGAAGCATGGGTGGAGCGGCTGTAGGGTCTTCACTACTGAACATTGTAGAATTAGACACGAGCATTTCACATTCTGCCGTGCGGTGTTATCCGCTATGTGATATATACTTATAAGGTTGTGATGTTGTTTTTCTTTTTTCATGATGTCATTTTTTTTGTTTTGTAGTAATGTTTTATGTTGATGAACTCAATGTTGTTCGTCTGTTCGAACTGCTATTTTATTTTTTATCTATTTGTTTAGTTAACTATCTATTCTATCTATATTCTCTGTTAATGAACGACCATCCACACTGTTGGTAGCCCCTAAAGTGGCTGGTATGGTACTTTAGCTACTGGAGGTGCCAGAGGAGATCACCCGTAGCGGGGCCTGCAAAGCGGTCTGTAAAGTAGTGTACAATACTAGTACGTAGTAACAGGAAAATGCAACAGGTAGCGATGACTGGAAAGAAAAGTGGAGACAATGAACAGAAAGAAGAGAAATTAGAGGACGAGAAAAATGTTAGAAAAAGATAGGTAGTATGTACGAATTAAGATTAAAGAACGTGGTGAACCAAACTATAAAACATGAAATTTTTGGCGCAGATTACTCAAGGCTTAGGCTGTGTTTGAGAACGCAGTTTTTAATATCAAAGTTTTTGTAAACCACAATTTCTAAGATGTCATGACAATATCAAAGTATTTCAATACCACCTTTTTGCAATACATATGACTATTTGGAGCAAAGTAGCAAGCATCAAGAGGCAGCAAGCAGAGAAAAAATTTGGTTTTAAATACCGTAGTATAGAAAAAACCATAGTTTTAAATACATAGTTTTTGAGTTGGTTGTCAAACACCATTCAGTAAAAAATACCATGGTTATCTGAAATATCAAAGTATTACTCTAAAACTCCAAAAATATTGTGTTCCCAAACAAAGCCTTAATCCTGTCAAACATAATATGTTATCTCTATTGATGACAGGATATTATTCTTGTGCTGATGTTGAAAATAGAGCGGTTCCATTACTTCACATGTCCCATCAGTGCATGCGAGAGCCGTGGGTCCCATAGACTATGGTGTTCACACATCAGCCACCGCTTAATGCACCTTCAGTACTGCAGAGGATGTGAATCCGCCACTACTGGAAGCGGAACCATCATTACGTGAGGCATCCTATAAAGCATCCTCTAAAGACTTATCTTACTCTACTTTTCTAGCATCTTCCTCTAAATTTACATATCCAGTAGGCTTTACCGTATGCCTCTGCAGATGGTTAGAGTACATGACGAGAAGACGATGGCGCATGACTTTATATAACGTCTCCATCGTCTTCTCCGCACGTACTCTATAAAGACACACCATTGTACCGTCTTCTCAGAAAGTACGCTAGCTTCCTCTTTGTCTCCACCACGCGCACCCTCATTGGTTCCCTTCGCACAGCACGGTGATGTCGATGCCTATGGAGTTGCCATTCATGTACGATATTGCGGTCGAGATCACATGGCGCCTCGCCGCAAGCTCCCTGCAATCCTTGGACGACCTCTCCAATCTGCGTGCCACCTGCAAGGCCATGCATGCAGCATGCCAGGATAGCACCGTGGGCAGGCGCGTGGCACTAGAGCGGGTGACCCGGAGAATGTGGCGTGACCCGGGGCGCTACGAAGCCCTCGTGGACAACCTGGCCATCGTCGGCAACCCTCGTGCGTGCTATGTCACCGGGCTCGAGTTCGTCTTCGAGGACGATCGTGCACAGTCGGGCTCCCAGTTTCTCGTCAGGGCTGGCCACATGGAGGCGGCCTACGTCCTTGGCCTCCCCTGCTACGACACCGATCGCGAGGCCTGCGATGCCTTCGAGTATATCCGGTAGGTCGAAGGCAAGGTCGACGTCGGTGAAAAAATGATCGGGTTCATCACCATCATGAGGGCCAACAATGAGTGTAGGCGGTGTTGGATTCAAGCCCTGGCTAAAATCGGTAATATAACGTGGGCGCATCCGCGCCCGCCTCTGAGACTGCCGATGGTATCGCTGCCCAACAAGGAGGATGACCCGTGCACGGTTGCCGGCTGTAGGAAGCAAGGGTGGAACGGCTGCAGGGTCTTCTGTAGTGAAGACTGTAGTATTAGGTACGAGCATGTTGCATTCTACTGTGCGGTGTTATTCGGTATGGCCTATATATAAAATATACTTATAAGGCTATGATGTTATTTTTCTTGTTTCATGATGTCGTTTCTCTTGTTTTGTACTCACTCCGTTCCTAAAAATTTGTCGCTTTGTAGTTCAAAAATGAACTACGAAGCGGCATGTTTCTGGGGATGGAGGGAGTAGTAATGTTTTATATTGATGAACTCAATGTTATTCATCTGTTCTAACTATTATTTTGTCTTCTATCTGTGTGTTTAGTGAGTTATCTGTTCTATCTATATTCTCTATTAATGAATGACACTCCACACCGCCGCGAGCCTCTAAAGTGGCCGGTGCGGTACATTAGCTGCTAGAGGTGCCAGAGGAGATCGCCTATAGCAGGGCCTGCAAAGCGGTCTGTAAAATAGTATATAAAACTAGTACGTAGTAATAGGAAAACACAACAGGTAGCGATGACTCGAAGAAAAGTGGAGACAATGAATAGAGAGAAAAGAAAAGAAAAGAAAGAATGAGAAAAATGTTAGGAAAAGATAGGTAGAACTCCAACGTACCACTGGCCCTATGCCCCTATACGTGGTGTCATCATTACCACTACTCCTATACGTGGCCAGAAGTTATTACCACTGCTTGAAGGAAAGTGTTGCGAACTACATGTGTCGATTTGTTTATTTTGTGTTTATTGGGGATTATGTAACGGCTAGTTCTGTTGATTAGTTTCTTGCCTGGAATGGTACATTTAACACTACTGTTTGATTTCGTCGATATTTATATCTAGTATTAAATCCATGTTTATATCACTGTGTTGTTGCGGTTCAAATGATTTTATGTGTATTCTTTATTTTGATCGGAATACCATCCCCATTGCTACATTAACTTATTTATATAACAAATTGCTAGAGCCAGAAGCGCGCCTGTAGACGGGCTCACGCGTCATAGGGACGAACACCAAGTGTCCCAGCGCAGTTTCGGCCCATGAATACAAAGTGACTCAACGCAGTTTCAGCCCACGAATAAAAAGTGGCCCAGTGCAGTGTTGGGCCTACTCTGATAGCTTCACGTATGCTTTGTCCTAGTTGCTGGCCCGCGGGACCCTTCGATCCACAACGGCCCCTCTCTCGACTGTACGTAACGCGCTTGGAGGAGCATCCGCTGGCCGCCACTCTCTTGGAGGAGCATCCGACGGCCGCCATGCTCTTGGAGGAGCATCCACCGGCCGCCACGCTCTTGGAAGATCATCCGCCGGCCAACGCTTGTGGAGGAGCATCCGCCGGCCGCCACACGTGGAGGAGCAACAGCGCTAGGTACAATTTCTCACATAATGTTATTGTAGTTCTATCCTCTTACATATACAAATATTGAATTGTAGGAAGTGATGTTAGAATATAAGACATGGATGGGAAAAGACAGGTGTACGATGGAGTGCTAGGATGGAATGAAGTCATTTTTAAATTTTGCATTCCATGGCACTTGTGAAGAAGAAACTATGCCTTGTCCTTGCACGAAATGTCGTAGTATTTGCCACGAGACACACAAGGAAGTTCATCTTCACTTACTTCATAATGGGATGTCATCGGATTATACTTGTTGGGTACACCATGGAGAAAAACGAGTTGAGAAAAGTATTGCTGAGCAATCAACAAATAATGAGGACATAATTTTTTATGATGCTGCTATGGAAAATATACTATCCAATCTACTTAGAGGCACTAATCATGGTGGTACTTCAGCAGATGTTGATGATCCAGAAAATGCTATAAACCAGCAGGAGCCAACTGGGTGTGCAAAGGCATTCTATTACTTATTAAATGATGCCAAAAAGGAGTTGTATCCAGGTTGTGAGAATGTGACCCAATTATCCTTCATTGTCAGGTTGTACCAGATAAAGTATTTAGCTGGTTTGAGCAAAAAAGCGTGTAAGTTGATCCTTGGACTATTCTCATATGTGCTTTCAGAGGGCCACTGCATTCCTAATACACTTGATAAAGTTCAGAAAGTTGGGCTACCAAAAGATCGATGCATGTGTCAATGACTATGTGTTATTCCGAAAGGACTATTCTCTGCTGAATCGATGCTCAAAATGTGATGAATTAAGATGGAAATATAGTACTGGTGGGGATGCAAGAGAGGCTTTACCTTGCGAAAAAGCCAAGAAGCTTGTAGAACGCAAGATTCTATGGTACTTCCCTCTTATTCCCCATCTTCAAAGGTTTTATACGGCAGAATCAATGACATCAAACATGCGCTGGCACAAAGAATAACGTATTGATGATGGAATATTACACCATCCTGCAGATTCAAAAGCATAGAAGCATTTTGATAGCATTCACCCAAATTTCTCATATGATCCTCACAACATAAGACTTGGGCTAGCATCTGATGGTTTTAATAGTTTTGGAATAATGAATGTTTCTTACGGTACATGGCCTTTGATTCTAATCCCTTGTAATCTACCACCTTGGCTGTGTATGAAGCAGCCTTATTGGTTGATGTCAATGATAATTCCTAGCCAAAGTCACCTGGAAACAACATTGATGTGTATCTGCATCCTTTGATTGATGAGCAACAAAATTATGGTTTGATGGTGTTGAAACATACCACAGTTCAAAGAAAGAGACATTTCTCATTCGAGCTTCTATATTGTGGACAATAAATGATTTTCCAGCATATGCAATGCTATGTGGATGGAGCACAAAAGGTAAGCTAGCATGTCCATACCGCCATATAAACATTGACGCCTTGTGGTTGAAACATGGACGAAAGTATTGCTACATGGGTCATCGTCGTTTCCTACCTCAGAATCACAGGTGGCATCGAGACAAAGCTTCTTTCAACAAAAAGATTG
Source organism: Tuctoria greenei (assembly GCA_036927565.1). Classification (NCBI taxonomy): domain Eukaryota; kingdom Viridiplantae; phylum Streptophyta; class Magnoliopsida; order Poales; family Poaceae; genus Tuctoria; species Tuctoria greenei. The sequence goes on from JAYESD010000007.1 coordinate 153,459,334, forward strand.
AGAATAGAGAGGCTCCAACATCACTCTCTGGTGATGAAGTACTCCAACAATACGAGAGTTTTGATCAAGTGAGTTTTGGACAGACGAATAGTAAGAGAAAGCGCACCAAGAAATATAGGTGGCATAGTTGGAAGAAGAGAAGTATATTTTCCAGCTCCCGTATTGGAAGACATTGCTAATAAGGCATAAATTAGATGTCATGCACATTGAGAAAAACATTTGTGATAGCATATTGGGGACATTGCTTAATATGGATAGTAAAACAAAAGATACTCTACAAGCTCGTCTTGATATGCAAGATATGGGTATGAATGGGAAGTATGACTGTCCATCAGCATCATATACTTTTTATAAAGATGATAAGACCACCTTGTGCAAGTTTTTGGGGAATGTGAAGATGCCCGATGTTATGCCTCAAACATCAAGAGATGTGTGGACACAAAAACACGTAAGGTATCAGGTCTAAAAACTTATGACTGCCATATTATATTTCAGAAGCTCCTTCCTATTGCAATATGTGACATATTTCCTAAAAAGGTTGTTGCACCTTTAATTGAGTTTAGCATATTCTTTTCTGGAATTTGTTCTAAAGAATTGGAGGAACCAAATTTGGATAAGATGATCAAACAATTTCCTGAAAAAATTTGTAAGCTTGAGATGTTGCTTCCTCCTCGCTTTCTTTGATATCATGATACATCTTCCAACCCGTCTTGCCAAAGAAGCTCGCTTGGTTGGACCTGTTTCTTACAGATGGATGTATCCAATTGAGAGATACCTTTGTACATTGAAGAGGTATGTACGTAACAGAGCTCACCTGGAGGCTTCTATAGCTCAGGGATATATTATGTAAGAGTGTATGACTTTTTCTAGTCAGTTTTTGGATAACATCAGCACCAAGCCTAATAGGCCAAAACGTCATGAAGTTGCAGCTAGGAATGAACCTTCTCTCGAGTCTAATATATTTACAGAAGTTGATAATTCTAAAAAAGGGTTTAAATGGGGCCAACTTACTATGGTGGAACTACATAACATCAGGTATTATATTATTTGTAATGTCGAAGAGGCCGCTCCTTGGATCAATTATGTATAGCTCAGATGTTCTATACTATATTGGATCATGCTTATTGTAGATGGCTAATTTAATTTTGTACCCTTTTCAGAGAGCATTTTTAAGAGTTGAAAAAGATTCATTCTCGTGATGTTGAAAAATGCCATAGAGATGAGTTTGTTTATTGGTTTCAGAAACGAGTAAGTGCATACAAGTTTATACTTTGATGAAATTTTGAAGAAAAATATGTGTTCTGAAGTTGGTTTATTGATGACCCCTGTTATACTAATGTGTACAGATTATGACATTACATGAAGAAGGCAAAGTAACCGATTATTTATATGCATTATCTAGAGGACCTGATCGTCGGACACATTTTTTTAGTCGATCATTCATAAATGGCTTCTTCTTTCAAACTGCAAAGATGGAAAAAGATTTACAGATGCAAAACAGTGGTATTATTGTTCGGGATGGTGATCATGCTTTGTTTGGTGTAATCAAGAAAATGATTTCTGTTGATTTTCAAAAAAATAAAGAGGTTCTGTTATTTGAATGTGACTGGTTTGATCGGCCTTGTTCCGGTCAGAGCCAAAGCATATGCTACAAGATGGATCAATACAGAATGATAGATGTTGGCACTACTCTTTCTCAATTTAAGTATGAGCCTTATCTAGGCAGCCAAGCAGAGTAAGTTTTTTACGTTCAAAGTGTGAAACAACCTAAATGAGCTACAGTTGTTAAAACGAAGCCACGGAACCTTTTTGCCATGCCCCATGGAGATAGTGAAAATAATGTCACTCAGACGATGGAGGCTGAGACATTTCATGATCGATGACTTACTGATATCAATATGCCACACATAAATGAGGGTAGGACCGCATGGGCTAGGAATGACATTGAGAGAGCAACCGGTGATGCTTGAGCTTTTCAAATGAGAACATGCGATCAGTTTCAGGCACATGGAGTTCCATCAGAAAATGAAGATGACAATAATACATATATCAATGATGGTCTTGTAGCTCCAATATTGGGGAGGGGGGGGGGGGACAACAGCAAAGATGATGATTTTTTTATATAAGTAATGTGTGAGCTAGCTGTGAGCTATTTGATTTTTTTGAAAAGATAGAAACCGCTCTTCTATTTAGCAGCTAGCTTTGAAGCAAGCTGATATTGAATAATCCCACCTCTTTAGAAGATACCCAGAATTTTGAAATGACGCTCCTGCAGAAATTCCTAATGCAATGAACTAGTGATTCCTGGCCTCAGATCCTAATGCAACGACTGTGTTCCGTGGCGATAGATCCTAAGGCCATGAACTAGTACAATCGTGGCAACAGATCCTAATGCAACAATTGTGTTCCATGGTGATACATAACAGTTGAGCACACAAAATTATTCATCACACAGATGAACACAGATAACACATTCATTCATTAACAAATATATTACAAAACACAAGAAAAAAGTACTAGACGCAAGAAAATGAAAAACAAAATCAACTAAAAAACAACAAAAGAAAAAATAAATCCTACTCTTCCTCCCCCTCCTCCTCCTCCGGCTGCTCCGCCGATTGCCCCAGCTGGTCTGGATCCGGCGGTGCAACCTCGTGACTGAGGTTCCTCACCATCGCCGCGACCAGGATACTGCGGCCCTCGACACCGAGCATCTCATCCATCATCTTGAGCAGGCTCTGGAACTGGTCGAACAACCTGTCGAACAGCATCTCAAGCAGCTCTGAGCTTCTTGGGGGAGCGGCATCACTATTTCTTGTAGGGTGGCTCCCTCGATGGGCCTGGCGACGGAACGTTGGTCATGGTGGGTTGTCTGCGCGGAGAAGATGAATGAAGAGCGAAGAGGAGATGCTGATGGCCCCTTAGTCTGTGCAGGCAAGCAAAATGGATATGCGCTTAATTAGCAGCGAAGTGTGTTTCTTATATGAAAAGCATGACCTCCCCACGTCTCCTTTAGCTTCATGATTTTCTCCATTTTGCTTTGGTTCACTATTGATATCACACATCATTGAACTTAGAGCACATTCACTTGTTAACTGAATCATTCACTTGTCCAGAAAATAAAAAATCCTTCCTTATGATTCCAGAGGAACACGATGAACACAACATACATTTAAATGTTCACACAGTGGCCAACGATTGTGTTCCGTGATGATAGATCCTAATGCCACGATCTAGTGATTTGTGGCAATAGATCCTAATGCAACAATTGTGTTCCATGGAAATAGATCCTAACGCTACGAACTAGTGAATCGTGGCAACAGATACTGATGCAACGACTATGTTTCGTGGCGATAGATCCTAATGCCACAAACTGGAGAATTGTGGCAACAAATCCCAATGCAACGATTGTGTTCTGTGGCGATAGAACGAACTGGTGAATCGTGGCAACAGATCCTAATGCAATGACTTTGTTCCATGACTATAGATCCTAATGCCACGAACTGGTGAATCGTGACAACAGATCCTCATGCAACAACTAAGTTATGTGGCGATAGATGAACTGGTGAATCATGGCAATAGATCCTAATGCAACAAATGTGTTCCGTGGCGATAGATCCTAACTCCGTGAACTGGTGAATCGTGGCAACAGATTCCAATGCAGCGGTTGCATTCCTTGGCGATAGATCCTAGTGCCACAAACGGGTGAATCGTGGCAACAAATCCTAATGCAACGAATGTGTTCTATGGCGATAGATCCTAATGTCCATGAACTAGTGAATCGTGGCAACGTATCCTAATGCAACGAATGTGTTCCATGGCGATAGATCCTAATGCCCACGGACTGATGAATCATGGCAACAAATCCTAATGAAAAAACTATGTTCTGTGGTGATAGATCCTAATGCCACGGACTGATGAATCGTGGCAATAGATCCTAATGCAATGAATGTGTTCTGTGGCGATAGATCCTAACATCTAGGAACTGGTGAATCGTAGCAACATATCCTAATGCAACGAATGAGTTTCATGTCAATAGATCCTAATGCCACGAACTGGTGAATCGTGGCAACATATCCTAATGCAACGAATGTGTTCTATGGCGATAGATCCTAATGCCGAACTGGTGAATTGTGGCAATAGATCCTAATGCAATGAATGTGTTCCGTGGTAATAGATCATAATGTCACGAACTAGTGAATTGTGGCAACAAATCCTAATGCAACGAATGTGTTTCATGGCGATAGATCCTAACGCCACGAACTGGAGAATCGTGGCAATGGATCCTAATGCAACGGTTCTGTTCCTTGGCGATAGATCCTAACGCCACGAACGGGTGAATCATGGCAACAGATCCTAATGCAACTAATGTGTTCTATGGCGATAGATCCTAATGTCCATGAACTGGTGAATCGTGGCAACAGATCCTAATGCAACGAATGTCTTCCGTGGCGATAGATCCTAACGCCCGCGAACTGGTGAATTGTGGCAACAGATCCTAATGAAAAGACTATGTTCTATGGCAATAGATCCTAATGCCATGAACTGATGAATCGTGCCAAGAGATCCTAATGCAATGCATGTGTTCCAAGACGATAGATCATAACATCTAGGAACTGGTGAATTGTGGCAACATATCCTAATGCAACAAATGTGTTTTGTGGCGATAGATCCTAATTCCACAAGCAAGTGAATCGTGGCAACATGTAGGATCGAAGAGCACATGAAAAGCTACCAGAGGGGGGTAATGGTAGATTTAAAAATCTTACGCAGTGGAAACAATTAAATCCCAACCCCTTCGGCAGAAAAACAATCTGTTAGAGAAATTGTGTGTGAAACTAATCTAAACGTGTTTCACCATGGAAAAAGTGATATATATGAGAGATAATTAAGTCACAAAGAAAACACAAGAAGAATCACTCAAATCCGTTGAGAGAAACTCAAGTTATGATCAAAAGATCGAACAAAGTTCAATCTGTCCTACCCGGGAAAAAGAGTTCTGGAACACTGCAAAGAAACTCGTGTACCTCAGAAACCACAAATCCAATGACTGTGAAATTTTGACAAATGATAGATAATCAAGTTTTCAATACAAACCAAAAAGAATCACGTCAGTTATCATAAAACCACCAACGAAAGGTAGTGCTGTCCAGAAACTCAACGAGTAAATCTTGTTTGGAACAAGTCAGACGAACAAGGCACAAAAGTTCCTTCAAACTACAAATTTGATTCAATAGAACACAAGAAGAACAGCCCCCAAAGTCGTGCACCACGAGCTTTGGCCTCTCTTGCTTATATAACCAGCCCTTAGGCCAACCCAATCTCAACTAGGACTCCAATCCTACTCCGTTCACGAATCGAAACTTTCCATAACTGCTTAGGACTCTTCTATATGCAGATAGAAGCAATCTTAAGACTTCCAAACACCTTAGGAATGTATCCCACATTCCTAAAACAACTCAAATTTGTGACCCACATGAAATCCTATCATAACCAACTCGATACTTTCCATACCGAGTCATAACCGACTCCACCGCAGCCAAAGTCATCAACCGGAACGATCCGATTCTTCCAACCAGATCTTCCCATCCATAAACCATCTTCGGAACCATGTTGCCACGTCATGCACCACATGCATACGTGCAAACACCTTCCTTCGACGTCCAATAACCTTCATATGCACTGCCCTTGATTCAATCATCCTGCACGACTTCCTGACCTGCTCAACCACAATTCCTCCTGAATTTTGTTGTTGGAACCTCATCTCCTCCCTGAGACTAGTCCAAAGGATCCTGTCACCAGCCATGACTTGAACTCAAGCAACACCTGCACATGAACAAACAAACAATCCGTACGAGCCCAAATCCGCGACTTGACTCAAGTCAGTTCCGAACACAACACCTTACGTGAGCACCTCACATAAGCATGTTGCAAAACATAGCAAAACGATATCATACATATAAAAAAAACGCGCCAAAAACTAAGAAAACTAATTCTAAGCAAACTTTCTAACAATGTAAAGCAAGTTCGAAACATTTCACAGTATAAGCAGGAACATTGCGATCAAGCTCCAAACCTAGCCAAAACTAACCGGAGCTTGAGCCGGAGCTTACCAAAGCTAGTACAACTTAGCGCCAGAGCTTAACAAAGCTTGTCGAACCTAGTGCTGGACCTTGCAGAAGCTCGGAGCTAGAGTCGGACCTTGCTTAAAAGATGTTATGGCAACATTCAAAACTTTTATTATCAAAACCAATGTATTCAGCACACATAGGTCTCACAATCTCCCTCTTGATGAATGTGTTGGCAACACCACTTAAGATCCGAACATTGGCTTATTCACACTAAAAGTTTTGAAAACAATTTCTCCCTCTTTGTAAAACAGAAATAAAATGAGAAAAAAAATTCTCCTCCTGAGAAGAATCATGCCAAAAACAATTGTGAATATGTGCGATGTGTACAATTGTGAATATGTGCAATGTGTAATCAATGTCTCCCCGCTGCATATTTGTTTTTATTAAAAGTTCACATATTATCTCTCCCCCTTTGACAATGTATTCAGCATGGTTTGAAAGACAAATTTTAATTGTTATGAGCATATTATAACATATACATATAAAACAAAGCTCATCCAAGTCATACTATCAAGTAACTTACACTATCACTTCAATGAAATACATAAAGTAGTGTAAGCAATGCTAGAGATCAAATGTAATTTCCAATTAAAGTGTGACCTTGAGGAGGAGGTACAAGTTTCCAAACATTATTTCTTTCAAAAATTTCTAACTCTTTTTGAATGGCAATGATCCAAGATTCATTAGTGAGTGTGTGTGATATGTCTTTGGGTTCAAAAGAAGCAACAAAAGCCGAAATAGCATGAGAGTTTGGATCGCAAAACTTGGACCGTGTAACTCGTTCGTGCAAGCTTCCAATAATCTATTGTGGAGGATGAATTTTGAGAACCCGGAGGGGAGTAGACACTTCACAAGCTTCTTATTCTTCATATTCATCACAAATCGATGAGCTTGTGACTTGAGAAGGATCTGGACCAGCAATGGTGGTCGTCGGTACTGGCTGTGAATCAAAATCCGGAGCTCGAACAATGTCATTAGCTGCTGAATTTTTGGGCAGCAGCTCCACCTCTTCCTCATCTTCAACGAAAATGCTCTCCCCCTGCGGATATAGATCTGGACCTGAAATGTTTGAGCTAGTACCTGGGCTAGATTCATCAAAAGACACTTCACAAGTCTCCACAATTTTGTTAGTGTCAAGTAAAAGCACACGGTAGCCTCTAGTATGAGATGGATAACCAAGAAATATGCCATCAATGGATCTAGGTTCAAATTTATCAAGATTACCATGTTTCTTAACAGAGCATTTGCAACCAAAGACCCGAAAGTGCGTAACACTAGGCCTATGTCCAAACCGGAGCTCATATGGTGTTTTACCTAGCTTAGCGCGCAAGAAAACACGATTTGAGACATAACAAGCGGTTGCAATCGCATCAGCCCAAAATTTCCTAGGAGTTTGATATTCATCAAGCATAGTCCTAGCAGTCTCAACTAAGGTTCTCTTCTTTCTTTCTACAATACCGTTTTCTTGAGGTACATATGGTAAAGAAAATTGATGATCTATTCCATTTTCAGCACAAAAGTGATCAAAAGATTGATTTTTAAATTCAGTTCCGTTATCACTTCTAATTGCTTTTAAAGATCCTGGGTGATCAATTGATAATCTAAGAAATAAAGTTCTAAAGTGACTAAAAGCTTCATTCTTAGACGCCATAAAGTAAACCCAAGAGTATCTAGAATAATCATCAACAATAACAAGAATATACCATTTACCTCCGATGGATTGGAAGGTCCTACGGTGTCAAGGTGCAAAAGTTGACCCGGTTCAGTTGTCATGATCATTGTGAGAGGAGTGTGTGAACCTGCAACCATCTTAGCATGTCTAAAAGAAGGGCACACAATTTCTTTTTCCCCTTTAAGCTTAGGCAGCCCACGTATTTGATCAAGAGCACTAACACGCGTTAGGTGATCAAAGCCTACGTGACCAAGTCTATGATGCCAAAAATATAAGTCCTTTGAATCATTAGCAACTAGACGCCTATGCTTAGAGAAAGACATATCAAAATCAGCTTTAAAAACCCTTTCAAACCGAGACATGTTAAAAATAAGCTCACTATTTGAACCTACAATTTTGCATCAGTTTTTATTGAAAATAATTTCCAGATTTTCATCTAGCAATTGTGAAACAGAAAGCAAGTTGTATTTTAAATTTTTGACAAGTGCCACATCCTTCAAAGTGTAGTGATCATTTACTCTAACCGAACCCTTGGCAGTTATAGGAGTTGAAGAATTATCGGCAAAAGTAACATTCTCTACACGTGACACAAAAAAGAGGGAGGAGAACCATTATTTGTTACCGGTCATGTGGCGTGAGCATCCAGAATCCACAATCCAAATGTTCTCCTTCCTCAAGCATGTAACCTCTATAGAAGAACAATACATCGATGACTCAATACTGGGGTTAGTCAAAAATCATTTAGGTATCTAGTACTGAGTCACACGACGTGCAGCAGGAAAAACACGCAAAAGCTGAGATAAAACAGTAGGTTTATGAGTCAATGATTGAGGTTTTTTATTCTCAACTACTGACCTATAAGGTGTTACTTGTGTAGCACAAAAATCAGTAGCTCCGGAGGCAAAAACAGAAGGTCCGGAGGTAAACTTTAATGTTTTTGACTCATAACCGCAGGTTGCATGTTCCTGGCATTCGGTTTAATATGTGCAGCAAATTTTGCATGAAAGTTATGAGATCTAGCAATCATTCTTTCCCTTTTCTGTTGTTTAGCTAGTCTATAACAAAAATCTATGACATGACCATCTCTACCACAGTAGGTACAATGAAATTTAACTTTGTGTTCATGTCTAGATGAGCAAGCAACATTTTTATTTGAAACCAAATGAGACAACACTCCTGCAGATTTGAAAACCACTTCTTTTTGTTTAGGAACTGTTTGAATCAAACCACTTCCTAATGACTGTACAATTTTAGGTGGATGTGACTTAGCATGAGCACGATAAACCTAAACCAGTTTTCTCTTTGCAAGACTTGGAAGAATTCAGCAGCAAGTTTAGGTTCTTATTTCTGTTACAAAACCGATCTAATGCCCTATGCAAGTCATCAAGTTTATTGGACATATTAGAGCAATTTTCACATGAAGTTTTTCCTTTTAATTTGCATTTGGAGCAAAATTTAACTTCATGAGAACGTAAAGCATTGTTCAATATAGAAATTTCATTCATAACATCTTTTAGTTTCTTATCAAGATCATCAAAAGTAGAACAATGCAAATCAATTGTGGAACAACTAGCATCTTTCAAGTTTTTATCATTAAGTGCAGCAAGCTCTTTGTTCTTTTCAATTTCTAACTCAAGTTTATCAAGTGTGGAGGTGTGCGCACTTCTTAATGAGGACAATTGTTCATATATTAATTCACATGAGGAACAAGAATCATCACTAGGAATCAAAGATTTCAAACGATTAATTTCAAATTCTAGTGACTCAATTTTAACAGCATTGTCCCTAAGCTTTTTGTCCTTTATTTAACTATAATAGTGGCACGAGAAATTACATCACACATTTCATTACAGGTAGAACATACCTCATCATCGTCACTGTTGTGTTCTGCATCCTCCTGACATAATCTTTATCTTGTTTTGCCCGCCATGAAGCATAAGTTGGCCAAATCATCTTCATCTTCGTCACTTCCAATGTCCACGTCTCTTGAGCCAAGTTCCTGGAGTGCGGAGATAAAACTGGTCACCAGTTGGCGACCTGTAAAGCCCTTCTTCTTATTATTATCATTTGTTGACGAGCGCTTGGTCCTCTATTGTTTTTCTTCTCGGGAAGTAGAACCTGAAAGGTTAGGGAATTCTGTACGAATGTGTCCTATCTTACCACTTTCGAAGCATCGTTGAGGTCCGGAGCTTCCTCTCCTTCTAGTTCTCACATTTTTGCAATGATTTTGAGAACCTAGTAAAGAGAGGTGCTAGCTCCTCCTCTGGAAATTCCACGATCTGCTCCAGAGTTAGTGAGGACAACAAAGCAAGAGTATTGCAAGATGATGATTGGCCAGAGCTAGGCATATCATGTTGTGAGACAAATGCAATAGACTTATTTGGGTCCTTGCATGATAAGATGTCAATTTCATGAGTTTTGAGTTTAGAGTAAAGCACATCTAAAGTAAGTGTACTCATGACAGCAGTTTCATGAATAAATGTAACTTTCATCTCCCAGATTGACATGTCTAATGAACTAAGTTGCCTAGCATTTTCAGCATCAGAAAATTAATGTTGACACTATGCAAGTTAGTGAGAATTTTGATAAAGCGAGCAAAGAGATCATCGATGGACTCACCGGGTTGCATCTCGAAGCGCATGTATTCTTTCTTAAACATGTCTTGCCTTACCTTGTTGATCGTGTTGGATCCTTCATGATAGTCACAAAGTACTTTCCACACATCATATGTAGATCAGAGATGTGCAACACGGTCGAAGTCGCTTTGAGTTAATCCTTGTATGATCAAGTTTCGAGCCTTGTTGTTGTTGTCGACATCTCTCAGATTTGTAGCTGTAACTTGATCATTTGACGGCAGTTCGTAAGTCTTGTACACCTTCTCCCATATTGCGAAGCCTTGCACCTGGATGAAAGCCTCCATGTGTGCCTTCCAAACCTGAAAATCAATACCAGCAAACACACAAGGTTTGGCGAAGTATTTCTTCACGATGATTAGTCAAAAACACGTGCAAATCACAATGAGTGGAGCCCTGTGGCTCTGATACCAATTGTAGGATCGAAGACCACGTGAAAAGCTACCAGATGCGGGGTGAATGGTCTATTTAAAAATCTTACGTAGTGGAAACAATTAAATCCCAACCCCTTCAGCAGAAAAAAATCTATTAGAGAAATCATGTGTGAAACTAATCTATCACTGTGAAAAAAGTGATATATATCAGAGATAATCAAGTCACGAAGAAAACACAAGAAGAATCACTCAAATCCATAAAGAGAAACTAAAGTTATGATCGAAAGATCAAACAAAGGTCAATCTGTCCTACCCGAGAAAAACAGTTCTAGAACGCTGCAAAGAAACTCGTGTAGATCAGAAACCATAAATCCATTGACCGTGAAAGTTGGACAAATGATAGATAATCAAGTTGTGAAGACAAACCAAAAATAATCATGTCAATTGGATCTGTAAAACTCGATTTATGATAAAACCACCGACGAAAGGTAGTGCTGTCAAGAAACTCGACGAGTAAAACTTGTCTGGAACAAGTCGGACGAACAAGGCACAAAAGTTCCTTAAAACTACGAATATTATTCAATAGAACACAAGAGGAACAGCCCCCAAAGTTGTGCACCACGAGCTTTGTCCTCCCTTGCTTATATGACCAGCCCTTAGGCCAACCCAGTCTCAACTAGGAATCCAATCCTACTCTGTTCACGAATCGAAACTTTCCATAACTGCTTAGGACTCTTCTATACGCAGATAGAAGCAATCTTAAGACTTCCAAACACCTTCAGAACGTATCCCACATCCCTAAAACAACTCAAATTCGTGACCCACACGAAATCCTATCATAACCAACTCGATACTTTCCATACCGAGTCATAACCGACTCTGCCGCAGCCAAAGTCATCGACCAATACGATCCGATTCTTCCAACTAGATCTTCCCATCCATAAACCATCTTCGGAACCATGTTGCCACGTCATGCACCGCATGTATACGTGCAAACACCTTCCTTTGACGTCCAGTAACCTTCATATGCACTGCCCTTGATTCAATCATCCTGCGCGACTTCCTAACCTGCTCAACTGCAATTCCTCCTGAATTTGGTTGTTGGAACCTCATCTCCTCCCTGAGACTAGTCCAAAGGATTCTGTCACCAGCCATGACTTGAACTCAAGCAACACCTGCACATGAACAAACAACCAATTCGTACGAGGCCAAGTCCACGACTTGACTCAAGTCAGTTCCAAACACAACACCTTACGTGAGCACCTCACATAAGCATGTTGCAAAGCATAGCAAAACGATATCAGCCATATCAACCAAAACGCACCAAAACGGAACAAAAGAATACTAAGCAAACTTTCCAATAATGTAAAGCAAGTTTCAAACATTTCACAGTATAAGCAGGAACATTGCAATCAAGCTCCGAACCTAGTCAAAACTAACCGGAGCTTGAGCCAGAGCTTACTAAAGCTAGTACAACTTAGCGCCAGAGCTTACCAAAGCTAGTAGGACCTTGTGTCGGTCCTTGTAGAAGCTTGGAGCTAGAGTCAGACCTTGCTAAAAAGATGTTATGGCAGCGTTCAAAACCTTTGTTATCAAAACCAATGTATTCAGCACACATAGGTCTCACACAACAGATCCTAATGCAATGAATGTGTTCTGTGGCAATAAATGCTAACGCCAATGAACTGGTGAATCGTGGCAACAAATCCTAATGCAACGACTGTGTTCTGTGGCGACAATGCCACGAACTAGGGAATCAAGGCAACAGATCCTAATGCAACAATTTTGTCCTGTGGCGATAGATCCTAACACCACGAACTGGTGAATCATGGCAACAGACCAAGCTTACTGCAACGATTTAGTATTCATTGCAGTACAATCATTGCAACAGGGCGGAATCCTTGTAGCGCATGCACGCTTGTCAACTGCATAATCCTCTCGGCGCATTTAATCACTCCATTATACTTGCCCAGCCAGTCCATTTCGAGTATTATATCTATTCCTTGTGAATCTAGGACAATAAGGTTTGCAAGAAAGTCTACCCCCTTATTTAATGCTCACTCTCGGACACACTATGTGAGACCTATGTGCTGAATATATTAACAATTATGTTAAACGTGAAGGTTTACACGCAAAGTTTTGAATATACTCAAGAGACACACGTCACACTATCCGAACTTTTGCTGCACGTGAGTTGAATGTGTTTTGCGTTTCGGAATGTCCGAACTTTTCTTGTATAATGCATAGCGGCTGTTTTGGATTGTCCGAACTTTCTATGTGCTAAAATAATCGTGGGGATGCTATGTTTTTCATTTGCAAGTTTCAAACTTGCTTTAGACTTATGGGAAGATTTTCTTAGTATTCTTTTACTAAGTTTTTGATGTGTTTTGGCTAATCATGGTGGACAATGTTTTTATATGTATGCAACATACTTATGTGTGGTGCTCACATAAGGTGTTGTGGTTATCGGATTAACGAGAGTCAATTCGAGGACTTGGGATCGCAAAGATTGGTAGTTTGTTCATGTGTAGGTGTTGCTTGAGGTCAAGACATGGATGGTAATGGGATGCATTGAACTAGTCTTAGGAAAAAGATGAGGTTCAACAACCAAGTTCGGGAGGAATTGTGGTTGAGTTCAATGGGGGGTCACGCAACATGATTGGGTCAAGAACAATGCATATGAAGGTATCGTGGACGTTGTTGGAAGGTATTTGCACGTGTGCAAGGAGTGCATGGACATGGAAACATGGTTCCAAGGCGTTATTAAGAGAAGTGGACATAAAGAATTGGACGGAAATGTCCCACCTGCTGGATTATGTCTCACAGTGCGGCTGAGGTGGTTAAGGTTCATTTGTGGAATGTTTCGAGTTTGTTTTGGTTAGATTTCATGTGCGTCACAAAGTAGAGTTGTTTTAGGAATGTTTAGGACGTTCCTAAGGTGTTTGGAAGTATTAAGATTGCTTCTATCTGCGTATGAAGAGTCTTGAGCAGTTATGGATGGTTGAAACTGAGTAGGATTAAAGTCCTAGTTTTGATTGGGTCGGCCTTAGGGCTGGTTATAACAGTAAGGGACACCAGAGCTCGTGGTGAGACTACTTTGGGCTGTTCCTCATGGCTGTCTTTCAATAAAATTCATAGTTTAAAGGACATGGTTTGATCCGACTTGTTCGTTCGACTTGTTTCAGACATGTTTTTCTCGTTGAGTTTCTGCACAACACTATGTTGTGTCGGTGTTTTTATCATAACTCAAGTTTTACAGATCCAATTAACGTGATTCTTTTAGGGTTGTTTTCAGAACTTGATTATGTTTCTTCTGTGAAATTTCACGATCATTGGATTTGTGGTTTATGATCTACACGAGTTTCTTTGCTGTGTAGCAGATCTGGTTTTTTCTCGGGTAGAACAGATTGACGCTTGTTCGATCTTTTGATCATAACTTGAGTTTTTATTGATGGTTTTTCGCGATTCTTGTTGTGATATCTTCGTGATTTGATTCTTCACAATCTACACTTGTTTTTTCACCGTTGCGCACATTATTTATTTATTAGATTTTTTTCTACCGAGGGCTTTTTGTTGCTTCTGCTGAAAAAGTTTTAATCTACGATTCACCCCCTATTGTATCTTTTCACGTGCTCCTCGATCCTACAATTGGTATCAAAGCCACGGTGCTCTAATCTTTGTGATTTGCACGTGTTTTTACTATTCATTATGGAGAAATACTCCATAAAACTTTGTGTGTTTAGTGGCATTGATTTTCAGGTTTGGAAGGTATGTATGGTGGCTTTCATCCAGGCACAAGGCTTTGCAATATGGGAAAATGTATGACATGCCGCCAAACGATCAAGTCACGGCTACGAACATGAGAGATGTCGACAATAACAACAAGGCACAAAACTCTATCATACAAGGATTGACTCGAAGCAACCTCGATCGAGTTGCACACCTCCGATTTGCATACGATGTTTGGAAAACTCTATGTGATTATCATGAATTGAAAGTGAATCTAGGAATCCCTTGTGGGTTTTGGTTGATTTATAAGAAACAAATGAGATCCTAACAAAATTGTTGAGATGAGCGCATGTTTTAATGAAATTATGAATAAAGCGCAAAAAGAAAGGAGAATGAGGAATCTATATAGAAAAGAGCTCAAGAGTTGAATATAATACTTTATTGTGTACAGAGCTTGTTGGAGAAACACATCCCAAGAGCTCAAGCAAAAGAAATCACATTCACTACACAATTTTTCAAAGGTCCGGATTAATCCGATATTCACTGGACTAGTCTGATATCTCTGTGTCCAGAAACGGACAAGTCCAGCCAGTGCGGACTTGTCTGCAAACAGTCCAGCTTTCACAGCATCGGACTAGTCCGATAACACCATAGACTAGTCCGATATCTTTCTGACTAAAAATGAACAAGTCCGCCCTAGTGCAGACTTGTCCTCAATACTTCACACTTCACACAGAAACGGAAAAGTCTGATATAACCACGGACTAGTCTGAAAACTGTCTCACTAAAATCGGACAAGTCCTCCAAGTGCGGACTTGTCCTCAATTCTACATGAGGTTCACCACACCGGACTACTCTGATATGTGCCAGACTAGTCCGAACAATTCCGAAGCCCAAATCGGACAAGTCCGCTCACATGCGGACAAGTCCGATATTTCTGAACACTTCAGTTTTCCACACGCCGCACAGCGTACTAGTCCAGAGTCCACCACGGACTAGTTCGAACATCACAAACCCTAATGGTAACTTTTAGAAATCCTAGTATAAATAGAGGTATACGGCCCTACAACCAAGACTCTCGACTCCCTGCGTCGTCACACCTTCCAAGAGCCCAAAATACACATCTCTCCACACATTCTAACCCTAAAAATATCAAATCTTTGAGGATTAGCATTGATAAAAAGGAGAGACTTGTTTCACACGATCTTAAGCTCTTGGGTTTGATTCTCTTGCACACTCTTGTTGTTTATTGCATATATTTCGAGTGTGTTTGGTGGTGTTCATCTTTGTAAATCTTGGGGAGACCTCAACTTGTGAGAAGGCCCCTTGAACACGGTTATTTGCCCCCTTTGTGATTAGTGGAAGAGAATCGGCCTCCGTGGCGATTCGACGAGGGTAGGGTTGGTGAAGACTGGGTCCTCCGTAGACTCCTCTACATGGATGTAGATTTCCTCTGTGGAATCGAACCACGGGATAAAAATCTCGAGTCACTTACTTTTGTTCTTATTGTTTATCATATTATAGGGTTCACTCAATCTTGTATAACTTATGTTAAAACATTTAAATAAAAGTTAATTTGTTCCATACATAGTTTCATTGTTGTGATACATCCAAATTACAACTTCCATTCTGCTGCATACAATACTTGACATGAAATCTTCGATCAAACTTGATCGTTCTAGTCCGCACACACCGGACTAGTCTGCACCATACTAGACTATTCCAATTTCTCTGTATTTGATCAAGTTGTTAAGTGTTTCAGGATCTGACGAAAGTTCAAAAAGGCAATTCACCCCCCCCCCTCTAGGCTA
The DNA here is from genome assembly GCA_036927565.1 of Tuctoria greenei. NCBI lineage: Eukaryota > Viridiplantae > Streptophyta > Magnoliopsida > Poales > Poaceae > Tuctoria > Tuctoria greenei. The sequence goes on from JAYESD010000007.1 coordinate 153,475,684, forward strand.
CATTCATGAAGGATCCAAAACTATCAAGGAGGTAACTGAAAGTGCATCTAGGCATTCCTTGTGGGTTTTGGTTGATTTATGACAAACAAATGAGATCCTAACCAAATTGTTGAGATGAGCACAGGTTTTAATGAAAGTATGAAGAAAGCGCAAAAAGAAAGGAGAGTGATAAATCTAGTTGGAAAGAGCTCAGGAGATGAATAGAATACTCTTTGTGTATGGAGTCTGTTGGAGAAAAACAACCCAAGAGCTCAAGCAAAATAAAACACTCTCACTGCACAAGTTGACACAGGTCTGGACTAGTCCGATGTTCCCCGGACTAGTCCGATATGCTCTCTGTCCAGGATCAGACAAGTCCCCCCTAGTGCGGGCTTTCCCGTAATGGAGTAGTCCGATAAAGTCTGGACTAGTCTGATAATGCCTCTGATCAATATCAGACAAGTCCAATATTCCACAGACGAGTCCAAAATCCCCACTGACCAACATCAGACAAGTCCCCCCCTCCCTGCAAATTTCAGACTTGTCCTTAGTCCCTTAAAATTTCACGACAAAAATCGGGCAAGTCCTCCAAGTGCAGACTTGTCCTCAATTCACCAAGGGTTTCACCATGCCGGACTAGTCCGGTATGTGCTGGACTAGTCCGAACATCTCTAGAGACAAAATCGAACTAGTACGCCTATTGCCAGACAAGTCCGATAATTCAGGGCACTTAGGGTTTCCCACACGCCGCACACCGGACTAGTACAGAGTCCACCACGGACTAGTTCGGACAGTGTAAACCCTAACGGTAACCTTTAGAAACCATAGTATAAATAGAGGTGCACGACCCCTAATCAAATACTCTCGACCCCCTACGCCGTCACACCTTCCAAGAGCCCAGAAAACACGTCTCTCAACACAATCCAACACAAGAAAGATCTAATCCTTGAGGATTAACCATATATCAAAGGAGAGACATGTTCTTCACGTCATGAGCTCTTGGGTTTGATTCTCTCACACACTCTCGCTGCTTCATTGCATACTTTTTGAGTGTGTTTGGTGGTGTTTCGATTTGTAAATCTTGGGGAGCCCTTAACTTGTGAGAAGGCCCCTTGAGCACAGTTATTTACCCCTTTTTGATTAGTGGAAGAGAATCGGCCTTCGTGGCGATTCGACTAGGGTAGGGTTGGTGAAGACCCGGTCCTCCGTGGGCTTCTCAACATGGATGTCGATTTCCTCCGTGGAATCAAACCACGGGATAAAATTGTTGTGTTCTTTGCTTTTGTTCTTACCAATCATTGTAATCTAGGGTTTGCTCAATCTTGTCCAACTTACGTTAAAACTTTGAAACTAAAGTTAACTTGCACGACATCAAGTTTCATTGAAGCAATACATTCAAGTTACAACTCAATTTCTGTTGCATAGAGTATCTGAATCGAAATCATCGATCAAACTTGATCGATCTAGTCCGCACACTACTGGACTAGTCTTATTTCTCCGTGTTTGATCAGGTTGCTAAGTGTTTTAGGTTTTGACATAAAATTCAAAAATCCTATTGACCCCCCATCTAGGCTACATTCAATTGGTATCAGAGCAAGGCTCTTCAAAAAGGGACTAATCGCTCGAAGAGAAAATGTCAGACATCAAGGATGCGCATAAGAACTTCAACCAAGGGACGGTTGAAGATGAAAAGACTCAGAAGTTGGAGAAGCTCCTCGACGCCATCCAAGACTTTGAGGATGATGATGAGGAGACGCTTGAACTCAAGGCGCTCCTATAGAATATGGCCCTCTCTAAAGGAAAGATAAAGGTCGAGGATGAGAAGAAGAAGAAGAAGGGGAGTAGTCACACCAACTACTCCCGATATCCTTTTAACTATGATCATTTGAATTCCAACTATAATTATTACTTGTCTATTCCTCGAAGAAAAGCCAATACTTTGATGGCAATGATTATTCAATGTGGAGGAAAAATATGATAATGCATTTAATATCACTTAACCCCGGCTTGTGGCATATAGAGTGTACAGGGATAGATATCCCGGATGATGATGAAGAGCTCACACCAAGTCAAGAGCAAGCTATTCATCAGAACGCTCAAGCTGCGGCTGTGATAACCTCAACATTGAGCCGAGACGAGTTCACCAAAGTGGATGGACCTGAAATTGCAAAAGAGATATGGGACACGTCACAAACTGCACATGAAGACAATCGTCATGTGCGAGAGGCCAAGATGGAAATGATTGAAGACGAATTGGGAAGATTCGCCATAGAAAAAGATGAGTCACCGCAAGACATGTACAATCGGTTGAAGATTGTCATCAATAAAGTTCGAGCTTATGGAAGCAAAAAGTAGAACGATCACGAGGTGGTGAAGCTAATTCTCAGAGCCTTCATGCCTCGCAACATGACTCTATGTTCGATGATTAGAGAAAGCCCTGGGTACAAGAAAATGACCCCAAATGAATTGCTTGGAAAGATCATCAATTTCGAGATGATGGAGAAGCAAGCAAAACATGTCAAAGATATTGCTGACCTCACCTTGGCAAAGAAGAAAGAAGTCGCTTTGAAGTCCACTTGCAAGCCTATGTCAAAAGAAGCTCGAGAAGCCCAACAAGAAGAGGACAATGACGACGAAAGTAGCGATATAGATGAAGAAGATATGATCCTATTTATGAAAAAATTCAAGAAGATGATGAATAGAAGACAAGGTGGAAGATCAAATGGAGGAAAACACACAGACAAATCAAGACCAAAGTTGAGGCGCACTTGTTATAACTGTGGTGAATACGATCACTTTATAGTTGGTTGTCCCCATGAAGAAAACAAGAAGAAGTCCAAGGATACAAAGCCTCAACCCAAGAAGATGATCAAGAAGAAAAAAGAAAATTGGACAGGCACACTTAGGAAAGGAGTGGGACTCCAATGATGAGTCCTCGTCCGAAGAGGGAGAGGAGATGGCAAGCATAGCCATCAAGAAGACAACCAAGAAATCCACCCTCTTCCGAACTATTGGTGCAAGGAAGGACAACGACACATGTGTAATGGCGAAGGAAGGTAAAAGAAAGGTAACAACTAAACCTTCCTCTTCACATTCTTTCTCCACCGATAGTGATACTTATAGTGATGATGAAGATATGCTTGTTGGGTTAGATAAGAAAACTACTGCAAAAATGAAATTCTTAATGGATAAGCTCATTGATAAGGAGTAGCTTGCTAATCGCCAAGAATATATGGTCATCCTTTAGAAGGACGAATATCTTAAGATTAAAAAGCTCCTTGAACTTCAAAAGGAGCGAAGCAAGTCACTAGAACTTGAGTTAGCTTCAAGCAAGGAAGGTTGCTTGAAGCTAAGCGACTCAAATGTAATCATCAAGGATGAACTTGCTAACTTAACAAGAGTTAAAAAGATCCTTGAGGTACAAGTTGAGTCACACAAGCAAATTGACCCTTCATCCTCTTCAAGCTCACCTTCTCAACACTTAAAATCTGAAACTAATATCACTTGTGCATGTGCTAAAATTGACACTAACTTGAAGGATAAGACGAACATGACAAAGGACATGCATCCTTCCTGTAGTGGCATATTTGACAAGGAGAAGGTCAAGTACAGACGCAGTGCGTACTTGGCCACAAGACCTCCTAATATCAAATTTGACTGGGTATTCTAATGGTGAAAAGCAAAATGCTAGAAGCCACAAGAATAACAAGGAACACATTGCTTTGTCAGGGGAAACTCCTCTCAAGATAGAAACCTTAATAATGTTGATAAGTCCAAACATGTTAACATATATGAACAACAACTATTGTTTTGAACCTTTGACGCATCATATGCTATCATGAAAAGTAATTTTGGTAGAGATTATGCTAAACATGTTGGGCCACGCCATGGGAACACTAAGTCTCATGTGTGGGTGCCCAAATCACTTGTAACTAACCACAAAGGACCCAGGCAAGCTTGGGTACCTAAAACCAAGGCGTAATTTGTTTTTGAAGGCCTATTCCTCCGGTGGATCGAAATGGGTGCTATGTAGTGGATGCACCAACCACATGACCGGAGAAAGAAGGACGTTTGTTGAATGTGAAGAAAATGATGATCCAAGTGAAGGCATCTATTTTGGTGATAACAGTCAAGGAAGGGTGCTCGGTACCGATAAAATTGCGATTTCGTCTCAACACACTCTTTCTCATGTTTTACATGTCGATTCCTTAGATTATAACCTTCTGTCCATATATCAATTATGTGACAAGGGTTATAATTTCTTGTTCACTAATGAGGGTGTGACCATCTCTAGAAGGAGTGATGACTCGGTTGCATTTCAAGGGTGTGTTGAAGGGAAAGCTTTATCTTGTTGATGTCAACAAAGATAAAGCCACACTTGACAGATGCTTGATTGCAAAGACCAATATGGGTTGGCTGTGGCATAGACGGCTAGCACATGTTGGTATGAGGAATCTTCAAAAACTCCTTAAGGGCGATCACATTCGAGGTTTGAAGGATGTTGTTTTTGAGAAAGACAGACCTTGTAGTGTGTGCCAAGCCGGGAAGCAAGTAGGAGCACCCCATCGCGCGAAGAAAGTCATGACAATGACAAGAATGCTCGAGCTAGTTCACATGGATCTATTTGGACCAATTGCTTACATAAGTATCGGCGGTAACAGATACAGTTTAGTAATTGTTGATGATTTTTCATGTTTCACGTGGGTTTTCCTTTTGTGTGATAAGACAGAAACTCAAGGAAGCCTCAAGAAGTTTCTCAAGCATGTCCAAAATGATTTCTCTTTGAAGATCAAGAACATACAAAGTGACAATGGCACAGAGTTCAAGAACACGCAAGTTGAGGAGTACCTAGACTAAGAATGCATAAAACATGAATTTTCAGCACCGTACTCCCCTCAACAAAACGGAGTAGCCAAAAGGAAGAAACAAACCCTCGTAGAGATGGCGAGGACAATGCTTGATGAGTACAAGACTTCGGATCAATTTTGGGCTGAAGCAGTCAACACCGCTTGTCACGCCATAAATTGACTTTAACTTCATCGCCTACTCAAGAAAACGTCATATGAACTACTCACCGGTAACAAGGCGAATATTTCCTATTTTTTAGTTTTTGGTTCTAAATGTTATATTTTGAACAAGAAGCCTAGGACTTCAAAGTAGCTTCGAAGATCGATGATGGTTTCTTGCTTGGTGTAGCACCCTCAATTTTCGCATCATGCATTGCATACATGTTCATGCATTAAATATTAATAGAATAAAAAAATGATAAACCATACATATATGGTGTAGCAAAAAGAAGAAAGAGAAAATAATAATTATAGCCTAAAACTTGTAATAGGGAATAAATATAAAAATATATATATAAATATATATAAATATATATATATATAATATATAATAACTGTATATAAAAAATAAATAATATGAAGAATAAATAAATAATAATATATTTCTAAAAAAAAGAAAAAAAAGAAAAACCAACCGCTGGCCAGGCCAAACGGCCCAGCCAGCAGCCGGCGCTTCCCGCACCACGCCTCCCGCGCGACCCCGCCGCCACGCGCCTCCCGCACCCGACGCCCCGCGAGCACCCCTACCGCACCGCGGCCCGGCCGACCGCGCCTGCGCCGCTGGGCCCCGCTCGCCCAACCCGCGCGCCCGACTCTTGGCCTCACCCGCACGTGCTCGCTTGCCCGATGCCCTGGCCCCACCCCACGAGCCGCACTGCGATCGAGCCCCGACCGGCTCGGTCCCCTGGCCAGTACCGCCTATAAATACGTAAGACCTCCGTAGGGTTTTCCCGATCCCAGCAGAAACGCCGCCGCCTCCACGATAAAAAAAGCCCCGCCGCCAGCAACAGGAAAAAAGGGCACCAGAGGGCTGCACCACAAGGAGGAAAAGGAAGAAAAAGGAGGGAAAGAAGAGGAGGAAAAAGAGGAGGGCGCCGCCGTCCGCCGGAGATCGTCGTCACCATCGAGTCGCCGTCGTCGTGCCGCCGGAGGACCTTGCGCATCTACTTCATCTACGCATCGTTCCCATCCCGCGATCTTCAAAGCCATCGCATCTACGGTAGGCCACGTTCTGATGCGAATTTTAGCGAACGTATTAGATCTGATAGACGCAAATTAATTTTAGTTGCATCGTCTTTTTATTTTCAGCAGCATTAATTCTCGCTAAAACCCCGTAAACTCATATGAACACGTATGAACTAGTTGCATCTAATTAATAAACAACCGTTGTTAATCAATTATTGTACTTTGCATGCATGCATATCATCGCATGTTGATTAATGTGTGTGCATCATGTTGATTTATATGTATATTCTTGTATGTGTGATCACAAGTAGAGGAAAGTGCTCAAGAGGTCATGTACGAGGATTTCCAGAATCAAGACTTCGAAGCGCTTGAGCAACCCTATCCGCCGGAACAAGGCAAGTGTCCTTGAAGCATATTGATCCTGTTTTAAAATAAATGTTTTGTTTGCAAAATTTGCATGCTTGTGTCAATTTGATGGGAATCCTATGGTAGGAAGTTTACTAGATTTGTTTAACCATCCTTGTCACCTGGAATATATGGTAGAGAGTCGGGAAGGGTTTTTACCTTTTTGCTTCGCTTAATTAATTGGGATGGCAAACAACACTACATGTTTAATTATGCATCAATGATATTATGGTTAATGTGAACTGGTCAATACGATGGGTGATCTAAGCAAGCCTGGTATGTGGATGGGTTGGATGTTATGGTGGTTTGCTTGCTTTAGATCTAAGGACCGGTTCATGCGAGAATATGCCAGGCAAATAGTGCCACCACAAGGCCAAGTATGGGTGCGGCGTAGCTGAATAATTAGGAGCGCTGCTAGTATTGTATGGACCATTGGATGGCGCGGGGAATGGGAGTCGAGGAGGACTGCCCTGGGATCCGCATGTCACACGAGGGGGCCCGTGGGTGGGAGAATGGAGATTCAAGCCTACCGATGAAACCTTTGTGGGCCCGTACATACTGGTAGTCCCTTTTGAAAGGCTAATTTGGATCTCTTGGCCACACACCTACGGAAGTGTGAGACGGCATAATGGAGGTTTCTTAGTCACTGAAAGGTGATGAAATCACGAACATGTGGGTAAAGTGGTACAACCTCTGCAGAGTGTGTAAAACAATCATGATAGCCGTGCTCCCAGTTAAGAGCGCCTGGATGACCTACATGATTAGAGGTAAATTGGGATTTGGGATGGTTATTGTTTGGTAATGGTTATGGTTGATATTATGATTATGGTTATGGTTATGGGATGGAATCATGGTTTATGACATTGATTATGGTTATTGGCAATGGTAAATTATGGACTGGTATTATGATGGTTACATGGTTTATGATGGGTTTACTTCACATAAATATGATACATTGCTTTTTCAAATGTTTTACTGTACTTTTCAGCACTTAGCCATTATTACATTCGTCATTTGAATCAGCCACATGTCATACTTTCCACACTTGCTGAGTACGACATGTACTCACTCTTGCAATCCCCCCCCAATAGCTACTGGAGACAATTGGGAGTACCCTGAGGATCACGCGGAGTACTAGGTTGCGTACCACCGTCAATTGCCTGTGGATTGGAGTCGTGCTGCTTAGTTTATTTTCCACTGCATTATTTAGAGTTTTATCATTTGTGAACTATTTGATTATTGTAATAAAGTACTTATTTAATAGTTAAGATGTGGTTAAATTCTATATATCATTTGTGATGCAACCGTATATGTGTGATGAACTTCCTGGGCACACATATGCGTTACGCTTGGTTCATATTCGGAACCGCGTGTCACAAATTGGTATCAGAGCCACAGGTTGACCGTAGGACGCAGCCTAGATAGAATGGACACTTTAGAGCACATAGGAGCACTCTGGAATCAATGTGTTTTTGCTTGGTGTGCTGTTTGCTATATATATATTGGTTGCTTGTGTGCTTAATAGAGGATTTTGGGATGCTCCAGCATTGCCCTGTCCACCTAGGCTAGTATAGCTAGTTGTTTAGCTTCATTTCCATTGACGCATTTAGTTGGGGACGATACTAAATTCTTACCTATTGCTCTTCTTCAGATGATGAGGACTCGCAACCAGATGGATGTCAATAACGAGGAGGAGAACCATGGAGTACCTCAGAACAATACTGGACAAGGACCTGCTCATGGAGCCATCAATATCGAGCAGCTACTAGCTATGCAGAACCAGCTCATGCAGACCATGATACAAACTATGGGACAGCTGCAGGCTGGCAATAACAACAATCAGCCCCACATGCCTCCACCGCCACCCCTGCCTCCTCATACCCGATTGGGAGAGTTTATGAGGACTAGGCCGCCAACCTTTGCTCAAGCTGCCGACCCTATGGATGCGGATGATTGGCTCAAGTCCGTGGAGAAGAAACTTCCTATTGCCCAATGTAGTGACCGAGAGAAGGTCCTATTTGCTTCTCATCAACTCGTTGGAGCAGCTGCAGATTGGTGGGATGCTTATTGCAATGCTCATGAGAATCAAGAGAGGATCACTTGGGCGGAATTCAAGGAGAACTTCCGTTCTCATTATGTGCCAGAAGGTGTTATGATCTTTAAGAGACAAGAATTTGAGAACTTAAGGCAAGGAAGATCAAGCGTGAGTGAATATCTCAATAAGTTCACTCAACTCTCAAGATATGCGCTTGAGGATGTTAGTCGAGACAAACGGAAACAATACTTGTTCATGAGCGGCTTGAACAATGAGATCCAAGTGCAACTAATCAACTGCGATTATGCCAATTTCCAGAAGCTTGTGGACATAGCAATTGTGGTGGAGAACAAGGTTCGTGAGATGGAGCAAGACAACAAGAGGAAGGCGCCATACCAAGGACAACAACAAGGAAGTAATATGCGCCCTCGCTTTGCGCCGCCCAATGCGCCTTACTTCAGTTCTTCTGAGCCTGCTCAACGCCATGGATTTGCACCGCGTCCAACTCAGTTTGTGCAACAGTGCCCTGTTATGCAAGCACCTAGGCCTCCAATGCCTTATGCGCCTCGTGCTAACTTTTCTGGTGCCAATGTTCAGAACCAAGCTCGTCCCAATAATTCTAGTGGAGTTAAGAAGTGTTATACTTGTGGAGAAGCTGGACACTTTGCGCATCAATGTCCTAAGTCAGGCCTTGGTCAAGGAAGCAATGCGTCGAGGCAAAACCCAAGACCCAATGGAGGGCAGCCACAAGGAAGCTGTGGACAGCAGAATTTTGCTCGTGGCAACGTGAACCATGTCTCTACGGAGGATGCTCAACAAGCGGATGACGTGGTCATTGGTATGTTTCTCGCCAACTCCAACCCCGCGAATATGTTATTTGATTCTGGAGCATCGCATTCATTCGTTGCATCGAAGTATGTTGCCAAGTATAGTTTGCCTATCTCTCATATGAAGTTTACTCTGTTTGTTAAGTCTCCTGGAGGAGAGATGAGGACAAATATAGTATGTCCAAAAGTAAGCCATAGAATAAGGGGGGTAGACTTCTCCGCCAACCACATTGTTTTGGATTCTCAAGGGTTGGAAATTATACTTGGTATGGACTGGTTGAGAAAGCACAATGGAGTTATTGAGTGTGCCACGAAGACGGTGAAGTTGACTAATGAGGAAGGGATCACCGTAGAATTTGAAGCATCTCAAACTGCACCGAAGCAATTGGAGTTGAATCATATGGACGGTGCTGCAATTGAGGAGATTCATGTGGTGTGTGAATTTTTGGATGTTTTCCGGACGAGTTGCCAGGTATGCCACCTGATCGAGACATTGAGTTTGTTATTGATTTAATACCTGGAACTGCACCTATAGCTAAGAGGCCGTATAGGATGCCTCCTATGGAATTAGCGGAGCTCAAGAAGCAGATTCAAGAACAATTAGAGAAAGGTTTTATTCGCCCAAGCTCTTCACCTTGGGGAGTGCCCGTTCTATTTGTGGACAAGAAGGATGGATCCCAAAGGATGTGCGTGGATTACCGAGCTCTCAACGAGGTAACAATCAAGAACAAGTACACCTTGCCCCGTTTAGAGGATTTGTTTGATCAGATGAAAGGCGCCCGTGTGTTTTCCAAGATTGATTTGAGGTCGGGATACTTTCAAATGAAGATTAGACCATCGGACATACCCAAGACAGCTTTCAGGACACGGTATGGATCTTTTGAGTACACTGTGATGTCTTTTGGATCGACAAATGTGCCTGCCTACTTTATGTACCTCATAAATAAGGTCTTCATGGAGTACTTAGATAAGTTCGTTGTGGTGTTTATTGATGATATTATGATCTACTCGAAGGATGAGAAGGAACATGAGGAACACTTGAGGCTTACATTGCAGAAATTGAGGGAGCATCAATTGTATGCCAAGTTCAACAAGTGTCAGTTTTGGTTGAAAGAGGTGCCATTTTTGGGTCATATCATCTCAGGAGGAGGAGTATCGGTTGACCCTGGTAAAGTGAGGGATGTGTTGAAGTGGGAACCACCGCAAAACGTAAAGGAAATAAGGAGTTTTCTTGGAATGGATGAATATTACCGTCGATCCATCAAGGACTTCTCCAAGATAGTCAAGCCAATGACTGAATTGCTAATGAAGGGAAAGGCTTTCCGATGGGCTCAAGCTTGTCAAAACAGTTTTGAGGAGTTGAAGAAAAGTTTGACAACCGCGCCGGTGTTAGTATTACCGGACGTGAGCAAGATTTTTGATATATATTGTGATGCATCAAGACAAAGATTAGGATGTGTGCTCATGCAAGAAGGCCAAGTGGTAGCTTATGCATTGAGGCAACTAAAGAAACATGAGTTGAATTATCCTACACACGACCTTGAACTTGCAGCCGTGATACATGGATTGAAGATTTGGAGACACTATATTCTTGGACATAGGTGTGAAATTTATACAGATCACAAGAGTCTTAAGTATATTTTCACACAAACAGATCTTAATTTGAGGCAGCGAAGATGGTTGTAGCTCATCAAAGATTATGATTTGGGGATCAACTATCATCCAGGAAATGCCAATGTAGTGGCCGATGCCTTGAGTCGGAAAGGAGTAAGTAATCAACTCACAGTTTAAGAATTGCCATCTGAGCTATGTTAGGAATTCGAAAGGTTGAACCTCGGATTCGTGAATGAGATGGGAATAATGGAGTTAAATTCAACCTTGGAGCAAGAAATTCAAGAAGCACAAACCATGGATGAAGAGATCAAGGAAATCAAGGAAAGGAACGAAGAAGGGAGAGTATTCAGATTTGATGAGGACGAACATGGTACCTTATGGCTTGGAAAGAGAATCGTTGTGCCTAATGTAAAACATATTCGGGAGACAATATTAAAGGAGGCACATGACTCACCTTACTCAATTCATCCCGGCTGTACGAAGATGTACAAGGACTTAAAGACATGCTACTTGTGGGCCAGCATGAAAAAAGACATAGCCGAATATGTTGCACTTTATGATGTGTGCCGACGAGTTAAAGCTGAACATCAAAGGCCAGCCGGATTGTTACAACCATTAAAGATCCCGGAGTGGAAGTGGGAAGAGATTGGTATGGACTTTATAGTCGGATTACCGTGAACTCAGTCTAGGTATGATTCAATATGGGTTATTGTGGATCAGTTGACAAAATCAGCTCACTTCATCCCTGTCAAGACCACATATGCCACCGCAAAGCTAGCAGAATTGTATATGGAGCATATTGTGTGTCGACACGGAGTACCGAAGAAGATAGTCTCGGATAGAGGTTCTCAGTTTACTTCCAGATTTTGGCAGAAATTGCATGAAGCAATGGGAACAAGGTTGAACTTCAGTTCGAAGTATCACCCTCAAACAGATGGACAAACCGAGAGGACCAACCAAATTTTGAAAGACATGTTAAGAGCATGTGCTTTAAAGCATGGGAAAAGTTGGGATAAAAGTTTGCCGTATGCTGAATTCTCGTACAACAATAGCTACCAAGCAAGTCTGAAAATGTCACCCTACGAAGCATTGTACGGAAGGAAGTGTAGGACTCCCTTGTTTTGGAATGAAACCGGAGAGAATCAAGTGTTTGGTCCAGACGTGTTACAAGATGCGGAAAGGCAAGTCCAAATAATACGGGAAAACATAAAGGCTGCTCAGTCTCGACAGAAAGGTTATGCTGATAATAGGTGAATGAGTCTGACTTTTGAAGTTGGAGATTTTGTATACCTCAAAGTGTCACCTATCAGAGGTCAGTGACGGTTTAACGTCAAAGGAAAACTGGCACCACGTTACATCGGACTGTTCAAGATTTTGGACAAATGAGGAGAAGTGGCATATCGACTTGAGCTGCCGACGTATCTCTCCGATGTACATGACGTATTTCACGTCTCTCAACTCAAGAAGTGTCTCAGGGTACCGGAATAACAAGTGCCGATGGACGAGTTAGAACTTTTGGAGGATTTGTCCTATGTCGAGCAACCTATCAAGATTTTGGACATGAAGGAATGGGTCACGAGAAATAAGAGGATCCGTTGGTGCAAAGTGCAATAGAAACACCATACGGAAGCCGAAGCTACATGGGAACGTGAAGAAGACCTGAAGGCAGAATTCCCTCATCTTTTCTCCATGCTATCGAATCTCGGGGGCGATTCACTTTAAGGGGGGTAGGTTTGTAACACCCTCAATTTTCGCATCATGCATTGCATACATGTTCATGCATTAAATATTAATAGAATAAAAGAAAAATGATAAACCATACATATATGGTGTAGCAAAAAGAAGAAAGAGAAAATAATAATTATAGCCTAAAACTTGTAATAGGGAATAAATATAATATATATATATATATAAATATATATAAATATATATCTATATATAATATATATAATAACTGTATATAAAAAAAATAATATAAAGGATAAATAAAGAATAATATATTTATAAAAAAAGGAAAAAAAAACAATAACCAACCGCTGGCCAGGCCAAACGGCCCAGCCAGCTGCCGGTGCTCCCGCGCGCAGCGCGCCTCCTGCACCGTGCCTCCCGCACGACCCCGCCGCCACGCGCCTCCCGCACCCGACGCCCCGTGCGCACCCCGCACCGCACCGTGGCCCGGCCGACCGCGCCTGCGTCGCTGGGCCCCGCTCGCCCAACACGCGCGCCCGAATCCCGACCTCACCCGCACGCGCTCGCTCGCCCGATGCCCTGGCCCCACCCCACGAGCCGCACCGCGATCGAGCCCCAACCGACTCGGTCCCCTGGCTAGTACCGCCTATAAATACGTAAGGCCTCCGTAGGGTTATCTCGATCCCAGCAGAAACGCCGCCGCCTCCACGATAAAAAAAGCCCTGCCGCCATCAACAGGAAAAAATGGCACTAGAGGGCTGCGCTGCAGGGAAGAAAAGGAAGAAAAAGGAGGGGAAGAAGAGGAGGAAAAAGAGGAGGGCGCCGCCGTCCGCCGGAGATCGTCGTCGCCATCGCGTCGCCGTCGTCGTGCCGCCGGAGGACCTTGTGCATCTACTTCATCTACGCATCGTTCCCATCCCGCGATCTTCGAAGCCATCGCATCTACGGTAGGCCACATTCCAATGCGAATTTTAGCGAACGTATTAGATTTGATAGACGCAAATTGATTTTAGTTGCATCGTCTTTTTATTTTTAGCAGCATTAATTCTTGCTAAAACCCCGTAAACTCATACGAACACATATGAACTAGTTGCATCTAATTAATAAACAACCGTAGTTAATCAATTATTGTACTTTGCATGCATGCATATCATCGCATGTTGATTAATGTGTGTGCATCATGTTGATTTGTATGTATATTCTTGTATGTGTGATCATGAGTGGAGGAAAGTGCTCGAGAGGTCGTGTACGAGGGTTTCCAGAATCAAGACTTCGAAGCGCTTGAGCAACCCTATCCGGCGGAACAAGGCAAGTGTCCTTGAAGCATATTGATCCTGTTTTAAAATAAATGTTTTGTTTGCAAAATTTGCATGCTTGTTTTAATTTGATGGGAATCCTATGGTAGGAAGTTTACTAGATTTTTTTAACCACCCTTGTCACCTGGAATATATGGTAGAGAGTAGGGAAGGGTTTTTACCTTTTTGCTTCGCTTAATTAATTGGGATGGCAAACAACACTACACATTTAATTATGCATCAATGACATTATGGTTAATGTGAACTGGTCAATACGATGGGTGATCTAAGCAAGCCTGGTATGTGGATGGGTTGGATGTTATGGTGGTTTGCTTGCTTTAGATCTAAGGACTGGTTCATGCGAGAATATGCCAGGTCAACAGTGCCACCACACGGCCAAGTATGGGTGCGGCGTAGCTGAATAATTAGGAGCGCTGCTAGTATTGTATGGACCATTGGATGGCGCGGGGAATGGGAGTCGAGGAGGACTGCCCTGGGATCCGCATGGCACACGACGGGGCCCGTGGGTGGGAGAATGGAGATTCAAGCCTGCCGGTGAAACCTTAGTGGGCCCATACATACTAGTAGTCCCTTTTGAAAGGCTATTTTGTGATCTCTTGGCCACACACCTACGGAAGTGTGAGACGGCATAATGGAGGTTTCTTAGTCACTGAAAGGTGATGAAATCACGAACATGTGGGTAAAGTGGTACAACCTCTGCAGGGTGTGTAAAACTATCATGATAGCTGTGCTCCCGGTTAAGAGCGCCTGGATGACCTACATGATTAGAGGGAAATTGGAATTTGGGATGGTTATGGTTTGGTAATGGTTATGGTTGATATTATGATTATGGTTATGGTTATGGGATGGAATCATGGTTTATGACATTGATTATGGTTATTGGCAATGGTAAATTATGGACTGGTATTATGATGGTTATATGGTTTATGATGGGTTTACTTCACATAAATATGATACATTGCTTTTTCAAATGTTTTACTGTACTTTTCAGCACTTAGCCATTATTACATTCGTCATTTGAATTAGCCACATGTCATACTTTCCACACTTGCTGAGTACGACATGTACTCACTCTTGCAATCCCCCCCCCAACAGCTACTGGAGACAATTGGGAGTACCCTGAGGATCACGCGGTGTACTAGGTTGCGTACCGCCGTCAATTGCCTGTGGATTGGAGTCGTGCTGCTTAGTTTATTTTCCACTGCATTATTTAGAGTTTTATCATTTGTGAACTATTGGATTATTGTAATAAAGTACTTATTCAATAGTTAAGACGTGGTTAAATTCTGTATATCGTTTGTGATACAACCGTATATGTGTGATGAACTTCCTGGGCACACATATGCGTTACGCTTGGTTCATATTCAGAACCGGGTGTCACACTTGGCTACGATTCGAACTCTTACGCCTATCGTGTCTTCAACAAGGTCTCCGGACTTGTTGAAGTAGCACGTGACATAGTGTTCGATGAAACTAATGGCTCTCAAGAAGAGCAACTTGATCAATGTGTGCTAGATAGACAAGAAGCTCTATGTCAAGCGTTGAGAAGAATGGCGTTGGGTGATGTTCGACCACAAGCGCCACCTCCAAATGGAAATGAAGAAGATGAACCACAAGTGGAGGTAATTGATCAAGGGGAAGCTTCTACACAAGATCAACCTCATGAAGATCAAGGTGACCAACAAATCAGTGAGGGCAACCATCTAGGGGGAGAAGAAGATGACCATGAAGATTCAAGACCACATGTTCCACAACCAAGAGTACACCAATGCATATAAAGAGATCACCCCGTCGACAACATAATCATAGACATCAAAAAGGGAGTAACAACTAGATCTCAAATTGCTAATTTTTCTGAACATTACTCGTTTGTATCCTCTTTGGAACCTCACAGGGTTGAAGATGCATTAAAAGATCCAAATTGGGTGGTGGCAATGCAAAAAGAATTGAAAAACTTCAAACGGAACGAAGTGTGGGTACTTGTTGAAAGGCCCAAGTTCAACGTCGTCGGCACTAAATTGGTCTTCCGCAACAAGCAAGACGAACACGGGGTGGTGACAAGAAACAAGGTGTGACTTGTGGCCAAAAGGTATTCACAAGTCGAAGGTTTGGATTTCGATGAAACTTTTGCTCCCGTAGCTAGGCTTGAATCGATTAGAATATTACTTGCATATGCTACTCACCATGATTTCAAGCTCTATCAAACAGATGTGAAGAGCACTGTAACACCCTCATTTTCAAGCATCATGCCCTACATACACTCATATACATGCTTAACATTAACCCACATAAAGAGGAACAAGTTTAAAATTTACTTGGAGCAAATAAAAAATTGATTTGGAACAAAACCGTACTTAAAACACAGGAAAGTGCGGACTAGTCCGATTTTGCTGCAGACTAGTCCGATTTTGGCACTGGAAACATTCGGACTTGTCCGATTTTGTGCGGACTAGTCCGATATTCCATGAATCCTTGAAAAATTGCTAAGTCCTTGGACTTTTTTGGACTAGTCCGATGTTCCAGCGGACTTGTCCGATTTCCTCTCTGTTTAAAGTTGGACTTGTCCGATTTTAGGCCAGACTTGTCCGATTTTCTCTCTGGACGACCTCAGACTAGTCCGGTCATTTCCGGACTTGTTCGATATTTCGCGACTCCGAGTTGATCCTTTGTTTTACAACTTGTTTCTTGGGTTTCATGTTAAGTGGGCCTAGGGACGTCGTGCCTAACTCTTTTAGAGCCCATGTGAGACTCTAAACCGTCCTCTACTCATCCCAAAACTCGAAATCCATCTAACCCTAGCCTCCACCTCTATATAAACAACCCCACCCCTTGGTTTGACATCTATTTGCCACATTTCCACCCCACACAAACCCTAGTTCGTGGAGAGCCACCACCAAGGAGGGAGGAGAAGATCCCA
Source organism: Tuctoria greenei (assembly GCA_036927565.1). Classification (NCBI taxonomy): domain Eukaryota; kingdom Viridiplantae; phylum Streptophyta; class Magnoliopsida; order Poales; family Poaceae; genus Tuctoria; species Tuctoria greenei. The sequence continues at coordinate 153,492,498 of JAYESD010000007.1, forward strand.
AGCAGGAAGAAGAAGAGGAGGAAACGAAAGAGGACCAAGATCTCCACCATGTTTTCATTCTCCATCACCAATTCGTCTCAAAGTTCATCACCAACACTAGATCACCAAGATCCAAGTGCTACCTCCAAGTTTCTTGATTCATTGGAGTTCTAAACACCTGGTACACCTTTTATTCCCTTTTCCTTACGTGAATTCAACCCCTAATCTTCAAATTCACATTGATCTAGGAAACCCTAATCTGCTGATCTTGTAGAGTGCGGACTTGTCCGGTACCTAGCGACTAGTGCGATCTTTCTGGTTAAATTGTGTTGAATTAATTCTAAAATTTGATCTAATCGAATCCAAACCTGTATAAACTTGTTAAAAGCTATTAGAACTAGTTAGTGATCATAAAAAGCAATCTAGTAATAAGTTCTACCTTGCGTTTCCATTAATCATGCATGTCATGACATATTGAGTAATATTTGTGCACTCTTTGATTGTGTTTCTTGTCTTGTATGTTTATTGTGCGGATTAGACGGATTTGCGCTACAAAGTGCCGCGGAGGATCTACAGCACCAAGAGTTCGAAGGCTTTGATCCTAATCAACAGCAAGAGCAAGGCAAGTGTCCTTGAAGCATATTGATCCTTTTTCTAAATAAATGTTTTGTTTGCAAAACTGCATGCTTGTGTCAAATTGATGGGAATCCTATGATAGGAAGTTGACTAGCTTTGTTTAACCACCCTTGTCACCTGGAATACATGGTAGAGAGTCGGGAAGTGTTTTTACCTTTTTGCTTTGCTTAATCAACTTGGATGGGAAAACAACACTACACATTTAATTAAGCATTAATGATATTTTGGTAAATGTGAACTGGTCTATATGATACAGTAATGGGTGATCTAAGCAAGCCTGGTATGTGGATGGGTAGGATGTTATGGTGGTTTGCTTGCTTTAGATCTAAGGACCGGTTCATGCGAGAATAAGCTAGGACTACATTGCCACCACGAGGCCAAGTATGAGTGCGGCGTAGCTGAGTAATTAGGGCTTTGCTAGTACTGTTTGGACCATTGTGGATGCTCGGGGAAGGGGTAGTCGGATTGGGTTTGTTGATGATTGGTGGGACTACCCTGGGATCCGAATGGCTCAAGAGGGGGCCCTTGGTCGAAGATGTGCTCAATTGGAGGCATCGCCACCGGTGAAACCTCAGTGGGGTCTGAATAGGCTAGTAATCCCTTTGTAAAGGCTATTTTGTGATCTCCTGGCCACACACAGATAGAAGTGTGAGACGGCATAATAGAGGTTCTAGTCATCGAAAGGTGATGAAATCACGAACACGTGGGTAAAGAGGTACAAACTCTGCAGAGTTAAATAAAACTATCATGATAGTCGTGCTCCCGGTTATGAGCACCTGGACAACTTCCATGATTAGAGGGTACTCGGTATTGGGATGGTATTTGGGATGGTCTTTTTTTTGATCGGTGAAAAACTGCAAGGGAGAACCCCGGCAGCCAAAAAACATATATTAAAAGAGATGAGGTAGCAGGGAGTTACAATAGCTTCGCAGAGATTGACTAGGTGTTCCAGAGGGAGGAACGTCCTTTACAAACTCTGAAGCCACAAGAGCACACTGGCCTTATCCTCCGGCTTAAAACGGCAGGACGGTTATGGTTGGTATTATAGTTATGGATTAATTTCTGGTATTGAATATGGTTATTGGCTATAGTGAAATCTGGAATTATTGATGATCGTAGTGAATTCAGATTGGTATTATGGTATTACTTCTGATTATGATGGGTTTGATTCATATAAATATAATATATTGCTTTTCAAATGATTTAATGTACTTTTCAGCACTTAACCATTACTATTGTCGACATTTGAATAAGCCACATGTCATACTTTCCACACTTGCTGAGTGCGATATGTACTCACTCTTGCAATCGCCCACCCAACAATTGCAGGTCAGGATTGGGAGTTTAATGGTGATAATGTGGAGTTCTAGGCCGTGTCTACCGTCAGCTTTGCCTGTGGTGTTGTTGGAGCTGCGCTATACCCTATTGCTTATGGTGCCTAGCTGTTTAGTTCACTTAATCAGTTTATTTTCTGCTGCATTAGTTGAACTTGTCATAAATATTCATTAGAGGTTGTATTCGAGTATAATATGGTTTGTGTGATAAAATTTGGTTAATTAATCTTGTTCTGTGGTAATTTTCTGTATGCTCTTTTGTGATTGCACTCGTGTATGTGTGATGAACATCCTGGGCACACATATGCGTCAGCTTGGTTCATTTTTTGGAACCGGGCATCACAGATTGGTATCCGAGCCACAGGTTGACCGTAGGACGCAACCTAGATAGAATGGACACTTTAGAGCACATAGGAGCACTCAGGAATCGATGTGTTTTTGCTTGTAGTGCTGTTTGCTATATATATTGTTTGCTTGTGTGCTTAATAGAGGATTTTGGGATGCTTTAGCATTGCCATGTCCATCTAGGCTAGTGCAGCTAGTTGTTTAGTCTCATATCCCTTGATGAATATAGTGGGGGACGTTTCTAATTCTTACCTATTGCTTTTCTTCAGACGGTGAGGACTCACAACCGATTGGGAGATTTTATGAGGACTAGGCCGCCAACCTTTGCTCAAGCTGCCAACCCTATGGATGCGGACGATTGGCTCAAGTCCGTGGAGAAGAATCTTGCTATTATCCAATGCAGTGACAGGGAGAAGGTCTTTTTTGCTTCTCATCAACTAGTTGGAGCAGCTGCAGATTGGTGGGATGCTTATTGCAATGCTCATGAGAACCAAGAGATAATTACTTGGGCCGAATTCAAGGAGAATTTTCGTTCTCGTTATGTGCCCGAGGGTGTTATGATCTTGAAGAGGTAAGAATTTGAGAATTTAAGGCAAGGAAGATCAAGCATGAGTGAATATCTCAATAAGTTCACAACTCTCAAGGTACGCGCCTGAGGATGTTAGTCGGGACAGCCGGAAACAATATTTGTTCATGAGGGGCTTGAACAATGAAATCCAAGTGCAACTACTCAATTGTGACTATGCAAATTTTCAGAAGCTTGTGGACAAAGCAATTGTGGTTGAGAACAAGATTCGTGAGATGGAGCAAGACAATAAGAGAAAGGCGCCATATCAAGGACAGCAACAAGGAAGTAATGTGCGCCCTTGCCTTGCACCACCCAATGCGCCCTATTACAGCTCTTCTATTCCTGCTCAGCGCCCTGGTTATGCACCACGCCCAACTCAGTTTGTGCAGCAGCGCCCTGTCATGCAAGCACCTAGGCCTCCAATGCCTTATGTGCCTCGTGCTTATTTTCCTGCTGCAAGTGCTGAAAACCAAGCTCGTCCCAATAATTCTAGTGGAGTTAAGAAGTGTTATACTTGTGGAGAAGATGGACACTTTGCGCATCAATGTCCTAAGTCTGGCCTTGGTCAAGGACGCAATGCGCCGAGGCAAAACCCAAGACCCAATGGAGGACAACCAAAAGGGAACCGCAGACAGCAGGATTTTGCTCGTGGCAACGTGAACCATGTCTCTATGGAGGATGCTCAACAAGCGGATGACGTGGTCATTGGTATGTTTCCCGCCAACACCAACACCGCGACTATGTTATTTGATTCTGGAGCATCGCATTCATTCATTGCATCAAAGTATGTTGCCAAGTATAGTTTGCCTATCTCTCATATTATGTTTACTCTATTGGTTATGTCTCCTGGAGGAGAGATGAGGACAAATATAGTATGTCCAAAAGTAAGCCTTAGAATAAGAAGGGTAGACTTTTCCGCCAACCTCATTGTTTTGGATTCTCAAGGGTTGGATATTATAATTGGTATGGACTGGTTGAGGAAGCACAATGGAGTTATTGAGTGTGCCACGAAGACGGTGAAGATGACCAACGGAGAAGGGATCACCGTAGAATTTGAAGCATTTTAAACCACACCGAAGCAATTGGAGTTGAATCATATGGACGGTGCCGCAATTGAGGAGATTCCGGTGGTGTGAGAATTTTTGGATGTTTTTCCGGGCGAGTTGCCAGGTATGCCACCCGATCAAGACATTGAGTTTGTTATTGATTTAATACCTGGAACTGCACCTATAGCTAAGAGGCCGTATAGGATGCCTCCTATGGAATTAGCGGAGCTCAAGAAGCAGATTCAAGAGCAATTAAAGAAGGGTTTTATTCGCCCAAGCTCTTCACCTTGGGGAGCGCCCGTTCTGTTTGTGGACAAGAAGGATGGATCCCAAAGGATGTGCGTGGATTACCGAGCTCTCAATGAGGTAACAATCAAGAACAAGTACACCTTGCCATGCATAGAAGACTTGTTTGATCAGATGAAGGGTGCTTGTGTCTTCTCTAAGATTGATTTGAGGTCGGGATATTTTCAAATGAAGATTAGACCATCGGACATACCCAAGACATTTTTTAGGACACGGTATGGATCTTATGAGTACACCGTGATGTCTTTTGGATTGACAAATGCGCCTGCCTACTTTATGTACCTCATGAATAAGGTCTTCATGGAGTACTTGGATAAGTTCGTTGTGGTGTTTATTGATGACATTATGATCTACTCGAAGGATGAGAAGGAACATGAGGAACACTTGAGGCTTACATTGCAGAAATTGAGGGAGCATCAATTGTATGCCAAGTTCAACAAGTGTCAGTTTTGGTTGAAAGAGGTGTCATTTTTGGGTCATATAATCTCAGGAGGAGGAGTATCGGTTGACCCCGAAAAAGTGAGAGATGTGTTGAAGTGGGAACCGCCGCAAAATGTCAAGGAAATAAGGGGTTTTCTTGGGATGGCTGGATATTACCGTCGGTTCATCAAGGACTTTTCCAAGATAGCCAAGCCTATGACGAAGTTTCTAATGAAGGGAAAGGTTTTCCAATGGACTCAAGCTTGTCAAAACAGTTTTGAGGAGTTGAAGAAGATGTTAACAACAGCTCCAGTTTGGTACTGTCGGACGTGAGCAAGAGTTTTGATATTTATTGCGACGCATCGAGACAAAGACTTGGATGGGTTCTTATGCAAGAGGGTCAAGTGGTCGCCTATGCATCAAGACAATTAAAGAAACATGAGCAGAATTACCCCACACACGATTTGGAATTCGCGGCCGTGGTAATGCATTGAAGATTTGGAGACACTATATTCATGGACATAGGTGTGAAATTTATATAGATCATAAGAGTTTGAAGTATATTTTTACACAAACGGATATGAACTTGAGGCAACGAAGATGGTTGGAGCTCATCAAATATTATGATTTGGGGATCAACTATCATCTAGGAAAGGCCAATGTAGTGGCCGATGCTTTGAGTAGAAAGGGAGTAAGTCACCAACTCACAGTTCGAGAGTTACCATTCGAGTTATGTAAGGAGTTTGAAAGGTTGAACCTCGGATTTGTAAATGAGACGGAGATGATGGAGTTAAACCCAACCTTGGAGCAAGAAATTCGAGAAGCACAAACCACGGATGAGGAGATCAAGGAAATCAAGGACAGGACCGAAGAAGGGAGAGAATTCAGATTTGACGAGGATGAACATGGTACCTTATGGCTTGGAAAGAGAATCGTTGTGCCTAATGTGAAGCATATTCGGGAGATGATATTAAAAGAGGCACATGACTCACCTTACTCAATTCACCCTGGTTGTACCAAGATGTACAAAGACTTGAAGACTTGCTATTGGTGGGATAGCATGAAGAAGGACATAGCTGAATACGTAGCATTGTGTGATATGTGCCAACGAGTCAAGGCAGAACATCAAAGGCCAGCCGGATTGTTGCAACCGTTGAAGATTCCGGAATGGAAGTGGGATGAAATTGGAATGGACTTCATAGTTGGGTTACCACGTACTCAGTCCGGGTATGACTCAATTTGGGTAATTGTGGATCGCTTAACCAAGTCGGTCATTTTGTCCTTGTGAAGACAAAATATATAGCTGCACAATTGGCCGAAATATACATGGAGCATATTTTGTGTCGACACGGAGTCCCGAAGAAGATCGTGTCGGATAGAGGTTCTCAATTTACCTACAGATTTTGGCAAAAAATGCATGAAGCTTTGGGAATGAGATTGAATTTTAGTTCAGCATATCATCCTCAAACGGATGGACAAGCCGAGAGGACCAATCAGATTTTGGAGGACATGTTAAGAGCTTGTGCTTTAGAGCATGGGAAGAGTTGGGACAAAAGCTTGCCATACGCAGAATTTTCATACAACAATAGTTAACAAGCAAGTTTGAAGATGTCACCATATGAAGCGCTTTATGGGAGGAAGTGTAGGACACCTTTATTCTGGAATGAGGCAGGAGAAACTCAAGTATTTGGTCCGGATGTGTTGCAAGAAGCCGAAAAGCAAGTCCGAATAATTCGTGAAAACTTGAGGGCTGCCCAATCAAGGCAAAAAGGCTATGCGGACAATAGGAGAAGGAAATTAGTCTTTGGAATAGGAGATTTTGTTTACCTCAAGGTGTCGCCAATGAGGGGTCATAAGGGGTTTAACATAAGAGGAAAGCTAGCACCGCACTATATTGGACCATTCAAGAATTTGGACAAAAGAGGAGAAGTAGCATATAAGTTGGAGATGCCAACTCATCTTTCAGACGTACATGATGTCTTTCATGTTTCCCAGCTCAAGAAGTGCTTGAGAGTACCGGAAGAACAAGTGCCAATGGAAGAATTGGAATTAGAGGAAGATTTGACTTATGCCGAGCAATCGGTCAAAATCTTGGAAACTAAGGAGAGGGTCACAAGGAACAAGGTGATTCGATGGTGTAATGTTCAATGGAAGCACCACACAGAAAAAGAACCGACGTGGGAATTGGAGGATGATCTCAAGAAGGACTTATCCTATCTCTTCTCTTCCGTGTCGAATCTCGAGGGCGAGATTCATTTTAAGGGGGGTAGGTTTATAACACCCTCATTTCCATGCATCATGCCCTACATACACTCATATACGTGCTTAACATTAACCCACACAAAGAGGAACAAGTTTAAAATTTATTTGGAGCAAATAAAAAATTGATTTAGAACAAAACCGCACTTAAAACACAGGAAAGTGCGGACTAGTCCGATTTTGCTGCAGACTAGTCCAATTTTGGTACTAGAAACTTTCGGACTTGTCCGATTTTGTGCGGACTAGTCCGATATCCATGAATCCTTGAAAAATTGCTAAGTCCTTGGACTTTTCCGGACTAGTCTGGTGTTCCAGTGGACTTGTCCGCTTTCCTCTCTGTTTAAAGTCGGACATGTCTGATTTTAGGCCAGACTTGTCCGATTTTCTCTCTGGACGACCTCAGACTAGTCCGGTCCTTTCCGGACTTGTCCGATATTTCACGACTCCGAGTTGATCCTTTGTTTTAAGACTTGTTTCTTGGATTTCACGTTAAGTGGGCCTAGGGATGTCGTGCCTAACTCTTTTAGAGCCCATGTGGGACTCTAAACCGGCCTCTACTCATCCCAAAACTCGAAATCCATCTAACCCTAGCCTCCACCTCTATATAAACAACCCCACCCCTTGGTTTGACATCTATTTGCCACTTTTCCACCCCACCCAAACCCTAGTTCATGGAGAGCCACCACCAAGGAGGGAGGAGAAGATCCCAAGCAAGAAAAAGAAGAGGAGGAAACGAAAGAGGACCAAGATCTCGACCAAGTTTTCGTTCTCCATCACCAATTCGTCTCAAAGTTCATCACCAACCCTAGATCACCAAGGTCCAAGTGCTACCTCCAAGTTTCTTGATTCATTGGAGTTATAAACACCTGGTATACCTTCTATTCTCTTTTCCTTACGTGAATTCAACCCCTAATCTTCAAATTCACGTCGATCTAGGAAACCCTAATCTGCTGATCTCGCAGAGTGCGGACTTGTCTGGTCCCTAGCGGACTAACCCAATCTTTTTAGTTAAATTGTGTTGAATTAATTCTAAAATTTGATCTAATCAAATCCAAACCTGTATAAACTTGTTAAAAGCTATTAGAACTAGTTAGTGACCATTAAAAGCAATCTAGTAACAAGTTCTACCTTGCATTTGCATTAATCATGCATGTCATGACATATTGAGTAATATTTGTGCACTCTTTGATAGCGTTTCTTGTCTTGTAAGTTTATTGTGCGGATTAGATGGATTTGCGCTAGAAAGTGCCGCGGAGGATCTGCAGAACCAAGAGTTTGAAGGCTTTGATCCTAATCAACAGCAAGAGCAAGGCAAGTGTCCTTGAAGCATATTGATCCTATTTCTAAATAAATGTTTTGTTTGCAAAACTGCATGCTTGTGTCAAATTGATGGGAATCCAATGATAGGAAGTTGACTAGCTTTGTTTAACCACCCTTGTCACCTGGAATACATGGTAGAGAGTCGGGAAGGGTTTTTACCTTTTTGCTTCGCTTAATCAACTGGGATGGGAAAACAACACTACACATTTAATTAAGCATTAATGATATTTTGGTAAATGTGAACTGGTCAATATGATACGGTAATGGGTGATCTAAGCAAGCCTGGTATGTGGATGGGTTGGATGTTATGGTTGTTTGCTTGCTTTAGATCTAAGGACTAGTTCATGCGAGAATAAGCCAGGACTAAAGTGCCACCACGAGGCCAAGTATGGGTGTGGCGTAGCTGAGTAATTAGGGCTTTGCTAGTACTGTTTGGACAATTGTGGATGCTCGTGGAAGGGGTAGTCAGATTGGGTTTGTTGATGATTGGTGGGACTACCCTGGGATCCGAATGGCTCAAGAGGGGGCCCTTGTTTGAAGATGTGCTCAGTTGGAGGCATCGCCACCGACGAAACCTCAGTGGGGTCTGAATAGGCTAGTAATCTCTTTGTAAAGGCTATTTTGAGATCTCTTGGCCACACACCGACGGAAGTGTGAGACGGCATAATAGAGGTTCTAGTCATCGAAAGGTGATGAAATCACGAACACGTGGGTAAAGAGGTATAAACTCTACAGAGCTAAATAAAACTATCATGATAGCCGTGCTCCCGGTTATGAGCACCTAGACAACTTCCATGATTAGAGGGTACTCAGTATTGGATGGTATTGTGATGGTTATGGTTGGTATTATGGTTATGGATTAATTTCTGGTATTGAATATGGTTATTGGCAATGGTGAAATCTGGAATTATTGATTATGGTAGTGAATTCAGATTGGTCTTATGGTATTACTTATGATTATGATGGGTTTGATTCATATAATTATAATATATTGCTTTTCAAATGTTTTAATGTACTTTTCAGCACTTAACCATTACTATTGTCGACATTTGAATAAGCCACATGTCATACTTTCCACACTTGCTGAGTGCGACATGTACTCACTCTTGCAATCCCCCACCCAACAGTTGCAGGTCAGGATTGGGAGTTTAATGGCAATAATGCGGAGTTCTAGGCCGTGTCTACCGTCGGCTTTGCCTTTGGTGTTGTTAGAGCTGCGCTATACCCTATTGCTTATGTTGCCTAGCTGTTTAGTTCACTTAATTAGTTTATTCTCTGCTGCATTAGTTGAACTTAAATATTCATTAGAGGTTGTATTCGAGGATAATCTGGTTTGTGTAATGAAATTTGGTTAATTAATCTTGTTTTGTGGTAATTTTCTGTATGCTCTTTTTTGATTGCACTCGTGTATGTGTGATGAACATCCTGGGCACACATATGCGTCAGCTTGGTTCATTTTTCGGAACTGGGCATCACAAGCACCTTCCTCAAGGACCATTAAAGGAGGAGGTGTACATGGAGCAACCCCTCGGATTCGAAGATCAAGAGTTCCCTGACCATGTGTTCAAACTACTTAAGGCTCTCTATGGCCTAAAACAAGCTCCTAGAGCTTGGTATGAGTGCCTTAGAGATTTTTTAATTGATAATGGATTTAGGATTGGCAAAGCTGATTACACGTTGTTTACCAAGCACTTTGACAATGATCTATTTATCTATCAAATTTATATTGATGATAATATATTTTGTTCAACTAACAAATCCTTTTGTGAAGAATTCAGTAAGATTGTGACAGATAGATTCGAGATGTCTATGATTGGAGAATTGAAGTATTTCTTAGGATTCCAAGTGAGGAAACAAAAGGAAGGGATGTTCATAAGCCAAACCAAGTATACTCAAGATATACTCAAGAAGTTTTAAATGGACAAGGAGATTCCTATGAATACTCCCATGGCGACAAATGGACACTTGGATCTCAATGAATACGGACCAAACGTGGATCAAAAGGTATATCGCTCCATGATTGGATCTCTACTTTACTTATGTGCATCTAGGCCCAATATTATGTTGAGTGTATGTTTGTGTGCAAGATTTCAAGCCAATCCTAAGTAGTGTCATTTGATAGCCGTAAAAAGAATCCTGCGATATTTAGTTCATACACCCAACCTAGGCATTTGGTATCCTAAAGGTTCCAATTTCAATCTCATTGGATACTCCGATGCAGATTATGCCGGATGCAAAGTAGATAGAAAAAGTACCTCCGGTACATGACAATTCCTAGGTAGATCCCTAGTTTCTTGGTCCTCCAAGAAACAAAACTCCATTGCCTTATCCACGGCCGAAGCGGAGTATGTTGCAGCTGGGAGTTGTTGTGCACAACTCCTTTGGATGCGACAAACTCTAAGGGATTACCGTTACAATATGAGTCGTATTCCACTGCTTTGTGATAATGAGAGTCCTATTAAAATTGCCCATAACCCCGTTGAGCACTCTAGGACCAAACACATATACATCCGGCATCATTTTTTGAGAGACCACTCAAGGAAAGGAGACATAGCCATTTCCCGTGTCAACACCAAAAAACAACTAGCCGATATTTTTACCAAGACACTTGATGAAAAACGTTTTTGCGAGCTCCGAAATGAATTAAATATCCTTGATGCTCGGAACATGGCTTAAAAACTTGCATACATGTATGCCATCTTCAAAATCTATTGATTGTATTACAAAAATTATCTCTCTCTATTTTCTCCTAAAAACTAGTTCAATTACTTGATCTTGGTGAATTATGGTCATAGCTTCATTGTTGTATGTTTACTTATCATATTCATCAAGATTATTTGTGTGTTTTCCCCCTATTTTCTTAGTATGCACCTTCGAATATATACGAATTGCCTAATTGCTTCTGTTCTGGTGACCACGGACTAGTCTGTGGTTACCCAGACTAGTCCACACACTGCAGACTAGTCCGCAGAGGTTCGGTAGTTCGTACTAGTTTGGTTGACTAGTCAGATTTTTTGACTCCTTAACCCTAGGGCCGCCAAACCCTAATATCCTTCATCCTCACAATGTTCCTCACCTTCTCTCTCATCACTCGAGCGCCCCTAAGGTGATTTGGCGATTCCTCCACCAAATTTCTTCAACTCTCTGTTGAAAACGATCTTCATCGCAAGGGGATCGAGGTCCACAGACTAGTCCGCAACAACAACTCCTCAAACCTCAAGAATCGAAGGATTTTGGTAAACTTTCTCTCAAATCCTAGAATCTTCGATTTCTTGTGTTATGGACCAAATAGCGCAGTTCCACTTGTTAATACATGACTCCTTGTTGTATTACATCTACCTTGAGATATTTTTGCATTGAGAAACTCCATTGAATCGCTAGTTAGGGTTTGAACAGTTGAACATGGACTAGTCTGGTCTCTGTACGGACAAGTCCGGTACTTTGGACTAGTCTGCACTTGAGCATCGGACAAGTCCGATTTTTGACTGAACTTAACCCTCAATTCCAATTACTCAATGCATTTCCTTGCCATCAATTCTCATCCATGTATTGTATAATCCTCCTGTCAGGACCATGAATAGCTCCAAAGATGAGATCTCCGACTATGAGGCCGAGATGGACCAAGATTCATTGCTTCGGTTCTCGACGAGCCAAAGCAAGAAGCGGCAAAATCGTGTCGCTGATCCGTCGCCCACTCCACCTCAGGTGCGGCGAAAGGTCATGGCCAAGAAGCCCGCATCCAAAATAAAGGATGTAGCTGGACCTAGCTCGGTAGCTTCTCGCCAAGCTAAGGGCAAAGGGAAAGGGATCGCCTCCAGCCCTATCGTCCCTCTCCAGATGAGGGCACCGAGACAGGGGAACAGAGACCCCTCTAAAGAAAGATACAATGGAAAAGGAAGCAACGTAGCCTTAAAACTCAGGACGATTGACTGTTACAGCAGTTCCAGGAAGGCAGCTGATGCAAGGTTCTGGAGAAACATCCACGCGGACTACTATAGTTTCGTATATCTAACGATGAAGACTCTGGTGGTCCGCATCCAGTAGATTGACATGAGCCACTTTGAGAGGAAGAGCTGCCCAGCCTTTGATGATGTGATTGCAGCTATGGCAAGGCATGGTCTAAAGGATTTGTTTGCCTTCAGATACAACTGGAATGAGGAGGTCATTGCTCAGTTTTATGCTAGCTGCTATTTTGCTAGTGATGAAGAGGAGAGGGTGACTTGGATGAATCACGTATCGAAGTACACCGTGACCTATGATGAGTCTACGAGATTGCTTCACCTGGAAGACACTAGCAACAATGATCTCATCATTCATAACATTGGCATCCTAGAGAAGGACAAGATGGAGTTTCTATATGACACCCGCCTAAAGTACAACCCTCCATTAACCAAGAACATGAAGCCTTTCTTCATTGTTCTCAACAGGATGCTGAGGAAGACAATAGCTCCAAAAGATGGAGATGCAGGAAGTGTTCAAGGCTACCTGAGGACACTAATGAAGGTGATAAGCAAGAACAGGAAGTTTGATGTCTTTGACTATATCTGGAACGACATGGTGAACATCTCTTGCACCCCTAACCGTTCTTGTGGCTATGCGCCCTATATCATGTTTATGATAGAAAAGGTCATGGGAATCGAGTTTGTGAAGGCTGTTGAGCACATAAATTTGAGGCCCCAGAAGCCATCTCAATCTGTGCTTACCACTACTCCATCCCCTGTATCTAGTGAGGAGGCTCCCACCTAGTTCATGAGCTACTACTTCCAAGAAGGGGTCTCCAAGTGGCATCTTGAAGTACTTGGCCGCCATCTTTGGCTCCTGCAAAAAGGCTGAGGTGAAAGTACACAAGTTGAACAAGGCAAGGAAAGAGGATATGAGATACATAAAGCAAAATGTCAAAGCCATATGCTAGAAGCTGGAGAACGAGCCTATTGGGTCTCCTGTCATCTCCGAGGACTCTTTTTCTGACTTCTCAGAGCTTCCACCCCTCTCACCTTCTGAACTTGCCTATTTTGGCGTTCGGGGCGCTACAAGTGGTTCTCATCCCCCTCGTCAAGCTGACGACAATGAAGACGACGAGAGGACAGACAACGAGGATTGAGTCGACTGCAGTTGCTAGATCCCTCCTCTCCTTCTTTTTGGTATCTTGATGCCAAAGGGAGAGAGATTGAGGGGGATTCACTAGGTCTAGCAGTAGTTTGAGAGATGAGAGCTCCATTTGCATCTTTTGATCTCTATTATGCTTTTGGGTTGTAAAACTGATATTTATTATGCTTTTGAGTTGTAAAACTAATCTCTATTATGCACTTATCATGTTTCTAGTCATATTTATGAAGTCTGTGATGATATTTTGATATAATCTATGCTTATGCTCTGAAATTGACATTATGCTTAATGTTGATATGTTTATGTCAATCATCTCATACTCATCATGAATATTTATTACACACTTAGTTTTGCACCCCACCATAAAGAGTGCACATATGTCTTACGTTTTCATTGCTTAATTTATTCCAAGCTCATATGTGCACACTTTATGAAAATCAGGATTTTTAATCATATTTGTGAAATCCCAATTGGTTGTCATCAGTCACAAAAGGGGGAGATTGAAAGTGCATATAGGCATCCCTTGTGGGTTTTAGTTGATTTATGAAAAACAAATGAGATCCTAAACAAATTGTTGAGATGAGTGCATGTTTTAATGAAAGTATCAAGAAAGCGCAAATAGAAAGGAGACAGAGAAATCAAGTTGGAAAGAGCCCAAGAGATGAATATAATACTCTTTGTATATGGAGTGTGTTGGAGAAACACACCCAAGAGCTCAAGCAAAAGAAAACACTCTCACTGCACAAGTTTACACAGGTCTGGACTAGTCCGATATGCTCTCTGTCCAGGATCGGACAAGGCACCCTAGTGCAGACTTGTCCGCAACGGACTAGTTCGATAAAGTCCAGACTAGTCCTATAATGCCTCTGATCAATATCGGACAAGTCTGATATTCCACAGACTAGTCCGAAATCCCAACTGACCAACATCGGACAAGTCCCCCCCCCAATTTCAGACTTGTCCTTAGTCCCTCAAAATTTCACGACACCGGACTAGTTCGGTCTTATGTGGACTAGTCCGATAACCTCTTTGACTAAAATCGGACAAGTCCTCCAAGCGCGGACTTGTCCTCAATTCACCAAGGGTTTCACCTTGCCGGACTAGTCCAATATGTGTCGGACTAGTCCGAACATCTCGAAGACAAAATCGGACTAGTCCGCCTATTGCCGGACAAGTCTGATGATTCAGGCCACTTAGGATTTCCCACACGCCACACACTAGACTAGTCCGGAGTCCACCACGAACTAGTCCGGACTTTGTAAACCCTAATGGTAACCTTTGGAAACCCTAGTATAAATAGAGATGCACGGCCCCTAATAAAATACTCTCGACCCCTGTGCCATCACACCATCCAAGAGCCCAGAAAACACGTCTCTCCGCACATTCCAACGCAAGAAAGATCAAATCCTTGAGTATTAACCATAGATCAAAGGAGAGACATGTTCTTCACGTATTGAGCTCTTGGGTTTGATTCTCTCACACACTCTTGCTGTTTCATTGCATACTTTTCGAATGAGTTTGGTGGTGTTTCGATTTGTAAATCTTGGGGAGCCCTCAACTTGTGAGAAGGCCCCTTGAACATGGTTATTTACCCCTTTGTGATTAGTGGAAGAGAATTGGCCTTCGTGGCGATTCGACGAGGGTAGGGTTGGTGAAGACCCACTCCTCTGTGGGCTCCTCAACATGATGTAGATTTCCTCTATGGAATCGAACCACGGGATAAAATCGTTGTATTCTTTGCTTTTGTTCTTACTATCCATTGTAATCTAGGGTTTGCCCAATCTTGTCCAACTTACGTTAAAACTTTGAAACTAAAGTTAACTTGTGCGACATCTAGTTTCATTGAAGCAATACATTCAAGTTACAACTCAATTTCCACTGCATAGAGTACCTGGATTGAAATCATCGATACAACTTGATCGATCTATTCTGCACACACTGGACTAGTCCGCACACTACCGGACTAGTCCGATTTCTCTTTGTTTGATCAGTTTGCTAAGTTCTTCAGGTTCTGACGAAAAATTCAAAAGCCCATTCATCCCCCCTCTAGGCTACATTCAATAAGACAAGACATGTTCAAGAAAGAATACATGCGCTTCGAGATGCAACCCGATGAGTCAATCGATGACCTCTTTGCTCGCTTCAACAAAATTCTCAGCAACTTGCATAGTGTCAACGTTAATTTTTCATATGCTGAGAATGCTAGCCCATTACTAAGTGCACTAGATATGTCAATTTGGGAGATGAAAGTTACATCTATTTGTGAATCCACTGTCATGAGTAAACTTACATTAGATGTGTTATATTCCAAGTAAAAAACTCATGAAATTGATATAATATCACCTAAGAATCCCAATAAGTGTCTTGCATTTGTTTCACAACGTGACATGCCTTACTCTCAATCTTCATCAGGTGGTACACTTGCTTTGCTGTCCTCTCTAACCCTTGAACAGATTGAAGAGTTTCCAAAGGAGGAACTTGCACACATCTCTACACGGTTCTCAAAAATATTGCAAAATGTGAGAACTAGAATGAGGGGAAGTGTCGGTTCTCAACGATACTTCGAATGTGGTAAGACATGACATTTTCATACGGCTTGCCATAACCTTTCATGTCCTACTTCCCGTGATGAAAAGCAAACAAGGATGAAGCACTCCTCTGCAAACGTAAGAAGAAGAAGGGTTTTATAGGTCGCCAACTGGTAAACCGTTTTATCTCCACACTTCAAGAACTTGGCTCGAGCGATGTGGACATCGGAAGTGTTGAAGATGAAGAGAATTTGGCAAATTTATGCTTCATGGCGGGCAACTCAAGATCAAGTATGGAGGAGGCAGAACGCAATAGCGATGATGAACAAGTATGTCCCACTTGCAAAGAAATGTGTCAAGCTATTTCTCTAGTCACTGTTATACTTAGGAAAAAAGACAAACAACATAGGGACAATATTGTCAAAATTGAATCACTAGAATCTGAAATTAATCGTTTGAAATTTTTTATTCCTAGTGATGATTCTTGTTCCTCGTGTGAATTAATATATGAACAATTATCCTTATTAAGAAGTGAGCACACCTCTACTCTTGATAAACTTTAACTTGAAATTGAAAAGAATAGAAAGCTTGCTGCACTTAATGATAAAAACGTAAAAGATGCTTGCTGTTCTACAATTGATTTGGATTTTTCTACTTGTGATGGATCTAGATAAGAATCTACATGATGCTATATATAAAATCTCTATATTGAACAATACTTTATATTCTGATGAAGTTAAATATTGTTCTAATTGTAAACTAAAAGGAAAAACTTATAAAAACTCCCTAGACTTGTCTAAGAAACTTGATGACATGAATAGGACACTGGAGTGGTTTTGTAATGGGAATAAGAATCTGAACTTGCTGCTAAATTCTTCTAAATCATGTAATGATAAAACTAGTTTAGGTTTTGATTTCCATGCTCATGCTAAGGCACATTCACCTGAAATTGTAAAGTCATTAGGAAGTGGTTTGATTCAAACAGCTCCTAAACAAAAAGTAGTTTTCAAATTTGCAGGAATGTTGTCTCATTTGGTTTCAAATAAACATGTTGCTTGCTCATATAGACATGAACACAAAGTTAATTTTCACTATACCCACTGTGGTAGAGATGGTCATGTCATAGATTTTTGTTATGGACTAGCTAAACAACACAAAAAAGAAAGAATGCAAGCTAGATCTCATAACTCTCATGCAAAATTTGCTGCACATGCTAAACCGAATGTCAGGAATATGCAACCTGCTGTTATGAGTCAAAAACATGCAAAGTTTGCTCCCAAATCTAATGTTTTTAGTGCTACACATGTAACACCTCATAGGTCAGCAGTTGGGTACAAAAATCCTCAAACTTTGGCTTATAAATCTGCTGTTGTGCCTCAGCTTTCGCGTGTTATTCCTGCTGGACGTCCTGTGACTCAGTACTCGATTCCTATATGCCTTTTGACTAACCCCAGTATTGAGTCATCGGCGTATTGTGCTTCTATGTAGGTTACACGCTTGAGGAAGGAGAACATTTGGATTGTGAATTCAGGTTTCTCACGCCACATGACCGGTAACAAAGATTGGTTCTCCTCCCTCTCTTTTGCGTCATGTGTAGAGAATGTTACTTTTGTCAATAATTCTTCAACTCCCATAATTGTTAAGGGTTCGGTTAGAGTAAATATTCACTACACTTCTAAGCATGTGGCACTTGTTAAAAATTTCAAATACAACATGGTTTCTGTTTTACAATTACTAGATGAAAATCTAGAAATTATTTTCACTACAAGTTGCTGCAAGGTTGTAGATTCAAATTGTGAGGTCATTTTTAACATGTCTCAGTTTGGAAGAGTTTTTAAATCTGATTTTGATATGTCGTCGTCTAAGCATAGGTGTCTAGTTGCTATTGATTCGAAAGACTTATATTTTTGGCATCGTAGACTTGGTCACGTAGGCTTTGATCATCTCACGCGTGTTAGTGCTCTTGATCACATACGTGGGCTGCCTAAGCTTAAAGGGGACAAGTAATTTGTGTGCTCTTCTTTTAGACATGCTGAGATGGTTGCAGGTTCAGACACTCCTCTCACAATGACCGTGACAACTGAACCGGGACAACTTTTGCACCTCGACATTGTAGGTCCTTCACGTGTTCAATCTTTTGGAGGTAAATGTTATGTTCTTGTGATTGTTGATTATTATTCTTGATACTCTTGGGTTTACTTTATGGCATCCAAGAATGAATCTTTTAGTCACTTTAGAACTTTGTTTCTTAGATTATCAATTGATCACCCAGGATCTTTAAAAATAATTAGAAGTCATAGCGGAACCGAATTTAAAAATCAATCATTTGATCTCTTTTGTGCTGAAAATGGAATAGATCATCATTTTCTTCACCCTATGTACCTCAACGAAAGGGTGTCGTAGAGAGAAATAATAGAACCTTAATTGAGATAGCTAGGACTATGATTGATGAATATCAAACTCCTACTAAATTTTGGGCTGATGCAATTGCAACCGCTTGTTATGTCTCAAATCGTATTTTCTTGCGTACTAAGCTAGGAAAAAACACCATATGAACTTCGGTTTGGACATAGGCCTAGTGTAACACACTTTCGGGTCTTTGGTTGCAAATTCTTTATTAAGAAACATGGTAATCTTGATAAATTTGAACCTAGATTTGTTAATGGCATGTTTCTTGGTTATTACCATGAACCTTGATGAACCTATGAACCTAGAAACTTTGTTAATCATGAACCTATGATGAACATGAAGAAGAAGGAGCTTGTGAAGTGTCTACTCCCCTTCGCGTCCTCAAAAGTCATCCCCCACAACAAATCATTGAAAGCTTGCATGAACGAGTTACACGGTCCAGGTTTTGCCATCCAAACTCTCATGCTCATTCTGCTTTTGTTGCTTCTTTTGATCTCAAAGATATATCACATGCACTCAGAAATGAATCTTGGATTATTGCCATGCAAGAGGAGTTAGAAAACTTTGAAAGAAATAATGTTTGGAAACTTGTACCTCCACCCCAAGGTCACACTTTAATTGGAACAAAATGGGTGTTTAACATAAAAAAAATTGGGAGATTTGTGTCAAACAACCATCAGGTTTTGAAAATCCAGATTTTCCTAATCATGTATACAAATTGTCCAAAGCCAACAGTCTCAAACAAGCCCCTAGAGCATGGTATGATAGGTTAAAAACATTCTTACTTGAAAAGGCTTTTACCATGGACAAGGTTGATAAAACACTTTTTGTGCTTAAGCATGGCAATTACTCATTATTCATTCAAGTGTTCGTGGATGATATTATCTTTGGTTGTGGTTCTCATGATCCTGTGTCCAAGTTTTGAACTATGATGAATTCAGAATTTGGGATGAGTATGATGGGAGAACTCATGTACTTTTTGGGGACGCAAATCAAACAAACCAAGGTGAAAGTGCATTTAGGCATCCCTTGTTGGTTTTGGTTGATTTATGACAAACAAATGAGATCCTAAAAAAATTGTTGAGATGAGCGCAAGTTTTAATGAAATTATGAAGAAAGCGCAAAAAGAAAGGAGAATGACGATCTGTATGGAAAAGAGCTCAAGAGCTGAATATAATACTTTATTGTGTATGCAGTGTGTTGGAGAAACACTTCTCAAGAGCTCAAGCAAAAGAAACCACCCTCACTACACAAAATTTCACAGATTCCGATATCCCTCTGTCCAGAAATGAGCAAGTCCTCCCAGTGTAGATTGGTCCGCGAACAGTCCAGGTTTCACAGCACCGAACTCGTCCAATATCACCATGGACTAGTTTGATATCTTTCTGACTAAAAATGGACAAGTCCACCCCAGTACAGACTTGTCCTTAGGACCTCACACTTTACATAGAAACGGACAAGTTTGATATCACCAAGGACTAGTCCAAAAACTCACTGACTAAAATTGGACAAGTCCTCCATGTGCAGACTTGTCCTCATTTCTACATGAGGTTCACCACATCGGACTAGTCCGATAAAAGCCGTACTAGTCCGAACACTTCTAGAGCCCAAATCGGACTAGTCCGCTCATTGTCGGACAAGTCCGATATATCAGAACACTCAGGGTTTCCCACATGCCGCACACCGGACGAGTCCAGAGTCTACCAACGGACTAGTTTGGACATCACAAACCCTAACGGTAAACTATTGAAACTCTAGTATAAATAGAGGTGTACGGCCCTACAACCAACTCTCTCGACCCCCTACGCCGTCACACATTCCAAGAGCCCAAAATACACATCTCTCCACACATTCTAACCCTAGAAAGATCAAATCTTTGAGGACTAGCATTGATCAAAAGGAGAGACTTGTTCCACATGATCTAGAGCTCTTGGGTTTGATTGTTGGTGGTGTTCATTATTGTAAATCTTGGGGAGCCCTCAACTTGTGAGAAGGCCCCTTGAACCCGGTTATTTGCCCCCTTTGTGGTTAGTGGAAGAGAATCGGCCTCCGTGGCGATTCGATGAGGTTAGGGTTGGTGATGACCCGGTCCTCTGTGGACTCCTCAATGTGGATGTATGTTTCATTCATGGGAATCGTACCACAGGATAAAATCTTGTGTCGCACACTTTTGTTGTTCATCACATTCTAGGGTTTACATGATCTTGTGTAACTTACGTTGAAACATTGATATTAAAGTTAATCTTTGACATAACTTGTTTCATTTTCGTAATACATCCAAGTTAAACTAATTTCCACTGCATAGAGTACTAGAAGTGAAAGCATCGATCAAACTTGACCGTTCAAGTCTGCATACACCGGACTAGTCCAATTTCTCTATATTTGATGAAGTTGTTAAGTGTTTCAGGATCGAACAAAAGTTCAAAAAGCCTATTCACCCCCCCCCCCCCATCTAGGCTACATTCAATTGGTATCAGAGCTAGGACTCTTCAAAAGAGACTCACCGCTCGAAGAGAAGATATAGGACATTAAGGATGTACACAAGAACATCAACCAAGAGAAGGGTGACGATGAAAAGACTTAGAAGGTCCTCGACGCCATCCAAGACTGCGAGGATGATGATGAGAAGATGCTAGAACCAAAGGCACTCCTATGGAAGAAGGCACTATCCCCAAAAGTGAAGATGAAGATCGAGGACGAAAAGAAGAAGAAGGGGAGTAGTTACACCGACTACTCCTGATATCCTTTTAACTACGATCGATTAAATTCAAATAATAATCACTACTTGTCAATTCCTCTTGGGAAAGCACCTTTCTTTGATGGCAATGATTGTTCTATGATGAGACAAAATATGAAAATGCATCTCATATAACTTAACCTCAGCTTGTGGCATATAGTGTGTACAGGGATAGATATCCCGGATGACGATGAAGAGCTCACATCAAGCCAAGAACAAGCCATTCATCGGAACGCTCAAGATGCAGCTGTCATAACATCATAATTGAGCCGAGACGAGTTCACCAAGGTGGATGGACTCAAAATTGCAAAGGAGACATGGGACACTTTACTGAATGTGGCCTAGAGGGGGGGGGGGGGGGGGGTTAAGTAGGCCTTTTTGAATTTTGTCGGAACCTGCAACACTTAACAACCATATCAAAACTCGAGATATCGGTCTAGTTCGGTCAAGTGCGGACTAGTCCGGTGTGTACCGACTAGGTTAATCAAGTTTGATCGATTAATTTGATTCTACAATGTATGCCACGGAAACATACAGGTCATTAAAGTGTTACACAAGTCAATATTATCTTTAATGTTTCAATGTAAAGTAGGCAAGATTGATTGAAACCCTAGTTTGATATGATGTATAAGAACGATGAACACAAAGTAAGAACACAAGCAATTTGTCCCATGGTTCAGTTCCCACAGAGGCAACCTACATCCACGTTGAGGAGTCCTCAAAAGGATCGGGTCTTCTCCAACCCTACCCTTGTCGGATTGCCACGAAGGCCAATCCTCTTCACTTATCACAAAGGGTAAATAACGAAATTCAAGGGGCCTTCTCACATGTTGAGGGCTCCCCTAGATTACAACAAGAACTTCACAAAGACCACACCCCAAAAATTACAATGAAAATCACACGAGTGTGTTAGGGAATCAAACCAAGAGCTCAAGAGTGATGATTGTGTCTCTCCAATGTTCCAAAGTGTATCCTCAAGGGATTGATCTTTGTCGCTTTTGATTTCATGGAGAGATGTGTTTTTGAGGCTCTTGGGAGGTGTGACAATGCAGGGGGTCGAGAACGATGAAAGTTGGGCCGTGCACATCTATTTATATGGGGTTTCTAAAAGTGACCGTTAGGGTTTAGGAATATTGGACTAGTCCTTGGCGGACACCGGACTAGTCCGGTGTGCTGTGTGTAGCAAACCCTAAGTGTCCCAAAATATCAGACTAGTCCGGCTAGAAGCGGACTTGTCCGATTTCGCTTTTGGAAATCTTCGGACTAGTCCGATAGTCATTGGACTTGTCCGGATCAATGAAACCCTAAGTGAATTGGGTGACAAGTCTGCACTTGGAGGACTTGTCCAATTTAGGTTAGAGGGTTTTCAGACTAGTCCCCGTCAATATCGTACTTGTCCGATTTACATCAGAACGATATCAGACTAGTCCATTGTGTGATCGGACTTGTTCAATTTTGTGTAGCTTGTGAAGTGTTTTGAGGACTAGTCCGCACTGGGAAGGACTAGTCTGATTCTAGTCAGAGAGATATCGGACTAGTCCGTGGTGATATCGGACTTGTCCGATCTTGTGCAGAGAGATATCGGACTAGTTCGGTGTCAATCGGACTTGTCTGGTCCTGTATAAATTTGTGCAATGTGTGTGTTTATCTGTGTTTGAGCTCTTGGGGTGTGTTTTATTAACACACTCCATACACAATGACCTACTACACTTGTTCCTTGGGCTCTTTTCCACATTGCTCCTCATTCTCCCATCTTTTTGGCACTTTGCTTATTTTCCCATTAAAACCTGTGCCCATCTCAACAAAGTGGTTAGGATCTCATTTGCTTGTCATAAATCATCCAAACCCCAGAAGGGATTCCTAGATGCACTTTCAATCTCCCCTTTTTTGGTGATTGATGACAACCAATTGAGATTTCACAAAATATGACAAAAAGTTGAGATTTTCATAAAGTATGAACATATAAGTTTAAAATACATCAAGCAATGAAAACATGATCCATATGTGCATTTTTTATGGTGGGATGCATAACTAAGTGCATTGAAACAATAATCATGAAGAGAATGACATAATAGACATTAACACACAAACAACAAGCATATATGTCATTCTAGGAGAAAAATCACAGATTTCATCAATTACTTGACAAGTAGTTCAAAACAATGCATCACTGGACCATAATTATCGTAACAGCATAGAAAATGTTTTAAAACCCACAAAATAGACAAAAAGCATGAAGGAAGCTCTCTCCTCGCATCCTACAGCTTAAGACCTAAGACCTAAGACTCTACCTCAATCTCTCCACCTTTGGCATCAAGACACCAAAAAGAAGGAGAGAAGGGACCTAAAGTCTTCAAGCCTCGTTCTCGGTCCTCTCATCGTATTCGTCTTCATCTTCGGGCTGATGAGGAGGAGGAGGAACGGAGCCACTCGAGCCCCCAATGCCAAAGTAGGCAAGCTCAGAGGGAGTCAAGGGCCCGAGCTCGGTGTAGTCGGAGTCGAAATCATCACAGATTTCTGTCATCACAGATTTCTGGAGATCCAATGGGCTCGATCTCCAGTTTCTGGAAAATTTACTTCACATTTGCCTTGACATACTTCATGTCTTCCTTTCTTCTCTTGTTAAGCTTGTGGGCCTTCACCTCAGCCTTTTCGCAGGAAGTAAAGATAGCAGCCAAGTATTTGAAGATGCCACTTGAAGATCCCTTTTGAGGAGTTGCCCTAGTGGCAGGGGCAGCCCTGGCATCTCCACTTCCTCATGTCGGAGCCTCAGGACTGGAAGCTGGAGATGGAGCAGCCTGTATGCTTGGCTTTTGAGGCATATGGGGCCTCAACGGATGGTGCTCCACATATTTGACGAATCCAATGCCAGTGACCTTGTCAATCATGAACATAAGATACAGAGCATAGCCACATGACCTGTTGGGTGTGCAACAGATGTTGACCATATCGTTCCAGATATAGTCAGCCACATCAAACTTGCGGTCCTTGCTTATGACCCTCATCAAGGTACAGAGATAGCCCTGCACACTCCCAGCATCCCCATCTTTGGGGACAATTGTCTTCCTCAAGACTCTATTCAAGACCACAAAGAAAGGCTTCATGTTCTTTGTGGAGGGAGGATTGAACTTGGAGTTGGGATCATAGAGGAATTTCATATTGTCCTTCTCAATGACACCTATGTTGTGGATGATTAAGTAGTCATTGATCGAGGTGTCAAGGTGTAGCAGGCTTGCAAAGTCTTCATAGGTTATAGTGTACATGGATCTGTGAGTCATCCAAGTAACACTCTCTTCATCATCACTTGAGAAATGGCAAGTCGCAAAGAATTGTGCAACGACCTCATGATTCCAATTGTTCCTTGTGGGGACCGGAATCCCGACTGCCAAGGATCTCATTCGGTGGTGTCGTGTGATGTGACACCCAACAGTATACAAGAATAGAACGAGAACAAATTTACAATACCAAGTCTTTATTGACAAGCACAGCGGAAGTTTTAAAAGTACTAGCAGAAGGAAAGAGAACTATACATCATAGCTGCGCTCTCAGCACTAGCTATGCAAAAGCAAAGTCATCCATGCCCTAGATACTTTGCACTAGTAACACGCAATTCACGGCGGCGTGCAGGGTTCCTACTCGGCTGTAAACCCTGGAGGGGGTGCAACCTCTTCATTAAACCCGTCATCAATCGTATAATCTGCAAAAACTCGTTAACTGCAAACGTGAGCATAAGGCTCAGCAAGACTAACCCGTCTCACTAGACATATGCAAGGATGAGTACTAAACATAGGTAAGTAAAGCATAAGGACTCGCCTATAAGTGGATCCTTATAGTCATGTTTTATTTAGCACCTGACATTCCTGAGGCACGACATATCATAGACTCCACAATCAAACAAGAAATGCTTTGCCGATGATATGACGTGCACAAGGCACATAATGCTATTACAACTAAAGTCTGGGGAAATTGTAAACTT
This sequence comes from Tuctoria greenei, assembly GCA_036927565.1. Lineage (NCBI taxonomy): Eukaryota > Viridiplantae > Streptophyta > Magnoliopsida > Poales > Poaceae > Tuctoria > Tuctoria greenei. The sequence continues at coordinate 153,517,467 of JAYESD010000007.1, forward strand.
TTAATTGTACTATTTATAAGCCAAACAAGGTTGTTCAAGCAATTTGTAACCAATATATATCATATTCATATAACTTCTTTATTATTTACTACCTCACGGCACAGTGAACAAGTGGTACTCTATTACCGCGAGGCACGGTGATTGCAATCAGGACATACCCAGAACAACATGACACATACGTACTTTCGGAAATGCCATCGAGTACTTTTAGCAGTACCTACATAACAGTTCAGTACTAGTCGTATATGGCCAGCTTTCACTAAACACTCGAATGTCGAACCGGTCGATCCGTCAAGAGCATGAGGTCACTACGTGGGGCGTACTCTGACGTGCCCACGAGCTGATTTACACCTTGCTGCCCTCAACCCATGCTTATAAAACGGAACGGAATGCCTCGACAAACTAGTATCAAGCTACGTCAGTTTACTGGAGCCCATTCCTTGAGTATGTCGCTGGTACAATTCAAGCTTGTCCAGCATGACCGCACACGAAACGGTCCTCAATCGACACAAGCAAGGGTACACATGTGAGACCACGTCTCACTGCATCCTATCCACTGCTCGGTCTCAATTTCATATTCATAAACCATTTTCTTATTCTAGAATCTCCCGTGTGATAAAATTCCCATCTCGCGAGTAGATTCCAACTACTCGACTTCTACCGAATTCCTATGAGTATAAGCATAGCAGTGTCTACTCAATGGGCCGTAGACCTACCCAAGACTCCATAGGATTTGTGGGCCATGCAGGTGGATGTCAAACACCTTAAACGTAATGCACAATCATCTGAAGACGTAAGGTGAATGAAAACTGCAAAATACTGTAAGAAACTTAAATGCAAATCGGGGCTTGCCTGAAAGCGAGTTTGAGTCTATGTTAGTTTCTGGCAGCAGGACCTCCAAGGCTTCCGGCTGCTCCTCGACTTCAGGTACTACACGATATGCATATACTAGGTATAAATGATTTTGTGAATAATTAATATGCTTAAGGTGGGGTGTGTATATTAAGATATAGTAAGACAATTATCTTAATTGACTTCGGGATTTTTATGGTGTATACTAGATATTATGGGGAAGACTCTTGCAAAGAACAGGAGATGATAAAGAAGGTTTGTTATTCTTAACAATTATGGTAAGTAATAAGCTTCCTTAAATTTTGGATGAAATTTTGGAGATGTATTATGGCTACCAAGGGTTGTATCATGTAGAGGCGGTCTCACTGGTTCTATGAAAAATTTGTTTCACAATTTTCTGAGTTTTCTACAGGAAGAAACTGATTTTTAAAGTTTGGGTAAATTTCTAGAAATTCATTTTTCCATTTTTCTTAATTTATAGCTTACATAGAGGTTTGTGACATAGATCAACCCAGTATTTTAAGTCCAATGAACTTGAAGTTTTTACTGGAGATCGCATGTATCAACTATAGGGTTCCGACCAAAATTGGGAACTTTCCAATTAACAGAACTGTAGGAATGAATTCTTTAAGAATTTTTATTATCTGAATTTTGGAGAACCTTCTTTTGCTTTTCATACGAATCCAAGTGCACCACTGGACAGTATTCTTCATGCTGGTTCTAACAAAATTTATTTGGGAATTTTTGGATAATTCTACTGGAAGTTATGGATTTTCTAAGTTGGGGTTGAATCTGGATTTATTTTCCTATTGGAAATTTCAAATAAAAGGGGCTGGTCCCACTTCATCTGAATTCGACCAATCAGATTGGAGCCACACCGTGGGTCTCGGGGTTTAACCTTGCAGCCACAGCGGATCCTATCCGCAACTGATCACACACGAGAGGGTTACGCTGACCGGTGGGGCCTGCGTCTTCGTCTACCTCCCGACGCGGCGGCGCTCCTCGCCGGAAACTGCGGCGGTTCCTCGCCGGAACTGGTGCATCGACCTCCTCTCGGCCTCGCCGCGACCGCTCCACCCTAAATTTGACTGCTCAAGCCGATGGTGGGGTCCAATCATGCCGGCAATGGCCGGAGACGGCGGCGCGACGGCGATGGCGGGGCTAGGGAGTCGGTCTTCATCGGAAAAGCTTGGGAATGGCTCAATCGACTCGGGAAAAGCTCGGGAAGGTTCCTGGGAACACCAGGATTATGATTTGGGGGTCAGATTGGGGTGAAAGCACCGGCAAAGTTGAACTCGACGGCGAGGTACGGGTTTCCAATCGGCGGCCATGAAAACTCAAAATCCGACCTCATTCCTCGATGGATTTCTCTCAATTTTTGCGAGGTGATGCGCATGGAGGTCTAGGAGATAATACCTTACTGGGTTGACAATTAATCGAATGTAGAAACGGAATTTAAATGGTAATCTATCGACATCGGTATGAACTGTTTTGGGGAAAACTGGAGATAAAGGAGCTAGGAAGCATGACAGTGTCTGAAACATTGCAAGAAGCATCTAGGTACCTTTGCGCACCTTACTGCTTCAAAGTGGAAGATGGAATCGGCTTGGAGTGGTCTGTCCTCGTGGAACAGGAAGCTTCCCTTCGTGACCTCACCCGCGAGCATCGAGGAACTTCGAAATACCACATATATAAGCAGTCAATCAAACAAACGATTGGACAGGAAGGAAGATCAACAAGTTGAGCAACCTTTTGCTATTGGAAGCACTGCGATTCGTTGCCTCGTTTGGCCGGCGCGTCCATAATGGCGGCGGCGGTGCGGTGCAGTGGTGAAAGAATGAAAACAGGGGCGAGTGCTCGGGGTGGTGTCCCTTGCGACCGGGGGAGAGTATTTATAGGCCGGGGAGGAGTAGGGGGGCGCCATGAAGCAGCCAGGCAAGCAGCTCTGTGGAGCTTTGCATGCGGCGTGGTGTCGAGCGGAGGAACGCCGGAAAAACGGCGTGCAAAGACGCTTCGAGTGTGTCCCACTGACTGGTGGGTCCCACGACCCTTATCCCTGTCCCTCCTCTGCAGACTTCATTTCTCCTACGAAATGGTGTCCAAAAATTCTAGATTTTTGTGGGGAGGCTCAAATAAATATCTAGAAGTTGATTCTGAAATTGGATTTTGAATTGGAGCAAGTTTCAATTGGATTTCAAATTCAAATTTGAATTTGGATGGAATTCAATGGTGCCACTGTTTTAAATAACAATTGAGTTCCAAAAATTGTTAAACTATGGGAATAAGTCAAGCAACATATGCTGAACATGAGTGTGTGTTCAAATCTTAATGTTCAATCTAGTTGAACAGAATTCATCATTTGAATTCAAAAAATGGTTTGAATATGCTAAGCATCTCAACAAAAATAGCTAATGAAGTTCAAAATTTATGAAACTTTGCAGGAAGTCTATTTGGAATACTAGAAAACCATAGAAAAATTTATAGCCTCTGAATTTAATAATTTTGACAGGGCCAAATATACAGTATATACAGTAGTATATATTCAATTTATATTAATTTGAATACCTATTTGGTACTGCATATTAAATTGGCCTAGAAATCTTTCTTCAAATAATTCCAAACTTTGAAGAGAGGTCAAAAGAATTAATCTATGTTCATTGGTGAAGTTTATTCCTCATGTTAAATAATTTAAACATGAGTAGAAGAAAAGATTTGATGAGATCAAATTCATAAACATGGCTATAATTGGTCTCCATTAGGGTTAACAACCAATTACAACTGAACCTCATATGAAGGAAAATGTGGGATGCCTCTCAACTGCCTCCACCACATCAAAAAACGGTGAACAGCCCTTCTTCTCAAAGTGTGCCCAATAATTCCATTGGTTGCGCACTACAGGTGTCTTCATGAGGGGTACACAGACTTGTAGAAATCTGCATGGAAATTGCTCCAAAATCTTCCATTGACAGCTTGCTTCGGACAGCTATAGCAATCAACATTTCGGAACTTAGCCGTTGAATCACTTCCCTTCCCATTAAACTTTTCCTCTGTGGGATCCCGAGCCCCATGCTTCGGAGCTGACGTCTTAGCGGGCCAATCGGGCCTGTCGTGACCTCCTTGCCTTTTCCTTTTGCTAGGCGAGCCCTCGCCAAGCTGGGGCCACCACCAGCGGAGGCCCTGGAAGCAGACATTTTTCATCGAGCCACCCTCTTTTGCGACTGAGGAGGAGATGGGGCTGGCTCGAAAGGTCGCTTCTTGCTTTGGTTCGTCGAGGACTGAAGCAGTGCTTCTTGGTCCATCTCGGCTTCGAAGTCGGAAACTTTGTCGTGAGAGTTCGACATGCCCTGAGAATGTATTGTACAAGGTATGGGTGAAAAAGAATAACAAGGAATTGCATTAAGGAATTGAAAGGTTAGGTTTGAGTTTAGAAAAATTGGACAAGTCCGGCGTACAGACACGGACTAGTCCGGGTGACCAGACTTGTCCGTGCATGGACCGGACTAGTCTGGTATTCATCCTCAAAAACCTAAGCAATGAGACAAATGGTGATTCCTAATGCACAACTAGCTTAGCATCAATGTAATACATCAAGGAAGCTTGTATATGGTGAAGGATGCTCAGCTATTCGATCAACGATGAAGAAAATGGAGATTTCTAGGGTTTGGGGGAAAATTACTGAAGAAATCGCTTGAATCTCGGAGAGGAGGGTGTTGAAGGCTGGACAAGTCCGCGAACTTCAATCCCTAAGCGAGGAAGCTTGATTTCCACCAAAATGTGGAGCTTTTTGATGGAGGAGATGCAAAATCGCCTTGGGGAGCTCGAGCATGGAGAGAGGAAGCTTAAGGCAAGTGTGGGGGTGAGAGAATTAGGGTTTGGCGGCGGCTTGGGTTATTGATACGAAAAATCGGACAAGTCCGAAAATGATCAGACTAGTCCAAACTTTTCCAGAGGCTATATCGGACTAGTCCGTGGTCTGCCGGACTAGTCCGGCCTAACCGACGCTCTGCGGACTAGTCTGCATGGGCAGACTAGTCCGGGTAACCACGGACTAGTCCGTGGTCACCAGAGAAGAAATGCCTAGCCCATTCGTATATATTCGAAGGTACTTATTTAGAAAATAGGGAGGCAAATCAAATCAAATAATCTTGATGAATATGATCAGTAAGCATACAAAAATCAAGCAATGACCATAATTCACTAAGATCTAGTAATTTACATAGTTTTGCAGAGAAAATTGAGAGAGATGATTTTCACAACCCAATCATCATATTTTTGAAGAATTCATACAGGTATGCAAATTTTCAAGCCACGTTCCAAGCATCAAGGATATTTAGTTCATTTTGAAGCTCGCAAAAGCGCTTTTCGTCAAGTAGCTTGGTGAATATGTCGGCTAATAGCTTTTCAGTGTTGACATGGGAAATGGCTATATCTCCTTTCATGGAGTGGTCTCTCAAGAAGTGATGTCGGATGTCTATGTGATTGGTTCTAGAGTGCTCAACTGGATTATGGGCAATTTTAATGGCACTCTCATTATCACAAAGGAGTGGAATACGGTTCATATTATAACTGTAATCCCTTAGAGTTTGTCGCATCCAAAGAAGCTGTGCACAAAAACTCCCGACTGCAACATACTCTGCTTCGGCTGTGAATAGGGCAATGGAGTTTTGTTTCTTGGAGGACCAAGAAACTTGGGATCTACCTAGGAATTGGCATGTACCGGAGGTACTTTTTCTATCTACTTTGCATCTGACATAATCTGCATCGGGGTAACCAATGAGATTGAATTTGGAGCCTTTTGGATACCAAAGACTAAGGTTGGGTGTATGAACTAAATATCTCAAGATCCTTTTTACAGTTGTTAAGTGACATTCCTTGGGATTGGCTTGAAATCTTGCACACAAACATACACTCAACATAATGTCTGGCCTAGATGCACATAAATAGAATAGAGATCCAATCATGGAGCGATATACCTTTTGGTCGATGCTAGGTCCATCTTCATTGAGATCCAAGTGGCCATTTGTTGCCATGGCAGTCTTTATGGGCTTCACCTCGTCTATTCTAAACTTCTTGAGTATGTCTTGAGTGTACTTAGTTTGGCTTATGAACGTCCCTTCCTTTTGTTGCCTCACTTGGAATCCCAGGAAGTACTTTAGCTCTCTCATCATAAACATCTCAATCCTATCTGTCATAATTTTACTAAACTCCTCCAAATAGATTTGCTAGTTGAACTAAAGATTATATCATCAGCATAAATTTTACAAATGAATAGATCATTGTCAAAATTCTTTGTAAACAGTGTATAATCTACTTTGCCAATCTTAAAGCCATTTTCAATTAAGAAATCTCTAAGACACTCATACCAAGCTTTAGGAGCTTGTTTCAGGCTGTAGAGAGCCTTACGGAGTTTAAATACATGGTCGGGGAACTCCTCGTCTTCAAACCCGGGGGGTTGCTCCACATACACCTCCTCCTTGATTGGTCCGTTGAGGAAGGCGCTTTTCACATCCATTTCATAGAGCTTGAAATCATGGTGAGTAGCATATGCAAGTAATATTCTAATGGACTCAAGTCTAGCTACAGGAGCAAAGGTCTCATCGAAATCCAATCATTCGACTTGTGAATACCCTTTGGCCACAAGTCGTGCCTTGTTCCTTGTCACCACCCCGTGTTCATCTTGTTTGTTGCGGAAGACCCATTTAGTGCCGACGACGTTGGATTTGGGTCTTTCGACTAGTTCCCACACCTCATTTCTTTTGAAATTGTTGAGTTCTTCTTGCATGGACACTACCCAATTCGGATCCTTCAATGCATCCTCAACCCTGCGTGGTTCCAAAAAGGACACAAACGAGTAATGCTCACAAAAATTAGCTATGCGAGATCTAGTAGTTACTCCCTTTTGGATATCACCAATGATGTTGTCGATTGGGTGATCCCTATGGACGCATTGCTGTACTCTTGGGTGTGGTACTTGTTGTCTTGAATCTTCATGATCATCTTTCTTCTCCCCCTAAGTGGTTGCCCTCATTGACTTATTGATCATCTTCACTTTCTTGAGGTTGATCTTGTGTGGAAGCTCCGCATTGATCATTGGTCTCTTCTTGTGGTTTCTTTTTATCATGCATATGTAGAGGTGGCTCTTGTGGTCGAACTTCTCCTAACGCCATTCTTCTCAATGCTTGACAAGGAGCTTCTTCTTTATCTAGCACACATGGATCCACTTGCTCTTTTTGGGAGCCATTAGTTTCATCGAACACTACATCACATGCTACTTCAACAAGTCCGGAGGTCTTGTTGTAAACACGATAGGTGTAAGTGTTTGAATCATAACCAAGCAAGAAACCTTCATTGGACTTCAAAGCGAACTTTGAAGTCCTGTGCTGCTTGTTCAAAATATAGCATTTGGAACCGAAAACTTGAAAATATGAAATATTAGGCTTGTTACTGGTGAGTAGCTCATAGAATTTCTTGAGTAGTCGATGAAGATAAAGTCGATTTATGACGTGGCAAGCGGTGTTGACAGCTTCCGCCCAAAGTCTATCCTAGGTCTTGTACTTGTCGAGCATTGTCCTTGCCATCTCTATGAGGGTTCGGTTCTTTCTTTCGGCAACTCCGTTTTGTTGAGGGGAGTAAGGTGCTGAAAACTCATGCTTTATTCCTTCTTCATCTAGGTACTCCTCCACTTGTGTGTTCTTGAACTCCGTGCCGTTGTTGCTTCAAATGTTCTTGATTGTCAATGAGAATTCATTTTGAGCTCGCTTGAAGAACTTCTTGAGTATTCCTTGTGTTTCTGACTTATCACGCAAAACGAAAACCCAAGTGAAGCGAGAAAAATCATCAACAACTACTAAACCATATTTGTTAGTGCCGATGCTTATGTAGGCAATTGGACTGAATAATTCGATGTGAAGTAGATCGAGTGGTCTTGTTGTAGTCATGACGTTCTTTGCGGGATGAGGTGCTCCAACTTGCTTCCCGGGTTGGCACGCACTGCAAGGCCTATCTTTCCCAAAGACAACATCCTTCAAACCTCGAATGTGATTGCCCTTGAGGAGTTTTTGAAGATTCCTCATACCAACATGCGCTAGCCGCCTATGCCACAGCCAACCCATGTTGGTCTTTGCAATCAAGCATGTGTCAAGTTCGGCTTTATCCTTGTTGAAGTCAACAAGATAAAGAATCCCCTTTAACACACCCTTGAATGCAATGTAACCATCACTACTCCTAGAGACGGACACACCCTCGTTAGTGAACAAGCAATTATAACCATTGTCACATAATTGAGATATGGACAACAGGTTATAATCTAAGGAATCAACATGTAATACATGGTGTCAGTGCCTAGCGAACCGGGTATCCCTGGGCACAGGGATAAGAGAACAGTGGGCCCACCCCCACTGGGGGAGGCCTGACATGGGCCTAGAGCGCTACGTAGCAAGTGGAACAGTAGCGTCTCCTGACGAGGGAAAGTCCAGTGCCTCCACGCTGACCGCGCCTCTGGGCCCACCGCCTTGCCGGGGAATGATCCAGCGAGGCCACTACAACGGCAGCTCCGGACCTCCCCACCTGGGAAAAGGATCTGATGTTGCGACAATCCCGGCAGCTCCAGATCCAACCTCCTGGACCTGGACGTCCCTCTGAGGATCCGACGCTGCCAGCCTCCGGAGCTCCGGAGGCTGACTTTCCGGAACTGGGCATCCTGCTTAGGTAAGGTCCGGGAGGTGCCACGTGTTAGGTGGCACCGATCCTGAGCATTCCCATGGAAGGCTCAGAGAAGGGAGGCATGCCCGAGACGCCAAATCTAGGACGCACGTGTTCCCTAGGCGAGCGGAGGATCGCACTCATAAGTCAAGTGGATTGTGGCCAGTCTTTTCATGACTGGTCAGAGCCGAACTACTATGTACGACGGAATAATGAGAAGCCCTGACGGGACAGACAAGACATGGACAACCATGATGGGGGGACTATTTGTAGCCCCGCAGCAGGGAGTGGGCTGGTGGCACATTGAAGCCGTTGTCAGGAGAGAACATTTACTCCCAGATCTTAGGGAGGATTTGGTATGCCCGGGGCCACTTGTCGGGCTCGCGTCCCACTTGTAAGCTGCTCGACCTTGGATTATAAAAGGACCGAGCGGCCACCAACTTAGAAAACTCCTCAGAGGCAAAGATACAGACTCAAGGAATACAACACACAAACCACTGTGGAGTAGGGTATTACGCCCAGGCGGCCCAAACCACATAAATCTCTCGTGTTCATCATCCACTGCGTTTGATCTTGCTAGAACTAGCCCCCTGATAACACATCGAACGTCTACGGACCTCTCCCGAGTAGGTACAGGGGAGGTGTCAGTTTAGACACCTCGACACATGAGAAAGAGTGTTTTGTGGTGATATGGCAATTTTACCGGTACTAAGCACCTTTCCTGGACTATTGTCTCCAAAATAGATGCCTTCGCTTGGATTCTCATTTGCTTCATATTCAATGAACATCCTTCTTTCTCCGGTCATATGGTTGGTGCAGCCACAGTCTAGCACCTATTTGGATCCACCGGAGGAATAGGCCTGCAAAAACAAATTATGCCTTGGTTTTAGGTACCCAAGCTTGCTTGCGTCCTTTTAGGTTAGTCACAAGGGATTTGGGCACCCACACACGAGACTTGGTGTTCCCATGGCGTGGCCCAACATAATGAGCATAAATTTTTCCATAATTACTTCTCATTAAGACATAGGATGCATCAAAAGTTCTAAATAGCAATTGTTGTTGTTTGTACACAGGACTAGTCTGGGAGACCGGACTTGTCCGGATACCGACCGGACTAGTCCGGTTGTCATGCGTGTTGTATTCATTAATTTTGGATCTTCCAAGTTGAAAGAGTCTTCCCTTTATAAAGACATTGCTATCCTTGTTATTCTTAGGGCTTTTAGCTTGTTGCTTTTCACTATAAGAGTAACCAATGCCATATTGGACATTTGGAGGTCTTGTGACCAAGTATGCACTACGAGGATATTTGATATTCTCCTAGTCAAATATGCCATTTTGTGCAGGATGCTTGTCCTTGGTAGAGGTTGACTTGTCTTTCAAACTGTTGTCAACTTTACCACATGTACAAGTAAAAGCAACTTCAGTTTTAATGTGTTGAGAAGGTGAGCTTGAAGAGGATGAAGGGTCACCTTGCTTGAGTGACTCAACTTGCACCTCAAGGATCTTGTTAACCTTGATTAGGTTAGCATATTCTTCCTTGATTGTAGCATTTGAGTCACTTAACTCCAAGCAAGTTTCCTTGCTTGATGCTAATTCAAGCTCTAGTGACTTGCTCCGCTCCTTTTCAAGTTCTAGAAGCTTGTCAAGTTCAACATACTCCTCCTTTTGGGAGACAATCATGTCTTCTTGATGATGTATTAACCTCTCCTTCCCAACAAGTTGATCAAGTAAAAATTTCATTTGTGTGGCAGTTTTCTTATCTAGTCCAATGAGCATATCTTCATTATCGCTAGCAATGTCGCTATCACTTGAATAGAAATGTACATAAGAGGGTTTTGTTGTTACCTTGCATTTACCTTCTTTTGCCATGAGGCAAGTGCCGCTCCCCTTCCATTCACCGAGAGTAGGGAAGAGAGTAGACTTCTTGGATGTCTTCTCGATGGCTTTGCTAGCCATCTCTTCTTCTTCTGATTACGCGGACTCATCATTTGAGTCCCACTATTTCCCTATGTGCGCTTGTTCGGCTTGTTTCTTCTTCCTGAAGAATTTCTTGGGTTGAGGCTTGGCTTCTGTTGTCTTCTTCTTGTTCTCTTCATATGGGCAATCAACTATAAAGTGGCTATAGTCACCACAATTATAGCATGCCCGCCTCAACTTTGACTTTGATCTTTCCTTGTTTTTCCTTCACTTGATTTGGTGCCTTGTCTCTTTTTCATCATCTTATTTAATTTCTTCATGAATAGTATCATGTCATCTTCATCCAAATCACTGCTCTCATCATCAGTGTCTTCTTCTAGTTGTGCTTCTCGCGCTTCATTAGATAAGGGCTTGAGGGTGGACTTAAAAGCAACCCCTTTCTTCTTTGCCGAGGTGGGTCGTCAATTTCCTTGACATGCTTTGTTTGCTTTTCCATCATCTCGAAATTGATGGTTTTTCCAAGTAGCTCATCCAGAGTCATTCTCTTGTATCCGAGGCGTTCTCTAATCATTGAGCATAAGGTGACGTTGCGAGGCATGAAAGCTCTAAGGATGAGCTTCACCACCTTGTGGTCGTTCCACTTCTTGCTTCCGTAAGACCGATCTTTGTTGATGAGCGTTTTTAGTCAGTTTTACATATCTTGAGGCGACTCATCTTCTTCGATTGTGAATCTTCCCAATTCGCCTTCGATCATCTCGATCTTCGCTTCACGCACATGACGATCACCTTCATGTGCAGTTTGCAATGTGTCCCAGATCTCCTTTGCAATCTCGAGTCCATCCACCTTGGTGAACTCATCCTGACTGAGCGAAGAGGTAATGACTGCCACGGCTTGGGCATTTCGATGAATTGCCTGCTCTTGGCTTGGTGTAAGATCTTCATCGTCGTCCGAGATATCTATCCCTGTGCACACAATATGCCATAAACCTGGATTAAGAGAAATTAGATGCATTTTCATATTTTGCCTCCATATTTAGTAATCACATCCATCGAAGTGTGGGGATTTTCCTAGAGGGAAAGACAAATAATGATTATTGCTAGAATTAAGATGATCGTAGTTGAAAGGATATCAGGAGTAGTCGGTGTGACTACTCCCCTTCTTCTTCTTTACATCTTCAATTTTCACCTTTCCCTTTGAAAGGGTTTTCTTCCTTAGGAGCGCCTTGAGTTCTAGCGTCTCCTCATCATCATCCTCAAAGTCTTGAATGGCTTCGAGGAGCTTCTCCAGTTTCTGGTTCTTATCTTCATCAACCTTCTCTTGGTTGTTGCTCTTGTGTATGTCTTTCATGTCTGACATGATCTCTTCGAGCGATTAGTCTCTTTCTTGAAGAACCTTGCTCTGATACCAATTGAATGTGGCCTAGAGGGGGGTGAATAGGCCTTTTTGAATTTTGTCGGATCCTGCAACACTTAACAACCAGATCAAAACTCGAGATATCGGACTAGTCCGATCAAGTGCGGACTATTCCGGTGTGTACCGACTAGGTTAATCAAGTTCGATCGATTAATTTGATTCTACGATGTATGCAGGGGAAATATATAGGTAATTGAAGTGTTACACAATTATGAACTAGGGTATACCACAAGTCAATCTTATGTTTAATGTTTCAACGTAAAGTAGGCAAGATTGATTGAAACCCTAGTTTGATATGATGTATAAGAACGATGAACACGAAGTAGGAACACAAGCAATTTATCTTGTGGTTCGGTTCCCACAGAGGCAACCTACATCCACTATGAGGAGTCCACAAAGGGATCGGGACTTCTCCAACCCTACTCTCGTTGGATCGCCACTAAGGCCAATCCTCTTCACTTATCACAATGGGTAAATAATCAAATTCAAGGGGTCTTCTCACATGTTGAGGGCTCCCCTAGATTACAACAAGAACTTCATAAAAAACACACTCTAAAGATTACAATGAAAATCACAGGAGTGTGTTAGGAAATCAAACCAAGAGCTCAAGAGAGATGAATCATGTATCTCCAATGTTCCAAAGTGTATCCTCAAGGGATTGATCTTTGTCGCTTTTGATTTCATGGAGAGATGTGTTTTTGAGGCTCTTGGGAGGTGTGACGGTGCAAGGGGTCGAGAACGATGAAAGTTGGGCCGTGTACATCTATTTATATGGGGTTTCTAAAAGTGACCGTTAGGGTTTAGGAATATCGTACTAGTTTGTGGCAGACACCGGACTAGTCCGGTGTGCTGTGTGTAGCAAACCCTAAGTGTCCTATAATATGGGACTAGTCCGGCTGGAAGCGGACTTATCCGATTTCACTTCTGGAAATCTTCGGACTAGTCCGATAGTCATCGGACTTGTCCGGATCAGTGAAACCCTAAGTGAATTGGGTGACAATTCCGCACTTCGAGGACTTGTCCGATTTAGGTCAGAGGGTTTTCAGACTAGTCCGTGTCAATATCGGACTTGTCCGATTTACATTAGAACGATATCGACTAGTCCGTTGTGTGATCGGACTTGTCCGATTTTGTGCAGCTTGTGAAGTGTTTTGAGGACTAGTCCGCACTGGGGAGGACTAGTCTGATTCTAGCCAGAGACATATCAGACTAGTCTGTGGTTATGTTGGACTTGTCCGATCTTGTGCGGAGAGATATCAGACTAGTCTGATGTCAATCGGACTAGTACAGTACTGTATAAATTTGTGCAATGTGTGTGTTTATTTGTGTTTGAGCTCTTGGGGTGTGTTTCCTTAACACACTCCATACACAATGATGTACTACACTTGTTACTTGAGCTCTTTTCCACATTGCTCCTCATTCTCCCTTCTTTTTGGCACTTTGCTTATTTTCCCATTAAAACCTGTGCTCATCTCAACAAAGTGGTTTGGATCTCATTTGCTTGTCATAATTCATCCAAAACCCACAAGGGATTCCTATATGCACTTTCATTTACAAACCGCACATGAAGGTGATCGTCATGTGCGAGAAGCCAAGATTGAAATAATTTAAGGCGAATTGGGAAGATTCGCTGTAGAAGAAGATGATTCACCGCAAGATATGTACAATCGATTGAAGAATCTCATCAACAAAGTTCGAGCATATGGAAGCAAGAAGTGGAATGATCACGAGGTCGTAAAGCTAATTTTTAGAGCTTTCATGCCTCGCAACGTAACCCTATGCTCGATGATTAGAGAAAGCGTCGAATATCGGAAAATGACCCCGAACGAACTTCTTGTGAAGATTATCAATTTTGAGATCACAGAGAAACAAGCAAAGCACGTCAAAGAGATTGTCGACCATGCCTCGGCAAAGAAGAAAGGAGTTGCTTTGAAGTCCACTTGTAAACCTATATCCAAAGAAGCTCGAGAATCTCAAGAGGAAGATGACAGCGATGATGAAAGTAGTATATAAATGAAGAATATCTGATCCTATTCATGAAGAAATTCAAGAAAATATTGAGAAGAAGGGAAAGTGATAGACAAAATGAAGGAAGCTAAAAGGACAAGCCAAGATCTAAAATGAGGCGCGCTTGCTATAACTGTAGAGAATACGACCATTTCATAGTTGATTGTCCTCGTGAAGAAAACAAGAGGAAGACCAAGGACAACAAGCCTCAACCCATGAAGATGTTCAAGAAGAAGAAGCAATTCAGACAGGCGCATCTAGAAAAGGAGTGGGACTCCAATGATGAGTCTTCATCCGAAGAGGAAGAGGAGATGGCTACTATAGCCATCAAGAAGAAAACAAAGAAATGCACCCTCTCCCAATCATGGGCGCATGGAAGGACAACGACAAAACATGTCTAATGGCAAAGGAAGATAAAAGAAAGGTAACAACTAAATCTTCCTCCTCGTATTCCTTTGCTAGTGATAGTGATAATTCTAGTGAGGGTGATAGTTGTGATGAAAATGAATACTTGCTTAGTGGTTTAGATAAGAAATCTGCTCCTAAGATGAATTTTTTAATGGATATGCTTGTTGATAAGGAGGAGCTAGTTGATCATCAAGAAGATATGATCGTCCTCCAAAAGGAAGAATATCTTAAGATCAAAAAGCTCCTTGAACTTGAAAAGGAGCGAAGCAAGTCACTAGAACTTGAGTTAGCTTCAAGCAAGGAAGCCTGCTTGAAGTTAAGCGACTCAAATGTAATCATCAAGGATGAACTTGCTAACTTAACCAAAGTTAACAAGATCCTTAAGGTACAAGTTGAGTCACTCAAGCAAAGTGGCTCTTCATCCTCTTCAAGTTCACCTTGTCAACATCTAAAATCTCAAACTACTATTGCTTGTGTATGTGCTAAAATTGACACTAACTTGAAAGGAAAGCCAACCTTGACGAAGGACAAGCAACCTTCCCACAGTGGCATATTTGACAAGTAGAAGGTCAAGTATGCACGTAGTGCATACATGGTCTCAAGACCTCCTAATGTCAAATATGGCATTGGGTATTCTTATGGTGAAAAGCAAAATGCTAGAAGCCACAAGAATAACAAGGAATGCATCACTTTTGTCAAGGGAAACATCTCTCGAGTTAGACAAATTAATAATGTTGATAAAAGTAACATTGTTAACACATATGAACAACAACTCTTGTTTAGAACTTTTGATGCCTCATATGTTCTTGTGAAAAGTAATCTTGGTAGAGTTTATGCTAAACATGTTGGTCCACGCCATGGGAACACCAAGTCTCATGTGTGGGTGTCCAAATCACTTGTGACTAACCTCAAAGGACCCAAGCAAGCTTGGGTACCTAAGACCAAGGCATAATTTGTTTTCGCATGCTTATTCCTCCGGTGGAAAAAAATGGGTGCTAGATAGTGGATGGACCAATCACATGACCAAAAAAAGAAGTATGTTCGTTGAATATGAAGAAAATGAAGATCCAAGCGAAGGCATTTATTTTGGCGATAACAGTCAAGGAAGGGTGTTCGGTACCGGTAAAATAGCAATTTCATCACAACATACTCTTTCTCTTGTCTTAAATGTTGATTCCTTATATTATATCCTTTTGTCCATATCTCAATTATGTGACAAGGGTTATAATTGCTTGTTCACTAATGAGGGTGTGACTGTCTCTAGAAGGAGTGATAACTCGGTTGCATTCAAGGGTGTGTTAAAGGGATAGCTATATCTAGTTGACTTCAACAAATATAAAGCTCAACTTGACACATGCTTGATTGAAAATACCAACATGGGTTGGTTGAGGCATAGACGGCTAGCACGTGTTGGTATGAGGAATCTTCAAAAACTCCTTAAGGGCGATCAGATCCGTGGTTTGAAGGATGTTGTTTTTGAAAAAGACAGGCCTTGTAGCGCGTGCCAAGCCGGGAAGCAAGTTGGAGCACCCCATCCCGCGAAGAACTTCATGACTACAATAAGACCTCTCGAGCTCCTTCACATGGACCTATTTGATCCAATTGCTTACATAAGCATCAGTGGTAACAAATACGGTTTAGTAATTGTTGATGATTTTTCTCGCTTTACGTGGGTTTTCTTTTTGCATCATAAGACAGAAACTCAAGGAACCCTCAAGAAGTTTCTCAAGTGAGCTCAAAATGAATTTTCATTGACAATCAAGAACATACGAAGTACAAACGGAACGAAGTTCAAGAATACCCAAGTTGAGGAGTATCTAGACGAAGAAGGGATAAAGCACGAGTTTTTAGCACCTTATTCTCCTCAAGAAAACGGAGTAGCCGAAAGGATGAACCGAACCCTCATTGATATGGCGAGGACAATGCTCGATGAATACAAGACTTCAGATTGGTTTTGGGCTGAAGCGGTCAACACCGCGTGTCACACCCTAAACCGGCTATATCTTCATTGCCAACTCAAGAAAACATCATATGAACTACACACGGGTAACAAGACGAATATTTCATACTTTTGAGTTTTTTGTTCTAAATGTTATATTTTGAACAAGAAGTCTAGGACTTCAAAGTTCGCTTCGAAGTTCGATGAAGGTTTCTTACTTGGCTATGACTCGAACTCCTACGCCTATTGTGTCTTCAACAAGGCCTCCGGACTTGTTGAAGTAGCACAACACGTGGTGTTCGATGAAACTAACGGCTCTCAAGGAGAGCAAGTTGATCAATGTGTGCTAGATAGAGAAGAAGCTCCATGTCAAGCGTCGAGAAGAATGGCGTTGGGTGATGTTCCACCACAAGCGCCACCTCCAAATGCGAATGATGAAGATGAACCCCAAGTGGAGGAGAATGATCAAGGGGGGGTTCTACACAAGATCAACCCCATGAAGATCAAGGTGATCAACACATAAATGAGGGCAACCATCCAAGGGGAGAATAAGATGATGACAACAAAGACTCAAGACAACAAGTGCCACACCCAAGGGTACATAAATGCATCCAAAGAGATCACCCCGTCGACAATATAATCGGTGACATCCAAAAGGGAGTAACATCTCGATCTCGTATAGCCAATTTTTGTGAACATTACTCCTTTGTATCCTCTTTGGAACCACACAGGGTTGATGATGCATTAAAGGATCCGGTTTGGGTCATGGCAATGCAAGAAGAACTGAACAATTTCAAAAGGAATAAGGTGTGGGAACTTGTTGAAAGGCCTAAGTTCAACATCGTCGGCACTGAATGGGTCTTCCGCAACAAGCAAGACGAACACGGGGTGGTGACAAGGAACAAGGCGCGACTTGTGGCCAAAGGGTATTCACAAGTTGAAGGTTTGGATTTTGATGAGACTTTTGCTCCCGTAGCTAGGCTTGAATCGATACGAATATTACTTGCATATGCTACTCACCATGATTTCAAGCTTTATCAAATGGATGTGAAAAGTGCCTTCCTCAACGGACCAATCAAGGAGGAGGTGTACGTAGAGCAACCCCCAGGTTCGAAGATCAAGAGTTCTCCGACCATGTGTTCAAACTGCGTAAGGCTCTCTATGGCCTCAAACAAGCTCCTAGAGCTTGGTATGAGTGCCTTAGAGATTTTTCGATTGAAAATGGATTTTAGATCGGTAAAGCTGACTACTCTTTTGTTTACTAAGCATTTTGACAATGATCTATTTATCTATCAAATTTATGTTGATGATATTATATTTAGTTCAACTAACAAATCTTTTTGTCAAGAATTTAATAAGATCATGACATATAGATTTGAGATGTCCATGATGGGAGAGTTGATATATTTCTTGGGATTCCAAGTGAGGTAACAAAAGGAAGGGATGTTCATAAGCCAAACAAAGTACAATCAAGACATACTAAAGAAGTTTGGAATGGACAAAGCAAAGCCTATAAAGACTCCCATGGTGACAAATGGACACTTGGATCTCAATGAAGACGGACCAAACGTGGATCAAAAGGTATATCGCTCCATGATTGGCTCCCTACTTTATTTATGTGCATCTAGGCCTGATATTATGTTGAGTGTATGTTTGTGTGCAAGATTTCAAGCCAATCCTAAGGAATGTCATTTGACAGCCGTAAAGAGGATCTTGCGATACTTAGTTCATACACCTAACCTAGGCATTTGGTATCCTAAAGGTTCAAAGTTCAATCTCATTGGATACTCCAATGCAGATTATGACGGATGCAAAGTAGATAGAAAAAGTACATCCGATACTTGTCAACTCCTAGGTAGATCCCTAGTTTCTTGGTCCTCCAAGAAACAAAACTCCATTGCCTTATCCACGGCTGAAGCGGAGTATGTTGCAGCTCGGAGTTGTTGTGCACAACTCCTTTGGATGCGACAAAATCTAACGGATTAAGGTTACAATATGAATCATATTCCACTCCTTTGTAGCAATGAGAGTGCCATTAAAATTGCCCATAATCCCGTTGATCACTCTAGGACCAAACACATAGACATCTGTCATCAATTTTTGAGAGATCATTCAATGAAAGGAGAGATAGCCATTTCCAATGTAAACACTGAAAAACAACTAGCCGATATCTTTACCAAGCCAATTGATGAAAAACGTTATTTTGAGCTCCAAAATGAACTAAATATCATTGATGCTCGAAACGTGGCCTCAAACTTGCATACCTGTATGCCATCTTCAAAATCTATTGATTGTGTTATGAAAATCATTTCTCTCTATTTTCTCCAAAAAAACTATGTTAATTACTTGATCTTGGTGAATTATGGTCATAGCTTGATTGTTGTATGTTTACTGATCATATTAATCAAGATTATTTGCGTGTTTTGCCCCCTATTTTCTTAGTAAGCACCTTCGAATATATACGAATGGTCTAACTGTTTCTGTTCTGGTGACCACGGACTAGTACGTGGTAACCCGGACTAGTCCGCACAATGCAGACTAGTCCGCCGAGTTTCGGTAGTCCGAACTACTTCGGTCGACCACGAATTAATTTGATTTTTCGACTCCTTAACCCTTGGGCCGCCAAAACCTAATCTTCTTCATCCTCACAACATACCTCACATTCTCTCTCCTCACTCAAGTGCCCCCAAGGTGATTTGGCATGTTCTCCACCAAATCTCTTCAAATCTTCATGGGAAACAATCTTCTTCGCAAGGGGATCAAGGACCCCAGACTTGTCCGCATCAAAAACTCCTCCAACTCTGTGAATTGAAGGATTTGGTAAAGTTTCTATGCAAACATTAGAACCTTCGATTTCTCTAGTTTTTGCTCAAATGGCTTAGTTTCTCCTGTTAATACATGATTCCTTATTGTATTATAACTACATTGAGACACTATTGCATTCACAAACACCATTGTTCTGCTAGTTAGGGTTCAAACGGCTGAATATCGAACTAGTCCATTCTCAGTGCGGACAAGTCCGATACTCTAGACTATTCCGCACTTGAGCACCAGACAAGTCCGATTTTTGACTGGACACAACCCTAATTTCCTTATACTCAATGCATTCCCTTGCAATCAATCCTTATCTATGTCGTGTATAACCTCCTTGTTAGGATAATGTCAATGAAAACATCTCCGATATTGAAGACGAGATGGATCAAGATGTAATGTCGCGAGTCTCGGAGTCTCGCGCTAACATAATGCAAGAGCGTGCTGTCGAGCCTTCGCCCACTCCACCTAGGATGCGGCGGAAGATTGCGACCAAGAAGCCAGCATCGAAATCTCAAGATATGGTTGGTTCTAGCTCAGCGGCTCATCGCCAATCCAAAGGAAAAGGCAAAGGGATTGCCTCTGACCCGATTGGCCCTCTCAAAATGACAACTCCAAGATAGTGGAATAGAGATCCCTCGGAATAAAAATTCAATGGAAAGGGGAGTGATGTGGCTTGGAAGCTGAGGAAAGTTGATGCATATAGCAGTAGTAAGAAGGCGGCTGATCCGAGGTTCTGGAGCAACTTTCATGCGGACTTCTATAGTTTTGTGTACCTGCAGATGAAGACTCCAGCAGCCACAGTCAATGGATTGATTGGAACCATTTTGAAAGAAAAAGTTGTGGTGCTTTTCATGAAGTAGTAAAGGCTGGAAAGAGGCATGGCTTAAAGGAGTTGTTTGCTTTTAGGTACATCTGGAATGATGAGGTCATTGCTCAGTTCTATGCAACTTGCTATTTTTCCAGTGATGAAGAAGAGCGAGTGACTTGGATAACACATGGATCCAAGTACACTGTGACATATGACGAGTTTGCTAGGCTGCTACATCTTGAGGACACCAGCAGCAATGAAGTGATTATTCACAACATTGGGATTTCAGGGAAGGACAAGATGGACTTTCTCTATGATACCCGTCTCAAGTACAATCCTCCCTCAACCAAGAACATGAAGCCCTTCTTCATGGTTCGCAACAAGGTGCTTAGGAAGACAATTGCTCCAGAAGATGGAGATGCAGGGAGTTTCCAAGGTTACCTCAGGACATTGATGAAGGTGATTAGTAAGAGTAGGAATTTTGACATCTTCGACTACATCTGGAATGACATGGTGAACATTTCCTGCACCCCTAACCGTTCCCATGGCTATGCACCTTATATCATGTTTATGATAGAGAAGGTCACTGGGATTGAGTTTGTGAAAGATCACTACAAGAATTCTAATGATTTGCGACAGCCGGGGCCATTGCAAATAAGTGAAAAACTGTCGCAAAAAAGCTATTTGCGACGGTTTTTTTTGCGGTGGTTTTTGGCCGTCGCAAATTATTCGTCGCAATTAAGTTTATTTACGATGGCCACCATCGCAAATAACATTATTTGCGACGGCTTACTGCAGCCGTCGCAAGTTATTGCCAGGGGGCTGGTGGGCCCCACGCTTGTATTTGCGATGGCTTGGCTATCGCAAGTTAGGCCCTATTTGTGATGGCTAGGCCGTCGCAAATAAGTTCCACATGCGGCCACCCGAGGGGACCCATGCGGCCATTTGCGATAGCCTAGCCGTTGCAAATAGGGACTTATTTGCGACGGCCAGGCCGTCACAAATAACATAGGCTAGTTTGCGACGGTACATAGCCTTATTTGCGATGGTACTATATAAAAAGCCATCGCAAATAAGGTTTTTTTATTTAAAAAAAAAAACAGAAAATGCTATCCGGCTCGATGGCCAGAATCACAGAACAGATAACTCAAATAGAATCACAAACAACCACAAACAGCATCACAATATATCGTCGATACATCGCACATCACAATCAACAAAGCAAACAAGGACTCACTCGCCCGTGTGACCTCCAAAGCCACCTCCAAAGTTGAAGTCATCGTCGCACCTCATTCCAAGTGGCGGTAACAATGGCGATGGAGTTTGACCAGTCGTCGCAGATCCCTGCAATTAATAAAACTCGGAGTTAGAATATAAATGCATCAACATCTCTCTCCCTCCATTCCTCTCCCTCGATCTCCATCTACATCTCCCTCTCTCCCTCTCTCTCTTCATTGCTCTATCTACCTCAATCTATATCTCTGTCCCACTCTATCTCTCTATTGCTATCCTTTTCCCTGTATCTTCCTCCCTTTTTCTCCATCTCCATCTCCCTCTCTCTCTTCATTCCTCTCTCTATATCAATCTATCTCTGTCTCTCACTCTATCTCTCTATTGCTATCCTTTTCCGTATATCTTCTTCCCTCTTTCTCCATCTTCATCTCCCTCTCTCCCTCTCTCTCTTCATTCCTCTCTCTATCTCTATCTATCTCTCTCCCACTCTATCTTTCTATTGGTATCCTTTCCCTCTATCTTCCTCCCCCTTTCTCCATCTCCATCTCTTTGTACCTCTGTCTTCCTCTCTCTATCTCCATCTACATCTCCCTCTCCCTCTTCATTCCTCTCCCACTCTAACTCAATCCTATTCTCTCTATCTTCCTCCCTCTTCTAACTCTATCTCTCACTCTATCTAACTATCTCTCACTCTCACTCTATTTCCTTGCTTTATTTTGGTGAAGTTGAAGTAAAACTAGAATTGTTAAGTTGACATATAAAATTACCTGACCCACAAAAGAAGGATCGCCTGGAAAGACCGGAAGTGGCGATAGCTGGATCCCCAAACCTTGCGCCCGAGCCATGATATGTCATTGCAAACATTAGATATTACCTATTCGTAAGTCATTTACGCTGAATTATTGAGAACTTCAATTTCCATTTATTTCCTCCATTGTCTCCCGCATTTGCGCCATACAGGCTGCCTGGGAAGAGGTCGTGGCCTCCAACGCGATCCTTTATTATTCTGCCATGACACTTTGTCGTTCAGCCTCCCTCCTTTCCTCCTCATGTCGCCTGATGTTCTCTTCTACAGTTTGTCGGAGGGACTGCATCTTGATGTCTCTCTTTGAGATGCGGTGACCTAACGTGCACACCGACGGAGCCTGCGTGGAGCTACCACTAACAGGTCTCGCCGCCCTCGAGTCGACAACTCCGTCGAATATGGTGATCCTATAAAAAAGAGAGTCAGTAGCATGAAATTGAAATATCTTCAATACTTTGAATTGAAAATGATAAATGACTTATGAACTCACCTTCCGTGTGCTGTTCCACATCCGCTTACATACACGGCTTGAGGATCGATTGGTTCACGTTCCCAATCAAAATCTTCGCTGTGTATCTTCCTAGCCTCCTCCCCGTACTTAGCCTGGAAAACAAGAAAACCGTGTAAGTTCAACAATCCATATAGTTATATTTAATATGAATGATTTCTAAACTTACCAATCGCTCAGCTGCAGCCTGACTGCACCCCTCAGGCTGAGAAGGGTACATGTGACCTCTCTTCCAGATCTCAGGAGGGGTCGGCGGCACCACCGTCTCGCGCTCCTGTCAATACGTGTTAGTACGAACAGTATATGATGAATATATTAACATAAGTTACATACACTTACCATGCGTTTAGGTAAACACAAGTGGTTATCTTGGTCGTGCCTGCTCTTCCCCTCGACCCCTCTTCACTCTCGAGCCTTTCTGGACTTAGCCTTAAACACATCGATAGCCCAGTACCGACAAAGGGCTCGAAATGCATCGGACCGACCCTACAACCAGCTCACGTGGCCATGCAAATAGTTGAAGAATGTTAAAAATACTGCTGACGAAATCACAAAAAATATTTACTACACCCCACGTACTTGCGCGTACTCCTCCTCTGTCAGGTGTCTCTCGCTCTCTTGCTGGAAGTGTAGCATGTGCTGCTGGTTCGCCTTCAAGTGCTCATTGATAATTTGAGTACGAGCATTCGACAAAGCTTGTTGAAGCACCTTAGCAGCGTTGTAGTGAAACACTCTCCTCGCATCCTCAACCATGCGAGGGTCGTTCGGGTCCTCTAAAGTATACCTTGCCTGTGATAAAGAATATATTGAAGGGATGTTCATTAAAAGAGTTTAGGAGTAAAGACTTAGAAACCTTTTTTAACATACTTACAATAAAATAAGCTCATATGTCCTCCTGAAGGTTTTCGTGCTCCTAGTGATGGACGCGTGCATAGTCCTCCCACGAAAGGGCAGTCACCCTGTTGATGACCCCGAAATTGTGCAAACGCACTAAGGACCCGAGGACACCGTTCACCTGTCTGTGGTGTCTCTCACCGGTGAAAGACGAGTCCCACCAAACCCTGCAAGATATTTGTTGATTCATTACTTAAGTAACCAAAAGAAACTAGAATTGAACACTACAATTTTTATTACTTGTCTCCGACCAGACGAATCACGATCCTCTGTGAAGGGGCAGCACGAGGACTGACAATGTGAGTCCTCGTTGTCCTCCTCGTCTGTTGGGGCGCCACGTCAGGTGACCTAGAAGGCTCGTCACCAGCCGAGTCAAAGGGCTCAGGAACAGAAGGCTCGCCAGCCGAGGGCTGGTTAACCAAAGGGCAGCCAAGGTCAACTAGCGCCGTAGCCTCTGAGTCAGCCAGTGAGGACTATAACATTCAAATGATTCATAAGTAAGTTTAATTGGAAATTGAATTTGAAGAATTTTTCAAAAATGAGTGAAATTTACTTGTGACAAAGCTCTAGAGCTGGTCAGAACGTGCCCCAGCAGCTGAGAGCGTCTGCTCCCGATCGATGAGGCACCTGCGAAAGCGTCCTCGAGACTAGAGAGGTAGAACAACCTCGATGGCGGCACCTTCTTACCCTTCTTTGACGCCATCCTGTTTTAATAGATAATCAGTAAATACGCAAATAAGATATACGAAATTCATGTTACTATCTTCAATAAAACATTACTTGTAATCACTTTCAAAATTCATCAACATCATTATCATGTGCCCTACTCCTTAAACCAGCCCAACGATCTTCCATCGTGGCCTGTTCTAATTTCCGTTTCCACATGTCATCTGGCTCTGCATCTTCAACATCTCCGACTAATTAATCGAGTCCTGCACCAAGCTCGACGATAAAAGTGTCTGGCAACTCTTCTTCTTGGTACACTTCTTCAACGTCTTCACTATCATGGTAACCTTCATCCCCAGGAGTATATAACCGCTCACGAGGATTCACATTATATACCACCCACCAAGCACTAAGCTTCGTGCATAAATAAGGTAGATAATACACTTGTTCTACTTGATGTGCAAGAACAAATGTATCGTAACCTCGTAGTCGATTCTTATGTTTCACTTCCACCATGCAAATTGGTTTTCTCGAGTTCCTTGAAGGCGGTCAAACCAGTCATAGTCAAAGAAGATAACTCGAAGGGTCTTATTTCCAGTATAAGTAAATTCAAGGATTTTTTAATGATCCCATAATAATCAGTTAAATTCGCTTGAGTGTCAATATCTCTCGTCACAACACCGGAATTTGATGTTGTCGTGAGAGGACGAAGAGCTTCAAAATAAGTTGTACAGAATTGAAAGCCATTTATGTCATATCGACCATAGCTTCTAACATTCACCAATCCATAAGATAGCTGCCGCAAATCATCATGGACATTGTGAGTCCGACACTCTCATAAATGATCATAAGTTAAAATAACTCTTCTTTAATAATAGTAAATTATAATATATAGAAGATGAGAGAGTATTACATAATCTTAAAACCAGGATAGGAAACTCGGCCCTCTATTTATTCCTTCTTTTCGCATCCCTTCTACTTGTTTGGCCGTAGGTTGATGCCTATGTGGCCAACATTGTCCTTGGACCTCGCTGAACGTGAAAAAACATCCACTACAAGAATCGGTCAATAGGGTGTCAGGAAAAGTAGAAAGTCGGGGCCATCGAACTTAAATAATCTAATACTGTCGGTTTTTAACAACCGACAGCTATAAATTTACGACCGTCGGTGTCGTATCCTTGACCGATAGTTGTAAATATAGACGTTGGTCTATCATCTAAATCCGACGTATAAAAATAAGAGCGTCGGTAGAACAGTATCAACCAACGCCAATATCAATAACCGTCGGCGTGCAGCCGACGACTCTAACCGTGGCTTCCATTCCAACTTTTTAACTCTATGCGCCACTTCTCCTCCCAATTTTTTAATTCCAAAGCGCGCCTCTTCGGTCCGGAATTTTTTATCTCTTTGCACCACTTCTCTCGCTGAGCGTCGAATATTAAATTCAACATTCAGACTTTTCCACCGAAGTCTCCACCGCACAACACATTCCTTGCCTCCATCGTTGCTCTGGCCACCGATCTCCTTCCCGGCCTCCACTGCCACTCTGGCTGCTCCTCCGCCCCGGCGCCCCTCGTCGACCCTCTGCCTGGTGTGTCACCCCGGTGCCCCGCGTCTCCGCCCCAGCGCACCGACGCATCTCCGCCCCTATGCCTCACGTCGACCGCGTCAACCATCGCCACCGCCACCGACGGCCGAACCCCCTCCTCCCCTTGTAGCCAACAGCATCGCCCTCTCCTCCCTCGTCACCCTGACCGCGGCTGCACACCTGAGGTCTGGTGCGCTGAGATCCCGATGGCTCACCCGTCGGTGGCACGGGGCAGAAGCGGGGCACGACCTCCTGACGTGGCCTTCGGCGAGACCTCTAGCAGCTCCTGCAAGCTGCAACCACCGACACAAAAGGAGCGCAGGATTGATCCGTAGCACTGATTGTAATCTGTTTGGAATTGGATTGATCTATTTTTGTTTAGCACTGGATTGATCCATTTTTGTTTAGCACTGATTGTGATCCATTTTAGCCCGCTCATGTATTATCACCAATAAATGCGGGTTGTTCTTTGTGTGATTCAGATGTGTATTATAGATGTGTATTATCTGTTTGTTTGATCTGTTTGCGTGATTTGAATGAGTCAAATGAAATGTAGAGAAGATTCGGATGAGATACAAAGAAATAAGATGTTTTCATTTTTCTTCTCTGTCCCAGGACTTAAAGCTGTCGGTGACTCTCTGCCCAACGATGATAGTGGGTTAAAAGTGTCGGGAGAAGAAAACCGACGCATTTAATTTTAAATCTGTCGGGACCCCCGCTTTTAAAAGTTAAAAACGTCGAGTAAAGTGTGTCGGGTAAAGTTGTCGGTCTACCGACATCTATACGTTACGAACATCAAGTACAATAGCTAACCGACGGCTTTACGCCCGACGTCCAATTGCTAGTTTCCTGTAGTGATCTTTTAGAATACATGTGTAGAAAAATATGTCGATTAGCATAAATGTAGGACAAACACTTACTTGAAGTATTCATGCATGCCTTCTATATTTTCTTACATGTGGAGTAAAGCAACAGTCCTGTCACGTTCAGATAGCATGTACGTCATGTAGCTACCAACGGTAGTACCTTTTGTTTGAAAAATAGAGAGGTCACTTAAAGGGGGTGCTTCGTCCACATTGTACCGCATCGCAGAAGCATTGATATTGTTTTCTTCTACAAAGTAGACACTTGACAAGTATCATACTTTCTTAAGAGCATTGTTTTCAGATGCACCCTTCCGCCCTTGCCCTATTGCAATCATTGGTTTCAGATATAGTAGTGCTCATTCAATGTGATACATCCACCTGTATTGCAAAGGACCACCAACTTTAGCTTCGAAAGGAAGATGGATAA
Organism: Tuctoria greenei; assembly: GCA_036927565.1. NCBI lineage: Eukaryota > Viridiplantae > Streptophyta > Magnoliopsida > Poales > Poaceae > Tuctoria > Tuctoria greenei. The sequence goes on from JAYESD010000007.1 coordinate 153,544,314, forward strand.
GAATATGTTGCATTGGATGAAGAAACCCGGTGGAAAAGAAATTTACATCTTACATAAAAGTATGGGTATCTCCTTCTCCAACTTATCCATCATCCCTATCTTGATTTCTTTAGCACAAAGTTGTCTATAGAAATAGTTGAGCTCGGCTAAAATCTTCCACAGCGCATCATCTAGATAGCCTCGAAACATAACAGGTAAGAGTCTTTCCATTATAATGTGATAATCATGACTCTTCAACCCAGTGAGATTTCTTGTGTTCACATTCACGGCTCGTTTCAAACTAGCTGCATAACCATTTGGGAATTTCAAAGTTTTCATCCATTTCATGACTTCTTTCTTTCCTTTAGATCGAAGACAGAAAGAAGCACGTGGCTTCCCGCCACTTTTAGAGATTTGAAGAGTTGGACGGTGACAAATGTCTGCCAAATCTAGTCTAGCTTTGTAATTGTCTTTCGTTTTGCCAAGCAGATCCATGCAAGTGCTTATGATACTCTCGCTCATGTTACGCTCCTGATGCATGACATCAATGTTGTGCATTAGAATCAATGACTTCACATACGGTACCTCCCAAAGTCCACATATGTGAGTCGAATTGTGTTCCTCTCCAAAACCTATGAAATATCCTGGACGACCTTCATCTGGCACCAGTTTGTCCAACATATCAGAAATTTCGGACCCGTTAAGATGTTTTGGTGGTCCTTTAGTGACAACGGTGTTCTTTCTAAAAACATGCCTTTATTGCCTAAACATGTGATCCGAAGGCAGCCAACGTTTGTGACAATTGAAGTAAGATATTTTTCCTCCATAAGTTAGTCGAAAGCAATCCATGTCTGAATCACATATCAGACACGTCAGACGACCGTGAGTGCTCCATCCGAAAAACATGCCGTATGCACGCAAATCATGGACATACCACAAATAAGCAGCTCGAAGGATGAATTTCTGCTTCTTGTAACTGTCATACGCTTTGAATCCTATCCACAAGACCTTCGATTCTTCGATCATAGGTTTCAACATCACTTTGAGACGAGACCCGTGATGATCAGGTCCAGGTACAATGAGGCTGAGAAACATAAACTCGTTCTTTGTACAAAGAGCCGGTGGCAGTACGTAGAGAATGACAAAGACGGGCCAACAAGAGTATGGCGTGGTGTTTTTACTGAATGATGAGAATCCGTCTGTAGCTAATCCGATGTGAGCATTCCTCACATCACGAGAAAAATCTGGATCAAAACGGTCCAGCGCCTTCCATCCATCATAGTCGGACGGATGCGTCAATAATTCTTTGTTCTCACGTTTACCTTCTTTGTGTCATCTCATGTGTCTTGTGGTTCCTTTTGAAAGAAACAACCGCTTCAACCGAGGTGTCACAGGCAAGTAACGAAGCTGCTTATGTGCGACATCTGTCATCACATTATCGCCATCATCATTAACAACTTCAACATACCTCGGTTTACCACATTTCAAGCACATCTTCTCATTGGCGTGCTCTTTCCACAATAGCATGCAGTTGTCTGGGCACACATCGATTTTCTCATAGTTCATACCAATACCATATATCTTGATCTTTGAGTGATACATATCTTTAGGCGCTTTGTGAGGTTGTGGAAGGATATCACAGATCAATTTCATGAGATCATTGTAGCAGTTGATGGAAAAAAAGTACTTGGACTTAATTGGCATAAATTTGGCCAAGAAAGCAAGTACGGTCACAACCGTGTGTTCATGACTGGCTCTTGTGATTTTATCAGCTCCTCGAGGAACTCCTCTGCCTCATTTGTAAGAGGATCCTCCGCTTCCAGAGCTTCTAGCATCTCATCCATCCTATCAACCTCTGTTATATCATCATCCTCATCCACTTCTTCTATGACTCGAGATTTATTCTCACCGTGGAAGGTCCACACTTCATAATGTGGAGTAAAACTGTTTCGACATAAGTGAAACAAAAGCTCCAATCTTCTTAAAAACTTGGTGTCCCGACATTTCGTACATGGGCACCGCACCATATCTTTCGTCGACAATGAAAATGCTCGATCCAAAAATTTATCTAACTTGATGTACCACTTACCCGAGTGACCACCAGTTCTGCTCTTCCAGCCAGTATACATCCAACTGCGGTCTTTACCTATGTTTGGCTCTGCAGTTTAAAGTGAAAGAAATTGTCATTAATGTATGCTGGATAATTCCTAAAATTTCGACACTATAACACAGCCTATTTGACACTACACCCCCCCCCCAATCTGGTGCAGTTCTTCAAGTAAAAGGGTCATGACTATAGAGTTATAGTCGATATACGTATCTCAGCTGCTCGCCGGCGGGCACAAAGGCGTCCAGGCGTAATTTTACAACCCTGGTTTAGATGCATACTTTAACTTCCAACTAAATGGGCCTTGTCGGGTCCTAAATGGGTTGTCGGTTCAAGCCAACCTGAATCGCATTTTTGTACATGTAGTGACACTCAAGCAATCAAATTAAAAATTGTAACCATAATCTAAAAAACAAAGCAATTCAATTAAACGTAAACATAAGAATTATTAAATTGTAATTTATCAATTAATAAACATAAACCTAAATATAAACAATTGTATTATAAACATAGACATAAGCATTGACCTAAACATAAGCAATTTAATTCTCAATATAAACATAACCATAAACTTAAACATAAGCATCAATTCAATTTGATTCTATTCTTGTCGGTGTTTGGAACTGGCATATCTCCCGACACTACCTTTGGTAGGTCGAGGAGTTGTAGTTCAGTAATAGGCGCGCAGAGATTCAAGAAGGCGAAAGACATGTGTACATAGGGATTTACGTGGTTCGGGCCGCCTAAGCGTAATACCCTACTCCACGGGATGTGTTGGTGATGTATTAAGCTTGTGAGTCTAGAAGAAGCTCCAGAAGAAGAAGCTCGTCTAGCTCAGGGTATTCAGCAGTGGTCTGGAACCGTCCCTTTTTATCGTCAACCAATCCTTTTGTAGTACAAAGACTTGTCGTTACAACGTTAGCCTGGCCCGACAGGTGGCCCCGGCGGTTACACATGCTTGATACACAATAAATGCAGTTAATTACCCTTAATAGCCTGGTAATGGGCCTTAACAGCGCCGTTACTAGTATTAAGGACCATCCGATCGTGTGTTATTAATATGGCATTAATGACACTTAATCGGGCCTTGAAGCTTTTGATTAATCCTTGAAGGTCCGGAGACGTTGGGGGGTCTACCGGCCTGATAGTTGAAGTTGAAGGTCCGGCGGTTGCCACATGGCAGCTCCGGAGCTTGCCGTCATGGACGGGTAGGTCCAGTGCTGTTGGGCACGTGTCATTACTGGAGCTTCCCTCTGTCTGGGGTTAGGTCCGGGGGTGCCATATTTGTATTCTGACCCGAGCTTCCCAAGTGTGGGTGGTAGCTCCGGTCTTGTGATACACGTGGCTTCCCCAGGACTAACCATGTCGCGGAAGCGAGTCCGGCTACGCCTGACATGTGGGGCCTTCGGAGGTCTTCAAATTTTGTATATGGAGTTTCCTTGTGATCTTTGCAATCCCAAGTGGTATCCTGTACGGAGGGTACCGACAATTCTATTCATAATTATCAAATATGTTCTCAACATAAATTCAATTCAAATCAATTCTACATATTCGATTATAAGTATCACGATTCAAAGAATCACGATTTCAACATAAGCATCTCCTAAACATAAGCATCACCTAAACATAAGCATCACCTAACATAAGCTCATAATTACAACACTCTAAGCATAACACTTGTAGATGATAGCTCACAATTTATAACATTGCATCACCTAAACATAACTAACAATGAAGTGGGAATGGAGAAGAAAGAAAATTTAAAAACATTGCATCACAACACTTAACAACATTGCATCATACCTAGGTCGGGGGAGGACGATGGGGAGCCGTCGGAGGAGGCTGACGGTGCTGGAGGAGGCCGGCGGCGTCGGACGGCGCGTCTGGGGCGGCCGACGGCGTCGGCAGGCATGGCGGGGGCGGCGCGGGCGCGGCGGGGGCGGGGGCGGTGGGGGCGCAGCCGGGCGGCGGCGGGAGTTTGGGGGCGGTGTGAGAATGAGCTATTGGGGTCCAATGGGGCAGATATTAGCCCTTATTTGCGACGGCTGCATTAATTGCCACGACCATAGGTTAAGGCCGTCACAATTAATGTTATTTGCGATGGTACTTTTTATAGCCATCGCAAATAAGGTCCTATTTGCGACGGCTATTTTATTTGCGAGGGTCCTAGGGTTGGACGTCACAAATAAGACTTATTTGCGATGACTTTGTCAGCAGCAGTCGCATATAAGTATTTATTTGCGACGGCCTCCACCTTTGCGATGACTAAAGGCAAGCTCTCGCAAATAAAATTAGTCGTCGCAAATTGTCGCGCTTCCTATAGTGGATGTTGAGCACACATCCTTGAGGCCTCAGAAACCTCCTCAAGCCTCTCTTCCAACTGCTCCATCTTCTGTTTCAAGTGAAGAGGCTCCAAGGAGAACTCAAGGAGATGCAAGTCCTACCTCTAACACTAGGTCCCCTCCTCACAAAGGGTCTCCTAGTGGCATTATGAAGTACCTGGCTGCTATTTTTGGCTCTTGTTGGAAAGCTGAAGTGAAGATCCACAAGTTGAAAAAGGGAAGGAAAGTGGACATGAGGTACATGAAGCAAAATGTCAAAGTCATATGTCAAAAGCTGGAGATTGAGCCTATTGGATCTCCAGTTATCTTCGAGGACTCCCCTTCTGACTTCTCGAAGCTTCCACCTTTATCTCCTTCTAAGCTTGCCTATATTGGCATTGGGGGCACGACGAGTGGTTCTCTTCCTCATCCTCCTCAGGCTGACAATGATGTAGACGATGAAAGGACGGACAGCAAGGAGTGAGTCGGCGATGCTTAGTAGATCCCTCTTCTCCTTCTTTTTGGTGCATTGATGCCAAAGGGTGAGAGATTGAGGGAGAGTCATTAGGTTGTAGCAGTAGATGAGATATGAGAGCTCTATTTGTATCTTTTGCTCTTTGTTATGCTTTTGGTGCTGCAAGACTGATTTTGGTATTGTAAGACTCTTATTATGTTTCTAGTCATGTTTATGAAGTTTGTGATGATGCTTTGATATGATCTATGTTTATGCTATGAAACTGGCATACATGCTTGATGTTGATATGGTTAAGTCATTTACCTCATTCTGATCATAATTATTGCCCACACACATATAGTTTTGCACCCGACCATAAAGAGTGCACATATGTCTTATGTTTTCATTGCTTAATTTGTTCCAAGCTCATATGTGCAAACTTTAGGAAAATCTGGATTTTTATCATATTTGTGAAATCTTAATTTGTTTTCATCAATCACCAAAAAGGCGGAGATTTAAAGTGCATCTAGGCATCCCTTGTTGGTTTTGGTTGATTTATGACAAACAAATGAGATCCTAACAAAATTGTTGAGATGAGCGGAGGTTTTAATGAAATTATGAAGAAAGCACAAAAAGAAAGGAGAAGTAGGATCTATATGAAAAAGAGATCAAGAGCTGAATAGAATACTTCATTGTGTAAGGAGTGTGTTAAAGAAACACACCTCAAGAGCTCAAGCAAAATAAACCACCCTGACTGCACAAAATTTCATAGGTCCGGACTAGTCCGATATTCACCGGACTAGTCTGATATCTCTCTGTTCAGAAACGGACAAGTCCTCCCAGTGCGTACTTGTCCGCAAATAGTCCAGGTTTCACAGCACCGGAATAGTCCGATATCACCACAGACTAGTTTGATATCTTTCTGACTAAAAACGGACAAGTCCGCCCTAGTGCAGACTTGTCCTCAGGACCTCACACTTTACACAGAAATGGACAAGTCCGATATTACCAAGGACTAGTACGAGAACTCTCTGACTAAAATCAAACAAGTCCTCCAAGTGCGGACTTGTCCTCAATTCTACATGAGGTTCACCACACTGGACTGGTCCGATATAAGTCAGACTAGTCCGAACATTTCCAGAGCCCAAATCAAACTAGTCCGCACATTGCCGGACAAGTCCGATATATCAGAACACTTAGGTTTTCCCACACGCCGCACACCGGACTAGTCCGGAGTCCACCACGGACTAGTCCGGACATCGCAATCCCTAACGGTAAACTTTGGAAACCCTAGTATAAATAAAAGTGTGCGGCCTTACAACCAACTCTCTTGACCCCCTGCGCCATCACACCTTCCAAGAGCCCAAAATACACTTCTCTCCACACATTCTAACCCTAGAAAAATCAAATCTTTGAGGATTAGCATTGCTCAAAAGGAGAGACTTGTTCCACACGATCTTGAGCTCTTGGGTTTGATTCTCTCGCACACTCTTGTTCTTTGTTGTACATCTTTCGAGTGTGTTGGTGGTGTTTATCAATGTAAATCTTGGGGAGCCCTCAACTTGTGAGAAGGCCCCTTGAACCCTGTTATTTGCCCCCTTTGTGGTTAGTGGAAGAGAATGAACCTCCATGGCGATTCGACGAGGGTAGGGTTGGTGAAGACCCGATCCTCCCTGGACTCCTCAACGTGGATGTAAGTTTCCTTCGTGGGAATTGAACCACAGGAAAAAATCTTGTGTCGCACACTTTCATTCTTATTGTTCATCACATTCTAGGGTTTACTTGATCTTGTGTAACTTACGTTGAAACATTGATATTAAAGTTAATCTTTGACACAACTTGTTTCATTGTCATGATACATCCAAGTCAAACTAATTTTTGCTGCATAGAGTACTAGAAGTGAAAGCATCGATCAAACTTGATCGTTCTAGTCTGCATATACCGGACTAGTCCGCACCATACCATACTATCCCGATTACTCTATATTTGATCAAGTTGTTAAGTGTTTCAGGATCCGACGAAAGTTAAAAAAGCCTATTCACACCCCCTCTAGGCTATATTCACAAGGAGGGTACTTTTGTGCATCAAATGAAGTATAGCAATACCTTCTTATGTGCCTCAACATGGACAAGAGCAAACCTCTTTGGAAACCTCTTTGGACACTTGACCTTGATGAAGTTTTTAAAGCCGTGGATCAAAAAGAATATATAAAAATGATCGGGTCAATTTTCTACATCATGGCATCAACACCAGACATACAATTCAGCGTATGTTTTTGTGCGCAGTTTCAAGTTTCCCCACGTGCTTCACATCGTCAAGCCATCAAAAGAAATCTCAGGTACTTACATGGAACTCAAGAATTTGGCATTTATTTCTTCTTCCGCAACCAATACTTTGAAAGCTTTTTCAGATGCTGATTTTGGGGTTGTGGGATTGATAGGATTGTACTTCGGGTGCTTGTCATTTTATTGGCAATTCACTTGTTGCTTGATCCTCTAGAAAACAAAATTCAGTTGCACAATCCACGACCAAATTTGAATATGCAGCTGCTGCTAGCACTTGTTCACAAATTCTTTGGACTGATCAAATGCTTAAGGACTATGGATTTGATCTAGATAGTGTTCTACTGTTTTGTGATTACACTAGTGTCATTTGTATTGTGAAATATCCCGAGCAACATTCGAGAACAAAGCACATTGACATTAGGTATCACATTCTTTGTGATAATGTTAAAAAAAGAAACATTGTGCTTCACCATGTAGATACCGAACAACAAATGGCTAAAATTTTTACAAAACCTTTGGATTTCACTCATTTTTGTTTCATTCGAAATAGAGGTTATGCATTCTTATGACTTAAATTGAGGGGAGATTTTTAAAACTCAGGAATTCTATGTGTGAATCTGAATTTAAAATAATATGAGCATAAGTATTTCATATAGATACGACTTTGTGATTCCTTTTACATGCTGAAAGTTCTTACCACATTACTCATGTTATACAATTTTTTTTTTATTTTTGCCATGACTAGTAATTCGAATAATTACTTATACTAAATCTGATCATGATCAAACTTTCTTGCTATTTTGAACTTGTTGCATGCTCACAAGTGCTTTTAATAAAAAAATTAATCAATCAACTATCCTATGTTGATCTTTTATGATCAAATAGAAAAACGAAAAAAGATCAAGAGAATATTACTACAACCTTTTAGACCTTATGTGATGAATATACAATGGCAATAGATGTATTCGTCATAAACTCGTTCTATTTATAAGGTTTTTTAATAGGTGACCCAATCTAGCGATGAAAAATTTTCCATCATCATTAAAATCGTCATAATTTAGAAAGTTGCTTATTTGTGGCAATATGCGATTGTCATATGAATAAACTATCATAACTCTCTTTTGTGACGATATTGTGTGACATTTCATGTTTGGTCATAATTGCACAATTTATTTAAAATAAAATAATCCTAAATAAATGTTGTTGACACCTAAGCAACACCATTATTTACTTGTCGTAAATATTGATTGGAATATACTTGATATCTTCCTGTATGTCAAGTAAAAAAAAGATTGGGAATGCAGGAAACTGATATTGAACCTGCGCCCTGCTGCATTACACGGTGGTGCACTAACCAGCTATGCCATGTTCAAGTATTGTTAAGAAGTAGGCGACCATTGGGACACATAATCGATGTTTTGGTTGTATTCTAGTCTATGAAATTCCAAATTGGGTAGTCCAAGTTGTATCATATTCTTTACCTAAGCACCATCATTTACACAAATTTCAAGTCATTTGCATCTTGCATCGCAATGTGGCACCCATTTTTATACCAAAAAATATTGATATCGATGTTTTGGTTGTATCGTGTTCTATAAACACCAAATTCGGTAATTCCAAGTGTATCGTATTCTTTACCTAAGCACCAACATCTCTACAAATTTTCAAGTCATTTGCATCTTGCATCGTATCGTAGTATACATTTATATTTGGTAAAATAATATACAAATATGGTCCAAAAAAGTTGAAACTTGGTATGTAGTCATATTATAGCAAGAAAAGAATGACAAAAAAATTAGATGATTTGTGCATAAGTTGGTGTCGAGTTCTTTACAAATGAACACATCTCAAACTAAGTTTCAACCTTGAACTAGAACATTCTACCTTGTACTATATAAAAATTTATTTTCATGGGAACTCATTTAATTAAGCGTTACAGATTTACTTTACATAACACTTTTATTTTTATACCGAAAAAACAATATCGATGTTTTAGTTGTATCGTGTTCTATAAAACTCCAAATTGGATAATTCTAGTTGTATCATATTCTTTACATAAGCACCACCATATCCACAAATTTGAAAGTCGTTTGCATCTTGCATCGCATCGTGACATCCATTTATATTTGCAAGTAATTTTAAAAAGATAAAATAATATGCAAATATGGTTCAAAAATTTTGAAACATGGTATGTAGTCATTTATGTCAAGAAAAGCATGGAAAAAAATTTAGATGATTTATGCCTAATTTAGTGTCAAGTTCTTTACAAATGAACACATTTCGAACTAAGTTTCATAACCTTAAACTAGAAATTTATACCTTGTACTATATAAATAATTATTTTCAATATTTTCACTTCTAATTTGGTGTAAACATTCATTCGGGATACTCATTTACTGAATCCTTACAAATTTATCTTACGTAACACTTTTATTTTTATACTGAAAGACATCGATGTTGATGTTATGGGTGTATCGTGTTCTATAAAACTCCAAATTGGGTAATTCCAGTTGTATCATGTTGTTTACCTAAGCACCAACATCTACACAATTTTTCAAATCATTTGCATCTTGCATATCATCGTGGCATTCATTTTTGTTTGCAAGTCATTTTCAATAAAATAAAATAATATGCAAATATGGTCCAAAAAATTTGAAACTTGGTATGTCGTCATATTATGGCAAGAAAAACATGGCAAAAAAATATATGATTTGTGCATAAGTTGGTGTCAAGTTCTTCACAAATGAGCACATCTCAAACTAAGTTTCATAACCTTGAAGTAGAACTTTCTACCTTGTATAATATAAAAATATCTTTTTATTATTTTCACTTCTAATTTGTTGTAAACATTCATAATGAAGTGATAGAGAATATTTTTTGAAGAGTTTAGAAAAAAATTCATCGACTTCGGATCGAGTTTAAATAAATTATACAAGGTTGAACTTTTAAATTTGAATCAAAATAAAAAACATCATCAACCTCAGCAGCCTAGCTCGGCCAATCCGGCCCAGCAGCAGCTCAGCACCACTAGTATGGCCCAATACATTTAAAAATGGATTTTGGGGCAAATTTTTTTAATACGTAGCCAAAAAACTTCACTACGTAAGAAAAGCTCATCCGAGACGTGCCCTAACAAAGAAGGGAGACGAACAAACTGTGTGCCCCTGTCGTTGCATCTCGCATTATGTTGTCACCAGAGACGTGCTTATGGCGCGTCGCTGTTCATCCTAAGTGCGAGACAAGCTTAAAAGAAGCACGTCTCCTTTCTTTGTGTCATAACAGACATTCTTTATGGGGTCATTGGAGACGCTGGTGGCGCGCGTCGCCCATCAGCATACATGTGTCACAAGCCCTAACAAAGCGTGTCGTAGATATAATGACTGATTTGAGACGTTCTATATTGTAGCACATCGCAGATTTGTGTACTGATCTGAGACGGACTTTATGGAAGCTTGTCTTCTTTGTGTAAGTTATCCGAGATGATCTCCTACATCTCGTCGTTGATTGTTTACAGGCAGGCCTCCTATTAGGTGCCCCCACCCTGATTATCCTGATTGTCGGCTGCATCATGGAGCTAGCTAGGATATGGAAGCCATATTACTAGTGTCAGCAATATACTGTTCATATATTAACATACTGTTCATACTGTTCATGAACATATGTACAGCCAAAAAGATCACACCAAAAAGATCACACGTTAAATTATATTGACCAACCAAATAATAACAAAGTATCAATCTTGGTTATCGAGTATTCTAATTACGTAACAAAGACTGTTCATCTAATTACAATTACACATATCATAACTGTCATCATCTAATCTTGTTGGAGAACCGAGCTTACTTGTAGCACAGATAGTTGGTGAGCATCTGCAAAGCATCAGCAGAGAAATTGTTATCATGGTAAAGGATATGGTAATGAGCTGGTGTGCTTGTCCCCTAAAAACAAACAATTTACATTCCACTGATGCATTTATAGCTTGATATCAGAAACTCATTGAAGAAAAACCAATTATTGCATAGGTACATTGATTCCAACATGGCTGCAGAGGTAGAAATTAAACTCATTGGGATGGCAAATGCTAGTGTCAATCATAGTTCATGCAATTTCAATGGTTTGCGAATTAGAATTCATTATATAAATTGATAGTCTAAACAAACACATTACATCTGCATTAGACATAAACAAGGAAGATGAATGTGTTCTAGGGCACCAACCAGAGAGAACATTTCCACTTATGTGAAGGCGGCGGCGTGCTCCGGGGACAGGGGACGCGACGGCATGCTCCGAGATGAGCGGGCGGAGGCACCGGAATGGTGGTTCCTCAACTCTCTGATGACAGCAAGCCTGCATGCTCCGGGTACAGATAGAACATTTCCACTTATGTGAAGGTGGCGGCATGCTCATACCGATTACCGAGGTTGGGGTCGAGGTGGCGGCATGCTCTGGGGACAGGGGACGAGGCGACGTGCTCAACTCTCTGATGACGAAGGTCGGGGTTGACGGCGGGGTAGGGGTCGATGGCGACAACGCGACAATGACGAAGAGCGAGTTGAGAAAAAGGGACGGCGGTGGTTTGCTCAGGGGACAGGAGACGAGCCGGCGTGCTCCAGCATGCTCAACTCTCTGATGATGCGAAGGTTCGGGTTCACGGCGGGGTCGGGGTCGACAGTGGTAGCGCGACGTTGGCGATGATGGGACGGCGGCGACGTGCTCAGGAGCTGCGGTTTTTAGGTGGAGAGAGCGCGCGAGAGCTAAAATTTTTTGCCAAATGTTGGGAGAGAGCGCACGATGGATAAAAATAGCAAAACTCGGAGATGTGGATTTATAACACCCGTCTCTCATTTCAGCGTCCTTTGGTCGAGAGAGGGCGAGAAAATTTTTGCCAATAGATCGCGCGAGTGTTTAAAATAAAACTCGGAGACACACATATATAATGCACGTCTCGCATTATCATCTTTCGCATCAGGGCATTTTCCTGCATGCAAAAGACGAGCAACGGTGTGCTGAAGCAGGGAACATCTTTCGCATGCGGGTATGTACCACTGGCACTGTGCGCGATGCCTTATATGATCATTGCACGACGCTCATCTTTCCGAGGTGAGATAAAATATCTTCAGCGTAAATTAGAGACGAGCCCAGGGAAGACGTGTCTCTGCCAATGTAAGGTGCGTCTCACATTATTTTGTGGCTCTAGACACGCTGGAGTCCTGGATGCGCCACAGTGTGCTGAAGTTAGGAACAACATCTAGGACATTCCGACGTGTCCAAATGGCACTGTGTGCAATGCCTTATACAATCATTGCAATGTGCTCAACTTTCCGATGTGGGAAAAAAGTTCTTCGGCACAAATCAGAAACGTGCCCGAGTGCGGTGCGTCTCCTTTTTGCCGGATCTCAGATATCTGAGATGCACCTTTCTAAAGTGCGTCTCTAATGCACTCTTTATCTGTTGCAGGGATAAGCAAACACAATGACATTGTGATTAATGGATTAATTGGAATTCAGGGATAAATAAATGCAATGACATTGCAATTCAGAGACAATTTGCAACTCAATGAATTTCATTGTTCATACATTGTGTGCCCTCTAAACTAATTTCGAATCTAAACTTATTCCTAAAGCTCCCATCAATCAATCTAAACTGTACTGGTCAGCTTGCTCCCATACACGTCTCTTATATTCTCCTGTATCTTGAAAATATTGACATTCTTTAAATTAACAAATGTCAAAGGAGGAATGAATAACCTACGTTGGTCACTAACACAAAGTGTCTAACCTTGATAAGTAGATTATAGAAATTATTTTCAATGTCGGGCGTATTTGGCTGGTGCAGCAAACGCTGAACTTCAAGTAGTATAGTTTTGATTGTAAAACCAGTTCACCACCCCTACAAAATATCAATTTAGGAAACATAAGGAACCAGTTCAAATAAGTTCAGCAACAATTACTAATTACATGAGCAAAATATGTCTATCTTACAATCTCTTGATCAAGAATCCCAACGCAGAGTGCTCTTGAGCGATGAACATTTGGGTGAAAGAAACCACTTGGAAAGGCGCATCTTGGAGGCACCAATGGATAGTCCTCTGAGAAGGAGATTGTCAGGGGTAGTAACACCCTTCCCAATTAGTCTACAAAAGAAATTCATTAATAGGAGGATGATGGTTAAACTCATATTGTGCTTGTTCTTCATGACTTACGCCTTCTTTACCAGGGACGATGCACTACCACTTCAATAAATCTCCCAATTCAGTCTTCGCAGAGAAACCCTACGCAGAGAAATCGAAAATACCAAAAATAAACAAGACGGAATAACAAAACTACAGTTAAGTTCATCAGTCCATTGTAGATATACATATATATAACCATGCAACTGGTGTGCCATATGTACATACATGGGGATGGTTCTTGCACCATGCCAAGCACTCCTCCTTCAGTCGGCTACATGCCAAGCCGATACCAGCCATGAAAAGTGACGACGACGATGAGGACGACAACGACGACGACGACGAGGATAGCGACGATGACGACGACGAGGACGGCGATGACAACGACAATAGCCATGGCGAACAGAGGAGGTGGTCGCATTAGAGTTGGTCGATTAGTAAAGGACCATTGGTCGATTAGTAATGGAGCACCAGAGGGGAAGAAGAGACGAGGGAGATAAATGCGAGATGTGCTAAATTAAAGAGAGACATGCATTAAGTTAAAAAGCGTCTTCCATTCTCGAAGACACGAAGAGACGAGAGAGATAAATGTGAGACACGCTATAACAAAGAGAGACGTGCGTTAAGTTAAAGAGCATCTTCGATTGTCGAAGAGACGAGGGAGAGAAGTGTGAGACATGCTATAACAAAGAGAGACGCGCATTATGCTAAATTTCGTCTTCTATTGTCGAAAGAGAGAGGCAGGACACGTGATCTGCGGAGAAATTAATTTCGGCGGCGTGGTGCAGAGACGCGTGCGATTTCCGTGCGCGACCATTCTTTTCTCTGAGGTGGTATCGATGTGTCCCATCATTCCATTAATGCTCAGAAACCAACTGCTCCATCGTCGACTTCGCGCGGACCTTATTTCAGCCGTGCCATTACACGTGCATTATCCACAAGCGCATCACTCACTTTGAATCCTCTTCTTTTCTTTGTCTTATCCGTGCCGATGACCCACCACCACCATGGCCGACCTGCAGCCGCCAAGCCCTCCGAGGGAGCCACCGTGCAAGAAACTATGTTGTAGCTCCCCCGAGAGGATCAACACAGAGCGGCGCCTCCTTAAGGCGCAAGAGGCATACAACAATATGTCTCGCGCCATGAGTTCTTTGGGTCTTTTACCCTTCCCCAGTTTTCTAGAATCGGTACCATCATCCACTACCTCTTCGCCCTCACGGGGGTGGCCGACCGTCTCGCCATTCTGTTCGAGATGATGGTCCAGGTGCTTGGCCCCGAGGGCCGTAGAAACCTGATGGAGGCGACGGAGAGCAACCTCGCTCTCGGGGTTGCACCGCCGATGCAGCCAGTGCACTCACTGCAGCTCGAGCAACCGGCGCAGCCGTCCTAGGCTCCCGTTGCACCAGTGCCGGAGTCGCCACCGAAGGAGGAGGAGGATCCGAAGGAGGAGGAGGAGGCGGAGTAGGAGTAGGATTTAGTTTTTCTTTGTTGTTTTTAGTTGCTTCTGTTTTATAAATATTGTTAATGAAGGAAAACTATCTTTGTTCATCTATGTGATTGAATATTATCTTGTGTGTTCTTCAACTGTTTGAATGAATGAATGTGTGGTGTGTTCATCGTGTTCCCCAGGTATCATAATGAAGGATTTAATTATTTTCTGGACAAGTTAATGATTGGTTATCAAGTGAATGTGCTCTAAGTTCAGTGATGTGTTATATCAACAGTGAACCGAAGAAAATAGAGAAAATCACAAATCTAAATGTGACGTGTGGAATCAGAGACGCGCTCTTTCTAAAAGCGCGTCTCCATTTTGCTTCTCCGCACAGACATGTAAAAGGTGCCATCAGTCTCTTCTCTTCGTTCTTCTTCTCCGCGCAGATAATCCACCATGGCCAACGTTCCGTCACCAAGCCCGCCAAGGGAGTCACCGTGCAAGAAACAGTGCCGCCGCTCCCTCGAGAGGCTCAGCAAAGAGCTGCTCGAGATGTTGTTCGACAGGCTGTTCGACCAGTTCCAGAGGCTGCTCGAGATAATGGCCCAGGTGGTCGACGTCAAGGGCCGCAATATCCTGGTGGCGACGATGGCGAGGAACCTCGACCGAGAGGTTGCACCGCCGGATCCGGAACAGCAAGAGCAACCAACAGAGCAGTTGGAGCAACCGGCGGAGCAGTCGGAGCAGACGGAGGAGGAGGAGGAGAGGGAGGAGGAGTAGAATTTAGGTTTTCTTTTGTTATTTTTTAGTTGATGTTGTTTTTATTTTCTTGTGTCTTGCACTTTTTTCTTGTGTTTTGTAATATATTTGTAAATGAATATCTCTGTTCATCTATGTGATGAATATTTTGTGTGTTCATCTTTGTTATATGTGTTCAATTGTGAATGAATGAATTAAACATTCGGCAACGAGAGTCTGCAAGCGATGACAAAGGAGACAGGCTTTGTGTAGAGTACGTCTCATTTCTTGCGCATATTGCAGACGCGTTGTGTGTGATGCGCGTCTCCCGCTTGTCAGAGAGGATGGTGTGTCTCGGATACCAACTTAGCTGAAACGGGCTTTATTTTAACGTGTCTCATTGTACTTTTAGTCGAGCCATGTTAGTGATCCTCACTGAAGCGGCCACGTCTCGCTTAAAATTATCAAAGACGCCGCCTTTGAGCGCGTCGCCCATCGTTGTCTCCTATTTGGATTTCTTACATAGTGCTTTCAAAAAATATGAAAAATTGGTAAAGATTTAGGAAGTTTAATTACATGTTCTCACAAAATTTGACATTCAAAATAATAATATATTGCTGGTAATAAAATATAAAAAATGATTTTTGAGTTTTTGTGAAATACATGGACAAAAATATTCAAAAAATCTAAAACAATTACTGAAGTCTAAGAGTGTTGTATTTCATATGTCTACTGGATTTGAGTTTGAAAATCATCATAAACTGGTCATAACAAAAAAAAACAAAAAAAGGTTTTGGGTTGTTTTTGTCATTTTTATATATTGAATAATACATTAATTTTGTTAGTGAAATTTTGTTTGAGGCTTTTCAATGATAACACCAACCTCCATGATTTGTTTTAAAAAATATTGAACTTTTTTGAATGGATGTGTGTTTGAATTGAAAGGTTGCCTCATATGCTTATGAGCTTTTGAATGAGATGATTGGAAATTTGAACCTTTACATGTTGGAGTGTTTTAAAAAGAATATATAAAATGCATACAAGTATACATATAGAACTTACACATACAAAATAAAAATTTTTACAACATCTTTATTTTCTGGAGATTTACAAAATAGTGAAGAATATGAATATATGATTTGTTTTGGTTGTTTACAAAAAGTACAAAAAGAGATATATATGTTTATGTTCCAAGTGGTAGATAGTATTTTTTGCAGAATATAGAAAAAAGAACCATCGAATTTGAACTTAATTTACGGAATCTATACAAGTTTTAATATTTTAATTGGAATCAAAATAAAAAAGCTGCAAACTAAGAGCAGCCAAGATGGCCCACTGTCAGTGAGCGCACGCCTTGTTGGGCCGTTTGCGCGCACGCCCATGGGCCTGCGGACGCTATAGGTTGCGCGCGGATTTTGCCCAGCTTCTCACGATCTTTTTTAACCCCCGGCTTTTGCCCAGCCCCCAAAAATCATCGAGAGACTCCCGGCACCCACCGCTGTCCAATATAAACCCTAGCTCGGCTACTCTCCTCCCGGCGCGACCTACGGCACCAATCTCCTTCTGATGCGGCTCCTGACGCGGCCTCCAGCACGGCCTCCCAGTGCCGCTCCCGGCATGACTCCCCCACCCCAGCCTCGTGGCGATGCGGCGCGGCTCCCGAGGCGTGCTCCAGCGTCGACTACCGGTGACTCTCCTCCCGGCGCGAATCTCCTTCCGACGCGGCCTCTGACGTGGCTCCCGGCATCGACTCCCTCAGCCCAACCCCCCAACGACTTGGCAAGGATCCGCCAGTCGCCGCCCCACCGTTCCCCCCTCCCTCCCCCGCAGAAAGGTATACACAACATGGCTTCTTTCATTCTGCTACTTATGTTTTGCACATTTCTTAATTTCTCAAGGGCCTTGCTTCTTTGTTTGACATAAGAAATCGATTGATCATTAAGCAGAGCTATCAGTTCTGATCATTATACATAAGTAATTGTGGATATTGTTGTACGGGACCATTTCTGCATATTTGTGTGGTTTCGTTTTTCAAATAATGCATTAAGTATATTACCTTTGATATACAGTTAAATTGCTCCCTTTGCAAAGAAACAATAGAATGTGAAGGTTGGGATCTTCATAAAAGGGAAAAGTGTGCACAAAGGATAGTTGCCTCTGAATATTGCGAGTTTGAATTGCCTGCATTTGATCTTCATGAACATCAGGTAAAATTTATTACTGCCTTTGAGTCTTGCCTCACGGATATTGTGCAGCTTGCGGGTGTGGTGGCAGTTGAGGTGACAGGAGGGCCTGAGATCCCCTTCCACACAGGGAGGGAGGTAAGATTTCTCAACTCTCTACACCTTGTTCGGTTTTATCAGGGTTTAAGGCTATACATTTCGCAAGCAGAGACTGCTTAGTTAGATCATGAGAGTTTACACCATTTATTGGTTTCACTGTCGTGTATGCTTGAAAGTAGTTCTCAGTTTCGTGGGTGCCTAGAATTTGGCTGCAGCTTATTCTGTTATTTGATGGCAGTTCCCGCTTTGCTCTTGATGCATTCTATTTGTACGTATGGACTGCTAGTTCATCCTTTATTGGCATGATACGACTAATAGTATACTACCGTTGAACATGTGTCTTTCATTCTGCGATTAGGATTTGTGTTGATTAAATGTATATGACATCAATGCTTATTTATACATACGTCTGGCATTATATTAAATATTGTCATTCTTTGATTTGGATTTGTTGTTCTTGTCATAGGATCGATGTAAAATGCATTTTCTTCTACTGTGTGAGATGAAGTTTATGTTTCTTAACTCCTAATCTGATTTTACCATACATATAAATCAATGTTATCCTAGACGCTAAACGGTAAACAGTAGGTAGAGGTTTGTTTATCGTTTAGCCTGTTTAAACGGTGTTTAAATGGATTAAACGGTTTGTACTATTCCAGTATGTAAACTATATTTTTACTAACCTTTTTTGAAGTACATTTGAATCATCGTAGCTTTACAGGTATCAAAGTGGAGGAAAACAACCATTCAGTCATGGAGAACATAATGTCCTTTGTAACTGTAGCTGTTTCGAAGTTTATTGACGCAACAGTTTTGAATCCTGGCAAACAGAACGTTTAAATCAGTCTAGTTACGTTTAGAATATAGTAAAGTGAACACATGGCACAGATGGGTTCTACAAAATGTGCAGTGTATTTGTAACTGACAATTCAGATTCACAGTTTATATTGTGTATTTGTATCATCCACAGAACAATGTATATTGATTCACAGTTTATATTGTATATTTGTATCAGCCACAAGCCTACAATTCAGGTTCTGATGTCTTACTTGTTGCTGGAACTAGAACCAGAACATGTTTTATCATCCTTTCTGTCTTTCTGCAACTTTTGTCATCCCATAGTAAAATAGATTCAGTCATATACTCATATAACACAACAATTATAAAAAATTATAGAAATAATGATAGAAAATACCTGGCTGCAACAAAAAATGAATTCAGCTAGCCTCCTATTGACAGTTCAAGTCGTCCTAAATGGCTACAATACCTGCAGGCATGCAAATTACAAATGAACTCATAAACAACTTATGGAATACATAGAAACAATACCTGCCAGATAGATAGAGAGAGAGGTATGGGACCAAGAGCAGAGAGAGGGAGAGAAGTCTGGGACGGGGGTGCGCAGGGCAAGCAGAGAAGTTGGGAAGGTCTCCCGGCAGCTCAGCGGGCAGGGGGAGGCTCGGGCACGACCCGAGGCAACCTCCGCAGGCGGGGGGGGGGGGGGGGGGGGTCGAGATCTTGATCCATGCTGGAGGAGAGTCGAGGGGGCGGCGTTTTGTACCTGGGTGGCGGCGGCCGGCGATTTTTTCTGGCGGCGGCGGTGGTTCTTCTCTGGCGGCAGTGCCCGAAAAAAGTGACGGGCCTGCTAGGGTTAGCGGAGGGCAACGGATGAAATTAGATGGGCCATGGGCGACGGGTCTATTGGCTATAGGGGCGAACAGGAAGTTTAAATCCGAATTGTTTACACCGTTTCGCCCGTTTGAACGAGTGTTGACCCGTTTAAATGGGTCAACGGTTTAATGCACCGCTTAGGAGGTAAACTGCACAGTTATCCCTTGTTTAGTATTTAAACACATTTAAATGGACCGTTTAGCCCGTTTAGGATAACACTGATACAAATATTTGGCAAGGAATTTTTGGTTGATATCATCCAAGGACTTTTGGTTCCTATTATCTAGTATTTGGCATTGATACTGTCATTATGATTTGAATGTTATGCATTTCGTCTCCTGCTATATTGGTCTTGCTTATATTCTAAGTAGCTGGAGCATCAGTGCTGCTCTGTACATGTCTGTTAATACTGTAACATTAGGCCATATCAATTGTTCGCTTCAGTTTATGTATCTTCCTTTATTCTTATGTGTTCTATGTTTAATGTTGAGTAACTTTCATATGTATTTGCAGGACAAGCCTCAGCCTCCACCTGAGGGTCGCCTTCCTGATGCTACTAAGGGTATATCTGTAGTATTTAGTTCTTTAGTACAGTTTTCATGAAAGATCAACAATGGCTCTGATGTTTTAAGTCCACTCATATACTTGTTTGCTTTGCTGTTTTTTTTATACAGGTTCTGACCACCTGAGGCAAGTCTTTGGCAAGCAGATGGGCTATAGTGATCAGGACATTGTTTCCTTTTCTGGTGGCCACAACTTGGTTGGTTCATGTCCTGACATATTTGTTTCATGTTGTACATTGTATGCATTAGTTAATTTTGATTTCAAATAATCATATGTTTTATTTAGGGATGGTGTCACAAGGAGTGTTCCGGTTTTGAGGGGCCCTGTACTAGAAACCCTTTGGTCTTTGACAACTCTTACTTCGAGTTAACATCTGTCTGATTCTTGTGAAAGTGTTGACATTTAGTTCAGAAGGAATGCATCAGCCTTACACATCTCCTATACATTATCTTTTTTTAGATTAATCATGATTCCCTGTTTATTTAACTCTTTCCACAAGGAGCTTCTGAGCGGTGACAATGAGGGGCACCTCCTTCAACTCCCAAGTGTCAAAACCTTGCTCAGTGACCCGGTCTTTTGAGCGGAAGTTAAAACCTTAAAGGCTCGGACACAGGCATCTCAGGAGACCATTGACAATATGAAGAGGTCGATGGAAGAAAATAACAGCCTCCTTCATCAACTATTAAGCTTCAATCGAGGCCAAGTGCCTCCATATTAAGTCTGCTTCAATAGGATTTGAAATTATTGGATTATTTTCAATTTTGTTTGATGTTTAATACTTCATCATGAAGTTATATGACTTTTTTTGGGTTATGTTGATGAATTTTGTGAATATTGAACAAAATTCATGCAATATTTTGGTTTTCATCTGATTTCATAATATTCTACGATGATATCAATTATGACAACATTTTCGTCACAAAGATTTTGCCGCGTCAGCTGCCACTTCACTCGTCAGCAGCCACGTGGCTTACCACGACATTTTTGTCACAAATATTTTGCCACATCGGCTGCTACGTCATTCGTCAGCAGCCACGTGGCTTGCCACGTCATCATAATTATGACGAACATTTTTGTCACAAAGATTTTGCCATGTCTGATGCCACGTCACTTGTCAGCTGCCACGTGGAAAGGCAAATGTGTATGAATTGTGACATTTTTAAACACAGTTGTGATAAATTAGAGCGTCATAGATTTAGTGACGATTGTAGTGTCTGAACTTTCTACGTGCTGAAATAATCCTGTGGCTGTTTTTTTTTTTCATTTGCAATGTTTCAAACTTGCTTTACACTTATGGAAGGATTTGCTTAGTATTCTTTTACTAAGTTTTTGATGTGTTTTGGTTGATCATTGTGGACATTATTTTGCCATCTATGCAACATACTTATGTGAGGTGCTCACATAAGTTGTTGTGGTTATCAGACTAACGAGAGTCAAGTCGAAGACTTGGGCTCGCAAAGGTTGGTTGTTTGTTTATGTGCTGGTGTTGCTTGAGGTCAAGACATGGCTGGTGACGAAATCCATTGAACTAGTCTTAGGGAAAATACGAGGTTCAACAACCAAGTTTGGGAGGAGTTGTAGTTGAGTTGATCGGGAGGTCACGCAGCATGTTTGGGTCAAGAACAATGCATATGAAGGTATCGTGGACGTTGTTGGAAGGTGTTTGCATGTGTGCAAGGAGTGCATGGATGTGGAAATATGGTTCCAAGGTGTCATGAAGAGAAGTGGATGTAAAGAACTGGTCGGAAAGTTCCAACCGGCTGGATTATGTCTCAGATTGCGGCTGAAGTGGTTATGGTTCGTTTATGGAAACTTTCGAGTTTGTTTTGGTTAGATTTCGTGTGGTTCATGAAGTAGAGTTGTTTTAAGAATGTTTATAATGTTCCTATGGTGTTTTGAAGTCTTAAGATTGCTTCTATCTGCGTATGGAAGACTCTTGAGTAGCTATGGAAAGTTTCAGTTGAAACTGAGTTGGATTAGAGTCCTAGTTTGGATTGGGTTGGCCTTACGGCTGGTTATGAAAGCAAGGAAGGACAAAGACCATGGTGAGAAGATTTTGGTTGTTCCTCTTGTGTTTTGATCAAATATTTGCAGTTTAAAGGATCTTTTGTACCTTGTTCGTCTGACTTGTTTCAGACAAGTTTTTCTCATCGAGTTTCTGCACAACACTATATTGTGTTGGTGTTTTTATCATACGAGTTTTACATATCCAATTGATGTAATTCTTTTTGGGTTGTCTTCACAACTTGATTTGATTTCACTTGAGAAAATTTCACGATCACTGAATTTGTGGTTTCCAATCTACACAAGTTTCTTTGCGGTGTTGCAGATCTGGTTTTTTACTCGGGTAGAACAGATTGACCCTTGTTCGATCTTTTGATCATAACTTTAGTTTTTCTCGAAGGTTTTTGTGATTCTTGTTGTGCATATTTGTGATTTTATTTGTTCAAATATATACTGGTTTTGTCAAAGTTGAACACATTTAGATTAGTCGCACACATTGTTTCTTTATTAGATTGTTTTTTTCCACCGAGGGGTTTTTGTTGCTTCCACTAAAAAAGTTTTAATCTACCATTCACCCCCTATAGTAGCTTTTCACATGCTCTTCAATCCTACACACTATTTTTGTTCTCATCTCTCCACTAGGAGATTTTACCGACAAGTGTGCTTCATGTAAGATATAGACAGATTATACTTGGCGACATACTTCGATGAGATGAATGAATGAGATGCTCCAAAATCAAATAAGACAGTAGAGGAACATACCAATCACAATGTCATCTGCTTGCTGGGCCTTCTCAGTAGAGATCTGATTCACATTGCTGCGAGCAAAATTTTGCTGTCCACGATTGCCTTGTGGTGCTCCTCCATTCGGCTGTGGGTAGGCTAGCCTTGGCGCATTGTTCATTAGGCCATAGCTCCTTTTAGGGCATTGACTTGCAAAGTGCCCTGCCTCTCCACATACATAGCACGTCTTGCTGCCAGTAGTACCAGGAAAACTTGGGTGCAACTAATTTTGAGCATTAGCCGCCATTTTGGGACGTGGTGCAAGTGGAACAGGATAGCGAGGCACTTGCATAGTGGGGTGTTGCTGCTGTGGCTGATTTGGTCATGGTGGAATAGTAGCACGGTAAACATGGGCAGATGGGTTGTAATATGGTTCATTTGGTGGTGCATAGCGGGGGCGAACATTTCTTCCTTGCGGCTGTCCTTGGTATGGCATCTTCCTCTTGCTATATTGCTCCATCTCACAAACCTTGTTCTCAACCACAATAGCCTTGTCCACAATCTTCTGGAAGTTTGCATAATCACCATTAAGCAACTGAACTTGAATCTCATTGTTTAGACCACTCATGAACAAGTCCTGCTTCTGGTTGTTCGTTTTAACATCTACTGGAGCATACCTTGAGAGTTGAGTGAATTTATTAAGGTATTCACTCACACTTAACCTTCCTTGCCTTAGGTTTTCAAATTCATGCCTCTTCAAGATCTTGACACCTTCTAGAACATCTTGAGAATGGAATCTCTTCTTGAATTCTGCCCAAGTGATTCTCAACAGATTTGTATGGACATTGCAAAAAGCTTCCCACCAATCCGCAGCTGCTCCAACTAGTTGATGGGAGGCAAAAAGGACTTTCTCCCGATCGTTGCACTGGACAATAGCAAGTTTCTTCTCTACGGATTTCAGTCAATACTCAGCTTCCATAGGGTCATTAGCTTGAGCACAATTACGTGACCTAGTCCTCATATATTCTCTCAGACGGTTATGAGGCGGTGGGGTGGCGGTAGTGGTGGTGGAGGCATTTGGGGCTTGTTATTGTTGTTGGCTTGCAGTTGTCCCATGGTTTGCATGAGCTGATTTTGCATATCTAACAAACGCTCAAGGTTGTTAGCTTCAGATCCAAGGGGGATATTCTCAGGTACCCTATTGTTCTCCTTGTCACTGTCGGCATTCCTTTCGTTGCGGGTCACCCTCGTCATCTGAGGAAAAAGAGTACAAGATAGAAGGATTTAGAATTTGTGAGAAAATGTCCCCAACTATATGCATAAAGGGATATGAAACTAGCAACTATATATATATATATATATATATATATATATATATATATATATATATATATAGAGAGAGAGAGAGAGAGAGAGAGAGAGAGAGAAGTGGACCAGTGCCAAAGCGCCCCACAATACTCTACTAAGCACACAAGCACACAAGCAATCATCACATAAAAATCAGCACACCAACCAACTATGACCCTTACTACATGTTCCTATGTGCTCTAAAGTGTCCCTTCTACCTAGGCTATGTCCTACGGTCAACTTGGCTCTGACACCAATTTGTGACGCCCAGTTCCGAAAATGAACCAAAAGCGACACATATGTGTGCCCAGGATGTTCATCACGCATACACGAGTGCATCACAAATGATATACAAAAAATCACCACATCACAAGAGTAAATAGGTACATTATTACGATAATCCAATGGTTCACGAATTACAAGTCTCTAATTATCACTATTGCAGCGGAAAGATAACTAAACTAGGCAGCACAGCTCCAATCCATAGGCAATTGACGGTAGCACACAACCTAGAACTCCGCACGATCCTCGTGGTACTCTTAAGCATCACCCATAACTGTTTTAGTGGGGGAATAGCAAGGGTGAGCACTTTCCATACTCAATAAGTGTGTGAAAGTATGACAGTTGCTAAAACAAGGATGATAATAAATGACTAATTGCAGAAAAGTATATTTCACAAACATGTAAAAGCATCCTACAATGGCTATGTGAATTTAATCTCATCATATCACAAGTAATTATTACAACATGTATCCAACATTCTCAATTACCATCATACCTTATCCTTCAATTGAATAACCATCCATGTGTCAATTTCATACCTTCATAACGGAACATACTCATATGACATAACACAATTCATAACCACACCCGAACCATCCCAAATCTCAAGTCCAACTCCAATCATGGAAGTTGTCCAGGTGCTCATAACAGGGAGCACGACTATCATGATAGTTTTTAAACACCCTAAAGAGTTTGTACCACTTTACCCACATGTTCGTGATTTCATCACTTTTCGATGACTAAGGAACCTCCATTGTGCCATCTCACACTTCCGTTGGTTTGTGGCCAAGAGATCACAAAATAGGGTTTCAAAAGGGACTACTAGTATGTACGGACCCACTAAGGTTTCACCGGAAGACTTGAATTTCCATTCTGCCACCCACGGGCACCCTTGTCTTCCATGTAGATCCCAGGGTAACCCTCCTCGACTCTCATTCCCCGCACCATCCAATGGTCCATACAATACCACCAGCACACCTAAATATTCAGCTACGTCACGCCCATACATTGCCTTGTGGTGGCACAGTTGTCCTGGCTTATTCTCGCACAAACTGGTCATTAGATCTAAGGCAAGCGAAGCCACAATGTCATCCAACCCAGTCCACGACCCATGCTTGCTTAGATCTCCCATGTCCCATGTTACTTAAGTCATCATTATCATCAATTCACATAGTCAATTGTTCATAATGAGTCATTTAAGTATTTTAAGTCCCACTTAAGTTAAGTGAAGCAAAAATGTAAAATACCCTTCCCGACTCTCTACAAAATGCCCCATGCAACAAGGGTGGTCATACAAGTCTACTAAACAACTATCATGGGTTTCCCATCAATTTCACTCAAGCATGAAGTTTTGCAAACAAAACATTTCAAATCGGGACCAAAATATGCAAGGACACTTGCCTTGCTCTTGAGGCTGGTTTGGATCAATAGCTTCGAAGTTCTGGTGCTGAAGGTCGTCGTAAGCACTCTCTAGAGTGTTACCTTCTATTCCGTGCGAGAAACATGCGAAACAAACATTATATTCAATAAATGCTCACACAATATTCGATAAGCCATGACATGCATGAATGATGCAATTATGATGTAAGACATGTTACTAGATTGCTATTGTTGCTTACTAACTAGTTACAATTTAGTTTACATCTTAGAGCAAGTTTTGACTCATTATGGAGAAAACTAAAGAAGTTCCAGGAATTCTAGAACTGAGAGACCAGACTAGACCGCACCATAGGCCGGACATGTCCGCTTCGGACCAGAAAGTTCAACGGACTAGTTTGCAGTAGACCGGACAAGTCCGCTACGAATAGGGTTTTAGCGAATTTCCAACTAGAGCATAGTGTGATTTAATTATGGAACCATAATTGACGTCGGAAAGATGGATCTAAGGTATTTATCTAGTGTTCAAAGGTCGAGGATTCGATGAAACTCGAGAACTTGACGTCTATATTTGATGAAGAAGAAAGTTGTCGTCGACGAATTAATGAAGATCGCAGCAGCGATGACAATCTCGCCTGATTCCTTCCTCTAATTCTTCTTCCTTCTCTTTCGTTCCTTCTTCTCCCTTCAAGAGCAGCGGCTATGAAGAGAGCAAGCACTAGGATTCGTCTAATGTGGCAAAGGGGTAAATGGTGGGTGGTGGGGTGTTTATATAGGAGGGGAGGGATGATATTGGGGCGGATTCCAAGTAATAGTCAGTGGGGACAAGTAGGGCCTTAGGTGGGGTCCCACCTGGGCTCCTCAGGGGTGAGACACGACGTTCCTGGGCCCAATTAAGGCAATTACCCAATAACTAATTGTGGAGAAAAAATAGAATCCGAGTCAGAACCCTACATACCGGACTAGTCCGTAGTGAGGCTGGACAAGTCCGATCGGGTACAGAAAGTTCAACAGATAAGTCCGGTGCAATGCTGGACAAGTCCGTTCAAGATCAGAAAGTCAATCAGACAAGTCTTGTGCCAGGCCAGACAAGTCCAGGCTCTGTCCAATTTCAAATCTGGACCAAGTGTTGGGAGTTTTCGGTAGCGATCATCAGACTAGTCGGTATAGGCAACAGACAAGTACAGACGGGAACAGTAACAAAACCGAATTGGTATGCAAAATCAACGGACAAGTCCAGAGAACATCAAGAACAGTTTCCAAACAAATTCGTAGCAATTAGCAGAAAAGTCCGGGGGATAACAGTAGCTAAATTGGACTAGTTCAGGGTCCAATCCGGACAAGTCCGTACGAAGCCAAGCTATTAAATGCTCTTTTGGCTATAATTCAGTTTAATCTTATTCATTTTTGTTTTACATTATGCTACACATGTATAAGAATGAATGCAATGCATGATGGATGAAAATGAGGGTGTCACAAAACGACGAGCATCGAGCCATCGAGCACGAGATTAGGGAGCTCCTTGTGGCTAGCTTCATTAAGGAAGTACAACACCAGGGGTGGCTTGGCAACCCGATGCTCCTCAGGAACAAAAGTGGGGAATGGAGGATGTGTATCGATTACACAAGCCTCAAAAAGGCATGTCCCAAGGATCCTTTCCCATCGTCGTGGATTGATCAAGTCACCGATCAAACCTAGGGCGTGAATCCTAGTGGTTCTTGGATGCCTACATAGGCTATCACCAAATCGCACTCGACGAGGAGGAGCCATTGGCCATTGCCTTCATCATCCCTTTTGGCACTTTTTGCTATATAAGGATGAGTTTTGGGTTGAAGAACGTGGGGCTATGTATCAACGCTACAAGCATAAATGCTTCTAGTAGCAAATAGGACATTGTGGTGAAGTCCCAAAAGGCATTGAGCCACATCAATAATTTCGAGGAGACCTTCGCTAGCCTTCGGGACAACAACAGCAAGTTGAACCCAGAAAAATGTGTGTTCAGTGTACCTTGCAGCAAGCTCCTCGGGTTTATCATCTCGGAGCATGGCATCGAAGCCAATCCTGAAAAGATAACCGTGATCACCAGCATGGGCCAATGCACAGTGTGAAAGGGGTGCAGAGGCTGATGGGATGCACGGCTCTGAGCCGCATTGTCTCGCGGCTCAAGGAGTAGGGCTGGATCCCTTCCGATGAATGAAGGAAGTGCAAGCATCTCTTGACGAGCAGACGACCTTCCTCATCAGCCCTTCGTTGATTGCGTCTCTCGAGCCCAAAGAGCTGCTCCTCCTCTACATAGCTGCAACAGACCAGGTTGTGAGCACCACAATAGTGGTAGAGCGAGAGGATCCCGAGCATGATCACCCGATGTAGAGGCCGATGTACTTCATCAAAAAGGTGCCAATTGTGAGACAAGCTACCACCATGTACAAAACTTGGTGTATGCCATACTAATAACAAGGTGCAAGCCATTGCGTTATTTTGAAAGCCACCCGATCAAAGTAGTTACCATGCTCAACACCGTCATCAACAATAGAGACGCCTCGGGCAGAATTACCAAGTGGGCCACTCGAGCTCATGGGTCTCGACATAGCGTATGTACCTCGCACGGCGATCACATCGCAAACCCTCACTGACCGGGAGCACTAGATGATGCACTTTGATGGCTCCCTGACCCTCAACGGCACGGGGAGCGGTGTCATCCTCACCTCCCCAAAGGGATACAAGCTCAGGTATGAATTACACTTGCACATCAAAGCAATTAATAATGTCTCGGGTGCGAGGCACTCCTCAATGACTTTTGGGTCACCACCGAGCTCGACATTCAATGCCTCTACGTACTGGGGACTCTGAGCTAGTGATGAATCAGATGATGAAGAAGTCAAGCTGCCACGACTTGCACATGGCCACCTACTGCCATGAAGCATGAAAGTTGGAGGACGGGTTTGAAGGGCTCGAGCTCTACCACATCCCTAGGAGAGACAACGATACAACTGACTTCCTAGCTAAGTTGGTGTCGATCCGAGGAATCCCGCTGCCTGCCTGCGGACTTCTTTGCTGACCTATAGAGTCCCTCAATTCGAGTCCACGATGACCGCTTGAGACCTTGGTATTGGTCAATGGTGAGCTCTTCTGGCATAGCATCATGGGCATCCTCAATGATGAGTCCTGAGCTGCCAAGGGAGGACGCTGAAAGTGCATCTAGGACTCCCTTGTGGGTTTTGGATGATTTATGACAAGCAATTGGGATCCTAATCCTTTTGTTGAGATGAATGCAGGCAAATGATGAAAAATGAGCAAAATGCCAAAAAGAAGGGAAATGAGAAGCAAAGTGAATTTGAGCTCAAGAAGAAGAAAATAGTAGATTATTATGTATAGAGTGTGTTAAGGGAACACACCCAAGAGCTCAATCACTTTCAAGCACACACATACAATGCACAAAGTTATATAGGACCGGACTAGTCCGATATCAGCCGGACTAGTCCGATATCACATTCTACACTAGATCGTACAAGTCCGGTCTCCACCGGACTAGTCCGATATCTTTCTGATCCACTTCGGACTAGTCCTCCCCAATTCGGACTAGTCCTCAACACAATGCACAAGTCACACAAAATCGGACTAGTCCGATATTCATTCTGATGCACTTCGGACAAGTCCGGTGTCTACACAGACTAGTCCGATATACACACTGATCTAAATCGGACAAGTCCTCCAAGTGTGGACTTGTCATCCCAAACACTTAGGGTTTCATATGTCCGGACAAGTCCAATGGCAATCGGACTAGTCCGAAGATTTCTAGTAGTGAAATCAGACAAGTCCGTTTTCAACCGGACTAGTCCGATATTCCTAGACACTTAGGATTTGCTACACACAGAACACCGGACTAGTCTGGTGACCACCACGGACTAGTCCGATCTTTCTGAACACTAACGGTCACTTTTAGAAACCCCATATAAATAGAGGTGCACGGCCCACTTTTAACTCTCTCGAACCCTAGCGCCATCACACCTCCCAAGAGACTCAAAAACCATCTCTCTCCACGAAATTAAGTGCAAAATCAATCAATCCATTGAAGATCACTTCTAGATCATTGGAGAGACACTTGGCACACATCATTGAGCTCTTGGTTTGATTCTCTAACACACTCTTACGTTTCAATTTGTAATTTTCGAGTGTGTTATTGGTGTCATTGTGAGTTGTAATCAAGGGAGCTCTCAACGTGTGAGAACGCCCCTTCAACTTGGTTATTTACCGTTTGTGATTAGTGGAAGAGGATTGGCCTTCGTGGCGATCTGACGAGGAAAGGGTTGGAGAAGACCCGGTCCTTTTGTGGGCTCCTCAACGTGGATGTAGGTTGCCTTCGTGGTAGCCGAACCACGGGATAAATCGTGTGTCTTGTCCTTTTGTGTTCTTCATCTAATTTGATCAACTTAATCTAGGGTTTGATTCACTTTATTCAATCTAAGTCTAATTGTTGATCAAGAGCTTTAACTACAATAGAATCTGACATACAACTATTAAATTGAGATTCAAGTTTATATTTCCGTTGCAAACATTAACGAATCAATCAAATTGTCTGAACTTGATCAACCTAGCCCGTGAAAACCGGACTAGTCCGCACATTACCGGACTAGTCCGATATCTCTGGTATTAACCTTGTTGTTGAGTGTTACAGGAACCGAGAAAAATCAAGAAGGACTATTCACCCCCCCCTCTAGGCCTACATTCAATTGGTATCAGAGCAGGTTCTTCAAGAAAGAGTGCAACCACTCGAAGAGATCATGTCGGACATGAAAGATGTTCAGAAAATCAACAACCAGGAAGAAGTAAACAAAGACAAGAACCAAAAGCTGGAAAAGTATCTCGAAGCAATTCAAGACTTCGATGATGATGATGAGGAGACGCTGGAGCTGAAAGCACTACTCAGAAAGAAAGCACCTTCCAAAGGGAAAGCTAAAGTTGAAGAAAAGAAGAAGGGGAGTAGTCACACCGACTACTCCCGATATCCTTTCAACTATGATCGTTTAAATTCAAACAACAGCCGTTACCTATCTATTCCTCTTGGAAAAGCCCCACACTTCGATGGGAGTGATTACTCCATGTGGAGGCAAAATATGAAGATGCACTTGATTTCCCTTAACCCAAGTTTATGGCATATTGTGTGCACAGGAATAGACATCCCAGATGACGACGAAGAGCTCACTCCAAGTCAAGAGCAAGTCATCCACAGAAACGCTCAAGCCGCAGCCGTGATCACCTCCTCTCTAAGTCGAGATGAATTCACAAAGGTGGACGGACTGGAGATTGCCAAGGAAATATGGGACACACTACAAACAGCCCATGAAGGTGACCGGCATGTGCGGGAGGCCAAAATTGAAATGATTGAGGGCGAACTAGGAAGGTTCGCAATTGAGGAAGACGAGTCTCCCCAGGACATGTACAACCGATTGAAGACACTTGTAAACAAGGTTCGATCATATGGGAGCAAGAAGTGGAATGACCACGAGGTTGTAAAGCTCATCCTTAGAGCCTTTATGCCTCGCAATGTCACACTATGCTCTATGATCAGAGAAAGTCCCGGGTACAAGAGGATGACTCCAGATGAATTGTTTAGCAAAATCATCAATTTTGAAATGATAGAGAAACAAGCCAAGCACGTCAAAGAAATAGCCGACCTCACATCGGCCAAGAAGAAGGGAGTTGCCTTAAAGTCCACACTCAAGCCTCTATCCAAAGAAGCAAGAGAAGAACAGTTTGAGGAGGATAGCGATGACGAAAGCAGTGAGCTGGACGAAGAGGATATGATTTTGTTCATGAAAAAGTTCAAAAGAATAATGAAGAAAAGACAAGGAATAAAATCAGGTGAAGGCAAGTACAAGGAAAGGACAAAGCCGAAGATTAGGCGGGCGTGCTATAATTGTGGTGAGTATAACCACTTTATAGTCGATTGCCCGTATGAGGACAACAAGAAGAAGAATAAAGAAACCAAGCCTCAACCGAAGAAATTCTTCAAAAAGAAGAAACAAGCTGAACAAGCACACATTGGAAATGAGTGGGACTCAAACGATGAGTCCTCATCATCCGATGAAGAAGAGATGGCTAGCATAGCCATTGAAAGCTCGTCCAAGAAACCCACACTCTTCCCCACGCTCGGTGCAAAGAAGGGACATGGCACTTGCCTCATGGCAAAGGAAGGTAAACGCAAGGTAAACATCAAAACTCCTTCCATGCATTCGTACTCAAGTAATGATGAACTAGATAGTGATGATGAAGATATGTTAACTGGATTAGATAGAAAAACTGCTGCTAAAATGAAATTTTTACTTGTTCAACTTGTTGAGAAGGAATCGCTAATTGATCGTCAAGAAGACATGATTATCTCCCAAAAGGAGAGGTATGTCGAACTTGACAATCTTCTAGTTCTTGAAAAGGAGAAAAACAACTCACTAGAGCTTGAGCTAGCTTCAAACAAGAAAACTTGGTTGGAATTAACCAACTCAAACGTTGCAATCAAGGATCAACTTGATAACCTGATCAAGGTCAACAAGATCCTTGAAGTGCAAGTTGAGTCACTCAAGCTAAGTGAACCTTCCTCCTCTTCAAGTCTACCTTCTCAACACACTTCAACTAATCCTGTTCATATGTGCAAATGTGGTAAAGTCTACATCAGCTTGAAGGAAAAGTCTACCTCCGCAAAGGATAAAAATCCTACCCAATGTGGAATATTTGACAAGGATAGGATCAACTATGCACGTAGTGCATACTTGGTCCAAAGACCTCCAAACGTCAAGTATGGCATTGGTTACTCTTACGATGGAAAGCAAAATGATGGAAGTCATAAGAATAACAAGGGAAGGATTACCTTTGTGAAGGGAGGACCCTCACAACCTGGTAACTCAAAAATTAAGAATCTGAACTCTCATAAACGCCGGACTAGTCCGGTGGAGGTCCGGACAAGTCCGGTCATTCGGACAAGTCCGGTTACCCAGACTAGTCCGATCCATAAACAACAACAACTCTTGTTCAAAACCTTTGATGCCTCTTATGTATTAATGAGAAACAATATTGGTAAAGTTTATGCTTATTATGCTGGGCCACGCCATGGGAACACAAAATCCCATGTGTGGGTGCCCAAATGTATTGTAACTAACCTCCAAGGACCCAAGCAAGCTTGGGTACCTAAAACCAAGGCATAATTTATTTCTGCAGGCCTATTCCTCCGGTGGATCCAAATGGTGGTGCTAGATAGTGGATGCACCAACCACATGACCGGAGAAAAGAGGATGTTCGTGGAATATGAAGAAAATGAGGACCCAAACGAAGGCATCTACTTTGGAGATAATAGTCAAGGAAGGGTGCTCGGTACCGGTAAAATAGCAATATCCTCTGAACACACTCTTTATCATGTTCTACATGTTGAATCTTTAGATTATAACCTGCTTTCCATATCTCAATTATGTGAAAAAGGTTATAATTGCTTGTTTACTAACGAGGGTGTGACCGTCTCAAGGAGGAGTGATGGTTCCGTTGCATTCAAGGGTATGTTAAAGGGAAAGCTTTACCTTGTTGACTTCAACAAGGATAAAGCCGAACTCAACACATGCTTGATTGCAAAAACCAACATGGGTTGGCTGTGGCATAGACGGCTAGCACATGTTGGTATGAGGAATCTTCAAAAACTCCTCAAGGGCGATCACATTCGAGGCTTGAAAGATGTTGTTTTTGAGAAAGACAGGCCTTGCAGCGCGTGCCAAGTCGGGAAGCAAGTAGGAGCACATCATCCTGCAAAGAACATTATGACTACGACAAGACCGCTCGAACTACTTCATATGGACTTGTTTGGTCCAATAGCTTACATGAGCATCGGCGGTAATAAATACGGTTTAGTCATTATTGATGATTTTTCCCGCTTCACTTGGGTGTTCTTTTTGCATGACAAGTCAGAAACACAAGGAACGCTCAAGAAATTCTTCAAGCGAGCTCAAAATGAGTTCTCACTATCGATCAAGAGTATTCGGAGCGACAACGGCACGGAGTTCAAGAACATACAAGTGGAGGAGTACCTTGATGAGGAGGGAATCAAGCACGAATTTTCAGCACCATACTCTCCACAACAAAATGGAGTCGCCGAAAGGAAGAACCGGACGCTCATAGAGATGGCAAGAACAATGCTCGATGAATACAAGACTTCGGATCGATTTTGGGCGGAAGCGATTAACACCGCTTGCCACGCCGCAAATCGACTCTACCTTCATCGACTACTCAAGAAGACTCCTTATGAGCTACTCACCGGAGCAAGTTGACCAATGTGAATTAGGTAAAGAAGAAGCTCCTTACCAAGCATTGAAGAGAATGGATCTAGGCGAAGTTCGTCCACAAGAGTCATCGTCACAAATACAAGAGGAAAGTGAACCACAAGAGGAGATCAACAATCAAGGGGGAGTCTCGATACAAGATCAATCACAAGAATATGAAAATGATCAACAAATCAACGAGGGCAACCACTCAGGGGGAGAAGAAAATGATCACCAACACTCAACTCCCCAAGTGCTACACCCAAGAGTACACCAACGCACTCAAAGGGATCACCCAATCGACAACATCATCGGTGATATCCAAAAGGGAGTAACCACTAGATCTCGTATAGCTAATTTTTGTGAGCATTACTCGTTTGTCTCCTTTTTGGAACCACGCAGGACTGAGGATGCATTGAAGGATCCGGACTGGGTGGTGGCAATGCAAGAAGGGTTGAACAACTTCAAGAGAAACGAGGTTTGCGAACTTGTGGCAAGACCCAATGCAAACATAGTGGGCACCAAGTGGGTCTTCCGCAACAAGCAAGACGAACACGGGGTGGTGACAAGAAACAAGGCACGACTTGTGGCCAAAGGTTACTCACAAGTCGAAGGTTTGGATTTCGATGAGACTTTTGCTCCAGTAGCTAGGCTTGAATCAATTAGAATATTACTTGCATATGCTACTCACCATGATTTCAAGCTGTACCAAATGGACGTGAAAAGCGCCTTCCTCAACGGACCGATCAAGGAAGAGGTGTACGTGGAGCAACCACCCGGATTTGAAGACGAAGAGTTCCCCGACCACGTGTATAAACTGCGTAAGGCTCTCTATGGCCTCAAACAAGCTCCTAGAGCTTGGTATGAGTGTCTTATAGATTTTTTAATTGGTAATGGCTTTCAGATTGGCAAAGTAGATTATACACTATTCACGAACAATCTAGATAATGATCTTTTTACTTGCCAAATCTATGTTGATGACATAATTTTTGGGTCAACTAACCAATCTTTCTGTGAAGAATTTAGTAGAATTATGACAGACAGGTTTGAAATGTCAATGATGGGAGAATTGAAGTACTTCTTGGGATTCCAAGTGCGGCAACAAAAGGAAGGAACATTCATAAGCCAAACCAAGTACACGCAGGACATACTCAAGAAGTTTGGCATGGACTAGGCAAAGCCCATAAAGACTCCCATGGCTACGAATGGCCACTTGGATCTCAATGAAGATGGACCGAGCGTCGACCAAAAGGTATATCGCTCCATGATTGGATCTTTACTTTACTTATGTGCATCTAGGCCAGATATTATGTTGAGTGTATGTTTGTGTGCAAGATTTCAAGCCAACCCTAAGGAATGTCACTTGACAGCCGTAAAAAGAATCTTGAGATATTTAGTTCATACACCCAACCTTGGTCTTTGGTACCCAAAAGGCTCCAAATTCAATCTCATTGGTTACTCCGATGCAGATTATGCTGGGTGCAAAGTTGATAGAAAAAGCACCTCTGGCACATGCCAATTCATAGGAAGATCTTTGGTTTCTTGGTCATCTAAGAAACAAAATTCCATTGCTTTATCCACAGCCGAAGCGGAGTATGTTGCAGCCGGGAGTTGTTGTGCACAACTTCTTTGGATGCGTCAAACTCTAAGGGATTACAGTTACAATATGAACCATATTCCTCTCCTTTGTGACAATGAGAGTGCCATTAAAATAGCCCACAATCCAGTTGAGCACTCTAGGACTAAACACATAGACATAAGACATCATTTCCTGAGAGACCATTCCATGAAAGGAGACATAACCATCTCACATGTCAACACACAAAAACAATTGGCCGACATATTCACCAAGCCACTTGATGAAAAGCGTTTTTGCGAACTCCGAAATGAGCTAAATATTCTTGATTCTCGGAGTGTGGCTTGAAAAGTTGCATACATGTATGATTACTTCAAAAATGTTGATTGATTTGTGAAAATTACCCCTCCCTATTTTTCTCTCGAAAAACTATGTCAATTATTAGATCTTGATGAATTTTGATCATTGTATGATTGTTGTATGCTTACTGGTCAAATTCATCAATATTGCTTGAATTGTTTTGCCTCTCTATTCTCTATTATTGAACCTTCAAATATATATGAATGGGCTATGCAATTCTTTCCTGGTAACCACGGACTAGTCCGTGGTTATCCGGACTAGTCCGCCCATGCAGACTAGTGCGCAGAGTGCCGGTTAGGCCAGACTAGTCCGACGGACCACGGACTAGTCCGATATAGGTCTCTGGATGACTTCGGACTAGTCCGGTCAAGTCCGGACTTGTCCGATTTCTCGTGTCCATAACCCTAGCCGCCACCAAACTCTAATCTCCTCATCCCCACATTTGCTCACGCCTTTCTCTCTCTTGCGCTCGAGCTCCCAAAGCAATCTCTTGTGTCCTCCGTCGAAAAGCCACAAGTTTGGGCGGAGATCAAGCTTGAAGACTTGGGGATTGATTCCACCGGACTAGTCCGACCTCAAACCCCCAAAACTTCAAGTCTCCAACGATTTCTTCGGTAAAAACCTTCAAAACCCTAGAAATCGTATTTTTCTCAATCATTGATCGTTTGGCCTAGCACCCTGCACTAGTTACATGTTTAGCTGATGTACTACGTGTATGCTAGACTAGAATTGCATTAGGGATTGTGTCCAGTTCAATCTGTTAGGTTTTTGAGGATGAACACTGAACTAGTCCGGTCCATGCACGGACAAGTCCGGTACCCCGGACTAGTCCGTGCCTAGGCACCGGACAAGTCCGATGTTTCTGAACCTGAACCTAATTCCTTAATTCCCTAATGCCATCCATTACTATCATGTCTTACCTATGCCTTGCATAACTTGTCATTTTTCTTGCTCATTCATTCTCAGATCATGTCGAGCGCCGACAACGAAATCTCCGACTTTGAGGCCGAGTTGGACCACGAGGTGGCATCTCGGTCCTCGGCGGGTCTTGGCAAACACCAAGAAAGACCTTCCGGGCCTGCTACATCTCCTCCCCAAGTTCGGAGGAAGGTCTGTGCCAAGAAGCCCGCCTCGAAGGCTGCTACATCTTCAAGTGGCCTTCGGCAAGCAATGGGAAAGGGCAAGGGAGTTGCAACGGGGCCAGTTGGGCCCTTGAGGCTCCATGCTCCCAGGGAAGGGGTCCGAGACCCCACTGAGGAGAAGTTCAACAGAAAAGGCAGTGATTCTGCAGCAAAATACAGGAGCATTGACTAGTATGGCAGGCCAAAGCAAGCTGTCGATAGAAGGTTTTGGTGCAACTTCCATGCAGACTTCTACAAATCAGTGTACCTCCCGATGAAGACACCGGTGGTGCGCAGTCAGTGGATTGACTGGGCCCACCTAGAGAAGAAGAAGTGCTCAGCCTTCGATGAGGTCATTGCTGCAGCTGAGAGGCATGGCCTGAAGGATCTCTTTGCCTACAGGCATGACTGGAATGATGAAGTGATTGCACAGTTCTTTGCAACTTGCCACTTCTCATGTGAGGATGAAGAGAGTGTTACTTGGATGACACACGGATCTAAGTATAGTATCACTCAAGAGGAGTTCAATAATCTGCTCCATCTGGACACCTCTGGACCTGACAGGCTGATCATTCACAACATTGGTGTCATGGAGAAGGATAGGATGAAATTACTATATGAGCCTAACTAAAAGTATGTTCCTCCCTCTACAAAGCACATGAAACCATTCTTTGTGGTCCTCAACAGAGTACTGAGGAAGACTATTGCTCCTAAAGATGGAGATGCTGGGAGCGTGCAGGGTTACCTCAGAACCCTAATGAGAGTCATAAGCAGGGACCGCCCATTTGATGTAGCGGAGTACATTTGGAATGATATGGTCAACATATCCTGTACGCCTAACAGGTCATGTGGCTATGCTCCCTACCTCATGTTTGTGATTGAGAAAGTCACAGGTATTGAGTTCATGAAGGATGTGGAGCACACCCCCTTGAGGCCTCAGAAGCCTCAACCAGTGAGCATACAGGCTGCTCCCTCACCGGTCTCCAGTCCCGAGGCACCGACAAGAGCAAGAAGCAGTGCTAAGGAGGTCCCTACCTCTAGGGAAGCCCCTCAGAGAGGATCCGCCAGTGGGATCCTCAAATACTTGTCAGCAATCTTCTCCTCCTGCAAAAAGACCGAAGTGAAGGTCCACAAACTCAACAAGAAAAGAAAGGAGGACATGAAGTATATAAAGGCCAATGTGGAGCAAATCTGTCGGAAGCTGGAGATCGACCCTATTGGATCTCCAATGATATCTGAGGGGTCTGACCCGGATTTCACCGAGCTCGGGCCCTTGTCCCCTTCCGAGCTTGCCTATTTTGGCATTGGGGGCTCGAGCAGCTCCGCTCCTCCTCCTCCCTCTCCTCCTCGTCAAGCAGAAAGCGAAGAAGATGAAGACGATGACGAGAGGACCGACAGTGAAGAGTGAAGACCCTAGGACCCTCCTCTCCTTCTTTTTGGTGTCTTGATGCCAAAGGGGGAGAGATTGAGGGGGAGTCTCAGCTTTAGCTGTGATAGGGTGCGAGGAGAGAGTTCTCTTTATCTTCTATTTGTGGTTGTAATAGTTTAACTCTGTTTTCATATTAAGTTTGGTCCTGTGATGAATTGCTTAATTTATTTGGAGTGTGTGATGAAAACTGTGTTTTTGCCCCAGGAATGTCATATGCATTTGATATCGGTTGGTTAATGCAAATTCTGTCATTCTCAATGTATTCATGCACTTAGTATGCATCCCACCATAAAGAATGCACATATGGATAATTCTCTTGTTGCTTGATGTATTTTTGAGTCATATGTGCATACTTTATGAAAATCTCATTTTTTGCCTTATTTTGTGAAATCTCAATTGGTTGTCATCAATCACCAAAAAGGGGGAGATTGAAAGTGCATCTAGGACTCCCTTGTGGGTTTTGGATGATTTATGACAAGCAATTGGGATCCTAATCCTTTTGTTGAGATGAATGCAGGCAAATGATGAAAAATGAGCAAAATGCCAAAAAGAAGCGAAATGAGAAGCAAAGTGAATTTGAGCTCAAGAAGAAGAAAATAGTAGATTATTATGTATAGGGTGTGTTAAGGAAACACAACCAAGAGCTCAATCACTTTCAAGCACACACATACAATGCACAAAGTTATACAGGACCGGACTAGTCCGATATCACATTCTGCACTAGATCAGACAAGTCCGGTCTCCACCGGACTAGTCCGATATCTTTCTGATCCACTTCGTGCTAGTCCTCCACAATGCGGACTAGTCCTCAACACAATGCACGAGTCACACAAAATCGGACAAGTCCGTTGTGATCCGGACTAGTCCGATATTCATTCTGATCCACTTCGGACAAGTCCGGTGTCTACACGGACTAGTCCGATATACACACTGATCTAAATCGGACAAGTCCTCCAAGTGCAGACTTGTCATCCCAAACACTTAGGGTTTCATATGTCCGCACAAGTCCAATGGCAATCGGACTAGTGCGAAGATTTCCAGTAGCGAAATCGGACAAGTCCGTTTTCAACCGGACTAGTCCGATATTCCTAGACACTTAGGGTTTGCTACAGACAGAACACCGGACTAGTCCGGTGACCACCACGGACTAGTCCGATCTTTCTGAACCCTAACGGTCACTTTTAGAAACCCCATATAAATAGAGGTGCACGGCCCATTTTTAACTCTCTCGAACCCTAGCGCCGTCACACCTCCCAAGAGACTCAAAAACCATCTCTCTCCACGAAATTAAGTGCAAAATCAATCAATCCATTGAAGATCACTTCTAGATCATTGGAGAGACACTTGGCACACATCATTGAGCTCTTGGTTTGATTCTCTAACACACTCTTACGTTTCAATTTGTAATTTTCGAGTGTGTTATTGGTGTCATTGTGAGTTGTAATCAAGGGAGCTCTCAACGTGTGAGAACGCCCCTTCAACTTGGTTATTTACCGTTTGTGATTAGTGGAAGAGGATTGGCCTTCGTGGCGATCCGACGAGGAAAGGGTTGGAGAAGACCCGGTCCTTTTGTGGGCTCCTCAACGTGGATGTAGGTTGCCTTCGTGGTAGCCGAACCACGAGATAAATCGTGTGTCTTGTCCTTTTGTGTTCTTCATCTAATTTGATCAACTTAATCTAGGGTTTGATTCACTTTATTCAATCTAAGTCTAATTGTTGATCAAGAGCTTTAACTACAATAGAATCTGACATACAACTATTAAATTGGGATTCAAGTTTATATTTCCGCTGCAAACATTAACGAATCAATCAAATTGTCTGAACTTGATCAACCTAGCCCGTGAAAACCGGACTAGTCCGCACATTACCGGACTAGTCCGATATCTCTGGTATTAACCTTGTTGTTGAGTGTTACAGGAACCGAGAAAAATCAAGAAGGCCTATTCACCCCCCCCCCCACTAGGCCTACATTCAGACGCTCCTCCTCGACATCACTAAGATGATATGTGGCCACCATGCAGCCCCTATATCCCTAGTAAGGAAGGCCTATCGACAAGGCTTCTATTGGCTGAAGGCCATCACCAATTCTAAGAAAATTGGATAAGCTTGCAAAAGCTGCCAGTACTTTCCTCGACAGACCCACCTGCCAGCCCAAGAGCTGCAAACTATCCTCATCACATTGTCATTTGTCGTGTGGGGGCTTGACCTCCTAGGTCCCTCGAGAAGGCGCCTGGGGGCTTCAAATTCCTCCTTGTTGGGATAAAAAAGTTCACAATGTTGATAGTAGGAAAGCCGCTTTCATCGATCACATTCGAGTAGGTGGCAAAATTCTTCCGCAACATCGTGTATCGGTTTGGGGTGCCAAACGCCACCATCATTGACAACAACACGTAGTTCATGTGGAATCGTTTCCTTAGTTGCACACCCGCGTACGAAAGGGAAGGTCAAGCGTGTCAACAGTATGATTCTGCAAAGGATCAAGCCCCCGCATTTTTTATCAACTGAAAAGTTCAAAGGGCGATGGGTCACGGAGGTGCCATCCACGTCGTGGAGCTTACACACTATGCCCAACCGATCCATCAACTTCATGCCCTTCTTCATAGCGTATGGCTCAAAAACAATCTTGCCGACTGAGCTAGAGTACGGCTCCCCCAGACCTTTGCCTACAACGAGGCTCGATCTGAGCAAATGCATAAGGAATCCGTTGAACAACATGACAAAGCCTGCATGAATGCCCTCTTGCGGTCAGCCAAGTAACAGCAAGCACTATGTTGTTACCACGACAGATTGGTCTAGCCCTGTGCTTTCAAAGTTGGCAATTTGGTCCCATGAAGGATCCAAGCCAGCAAGTACAAGCACAAGTTGCCTCCTATTGGTATTTCTTAACACCATAGATCAACTCTGGTAGGGGATAAGATCTGCAAGCGCACGGAAGATACCGTTGTAGCATTTCACCCCTATGTATTTCCAAGAATATCATATTTATTTGAACGAAAGGCGATGAAGTTAAGTAGACACTATCCTTATGATCAAGATATAGAGTACAAAATAATTATCATGATAGGGGTAATTTGATGATATGGGGTAGTGTGACACAAAATTAAGCAATCTACTCCTAAAGATATGATGGTCATAGTGAGAGTTAAGCTTAGAAAGGGTGATTTCAATGTGCTCCTATTATACATATGGATAGCCTAATAATGTATATGTGGATATCTTAGTGGTGAATACTAGGGCTTAGTGGTATAACATATTGGGCACATGTTTACCTCTGGCAATACTAAAGAGATTACCTAAGATCCTATGGCATAGTCGAACGTGAGGGACTACAGAGGACAGACAGGATTGTCACCACCTACCGCCTACCCTTACAACCTGTGGGTCTATGAGAAATCTAACACTACTTAACTATCCAAGCATCACACCTGCGTGCTAAGTAAATACCTTAAGAGTTGCAATACAAGATACATCCTAAGGCAATGACTAACCTAAACATCGTTGAACTAATGCTGGGACCAAGCACTATGTTATTCATACTAACATATTCATATTATACCTAACTAGACTATAGTGGATGCCTATGGTGTTTAAGCCAACATAATCACATGGTTAATATACTATCATGCGAACAAATAAATCTACCACAATCATGGATTCCATAATAAAACAAGAAATGCTTCACCCAAGCATATGAATAAGAGGAGTGATAACATTAAATAGCATAAAGTTACAAATAAAGGAAAAGATACATGAGCCATAACTTTCCCAATTGGAGTTGGGAACTAGAGTCTCCTCCCTACAGCCTAAACTCCACTAAAGACATGGAGAAGTGTATATACAAGTGAGTGATGCTAAAGTGGTGTGTGTTGAAGTGAGGAGTATATGGTCCTATTTGTACTGTTATTAGTGTTGGTTCCCGCTAGAATTAGCGCACGTAGCGGTTATTGACACCATCAGGGAGCCACAGTGGAGTGACATGCATCTAGAGACTGAGTATGATGCCAAGATGGGGTCAGCCGACTAGGGAGCTCGACCAACTTGTTCTTGGCTCCTCCCGCGGGTTGCTTTCTCCAAGTAAGTGATGGGTGGGTCCTCAAGCCATCCCAGGTGCTACACCGTTGAATTCCCTCGAATACCCTTGGAGGTGGGACATTTAATCCGCATGTTTCCATGTGTTGTTGCTTTATTGGCTAGGAGTGCACTTTTTAGGATTTCTCCCTGGTTTCACTTCAATTCTATATAAAATCTTGCACGCATAATTCTTTCCATGTACAAGTGTAACTAGATTATTTCTAAAAGCAATGCGTGTAAGAAATGTATACTTCCTCGCATAATTGACATATATTGATGGTCAAAATTAGTAGTTAACGAACATAAACAAACTCCCCCAAGATTATCCTTTGCTCACCTTAAGGCAAAGTAAAAGACTTAGGTTGTTGATCAAGAGTTGCTCCTATATCCTATGCTTGAATAGTACCAAATGAGTAATTAAGATTCTACCTTGTATTGAATAAATTAGCAATGGTACTCACATTTACGTTAGTCATCACAGGGCTTTTCACCTTCTCCTCTTCTTGAGTAGTTGTAAGATAGAACAATTCACAAATCATGCATTATCTCAAAATCTTAGTTCCACTTATCCTAGGGAATTTTAAATGATTTTCAAAATAGGGCATAAGTTCTTCAAATGATACTCTCAATCACTCTTTTGTGTAAATCAAATTTTCCTCATCAAGACAATGCCTTTCTTGCCCTACATCTAAATAAGGTATTTTGTGGATCTTGGTAGGGAACAAGAGTAGGCATATTTGCATCACATATGTTGCTATGTAAAAATAGTAAGTATTAGAAGAAAACAATCATACGTATAGATCAAGATTGTGTAGGTGTGATGGAATTTGTGGAAGT
Organism: Tuctoria greenei; assembly: GCA_036927565.1. NCBI lineage: Eukaryota > Viridiplantae > Streptophyta > Magnoliopsida > Poales > Poaceae > Tuctoria > Tuctoria greenei. The sequence goes on from JAYESD010000007.1 coordinate 153,587,737, forward strand.
GGAAGATAACTCCTTTTTTGGCATTCTCTTTTTTTGTGGAGATGAAGCATGGCTATTTTTTCTTTTTTTTCTCATGGTAATCTCTTGAGAGCATGCTTCATTTTTTTTTCATTTCTTGTAGCCATGCCTTCTACTCCTTTTCATTCAATAGCCTTGAAGAGAGTAATTCACATTGAGAATACAGAGTATCTTTTTGTGGTGGAATGGTATGATGGAAAATATGCTAACTTCCAGTGTGAAAGTTTAGCACATGCAGATGTGTAATCTTGACCATGGAAGTATGAAAAGATTCTCACATAGGCCTATACTAGTTTGACTAGGCTCAATGTGAAGTGGCTTTAGTAGGAGATTCAAATCAAATGAGGAACATCAATTTAATTCAATTTAGAAATTTCTCCAGAGATCAAGTTTCACTTTCATTAGGAAACTAGCAGCCTTATGTTCTATATATCGCAGCAACCAAGAATTGGATCATGCTTATGCTACCTTAAATTTTTAGGTTCTAGATGAAGTACTTGAAACAAATAAAATCAATAGTTGGAGAATATAAATTTGTAACTTAGTACTAAAGAAGAATAAAACAGAGCAACTATTCATCATTTCAACTTATGAAGGAATCAAACATTCTTAACATGCATATTTTATTTTATTAAATCCTATCCTAAGGTTTTTCATTTGAATTAAAAAATTTTGGTTGCGATGATGTGGTAAAAGGGAAATGAAATGGAAATTGGGATATGATACAAGTTACCTCAAGTGGGGTTCCTCCCCCAAGCTTGTTCTTGGTCAAGGTCCGCGATAGATTTTGAATCCTAAATGACAGAGGTAGACCATGAAGTCGCCCTAACCTTGTTGCAGTGTGACTTCGACAATTGAGGTTTGAGTGTCGATGTTGTGTGGCCTCTATGGGTGCCATGAATGTTGTCGAAGAGAATGTTGTAGATGCCACTTGTCCACACCTCATGGTCTCGCATGTCTTGAGTGTGATTCTTTATTCCTTGGCTAAGGTTATGATAACCTTTAACCACAAGGGAACAACTTACACCTAACGATGGTGGCAACTCCCTTGTGCCTGAATGTGTGGCTATAATAGTTGGGGCATAGTGATGCCACTTATTCATAGCAGCCTATTGGTTGCTCGTGGAGGCCTTCCATGACAATATGTGGCCTTGTATACCTATGATTGGCCCCCAGGCTTAATTTTTGTTAGGTGGCAAACACGCTCGTATACTCATTGGCCATGAAATGTTGAAATGTAACCTCTAGTGCTAACAACGATGAAGTTCTTGCATGTGTGCATAGTAATATTGTAACACCCTAATTTTCGTCCATCGTGCATTGCATACATTCTTATATATGTTTTACATTAAGCAACACAAAAAGGAACAAGTTTAAAATGAATTAGAACCAAAACAACATTTAAAATTCTGCAGTAGTGCGGACTTGTCTGGTTGGACTCCGGACTAGTCCAGTTTTGCTCTCTATTGTCCTCCAGACTTATCTGCTTTTTGCACCATATTAGTCTGAAATTGATTCTTATGATTGTCCAAACTTTCCATTACCCAGTACGAACTAGTTCGTTCCTTGCTATTGGAACTCTTCGGAGTTGTCTGGTAATCCCCCTTTTGGTCTAGTTTTTGGAAAATTGAACAATGCTCCAGACTTGTTCGGCCCAGATCGTACTTGTCTGTTTTGCTCTCTGGACGAGACTAGACTTGTTCGGATCCCCTCCGGACTTGTCCGTTCAAGTCTCTGTTCTTGATTGGACTTGTATGGCCCCTAGCAGACTTGTCTCGTGTGCCCGACTCGGATTCAATCTTTTCCTCCACGACATGTTATTGGGTATTTACCTTAATTGGGCCCAAGAGCGTCATATGCAACCTCTGGGGAGCCCATGTGGGACCCATACCCGGCCTCCACCACCTCAAACTTGAGATCCATCAAACCCTACCACCTCCACCTCCATATAAACACCCCACCACTGCAACCTTTCATCCCTTTGTCACAATTCAAGGAAGCCCCTAACCCTTATTCTTGAAAGTTGCCATCAAGGAGCCTCCACCGGAGGGAGGATGGAGGAGGATCAGCCAAGATTGTCGTTGCCACTGCGATCTTCATCATCAATCCTTCATTATCGTCAATTCTCCGCCAATTCATCTTCTCCTTTGATATCGGCGTCAAATTCCCGAATCCTCAACCCTTGAACCATAGGATTCAATGTAATTATCTTAGATGTATCTTCTCTACGTAAATTATGGTTCTAAATTAACTAAAATCATGCTCTAATTGGAAATTATTCGCCAAAAACCCTAGCCAAGGGACTTGTCCGGTCCCAGTGTGGACTAGTCTAATTTTCTTTTCGGTCTAGAACGGACTTGTCCGGTCCCTGTGGGGACGTGTCTGGTCCTACAAATCTGGAAATTCCTTGAACTTCCTTAATAATCTCCGAAATAACATGGAACTTGTTCTAACATGTCATACTTAATTGTAACAAGTTAGCAGACTATCATATGAACCTTATTTTACCACATAATTGCATTAATCATGCATGTCATGGCATATTGAGTAATATATGAGCATTTATTGATTGTAATGCTTGTTTTGTATGGTTGTTGCACGAAATAGAAGGTGTTGCGCTAGAGGGTGATGTCGAGGACCTGTAGCACCAGAACTTCAAAGCTTTTGATCCAAATCACTCTCAAAAGCAAGGTAAGTGTCCATGATAATATCATCCAAATACACTTGAACGAATAATGAGTCATTGCCATGCTTAAGAACAAAAAGATTTTTATCAACCTTGCACATGGTAAACCCCTTTTCAAGTAAGAATGTTTTTAATCTATCATATCATGCTCTAGGGGCTTGTTTGAGACCATACAAGGCTTTGGACAGTTTGTAAACATGATTAGGAAAATCTGAATTTTCAAAACCCGGTGGTTTTTTGACATAAACCTCCTCATCTATGTAGCCATTAAGAAAAGCACTTTTAACATCCATTTGATATAGCTTAAAACCTTTAGACGCAGAAAAAGCTAACAAAATTCTTATGGCTTCTAATCTAGCAACAAGAGCAAAAGTTTCATCAAAATCTAGACCTTCAACTTGAGTGAAACCTTGAGAAACCCACCTAGCCTTATTCCTAACCACAACCCCATCCTCCCTTTGTTTATTTTTAAACACCCATTTAGTTCCAATTAAAGTGTGACCTTGAGGAGGAGGTACAAGTTTCCAAACATTATTTCTTTCAAAATTTTCTAACTCTTCTTGCATGGCAATAATACGAGATTCATTAGTGAGTGCGTGTGATATATCTTTGGGTTCAAAAGAAGCAACAAGAGCATAATGAGCATAAGAGTTTGTATCGCAAAACCTGGACTGTGTGACTCGTTCGTGCAAGCTTCCAATCATCTGTTGTGAGGGATGATCCTTGTAAAACCGTAGGGGGACAGATGTCTCACAAGCTTCTTCTTCTTCATGTTCATCACAAATCGATGAACTTGTGACTTGAGGATGATTTGAATCAGCATTGATGGTTGCCGGTGCTGGTTGAGAATTAACATCCGGAGCTGAACCAAAGTCTTTAGCTGCTGAGTTTTCGGGCAGCAACTCCAATTCTTCCTCATCTTCAACGAAAATGCTCCCCCTGGGGATATGGATATGGACCTGCAATGTTTGAGCTAGTACCTGGGCTAGCTTCATCAAAATACTCTTCACAAGTCTCCACAATTTTGTTAGTGTCAAGTAAAAGCACACGATAACCTCTAGTATGAGATGGATAACCAAGAAACATGCCATCAATGGATCTAGGTTCAAATTTATCAAGATTACCATGTTTGTTAACAAAGCATTTGCAGCCAAAGACCCGAAAGTGTGTAACACTAGGCCTATGTCCAAACCGGAGCTCATATGGTGTTTTACCTAGCTTAGCACGCAAGAAAACACGATTTGAGACATAACAAGCGGTTGCTAACGCATCAACCCACAATTTCCTAGGAGTTTGATATTCATCAAGCATAGTCCTAGCCATCTCAACTAAGGTTCTGTTCTTTCTTTCTACAACACTGTTTTGTTGAGGTACATATGGTGAAGAAAATTGATGATCTATACTACTTCCAGCACAAAAGTGATCAAAAGATTGATTTTTAAATTCAGTTCCATTATCACTTCTAATTGATTTTAAAGATCCTGGGTAATCAATTGATAATCTAAGAAATAAAGTTCTAAAGTGACTAAAAGCTTCATTCTTAGACTCCATAAAATAAACCCAAGAGTATCTAGAATAATCATCAACAATCACAAGAACATACCATTTTCCTCCGAAGGATTGAACACGTGAAGGTCCTACGGTGTCAAGGTGCAAAAGTTGACACGGTTCAGTTGTCATGATCATTGTGAGAGGAGTATGTGAACCTGCAACCATCTTAGCATGTCTAGAAGAAGAGCACACAATTTCTTTGTCCCCTTTAAGCTTAGGCAGCCCACATATGAGATCAAGAGCACTAACACGCGTTAGGTGATCAAAGCCTACGTGACCAAGTCTACGATGCCAAAAATATAGGTCCTTTGAATCATTAGCAACTAGACACCTATGCTTAGAGGAAGACATATCAAAATCAGCTTTAAAAACTCTTCCAAACCGAGACATGTCAAAAATAAGCTCAATATTTGAACTTACAACTTTGCAGTAGTTTTTATTGAAAACAATTTCCAGATTTTCATCTAGCAATTGTGAAACAGAAAGCAAGTTGTATTTCAAATTTTTGACAAGTGCCATATCCATCAAAGAGTAGTGATAATTTACTCTAACCGAACCCTTAGCAATTATAGGAGTTGAAGAATTATTGGCAAAAGTAACATTCTCTACACGTGACACAAAAGAGAGGGAGGAGAAACAATCTTTGTTACCGGTCATGTGGCGTGAGCAACCTGAATCCACAATCCAAATGTTCTCCTTCCTCAAACGTGTAACCTACATAGAACCACAATACGCCGATGACTCAATACTGGGGTTAGTCAAAAGGCATTTAGGAATCCAGTACTGAGTCACACGACGTGTAGCAGGAAAAACACGCGAAAGCTGAAACAAAACAGCAGGTTTATGAGTCAAAGTTTGAAATTTTTTATTCTTAACTACTGACCTATAAGGTGTTACTTGTGTAGCACAAAAATTAGTAGCTCCAGAGGCAAAAACAGAAGTTCCGGAGGTAAACTTTGAATGTTTTTGACTCAAAACAGCAGGTTGTACATTCAGTTCAATATGTGCAGCAAAATTTGCATGAAAGTTATGAGATCTAGCAACCATTTTTTCCCTTTTCTGTTGTTTAGCTAGTATATAACAGAAATCTATGACATGACCATCTCTACCACAATAGGTACAATGAAATTTAACTTTGTGTTCATGTCTAGATGAGCAAACAACATTTTTATTTGAAACCGAATGAGACAATACTCCTGCAGATTTGAAAACTACTTCTTTTTGTTCAAGAACTGTTTGAATCAAACCACTTCCTAATGACTTTACACTTTTAGGTGGATGTGCCTTAGCATGAGCATGAGAATCAAAACCTAAACCAGTTTTATCATTGCAAGACATGGATGAATTCAGCAGCAAGTTTAGGTTCTTATTCCCATTACAAAACCAATCAAATGTCTTATGCATGTTATCAAGTTTATTGGATAGATCAAGGCAATTTTCACATGAAGTTTTTCCTTTTAATTTGCAATTGGAACAATATTTAACTTCATGACAACGTAAAGCATTGTTCAATACAGAGATTTAATTCATAGCATCTTGCAGTTTCTTATCAAGATCATCACAACTAGAACAATGCAAATCAATTGTAGAACAAGAAGCATCTTTTAAGTTTCCAATATAAAGTGCAGCAAGCTTTTTGTTCTTTTCAATTTCTAGTTCAAGTTTATCAAGTGTGGAGGTATGTGCATTTCTTAGGGAGGACAATTGTTCATATATTAAGTCACATGAGGAACAAGAATCATCACTAGGATTCAAGGATTTCAAACGATTAATTTCAGATTCTAGTGAATCAATTTTAATAGCATTGTCCCTAAGCTTTTTGTCCTTTTTCTTAACAATAACAGTGGCACGATAAATAGCATCACACATTTCTTCGCAAGTAAGACATACGTCTTCATTGTCACTGTTGTGTTCTACCTCCTCCATTCTTGATCTTGACTTGCCCGCCATGAAACACAAGTTTGCCAAATCATCTTCATCTTCGTCACTTCCAATGTCCACGTCGCTTGAGCCAAGTTCCTGGAGTGCTGAGATAAAACTGCTCACCAATTGACGTCTTGTAAAACCCTTCTTTTTCTTCGTATCTTTTCGAGAGGAGTGCTTCGTTCTTGTTTTCTCTTCATCCCGGGAAGTAGGACCTGAAAGGTTAGGGAAATCCGTACGAAAATGTCCTGTCTTACCACATTCAAGGCATCGTTGAGGTCCGGAGCTTCCTCTCCTTCTAGTTCTCACATTTTGCAATGCTTTTGAGAACCGGATAGAGATGAGCGCTAGCTCCTCCTCTGGAATCTCCTCAATCTGTTCAAGGGTTAGAGAGGACAGCAAACCAAGTGTACCACAAGATGATGTTTGACCGGAACTAGGCATGTCACGTTGAGAAACAAAAGCAATAGACTTGTTGGGGTTCTTACGTGAGATTATGTCAATTTCATAAGTTTTTAACTTGGAATATAGCACATCTAAAGTAAGTGAACTCATGACAGTAGATTCACGAATAGATGTGACTTTAATCTCCCAAATTGACATATCTAATGCCCTTAGCAATTGCCTAGCATTTTCAGCATCTGAAACATTAACATTGACACTACGCAAGTTGCTGAGAATCTTATTAAAGCGAGCAAAAAGGTCATCAATAGACTCACCGGGTTGCATCTCAAAGCGCATGTATTCTTTCTTGAACATGTCTTGACTTACCTCTTTGATCGTGTTGGATCCTTCGTGGTAGTCACAAAGTGCTTTCCACACATCGTATGCAGATCGGAGGTGTGCAACATGGTCGAAGTCGCTTTGTGTTAATCCTTGTATGATCAAGTTCTGAGCCTTGTTGTTGTTGTCGACATCTCTCAGATTTGTAGCTGTAACTTGATCGTTTGATGGCACTTCGTACGGCTTGTATACCTTCTCCCATATTGCAAAGCCTTGTGCCTGGATGAAAGCCTCCATGCGTGCCTTCCAAACCTGAAAATCAATACCAGCGAACAAACGAGGTTTGGCAGAGTACTTCTCCATGATGATTAGTCAAAAACATGTGCAAATCACAAAGATTAGAGCACCGTGGCTCTGATACCAATTGTAGGATCGAAGACCACATGAAAAGCTACCATATAGGGGTGAATAGTAGATTTAAAAATCTTACGCAGCGGAAACAATTAAACCCCAACCCCTTCAGCAGAAAAACGATCTGTCAAAGAAATCGTGTGTCAAACTATCTAAACGTGTTTAATCATGACAAAAGTTATAGATATTAGAGAGAATCAAGTCACAAAGACAACAAAACGACAATCACTCAAATCCGTCGAAAAAAACTCAAGTTATGATCGAAAAATCAAACAAAGGTCAATCTGCTGTACCAAAAAAAAAAAACAGTTCTGGAACGCTGCAAAGAAACTCGTGTATATCATAGACCACTAATCCAATGACCTTGAAATTTTTACAGATGATAGATAATCAATTTTTGAAGACAACCCAAAAAGAATCACGTCAATTGGATCTGTAAAACTCGAGTTATGATAAAACCACCAACGATAGGTAGTGCTGTCCAGAAACTCGATGAGTAAAACTTGTCTGGAACAAGTCGGACGAACAAGGCACAAAAGTTCCTTCAAACTATGAATTTTATTCAATAGAACACAAGAGGAACAGCACCAAAGTCGTGCACCACGAGCTCTGGGCTCCCTTGCTTATATAACCAGCTCGAAAGCCAACTCAACTCTGATCAGGAACCTAATCCTACTCTATTCACGAATCGTAACTTTCCATAACTGCTTAGGATTCTTCTATACGCAGATAGAAGCAATTTTAAGACATCCAAACACCTTAGGAACTTATCCCACATTCCTAAACAACTCAAATTCGTGACCCACACGAAATCCTATCATAACCAACTCGATACTTTCCATACTGAGCCACAACCGACTCCGCTGCAGCCAAAGTCATCAACCGATACGATCCGATCCTTCCAATCAGATCTTTCCTTCCGTATCCCATCTTCGGAACCATGTTGCCATGTCATGCACCGCATGCATATATGCAAACATTTTCCAATGACGTCCATGATACCTTCACATGCATTGTTCTTAATTCAATCATGCTGCGCGACCTCCTAATCAGCTCAACCACAACTCCTCCTGAATTTTGTTTTTGGAACCTCATCTCCTCCCTGAGACTAGTCCAATGGATCCCATCACCAGCAATGTCTTGAAATCAAGCAACACCTACACATGAATAAACATCCAATCCATACGAGCCCAAGTCCTCGACTTGACTCAAGTTAGTTCCGAACACAACACCCTACGTGATAACCTCACATAAGCATGTTGCAAAACCACAGTAACACGATATCATCCATGTCAACCAAAAATGCACCAAAGACTTAGCAAATGAATACTAAGAAATCTTTCCAGAGATGTAAAGAAAGTTCGAAACATTGCAAATGAAAAACATAAGCATTGCGGACAAGTTCCGGACCTTGCCAGAGCAACCCGGACCTTCAGCCGGAGCTAACAAAAGCTAGTAGAACCTAGCGCCGGAAATTACCAAAACTAGTATAACCAAGCTCCCGACGGAGCTTACAAAACTAGAAGGACCTTAATAAAAAGGTGTTTTGGTGATATTCGAAACTTTTATCTTCAAAGCAAGTGTATTCACTATAAGCTAATGTATTCAACACACATAGGTCTTACACTTCCATTCTCACTTTGTTCCAAAAGGTGTTATGACCTTGAAGAGGCAGTAGTTTGAGAACTTAAGGCAAGGAAGATCGAGTGTAAGTGAGTATATCAATAAGTCTACTCAACTTTCAATGTATGCTCCATAGGATGTCAACCGGGACAGCCGCAAGCAATATTTGTTTATGAGGGGCCTAAATAATGAGATTCAAGTCCAACTGCTCAATTGTGACTATGCCAATTTCAAGAAACTTGTGGACAAAGCTATTGTGGTTGAAAACAAGGTTCGCGAGATGGAGGAAGATAATAAGAGGAAGGCACTATATCAAGGACAACCACAAGGAAGCAATGTTCGGCTCTTCTTTGCGCCACCAAATGCACCATGCTAAAACCCCTCTGCTCCTGCTTATCGCGTTGCCATTCGACCACGCCCAGCTCAGCCTATGTAGCAACACCCTGCTATGCAAGCACCTCTCCCTCCAATTTTTCATGCGCCCCGCGCCAATTTTCCTGCCAATGCTCAACACCAAGCTCATCCTAACAATTCAGGTGCAGCAAGGACATGCTATACTTGTGGTGAGGTAGGACACTTCACATCTCAATGCCCTAAGTTAAGCCTTGGTCAAAGGAACAATGCTCCAAGACAGAACCCAAGACCAAATGGAGGAGCGCCGGAAGGCAACTGTGGACCGCAGAATTTTGTTCGTGGCAAGGTTAACTATGTCTCTACGGATGAAGCCCAACAAGCAGATGACGTGGTGATTGGTATGTTTCTGGCAAACTCCAACCTGGCCACTATGTTATTTGATTTTTGGAGCATCGTATTCATTCATTGCATTAAAGTATGTTGCCAAGTATAGTTTGCCCATATCTCATTGCATCAAAGTATGTTGGCAAGTATAGTTTGCCCATATCTCATATGAAGCATAACTTGTTGGTTAAATCTCCTGGAGGGGAGATGAGGATGAATATAGTATGTCCAAAAGTAAGCCTTAGAATAAAGGGGTAGACTTCTTTGTCAACCTTATTGTTTTGGACTCACAAGGATTGGACATAGTACTTGTTATGGACTGGTTAAGGAAGCATAATGGAATAATTCAATGTGCCATAAATACGGTGATGTTGACAAATGAGGAAGGGGTGTGACACCCAGTTTCGAAAATGAACCAAGTGAACGCATATGTGCCCAGGATGTTCATCACACATACAGAGTGCATTCACAAAAGAGTATATAGAAAATTACCACAAAACAAGATTAATTAACCCAATTTTATTAAACAAACCATATTATTCTCGAATACAAGCTCTAATGAATATTTATGACAAGTTTGAACTAATGCAGCAGAAATACTCTAAATATGCAAACTAAACAACTAGGCAGCATAAGCGATAGGGTAGCGTAGCTCCAAACAACACCACAGGCAAAGCTGACAGTAGAGACGGCCTAGAACTCCGCAATATCGTCATTAAACTCCCAATCCTGACCTGCAACTGTTGGGGGGGATTGCAAGAGTGAGTACATGTCGTACTCAGCAAGTGTGGAAAGTATGACATGTGGCTGATTCAAACGATGACAATAATAATGGCAAAGTGCTAAAAAGTACATTTAAACGTTTGAAAAGCAATATACATCATGTATGTGAAATAAACCCATCATAAGCCATATAGTAACCATAATACCAGTCTCTAATTCACCATCCTCATCAATAATTCCATATTGTTCCATTTTCCAATAACCATATTCAATACCAGAAATTAATCCATAACCATCCATAACCATAACCAAACCATAACCATCCCAAATATCATCCCAATACCGAGTTCCCTCTAATCATGGAAGTTGTCTGGGTGCTCATAACCGGGAGCATGGCTATCATGATAGTTTGATTAGACTCTGCAGAGTTTGTACCACTTTACCCACGTGTTCGTGATTTCATCACCTTTCGATGACTAGAACCTCTATTATACCGTCTCACACTTCCGTCGGCGTGTGGCCAAGAGATCACAAAATAGTCTTTACAAAGGGATTACTATCCTATTTAGACCCCACTGATGTTTCACCGGTGGCGATGTCTCCTACAGAGCACATCTTCAACCAAGGGCCCCCTCTTGAGCCATTCGGATCCCAGGGTAGTCCCACCAATCATCAACAAACCCAATCCGACTATCCCTTCCCCGAGCATCCATAATAGTCCAAATAGCACTGGCAAAGCCCTAATTAATCAGCTATTCCGCCCCCATACTTGGCCTCGTGGTGACACTGTAGTCCTGGCTTATTCTCGCATGAACCGGTCCTTAGATCTAAAGCAAGCAAACCACCATAACATCCAACCCATCCACATACAAGGCTTGCTTAGATCACCCATTACCATATCATATTGACCAGTTCACATTAATAGAATAACATTAATGCATAATTAAATGTGTAGTGTAGTTCTCCCATCCCAATAAATTAGGCGATGCAAAAGGTAAAAACCCTTCCCGACTCTCTACCATGTATTCCAGGTGACAAGGGTGGTTTAACAAATCTAGTAAACTTCCTACCATAGGATTCCCATCAAATTGACACAAGCATGCAGTTTGCAAACAAAACTTTTAATTTAAAAACAGGATCAATATGCTTCAAGGACACTTGCCTTGCTCTTGCAGTTGATTAGGGTCAAAGACTTCAAACTCTTGGTGCTGGAGATCCTCTGCGGCACTGTCTAGTGCAAATCCGTGTAATCCACACAATAAACATACAAGACAAGAAACACAATCAAAGAGTGTACAAATATTACTTAATATGACATGACATGCATGATTAATGCAAATGCAAGGTAGAACTTGTTAATTGATTGCTTTTAATGATCACTAACTAGTTATAATAGATTTTAACAAGTTTATACATGTTTGGAGTTGATTAGGTCAGTTTTTGGAATTAATTCAACACAATTTATCCAGGGAAATCGGACTAGTCCGCTAGGGACCGGACAAGTCTGCACTCTGCGAGATCAGCAGATTAGGGTTTTCTAGATCGATGTAAGTTTGGAGATTATGGGTTGAATTCTCATAAGGAAAAGAGAATAGAAGGTATACCAGGTGTTTAGAACTCCAATGAATCAAGAAACTTGGAGGTAGCACTTGGATCTTGATGATGTAGGGTTGGTGATGAACTTGGAGATGAATTGGTGATGAAGAACGAAAACTTGGTGGAGATCTTGATCCTCTTTCGTTTACTCCTCTTCTTCTTCTTGCTTGGGATCTCCTCCAACCTCCTTGGTGGTGGCTCTCCGCGATCTATGGTTTGGGTGGGGTGGAAATGTGGCAAATAGATGTCAAGCAAAGGGGTGGGGTTATTTATATAGAAGTGGAGGCTAGGGTTAGGTGGATTTCAAGTTTGGGATGAGTAGAGGCCGGTTTGGTGTCCCTCATGGGCTCTAAAAGAGTTAGGCACGACATCCTTAGGCCCACTTAACATGAAACCGAAGAAACAAGTCGTAAAACAAAAGATCAACTCGGAGTCACGAAATATCGGACAAGTCCGGAAAGGAAAGGACTAGTCCGAAGTCGTCCAGAGAGAAAATCGGACAAGTCTGGCCAAAAATCGGACAAGTCCGACTTTAGTCAGAGAGGAAATCGGACATGTCCGGTGGAACACCGAACTAGTCTGAAAAAGTCCAAGGACTTAGCAAATTTTCAAGGATTCTTGGAATATCGGACTAGTCCGCACAAAATTGGACAAGTCCGAAGGTTTCCAGAGGAAAAATTGGACTAGTCCGTAGCAAAATCGGACAAGTCATTTTTTAGTTAGAGAGAAATCAGACTAGTCCTCAGTAAAATCGGACTAGTCCGCACTTTCCTGCATTTTAAGTGCGGTTTTGTTCCAAATCAATTTTAAATGCTCCAAATGAATTTTAAACTCGTTCCTCTTGTTGTGGGTTAATGTTAAACATGTATATGAGTGTATGTAGGGCATGATGCATGAAAATGAGGTTGTTACAAACCTACCCCCTTTAAAATGAATCTCGCCCTCGAGATTCGACATGGAAGAGAAAAGATAGGGAAATTCCTTCTTTAGATTATTCTCTAATTCCCACGTCGCTTCTTTTTCTGTGTGGTGCTTCCATTGAACTTTACACCATCGAATCACCTTGTTCCTTGTGACTCTCTCCTTGGTTTCCAAGATCTTAACCGGTCGCTCAACATAAGTCAAATCTTCCTCTAGTTTCAATTCTTCCATTGGCACTTGTTCTTCCTGTACTCTTAAGCATTTCTTGAGCTGGGAATCATGAAACACATCATAGACGTCCGAAAGATGAGCTGGCATCTCCAACTTATACGCTACTTCTCCTCTTTTGTCCAAAATCTTGAATGGTCCAATATAGCGAGGTGCGAGTTTGCCTCTTATGTTAAACCTCTTATGACCTCTCATTGGTGACACCTTGAGGTAAACAAAATCTCCCACTTCAAAGGATAATTTCCTTCTCCTATTGTCTGCATAGCCCTTTTGCCTTGATTGGGCAGCCCTCAAGTTTTCACGAATTATTTGGACTTGCTTTTCGGCTTCTTGCAACACATCCGGACCAAATACTTGAGTTTCTCCTGCCTCATTCCAGAATAATGGTGTCCTACACTTCTTCTCATAAAGCGATTCATATGATGACATCTTCAAATTTGCTTGGTAGCTATTGTTGTATGAAAATTCTGCGTATGGCAAGCTTTTGTCCCAACTTTTCCCATGCTTTAAAGCGCAAGCTCTTAACATGTCCTCCAAAATCTGATTGGTCCTCTCGGTTTGTCCATCCGTTTGAGGATGATATGCTGAACTAAAATTCAACCTCGTTCCCAAAGCTTCATGCAACTTTTGCCAAAATCTGGAAGTGAATTGAGAACATCTATCCAAGACTATCTTCTTTGATACTCCGTGTCGACACACAATATGCTCCATGTATATTTTGGCCAATTGTGCAGTTGTATATTTGGTCTTCGCAGGGACAAAATGAGCTGACTTGGTTAAGCGATCCACAATTACCCAAACTAAGTCATACCCGGACTGAGTACGTGGTAACCCAACTATGAAGTCCATACCGATTTCTTCCCACTTCCATTCCGGGATCTTCAATGGTTGTAATAATCCGGCTGGCCTTTGATGTTCCGCCTTGACTCGTTGACACACATCACACAATGCAATATATTCGGCTATGTCCTTTTTCATGCTGGCCCGCCAATAGCATGTCTTCAAGTCCTTGTACATCTTCATACAACCGGGATGAATTGAGTACGGTGAGTCATGTGCCTCCTTTAATATTGTCTCCAGAATATGCTTTACATTAGGCACAACGATTCTCTTTCCAAGCCATAAGGTACCATGTCTGTCTTCATGAAATCTGAATTCCCTCCCTTCCTCAGTCCTTACCTTGATTTCCTTGATCTCCTCATCCGTGGTTTGTGCTTCTTGACTTTCTTGCTCCAAGGTTGGATTTAACTCCATCATCTCCATCTCATTTACAAATCGAGGTTCAACCGTTCAAACTCCTTACATAACTCAAATGGTAACTCTCGAACTATAAGTTGATGACTTACTCCTTTTGTACTCAAGGCATCGGCCACTACGTTGGCTTTTCCCGGATGATAGTTGATCCCCAAATTATAATCTTTGATGAGCTCCAACCGTATCCGTTGCCTCATGTTCAGATCCGTTTGTGTCAAAATATACTTCAAACTCTTATGATCCGTATAAATTTCACACCTATGTCCAAGGATGTAATGTCTCCAAATTTTCAATACATGTACCACGGCTGCAAGTTCTAAATCATGTGTTGGGTAATTCTGCTCATGTTTCTTTAGTTGTCTCAGAGCATATGCAACCACTTGACCTTCTTGCATCAATACACATCCAAGTACTTTTCTCGATGCATCGCAATAAATATCAAAACTCTTGCTCACATCTAGCAGTACCAAAACTGGGGCTGTTGTCAACCTCTTGTTCAACTCCTCGAAACTATTTTGACAAGCTTGAGTCCATTGGAAAGCATTTCCCTTCATTAGAAACACAGTCATTGGCTTGGCTATCTTGGAAAATCCTTGATGAATCGACGGTAATATCCAGCCATCCCAAGAAAACTCCTTATTTCCTTGACATTTTGCGGAGGTTCCCATTTCAACACGTCTCTCACTTTTCCGGGATCAACCGATACCCCTCCTCCTGAGATTATATGACCCAAAAACGACACCTCTCCCAACAAAAAGCTGACACTTGTTGAACTTGGCATATAATTGATGCTCCCTCAATTTCTGTAGCGTAAGCCTCAAGTGTTCCTCATGTTCCTTCTCATCCTTCGAGTAGATCATAATATCATCAATGAACACCACGACGAACTTGTCCAAGTACTCCATGAAGACTTTATTCATGAGGTACATAAAGTAGGCAGGCACATTTGTCAATCCAAAAGACATCACAGTGTACTCATAAGATCCATACCGTGTCCTAAAAGTTGTCTTGGGTATGTCCGATGGTCTAATCTTCATTTAAAAATATCCCGACCTCATATCAATCTTAGAGAAGACACAAGCACCCTTCATCTGATCAAAAAAGTCTTCTATGCGTGGCATGGTGTACTTGTTCTTCATTGTTACCTCGTTGAGAGCTTGGTAATCCACACACATCCTTTGGGATCCATCCTTCTTGTCCACTAATAGAACGGGTGCTCCCCAAGGTCAAGAACTAGGGCGAATAAAACCTTTCTCTAGTTGCTCTTGAATTTGTTTCTTGAGCTCCGCTGATTCCAAAGGAGGCATCCTATATGGCCTCTTAGCTATAGGAGCAGTTCGGGGTATTAAATCAATAACATACTCAATGTCTCGATCAGGTGGCATACCTGGCAACTCGTCCGGAAAAACATCCAAAAATTCACACACCACTGGAATCTCCTCAATTGCGGCACCGTCCATATGATTCAACTCCAATTGCTTTGGTGCAGTTTGAGATGCTTCAAATTCTACGGTGATCCCTCCTTCATTGGTCAACTTCACCGTCTTCGTGGCACACTCAATAACTCCATTGTGCTTCCTCAACTAGTCCATACCAAGTATAATGTCCAATCCTTGAGAATCTAAAACAATGAGGTTGGCGGAAAAGTCTACCCCCTTATTCTAAGGCTAACTTTTGGACATACTATATTTGTCCTCATCTCTCCTCCAAGAGACTTAACCAATAGAGTAAACTTCATATGAGAGATAGGCAAACTATACATGGCAACATACTTCGATGCAATGAATGAATGCGATGCTCCAGAATCAAATAACATAGTCGCGGGGTTGGAGTTGGCGAGAAACATACCAATGACCATGTCATCCGCTTGTTGAGCATCCTCCGTAGAGACATGGTTCACATTGCCACGAGCAAAATTCTGCTGTCCACGGTTCCCTGGTGGCTGTCCTCCATTGGGCCTTGGGTTTTGCCTCGACGCATTGCTTCCTTGACCAAGGCCTGACTTAGGACATTGATGCGCAAAGTGTCCAGCTTCTCCACAAGTATAACACTTCTTAACTCCACCAAAATTATTGGGACAAGCTTGGTTTTGAACACTTGCAGCAGGAAAATTAGCACGAGGCGCATAAGGCATTGGAGGCCTAGGTGCTTGCATAACAGGGCGCTGCTGCACAAACTGAGTTGGGCGTGGTGCATAACTAGGGCGTTGAGCAGAAATAGAAGAGCTGAAATAAGGCGCATTGGGCGGCGCAAAGCAAGGGCGCACTTTACTTCCTTGTTGCTGTCCTTGATATGGTGCCTTTCCCTTATTGTCTTGCTCCATCTCACGAATCTTGTTGTCAACCACAATAGCTTTCTCCACGAGCTTCTGAAAATTTGCATAATCACAATTGAGAAGTTGCACTTGGATTTCATTGTTCAAGCCCTTCATGAACAAGTATTGTTTTCGGCTGTCCCGACTAACATCCTCAGGCGTATATCTTGAGAGTTGAGTGAACTTATTGAGATATTCACTCACGCTTGATCTCCCTTGCCTCAACTCCTCAAATTCTTGCCTCTTCAAGATCATCACTCCCTCCGGCGCAAAATGAGAACGGAAATTCTCCTTGAATTCGGCCCATAATTCTCTCTTGGTTCTCATGAGCATTGCAATAAGAATCCCACCAATCCGCAGCTGCTCCAACTAGTTGATGTGAAGCAAATAAGACCTTCTCCCGGTCACTGCATTGGAAAATAGAAAGCTTCTTCTCCACGGACTTGAGCCAATCATCCGCATCCATAGGGTTAGCGGCTTGAGCAAAGGTCGGTGGTCTAGTCCTCATAAACTCTCCCAATCGGTTATGAGGAGGCGGGGGTGGCGGTGGAGGCATGTGGGGCTGATTGTTGATGTTACCAGCCTGCAGTTGTCCCATATTTTGTATCATGGTCTGCATGAGCTGGTTTTGCATAGCCAATAGCTGCTCAATGTTGATAGCTCCCTGAGTAGATCCTTGTCCAATGTTGTTCCGAGGCACTCCATTGTTCTCCTCCTCATCATTGCCATCCCTCTGGTTGCGAGTCCTCACCATATGGAGAAATGCAATAGGTATAAATGAGAAAATGTCCCCAACTATATGCATCAGGGATATGAAACTAAACAACTAACTAGCCTAGGTGGACATGGCAATGCTAAAGCATCCCAAAATTCTCTATTAAGCACACAAGCAAGCAATATATATAGCAAACAACACACCAACCAAAATACATCGATTCTTGTGTGTTCCTATGTGCTCTAAAGTGTACATTCTATCTAGGCTGCATCCTACGGTCGACCTGTGGCTCTGATACCAATCTGAAACACCTAGTTCCAAAAATGAACCAAGTGAACGCATATGTGTGCCCAGGATGTTCATCGCACATATACGAGTGCATTCACAACAGAGTATACAGAAAATTACCACAGAACAAGATTAATTAACCAAATTTTATTAAACAAACCATAGTATTCTCGAATACAAGCTCTAATGAATATTTATGACAAGTTTGAACTAATGCAGCAGAAATACTCTAAATAAGCAATCTAAACAACTAGGCAGCATAAGCGATAGGGTAGCGCAGCTCCAAACAACACCACAGGCAAAGCTGACGGTAGACACGGCCTAGAACTCCGCATTATCGCCATTAAACTCCCAATCTTGACCTGCAACTGTTGGGGGGGGGGGGGGTTGCAAGAGTGAGTACATGTCGTACTCAACAAGTGTGTAAAGTATGACATGTGGCTGATTCAAACGATGACAATAATAATGACAAAGTGCTGAAAAGTACATTAAAACGTTTGAAAAGCAATATACATCATGTATGTGAAATAAACCCATCATAAGCCATACAATAACCATAATACTAGTCCCTAATTCACCATCCTCATCAAAAATTCCATATTTCGCCATTTTCCAATAACCATATTCAATACCAGAAATTAATCCATAACCAGCCATAACCATAACCAAACCATAACCATCCCAAATATCTTCCCAATACCGAGTTCCCTCTAATCATGGATGTTGTCCAGGTGCTCATAACCGGGAGCACGGCTATCATGATAGTTTGATTAGACTCTGCAGAGTTTGTACCACTTTACCCACGTGTTCGTGATTTCATCACCTTTCGATGACAAGAACCTCTATTATGCCGTCTCACACTTCTGTCGTTGTGTGACCAAGAGATCACAAAATAGCCTTTACAAAGGGATTACTAGCCTATTTAGACCCCACTGAGGTTTCACCGGTGGTGATGTCTCCTACAGAGCACATCTTCAACCAAGGGCCCTGAAAGTGCATCTAGGACTCCCTTGTGGGTTTTGGATGATTTATGACAAGCAATTGGGATCCTAATCCTTTTGTTGAGATGAATGCAGGAAAATGATGAAAAATGAGCAATGTGCCAAAAAGAGGGAAATTGAGAAGGAAAATGAATTTGAGCTCAAGGAGAAGAAATTAGTAGTTTAGTATGTATGGAGTGTGTTAAGGAAACACACCCAAGAGCTCAATCTCATTTGATCACACACACACAATGCACAAAGCTATACAGGACCGGACTAGTCCGATATCAGCCGGACTAGTCCGATATCACTTTCTGCACTAGATCGGACAAGTCCGGTCTCTACCGGACTAGTCCGATATCTTTCTGATCCACTTTGGACTAGTCCTCTCCAATGCGGACTAGTCCTTAACACAATGCACAAGTCACACAAAATCGGACAAGTCCGTTGTGACCCGGACTAGTCCGATATTCTTTCTGATCCACTTCGGACAAGTCCGGTGATTACACGGACTAGTCCGATATAAACTCTGATCTAAATCGGACAAGTCCTCCAAGTGCGGACTTGTCATCCTAAACACTTAGGGTTTTACAGGTCCGGACAAGTCCGATGACAATCGGACTAGTCCGAAGACTTCCAGCAGCGAAATGGAAGAAGTCCATTTTCAACCGGACTAGTCCGATATTCCTGGACACTTAGGGTTTGCTTCGCACAGCACACCGGACTAGTCCGGTCACCACCACGGACTAGTCCGATCTTTCTGAACCCTAACGGTCACTTTTAGAAACCCCATATAAATAGAGGTGCACGGCCCACTTTCACCCTCTCTCGAACCCTAGCGCCGTCACACCTCCCAAGAGACTCAAAAACCATCTCTCTCCACGAAATTAAGTGTAAAATCAATCAATCCATTGAAGATCACTTCTAGATCATTGGAGAGGCACTTGGCACACGATTGAGCTCTTGGTTTGAATCTCTAACACACTCTTGTATCTCAATTTGTATATTTCGAAGTGTGTTATTGGTGGTCTTGAAACTTGTAATCAAGGGAGCTCTCAACTTGTGAGATCGCCCCTTCAACTTGGTGATTTACCCCTGTGTGATTAGTGGAAGAGGATTGGCCTTCATGGCGATCCGACGAGGGAAGGGTTGGAGAAGACCCGGTCCTTTTGTGGGCTCCTCAACGTGGACGTAGGTTGCCTTCGTGGTAACCGAACGACGGGATAAATCTTGTGTCTTGTTCGTTTGTGTTCATCATTCTAGTTGATCAACATTATCTAGGGTTTGATTCATTTTGTTGAATTCAAGTTAAATAGTTGAACAAGAATCATACTTGCAATAGAACTTGACATACAACTATTGAACTGTTATTAAAGTTTATATTTCCGCTGCAAACGTCAACGAAACAATCAAATTGACCTAACTTGATCAACCTAGCCCGTGAAATCCGGACTAGTCCGCACTTTACCGGACTAGTCCGATATATCTGGTTTTGACCTTGTTGTTGAAGTGCTACAGGAACCGAGAAAATTCAAAAAGGCCTATTCACCCCCCTCTAGTCCAACATTCAATTGGTATCAGAGCAGGTTCTTCAAGAAAGAGTGCAACCACTCGAAGAGATCATGTCGGACATGAAGGAAGTCCAGAAAATCAACAACCAGGAAGAAATGAACAATGACAAGCACCAAAAGCTTGAAAAGTATCTCGAAGCCATTCAAGACTTCGATGATGATGATGAGGAGACATTGGAGCTGAAAGCACTCCTTAGAAAGAAAGCGCTTTCCAAAGGGAAATCTAAAGTTGAAGAAAAAAAGAAGGGGAGTAGTCACACCGACTACTCCCGATATCTTTTTAATTATGACCGTTTAAATTCTAACAGCAGTCATTATCTATCTATTCCTCTCGGAAAAGCCCCACACTTCGATGGGAGTGATTACTCCATGTGGAGGCAAAATATGAAGATGCACTTGATTTCCCTTAACCCAAGTTTATGGCATATTGTGTGCACAGGAATAAACATCCCTGATGACGATGAAGAGCTCACGCCAAGTCAAGAGCAAGCCATCTACAGGAATGCCCAAGCCGCAGCCGTTATCACCTCATCTCTAAGTCGAGATGAATTCACAAAGGTGGACGGATTGGAAATTGCCAAAGAAATCTGGGACACACTACAGACAGCACATGAAGGTGACCGGCATGTGCGGGAGGCAAAGATAGAAATGATTGAAGGCGAACTAGGAAGGTTCGCGATTGAGGAAGATGAGTCTCCCCAGGAAATGTACAACAGACTGAAGACTCTTGTGAACAAGGTTCGATCATATGGGAGCAAAAAGTGGAATGACCACGAGGTTGTAAAGCTCATCCTTAGAGCCTTTATGCCTCGCAACGTCACACTTTGCTCTATGATCCGAGAAAGTCCCGGGTACAAGAAAATGACTCCGGATGAACTGCTTGGCAAAATCATCAACTTTGAGATGATGGAGAAGCAAGCCAAGCACGTAAAAGAAATAGCCGACCTCACATCAGCCAAGAAGAAAGGAGTTGCCCTAAAGTCCTCACTCAAGCCTCTATCCAAAGAAGCAAGAGAAGCACAGCTTGAGGAGGACAGCGATGATGAAATCAGCGAGCTGGACGAAGAAGATATGATTTTGTTCATGAAGAAGTTCAAAAGAATTATGAAGAAAAGACAAGGAACAAAATCGAGTGAAGGAAGATACAAGGAGAAGACAAAGCCGAAGATGAGGCGGGCATGCTATAATTGTGGTGAGTACAATCACTTTATTGTCGATTGCCCGTATGAGGACAACAAGAAGAAGAGTAAAGAGTCCAAGCCTCAACCGAAGAAATTCTTCAAGAAGAAGAAACAAGCTGAACAAGCACACATCGGAAAGGAGTGGGACTCAAACGATGAGTCCTCATCGTCCGATGAAGAAGAAATGGCTAGCATAGCCATTGAAAGCATGTCCAAGAAACCCACACTCTTCCCCACGCTCGGTGCAAAGAAGGCAAATGGAACTTGCCTCATGGCTAAGGAAGGCAAACGCAAGGTAAACATCAAAACTCCTTCCTTGCATTCTTACTCAAGTGATGATGATCTAGATAGTGATGATGAAGATATGCTAATTGGTTTAGATAGAAAAACTGCTGCTAAAATGAAATTCTTGCTTAACCAACTTGTTGAGAAGGAAGAGCTAATTGATCGTCAAGAAGACATGATTATCTCCCAAAAGGAGAAGCATGTCGAACTTGACAATCTTCTAGTTCTTGAAAAGGAGAGAAACCACTCACTAGAGCTTGAGCTAGCTTTAAGCAAGAAAACTTGCTTGGAGTTAACCAACTCAAACGTTGCAATCAAGGATCAACTTGATGACCTAATCAAGGTCAACAAGATCCTTGAAGTGCAGGTTGAGTCACTCAAGCTTAGTGAACCTTCCTCCTCTTCAAGCCTACCTTCTCAACCCACTTCAACTAATATCGCTCATATTTGCAAATGTGATAAAATTAACACCAGGTTGAAGGAAAATTCTACCTCCACAAAGGACAAAAATCCTACCCAATGTGTAATATTTGACAAGGAGAGGATCAACTATGCACGTAGTGCATATTTGGTCCAAAGACCTCCAAATGTCATGTATGGCATTGGTTACTCTTATGATGGAAAGCAAAGAGCTGGAAATCATAAGAATAACAAGGGAAGGATTACCTTTGTGAAGGGAGGACCCTCACAACCTGGTAACTCGAAAACTAAAAACCTGAACTCTCATGAAAACCGGACTAGTCTGGTTGTGGTCCGGACAAGTCCGGTCATCCGGACAAGTTCGGTCACACAGACTAGTCCGACCCATAATCAACAGCAACTCTTGTTTAAAACCTTTGATGCTTCTTATGTATTAATGAAAAATAATGTTGGTAAAGTGTATGCTTATTATGCTGGGCCACGCCATGGGAACACAAAATCCCATGTGTGGGTGCCCAAATGTATTGTTACTAACCTCCAAGGACCCAAGCAAGCTTGGGTACCTAAAACCAAGGCGTAATTTGTTTTTGCAGGCCTACTCCTCCGGTGGATCCAAATGGGTGCTAGACAGTGGATGCACCAACCACATGACCGGAGAGAGGAGGATGTTTGTGGAGTATGAAGTGAACAAGGACCCAAACGAAGGCATCTACTTTGGGGATAACAGTCAAGGAAGGGTCCTCGGTACCGGTAAAATAGCAATATCCTCTGAACATACTCTTTCGCATGTTTTACACGTTGAATCTTTAGATTATAACCTGTTGTCCATATCTCAATTATGTGACAAAGGTTATAATTGCCTGTTCACTAACAAGGGTGTGACCGTCTCGAGGAGAAGTGATGGTTCTGTTGCATTCAAGGGTATGTTAAAGGGAAAGCTTTACCTTGTTGACTTCAACAAGGATAAAGCCGAACTCGACACATGCTTGATTGCAAAGACCAACATGGGTTGGCTGTGGCATAGACGGCTGGCACATGTTGGTATGAGGAACCTTCAAAAACTCCTCAAGGGCGATCACATCCGAGGTTTGAAAGATGTTGTGTTTGAGAAAGACGGGCCTTGTAGAGCGTGCCAAGCAGGGAAGCAAGTTGGAGCACAACATCCCGCGAAGAACATCATGACCACGACAAGACCGCTCGAACTACTTCATATGGACTTGTTTGGTCCAGTTGCTTACATAAGCATCGGCGGTAATAAATACGGTTTAGTTATTATTGATGATTTTTCCCGCTTCACTTGGGTGTTCTTTTTGCATGACAAGTCAGAAACACAAGAACACTCAAGAAATTCTTCAAGCGAGCGCAAAACGAGTTCTCACTATCAATCAAGAGTATTCGGAGCGACAACGGCACAGAGTTCAAGAACATACAAGTGGAGGAGTACCTTGATGAGGAAGGAATCAAGCACGAATTCTCAGCACCATACTCTCCACAACAAAACGGAGTTGCCGAAAGGAAGAACCGAACGCTCATAGAGATGGCAAGAACAATGCTCGATGAATACAAGACTTCGGATCGATTTTGGGCGGAAGCAATCAACACCGCTTGCCATGCCACAAATCAACTCTACCTTCATCGACTACTAAAGAAGACCCCCTATGAGCTACTCACCGGTAACAAACCGAACATTTCATATTTTCGAGTTTTCGGTTCTCCTTGCTATATTTTGAACAAGAAGCCCAGGACTTCAAAGTTTGCTTCGAAGTCCGATGAAGATTTCTTGCTTGGTTATGATCCGAACACTTACGCCTATCGTGTTTTCAACAAGGCCTCCGGACTTGTTGAAGTGGCACGTGACGTAGTGTTCGATGAAACTAATGGCTCCCAAAAGGAGCAAGTTGATCAATGTGAATTAGGTAAAGAGGAAGCCCCCTATCAAGCATTGAAGAGGATGGCTCTAGGCGAAGTACGACCACAAGAGTCATCGTCACAAATACAAGAGGAAAGTGAACCACAAGAGGAGATCAACACTCAAGGGGGAGCCTCGATACAAGATCAATCACAGGAATATGAACATGATCAACAAATCAACGAGGACAACAACTCAGGGGGAGAAGAAGATGATCACCAACATACGACCCCCCAAGTGCCACACCCAAGAGTACACCAATGCATTCAAAGGGATCATCCAATCGACAACATCATCGGTGACATCCAAAAGGGAGTAACCACTAGATCTCGTATAGCAAATTTCTGTGAACATTACTCATTTGTCTCCTTTTTGGAACCCCGCAGGACTGAGGATGCATTGAAGGATCCAGACTGGGTGGTGGCAATGCAAGAAGAGTTGAACAATTTCAAGAGAAACGAGGTTTGGGAACTTGTGGAAAGACCCAATGCAAACATAATTGGCACCAAGTGGGTCTTCTGCAACAAACAAGACGAACACGGGGTGGTGAGAAGAAACAAGGCACGACTTGTGGCCAAAGGTTACTCACAAGTCGAAGGTTTGGATTTCGATGAGACTTTTGCTCCAGTAGCTAGGCTTGAATCAATTAGAATATTACTTGCATATGCTACTCACCATGATTTCAAGCTGTACCAAATGGACGTGAAAAGCGCCTTCCTCAACGGACCGATCAAGGAAGAGGTGTACGTGGAGCAACCACCCGGATTTGAAGACGAAGAGTTCCCCGACCACATGTATAAACTGCGTAAGGCTCTCTATGGCCTCAAACAAGCTCCTAGAGCTTGGTATGAGTGTCTTAGAGATTTTTTTAATTGATAATGGCTTTCAGATTGGCAAAGTAGATTATACACTATTCACGAAAAACCTAGATAATGATCTTTTTATTTGCCAAATCTATGTTGATGACATAATTATTGGGTCAACTAACCAATCTTTCTGTGAAGAATTTAGTAGAATCATGACAGACAGGTTTGAAATGTCAATGATGGGAGAATTGAAGTACTTCTTGGGATTCCAAGTGCGGCAACAAAAGGAGGGAACATTCATAAGCCAAACCAAGTACACGCAGGACATACACAAGAAGTTTGGCATGGACAAGGCAAAGCCCATAAAGACTCCCATGGCTACGAATGGCCACTTGGATCTCAATGAAGATGGACCGAGCGTCGATCAAAAGGTATATCGCTCCATGATTGGATCCTTACTATACTTATGTGCATCTAGGCCAGATATTATGTTGAGTGTATGTTTGCGTCAAAGATTTTAAGCCAACCCTAAGGAATGTCATTTGACAGCCGTAAAGAGAATCCTAAGATATTTAGTTCATACACCCAACCTTGGTCTTTGGTACCCAAAAGGCTCAAAATTCAATCTCATTGGGTATTCCGATGCAGATTATGCCGGGTGCAAAGTTGATAGAAAAAGCACTTCCGGCACTTGCCAATTCCTAGGAAGATCCTTAGTTTCTTGGTCATCCAAGAAACAGAATTCCATTGCATTATCCACAGCCGAAGCGGAGTATGTTGCAACCGGGAGTTGTTGTGCACAACTCCTTTGGATGCGACAAACTCTAAGGGATTACGGTTACAATATGAACCGTATTCCTCTCCTTTGTGATAATGAGAGTGCCATTAAAATAGCCCACAATCCAGTTGAGCACTCTAGGACTAAACACATTGACATAAGACACCATTTCTTGAGAGACCATTCCATGAAAGGAGACATATCCATCTCTCATGTCAACACCCAAAAACAATTGGCCGACATATTCACCAAGCCACTTGATGAAAAACGTTTTTGCGAACTCCGAAATGAGCTAAACATTCTTGATTCTCGGAGTGTGGCTTGAAAAGTTGCATACCTGTATGATTGCTTCAAAATATTGATTGAATTGTGAAAATCATCCCTCTTCATTTTTCTCTCGAAAAACTATGTCAATTATTAGATCTTGATGAATTTTTGATCATAGTATGATTGTTGTTTGCTTACTGGTCAAATTCATCAAGATTATTTGAATTGTTTTGCCTCTCTACTCTCAATTATTGGACCTTCAAATATATATGAATGGACTATGCAATTCTTTCCTGGTGACCACGGACAAGTCCGTGGTTACCCGGACTAGTCCGCCATTGCAGACTAGTCCGCAGAGTGCCGGTTAGGCCGGACTAGTCCGACAGACCACGGACTAGTCCGACATAGGTATCTGGATGACTTCAGACTAGTCCGGTCATGTCCGGACTTGTCCGATTTTTCGTGTCCATAACCCTAGCCGCCACCAAACCCTAATCCCTTCACCCCACACTCGCCCCCAAGCTTTCTCTCTCTTGCGCTCGAGCTCCCAAGGCGAATCCTTGATTCCACCGTCGAAAAGCCTCAATCTTGGGCGGAGATCAAGCTTGAAGACTCGGGGATTAATGTTAGCGGACAAGTCCGGCCTCCAACCCCCAAAATCTCAAGCTTCCTTTGATTTCTTGGTAAATTTTCTTCAAAACCCTAAGAAATCACAAATTTCTCTATTGCTTATCGTTTGGCCTAGCATTCTTCACTAGTTACATGTCTAGTTGATGTACTATGTGTATGCTAGACTAGTTTTACCTTAGGGATCAATTTTTGTCCAGTCTGTTAGGTTTTTGCAGATGAACACCGGACTAGTCCGGTCCAGGTTCGGACAAGTCCGGTCCCCCGGACTAGTCCGTGCCTGTGCACCGGACAAGTCCGTTGTTTCTGAACCAAAACCTAATTCTTTAATTCCCTAATGCCTTCCATTGCGATCTTACCTCACCAATAGCTTGTATAACTTGTCCTTTCTCTTGATCACTCATTCTCAGATCATGTCGAGCTCCGACAACGAAATCTCCGATTTCGAGGCCGAGTTGGACCACGAGGTGGCACCTCGGTCCTCGGCGGGTCTTGGCAAGAAACGCCAAGAGAGACCCTCCGAGCCTGCTCCCTCACCTCCCCAAGTTCGAAGGAAGGTGTGCGTCAAGAATGCCGCTTCGAAGGCCGCTACTTCTTCAAGTGGCCTTCGACAAGCTAAAGGGAAGGGCAAGGGGGTTGCCACAAGGCCTGTTGGGCCCCTGAAGCTGCATACTCCAAGAGAAGGGGTCCGGGACCCCAATGAGGAAAGATTCACTGGCAAGGGCAGCGATGTGGCTGCGAAGTTGAGAAGTGTTGATTGCTATGCAAGGGCCAAGCAAGCAGCTGATGGCAGATTTTGGTCAAATTTCCATGCTGATTTCTACAAGCTGGTCTACTTGCCGATGAAGACCCCGGTGGTGCGCAGTCAATGGATTGACTGGGCCCACCTTGAGAAGAAGAAATGTGCAACTTTTGATGAAGTGATAGCAGCTGCAGAGAGACATGGTCTGAAGGATCTCTTTGCCTTCAGACACAACTGGAATGATGAAGTGGTAGCACAATTCTATGCAACGTGCCACTTCTCCAGTGAAGATGAAGAAAGTGTGACTTGGATGACCCATGGATCCAAGTACTCCATCACTCAGGAGGATTTTGCAAACCTGCTCCACTTAGACTCTGCTGGAAATTACCACCTAATCATCCACAACATAGGGGTCATTGAGAGGGACGGAATGAAGTTCATGTATGAGCCCAACTCTAAGTATGTTCCTCCCTCCACAAAGAACATGAAGCCCTTCTTTGTGGTCCTGAACAGAGTTCTCCGGAAGACCATTGCCCCTAAGGATGGGGATGCAGGGAGTGTACAGGGTTACCTCCGGACTCTAATGAGGGTCATAAGCAAGAAGAGACAGTTTGATGTTACAGACTATATTTGGAATGATATGGTCAATATCTCAAGTACCCCCAACCGATCCTGTGTCTATGCCCCTTACTTGATGTTTATGATTGAGAAGGTCACAGGGATCGAGTTTGTGAAGGATGTGGAGCACACTCCACTGAGGCCTCAGAAGCCTCAGCCAGTGAGTGTCCAGGCTGCTCCATCGCCGGCCTCAAGCCCCGAGGCACCGGCAAGGCAAGAAGAAGCTGCTACGGCTCCTCCTCCCTCCAGGGAAGCCCCTCAGAAAGGATCCGCCAGTGGGATCCTCAAGTACTTGGCTGCAATTTTCTCCTCATGCAAGAAAACTGAAGTGAAGCTTCACAAGCTAAATCAGAAGAGGAAGGAGAACATGAGGTACATAAAAGCCAATGTGAAGCAGCTGAGTGAGAAGCTGGAGATCAACCCAATTGGATCTCCAGTACTTTCTGAAGATTCTGATTCGGACATCACCGAGCTCAGCCCCTTGACTCCCTCCGATCTTTCCTATTTTGGCATTGGGGGCACGAGCAGCTCTGCTTCTCCTCCTCCCTCTCAACCTCGCCAAGCAGAAAGCGATAAAGATGATGAAGACGACGAGAGGACTGACAGCAAAGAGTGAAGCCCTAAGACCTTCCTCTCTCTCTTTTTGGTGTCTTGATGCCAAAGGGGGAGAGATTGAGGGGGAGTCTCTAGTCTTAGCTTTAGCTGAATAGGATGCGAGGAGAGAGCTCTCTATGTATTTTTAATTGTGATGGTATTTGTTTAACACTATTTTCATATCATGTTTGGTCCTGTGTTAAATTGCTCAATTAATTTGCAAGTGTGTGATGAAATCTGAATTTTTGCTCCTGAAATGCCATATTCACTTGATATTAGTTGATCAATGCAAATTCTGTCATTCTTAATGCATTCATGCTCTTAGTATGCATCCCACCATAAAGAATGCACACATGAATAATTATCTTGTTGCTTGATGTATTTTTGAGTCATATGTGCATACTTTATGAAAATCTCATTTTATACCTCATTTTGTGAAATCTCAATTGGTTGTCATCAATCACCAAAAATGGGGAGATTGAAAGTGCATCTAGGACTCCCTTGTGGGTTTTGGATGATTTATGACAAGCAATTGGGATCCTAATCCTTTTGTTGAGATGAATGCAGGAAAATGATGAAAAATGAGCAAAGTGCCAAAAAGAGGGAAATTGAGAAGGAAAATGAATTTGAGCTCAAGGAGAAGAAATTAGTAGTTTAGTATGTATGGAGTGTGTTAAGGAAACACACCCAAGAGCTCAATCTCATTTGATCACACACACACAATGCACAAAGCTATACAGGACCGGACTAGTCCGATATCAGCCGGACTAGTCCGATATCACTTTCTGCACTAGATCCCCGATATCTTTCTGATGCACTTCGGACTAGTCCTCTCCAATGCGGACTAGTCCTTAACACAATGCACAAGTCACACAAAATTGGACAAGTCCGTTGTGACCCGGACTAGTCCGATATTCTTTCTGATCCACTTCGGACAAGTCCGGTGATTACACGGACTAGTCCGATATAAATCTGATCTAAATCGGACAAGTCCTCCAAGTGCGGACTTGTCATCCTAAACACTTAGGGTTTCACAGGTTCGGACAAGTCCGATGACAATCGGACTAGTCTGAAGATTTCCAGCAGCGAAATCGGACAAGTCCGTTTTCAACCGGACTAGTCCGATATTCCTGGACACTTAGGGTTTGCTTCGCACAGCACACCGGACTAGTCCGATCACCACCATGGACTAGTCCGATCTTTCTGAACCCTAACGGTCACTTTTAGAAACCCCATATAAATAGAGGTGCACGGCCCACTTTCACCCTCTCTCGAACCCTAGCGCCGTCACACCTCCCAAGAGACTCAAAAACCATCTCTCTCCATGAAATTAAGTGCAAAATCAATCAATCCATTGAAGATCACTTCTAGATCATTGGAGAGGCACTTGGCACACGATTGAGCTCTTGGTTTGAATCTCTAACACACTCTTGTATCTCAATTTGTATATTTCGAAGTGTGTTATTGGTGGTCTTGAAACTTATAATCAAGGGAGCTCTCAACTTGTGAGATCGCCCCTTCAACTTGGTGATTTACCCCTGTGTGATTAGTGGAAGAGGATTGGCTTCGTGGCGATCCGACGAGGGAAGGGTTGGAGAAGAACCGGTCCTTTTGTGGGCTCCTCAACGTGGACGTAGGTTGCCTTCGTGGTAACCGAACCACGGGATAAATCTTGTGTCTTGTTCGTTTGTGTTCATCATTCTAGTTGATCAACATTATCTAGGGTTTGATTCATTTTGTTGAATTCAAGTTAAATAGTTGAACAAGAATCATACTTGCAATAGAACTTGACATACAACTATTGAACTGTTATTAAAGTTTATATTTCCACTGCAAACGTCAACGAAACAATCAAATTGACCTAACTTGATCAACCTAGCGCGTGAAATCCGGACTAGTCCGCACTTTACCGGACTAGTCCGATATATCTGGTTTTGACCTTGTTGTTGAAGTGCTACAGGAACCGAGAAAATTCAAAAAGGCCTATTCACCCCCCCCCCCTCTAGGCCAATATTCAGGCCCCCTCTTGAGCCATTCGGATACCAGGGTAGTCCCACCAATCATCAAAAAAACCAATCCGACTACCCCTTCCCCGAGCATCCATAATGGTCCAAATAGCACTGGCAAAGCCCTAATTAATAAGCTACGCCGCACCCATAATTGGCCTCGTGGTGGCACTGTAGTCCTGGCTTATTCTCGCATGAACCGGTCCTTACATCTAAAGCAAGAAAACCACCATAACATCCAACCCATCCACATACCAGGCTTGCTTAGATCACCCATTACCATATCATATTGACCAGTTCACATTAACAGAATAACATTAATTTATAATTTATTGTGTAGTGTAGTTCTCCCATCCTAATCAATTAAGCGACGCAAAAGGTAAAAACCCTTCCCGACTCTCTACCATGTATTCCAGGTGACAAGGTTGGTTTAACAAATCTAGTAAAATTCCTACCATAGGATTCCCATCAAATTGACACAAGCATGCAGTTTGCAAACAAAACTTTTAATTTAAAAACAGGATCAATATGCTTCGAGGACACTTGCCTTGCTCTTGCGGTTGATTAGGGTCAAAGCCTTCAAACTCTTGGTGTTGGAGATCCTCTGCGGCACTCTCTAGCGCAAATCCGTCTAATCCACACAATAAATATACAAGGCAAGAAACACAATCAAAGAGTGCACAAATATTACTCAATATGACATGACATGCATGATTAATGCAAATGCAAGGTAGAACTTGTTAATTGATTGCTTTTAATGATCACTAACTAGTTCTAATAGATTTTAACAAGTTTATACAGGTTTGGAGTTAATTAGGTCAGTTTTTGGAATTAATTCAACACAATTTATCCAGGGAAATCGGACTATTCCGCTAGGGACCGGACAAGTCCGCACTCTGCGAGATCAGCAGATTAGGGTTTTCTAGATCGACATAAGTTTGGAGATTAGGGGTTGAATTCTCGTAAGGAAAAGAGAATAGAAGGTATACCAGGTGTTTAGAACTCCAATGAACCAAGAAACTTAGAGGTAGCACTTGGATCTTGATGATCTAGGGTTGGTGATGAACTTGGAGATGAATTGGTGATGAAGAATGAAAACTTGGTGGAGATCTTGATCCTCTTTCGTTTTCTCCTCTTCTTCTTCTTGCTTGGGATCTCCTCCTCCCTCCTTGGTGGTGACTCTCCACGAACTAGGGTTTGGGTGGGGTGGAAAAGTGGCAAATAGATGTTAAGCAAAGGGGTGGGGTTATTTATATAGAGGTGGAGGCTAGGGTTAGATGGATTTCGAGTTTGGGATGAGTAGAGGCTGGTTTAGAGTCCCTCATGGGCTCTAAAAGAGTTAGGCACGACATCCCTAGGTCCACGTAACGTGAAACCCAAGAAACAAGTCGTAAAACAAAAGATCAACTCAGAGTCACAAAATATCGGACAAGTCTGGAAAGGACCGGACTAGTCCGAAGTCGTCCAGAGAGAAAATCGGACAAGTCTGGCCAAAAATTGGACAAGTCCGACTTTACTCAGAGAGGAAATCTGACACGTCCACAGGAACAGGAGACTAGTCTGGAAAATTCCAGGGACTTAGCAAATTTTCAAGGATTCTTGGAATATCGGACTAGTCTGCACAAAATCGGACAAGTCCGAAGGTTTCCAGAGGCAAAATCGGACGAGTCCGCTGCAAAATCGGACAAGTTTGTTTTTAGTCACAGAGAAATCGGACTAGTCCTCAATAAAATCGGACTAGTCCGCACTTTCCTGCATTTTAAGTGCGGTTTTGTTCCAATTCAATTTTAAATGCTCCAAATCAATTTTAAACTTGTTCCTCTTGTTGTGGGTTAATGTTAAACATGTATTTGAGTGTATGTAGGGCATGATGCATGAAAATGAGGGTGTTACAAGGGGTCAACATAGAATTTATAGCATCTCAACATACACCCAAGCATGTGGAGCTGAATCAAATGGACGGCGCAACAATTGAGGAGATTCTAGTGGTGTGCGAATTTTTAGACATGTTTCCGGATGAGTTGCCAGGTATGCTACCTGATCATGACATAGAGTTTGTTATTGATTTAATGTCTGGAACTGCACCTATAGCTAAGAGGCCATATAGGATACCTCCTTTGGAGTTAGCGGAGCTCAAGAAGCGTCTTCAAGAGCAGCTAGAGAAGGTTTTTATTTGCCAAAGATCATCACCTTGGGGAGCCCCAGTGCTTTTCGTGGATAAGAATGATGGATCCCAAAGGATGTGTGTGGATTATCGAGCTCTTAACGAGGTGACAATCAAGAACAAGTACACATTGCCCCGTATAGAGGATTTGTTCGACCAAATGAAGGGTGCATGTGTTTTCTCCAAGATTGATTTAAGGTAGGGATACTTCCAAATGAAGATTAGATCGTCGGACATACCCAAAACAAATTTCGGACACGGTATGGATCCTATGAGTACACCGTCATGTCTTTTTGATTAACAAATGCCCTGCATACTTTATGTACCTCATGAATAAGGTCTTCATGGAGTACATGTATAAATTCGTTGTGGTTTTCATTGATGACATTATGATCCATTCGAGGAGTGAGGAAGAGCATGAGGAGCATTTGAGGCTCACATTGCAGAAATTGAGGGAGCACCAATTGTATGCCAAATTCAACAAGTGTCAATGTTGGTTAAGGAAAGTGTCATTTTATGGGACACATCATCTTCGGAGGAGGAGTATCGGTTGACCCAGTAAAAGTGAGAGATGTGTTAAAATGGGAACCGTCGCAAAATGTGAAGGAAGTGAGGAGCTTTCTTGGGATGGCTAGATATTACCATCGGTTCATCAAGGATCTCTCCAAAATAGCCAAGCCCATGACTGAGTTATTAATGAAGGGAAAAGCATTCCAATGGACTCAAGCTTGTCAAGACAGTTTTGAGCAGTTAAAGAAGAGGTTAACAACAACACCTGTGTTTGCATTGCCGGATGTGAGCATAAGTTGTGATATTTATTATGATGCATCAAGAAAGGGACTTGGATGTGTGCTCATGTAAGAAGGTCAAGTGGTAGCCTATGCATCAAGGCAACTGAAGAAACATGAGCAAAATTATCCTATGCATGATCTGGAACTTGCAGCCGTAGTGCATGCCTTGAAGATATGGAGGCACTGCATTCTTCGTCATAGGTGTGAAATTTATATGGATCACAAGAGTCTCAAGTAAATTTTCACACAAACGGACCTGAATTTGTTACAAATAAGATGGTTGGAGTTCATCCAGGATTATGATGTGGGCATCAACTATCATCCAGGCAAGGTTAATGTGGTGGTAGATGCTTTTTGTCGGAAAGGAGTAAGCCACTAACTCACAGTTCGAGAATTGCCATCTGAGCTATGCAAGGAGTTTGAATGGTTGAATCTTGGATTTGTGAATGAGATGGGAATAATGGAGTTAAATCCGACCTTGGAACAAGAAATTTGAGAAGGCCAAACAAAGGATCAGGAAATCCAAGAAATCAAATAAAGGACCTGAGAAGGGAGAGAATTCAAATTTGATGAAGATGATCATGACACTCTATTGCTTGGAATGAGGACTGTTGTGCCAAATGTGAAGCATCTCCGAGATACAATATTAAAGGAGGCACACGACTCGCCTTACTCCTTCCATCCCGGCTGTACAAAGATGTACAAGGACATGAAGACATGTTATTGGTGGGATAGGATGAAAAAGGACATAGATGAATATGTTGCTTTGTGTGATGTATGCCAACGAGTCAAGACTGAACATCATAGGCCAGCTAGATTATTGCAGCCATTGAAGATCCTTGAGTAGAAGTGGGAAGAAATCGGTATGGACTTCATAGTTGGATTATTGCACACCCAGTCCAGCTATGGGTTATTGTGGATCAGTTGACGAAATCAGCTCATTTCATTCCTATCGGTGTTTGGATCCGGCGGATCTCCCGACACTACCTTTGGTAGATCGAGGAGTTGTAGTTCGGTAATGGGTGCACTGAGATTCAAGAAGGTAAAAGACAAATGGACACGGAGTTTTACGTGGTTCGGGCCGCCTGAGCATAATACCCTACTCCACGGGGTGTGTTGGTGTTGTATTGAACGTATGAGTCTAGAAGAAGCTCCAGAAGAAGAAGCTCGTCTAGCTCAGGGAGTTCAGTAGTGGTCTGGAACTGTCCCTTGTTTATCGTCGACCAGTCCTTTTATAGTACAAGGACTGGTCTTTCCACCGTTAGCCTAGCCCGACATGTGGCCCCGGCAGTTACACATGCTTGATACACAATTAATGAGGTTAATTACCCTTAATAGCCTGGTAACGGGCCTTAACAATGCCGTTACCAGTATTAAGGGCCATCCGACTGTGTGTCATTAATATGGAATTAACAACACTTAATCAGGCTTGAAGTCTTTGATTGCTCCTTGAAGGTCTGGAGCCATTGGGGGGTCCACCAGTCTGATTGTTGAAGTTGAAGGTCTGGCGGTCGCCATGTGGCAGCTCCGGAGCTTACCGTTGTGGATGGGTAGGTCCGGAGCTGTTGGACACGTGTCAGTACCGGAGCTTCCCTCTGTCTGGGGTTAGGTCCGGGGATGCCATACCGGTATCTAGTTCGGAGCTTTCCCATGTGCGGGTGATAGCTCCGGTCTTATGATACATGTGGCGGCCCTGGGACTAACCATGTCGGGGAAGCAGGTCCGATTACTCCTGACATGTGGGGCCTTCGGAGGTCTTCAAATCTGGTATATGGAGTTTCCTTGTGATCTTTGCAATCCCAAGGGGTATCCGGTACGGAGGGTACTGACAGTGGCCCCCTGGGCCCACCTCCGGGAGAGACACTTTGGATGAAGTCATTCCGCCGGAGGTGCGTCCATTTTTCAGTTTTTGAGCCATGTCTTCAAGGGTCTTCGGACGTGCCGTTGGCGATAGTTCACAGTTAAACCCCCGCCACGTGGCATATCCAGGAGGAGGCAGGTGATATCTCAGCGTGCGGATCTCACGCAATTGAAGGTCGCAGGTTCCCGATACGAAAATCATTTTGGTTCCGCGCGCCCTGTTAGGCTGCCGCCTTTGGGTTTCCCGCCTTTCATGATAACAAACGTTTGCTTGGGGTAAGAACCTCGACTTGATCGTCGGGGTGGCCCCGGGCCCCCTTGTCATTGGCGGGGCGAAGTTTTTGACTGGTATCGTCTGCTCCTCTGCGGTTTCCATCCAAGCGTTGCGGGGGCTTACTTAAGAAGGAAAGAACGCACCGTTTGGGGTTCTTTACGCCTTTCATTCGAACTTGCACTAAAACCTTCCAAACTTTTGCTTGCCTTTCCTCTCTTGCGTAGCTATGCCGCGATGGATTTGGGTCTCCGCCAGAGCCGACTGAAGACCGATGATGATTTGAAGAAGGCCCGGGCCCTCATGGGATGGTCCCCTGACTTCTTCAACCACTTGGTCTGCGCCGGCAAGCTTCTGTTCGAGAAGGAATGCGCAAACGACATGGTGTACTTCTCCGCGTACGCCATGGTGGGGTTGATCCCACCATTCTCCTCTTTCTTCTTGATGCTGCTAGACTTCTATGGTCTGCAGCTATACCACCTTGGCCTCCACTCCATTCTCCTGGTGTCAATCTTTGTCCACTTCTGCAAGATGTTTGTGGGCATTCCCCCTTGCATTGAGGTCTTCCGCACCTTCTTTACTGTCCAAACTACAGGCAAGAGTGACGAGTACCTTGGCTTCTACTATTTTGTTAAGCGGAATAAGTGCTCGTACAAGTACTTGCGGTCGTTCCCTTCTGGGAAGTGGGACGACTGGAAGAAGGATTGGATTGTCATCAGGGTGGAGGAGCACGAGAAGCTGGAGCTGCCAGAAGGCCTCCCCAACATCGACACTGCAGTTTGGAGTGAAGCTTCGGTGTTGTCGGACGCCTTCAACCCTGCTCTGACCAGGATCTGTCTGTGCGTGGAAGGAGGGGTGACTCCTCAGGTGGTGTTTTGTAACTTCCTGACCAACAGGTGGGCTCCACTGAAGAGGAGGGAGAAGCTTGCTTGGGCCCTCAACAATATGCTGGATGACGACCAGATCGAGACCAGTTTGAAGTCCAACATGGAGGGTGCAACTTTGGGGTTCCACCTCATGAAGTTCCAGCACGGCATCGACGTCAAGGTTGATGATTTGGCTCCGCCGGCAGCTTTCCTCCCTGTGAACATGGAGGCAGAGTTCAGCAGGGAGCTCCAGCGGACGATGCCGGTGCTTGACGACCTTGGCGTCATTGAGAGGCGTTCGACCACCGGGTTGGCGATCTCCGAGGCTCTTGAAGGTGAATTCGTTCACGCCCCTAAGACAAGAACTGAAGTCGTTGGCAAGGGCAAGGAATTGGCTGAGCCCTCGAGCCGTAAGAGGAAGCATGCCGACAAAAGGTCCGTCAGGCCTACTTCTTCCGCGGCGGCTCCTTCTCCCCGGACGGGGAGGTCCACAACGGCGGCATCTACTCCAGCAGCGGCATCTTCCCGGGGTGCTAGCTCTGGCCATGTGACTCTAGTACCAGGGCTAGCTGAGGACTCTCGGTCCGGAGGTCCTTCCTGGTCGAGGGGGGCCTCGACTAGGGCAACGCCAATAGCAGTAGCAAGTTCCGGGTGACCCTCCGGGACTACCACGCCAGTGGCGGCTGGGGCTAGTCCAGAGTGTCCGGAGAAGAGGTTCCGTGCTAACTGGTGCAGAAGCCTTCCGAGGTAATTTTTGATTTTTTACCTCAGTCATTTGTTTTATTGTTAACAGTATTTTGAGTTTATTCGTCCTTCATCCAAAGAGTTCCTAAGAAAAGGACTGAAGCTTCGGTCCTTGCAGCAGCGGTTGAGGCTATGCAGGCTGAAGCTCCGGCTCCGATTCCAGCACCGCCCCAAGAGGTGGCTGAGGCTACGGCAGCTTCGGCACTGGCTGTCGTGGTCTTGGACCTCGACTCATCCCCAGAAGCTCCCGTGGTAGCGCCGGGCCACGGGAATGAAGATGTACTAGCAGCACCAGCCCCGGGGGTTGAAGCTCCGGGCTTGGATGCTGAGATGGCCGCAGAGCCGGAGGTAGCTGCGATTCTTGCCCTAGAGCCGGATGTTATCGATGTCCCGGCAGTCGATCCGGTGGTTGATGAGTTCCCGGTGGTGGAGCCGGGTGTTGATGAAGCTCCGACACTTGAGCCGGTTGACGAGGAAGCTCCGGCGATAGTGCCGGTTGTTGCAAAAGTTCCGGGTGAGGAGCCGGTCATTGAAGAGGTTCTAGCGTCCGAGCCAGTTACTGCAGAGGTGTTGGCGCCTGAGCCTCTGGCGGTCGAAGCGCCAGCAGCAGAGCACATGGTGGTCAAAGGGCCTGCACCTGAGGCAGCGGTGGAGGAGGCGCCTGCGCCGAAGCCAGAAGTAGCTCCTACTCTGACTGAACCTTCAACACCTTTTCCGGAAGTAGTGATCCTGGAGGCGCCTACTGTTGAGCCAGGGTGCCAAGATGAAGCTGCTGGCCCCCCGCCTAAGGGGCCAGTTGATAATGACCTGGCGGCGGGACCTTCGTTGTCAATTCTGGAGGTCGGAACTTCTGCAACAAGTACTTCCTCGGTAGTAGCCGAGGCTATCACAGAGGACTGCCCTAGTGCCGTGGAAGATCAGGGAACCGCTCTTGTAGTGTGGGACCCAATTTTTATCACTGAAGATCCGCTGGAGCCAGCAGAGAGGACCCCGACAGGTCCGGACCCGATCCCCCTATCGTTGTCTATTGACAACGCCTGCTCCAATCTTCGCCAGGTCCAGCTGGCTTTCTACCACGATAGCAAGGACATCAAGGAGAAGCGCCAAACCCTTAGGAGGTGGCACAACCGACTCCATTTTGAGACCAAGCTGGCGTAGTCGAGGCTGGCTGACGACAAGGAGTGGGTACAAAGGGAAAAGGTCCGCCTGGAGTATTGGGGTAATCTATTGGATGATAGGGAAAGCATGACGCGAACCCTCGACAACCAGTCCCGAGCCATCTATGAGTAGGCCAAGGCTGCAAATAGCGCAGCGGATGATCGCCAAGAAAGGCTCGCCGCCATCCACGATAGTCTCATCAAGCGCCAGGAGGCTCTTGAAGCGTGGGAGAGACGGCTCGAAGATGAAGAGCAGAAATTCCTGGAGCTGTGGGATAACCTATTCAAGAGGGAGGTAGAACTTGTCCAAAAGACAGCTCTGGTCGACAAGATCCTCAAAGAATGCACCAAGAAATTGGAGAAGCATTGCGAGGAGGAGGAGAAGAAGGCCTGGGAGCAAGGGCAAGATCTCTACAAGCAGGAGAATGCCATCACCGCCCGAGAGAAGAAAGTGCGGGGCCGAGAGAAAGATCTGGTCAACCGCCGGAATGAGATCCACCTCCGGGAGGAAGAGCTCAGCAAACTCGAAAGGCAAGTTGCTGAAAAGATTCAGCAGAATGCCAAAAAGGTGGAGCGTCTTGCTCGGGAGAGCTCGGAGCTTGCGGTGGCCAAAAGATCCTTTGCGGAGATGCATAGCGCAAGGGTTGCAGAGTCCCAACAAGTTTGGGACTTCCTAGGCAAGACCAACGACGCGCTAACGCCAATGGGCTTCAGTCCCGTGCGTCCGGATGATCCAGAGCCAGAGCTGGACCAGGCATTGGAGGCGCTGAGTTCAGCAGGCAACAAGCTCACCAAGATGGGCGATGTCATCGCGGACTAGCTAGAAACTGAGGTACAATCCCTAGCGAAGAACATCGCAGAGTTCGTGCTGACGTGCTACACCAGCTGGGACCCTCGATTCCCTCTGGACCCGGTGCTTGAAGGCCCCATCGAAGGAGAGGGTGAAGCCGCCCGAGCCAGCGTGTCGGATGTGGCCCTGAAGGTCGCCCAGTTCTTCCATTGGGTCTAGGACCATCTCTCTGTAGCTCCCGCTTGTATTCTCTCCTCTTCTTCTCTAATTTTCTAATCTCTTGTCTCTAGATGAATGAAATCCAAATTTTCTTTTGAATTTCATTTTTTGTCTTCAACACCTTTGTCTCACTTGGCCCCCTGGTAGATGTACACAATTTGATTGTGAACATGTACCAAGAGGATGTAAAAGTTGTTGAAGACTTGCTTGCTTTGAACTTGTAGAATGTAGGTCCAAAGTCTTCGATGGTGTAGGCCCCCTGAGGCCGTCGGAGCTAAGTGGCTCCGGTATGGACCATCGCTGGAGCTTAGTAGCTCCGGCAGTAGTCTCCATCAACACGTAAAGCATTGATGGTTAGCCCTCCGGGGTGTCAGAGTTTGGTAGCTCCGGCAGTGACATTTGTCAAAACATGGTGTGTCAACGGCAGACTCCACTTTAAAGTCTTTCCACCATCTTCACGTTGACGGCATGACCCCTAGCTTTACCGAAGCTGAGTAGCTCCAGCGACGCTCAATGTCAATGTTTGGACATCGACCACAAGCCGCCTTGGCGATGTCAGAGCTTTGGCAGCTTCAGTTTCTTTCACCATCATCATGAAATATTTATTTTTCCTGCACACTGAAGTCAAGAAAAACAGTAAAATCCATTTCCTATCTATAACTTCATTGCGGCTTACTATTCTTGAGAAATTTTTAGGTCGAACACAATTCTAAATACAATCAAGAGCGCCGTCCTGTTTCCTTCAGGTCCGATTATTTCTCGACTCGCCTTACTTCGACCTGCCGGGGTGTAGGTAGAGTGGCGTACTTAGGGTGCATGACCAGGCTAAGTCGTAGCACACTCCGGCCCTAGGTTGTCTTGTCGGCATTCAGACGAGTAGACCATCAACAATGTTTGAACCCGGGAGGATAGACAATGCAACTTGAATTGTACATGAACTGGTCGAGCTAAAGTTTCTTAAGAAGTGCACAACTTTGTTATAGACAAGAAAGAGAAAAATAGAAAATATTGAGCCTGTACAAAGTAAATGCACGTGGAGTCTGTTTTCACATAATGATGTCTTTCATTATAAGTCCGGGGTACAGGGGAAACAAGTACACTCTTAGGGTACAGAACCAGGCTAAGTGTGTTTCATTTCTCGTTTGACCCAAGGTAGCTAGCTACACTTTCAGTTCTGAGACTGTGACAAGTGTTGCATGGACATTGTGGACCTAACGTGGTAGGTTCGGCTGCCCTTCTTGAGGAACTACCCGACTCTGTACAATGACTCTATAACATACATCACATGTAATTACACACTCACCTCCGTGATATTAAGCGTAGAACTTACAGAGGTGCTCAATGTTCCATGGATTTGGGAGAGGTGTCCGATCCTCGGTTGCCAAGCGAACGCATCCGGGATGGGATACTTTGATCACTCGGAAGGGTCCCTCCCAGCTGGGGGAGATTTTGTTTAATACTTCTCTGGATTGTATTCTCTGTAGCACCTGATCGCCTTCCTCGAGCTGTCGGCTGTGAACATGCCTTTGGTGATAGCGCCGAAGAGCTTGGCGGTATCGGGCATTTTGTACAGCTGCTCGGCACCTTCCCTCTTCAAGGAGGTCAAGGTCTTGATGCCAGAGCTGGTCCTGCGCGGCTTCGTCAAAGGTCCGGAGCCAGAGCGACCCCAAGGTGATTTCCGGAGGTAGGATTGCTTCAGCTCCGTACACCAGGAAGATGGGTGTCTCTCCAGTTGACCGGTTTGGAGTTGTCCTGTTGACCCATAGAGTGGGCGGAAGCTCTTTGATCCAGTTGGCTCCATGTTTTTTCAGGCGCTCATATGTGCGCATCTTGAGTCCTTTCAGGATTTATGCATTTGCTCTCTCGGCATGGCCATTGCTTGCCGGGTGAGCTACAGAGGCATAGCTGACTTGGATGCCGAGGTCTTCGTAGTATCCTTGGAAAGCAAAGCTTGTGAATTGGGTCCCATTATCTGTTATGATTCTGTTCGGGACTCCAAATCTGCATACGATGGACTGCAAGAAGTTGATAGCTGATGGCTTGTTTATTGTCACAACTGGAGTTGCTTCCGGCCATTTGATGAACTTGTCAATGGCAACATACAGGAACTTGTAACCTCCGACGGCTCTTGGGAAAGGTCCCAAGATGTCCATCCCCCACACAGCAAAAGGCCATGTAGGAGGTATCATTTGTAGAGGCTGAGCCGGTGTATGAATTTTCTTTGCATGGAACTGGCATGCTTTGTATTTCTTCACCAGCTCAGTTGCATCCTGGAGCGCTGTAGGCCAGTAGAAGCCATACCGGAAGGCTTTACCGACCAGCATGCGTGTAGACGCGTGGTTCCCACATTCGCCTCCATGGATTTCTGCGAGGAGCTCGCAACCTTCTTCCCTTGTGATGCACCACATTAGGACGCCGTTGGCACTGCGCCGGTAGAGATCCCATTCTACTAGCGTGTATCTTTTAGCCAATCTGACTATCCGGTCAGCGGATACATCATCATCAGGAAGGATATTGTCTTTCAAGTAGCTCCGGATCTCCGAGATCCATGCATCAGAGCTTGATTGAGCATTTTAGTCTTGCGTGCTGGGTTGCTCAGAGCTTCCGGGAGCACCTACGACCCTTGTTGGCTGCCATGGTAACTGGGCTATGGGGACCGCCAGCTTCAGGATGCTTGTCTCGCCCCCTTCACTCAGTTCGGCAGGCTGAGTTGTGGGTTTTGACAACCTCCGGACGAAGGTTCCGTCAGGAGCCGGAGCTCCGGTTGACGCTTTCATCGAAAGTTCGTTAGCTTCAGCGTTATGGATACGCTGGACATGGTGGAGATCCAAGACTTCAAAGTCCTTCTAAAGCCTCTGGACTTCAAGGAGATAAGTAGCTAGTTGAGGATTGTTACAGGAGCATTCACCCTTGACATATTTAATGATGAGCTGCGAATCTCCCTTGACCAACAGCTGCTTGACACTATATGATAGTGCCCCCTTTAGTCCATAAATGAGTGTTTCATACTCTGCCATGTTGTTGGTCACCTTGAAATCAAGGTGGACCATGTATTTTACCTCATCCCCGATTGGAGCGAGGAGAAGGACTCCAGCTCTGGCCCCCTGCTTTTGCATGGAGCCGACGAAGTAGAGGGTCCAATGAGGCTCGATGAAGACTGGAGCCTTGAGTTCCCGCTTCTGCTCACTAGGGCCCCCAGGGTTTGATAGAGAGGGGGTCCATTCCGCCACAAAGTCCGCCAGTGCTTGACTCTTGATAGCTTGTCTTGGGACGAATTCAAGATCGGATTTGGCCAATTCTACTGCCCACTTTGCAATATTCCCAGTTGAGTTGGGATTATGCGAGATCGCATGCAGTGGATAAGAAGTC
The DNA here is from genome assembly GCA_036927565.1 of Tuctoria greenei. Taxonomy (NCBI): domain Eukaryota; kingdom Viridiplantae; phylum Streptophyta; class Magnoliopsida; order Poales; family Poaceae; genus Tuctoria; species Tuctoria greenei. Next base: position 153,630,464 of record JAYESD010000007.1, read on the forward strand.
ACCACTGAGATCTTGTGAGCTTGGAAGTAATGGAAAAGCTTCCTGGAGGCGATGAGGACTGCGTAAAGCAGCTTGTGCACCTCTAGGTATCGAGTCTTGGCATCATGTAGTACTTCGCTAATGAAGTACACTGGGCGCTGGACTGTCCGGACCCTCCCGGAGGGGCCCAGAGCTTCCTCCACATCGACCCGGACCCTCCCAGAGGGGTCCGGACCTGATTCGGGGACCTTCGGGTCCTTGCTGGAGGAACTCAGAGCTTCTACTGGAGCGACCCAGACCCTCCCGGAAGGGTCCAGGTCTTCTGGAATAACTCCTTGTAGATCCAAGTCTGGGGGCTGGGACCCAGACTCACCTTCAGGAACCTCCGGATCCTCCCGGAAGGGTCTGGATTCCTGAGCTTGGGGTGGTTCTGGTCTCTCCGCAACCAAGACCATGTTGACAACCTCGTCGGTTGCTGAAATGTAAAGCAGTAAGGGCTCACCAGGGTTCGGAGCTACCAAGGTTGGTAGAGTGGTGAGGAGCTGCTTTAGCTCCTGGAACGCCTTTTCTGCTTCTTCAGACCATTGGAATGGTCCGAACTTCCTCAATAGCTTAAAGAAGGGTAGCGTCCGCTCCGCCAGTCTTGAGATGAATCGACTAAGGGCAGCTAGACATCCAGTCACTTTCCGGACGTCCTTGATGCGGGCTGGTGGCCGCATATCCTCAATGGCTTTAATCTTCGCCGGATTTGCCTCTATGCCCCGGTGGTTTACCAGGAAACCAAGAATCTATTCGGAGCTAATCCCGAAGACACACTTGTCTGGGTTCAGCTTCGTGCGGGTGACCCGCAGCTTGTTGAAGACAACTTGCAAGGTGTCAAGGAGTGACTCCTTGTCTTTGATCTTGACGACGATGTCATCAACATACACTTCCACTACGTCTCTGATGAGCTCTCCAAAGGTTTTGTACATAGCTCGTTCAAATGTTGAAGCTGCATTATTGAGACCAAACGGCATGGTAGTATAGCAATACAATCCATCTACTGTGATAAAAGAAGTATGTTCTTTACCTTCCCTAGACATTCTGATTTGATGGTACCCAGAATATGCATCTAGGAAACACAGTAATTCACACCCGGAGGTGGAATCCACTATTTGAACTATTCTAGGTAGTGGGAATGGATCTTTTGGGCATGCCTTATTCAGTGTTGTGTAGTCGATACACATCTGAAGCTTCCCACCGGCCTTGGGTACAACGACTGGGTTTGCCAGCCATTTTGGATGGAAGACTTCTCGGATGAATCCAACTTCGAGCAACTTCTTCACTTCTTGTCGTAGGAAGTTATGTCGCTCTACTGATTGCTTCCGAGGCTTCTGGTGCACAGGCCGAGCGTCAGGATAGATCTTCAGATTATGCTCGATCACTTCCCTCGGGATCCCAAGAATTTGTGACGGTTGCCAAGCAAACATGTCGACATTAGTCCGGAGGGAAGTGATGAGCACGAGTTCCTATTTGTAATTTAGACCTCCCGATATACGGGTGGTCTACGCGGCATCGGAACTGATTTGGACGACTTTGGCGTGGATGTCGGTGTCGCCGCTTGGTTGCACGCAAGGTGCGGAGGTTGAGCCTCGTTGACGGATGCTCTGGGGTTTTAGAGCTTGTTCCTGCCTGGATTCTTCCTCCCGCACAGTAGCAAGCGCATGAAGTTCTTCCAGAGCAGTCACTCCGGCAGTGCGGTCTCTGTGGATCCGGAGAACACCAGCTGGTGTTGGCATCTTCAACACCAGGTAGCCATAATGAGCAGCAGCCATGAACTTGTACAAGGCAGGCCTGCCCAGAATGGCATTGAAAGGTAAGTTGATCTAAGCGACGTCAAAGATCAACTTCTTAGTGCGATAATTCTCCCGAGTCTCGAAGGTCACGGGGAGAGTAATGGCACCGAGTGGGGTTCTGGCCCCCGGACCTACTCCGGAGTAAGGTCAGGAGGGGCGAAGGTCTGAAGGTCGGAGCTGAAGCTTGACGAAAGCTTCGAAGCTTATGAGGTTCAGCCCCGAACCTCCGTCCACCATTACATGGTGTAGTCGAATGTTATTGATGGTCGGAGATACCATCAAAGGTAGTTGACCAGCTTCGATCATGTTCCGAGGGCAGTCCAAAGCATCAAAAGTGATGGTGGTGTCCATCCACTTTCGATCAGGCTCTGCCCTGGCTGTAGGGGCTACTGAGGCCATGTCCTGCCACATGGTCATGAGGACACGGAGGGAGGTGATGTCCCACGAACCACCCAAGATGGTGTTCATGGTCCTCTGACGCTCATTGCCGGAGGCGTTGGAGTCGTCGTCGACAGAGGTGTAAACAACCTTCAGGACCTTTTTAGGGTCCTGGAAGCCTAACTCCTCTTCAGCCGGAGCTTCATCGACCTTCTGTTTTCCTTCCCTTTGATGGAAAGGAACTTCTTCCCGACGCTTGTTGTAGTGCTCAACAAGGTTTTGGACCTCCCGGCAGTCCCCCAAGTTGTGGCTGTTAGACTTGTGGATGGGACACCACACTTTGGAGTTGCCATCGTCTTCAGAGGACGGCCGAGGTCGTTTCTCGGGGCGTGGCCCCCGATCACACGGAGCTGCAGCAGCTGCAGCGGTAGATGTGCCTGCCGACAGCATCTTCTTGCCGTTGGACTTTTTCTTCTTTTTGCCACTCCCGGAGGTAGTGGCTTCGCCTTTAGAGGATTTTTTACCATCCTCCGGTGGAAGTTTGGAGTGCATTTCATGGCCCTCCGCAGCTTTGGCACACTTGTCTGCCAAGCTAAAGAGCTCCGTGACGCTGTTGATCTCCTTGATCACCAGCTTCTTCAGCATCCTCTTATCTCGTACGCCCTGTCTAAATGCCACGATAACAGAGGCGCTGGAGATAGAAGGAGTAGTGTTTCGTACCTGGGAGAACCTCTGGATGATTGGGCGCAGGGATTCTCCCCCTTCTGCACGACTACAAAAAGGTCCAGTTCAGTGCCTGGTCGGGTGTATGAACTCCCGAAATTGGCGGTGAACTGTTGGCACAATTCCTCCCAACTATTGATAGAGTTGTGGGGAAGGCTCATGAACTAGGACCTGACGGTCCCAGTCAGGGCCACTGGGAAGTAGTTGTCCATTACGGCTTCGTTACCTCCGGCCGCAAGGATTGCGGTGGTGTAAATCTGGAGAAACTCAGCGGGATTACCAGTCCCGTCAAATTTCTCCGGCAGATGAGGCTGGAATTTTTGTGGCCATCTGACCATGCGTAGGTGCATGGCCAGGGCAGAACATCCTCCTCCTACTCCCTCGGGAGCAGGACTATCTCGAGCCTCTCGCCTTTCGCGAGCATGCTCGATATGGACACGACCGTCCTGTTGACGGTAACGGCAATCAAGCTCCGCCCGGAGGTCATGAGTTGAAAGCCTGGTTACCGTATGAGTACGTCGTGCCCTAAAAGGTAGCGACGTAACTTGCTGTGATGTAGCATGCCTCCTATTTTGGGAAGCATGCGGACCAAGTCTGCCCGACACAGTCCGGCGGTGCGATGGAGCCCGCCCCGAAGGGGGTGGACCTTGGTTGCTGATGCGGTTGGCTGCTGCTGCGACCAGATGTTCCACATTAGCCCTCCACTGCTGCATTGCACCCTGGGATGCACCTGGAGGTGGTGGACGTTGGAGAAGAGCACGCGCTGCATGAAGCGCATGTTCAAGGTTGTTGTTATTCGCCGATGTAGTGACCGACGCCGATGCACCATCACGCTGCTCAGCTTGACGTGCTGGTGCAGGCGGTGGTGGTGGAGGCATGACTCCTACTAGAGCCACAACACCTACTGGTTGCTGCATGTTGGAGGGATTGCCCCCAGCGGGTTGAACAGCAGGGTTGCCGTTGGATGATCCAGCAGCTAAGTTCACCATACTTGAAATCTCGAATGCCCCCTACCTGGCGCCCCAGCTGTCAGTGTTTGGATCCGGTAGATCTCTCGACACTACCTTTGGTAGATCGAGGAGTTGTAATTCGGTAATGGGCGCGCAGAGATTCAAGAACGTGAAAGACAAATGGACACGGAGTTTTACGTGGATCGGGCTGCCTGAGCGTAATACCCTACTCCACAGGGTGTGTTGGTGTTGTATTGAGCGTGTGAGTCTAGAAGAAGCTCCAGAAGAAGATGCTCGTCTAGCTCAGGGAGTTCAGTAGTGGTCTGGAACCGTCCCTTGTGTATCGTCGACCAGTCCTTTTATAGTACAAGGACTGGTCATTACACCGTTAGCCTGGCCCGACATGTGGCCCTGGCGGTTACACATGCTTGATACACAATTAATGAGGTTAATTACCCTTAATAGCCTGGTAACGGGCCTTAACAATGCCGTTACCAATATTAAGGTCCATCCGATCGTGTGTCATTAATATGGCATTAATGACACTTAATCGGGTATTGAAGTCTTTGATTGCTCCTTGATGGTCCGGAGCCGTTGGGGGGTCCACCAGTCTGATTGTTGAAGTTGAAGGTCCGGCGGTCGACATGTGGCAGCTCCGGAGCTTACCGTCGTGGATGGGTAGGTCCGGTGCTGTTGGACACGTGTCAGTACCGGAGCTTCCCTTTGTCTGGGGTTAGGTCCGGGGATGTCATACCGGTATCTAGTCCAGAGCTTTCCCATGTGTGGGCGATATTTCCGGTCTTATAATACACATGGCGACCATGGGACTAACCATGTTGGGGAAGTAGGTCCGGTTACACCTGACATGTAGGGCCTTTGGAGGTCTTCAAATCTGGTAGATGGAGTTCCCTTGTGATCTTTGCAATCCCAAGGGGTATCCGGTATAGAGGGTACCGACAATTCCTGTTAGGACAACATATACCACTGCAAAGCTAGTAGAATTGTATAATGAGAATATCTTATGTCAACATGGAGTTCCGAATAAAATAATGTCTGACCGAGGTTCTCAATTTACCTCTAGGTTCTGGGAGAAACTGCATGAAGCTATGGGTACAATGTTGAGTTTCAGCTCAACATATCATCCACAAACCGATGGACACACTGAGAGGACAAATCAAATTTTGGAGGATATGTTGAGAGCTTGTTGTTTGAAGCATGGACGCAGTTGGGACAAAAGCTTGTCATATGCTGAATTATCCTACAATAATAGTTACCAAGCAAGTTTGAAGATGTCGCCATATGAAGCATTATATGGAAGCACGTATAGCACACCCTTGTTTTGGAATAAGACAGGAGAGAACCAAGTATTTGGACCTGATGTGTTGTAAGAAGCTGAAAAACTGGTTCGAACAATCTGCGAGAATTTGAGTCCTGCTCAATCAAGATAAAAGAGCTATGCAGATAATAGGCGAAGAAACTTAACCTTTGAATTGGGAGACTTCGTATATCTCAAAAGTGTCACCTATGCGAGGTCATAATCGGTTTAATGTTAGAGGCAAGTTGGCACCTCACTATATTGGACCATTCAAGGTTTTGTGCAAACCTGGAGAAGTGGCCTATAAGTTGGAGCTTCCAGTGCATCTTTCCGATGTTCATGATGTGTTTCACGTTTCGCAGCTCAAGAAGTGCTTAAGGGTACCGAAAGAACAAGTGCTAGTGGAAGATTTGGAATTAGAGAAAGATTTGACTTATGCCGAGCAACCGATCAAAAACATGGAAACAAAGGAGAGTGTCACAAGGAACAAGGTGATTCGATGGTGCAAAGTACAATGGAAGAATCATACAGAATCGGAAGCAACATGGGAGTTGGAAGAAGACCTAAAGAGAGAAGTTCCCTATCTCTTTCCTTCTACGTCAAATCTCGAGGGTGGGATTCATTTTAAGGAGGGTATGTTTGTAAAACCCACATTTTCATCCATCATGCATTGCATACATTCTTATACATGTTTAACATTAAGCAACACAAAAAGGATTAAGTTTAAAACGTATTATAATCAAATAAGCAAATAAAAACCTGGCTCATTACGGACTTGTCTGGATTTGTACCCCGGACCAGTCCATATAATTCTCTGTCATTCTCTCTAGGTAGGGCGGACTTGTCCGGACTGTGCCCCGAACTAGTCCATTCAACTCTCTGATGTTTTCCCGGACTTTTCGATTAATGCTACGTATTAGTCCGATAATGCTTCGGATGTTTTCCTAAGCCCTACTCTGGACTTATCTGTTCAACACTCTGTAACTTTGATATAGTTGCGAACAGACTTGTTTGGCTTGACACTGGACTTATCCGTTCAACTTTCTGACTTCTAACAAACTTGTCCGACCTCATACGGATTAGTCCGGTCTGGTGAGTTTCGAATCGGATTCTATTTTTCCTCCACAACGTGTTATTGGGTAATTTACTTTTTTGTGCCCAAGAACGTCATGCCCAACCCCTGAGGGGACATGTGGGACCCCACACAGTCCACCACCGCCTTAAACTCGATTTCCATCCCAAACCCTACCACCTTCGGAGATGACTTGTGGATCCACCCAATATAAACACCCCAACACCCACCCTTTCATCTCTTTGCCACAATTGAGGAAACCCCTAACCCTAGTTCGTGAGACCTACCATCAAAGAGCCTCCATCGTAGGGAGATGAAGGAGAAGGGAAGAAGGAGGATGATCAACCAAGATCGTCGTTGCTGTTGCGGTCTCCATCATCAATCCTTCATCGTCGACACCCCTCTTCGTCAATTCTTCGTTTCATTTGATCTTGACATCAAATTCTCGAATTCTCGACCTTTGAACCCTAGGATTCATGGTAATTATCTTCGATGTATCTTTTCTATGTAAAATTATGGTTCTATATTAATTTTAACTATGCTCTAATTGAAAATTCGCCAAAACCTGTTCATGGAAATCAAACATGTAATATTCTCCGAACTTGAAAATTCATGGACCTTCTTTAATATTCTTCGAGATGACTTAAAATTTGTTCTAACATGTAATACTTAATTGTAACTAGTTAGTAAGCCATTGTGTCGACCTAATAACACGCATCACCCTATAATTGCATTATTCATGCATGTCATGACATATTGAGTAATACATGAGCATTTATTGATTGTAATACTTGTTTTGTATGTCTATTGCACAAAATAGAAGGTGTTGCTCTAGAGGGTTTTGTCGACGACCTCCAGCACCAGAACTTTGAAGCTTTTGATCCTAATCAGTCTCATGAGCAAGGCAACTGTCCTTGAACATTTTGATCCTATTTTTAAATGTTTTGTTTGCAAAACTGCATGCTTGTGTCAAATTGATAGGAAACCCAAAGATAGGTCTTTACTAGACTTGTTTGACCATCCTTGTCGCTTGGAATATATTGTAGAGAGCGGGAAGGGCATTTTAGCTTTTTGCTTGGCTCCAATTTATTGGGATGGGAAAATAACCAAATGGCTTAACTATGAGTTAATGAATTTATGGATGATATGAATGAATGAACATGATTAATCGGTAACATGGGACTTGGGAGATCCAAGAAAGCATGATTTGTGGATTGGTTGGATGATATGGTGGTTTGGTTGCCTTGGATCTAAGGTCCAATTCAAGCAAGAATATGCCAGGAGAACAGTGCCATCACAAGGCCATGTATGAGTGCGGCTTAGCCAATTAATTAGGTGTATTGCCAACATTGTTCGGATCATTTAGGGGAGCAGGGAATGGGAGTTGGTTGGGTTTACAATAGTGGCGGGACTACCCTGGGATCTGAACGGCACAATAGGGGGGCCCCTTGTTGGATGTGCTCGGTTGGAGGCATCACCACTGGTGAAACCTCAGTAGGTCCGAAAATGCTTGTAATCCCTTTGTAAAGGCTATTTTGTGATCTCTTGGCCATACACCTAAGGAAGTGTAATTGTCATAAGGGAGGTTTCTTTAGTCACTGACGAGTGACGAAATCACAAACTTGTGGGTAAAGCAGTACAACCTCTGCAGAGTGTTAAAAACTATCATGATAGCTGTGCTCCTGGTTAAGAGCATTTGGATGACCTAAATGATTATAGGGATGTTGGTATTTGGGATGGTTCGGTTACGGTTTGGTTATGGTTATGGAAATGGATTGGATTTTGGTAAATCAGCATGGTTAATGTTGATGGTAAGAATATGACATATGGATGGATAATGAATGATGGATATGAGTTAATATATTTATTTGGGAATATGATTTGATAAATTTCACATAGACATTGTAAGATGCTTTTTCATATGTTTTAATTATACTTTTCAGCAAATAGCCATTATTTATTATCATTCCTTGTATAAGTTATATGTCATTATTTTCCCACACCTGCTAAGTACGACATGTGCTTACCCTTGCAACTCCCCCACCAACAGTTTCAGGTTATGTTTGGGAGTACACTGAGGATAATGTGGAGTATTAGGTTGTGTGCTGCCGTCGACTTGCCTGTGGTGTTTCTTGGAGCCGCGCTACCCTATTGCTTAGTTTGCTCAGTTAGATTATTTCCGCTGCGACACGGGTTATTTCGGTTTCGGTTGACCGAGGGAGTTGGGAGGCGAACAGGCGCTTGCGATGGCATTTCGCCGGTGAGCAAGCAAGGTGCATCAAAGTGAGGGGCCTTGACGTGACGAGGTGTGGCGCTCGTGCGGGGCGATGGGCGACACATGTGTGGGATACGCTGCAGATTCAACTGGTGAGACGGAGGTATGCCAAATTACCGATTTAGGGTTCCGCTCCACTAGGAGGAATGATTTGGAGGAGGGCATTTCGGGGATTTCACAGTTCTAGGACTTTCTCGACAAGGGATGTGGGCCGGGTGAGGAGTATAAGGTCGAGCACAACCTAGGGTTCCTCCCCCGCCGCACCTGCCTTTGGTGGTTCCAGATATGAGAAAATATTGTGGTCACTTCTAGAAATCTCCTCCAAAATCATACGCTCAGGCATTACTTACTTCCTTTGCAACAATTGTGAGAGTAATGGGAGATTGGGAAGGTGGAGGTGATGGTGGTGGATGGCGCCGATGTCAGTGGGGTGGTGCTGCTCACTGAGGTGGATTTGATCGAGGATGGTGGTACCCTGGCGGACGGGGATGGCCTAAGGGAGGACGAGGATGGCAACGCGGTGGAAGATGGTGATGGGAAGAAGAACAAGGAGGGAAGATGGGTGGAAGAGGTCGTGTGAGGAACTCATGGTACCGTGACCAGGAGTGGAGACCCACAAATGGCCATGGTCATATCACTACATCTCGAGTCCAATAGGTGGTGTTTGAGGAGGAGAAAGCATGTGAGAACCCTATACCTCTGTCCAAGCAGGGCGAGGGGTCAGCTGAGAGAAAAGAGATGGCCGAGCAGTCATCAAATGTTCATGGTGGGGGTGAGAGTTCGCAGCAGGCGCTGATGATGAACAAGGGTAAAGAGATCATTGCTGAAGGTCTTCTTCCTGATGATTCTCTGCAATGTTTCAGATGTGGGGCGAGTGATCACTTAGTGGCCAGGTGTCAGGTGGTGCGGAGATGCGAGAGATACGGCAAAACTGGCCATTAGGCTGTCCAGTGCTTCACCAAGCTGTGGTGTGAGTATGTTGCTCCATTGTGCGCATCTCAGGTGGAAGGTTAGAGTTTTTTGCATTTGTGATACTCCATCCGATGCCAATCTGAAGGATAGGCTGACTACTGTAATCAAAGTGGAAAGGGGGAGGACTTCGGCAAAACAACTAGAAGAAGAGTTTAGTGAGATGCATAGTGGGACTTGGCGATGGTGGGCCAAAGAGATGGATGAGAAGAATTTCATAATGAAATTCCCCTCGGTTAAGATGATTAAAGATTGCAGCCACTTCCGACTTGGGATGACAAAGGTTGATGCAGATATTACTGTTCATCAATAGGATCCTGATATGGGGACTAGTGGAGAACTGGACATCGTGTGGTTTAGGGTGAAAGGTATCCCGTATGATAAGAGAAATGATGTCACAATCGCCTATGTTGGTTCTCTTGTGGCGAGTACTATTGACATTCATGAATCTTCTATATATAGACCTGATTATGTCAGGATCAAGATTGGATGCAGGGATGTGACAAGAGTTCCTGAGAAAGCAGAAGGCAGGATAAAACCATTTTTCTATTGGTTTTGGTTTGAAAGGGAAGTGGAAGAGAACGATACGAAAAAAAATCCCAAAGTAAGGGTGCCAAATCTTAATCAACCCACTCAAAAGAGGAGTAAGAGGATGGAAAATGTCTTTGGATCTGAAGGGCAGGGAACAAGCAAGAATGATGGTTTCAAATTTGCTCCACCCAGGTTCAATTCTGTTTTTCAGAGACTAAACAATGATGGAGCCCCATCAAGGGAGATGACCACAAAGGAGAAGAGGCTGGCCAAGGAAAACGAAGATGAATATAGGAAAGAGGATTGGGACCCAGAGAAAGATGATCTGCTTGGGGGGGGGGGGGAGGAGGTGCAAGAAGTCAATAGTCAGGAACAAACCCAACATATAAGGATGGTGAGATGTATATACAAAGTAGAGGAGAAAAGTATGGATGTGGGAAGACATTTGGAGAAGAGTTTGAAACACAAGAAAAAGATACAACTGAAAATAGAGAAATGGTACCATGAAGAGATCTTCTTCTGACAAGGTTATAATGGAAGAACAGTTGAATGAAGAAGGGATGGGGGTGGAGGAAATCCAAGACATGGTTCAAGTGGCTGAAGGAATTCTGGTCCACAAGAACCAATTAATTCCTCACACAAGGAAAAGCTCAAAAATTGAAGATAAAGTCAATGAAAAAGGTGAAATGGTGACTATTGCTTCAAGGAAAAGACTCCTAGATGGTAAGACTCATGTTGCCCATAACTCTTTTGCTTGTTTAAGTGCATCTGAGATTGTTAATTTTGCATGTGATATGGGTGGGAATATTGATGAGGATGCTCTTGAACATGTGGAATTGATGAAAGACTTAGAAATGGCTAGGTTAACACTTTATGAAAAAAAAAAGCAAAATAATGAAAAGAATAAGCTTACTGAGAGAAAAGAAGACCATACAAATGGGGGAGAAGGTAATAATGTTTTGCTGTTGGAGTGGAAAATTGAGGATTCCGATAGTGATGAATTCCAGTTGGTTGAATCTAAAAAAACTAAGAGCAATAAGAGAAAATTTGTTGAATGTATTAGTTTTGGTCTCAAGAGAAGTAAGAGAATGGGTCCTTCGATTTATAGAGGGAAAGGTTGCCATGAGGTGGCTGGCGCCAGTAAAAATACAAAAAAAGGGATTAAAAAATAATAGGCATGTTTTGGAACTGTAGAGGGCTCCAAAAAAGAGGGATGACTTCCTTCTTTAGAGGCCTATTGAAAGAATATCACCTTGATTTTGTGTGTCTGTAGGAAACTATGGTAAAGGAATTTTGTGGTAAATTTAACAGATCTTTGGATGTTTGTAGTGTTTTGATTGGTTTTTGATCCCTTCGAGGCGATGGTCAAGGGTTTGCTTAGTGGGGTGCGGAAAGACAGATTTGATGTTATTGATTGTAGGATGGGTAGATTTATTTGCCAGCTTGATATCATGGGTAAAAACACTTTAAGTGTTCTTAATATGTATGGTGCTGCTCAGGAGGGAGATAAAGAGATTTTCCTGACAAAACTGGCTTCCTTTTGTAGTAAGGTCAAGCATCCTAACATTGTTGGTGGGGATTTCAATATTGTGAGAAATAGATCTGAAAAGAACAAGAATTTTTTGAGTAATAGATTTACATATTAGTTTAATGATATCGTAGATGTCTATGACCTTAGAGAAATCAAGACTAGTGGGAATAGATTCACTTGGTCCAATAATAAAAAAATCCCACTTTAGAAGTCCTGGATAAAGTGTGCATGTCCCTGGACTTTGAAAATTTGTTCCCTTTGGTGGTTGTAGTTGTGAGAAATAGAGATCTGTCTGACCACTCCCCCCTCATTATTAATACTAATGATGAAAAGATTATAAGGCATTTCTCCTTTCACTTTGAGTCTGCTTGGCTTAAGAATCCTAAATTTTTACCTAAGTGCCAGAAGCTTTGGGAGGAGCCAACTAGAGACATTGAGGCACTGGATAGAATCCTGTTCAAGTTTTAAAAAAAGTTAAAAAGGTTTCTAAAGGTTGGGGGTATATGCAGTCTGGAATTAGTAAGAAAAGAAAAGAAGTTATCTCTAATATGATTGAGGAGTTGGAGCTCAAAGAGGAGAGATGGACATTATAAGATGAGGAATTCCTTAGAGAAGCCTCTCTCCAAAATAAGTTACTTAGCCTTTTGGGGTTAGAGGAGTTACATTGGTTTGATAGAAGTCATGAGTCTTGGCTGCTAAAAGGTGATTTAAATACTGACTACTATCATAGATTTGCCAATAGGTAATGTGGAAAAAACATCATATACCAACTTTGGGATGGGGGTAGATATGTTCAGGGGACTGAGAATTTCTTAGCTCTTGCTACTGATTACTACAAGTCTTTGTTTGGGAGGGGTCAGGATCCTGTGTTCTTTGTTGACTCTTCTTTGTGGAGAAGGGATGAGAACTTGAATGGGGAAGATAATGCTTTGTTAACCGGTCCCTTTGAGGAATGGGAAATATAGAGGGCATTGAATGATATGGAACCTAATAAAGCGCCTGGCCCTAAGATGATTCCTGTTGAGTTTTATCAGGCTTGCTGGTCTTTTATCAAGCATGATATAGTAGATATGTTTGCTGACTTTTATTATGGTAATTTGGAGGTTAGGAGAAAGAACTTTGGTATTATAACACTTTTGCCCGAAGTGAAAAATGTGGAAAGAATCAAACAGTTTAGACCTATTTGTCTTTTGAATTGCCTTTATAAGTGGATTACTAAAGTCCTCACTTTAAGATTGGAAAAAGTGGCAAACAAAATCATCAATGCTACTCAATCTGCATTCATCCCTGATAGGAATATTATGAACAATATTTTGTCTTTGCATAAGATCTTGCATGAGACTAAGGTTAAGAAGGAGGTAGGCATTGTTTTGAAGTTGGACTTTGAAAAGGCTTATGACAAACTGGATTGAACTTCCTGTTTTCTTGCTTAAGGGCTAGAGGCTTCAATAACACTTGGTGTGATTGGATAAAATTTGTGGTATCAAATGGGACCCTTAGTGTGAAATTGAATGATGCAGTGGGCAACTATTTTCTTTGCTACAGAGAGTGCGGCAGGGAGATCCTTTTATCTTCCTTGCTCTTTAATATTGCTGTAGATTGTTTAACCAGGATGATCATTAGGGCTCAAAGTAATAATCTAGTGAAAGGATTAGCCAGTTCTATAGTTCAAAATGGGATTGATGCATTACAGTATGCTGATGATACAATTTTGTGTCTGAGTCACAGTCTAGAAGGAGCTGGAAATATGAAACTGCTTCTTTCTTTATTTGAGCAAATGTCTGGTTTGAGGATCCATTTTGATAAATGTGAGTTGTTATCTGTGTGTGTGGGGGGTGGGGACAACAATACTGTTTTGGAATATGCTCAGATTTTCAATTGTAAAATTACTTCCTTCCCTATTAAATATCTAGGGGTCCCTGTCTCTCCTAGCAGACTCCATTTGGTGGATTGGCAAGATATGGAAAATAAAGTCAAGATGAAAATGCAAGGGTGGAAGGGTAGTTCCCTATCTTTAGTTGGGAGGGTTGTCCTAATCAACTCTTGCTTATCTAGTGTGCCCACCTATTTTATGTCCATGTTCTTTATGCACCAAACTGTGATTGATAGGATTGATATAGTTAGGAAAAGATTTTTGTGACAAGGGGGTCGAATAAAGAAAAAGTACCACTTGGTCAAATGGAGCACCACTTGCAAAAACAAGAAAAAAAGTGGAATTGGAGTTAAAGATTTGAGAAAGATGAATATCTGTCTTTTGATGAAGTGCTGGTGGAAGCTTGAAAATGAGGAGGGAATTTGGTAATCTCTAGTTAACAACAAATACATAATGGGGAAGCCAATAGGTCTCATTAAACATAAAATATCTGACTCCCCTATGTGATGTGATCTCCTGAATGTCAAGAGCATTTACATGAGGGGCAGGAGATTTGTCCTAGATAGGGGCAATAGAAACAGATTTTTGGGGGATGCATGGTTGTTTGATCAAGCGCTATGTGACAAATAACCAATGTTGTCTGAGTTCTGTGCTGACCCTAATATCACTGTAGATGCGGTTGCTTCTGAAGGGTGGGTGGTTCAGTTTAAATGAAATTTGCCATCTGTTCTGCATAATCAGTGGTATTCCTTATGTTCTTTGCTTAATGAACAGCATATAGTGGACAGAGAAGATAGTGTGTTTTGGCTTTGGTCAAAAAATAGAAATTTTACTGTTAAATCTGCATACAACCACTTGATAAAAAATGAAAGAGGGCGTGACTACAAGAAAATCTGGTAGGCAAAAATCCCTCCGATGTAACATCCATATTTCATGTACATAAATTTGCTCAAATCCTTGATCATGGTTGTATGCATTTTTGGGTGATTTTTAAAGTTCAATCGTGTAGCAAAACGATTTAAATTTGAATTTGAATTCAAATCAAATAGAAAAGAAACAGAAAAGAAAAAGAAAAAGGAAATAAAAAAAGGAAATCGGCGCCAGGGCCGAATCTGGCCGCGGCCCAACTCCTCCCCGCCAGCCCAACCGCGCCCTCCCCCTCCTCTCTCCCGCTGCCACCCCGGGCCCGCCTGTCATCACCTCCAGGGCGCAACCGTCGCCTTCCCTCCTTCCCGCGCGCAACCGCCGTGTCCACCCCGCGCCCACTTCTCCCCCTCCCTCGGAACCACTTCCCCCCCCCCCCCCCCCGCTCCAATTTCGGCCGAGCGCCACAACCGCACCCCCCTCTGCGCTTAAGAGGAACCGGCGACCCCATTTTCCCCCTCCCCCGAGCTCTCTCTCTAACCCTAGCCCTTCACCGCCGGTGAGTTCTCTGCGCTCGCGTTCCCGTCGTTGCAGCCCCCCTGCTCCCCACTTTCTTGGCCTCACGTGCTCACCGCTCCACCAGGAACACGCCGGGCAAGAGATCGAGGGGAGATCGTCGAGGTTTCACCGAGCTCGACGTGCACCGACGCCACCGCCGCCATTCCTCGTCGCCGACCACCCTCCGGCCGAATTCAACCCCCGCTACTCCCCTAGGTGAGTTCTCTATCTCCCCCTCTTTCGTTCCATGTCCTTAGCACCTTGGTTGGGCATCTGTTTCGCCGTTTTGGCCGCCTCCGGCAAGCTCGCCGCCGCGGGCGTCTAGCGCCGCCGCGCCGGGCGCCGCTGACGTCGCCAGAGGCGACGTGGCTCATCCAGAGCCGTCCATTCCCGGCCAACGGCTGAGATTATAACGTCATACCGATTCGTTGTATTAAATCTCGTGCGTCCATTTTAAAACCGACGGCCCACATTGAATCCCCTTTTTCCCGCCGCCGGAATTGCACCCAGGCCCCTGGAAACTTGGGGGCTACCCCGTGCACTTCTCTGGATTTGAGGTCTAGCCCCTGGAAATTGCAGACTAGCCCCTGGAACCCTAAAAATTGGATTTAATCACTTAAATAGTCAATTTAACCCCTGTAAATTTGTAGAATCATGTATTTAGTCCCTGTGCAGTTTAGAAAACTATTTAATTAGTCCCTGGTCTTTTATTTATTTGCTGAATATTGTTTATAGGTGTATTTAATGTGTAGAAAATAGATAAAAATGGTGATTAAGTGTAGAAATGTTAGGAAAATTTGGTATAAATTATTTTATGCTGTGAATAAATTGTATAGTTCATTTGATATATATTTTGTCCATGGAATATTTATTATAAATGTTTAAAAATACATTGTGGCCCTAGAAAATCCAATAAAAATGGTTTTAGGCTATATTTAATTATCAAAAATGTAGGATAAATCCAAAATGCACACTTTGGCCATGTTAAATAATAAATACTTCGTAGGGACGCATTAGTATAGGATGTTATGCTTATGTGTGTGTCGTGATGCATTGTTTTGCGTGCCCTTTACTTATTTAGCTTTATTCTATTCTTGCCATGCTTGGATATACCCCTAGAGTCGTACTACGACCCTAGTCTTAACCTCCAAGACCAGGACTTCGCCAACACTCAAGTCTTCAACGAAGGCAAGTGCCCTTGACCATTTTGCTCCAGATCTAGGGATTTAGATAGATGCATGCTAATTAAATTGATGTCCTACTTCATGTTTACATGCCCTGTTCCATATAATTCCTTGTTACCTGAAATGGGTTGGGAAGTAGATAGGTCATAGTTATGCTTAGCCATGCTTAAATGTTGGGATTGGGATTTTATACAATTGTGCTACGTTAAACATTATGATCACTTGAACTTGTGGTGATTACACTATTGTAGTGGATAGGAATCTGGTGGTTGGCTAGTATTGGTATGGTGCAGTTTGCACGAGACCCGGGTTTGGGGTTTGTTACCACCGGATTCTAAGGACCGGTTTATGGAGGAAGCCACTAAGCTTTATAGTACCACCACGAGACTGAGATGGGGCAGCATGGTCAATTAATTAGGTTTCTCCCGATGAAATGCTAGTGGTTGGATGGTGCGGGGAATGATGCGGGTGACCTGCTCTGGGATCCGCAAGGATCAAGAGGGGGCTCTGGGGCAGAGGGTTACTCCGAGAATCCCTAGTGGTGGAAACCTTAGAGGGCTAGCATTAGTCGGGAGTACCTTTGTAAAGACCATGTAGTGATCTCCGGGCCACACACCTACGGAAGTGTGAAATGTGGTTGATCACCATGGGCTACATGGAGGTTTACTCAAGTCCAACTGGCAACAGGGCATGGAATCACTGCTTGTGGGGAAAGGGTACACTCTCTGCAGAGATTTGGTAAAACTGTCATGACAGTCGTGCTCACGGACAAGAGCGGCTTGGGGCCAGTTCATAATTAGTCTATGGTTGGGAAATGGAGGTTATTTATGATTCAAGTACATTCATTATCATTACTTATGAGTTTATTCCTTCTTGAATTATGATATTGGAAATTGAAAGCTAAGGTTAGGTTTTAAGCATAGTGCTAAGCAAAAATTGGCCTTCCCTTTGCTTTAGCCATTCATGTCATCTCTTCCCGCACTTGCTGAGTACTCTATGTACTCAAGCGTTTAATTCTGCTTTAGAATATGAAGAGGAAGAAGCGGCACCGGAGGACTTCTACGTCAATCCGGAGGACTTGGTCTAGGCTGGCGACCTCACGCGCAACAGCTGCCTGTGGAGTTGGAGCTGCTCTTACCTATTAGCCTTCTACTGTAGTTTGAACTTTGTTAACCCTGTTGTTGATGTAAATATTTGTGGTGTGTATTTGTAGACCTTCGGGTCGTACTGTAAGACTATTTATGTATTCGAACATGGCAATGTAATGTTATTTCACTTTCGTCGACGCATGTACGATTCAACTGATCCTGGCGTACATGTGATTAGAGTCTGTTCATCTTTACGATGACCGGGCGTGACAAAGTGGTATCAGAGCCGTGTTGCCCGTAGGATGCAAGCCTAGTTAGAAATGGCCGAAAATTAAGGACTATACTATTTTCTTATGAAATAGTATTTCCAAAATTTTGTGCTCTCTATCTCAAACCTTGTGCTTCTTATCTTGCTGTGCTATTTGCTTTATTCTAATTTAATTTATGGATTATTAATCTCACTCTCTTCTTTTCAAATGTTTGTAGATGGCGCGAACCAAGCAGACGGCTCGTAAGTCGACTGGGGGTCGTGTTCCACGCCACGCCCTAGCCAGTCGCTCCGCACCTTACACCCCCAGGAGGGAGATGACGCTGTTCTCCATTGGGAGTGCTGCTTCGAGGATGCATGTCCGTCTTCGCTCTCTTCTTCGAGCTGCGGGGTACCGTGAGTACCGTGTTCGCCTAGTCTACCACACCACTAGGGTCTTTGCACCCTATACTGGTGGACTAGAGTGGAGTTCTCAGCTGGCCGTCTACTACGACTCAGAGCTGCTGCACTCTCACTTCTCTCCGGCCTGGAGGAGCTCCCAGCGTGCGGCTGAGGAGGACGCCACGTGGGAGGCGACTACCTACTGGAGCCATGCCCACAGGTTCCTTCTTGGGTGCACGGAGCACGCGTACACCCCTCAGCGCCCTAGTGGCACGGCCGCCTTCACTGGACGTGACGTCGAGGGGCACTTGACTCACCCTCAGTGCGAGAGGCTGGTGGACGACGTTGTGGAGTTGTCTTCGTGACTCCAGCGTTGTCAGCAGGAGCTTCAGGACAGCAGGGACCTGGTTGACCGCTACGAGCGACTTCGCCGACGCTACGCGAGGATCACTGCAGCTGATCCTAACTCTCCTCAGTACGCTTCGGACGTGGAGCCTTGGGACCCGAACTCTCCAGATCGTCGCATGAACTCCCCCCAGGAATCAAGAGAGGACTCAGAAGAAGAAGACCCGGAGATGGAGGTTGAGGAGGACTCTGATGAGTAGGAGTGGACTTGCTTTCCCATTGGACGACTCAGGACACCTAGTAGTCTTGAGTTGTGTTATTTGTATTGTTATGCTAGTAGTTTGCTTTATGTTGTGTGTGTGTGCGACATGAGTTGTGGAATGCTTCGGCATCCTGTCCACATCCATGTCATTTGTATATAGGCTTGTTAGTGTGTCGTGTGAGTTGTGGAATGCATTAGCATCTTGTCCACATCCGCACTAGTTGGTTAATGAATTTGCTTGCTATATATGTGTCTCCCTTGATGCATGTAGTTGGGACCGTCTGCCATAGCGTACCCTTCTATATCTTATCTATTGTTCTAAAATTTCAATTATTCCCTACACAGATGTCTGGAAGAGGTAGAGGTAGAGGTCGTGGAAGGGGTGCTGTGCCCCAAGATGAAGGACTTGGAGGTGTGCCTGGATGGAATGGTAGGGGTGCCCGAGGGGCCCCAGCCGCGCAACAAATGCAGCAGATGATGGCCATCCAAACCCAGCTACTTAACAATCTCACTCAGATTGTCACCAACCTGCAGCAAGCCCCACCCCCACCACCACCACCAAACTACAACCTTCCGCCACCACCACCTTTTCCACCTAGGTCCTTCCTTAGGGACTTCCTGAACACTCATCCACCCACTTTTGCCACCGTCACCGAACCCATGGATGCCGATAATTGGCTCCGAACTGTGGAAAGCAAGTAGAGACTCATCCACTGTGAAGGAAGGGAGAAAGTACTACTAGCCTCCCATCAACTCCAAGGACCAGCAGCCGACTGGTGGACTGCCTTTACTGAAGCCCATCGGGATCCATAAAGCATTACTTGGGAAGAATTCAGGACTAACTTCCGCAATCACTTTGTGCCTGAGGGAGAAATACAAGCAAGGCGTGAAGAGTTCCTTATGTTGAAGCAGGGCCGTATGACTGTGAGGGCCTATTTGAATGCATTCACCCAGTTGTCCCGCTATGCTCCAACCGATGTGGACACTGACTCCAAGAAACAATTCCGCTTCAAGAATGGGTTGGACAAGGAGTTAAAGTTCGCCATGTCTTCCAGCGACTACGGCGACTTTCAGAAGCTGGATGACAAAGCTTTTGAAGTGGAGAGGACTAAGAAGGAACTGGATGATGAAGAAAGAAAAAGGAAGTTGACTATGGCACACGCCTCTAGCAGCAATGTGCGCCCCCGTCTTAACCCTCCGCCTGCAAACCAAATGACTCGTCCCATGAACTACTCGGGACAGAGTTTTCCCAACTCCAACTACAGGCCACCCACTCCCTACAACCAGCAAATGCGCCAGCAGCAGCAGCAGCCACCACGCCAGCCAATGCAACCCCCACGTCAGCAGATGCAGCCACCCCGCCCTTCAGCTCCAGCTAACCGTCCAAACGGCCAACCCCCAAGAAACCAATCAGGAGGCAACAAGGGCCCAAATAATGCTGCGGGAGTACAATGTTACAAGTGCGGAGAATGGGGACACTATGCCAGCAGTTGTCCAAAGAAGCAACAGAACCCATCTCGTCGTGTCAACCATGTGACTCTGGATCAAGCACAGGAAGCGCCTGATGTGGTGATCGGTATGTTTTCTGTTAACTCCCACCCCGCCACCATATTGTTTGATTTGGGTGCTACACATTCATTTATATCCAAGGATTTCATAAAGAAGCATGACATGGTAGTTACATTCTTGAATGGGCCATTATTGATAAACTCTCCTGGAGGAGAGATGGTGGCAAGGCATCTATGCCGAAAAGTGAGTATAAACATAAGGGGGGTAGTCTTTTGGGCCAAACTAATAGTGTTGGACTCACAAGGATTAGATATCATTCTGGGAATGGACTGGTTGATGAAGAATCAAGGAGTAATTCATTGTGCAACTAGAACAGTCTGCTTAACACACCTGGATGGCACTACAGTGGAGTTCAAACCAGATCAGACACATGAGGCAGTAGTACAACTCAACCATCTTGAGAGTACCAAAGATATCAGGGTTGTGAAGGAGTTTCCGGATGTATTCCCAGATGACTTACCAGGTATGCCCCCTGATCGAGAGATTGAATTTATCATTGAATTAGTACCTGGAACGGCCCCAATATACAAGAGGCCATATAGAATGGATGCTAAACAATTAGCTGAACTAAAGGATCATATTGAGGAATTATTGGCAAAAGGATATATTCGTCCTAGATCATCGCCTTGGGGAGCACCAGTTATATTTGTACCTAAGAAGGATGGAACACAAAGGTTGTGTGTGGACTACCGTGCTTTAAATGAGGTAACGATCAAGAATAAATATCCACTACAAAGGATTGAAGATTTGTTTGATCAGTTGAGAGGAGCATGTGTGTTCTCCAAGATTGATCTTCGTTCGGGCTACCATCAACTGAAGATTAGACCGTCGGATATTCCCAAGACGGCATTTGTCTCTCGGTATGGATTATATGAGTATACAGTTATGTCGTTTGGATTGACCAATGCTCCGGTATATTTTATGTATCTTATGAACAAGGTATTCATGGAGTACTTGGACAAGTTTGTAGTGGTATTCATCGATGACATACTTATCTACTCCAAGACTAAAGAAGAGCATGAGTAGCACCTCAGGATGGCCCTACAGAAGCTTCGCCAACATCAACTGTATGCCAAACTTAGTAAGTGTGAGTTTTGGCTAAAGGAGGTATCATTTTTGGGACATGTCATATCCGAAGGAGGTATAGCAGTGGATCCAGGCAAAGTGGCCGATGTTCTTAAGTGGGAAACACCTGAGAGTGTACATGATATACGGAGATTCTTAGGTATGGCTGGTTATTACCGTCGATTCATCGAGGGATTTTCAAAGATCTCTCGACCACTAACCAAGTTGCTTGAGAAAGGAGTTGCTTTCAAGTGGACCCCCGAATGTGAAGTATGCTTCGCCGAATTGAAGAAGAGGTTGACCAGTGCACCGGTATTGGTGATGCCTGTTATGCAGAAGGAGTTTGTGGTCTATTGTGATGCATCTGGTCATGGTTTAGGATGTGTCTTAATGCAATGAGGACATGTTGTGGCCTATGCTTCAAGACAGCTTCGGAAACATGAGAGGAACTATCCAACACATGATTTGGAATTGGCAGCTGTTGTTCATGCTTTGAAGATATGGAGACACTACTTGATGGGAAAATGGACTGAGATATACACAGATCACAAGAGCCTGAAATACATATTCACACAACCGGATCTTAATCTCAGGCAACGTCATTGGTTGGAGTTAATAAATGATTTTGATGTGGGAATCAACTACCATCCAGGCAAGGCTAATGTAGTCGCTGATGCTCTAAGCAGGAAGGGACAAAGCAATAATTTGTCAGTACAAGCTCTTCAACCCCAGTTATGTGAAGAGTTTGCAAGGTTAAACCTATGTCTAGTTTCTAGCACTGAAGCAGTTGCTATGGAGGTGGACTCAACCCTTGAACGTGACATACGAGAAGGACAAAAGAATGATGAGAAGGTCAAAGAGATCAAATAGTTGATGAAGAAAGGGAAAGCTCCAAACTTTAGAGAGGATGAACAAGGAACCCTATGGCTTGGAAAGAGGATTTGTGTTCCAGATATCAAGGAGATTAAGGAGTTGATACTAAGAGAAGCTCATGACTCATCTTACTCTATTCATCCCGGAAGTACAAAGATGTATCAAGACCTTAAAGATTGATATTGGTGGCATGGAATGAAACGGGATGTAGCAGAATATGTGGCCATATGTGATACATGTCAATTGATTAAGGCGGAACATCAAAGACCAGCAGGGTTATTGCAACCAATCAAAGTGCCAGAATGGAAATGGGAAGAAATTAGTATGGATTTCATTGTGGGACTACCAAGAACACAGTCTGGATATGATTCTATATGGGTTATTGTGGACCGTCTAACTAAAGTTGCTCACTTTATTCCTGTGAAAGAGACCTACAATGGTCCCAAGTTGGCGGAACTGTACATCTCCAGGATTGTATGCTTACATGGCGTTCCTAAGAAGATCATTTCAGACAGAGGCACCCAATTCACCTCAAGATTCTAGCAGAAGTTGCATGAATCAATGGATACCCGTCTAAATTTTAGTTCGGCGTATCATCCTCAAACTAATGGTCAGACAGAACGCACCAACCAGATATTAGAAGACATGTTGAGAGCTAGTGCTTTAAAAAATAGCAAAAGTTGGGACAAGAATCTGCCATATGCCGAATTCTCTTACAACAACAGTTATCAAGCCAGTTTGAAGATGTCTCCTTTTGAAGCATTGTATGGGCAAAAATGTAGGACACCGTTGTTTTGGAATCAAACTGGGGAAAGTCAAGTCTTTGGTCCTGACGTGTTGCAAGAGGCTGAAAGACAAGTACAAGAAATTCGGAAGAACCTAAAGGCAGCTCAAACAAGACAGAAAAGTTATGCGGATACTCGAAGACGTGATCTCACATTTGAAGTTGGTGATTATGTATACTTGAAGGTGTCACCTATGAGAGGATTGAGAAGATTTAAAGTAAGAGGCAAGTTGTCACCACGCTATATTGGCCCATTCAAGATACTCGAAAGACGAGGTGAAGTGGCATATCAGCTTGAGCTTCCACCACACTTGTCAGATGTGCATAATGTGTTCCATGTATCACAACTTAAGAAGTGCTTAAGAGTGCCTGAAGAGCAATTACCTATGGAAGCCGTGGATGTACAGGGAGACTTGTCTTATGTGGGGCAGCCTGTCAAGATACTTGAGACACTAGAAAAGGTCACGAGGAACAAAGTCATTCGCATGTGTAAAGTGCAATGGAAACATCATTCAGAGGCAGAAGCAACATGGGAAAGAGAAGAAGATCTCAAGGCGGATTTCCCTCATCTATTCTCTTAGGACGTCCGAATCTCGAGGGCGAGATTCCTTTTAAGGGGGGTAGAGTTGTAACATCCATATTTCATGTACATAAATTTGCTCAAATCCTTGATCATGGTTGTATGCATTTTTGGGTGATTTTTGAAGTTCAATCGTGTAGCAAAACGATTTAAATTTGAATTTGAATTCAAATCAAATAGAAAAGAAACAGAAAAGAAAAAGAAAAAGGAAATAAAAAAAGGAAATCAACGCCTGGGCCGAATCTAGCCGTGGCCCAACTCCTCCCCGCCAGCCCAACCGCGCCCTCCCCCTCCTCTCTCCCGCTGCCACCCCAGGCCCGCCTGTCATCACCTCCAGGGCGCAACCGTCGCCTTCCCTCCTTCCCGCGCGCAACCGCCGTGTCCATCCCGCGCCCACTTCTCCCCCTCCCTCGGAACCACTTCCCCCCCGCTCCAATTTCGGCCGAGCGCCACAACCGCACCCCCCTCTGCGCTTAAGAGGAACCGGTGACCCCATTTCCCCCCTTCCCCGAGCTCTCTCTCTAACCCTAGCCCTTCACCGCCGGTGAGTTCTCTGCGCTCGCGTTCCCGTCGCTGCAGCCCCCCTGCTCCCCACTTTCTTGGCCTCACGTGCTCACCGCTCCACCAGGAACACGCCGGGCAAGAGATCGAGGGGAGATCGCCGAGGTTTCACCGAGCTCGACGTGCACCGACGCCACCGCCGCCATTCCTCGTCGCCGACCACCCTCCGGCCGAATTCAACCCCCGCTACTCCCCTAGGTGAGTTCTCTATCTCCCCCTCTTTTGTTCCATGTCCTTAGCACCTTGTTTGGGCATCTGTTTCACCGTTTTGGCCGCCTCCGGCGAGCTCGCCGCCGCGCCGGGCGCCGCCAATGTCGCCAGAGGCAACGTGGCTCATCCAAAGCCGTCCATTCTCGGCCAACGGCTGAGATTATAACGTCATACCGATTCGTTGTATTAAATCTCATGCGTCCATTTTAAAACCGACGGCCCACATTGAATCCCCTTTTTCCCGCCGCCAGAATTGCACCCAGGCCCCTTGAAACTTGCGGGCTACCCCCTGCACTTCTCTGGATTTGAGGTCTAGCCCCTGCAAATTGCAGACTAGCCCCTGGAACCCTAAAAATTGGATTTAATCACTTAAATAGTCAATTTAACCCCTGTAAATTTGTAGAATCATGTATTTAGTCCCTGTGCAGTTTAGAAAACTATTTAATTAGTCCCTGGTCTTTTATTTATTTGCTGAATATTGTTTATAGGTGTATTTAATGTGTAGAAAATAGATAAAATGGTGATTAAGTGTAGAAATGCTAGGAAAATTTGGTATAAATTATTTTATGCTGTGAATAAATTGTATAGTTCATTTGATATATATTTTGTCCATGGAATATTTATTATAAATGTTTAAAAATACATTTTGGCCTTAGAAAATCCAATAAAAATGGTTTTAGGCTATATTTAATTCTCAAAAATGTAGGATAAATCCAAAATGCACACTTTGGCCATGTTAAATAATAAATACTTCGTAGGGACAC
Organism: Tuctoria greenei; assembly: GCA_036927565.1. Lineage (NCBI taxonomy): Eukaryota > Viridiplantae > Streptophyta > Magnoliopsida > Poales > Poaceae > Tuctoria > Tuctoria greenei. The sequence continues at coordinate 153,655,251 of JAYESD010000007.1, forward strand.
ATTAGTATAGGATGTTATGCTTATGTGTGTGTTGTGATGCATTGTTTTGCATGCCCTTTACTTATTTAGCTTTATTCTATTCTTGCCATGCTTGGATATACCCCTAGAGTCGTACTACGACCCTAGTCTTAACCTCCAAGACCAGGACTTCGCCAACACTCAAGTCTTCAACAAAGGCAAGTGCACTTGACCATTTTGCTCCAGTTCTAGGGATTTAGATAGATGCATGCTAATTAAATTGATGTCCTATTTCATGTTTACATGCCCTGTTCCATATAATTCCTTGTAACCTGAAATGGGTTGGGAAGTAGATAGGTCATATTTATGTTTAGCCTTGCTTAAATGTTGGGATTGGGATTTTATACAATTGTGCTACATTAAACTTTATGATCACTTGAACTTGTGGTGATTATACTATTGTAGTGGATAGGAATCTGGTGGTTGGCTAGTATTGGTATGGTGCAGTTTGCACGAGACCCGGGTTTGGGGTTTGTTACCACCGGATTCTAAGGACCGGTTTATGGAGGAAGCCACTAAGCTTTATAGTACCACCACGAGACTGAGATGGGGCAGCATGGTCAATTAATTAGGTTTCTCCCGATGAAATGCTAGTGGTTGGATGGTGCGGGGAATGATGCGGGTGATCTGCTCTGGGATCTACAAGGCTCAAGAGGGGGCTCTGGGGCGGAGGGTTACTCCGAGAATCCCCAGTGGTGGAAACCTTAGAGGTCTAGCATTAGTCTGGAGTACCTTTGTAAAGACCTTGCAGTGATCTCCGGGCCACACACCTACAGAAGTGTGAAACGTGGTTGATCACCACGGGCTACATGGAGGTTTACTCAAGTCCACCTGGCAACAGGGGATGGAATCACTGCTTGTGGGGAAAGGGTACACTCTCTGCAGAGATTTGGTAAAACTGTCATGACAGCCATGCTCACGGACAAGAGCGGCTTGGGGCCAGTTCATAATTAGTCTATGGTTGGGAAATGGTGGTTATTTATGATTCAAGTACATTCATTATCATTACTTATGAGTTGATTCCTTCTTGAATTATGATATTGGAAATTGAAAGCTAAGGTTAGGTTTTAAGCATAGAGCTAAGCCAAAATTGGCCTTCCCTTTGCTTTAGCCATTCATGTCATGTCTTCCCGCACTTGCTGTGTACTCTATGTACTCAAGCGTTTAATTCTCCTTTAGAATATGAAGAGGAAGAAGCAGCACCAGAGGACTTCTACGTCAATCCGGAGGACTTGGTCTAGGCTGGCGACCTCACGCGCAACGGCTGCCTGTGGAGTTGGAGCTGCTCTTACCTATTAGCCTTCTGCTGTAGTTTGAACTTTGTTAACCCTGTTGTTGATGTAAATATTTGTGGTGTGTATTTGTAGACCTTCGGGTCGTACTGTAAGACTATTTATGTATTCGAACATGGCAATGTAATGATATTTCACTTTCGTCGACGCATTTACGATTCAACTGATCCTGGCGTACATGTGATTAGCGTCTGTTCATCTTTACGATGACCGGGCGTGACATCCGAAGATAAAAATGTTTGTGTGGTTAATAGAGAATGAGGCCATTCTCACTAAAGATATTATGAAAAAAAAGGTTGGGAAGGCAGTCCGAAATGTTTTTTCTGTGATAAGGATGAGTCCATATCTCATCTTATGTTATCTTGTAAAGTAACTAGAGTGGTTTGGGGTTTAGTGGCACACTGCTTTAAAAGTAATGTTAGGCCTGGGAATTTGGGTCAATTTTGGCGCTGGATTAAAAAAGCCCTACCTGGGGGGGGGGGGGGGTTATTCTCTGGGGCTGGGAGCAACATGTTGGGCTATTTGGAAGGCGAGAAACCGAGTGTGTTTCGAAAAGAAGATGATAAAGCATCCAGGAGATATAATTTGTCGTATGTGTGCTTTTTTGAATTTTTGGACAGGGCTGTACCCAGAGGATGACCGTCTGTCAATTAGGGAAGTGGCAGACAAGATGCTGCAGGTGGCTCTAAGCGTTCTAAAGTGCCAGAAGAGGAGGATTACCACTCGGATTACAGGATCCAGTCCGGGTGCAGGACCGCTGAACTGAATTGGATGTCCATGGGAGCCCCTTTCTGCGGATGATAGCTTGCTGTTTTGAGACTTTTTTGGACTATGTTTCCAGCTTTGAAAAGGGTTGCAATGTAGGGGGTGTCTGATACTTCATAGTTGCTCTCTCCCCCCCCCCCCCCCTCCCTATCTCGTTTTACATCTATGGTGGGGTTATTGCTTTTGATGTCCCTGCTTAGGTCGTCTAGAGTATTGGAGTCACCTGTAGGGATGTGCGTGTGTGGCGCCTGAAAATCAACATTTGTAATGTTGCTGGATCTCCATATTCGGTTATCCGAAATGGAAGTGGAATATAATGTTCGTGGGGAAAAAAATTATTTTCGCTGCATTAGTTTCAGATTTATTAATAATCATTAGAGTTGTAACTTGAGGACTATTTGAATTTGTAATAAAAGTACCTTTTTAATTAGTTTGTGTTGTGGTAATTTTTTGTATATTGTTTGTGAAGCACTCACGTATGTGTGATCAATGTTCTGGGCACACATATGCGTTTTCTTGGTTCATTTTCGGAACTGGGTATCACAGGACTAGTCCGTTAAACTCTCTGATGTTTCATGACACTATGCATCGGACAAGGCTGTTCATGGATCAGACTAGTATGAGAAACTCTCTGATGTTTCATAACACTATGCACCGGACAAGTCCGTTCTTGGACCGGACTAGTCCGAGAAACTTTCTGATGATCCAATACACAAGGCACCGGACATGTCCGAACTCCTACCAGACTAGTTCGGTATACCTCACACATATTAGAGTTTTTAGTGTGCTACACATTTCACGCAGATTTTATTCAGCACAACAGACAAGTCCGGTCCCCAAACCGGCTGTTGGGATCCCAAACGGTAATAATTTTGGAAACACTATAAATAGGAGATCCACGGACCCACAAAGACAACTCTCGTATTCTACTGTCAAGAACTGAAACCCTGGCACCGCCACTTGCCCCAAGAGCGCAAAAACACATCTCCCCACACATCTAAGGTCCTCAAAAGTGAAATTCCTTGAATATCCAGAGTTGGGACTGGGAGATCGTTTTCCACGCGTCATTGAGCTCTTGGGGTTTGATCTCTTTGCACTCTTGCATTACTTGTGATCTTTTCAAGTGTATTAGATCACTTTTTCTGCTATAATTTTTGGGGGAGCCCTCAACATGTGAGGTTGCCCCACCAACTCGATGATAGTGGAATCAAGTCGGCCTTGTCTGGTGACTTGACGAGGGAAAGGGTTTGAAGAGACCTGACTCTCTGTGGGCCTCCTCAACGAGGACGTAGATCTCTTTGGTGAGATCGAACCCTAGTAAAAATTCGTGTCCCATGTGCTCGTCTCTTTACTTTTGAAATTATCATTATTTAGAGTATTAAGGTTATCAAACTTGTAATCTGAATTAACATTGTATTCCACGTGCAATTTTTTAATACTAATTGTTCACTCAAGTGTTCTTTATAGTTGTTTAAATTCCACTGATATAACATTTACAATTTTTGCATCAACACTTGATCAGTTCACAACACATCAGCACATCGGACTAGTTCACAGTCACACCAGACAAGTCCGGTCCCTTAGGTATTTAACGATTTGATTAGTGTGCAGGAAAACTTTCAAAGCCTATTCACCCACCCTTTAGGCCACATTCACCTTTCTTATAGTAGATGGTCTTTGTTGCTACACTGTCATGCCTTATGGTCCCAAGAATGCTCCCTCAATTTTTTTGCGAGCATTGCATAAAACATTTAAGGAGCTTCTCCGGGACCTAGTGGAAGTATATGTTGATGACATCGTCGTCAAAGTCAAGACCAAAGACTCTTTTCTGGATAATCTTCAGTCTATCTTCGACAAGCAGTGCATGATGCGCACGAAGTTGTATCCTGACAAGTGTGTCATCGAGGTTTCCTCTAGAAAACATCTTGAATTCTTGATGACCCATCGAGGAATTGAAGCAAATCCAGAGAAGATAAAAGCCACTAAAGCGATGCGGCCTCCTGCCCGCATCTAGGATGTGCAGAATCTTACTTGGTGTCTAGCCTCACTTAGCTGGTTTATCTCTAGACTAGCTGAGTGGGCTATTCCATTTTTCAAGCTTCTGAGGAAGTCTGTAACTTCCACTTGTCCGAAGAAGCAAACAAGCCATTCCAGGAGCTAAAGTAGTCCCTCACTATACTGCCCATCATGGTAGCTCCAGAACCTAGTGAGCTTCTTCTACTTTACATTGCTACAATGATAGAAGTTGTCAGCATGGTCCTAGTCATGGAGAGGCCAGAAGCTCCCCCGAGTTCTTCCTCACAAATGTTTGGACCCCTCCAGGAGGGTCTGGAGACATCTGGAGGAAATCAAGGTGAGTTTGGGCCCCAGCCCCCAAACGTTGAAGGTCCCGAAGGCCGAGGGCCTCGAACAAGAAGACGTGTCGAAACCCTTCGAGAGGGTCTCAAATACTCATGGAAGAAGATCTGAACCCCTTCGGGAGGGTCCGGGTGGATTGAGAAGATGATCTGGACCCCTCCAGGAGGATCTGAGTGGATGGAGAAGATGGACAGGACCTCTCCGGGGAGGTCCGGACTATTCAGTGATCTGTCTTCTTCATCAACGAGGTCCTCCATGACGTCAAGACTAGATATCTTGAAGTGCATAAGCTGCTACACGCAATACTTATTGCATCAAGGAAGTCGTGCCACTACTTCTAAGCTCACAGGATCTCGGTGGTAACTTCTTATCCACTGTGTGTTATACTACATAATCCCAATTCAATGGGAAACATCACCAAGTGGGTCCTGAAGCTGGCGGAGTTCGAGCTTGACTTCCTGCCTTGACATGCCATGAAGAGTCAGGCGCTAGCTGACTTTGTCATAGAGTGGAATCCATCTCCATCTAGTCCGAGAGCTCTCAATGTCGAAATGCCAGTACCTAAGGTCCCGATCTTCACAAAGCCTCATTGGACCCTGTTCTTCGATGGCTCCAAGCAGAAGCAGGGGGTTGGAGCTAGAATTCTGCTCCTCGCAGCGACAGGGGAGAAGGTCAAATACATAGTCTGCCTTGACTTCACGGCGATGAGCAATATGGAGGAATACGAAGCTCTCATCTTTGGACTGAAGACGTTGCTATCCTTTGGCATCCAACAACTGCTGGTCAAAGGGGATTCACAACTCATCAATAAATAAGTCAATGGTGAATTCTGTTGTAACAATCCTCAACTAGCAGGGTATCTTCTTTAAGTCCAGAAGCTGCAGAAGGAATTCCAGGTCCTAGACCTATGCTGTGTCCATCGTTCTAGCAACGTTGAAGCTGACGTCCTCTTAATGAAAGCTTCGACTGGGGCTCCAGCACCCGACAAAGTTTCTATGAGAACATTACGAGCACCTTCCGCCTAGACTGCCGAACTTGGTGAAGGGGGCGAGACCAGCACCTCGAAGCTGGCGGTCCCAATGGCCCTGTTACCATGGCGTCCATCAAGGATCGTAGGCGTCACAGGGAGCTCTGAGCAACCAGGCGCGCAAGATCCAAAAGCTCAAGTTAGTCTCGATGCATAGATCTCGGAGGTACAAGACTACTTGAAAGACGACATCCTTCCTGAAGAAGATGTATCCGCTGAACAGATTGTCCGGATGGCTAAGAGATACATGTTGGTAGAAGGGGACCTCTACCGACGTTGCGCCAACAAAATCCTGTTGCAGTGCATATCCCAGGAAGACAACCGCGAACTCCTCGCGAAGATCCATGGAGGCGAGTGTGGGAATCATGCTTTATCTTGCACGTTGGTTGGTAAGGCCTTCCGGCATGGTTTTTATTGGCCTAGCTCTCCAGGATGCAGTCGGGCTGGTCAAGAGATGCAAGGCATGCCAGTTTGATGCCAAGCAGATCCAAACACCAACACTATCATTGCAAATGGTTCCTCCCTCATGGCCATTCGTTTTTTGGGGATGGATACTCTGTGACCATTTCCCAAAGCTGTTGTTGGGTACCAGTTCCTCTATGGCTCCATCGACGAGTCCACGAAGTGGCTAGAAGCAACTCTAGTTGTGACAATAAACAAACAATCAACAACCAATTTCTTGATGTCCACAGTCTGCAGATTTGGAGTCCCGAACAGATTCATTACTAACAATGGGACCCGATTCACAAGTGCATCCTGCAAACAATATTGCGAAGACCTCAACATCAACGTCAGCTACGCATCAGTAGCGCACCTGGCAAGCAATGGCTAGACCGAGAGAGGAAATGCTAAAATACTAAAAGGACTCAAGACCCGCACCTATGAACGCTTGAAAAAAGCATGATGCCAACTGAATTGATGAGCTTCCATCTGAACTATGGGCAAGCCGGACAACACCCAACCAGGCTACAGGAGAGACACACTTCTTCTTGGTGTACGGAGCGGAGGCTGCTCTCCCTCCAGAAGTCACCATCGGGTCTCTCCGAGTCTAGACCTACGATGAAGCCGTGCAGGGCCAACTCCGGCTCCAAGATCTGTTCCATGCCAACGAGGCAAGGTTCCAAGCAGTTGTTCGAAATGCGTAGTACCGCCAAGTGCTCCGGCGCTAGCAACAAAGGCATGTGCGTAATTAGGAGCTCGAAGAAGCCGATCTGGTGCTACATCGTACACTTTCTCGAGAAAGATTGAACAAGCTCTCCCCTAGCTAGGAGGGTCCCTTCCGAGTCACAAAAGTGTCCCACCCCGGATGTGTTCACATGGAAACATAGGATAGGACACCGCTTCCCAACCTGTGTAATATAGAACACCTCCGTAAGTTGTACAATTAGCACGGAGGTGAGTCTGTTTTTGTTTAGTACTTCATATTATCTATGAACAGAGTCGGGTTGGTCCAAGATGTATAGCACGCTTAACTTGGTTCCATACTTTAAGTGTGTCCTCGCCTCCCCTGTTATCCGGACCTACTATGAAATACAATTAGATGAAAACATACTCTACGTGCATTTACATTGCACATGCTCTTATTTAGTTTCCCTTATACCTTCTTTCCAAAAGTAAAGCTGTGCAATCCAATTGAAATTTGGTTTCTAAGAATTCATGTGATACATATTTAAGTATTATTGATAGTCTTTTTTTTCAGGATCTAGTGTTCGCTGAATGGCTTACTTGCCTTAATACCAATGCCAATGATAGGTCCTGAGTGTGCTACAGACTTAGCCTGGTCCAACACCCTAAGTTTGCCACTCTACCTATTCTAGTATTGCGTCAAAGTAAGTCAGGTCCGGGAAGCACACGGACCTATGGAAGTATAGCTAATATACTAGTATTATCAAGTTGAATTGTCTAGGACCCAGAGTTCAAGGAAGGATAGTAAGCCACAACTAAACAATAGGCAAGAAGAAGCAATTTTACTACTTTTCTTGTCTCTCATGTGCAGGACAAATGAATTACATGATTGTTCATAGAAGTCAAACACCTCCCAGGGACCCACCATCGACATATCTTAAAGTTGATGGTGGCCACCGCGAGAGCATACAAATCTAACACCACTGAGGGGGCCCGCCATCGACATTCTTATTGTTGATGATGGGTGCACCCAGAACACCAATTCTAGTGCTATCGGAGATCAATCTCGGAGCTCGGGGTTACCACAAAAGGTTCAAGTCATCGCTAAGTACCTGATGATACATGTCCTCAGCTCGTCGAGTACATGTACCAGGGGTCCAATCAAGCTATGGAAAAGACAAAAACAAAGACAAAATATGATGTTCAACAGAGTTTCATTTATTCAATGTTCCATGTATTTACAAGCTTGAGGATACAAAGGCATTCAGAGGATGAAGAGATCCTATTCAGTCATTGGAGTTGCGATGGAACAACGCGACAACCTTTTGGGCAGCATCCTGCACGCTGGCCTTGGCAGCTTCCTCCGTCTTTTTGACAGGCCCTTCAAGCATCAGAGCTAGCAAGATAGAGGGGTCACGGCTGCGGAAACAAGTCAATACATATTCTACTACTAACTTGGCCACGTTCCTCCCTGCTGTCTCAAGCTTGTCGCTCATGACTTCCAGCACTCCTAGCCTGGTACCGGTGGAGTTCAGAGTTGTCAGGGACTGGCCAATTTCATGCTCTGGGTAACTTGATCGGACTGGACTGAAGCCTAGGGGCACGAGTGCGTTCTCTGCACGCCTAAAGAAGTCCCAAATATGCTGGGCTTCAAGTCTCCATGTGGTCTGCAGCTCCTCAAGAGATTTCCTTGTTGTTTTCAGCTCCATGAAGCATCCCTTTGTGTAGGATCAAAGAGCTCGTGAAAAGCTACCAGAGGGGGGGTGTATGGTACATTCAAAAATCTTACGCAACGGAAACAATAAAATCCCAACCCCTTCGGCAGAAAAACAATCCGTTAAAGAAATCGTGTGTGAGACTAATCTAAACGTGTTTCATCGTGATAAAAGTGATATATATCAGAGAGAATCAAGTCACGGAGACGACAGAATAAGAATCACTCAAATCCGTCCAGAGAAACTCAAGTTATGATCGAAAGATCGAACAAAGGTCAATCTGTCCTACCCGAGAAAAACAGTTCTAAAACACTGCAAAGAAACTCGTGTAGATGAAAAACCACAAATCCAATGAACGTGAAATTTTGACAGGTGGTAGATAATAAAGTTGTGAAGACAACCCAAAAAGAATCACGTCAATAGGATCTGTAAAACTCGAGTTATGATAAAACCACCTACGAAAGATAGTGCTTTGTAGAAACTCGACGAGTAAAATTTGTCTGGAACAAGACAGACGATCAAGGCACAAAAGTTCCTTTAAACTACGATTTTTATTCAATAGAACACAAGAGGAACATCCCCAAAGTCGTCCGTCACGAGCTCTGTCCTCCCTTGCTTATATAACCAGCCCTTAGGCCAACCCAATCTCAACTAGGACACTAATACTACTCAAATCACGAATCGAAACTTTCCATAACTGCTTAGGACTCTTCTATGATGAGTAGGTTTAGACCCGATCTTCCGAAAGGTAAAGTCCATTGGGGTAGAGAACTCGACGTTGAAGATCCGCGGCACTCGAGCGGTTCGAGTACCCCTGCAATCACTACACCATGGCTCCGTTGGTTATCAACCGTGCTGCACACACTTGACCTTGCCAAGAAGGCTAATCCCTGCAAGTGCAACCGAGAACACGAGCAAGAACGTCGAAGACACGATCTAAAATCTTGAAGTTGGGGTCTCACAAACCGTAGAATGGCGATATTATTGATCTAAGCAAAAACCACTAAATATGAACGGCGAGTATTTATAGGCTAGGATTCAACCAAAACACGATTAGACGCGTCCCTAATGGACTCTTACGGGATACAAGGCCCAAAGGCCCGATTCGGTGGCGCAGCACCGGACAGAAATATGGACTCAACTTGTTTCGACGATTCCCAATGACTCCTGACGAATTTTGAGGTGGGACCAAAACCATTATAAAGTTTATCTTCTCCTCTTTCCGTGCATATGTAGAAGGTCAAAAACGGAGTCCGTATGCCTCCTGGGCGTCCGTTTTAAGGTGGACTGCTCCTGGACTCCGAGTTGAACTCGAATCCGAGTTGTAAACTGTTTCCATCAACTTGTGGACGTCCCAGCTGGTTCTCCACGCTCCCAAGGCCTCTTTCCTTCACTTGTTGATCTTCTCCATTATTCCTAATAACAATTAAATCATAACATTGTAATCTATTCTCAAACTCACATGCAAAAGAAGTTAGGAATGAATTCACCCGCTGATTTATTAACCGTGCCCGTGCTCTTGTGATTGGTCCTTGCAGTTCAATGCGTGTATCCGATGTTGTGATGTCCTCATCATCCTCCCCCTCTTGAATTGGAGTCGTCCTCGACTCAAGTTCATCTTCTTCTCCCTAGTACGATCACAAATCTAAAATGTTAAATGTAGGACTAACCCCAAAATCGGGAGGCAGTTCAAGCTTATATGCATTATCATTAATCTTTTGAACAATCTTAAAAGGACCAGCAGCCTGTGACATAAGTTTAGATTTTCTCAAGTCAGGGAATCGCTCTTTTCTCAAGTGTAACCACACCAAATCACCCGGTTCAAGTTTTACTTCCTTTCTACCTTTACTACCTGCAATCCTATACTTCTCATTCATCTTTTCAATATTTTTCTTTGTAGTTTCATGCATCTTAAGAATGAATTCAGATCATTGTGTAGCATACAAATTCATAGTTTTATAAGGAGGCAAAGGTAGTAAATCAATAGGAGCACGAAGATTGAAACCATAAACTACCTGGAATGGACTTACCTTTGTCGTGGAGTGAACGGATCTGCTATAAGCAAAATCTACATGTGGTAAACACTCCTCCCACAACTTCAAATTTGTTTTCAAGACAGCCCGCAACATAGTGGATAAAGTACGATTAACTATCTCGGTTTGTCCATCCATTTGTGGGTGACATGTAGTTGAAAACACCAACATGGTTGCCAATTTATACCACAAAGTTCTCCAAAAATGACTTAAAATTTTTGCATCATGATCGGAAACAATGGTATTTGGCACACCGTGTAAATGAACAATTTCTGTCATAAATAAATCAGCAATGTGTGAGGCATTATCATTCTTATGACAAGGTATAAAGTGTGCCATTTTGGAAAAAACGATAAACAACTACAAAAGTGCTATCCCTCCCCCTCTTAGTCCTAGGCAATCCCAAAACAAAGTCCATAGAAATATCCTCCCAAGGTACACTAGGAACAGGAAGAGACATATAAAGACTATGTGGGTTAAGGCGAGACTTAGCTTTGTTGCAAGTAGTGCATCGTGACACGTAGCGCTCGACATCACGCCTCATCTTTGGCCAAAAGAAGTGTGTGGACAGCACGTCTTCAGTTTTCTTCACTCCAAAATGTCCCATCAAACCTTCTCCATGTGCTTACTGCAAAAGTAATAGACGAACGGAGCTAGCTCGAACGCATAGCTTGTTAGCACGATAGAGGAGACCCTCTCACAGCACATATTTATTCCAAGTTCTTCCTTCTCTAAAATTTTCAGGAGCATCTTTGAAGTCCAAATCAGTAGGATATAATGCTTTTATTGTTTCCAGACCAAAGATTTTATGATCAAGTTGGGACAGCATGGTATAACGCCTAGATAATGCATCGGCAATGATATTTTTCTTCCCTTTCTTATGTTTAATGATATATGGAAATGACTCTATGAACTCAATCCATTTAGCATGTCGTTTATTTAGATTGGTTTGACACTTAAGATAATTCAATGATTCATGATCGGAATGTATGACAAACTCCTTAGACCAAAGATAATGTTGCCAAGTTTATAATACTCATACTAAGGCATAGAATTCCTTATCATATGTCGAATAATTCAGAGAAGGACCATGAAGTTTTTACTAAAGAAAGCAATGGGTTTACCTCCTTGTATGAGAACACCTCCAATACCAATGCCGCTTGCATCGCATTCTAGCTCAAAGGTCTTGTCAAAATCAGGAAGTTGTAGCAATGGTGCTTGTGTAAGCTTCAATTTGAGAGCATCAAAAGCTTGTTGCTGCTGTTCGCCCCATCGAAACGGCACTCCCTTCTTCGTTAGCTCATGTAGAGGTGCTGCAATGGTGCTGAAATCCCGCACAAAATGCCAATAAAAAACTGTAAGACCAAGAAAACTACGAACATGCATAACGGTTGTTGGGGCTGGCCATTTGGTGATTGCTTCAATTTTTGCCTCATCCATCTCAATTCCCTGCGAGGAAATGACATAGCCAAGAAACGAGACTCGATTGGTGCAAAAGACACACTTTTCAAGGTTACCAAAAAAACGTGCATCTCTCAAAACAGTAAAAACAACACGTAAATGATCAAGATGTTCATCATATGACTTGCTGTAAATGAGGATATCATCGAAGTAAACCACCACAAATTGTCCAATGAAAGCACATAAAACCTCGTTGATTAAACGCATAAAGGTGCTAGGTGCATTAGTTAAACCAAAAGGCATGACTAACCACTCATAAAGTCCAAACATGGTTTTAAATGCAGTTTTCCATTCATCTCCTAGTGCCATTCTAATTTGGTGATAACCACTACGCAAGTCAATTTTTGTGAAGATGATAGCACCACTCAATTCATCAAGCATGTCATCTGAGTGAGGAATAGGATAACGATATCGAATGGTGATGCTATTAATCGCTCGACAATCAACACACATGCGCCAACTACCATCTTTCTTAGGAACCAAAAGAACAGGAACGGAACAAGGGCTAAGGCTTTCACGAATGTACCCGCGGTCCAAAAGATCTTGGACTTGTCGCTGAATTTCATTAGTTTCCTGTGGGTTCGCCCTGTATGCTGCACGATTTGGCAAACTTGCTCCTGGAATCAAATCGATCTTGTGTTCAATGCCTCTCATCGGTGGTAAACTAGGGGGTATCTTAGAGGGAAACACATCCTCAAACTCCTGCAAAAGGTTAGCAACAACGGGGGCAATGCAATAGACAATTCATGAAGTGAAAACATGGCTTCTTTGCAAACTAAAGCATAGCACATCCCCTTAGCATCGAATAAATCAGCAAGGTCAGATTTAGTTGCGAGCAACGATGGTGATTTTAACTTAATAACTTGCTATTTTTCAAATTCTAATTTTGTTGCTTTGCCATCACGAATTTTATCCTTCTCAAAATGCACAATTGCAGCAGGAGTCATGGGGAGCAAAGTGATTTTCTTTCCCTTATGCAGGAGAGTATATTTATTGGTTCTGCCATGATGAATAGCATCTGTATCAAATTCCCAAGGATGACCCAATAAAAGAGAACAAGCATCCATAGGAACAACATCAAAATCATAGTAAAAACCAATTGAAAAATGTATTCTCACTGTTTGTGTTACCCGAACCTTACCGCTGTTGTTGAACCATTGATTGTGGTACGTATGAGGGAGTGCTCTTGGTCTCAAACCAAGTTTCTTGACGACGTCCATGTTCAACAAGTTATTGCAGCTACCTCCATCAATTATAGTGTGTACACGGCAGTCCTTGACGACGAGAAACATGTGGAAGAGGTTGTGTTGTTGTAGCTTGTCGTCGGTCTCCACTTTGGATCTCAAGGCACGCTGCACAATGACGCTCCTATAGTTCTCTGTCGCCACTGTACCAAGTACCTCTTCTTTGGTGTGTTCGTCATTTGGATCTGTAAAGTCAGTAGCAAGAGAATATTCATCTTCAACATCTGAAGTACTATCATACCCGCCATTGTTGCGTGCTATGTATGCTCGTTTACTCCGGCAATCTTTCATCATATGACCAAGTCCCTAGCAGCGGTGACACTTAATGTCGGAAGTACGACCCGTAGAAGGAGTGGACGACGAAGGCTTGAATGATGTCGCCTTGTTGCCTTCCGGCACGCAAGAAGGTGGAGCAGCAGGTATAGTTCGTTGGCCGCCATTGGATGGTGTAGTCGCTGCACGTGGGGTCAAAGATGGTGCTGTTTTGGATGGTGTAGTCGCTGCACGCGTCGTGAAGTTGCTCCTCATGCGTTGTTGCTGTTGTTGTCGGCCCTGCAATTCTTTTTCTGCCAACATAGCAAGCTAAAACAATCTGTTAACAGTATCATATTCGTTGTAATCAACATTGTCCTGAATTTCACGCCTCAACCCCCCATAAAAACGAGTTATTTTATCATCCATGTCCTCTACTACCCCCAACGCAGCATACCCTTTTGTAACTCTTGATAATACTCCTCTACGGACATGTTACCTTGGTCTAAGTGCTGCAATTTTTTGCGAATGTCCTGCTGAAAAGATGGAGGAACAAATCGGACATGCAAAGCTTCTTTTAATCTATCCCATGTTGGAGGATCAGTTCTAGTTTTAACAAGTTCATTCCACCATATGATAGCAAAGTCCTTAAACTCACTAGTGGCTTAACGAATTCTATGTTGTTCAGGAACAAGATGGGCATTAAATTTTTGCTCTACCGTCCTCTCCCAATCAAGATAAGTCTCAGCATCATAAGCACCAGAAAAAGGGGGTATTGTAAATTTCACTTTAGCAAAAGGATCATCAGGAGGACGATTGTAATTGTTATGATGATTATTACCTCCCACACCTCGATGATAAAGTGGTAGTCTTGGTTGATTGTTGTGATCTTCCATATCATCATAGGCATCGTCTTCATGTCTTCCAGCGAGAGGCAACTGAGCCTCAAAAGTATTTATCCGAAGAGCAAGGTCATCAAGTTGGCGAGTCAAGTTCGCCAATGACTCCTCCGTTGCTGCGTTGTATTTGGCAAACGTATCTGTCGTGGTCTTCATCATATCACGTAACTCAGCATGTTGAACACATTCACCATCTTTGTCTTCTCCTTCCATTGTTAGTAGGAAACAAAAGACAACAAAAATATGTTATCCCTATCAACTATAGTGACAATGTGAAAGGTGGAAGAAAAACAATCTCTCTCGCTCAAGCGTCTTACCAGGCTCTTACAAGTGTTCTTACCGACACAACAGGTGGTGTGGATGGTGAGATGAACCAATGAAGCGTGGGTGATTGCAAAGGTACCTATTATGCTCAAGAGAAAGGTAGAGCTTGGATGGCACAATATGGTGGCTAATAAGCAGTAAATCATTAACAGGTAAACAAAGTTGAACAAGTATTCAATGTAGGAAACTGTTGCTGGTCAACCAAGTGATCTAGGGCCTAGCACAACACAAGGAAGTAACAAGGCAAAAGGAAGACAGAATGATATATCCAACAATCACAGCACAAGTAGTATAGGCCAATTGCTTTAATATGCGTGCTCTTCACTATTTTTTTATTTATTGTAATAATTTTTTGATATTTTATCTTTACTCACGAGCACGAAGGTATGAAGCACAAAAATTTGCAGCTCAATTGGATGTAATATGCGGTCTATAGAAAATCAAGAAGATTCTTTAAAATTCGTGCTGAAACTTCGGATGCCGGATAGCCTATCTTCCGAGGGGAATTTGGGCAATCTAATTTCGCCAAACGCGGCTACGCAGCAAAAAATCAGATGCAAAATTTGGCATAGATGAATTTCAAAAAAAATTGCCCGATTTCGAGTTCGTATGCGAAAGTTATGGCCGTTTTAAGGTAGGTTGTCCGAGTTACGGTTTTTAGATGTTGATTCCAACTCGGTTTGAGAACAGAACTCGCAATCGGATATGAAAATGATCGGGAATTTGCACAGCAACTAATGAGGTGGTGTGTGATGATTCAAGGATGAGTGGCACAAGGATTTGTCATCTAATCTAGGGCTGGCGATGTGGGAGTTCACGCAAGGCGGCTAGCTAGGGCAAACCGATGAACGTGGTGGATTGGTTTGTTATTTAGGGATTGTGGAATAGCTATCGAGCAGTAAGAAAAAAAGGATGAGACACGATAACTAGGACCCAAAACACAAAGCTAAACCAGCAACAAGACTCGACCACACGAATGCAAACTCAACAATGCAAACTGAAAAACGAAACTGGAGGCACTATAGTCTGGGAAGCGGTAAAAACGATCTAATTTTTTTGTGGCTTTTCTGTGGAATCTAGGTATGAAACAAAATCAATCTAATGGAAGGAAAACAAAGATACCTCACGGGCAACCTGGAAATCTGATACCAATTGATGAGTAGGTTTAGGCCCGATCTTTTGAAAGGTAAAGTCGATTGGGGTGGAGAACTTGACGTTGATGATCCATGGCACACGAGCGGTTTGAGTACCCCTGCAATCACTACACCATGGCTCCGTTGGTTATCAGCCATTCTGCACACGCTTGACCTCGCCAAGAAGGCTAATCCCTGCAAGTTCAACCGAGAACACGAGCAAAAACGTCGAAGAGACGATCTAAATCTCGAAGTTGGGGTCTCACAAACCGTAGAACAGCGATATTATCGATCAAAGCAAAACCCACTGAATATGAGCGGCGGATGCATTATTTATAGGCTAGGATTCGACAAAAACACGATTAGACACGCCCCTAATGGACTCTTACGGGATACAAGGCCCAAAGGCCCAATTCGGTGGCGCAGCACCGGACAGAAATATGGACTCGATTTGTTTCGAAGATTTCCAATGACCCCCGAGGAATTTTGAGGTAGGACCAGAACCATTAGAATGTTTATCTTCTCCTCTTTCCGTGCATATGTAGAAGGTTGAAAACGGAGTCTGTATGCCTCCTGGGTGTCCGTTTTAAGGTGGACTGCTCCTGGACTCCGAGTTGAACTCGAATCCGAGTTGTAAGCTGTTTCCATCAACTTGTGGACGTCCTAGCTAGTTCTCCATGCTCCCAAGGCCTCTTTCCTTCACTTGTTGATCTTCTCCATTATTCCTAATAACAATTAAATCATCACATAGCAATCTATTCTCAAACTCACATGCAAAAGAAGTTAGGAACGAATTCTCCTGCTGATTTATTAACCGTGCCCGTGCTCTTGTGATTGGTCCTTGCAGTTCAATGCGTGTCTCCACTGTTGTGATGTCCTCATAATTATATACGTAGATAGAAGCAATCTTAAGACTTCCAAACACCTTACGAACGTATCCCACATTCCTAAAACAACTCAAATTCATGACCCACACGAAATCCTATCATAACCAACTCAAATCTTTCCATATTTGATTCAAACACGACTCAACCGCAGCTTGAGTCCATAACCTAGTCGGTTGGACCTTTCCGACCAATTCTTTACGTCCATATCTCTTCATCACGCCTTCGAGCCATGTAGCCACATCCATGCACTCCTTGCATACGTGCAAACATCTTCCAATGACATCCATGATACCTTCCTAAGAATTGTTCTTGATTCATACATGTTGCGCGACCTCCCGATCAACTCAACCACAATTCATCCCGAACTTGGTTGCTGAACCTCATCTTCTCCCTAAGACTAGTTCAATGGATCCGTCACCAGCCATGTCTTGAACTCAAGCAACACCTGCACGTGAATAAACAACCAATACTTCCAAGCACAAGTCCTTGACTTGACTCTTGTTAGTTCCAAAACCACAACACCTTACGTGAGCACCTCACATAAGCATGTTGCAAAACCATAGTAAAACAATATTATCCATATCAACCAAAACACACCAAAAACTTAGCAAATGAATACTAAGCAATCTTTCTAACAATGTATAGCAAGTTCGAAACAATTCACAGTAAAAACAAGAACATTGCGATCAAGATCCGAATCTTGCCAAAGCTAACCAGAGCTTGAGCCAGAGCTTACCGAAGCTAGTACAACCTAGCGCCGGAGCTTACCAAAGCTAGTACAACCTAACGCTGGAGCTTACCAAAGATATGTCGAAGCTATTAGAGACATGCCAGAGCTAAAGACAAAGCTCACCGCAGCTACCCAAAAACATATTGGACTTTGACAAAGCAAGTCGGACCTAATGTCGGATCTTGCAGAAGCTCAGAGCTAGAGTCGGACCTTGCTAAAAGGGTGTTTTGGTAGAACATTAAAACTTATATCATCAAAGCCAATGTATTCAGTACAAGCCAATGTATTCAGCACATATAGGTCTCACAATCCCCCCTTGATGAATGCATTGGCAACACCACATAAAATCCGAACATTGGCTTATTCACATTAAAAATTTTGAAAACAATTTCTCCCTCTTTGTAAAACAGAAATAAAATGAGAAGAAAAAGAATCGTGCCAAAACAATTGCGAATATGTGCAATGTGTAATCATAGTTTCCCCCTTGCATACTTATCTTTAAAAATTCACATATTATCTCTCCCCCTTTGACAATGTATTCAGCATGGTTCAAAAGAGAAATTTCAAATGTTATGAGCATATTATAACATATACATATAAACAAAGTTCATCCAAGTAATACTATCAAGTAACTTACACTATCACATCAATGAAATACATAAAGTAGTGTAAGCCATTCTAGAGATCAAATGTAATTTCCAATTTAGCAAGTCATGATCTCACAAACTTAACTATTTCAAAACCTAAAAGCATAACACTTGTTGCTGCATTTTATTATTTTTCAAAGCACAAATTTAGATCATATGATATTTGCAAGAGATTATATGCGCATCTTCCTTATTCTAACCAACAAAGCCAAGCCTATGTCATTTGACAATCAGAAGCTTAAGGACAGGGTTTTAGTCATACACAAGTCCTTCCAAGTTCATATCTAAGTGCAATGATAATCCATCTCAAAAGAAGAAGTGCGATACATCCATATTCTCTTGATCTTTTCTCAATTTTTTATTTGATCATAAAAACTCAAACATGTGAGTTGATTACTTGATTAATCATTTATGATTAAAAACACTTGTGAACATGCAACAAGTTCAAAATCGCAAGAAAGTTCGACCATGACCAGATTTAGTGTAAGTAATTATTACAATTACTAGACAAGGCAAAAACTACAAAATGTATAACAAGAGTAATGTAGTGAGAACTTTCAGCATGTAAAAGGAATCACAAAGTCATATATGTATGAAATACTATGCTCATATTATTTTAATTTCAGATTCACACATAGATTTCTCAGGTTACAAGACTCCCCCTCAATGTAAGCCATGAGGATGCATAACCCCTATTTCAATACGAATGAAACAAAAACGAGTCAAATCCAAAGGTTTTGTAAAAATGTCAGCCAATTATTGTTCGATAACTACATGGTGAAGCACAATGTTTCCTTTTTCAACATTATCACGGAGAAAGTGATACCTAATGTCAATGTGCTTAGTTCTAGAATGTTGCACCGGGTTTTTAGCAATGCAAATGTCACTAGTGTTATCACGAAATAGTAGAACACTACCTAGATCAACCCCATAGTCCTTAAGTGTTTGAACAATCCAAAGAATTTGTTAGCAAGCACTAGCAGCAGCTACATATTCAGATTTGGCTGTGGATTGTACAACTGAACTTTGTTTTCTAGAGGACCAAGAAACAAGTGAATTACCAAGAAAATGACAAGCACCCGCAATACTTTTCCTATCGATCCTACAACCCCCAAAATGAGCATCCTAAAAAGCATTCAAAGTAACGGTTGAGGAAGAAGGAAGAAAAATGCCAAATTCTTGAGTTCCATGTAAGTACCTGAGAATTCTTTTGAGGGATTTTGACGATGTGAAGCACGTGGGGAGGCTTGAAACCGTGCACAAAGATATACGCTGAATTGTATGTTTGGCCTCGATGCCATGAGGTACAAAAGGATCCGATCATGCTTCTATATTCTTTTTGATCCACGGGATCACCATCTTCATCAAGTTCAAGTGTTGTTGCTGTTTCCATTGGTGTCTGAAGAGGCTTGTTTTTGTCCATGTTGAAGCACCTTAGGAGGTCTTTTGTATACTTCGTTTGATGCACGAAGGTACCCTCCTTGGTTTGCTTGATTTACAGCCCCCAAAAGTACGTGAGTTCTCCCATCATACTCATCTCAAATTCTGAACTCACCATAGCTGAAAACTTGGACACAAGATCATGAGAAGCACAACCAAAGATAATATCATCCACATACACTTGAACGAATAATGAGTCATTGCCATGCTTAAGCACAAAAAGAGTTTTATCAACCTTGCCCATGGTAAACCCCTTTTCAAGTAAGATTGTTTTTAACCTATCATACCATGCTCTAGGGGCTTGTTCGAGACTGTACAAGACAATGGACAGTTTGTAAACATGATTAGGAAAATCTGGATTTTCAAAACCCGGTGATTGTTTGACATAAACCTCCTCATCTATGTAGCCATTAAGGAAAGCACTTTTAACATCCATTTGATATAGCTTAAAACCTTTAGATGCAGCAAAAGCTAACAAAATTCTTATGGCTTCTAATCTAGCAACAGGAGCAAAAGTTTCATCAAAATCTAGACCTTCAACTTGAGTGAAACCATGAGCAACCAACCTAGCCTTATTCATAACCACAACCCCATCCTCACTTTGTTTATTTTTAACCACCCATTTACTTCCAATTAAAGTGTGACCTTGAGGTGGAGGTACAAGTTTCCAAACATTATTTCTTTCAAAATTTTCTAACTCTTCTTGCATGGCAATAATCCAAGATTCATTAGTGAGTGCGTGTGATATATCTTTGGTTTCAAAATAACAAACAAAAGCAGAATGAGCATGAGAGTTCGGATCGCAAAACCTAGACCATGTGGCTCGTTCATGCAAGCTTCCAATAATTTGTTGTGGGGGATGAATTTTGAGAACCAGGAGGGGAGTGGACACTTCACAAGCTTCTTCTTCATCATGTTCATCAAAAATCGATGAGCTTGTGACTTGAGGAGGATCTGGAGCAGCAATGGTGGTCGTCGGTGCTGGTTGTGAATCAAAATCAGGAGCCGGAACAATGTCATTAGCTGCTGAATTTTCGGGCAGCAGCACCTCTTCTTCATCTTCAACAAAAATGCTCTCCCCCTGCGGATATGGAGATGGACCTGCAATGTTTGAGCTAGTACCTGGGCTAGCTTCATCAAAAGACATCTCACAAGTCTCCACAATTTTGTTAGTGTCAAGTAAAAGCACACGATAGCCTCTAGTATGAGATGGATAACCAAGAAACATGCCATCAACAGATCTAGGTTCAAATTTATCAATATTACCATGTTTCTTAACAAAGCATTTGCAACTAAAGAACTGAAAGTGTGTAATACTAGTCCTATGTCCAAACCGGAGCTCATATGGTGTTTTACCTTGCTTAGCGCGCAAAATAAACACGATTTGAGACATAACAAGCAGTTGCAATTGCATCAGCCCAAAATTTCCTAGGAGTTTCATATTCATAAAGCATAGTCCTAGCCATCTCAACTAAGGTTCTATTCTTTCTTTCCACAACACCGTTTTTTTAGGTACATATGGTGAAGAAAATTGATGATCTATTCCATTTCCAGCACAAAAGTGATCAAAAGATTGATTTTTAAATTCGGTTCCGTTATCACTTCTAATTGCTTTTAAAGATTATGGTGATCAATTCATAATCTAAGAAATAAAGTTCTAAGGTGACTCAAAGCTTCAGTCTTAGATGCCATAAAGTAAATCCAAGAGTATCTAAAATAATCATCAACAATCATAAGAACATACCATTTACCTATGAAGGATTGAACGTGTGAAGGTCCTACGGTGTCAAGGTGCAAAAGTTGACCCGGTTCAGTTGTCATGATCATTGTGAGATGAGTATGTGAACCCGCAACCATCTTAGCATGTCTACAAGAAGAGCACACACTTTCTTTGGCCTCTTTAAGGTTAGGCAGCCCACGTTTGCGAACAAGAGCACTAACAAGCGTTAGATGATCAAAGCCTACGTCACCAAATCTACGATGCTAAAAATATAAGTCCATTGGATCATTAGCAACTAGACACCTATGCTTAGGGGAACACATATCAAAATCAGCTTTAAAAACTCTTTCCAAACCGAGACATGTTAAAAATAAGCTCACTATTTGAATTTATAGCTTTGCAGCATTTTGTAATGAAAATAATTTCTAGATTTTCATCTAGCAGTTGTGAAACAGAAAGCAAGTTGTATTTCAAATTTTCAACAAGTGCCACATCCTTAAAAGTGTAGTGATTATTTACTCTAACCGAACCCTTAGCAATTATAGGAGTTGAAAAATTATCGGCAAAAGTAATATTCTCTACACGTGACACAAAAGAGAGGGAGGAGACCCATTCTTTGTTACCGGCCATGTGGCGTGAGCAACCTGAATCCACAATCCAAATGTTATCCTTCCTCAATTGTGTAACCTACATAAAAGCACAATACGTCGATGACTCAATACTGGGGTTAGTCAAAAGGCATTTAGGAATCTAGTACTGAGTCACACGGTGTCCAGCAGGAATAACAAGCGAAAGCTGAGATAAAACATCAGGTTTATGAGCCAAAGCTTTAAGATTTTTGTACCCAACTACTGTCCTACGAGATGTTACGTGTGTAGCACAGAAAACAGTAGGTTTGGGAGCAACCTTTGCATGTTTTCGACTCATTACAGCAGCTTGCATGTTCCTATCATTCGGTTTAGCAAGTGCAGCAAATTTTGCATGAAAGTTATGAGATCTAGCAATCATTATTTACCTTTTCTGTTGTTTAGCTAGTCTATAACAAAAATCTATGACATGACTATCTCTACCACAGTAGGTACAATGAAATTTAACTTTGTGTTCATGTCTAGATGAGCAAGCAACATTTTTATTTGAAACCGAATGAGACAACACTCCTACAGACTTGAAAACCACTTCTTCTTGTTTAGGAACTGTTTGAATCAAACCACTTCCTAATGACTTTACAATTTTACGTGGATGTGCCTTAGAATGAGCATGAGAATCAAAACCTAAACCAGTTTTATCATTGCAAGACTTGGAAGAGTTCAACAGCAAGTTTAGGTTCTTATTCCTATTACAAAACTGATCTAATATCCTATGCATGTTATCAAGTTTATTGGACAGATCAAGGCAATTTCCACATGAAGTTTTTCTTTTTAATTTGCATTTGGAACAAAATCTAACTTCATGAGAACGTAAAGCATTGTTCAATAAAGAAATTTCATTCATAGCATCTTGTAGTTTCTTATCAAGATCATAACAAGTATAAAAATGCATATCAATTGTATAACAGCTAGCATCTTTCAAGTTTTTATCATTAAGTGTAGCAAGCTCTTTGTTCTTTTCAATTTCTAACTCAAGTTTATCAAGTGTGGCGGTGTGTGCACTTCTTAATGAGGAAAATTGTTCATATATTAAATCACATGAGGGACATGCATCATCAATGGGAATCAAAGATTTGAAACGATTAATTTCAGATTCTAGTGACTCAATTTTAAAAGCATGGTCCCTAAGCTTTTTGTCCTTTTTTTAACTATAACAGTGGCACGAGAAATAGCATCACACATTTCTTCGCAAGTAGGAAATACCTCTTAATTGTCGTTGTTGTTTTCAGCCTCCTCCATACTTGATCTTGACTTGCCCGCCATGAAGCACAAGTTTGCCAAATCATCTCATCTTCATCTTCGTTACTTCCAATGTCCACATTGCTTGAGCCAAGTTCTTAAAGTGCAGAGATAAAACTGTTTATCATCTTGCGTCCTATAGTACCCTTCTTTTTCTTGTTGCAATTTCCAGAGGTGATCTTGACCTTGTTCTTCTTTTCCTCAAGGGTAGAAGCACCTGAAATATTAGGGCATTCTGTACAAAAGTGTCATGTCTTACCACATTCAAAACAGCGCTGAGGTCTGATGCTTCCTCTCCTTCTAGTTCTCACATTTTGCAATGATTTTGAGAATCTAGTAGAGATGAGTGCTAACTCCTGATGAGTAAAAGAGGATGAGTCCCGATCTTCCGATGGGTAATGGATAAGTCGATTGATGGAGATCTCGCCGTTGATGATCCGAGGCTCTCGAGTAGAACACGAAAAACCCCTGCAATCACTACACCACCGCTCCATTGGTTATCAACCGTCCTGCACACAATTGACCTTGCCAAGAAGGCTAATTTCAGCAAGTGCAACCGAGAACACAAGCAAGAACGTAGAAGACACGATCTGAAATCGCAAAGTTGGGGTTTCACAAACCATAGAACAACGATATCATTAATCTAAGCAAAACCCACCAAATATGACTAGCGGCTGCAGTATTTAAAGGCTAGGGTTCAGCCAAAACAAGATTAGACACGTCCCTAATGGACTCTTACGGGATACAAGGCCCAAAGGCCCGATTCGGTGGCACAGCACCGGACAGAAATCTGGACCCAATTTGTTTCGACGATTCCCAATGACTTCAGAGGAATTTTGAGGTGGGACTAGAATTATTGGGAACTTTATCTTCTCCTCTTTCCGTTCATATGTAGAACATTGAAAACGGAGTCCGTATGCCTCCTGGGCGTCCGTTTTAAGGTGGACTGCTCCTGGACTCTGATTTGAACTCGAGTCCGAGTTGTAAACCGTTTCGATCAACTTGTGGACGTCCCAGCTGGTTCTCCATGCTCCCAAGGCCTCTTTCCTTCACTTGTTGATCTTTTCCATTATTCGTAATAACAATTAAATCATCACATAGCAATCTATTCTCAAACTCACATGCAAAAGAAGTAAGTAATGAATTTACCTGCTGATTTATTAACCGTGCTCGTGCTCTTGTGATTGGTCCTTGCAGTTCAATGTGTGTCTCCGCTGTTGTGATGTCGTAATCACCCCCCCCCCCCCCCTCTTGAATTGGAGTCTTCCTCGACTCAAGTTCATCTTCTTCTCCCATGTACGGTCACAAATCTGAAATGTTAAATGTAGGACTAACCCCAAAATTGGGAGGCAATTCACGCTTATATGCATTATCATTAATCTTTTCAACAATCTTAAAAGGACCAGCAGCTTGTGGCATAAGTTTAGATTTTCTCAAGTCAGGGAATTGCTCTTTTCTCAAGTGTAACCACACCAAATCACCCGGTTCAAATTTTACTTCCTTTCTACCTTTACTACCTGCAATCCTATACTTCTCATTCATCTTTTCAATATTTTTCTTCGTAGTGTCATGCATCTTAAGAATGAATTCAGATCGTTGTGCAGCATCCAAATTTGTAGTTTCAGAAGCAGGCAAAGGTAGTAAATCAATAGGAGCACGGGGATTGAAACCATACACTACCTGGAATGCACTTACCTTTGTCGTGGAGTGAACGGATCTGTTGTAAGCAAATTCTATATGTGGTCAACACTCCTCCCACAACTTCAAATTTGTTTTCAAGACAACCCGCAACATAGTGGATAAAGTACGATTAACTACCTCGGTTTGTCCATCCTTTTGTGGGTGACATGTAGTTGAAAACAGCAACTTGGTCTCAATTTATACCACAAAGTTCTCCAAAAATGACTTAAATTTTTTGCATCACGATCGGAAACAATGGTATTTGGCACACCATATAAACGAACAATCTCCATCATAAATAAATCAGCAATGTGTGAGGCATTATCATTCTTATGACAAGGTATAAAGTGTGCCGTTTTCGAAAAACAATCAACAACTACAAGAATACTATCCCTCCCCCTCTTAGTCCTAGGCAATACCAAAACAAAGTCCACATAAATATCCTCCCAAGGTACACTAGGAATAGGAAGAGGCATATAAAGACCATGTGGGTTAAAGCGAGACTTAGCTTTGTTGCAAGTAGTGCATCGTGACACGTAGCGCTCGACATCACGCCTCATATTTGGCCAAAAGAAGTGTGTGGACAACACGTCTTCAGTTTTCTTCACTCCAAAATGTCCCAGCAAACCACCTCGATGTGCTTCCTGCAAAAGTAATAGACGAACGGAGCTAGCTAGAACGCATAGCTTTTTAGCACGATAGAAAAGACCCTCTAGCAGCACATATTTATTCTAAGTTCTTGCTTCTCTACAATTTTCAAAAGCATCTTTAAAGTCCACATCAGTAGGATATAATGCTTTTATTGTTTCCAACCCAAATATTTTATGATCAAGTTGGGACAGCATGGTATAATGCCTAGATAATGCATCGGCAATAATATTTTCCTTCCCTTTCTTATGCTTAATGATATATGGAAACGACTCTAAGAACTCAATCCATTTAGCTTGTCGTTTATCCAGATTGGTTTGACACTTACGATGCTTCAATGATTCATGATCGGAATGTATGACAAACTCCTTAGACCAAAGATAATGTTGCCAAGTTTGTAATACTCGCACTAAGGCATACAATTCCTTATCATAAGTGGAATAATTCAGAGAAAAACCATGAAGTTTTTAACATAAGAAAGCAACAGGTTTACCTTCTTGTATGAGAACGCCTCCATTACCAACGCTTGCATCGCATTCTAGCTCAAAGGTCTTGTAAAAATCAGGAAGTTATAGCAATGGTGCTTGTGTAAGCTTCAATTTGAGAGCATCAAAAGATTGTTGTTGTTGTTCACCCCATCAAAACGGCACTCCCTTCTTCGTTAGCTCATATATAGGGTCTGCAATGCTGCTGAAATCCCACACAAAACGCCGATAAAAAACTGCAAGACCAAGAAAACTACGAACCTGCGTGACGGTTGTTGGGGCTGGCCAGCTGGTGATTGCTTCAATTTTTGCCTCATCCATCTCAATTCCCTGCGAGGAAACGACGTAGCCAAGAAACGAGACTCGATTGGTGCAAAATATGCACTTTTCGAGGTTACCAAACAAACGTGCGTCTCTCAAAACAGTAAAAACAACACATAAATGATCAAGATATTCATCATATGACTTGCTGTAAATGAGGATATAATCGAAGTAAACCACTACAAATTGTCCAATGAAAGCACGTAAAACCTCGTTCATTAAACGCATAAAGGTGCTTGGTGCATTAGTTAAACCAAAAGGCATGACCAACCACTCATAAATTACAAACTTGTTTTTAAATGCAATTTTCCATTCATCTCCTAATGACATTCTAATTTGGTGGTATCCACTACGCAAGTCAATTTCCGTGAAGATGATAGCATCACTCAATTCATCAAGCATGTCATCTAAGCGAGGAATAGGATAACGATATCGAATGGTGATGTTATTAATCACTCGACAATCAACACATATGCGCCAACTACCATCTTTTTTAGGATCCAAAAGAACTGAAACGGAACAAGGGCTAAGGCTTTCACGAATGTACCCGCGGTCCAAAATATCTTGGACTTGTTGCTGAATTTCCTTAGTTTCTTGTGGGTTCACCTTTTATGCTGCACAATTTGGCAAACTTGCTCCTGGAATCAAATCGATCTTGTGTTCAATGCCTCTCATCAGTGGTAAACAGGGGGTATCTCGGAAGGGAAACACATCCTCAAACTCCTGCAAAGGATTAGCAACAGCAGGGGGCAATGCAATAGACAATTCATGAAGTGAAAACATGGCTTCTTTGCAAACTAAAGCATAGCACATCCCCTTAGCATGAATAAATCAGCAAGGTCAGATATAGTTGCGAGCAACGATGGTGATTTTAACTTAATGACTTGCTGTTTTTCAGATTCTAATTTTGTTGCTTTGCCATCACAAATTTTACTCTTCTCAAAATGCACAATTTGAGCAGGAGTCATGGGGAGCAAACTGATTTTCTTTCCCCTATGCATGAGAGTATATTTATTGGTTCTACCATGATGAATAGCATCTGTATCAAATTCCCAAGGACGATCCAATAAAAGAGAACAAGCATCCATAGGAACAACATCACAATCAGCAAAATCATGGTAAGAACCAATTGAAAAATGTATTCTCATTGTTTGTGTTACCCGAACCTTACAGCTGTAGTTGAATCATTGAATGTGGTACGGATGAGGGTGTGCTCTTGTTTTCAAACCAAGTTTCTTGACGACGTCCGTGTTCACCAAGTTATTGCAGCTACCTCCATCAATTATAGTGCGTACATGGCACTCCTTGACGACGAGAAACATGTGGAAGAGGTTGTGTCGTTGTAGCTTGTCATCGGACTCCACTTTGGAGCTCAAGGCATGCTGCACAATGATGCTCCTATAGTTCTCTATCGCCACTGTACCAGGTACCTCTTCTTCGGTGTGTTCGTCATTTGGATCTGTAAAGTCAGTAGCAAGAGAATATTCATCTTCAACATCCGAAGTACTATCATACCCGCCATCGTCGCGTGCTATGTATGCTCATTTGCTCAGGCAATCTCTCATCATATGACCAAGTCCCCGGTACGCGAGAAGGTGCAGCAACAGGTATAGTTCGTTGACCGCCATTGGATGGTGTAGTCGCTGCACGGGGGGTCGAAGATGGTGCTGTTTTGGATGGTGTAGACGTCGAATGCGGCGTGAAGTTGCTCCTCGTGCGTTGTTGCTATTGTTGTCAGCCCTGCAATTCTTTTTCTGTCAACATAGAAAGCTAAAACAATCTATTAACAATATCATATTCCTTGTAATCAACAATGTCCTGAATTTCATGCCTCAACCCTCCATAAAAATGAGCTATTTTATCATCCATGTCCTCTACTACCCCAAAACGCAGCATACCCTTTTGTAACTCTTGATAATACTCCTCTACGGACATGTTACCTTGGTCTAAGTGCTGCAATTTTTTGCGAAGGTCCCGCTGAAAAGATGGAGGAACAAATCGAGCACGCATAGCTTCCTTTAACCTATCTCATGTTGGAGGATCAGTTCTAGTTTTAACAAGTTCATTCCACCATATGATAGCGAAGTCCATAAACTCATTAGTGGCTTGACTAACTCTATGTTGTTCAGGAACAAGATGGGCACTAAATTTTTGCTCTACTGTCATCTCTCAATCAAGATAAGCCTCAACATCATAAGCACCAGAAAAAGGGGGTATAGTAAATTTCACTTTAGCAAAAGGATCATCAGGAGGACAATTATAATTGTTATGATGATTATTACCTCCCATACCTCAACGATAAAGTGGTAGTCTTGGCTGATTGACGTGATCTTCCATATCATCATAAGCATTGTCTTCATGTCTTCCAGCGAGAGGCAACTGAGCCTCATAAGTATTCATCCGAAGAGCAAGGTCATCAAGTTGGCGAGTCAAGTTCGCCAATGACTCCTCTGTTTTTGTGTTATATTTGGCGAACATATCTATCATGGTCTTCATCATATCACATAACTCATCATGTTGAACACATTTGTCATCATTGTCTTCTCCTACCATTGTTAGTAGGAAACAAAAGACAACAAAAATATGTTATCCCTATCAACTACAGTGACAATGTAAAAGGTGGAAGAAAAATAATCTCTCTCGCTCAAGCGTCTTACCACGCTCTTACAAGTGTTCTTACCGACACAGCAGGTTGTGTGGACGGTGACATAAACCAATGAAGCGTGGGGTGATTGCAAAGGTACATGTTATGTTCAAGAGAAAGGTGGAGCTTGGATGTCACACTATTGTGGCTAATAAGCAGAAAATCGTTAACAGGTAAACAAAGTTGAATAAGTATTCAATGTAGAAAACTGTTGCTGGTCAACAAAGTGCTCTAGAGCCTAACACAACACAAGGAAGTAGCAAGGCAAAAGGAAGACAAAAATGATATAACCAACAATCACAACACAAGTAGTATAGGTCAATCGCTTTAATATGCGTGCTCTTCACTATTTTTTTCTTTTTTGTAATATTTTTTTGATATTTTTTCTTTACTCAGGAGCACGAAGATATGAAGCACACAAATTTGCAGCTCAACTGTATGTAATATGCGGCCTATAGAAAATCATGAAGATTCTTTAAAATTCATGCTGAAACTTCGAAGGCCGGATAGCCTATCTTCCGAGGGGAATTTGGGCAATCTAATTTCGCTGAACGCGGATACGGAGCGGAAAATCAGATGCGAAATTCCGTGTAGATGAATATGAAAAAAACGTCATATTTCGAGTTTGAATGCGAAAGTTATGGCCGTTTTAAGGTAGATCGTCCGAGATATGATTTTTTGATGTTGATTCAAACTCGGTTTGAGAACAAAACTGTAAAACCCCACTTTTATGGCATGTGAATTCAGTTATGAGTTTTGTGATCAACTATATTAAAGATCCAATATAGTGGTACACATGAACTTAATACCATCCAAACCTTTCTTGCACTCATGGTTAAATTTTATTTAACATGAGTATTGGACTTCACCACTAATTCTAGAATGATTCTATTCACACCTCTTCAAATTTTAGAATTATTTGGATGAAGATTATTAAGGCAATTTAAAGTGCAGGACTAATTGGCGCTGGCATAAACATTCAAATTAGATTCTCTAAATTTTTCCTTGACCTTCTAATACTCTCAATAGCTTGCCTGCAAAATTTCAAGATTTTAGGAACTCATTTGCTATTTTATTTGAGGCGCTTAGCAAATTTGAATCAAATTCAAATCTGAATTTGAAATTCTTTTCCAACTTCTTTGAACATAAGATTTGAGTTCACCATTGTGTTCGTAATAATTCATTTAGCATCTACACAAAATTTCATGATTTTTGGAGTTGATCTTCCATTTTTAAATGAATTTTTAACTTTACTGTTGGGGTCCGACTGACCTATGGGCCCCACAGGTCAGCCTCTGCTGAACGGGTCAGGTCGGCCGCCTGCCATCTCTGCACCGGCGCTCGCCCGCTCGACAGCACACGCGCATGCAAGCTCCAGCGAGCTGCTTGCTTGCTTGCCGCGGCGCTATAAAAGGCCGGCCGACGCTCCGGTATTTCCCCTTCCCCGGATCGGTCTTCCACCTCTCGCTGGTTCTTCTCCGCCGCGTGCCATCGTCGCCGCCCCCCTTTGCTCCGTGGTGCACCACCGTTCTGCGCAAATTCAAGCCT
Organism: Tuctoria greenei; assembly: GCA_036927565.1. NCBI lineage: Eukaryota > Viridiplantae > Streptophyta > Magnoliopsida > Poales > Poaceae > Tuctoria > Tuctoria greenei. The sequence continues at coordinate 153,685,533 of JAYESD010000007.1, forward strand.
CGATCCCAAAAGCTTAAAGGTGCGCCTAGTCGAGCTCTAACTCTCGGTGCAAACCGTTTCCCTTTTCATTGAGAAATGAGCAAGTTATCGGTCTTCTCCCTTCCGGCCGATGTGAAGAAACTCGCTAGGTTTCCGTTTCAATTCCGTTTCTACAAGTAAATATTCTTTGCAATTGCTTAGAGATAGTTTCTATAGGTCCTAGCGCTCCTACCTGAGCAAAAACCCCTAACAGTTATCGAGCAACGACCGAGGAAATTGAGTTTTGCTTGCCGCCGGTGAGGAAACCTCGGTTCACCATCGAGCTCATAGTTTCCGATTGTTTCCTCCTCTTCCACATCCATTTCCTTGATCTGCATCATCCCAGGAAGGTTTTGAAGAAGATCCTGAGTGGTTTGAGCTACTCTGGAGCGAGTTTCAGGTTGCCCGAGTGCTCACCGCCGCCGCCGCCGTCGCACGGCCATTTCCGGCGAGTTTCTCGTCCCACCGACCTCACCGTCGTGCTCAGCGACTCCAAAAACCCCCAGGCGGCGAGTTTGGGCAAGTTTGGCTCGTAGGTTTAGCCGGCGGAGAGCTCGCCGGCGAGTCACCGCCGTGGGCGCCGCCTCGCGCGGGCGTTGGCCCGAGGTAGAAGACAACCCCGTAGGGCCCCACCTGCCAGTGGCTGCGGGATCACGGTGCGGCTAGGATTCCATGCGGCTGCACGCGAATAAATTTGTGGACCGCGGTGTTGCATTGACCAGAGCACGCCACGTGGACCATGGGACCCACCCGATTGAAATTTGAATTCTGGCGCCAATGGGTTATTAAATTAATTCCAGAAAATTGTTCAAACTTCTAAATTGAATATCTCTCTGTAGAATACTCCAAAAATCTTCAAACAAATTTTGTTTGAAAGCTCTTGAGCTCTAGTTTCTGTCAGTACCAATTAGGTTCTGTGAAACTCATAGTTAAATTCTATAGAAAATAATCTTTCCAAATGCAAATACAATTTTTCCAGATAAGATAGCCACTGGAAAAATCCCCAAAATTCACATAAAATTTAGTGTCCTATTCTTGACTACCAGAAAAGTTTGGGAGCCATTACACCTGTTTAACCCTCTGTATAGTTCAATTACCTTTTTCAGTTATTGAATTTTCACAGATGTTCAGTTGCTTTATTATGTACCAAATTTGGACTGAGTTTTCCTTTAGTCGCACACTAGCTCCTGTAAAAATCTTGGATTTAATTGACCTACTATCCTAGTCCTAATTCAGTCACAAACTGACATTGAGTATAAGATTAAAAATTCAATTACAAGATAATTCCAGAAATTCTTGCCAACTAGAAATTCAATAACTCCTTCACCCCAGCTTAGAAATTTAGGAAACAAATTTTACTAGAACCAGGACAATATCCTCTATCTTAATTATCACCTGTTAGCTATGTTCAAGCTACAGTTTCCTCTCTAAAATTTTTGGAAGTTGATTGCTTGCCATAATTTTGGAGACCACAATCTACTTTGATCATCTCCTATTCTTTGCAAGAGCTTCTATCATAGTCCCTAATACCTACCTTCAAAGTTCCAAAGCCCATTAAGTCATTAGCACATAATGGTCACCATATATTAAATCATGGTCTTGGTAATACTTATTTTTCAAAATCATTCATATACGTATTCTATGCATATCGTATAGTGACCGAAGTCGTGGAGGAGCCAGAAGCCTTGGAAGAGCACCTTTCAAATATTAACTCAGACTCTGACCTGCAACAAGGCAAGCCCCGGTTTGCATTTAAGTCGTTTATAAATTTTTACTTTATCACTATGATGAGTAGTCTATGAATTGTGCATTACGTATAGTATGATTGATATTCCACTTGCATGGCCAAAAATCCAAGGGATTGGTTGGAACGAGTTACAGTTTGACCTGTAGTAATTGCTTTGCTAATGCATAGGAAATCCGGTAGAAGTTGAGTAGTTATAATCTACTCGCAAGAGATGTAGGACATATCTCACAGGATTGGTTAGATAGAAAATGGATTAATATAATGAAGTTGAGACCAGGAAGGGAATGGATAGGGAGCGGCGAGAATTGAGTCTCGGTCGCATAGCCCTGCCTGTGTCGATTAAGGCCCGCTTCGTGTGCGGCCCCGCTGAACAAGATTGACTTGTACCGGCAACATAATGGACATATGGAATCCAATAAACTGACGTAGCTCGGTCACATGGGTGTCGAGGCATACCGTTCTGTTTTATAGGTGTGGGTTGAGGGCAGCAAGGTGTAAAACCGCTGGTGGGCACGTCAGAGTACGCCCCACGCAGGGACCTCCTGCTCGTGACGGATCGACCGGTTCGGCATTTGAGTTTCTCGCAAAAGGTTGTCATATACGACTAGTACTGAAGTGCTACGTAGGTACTGCGCGAAGTACTTGCTGGCATTTCTGAAAGTGCGTATGTGTCGTGTTGTCTGGGTGTGTCCTGATTGCAATCACTGTCCCTCGCAGTAATAGAGTACCACTTGTTCACTGTGTCGTGACGTAGTAAATACTAAAGAAGCCAGTAAATCATATTGTATTGAATTATAATTACTTTGCAACCTTGCATGATTTAGAGATAGTGCAATTAAAAGTGTACAGTTTCCCCATACTTTAGCTGTAATAGCATTATGTGCTCTGGGCATGTCATATCATCGGTAAATCGTTTCTTGTTTGATTGTGGAGCCCATGATGTGCCGTGCTCGGAGAATGTCATTTGCTACATAAAACCTGATTATAAGGATCCACTTGTAGGCGAGTCATTTATGCTTCACCTTACCTATGTTTAGTGTCCCCTTTGCATATGTCTAGTGAGACGGGTTAGTCTTGCTGAGCCTTATGCTCACGTTTGCAGTTAACGAGTTTTTGCAGGTTATACAGTTGATGAAGGGTTTGACGATGAGGCTGCACCCCCTCCAGGGTGTACAGCCAAGTGGGAACCCTGCATGCCGCCCTAATTGAGTGTTGCTAGTGCAAAGTATCCAAGGCATGGATAACTTTGCTTTTGCATAGCTAGTGCTGAGAGCGTAGCTATGATATATATATATATATATATATATATATATATATATATACATATATATATATATATATATATATTTCTTTACTTCCACTAGTATTGTAAAAACTTCCGCTGTATGATAAATAAAAGACTTTGTCTTGTAATTTTAATCAGTTTCTATTCTTGTATACTTTTGGGTGTCGCATCGCACGACACCACCCAATGAGATCCTCGGATGTCGGGATTCCGGTCCCCACATACATGGTATCAGAGCATCATTGGGAACAATGTACTTGAAAAGCACGTATTTTCAAAAATTAGGATTTGAGTGAGGAATTAGCTATATGCCTTTATAAGGAGTATTATTAATATAAGATATAAAGGTGGTAAACTAACCATGTGTTATTATATTCTGTAACGATGCCCCGACGTCAGGTAAGAGGTAAGGTACGCCACCGAGAGCGGATCAATCTCGGTAAGCTCAGCATACGAGGAGTGGTATGTATAATTTCTGTGTCTTGGCACGGGAAGTTAATAGGAGTCTCTGAAGCTTTCAATGTTTCTGGAAACCTATGACACGCAGTACCCCAGCGTGCTTCAAAGTTAGTGGGAGCCCCCATCGGGTGGTGTATAACCTGATAGTACGCCTCTCTAGAACTATGCATGTTCTATGGGAGCATGCGAAACACGTATGCCCAAGTGTGTATAAGCCGTATCGTACGGGAGTCTTTGCTGTACAGACGTATTTACAGCCATGTACCTCGAGACATGGCCTCGCTCGAGGACGACTCACACCAGAGTCGTATGCATTTATTTTCATATATATTATTGTGACTGCCTGTCGTGTTTCCCCGTGCCGCCCTTGAGGTGTGACGGTGTGAAAGGGGATTGTATGTATTTTGCAGCATTAACTACGGTAGAAGACCGTGTAGAAGCTGTTTGTGAGAGAACGATATAGGAACCACCTATAGACGTAACCGGATATACCGGCTAGAATTTTCTTTGGTGAGATACGTAGTACCGTCAGTATCAAACATGATACTCGACCATCTCCAACGACAGAATAGATGCATAATGTTTTGTAAAGTCCAAATATCAGATGCTGGTAGGTTTTGGACTCCGTAAAAAGGGACTCCGACTCGATATGGTAGATAGAATCAAGATTCTTGATTTATGGCTGAAGTTGGCTCGACTTCACCAGGTTGTAATCTTGATTATTGTATAGATAACATGAGAGTACCATATATGGATGGAAAGTTCGTGAAGACCTCTACAACTTTTCTGTTCACCATCAGGGCAGAAAGGTTTGACAATCCGTTGAAATTTGGAGTATACGAAAACTGCTCCAGATGACCCAACCATTGTACCAGTTCCAGAAATATTGCCCTAACTCACTGTAGAAACATCTTCTGCCTTATTGAGGAACATGTATGAAAAGGGGAGAGGCATATCTACAGGTTTTCTGTTTAGAGCTTTTCCAAATTCGAATTTGAGTCAAATCAAATTTGGAAGTCAAAACAGTGGACTCCAGGACGGCTGGCGCAAACCAGTCAGTTCAACTGTTTGGATTGGATAGTTATAACTTTTAATCCAGAATAGTGACATGGTCACATATATACATTTCTGGAAAGCTTAGGAAGTTCTCTATCAACTTTATTTGTCACTCCTGACCTGAATCTGGTTGTAGCTATGTCTAATTCCATTTGTCGCAAACTTGGTTCTTGCATTCCAGAACTTGGAACAGTTTGCACAGGGTTGTGCATTTGTGCGCAATACCTGTATAACAAAGTTTTTAGGGTGGAACTCTTTTACTTCTGGATTGCTAACTTGATGTTATACAAAGTTTCTTTTGTCATTACCTCAAAATATTGTCATGATATCCCTGTATAAATTGTGGACATCACTACATATACAGGGGAGGTTCTGTCAAAATTTCCAGAAAACTTGAGTTAACTAAAACCTGTATAGATTCTTCATATTAGTTCTACTGTAGCTGTATGAGTACAATCTGGAAAGGATTTGACGTGTACTACAACATTTATATTCAACTTAACTCTTAATTCTGGTATTTCCTGTATGAAACTTTTGGGTTAATACAGGAAGGTCAGCTGAACCAGAACTGTGATCACTTCCAGTTTGCAGCTTTTCTTGGATCAATTGATTATGGATATTTTCTTTTGTCCAACATTATCATTGATTGAGTCGAATACCTATACTGTGTAGTGACATCTGGGTATGTTTGTCCACAGATGGCAGCACCAAGAATTCAGTTACCTAATGGATGGGTGTTCTCCACGTGCACCGGGCAAGCCGGTTTCCCGGACGTGTTTGTTAGGTTGCTTCGCCAGTTTGGTTATCTGGTGTTGCCTAGCTATTGGGGAAAGAAGTTCCAGGAAAGCGGTATGTGGAGTTGCACCATCTACGTTGATGTGCCTGCTGGTCCACCGCACCTCGGATGGGCTCCATACTCCATCAAGATCAAAGGGTTGATATTAGAGGAAACATGGAGCTACGCCGCAAGTGTTGCCATAGGGAGGTTTTGCAAACTTCATTATCGTAATCTGGTGGGTACTCCGTATGAGTTCTTTCCAGTTAACGGCAGGGCTTCTAAAGCCTGGGCAACCCGTTTGCTTGCGGAGGTGGACAATCACAGTGAAACATCCGCGAAAGCCTTAGCGGTGTATGCATCCGCATCACATCTCGAGAAGGGTAATAAAAGGGCATCCATAAAAGAATTGACGGGCAATCTGAAGCAAGCCATGATTCGAGCAGATCACTTTGAGTGGGCAAATGACGGACTTAGGGATATGATGGCTCCTCTCAACCATCGTTTGAACCTTAGGGAGAATCAATGGCATGACGCTGTTATGGATTTAGCCACGTCTCGCTAGGAGACTCTAGAGATGGAAATTGACTTGGAGGCGACCCTACTCTATGGACACTAGTGGGACACCCAGTTAAGCGCGGTGACTGCAGATCAGGATCAGTCCAGAGTGGAGGCTCAGAGCTGGAAGACCAGCTGTGAGTAGGCTCAGCAGGAGAATGAGGCATGGAGGATGTTTATGATACAGACATATTGGCAAGCTAAGATTGCCAAAAGGACGTCGCTTTTGAACGAGGCATCATCTTCTGCTCCAGCACCCATACCAGTGGTGCCTAATCCTGAGGATGACGAGGAAGAAGAAGATCCTCAGGAGGTTGAGTTTTATGAGTAGAGGGCAGTGTTGATGTACTTATCACTTTAGGCCGAGTGTAATGATGTGTAGTAAACACCACGCGTATTTTGCGACTTTTTGAGTCTTGTTGTAAATAGTAGTGAGGTGGGTGTACAATGACATAGACATGACGACTTGTGGTTACCAAGCATAGATGAGACGACTTCTTTAAATGAAGTCTGTCTATTTTTGGAGTTCTATTGTAAACTTGGGCCCAAGATAATATAGATTTTATAAAGTTTGTGCTTTATCAATATATGTGAATGTTATGCATCATCTATTGTTACCTACCGCATTACTATTTATATGGAAGGATGAACTTGAGGCAATGAGACTTATGGTGTAAATCATTGTATTGCAGCATGGTGCATACACGTGCAGCCCAAGAAGTGGGAGGCTCAAGTGGAGGGCAGGGGGATGACACACCACCCCGGGACAGAATACGCCTCAAACGCAACCACCTCCACCACCTCCACCCACACTTCCCAGAAGTCTCGCGGAGGTTCTCGCTGCAGTACTCGGCTCGCGCGACGAGCAAACCGAGCTACTGCGGACTCTGGTGCAGCGCTCGTCCCGTCAAGGGGGACGACAGGATGTTGGACCGCGTCAGCAATATCAGAGTTCCTACTCTCATTTCTCATCGACACATCCACCGGTCTTCAGAGAGGCCGATGAACCGTTGGAGGCAGATAATTGGCTCCACACCATTGAAGGAAAGTTTGGTTTACTCGAGGCAACCGAACAGCAGAAGACGCTGTTTGCAGCGCAGCAACTGCAGGGGTCTGCTGGCGCATGGTGGGCCAATTAACTTGCCGCATGCCCCGCAGGCCATGTCGTAAGCTGGGCCGAATTCTGGGAGGCATTCCGCGCCTACCACATCCCTCGTGGGATTATGAGGAGGAAGCTTCAAGAGTTCTTGGAACTAAGGCAGGGAGGAAGGAGTACATACGAGTACTCCAAATCATTCAACCACTTGGCCCAATATGCTTAGGACAAAGTGAATACCAAAGATCGGAAGCGCGAATGCTTCTATCGGGGTTTGAACCCCAAGTTGAAGGACAAGCTTGTCCTGTTCAACCGCGGCAGATTCAACGACATCGTCAATGCCGCTATCATGCAGGAGTACGCTACGCGCGAGCTATCCTCAAATAAAAAGAATAGGAGTGCTCCACAGGGTAGCGAAGGTGGTGCTTCTCAGAAGTACCATATGGTGTACCGATCACCATCCGGCTAGAGGTGGCAACCGCCATCGCGACCACAGATGTTCCATGGTCGTCAGTCCAACAACTCCGGGTTCCAACCGCAGCAACAGCAGGTGATGATCCCACGTGCACTTCCACCTCCACCGCGTGCACCGGCATTCCATCCTCCCAACAGTACCGGCCAAACCCCGCACACGTGTTTCAAGTGTGGGCGCACGGGGCACTTCGCCAAGGACTGTCCGCAGAATCGACAAGGCGGAGGGAAATCATCCTACCTGGGGGCCAACCAACCCCGCAACCAGCCCAAGAAGCCAGCCACCAGACTCGGCAACGTGCACCACCTCGCCATCGAGGACGTTCCGGAAGGCGCACCCGTGCTCACGGGTACGTTCTCTATCTATGATCAATTCGTAGTCATACTCTTTGACTTCGGAGCTTCCCATAATGTCATTAGCAAATCTATTGTCATTAAAACTCAGTTGCCTGTTATCTCCACCAAAACTCCATATATGATTCGCACTCCAGCAGGGAGGGTAGTAACATATGAGATGGTCCATAGGGTACCTCTTGACCTAGATGGGAACATCTATCCTACCTCCTTCATTATCTTAGAGACTCAAAAGCTAGATGTCATCTTAGGAATTGCATGGTTGCAATACCATGGTGTCGGTACCCTAAAAACCATACACCCCCTGAGGTTACAAAGATCTCAAGGGAAGGACGTCTACTCAAATTGAAGACCCTCGGGGGCCCACTTGTCAGACATAACCGGACCTGCTTCTCCAACATGGTTAACCCCTAGGTTGCCACGTGTACTGTCAGACCGGAGCTACTACCCGCAAGGGTGAAGCTCCGGGCTAGGTACTGAAACGGCACCTCCGGACTTAACCCCTGACCGAGAGAAGCTCCGGACCTGACACGTGCCAGGCCGCCCCGGAGCTTCCCGCTTCCCACAAGCAAGCTCCGGAGCTGCCACGTGTCCATACGTCGGAGCTGGCCGCTTCAAACCTCCGGGAGACATTGTAACGGCTCCGGATCTTCAAAGGACAGCCGCGGACTTCAAGACCCGATTAATTGTCATTAATTCCATGTTAATGATACTTAATCGGAAGATCTTAACACCTGTAACGGCACTGTCGGAGCCGTTACAGGGTTATTAACAACAATTAACCTCGTGTATCAATACTAGTAACCGCCAGGGCCACATGTCGGGCCAGGCTGACCTGTAACGGTTTGTCCTTGTACTATAAAAGGACAAACCGACGATACACGAAAAGGGGACTCTCGAACGCTCTCAAGCTCACAAGTTAATACAACACACACACACCCGTGGAGTAGGGTATTACGCTCAGGCGGCCCGAACCACGTAAACCACTGAGTCTCTCGTGTCAAATCGTGATTCACCTTCTTGAATCTCCGCGCGCCCAAACCGAACTACAAACTCCTTCAACACTTTAGTAGTGTCAGGGGATCTGCCGACTCCAACAGTCGACAGTTGGCGCGCCAGGTAGGGGCGCCTGAGATTTTCAAGAATGGTGAATTCTGCGGCTGGATCATCCAACGGGCAACCTGCTGCTCAGGCTGTCGGAGGCAATCCCTCCAACATGCAGCCACCGGCAGGAGCCTCAGCACCAGCAGGAGTCACACTCCCACCACCACCATCTTCTCCGGCAAGACATGCCGGACAACATGATGGTGCGCCGGCGTCACATACTGCACCGGCAAGTCGTGACAACCCAGAACACGCGCTCCATGCAGCGCGTGCTCTTCTCCAGCGACCACCACCTCCGGATGCATCTCAAGGTGCCATGGAGCAATGGAGGGCTGATGTTGAGCATTTGGTCGCAGCAGCGGCCGAACGTCTCAACAACCAGGGTCCACCTCCTTCAGGGCGGGCCCCGTCGCAGCGACGGACGTTGTCTGGAAGACTTGGTCCGCATGTCTCCAACAACCGAAGATGAGCTGCGTCACAGCAAGTGACGTCGTTGCCCTTTGGGGCACGACGCACCCATACTGCATCTCGGCTTTCGACACATGACCTCCGGGCGGAGCTTGATCGCCGATACCGCCAACAGGATGGCCGTGTCCATATCGAGCGAGCTCGAGAAAGACGGGATGCTCAAGACCTTTCTACTCTGGAAGGAGTAGGAGGAGGCTCTTCCGCCCTAGCCATGCACCTACGCATGGTTAGATGGCCACAGAAGTTCCGGCCACATTTGCCGGAAAAATTCGACGGGACTGTCAACCCCGTAGAATTTCTGCAGATATACTCCACTGCAATCTTGGCAGCTGGAGGGAACGAGGCTGTAATGGCCAACTACTTTCCAGTGGCCTTAACTGAGACCGCCAGGTCCTGGTTTATGAGCCTTCCACCCAACTCTATTGACAGTTGGGAGGAGCTGTGCCGTCAGTTCACTGCCAACTTCGGGAGTTCATACACCCGACCGGGCACTGAACTGGACCTTTTTGCGGTCGTGCAAAAAGGAGGAGAATCTTTGCGGTCATTCATCCAGAGGTTCTCTCAGGTACGTAACACAATCCCTTCTATCTCAAGCGCTTCTGTCATTGTGGCTTTCAGACAGGGTGTGCGAGACAAGAAGATGTTGGAGAAGCTGGCGATCAAAGAGATCACCAGCGTCACGGAGCTCTTCAGCTTGGCAGACAAATGTGCCAGAGCTGCGGAGGGCCGTGAAATGCACTCCAAACCAGCCTTGGAGGATCATAAGAAATCCTCAAAGAAGAAGCCGCTACCTCCGGGAGTGGCAAGAAGAAAAAGAAGACCAACGGCAAGAAGAAGCCGTTGGCCGGCACATCCAACGTTGCAGCCATTGCAACTCCTGGTGGCCGGGGGCCACGCCCCGAGAAGCGACCTCGACCGTCTTCCGAAGACGGTGGCAAATCCAAAATGTGGTGCCCCATTCACAAAACGGGCAGCCACAGGCTGGAAGACTGCCGGGAGGTCCAAAACCTTGCCGAGCACTACCACAAGCGCCGGGAAGGGTCTCCCTTACGACAGAGGGAGGGAAAACAAAAAGTCGATGAAGCTCCGGCTGAAGAGGAGTTAGGGTTTCAGGACCCCAAAAAGGTCCTGAAAGCCGTCTACACCTCCGTCGACGATGACTCCGACGTCTCCGACAACGAGCGTCGGAAAACCATGAACACCATCTTTGGTGGATCATGGGACATCACTTCTCGTCGTGTCATTAAGACTATGCGGCGAGATATGGCTGTTGTAGCTCCTACAGCTAGACCGGAGCCACATCGAAAGTGGATGGACACACCCATCACTTTTGATGCTTCGGACTGTCCTCAAAGCATGGTCGGAGCTGGCCAATTACCCTTTATGGTATCTCCCACCATCAACAACATCCAGCTCCATCATGTCATGGTAGACGGAGGTTCGGGGCTTAACCTCATCAGCTTCGAAGCTTTCACTAAGCTTCAGCTCCGACCTTCGGACCTCCAGCCCTCTCGACCTTTCTCCGGAGTAGGTCCGGGGGCCATTACCCCACTCGGAGCTATTACTCTCCCCGTTACCTTCGGGACCCGGGAGAAGTATCGCACCGAGAAGTTGGTCTTCGACGTCGCTCAGATCAACTTACCATTCAACGCCATCTTGGGTAGACCTGCCCTGTACAAATTCATGGCAGCTGCTCATTATGGATACCTGGTGTTGAAGATGCCAACACCAGTAGGCGTTCTTCGGATCCGCGGAGATCGCACTGCCGGAGTAACTGCTCTGGAGGAACTCCACGCACTCACCACGGCGCAAGAGGAGGACTCCAGACAGGAGCAAGCTCCGAAACCCCCGAGCATTCGTCAACGAGGCTCGACCTCTGCACCCCGTGTGCAGCCAAGCGGCGACACCGACATTCCCGTCAAAGTCGTCCAAATTGGTTCCGATGCCGCTCAAACCACCCGTATATCAGGAGGGTTGAACGACAAATAGGAACTCGCGCTCATCACTTTCCTCCGGGCTAACGTTGACGTGTTTGCTTGGCAACCATCACAAATGTCTGGGATCCCCAGGGAAGTGATTGAGCACAATCTGAAGATTTACCCCGACGCTCGGCCTGTGCATCAGAAACCTCGAAAGCAATCTGTAGAGCGACAGAACTTCATCCGACAAGAAGTGAAGAAGTTGCTCGAAGCCGGATTCATCCGAGAAGTCTACCATCCAAAATGGCTGGCAAACCCAGTCGTTGTGCCCAAGGCCGGCGGGAAACTTCAGATGTGCATCGACTACACCACACTGAATAAGGCATGTCCAAAAGATCCATTCCCACTACCTAGAATAGATCAGATAGTGGATTCCACCTCCGGGTGCGAGTTACTGTGTTTTCTAGACGCATATTCTGGATATCATCAAATCAGGATGTCTAGGGAGGATGAAGAGCATACTTCATTCATCACAGTGGATGGATTGTATTGTTACACAGCCATGCCGTTTGGTCTCAAGAATGCAGCTTCAACTTTTGTACGAGCTATGTACAAAACTTTCGAAGAACTCATCAGAGATATAGTGGAAGTGTACGTCGATGACATCGTGGTCAAAGTCAAGAACAAGGAGTCCCTCTTGGGCACCTTGCAGGCTGTCTTCGACAAGCTGCGGGCCACCCGCACGAAGCTAAACCCAGACAAGTGCGTCTTCGGGGTTAGTTCCGGAAAGCTTCTTGGTTTCCTGGTAAGTCACCGGGGCATAGAGGCTAATCCGGCGAAGATAAAAGCCATTGAAGACATGCGGCCACCAACCCGCATCAAAGACGTCCAAAAATTAACTGGATGTCTAGCAGCCCTCAGCCGGTTCATTTCAAGACTGGCGGAAAGGGCACTTCCCTTCTTCAAGTTACTGAGGAAGTCCGGACCATTCCAATGGTCTGAAGAAGCAGAGAAGGCATTCCAGGAGCTGAAACAGTTCCTCACCACCTTACTAGTCCTGGTAGCTCCGAACCCTGGTGAGCCTTTATTGCTTTACATTTCAGCTACTGACGAAGTCGTTAGTATGGTTCTGGTTGCGGAGAGACCGGAACTACCCAATACTCAGGAATCCAGACCCCTTCGGGAGGGTCCGGAGGTTCCTGAAAGCGGGTCTGGGTCCCAGCTCCCAGACTTGAACCCACAAGAAGCCACTTCAGAGGACCCGGATCCCTCCGAGAGGATCCAGGTCATTCCTGAAGAAGCTCCGGGTTCCTCCATCCAGAACTCGGAGGTCCCCGAAGAGAGTCTGGACCCCTCCGAGAGGGTCCGGATCAATGAAGAGGAAGCTCCGGACCCCTCCGGGAGGGTCCGGACCATTCAACGCCCGGTATACTTCATCAGCGAAGTGTTACATGATGCCAAGACTCGATACCTAGAGGTGCATAAACTGCTTTATGCAGTTCTTATTGCCTCAAGGAAGCTTCGACACTATTTCCAAGCTCACAAAGTCTCGGTGGTGACCTCATATCCACTTCGAGCGATCCTGCATAATCCCAATTCAACTGGGAATATTGCAAAGTGGGCAGCGGAGTTGGCTGAATTCGATATTGAATTCATTCCAAGACAAGCAATTAAGAGTCAAGCGCTGGCAGATTTCGTGGCAGAATGGACTCCCTCTCCATTAAACCCTGGGGGCCCCAGCGAGCAGAAGACGGAACCTCAAGTTCCAACCTTCACTAAGCCTCATTGGACCCTTTACTTCGACGGCTCCATGTAGAAGCAGGGAGCCGGAGCTGGAATCCTTCTCCTCGCACCAACCGGGAAGAAGGTGAAATACATGGTACACCTTGACTTCAAGGCAACCAACAACATGGAGGAGTACGAAGCGCTCATCTATGGATTAAAGGTGGCACTATCATATGGTGTCAAGCAGTTGCTGGTCAAAGGAGATTCACAACTCGTCATCAAACAGGTGAAGGGAGAATGCTCCTGCAATAATCTCCAGTTGGCTGCTTACCTCCTTGAAGTCCAGAGGCTTCAGAAGGACTTCGAAGTCCTAGACCTTCACCATGTTCAGCGTGCTCACAACGCTGAAGCTGACGAACTCTCGACCAAGGCGTCAACTGGAGCTCCGGCTCCTGACGGAACCTTTGTCCGGAGGTTGTCAAAACCCACAGTTCAGCCTGTCGAACTGAACGAAGGGGGCGAGATCAGCATCCCGAAGCTGACGGTCCCGATGGCCCTGTTACCATGGCAGCCATCAAGGGTCGTAGGTGCTGCCGGAAGCTCCGAGCAACCCAGCACGCAAGACTCAAATGCTCAAGTCAGTTCTGATGCATGGATCTCGGAGATCCGGAACTACTTGAAAGACAACATCCTTCCTGACGATGATGTATCCGCTGACCGGGTAGTCAGATTGGCTAAAAGATACACGTTGGTAGAAGGGGATCTCTACCGGCGCAGTGCCAACGGCATCCTAATGCGGTGCATCACAAGGGAAGAAGGCTGCGAGCTCCTCGCAGAAATCCATGGAGGCGAGTGTGGGAACCACGCATCTTCCCGCACGCTGGTCGGAAAAGCCTTTCGGCACGGCTTCTACTGGCCTACAGCGCTCCAGGATGCCATTGAGCTAGTGAAGAAATGCAAAGCATGCCAATTTCATGCAAAGCAAATTCATACACCCGCTCAGTCCTTACAAATGATACCTCCCACATGGCCTTTCGCTGTGTGGGTGATGGACATCTTGGGACCCTTCCCAAGAGCCGTCGGAGGTTACAAGTTCCTGTACGTCGCCATCGACAAGTTCACCAAGTGGCCGGAAGCTACTCCTGTTGTGACGATCAACAAACAATCTGCAATCAATTTTCTACAATCCATCGTGAGCAGAGTCGGAGTCCCAAATAAGATCATCACTGATAATGGGACTCAATTCACAAGCTCCGCATTTCAAGGATATTGCGAAGACCTCGGCATACAAGTTTGCTACGCTTCCGTAGCTCATCCTGCCAACAATGGACAAGCCGAGTGAGCAAACGCAGAGATCCTTAAAGGACTCAAAACACGCACTTATGAGCGTTTGAAAAAGCACGGAGCCAATTGGATCGAAGAGCTTCCGTCTACTCTATGGGCCAACAGGACTTCTCCAAGTCGGGCAACCGGAGAAACACCCTTCTTCCTGGTGTACGGAGCTGAAGCGATCCTTCCTCCGGAAATCACCTTGGGTTCCCTCCGAGTCCGGACCTTCGACGAAGCCGCGCAGGACCAGCTCCGGCGCGAAGACCTAGACCTCCTCGAGGAGGGAAGGTGCCAAGCAGCTGTTCGGAATGCCCGATACCGCCAAGCTCTACGGCGCTATCACCAGCGGCATGTACACAACCGACAGCTCGAGGAAGGCGATCTGGTGCTACGGAGAATACTATCCAGAGAAGGGCAAAACAAACTCTCCCCCGGCTGGGAAGGGCCCTTCCGAGTGATCAAAGTATCCCGTCCCGGAAGCGTTCGCTTGGCTACCGAGGATGGGACACCTCTCCCAAATCCTTGGAACATCGAGCACCTCCGTAAGTTCTACACTTAATTCCACGGAGGTGAGTCTTAAGTAACTTGAAATGTATGTTATAGAGTCATTGTACAGAGTCGGGTAGTTCCTCCGGGAGAGCAGCCGGACCTTTCCCGAAAGGTTTGAAAAGCTCATGCAACACTTGATACAGTCTCCGGACTAGAAGTGTGGCTAACTACCCTGGGTCAAACGAGAAACCAAACACACTTAGCCTGGTTCCGTACCCTAAGAGTGTACTTGTTCCCCTGTACCCCGGACCTATAATGAAAGACATCTTCATGTGAAATAGACTCCACGTGCATTCATTTTTGCATAGGCTCGACATCTTTATTTTTCTCTTTCTTGTCTATAACAGAAACGTGCAATTCTTAAGAAGTTCTAGTTTGACCGGTTTACGTACGATTCGAGTTGAATTGTCGGATTTTTTAGATTTAAATATCGTCTGTGGCCAACTCGCCTGAAAGCCACCAAGCCATTCTAGGGCTGGAGTGCGCTATCGACTTAGCCTGGTCAAGCACCCTAAGTACGCCACTCTACCTACATCCCGGCAGGCCAAAGTAAGGTGGGTCCATGGACAGTTGGATCCAAAAGAAAAGACAATTCATCCAGTCGTATTAAAAATCGTGTTCAACTTAAAATTTTCTTGAGAACCGTAAGCCGCGACGAAGTTATAGACAAGGAACGAATTTTACTATTTTTCTTGGCTTAAGTGTGCAGGAAAAATGAACCCTACGTTGATGGGAAAAACCGGAGCTAACCAAGCTCTGACTCCCACCAGGGCGTCAACCGTCGGTGTTGACTAAAAGATGGTGAGAAGACCTCGTCACTGGAGTCTGTTGCCAACAAATCAAGCGTGGCAAAGGTCATTGCCGGAGCTACTAAGCTCCGACACCTTGGAGTATTAACTATCGACGCTCAACGTGTTGATAGAGGCTATTGCCGGAGCTACTAAGCTCCAGCGATGGACAGTGCCGGAGCTTCTAAGCTCCGACAACTTCAGGGGACCTTCACTATCAAAAACTTCGGACCTAAATTCCATAAGTTCGAAGCAAATTCGTCTTCAACAAAACTCAACATCCTTTTGGTACATGTCCACAATCAAATTGTGCACATCTACCAGGGGGCCAAGTGAAGATAAAGATGTTGAAGACAAAAGACAAAAAATGAAATTCGCAAAAAAGTGGGGATTTCATTTCATTTGAAGACCGGAGATTACATCTGGAGACAAGGGATTACAAAATTGAGGAAGAAGAGAAGATACAAGCAAAGGCTAAAAGAGATGGTCCTAGACCCTATGGAAGAACTCGGCGACCTTCTGGGCGACCTCCGACACGCTGGCTCGGGTAGCTTCGCCCTCTCCTTCGACGGGGCCTTCAAGCACCGGGTCCAGAGGAAATCGAGGGTTCCGGCTGGTGTAGCACGTCAACACATATTCTGTGACGTTCCTAGCCAGGGATTCCCCCTCGACCTCCAGTTGGTCCGCGATGACGTCGCCCACCTTGGAGAGCTTGCTGCCCGCGGCGCTCAACGCTTGCAGCGCATGGTCCGGCTCCGGCTCCGGATCATCCGGGAGCACGGGGCTGAAACCCATCGGCGCCAGCGCATCGTCGGCCTTGCTCAGGAACTCCCAAATTTGCAGGGAGTCCGCCTTCCTCAGGTCCTTCATCTTATCCAGGGATCTCCGGGCCGCCGCCAGCTCCGAATTCTCGCGGGAGAAGCGCTCAACTTCTTTGGCGTTTTGCTGGATCTTCGCAGCAACCCGCTTCTCAAGTCTTCCGAGCTCCTCCTCCCGGAGGTGGATCTTGTTCCGGCGGTCGACCAGGTCCTTCTCCCTAGCCTCCACTTTCTTCTCCCGGGCGACAAGGGCACACTCGTATTCGTAGAGTTCTTGCCCCCGCACCCAGGTCTTCTCCTCCTCCTCGAGGCAGCGCTCCTCCAATTTCTTAGCGCGTTCCTCGAGGCCCTTGTCCGCCAGAGCTGTTTTCTCGGCGAGCTCTTCTTCCCGTCGCAAGACGTCATCCCGTAGCTCCAGGAGTTTTTGCTCCTCATCCTCGAGCCGTCTTTCCCTTCCTTCAAGTGCCTCTCGGCGCTTGATGAGTGCGGTGCTGATGGCCTCGAGCTGATCAAACCTAGCATTGGCCGCGTTGTTAGCAGCCTTAGCTTGGTCGTGGAACTCCCGGGATTGAGCGTCGAGGGCGTGAGTCATGCTCTCCCTCTCGTCCAGCAGCTCACCCCAGAGCTCCAGGCGGATCTTCTCCCGCCTAATCCATTCCTTGTCATCCGCAAGCCTCGACTGCGCCAGCTTAGTCTCGAATTGGAGCCGATTACGCCACCGCCTAAGGGTTTGGCGCTCCTATTCAAGAGCCTTGCTGTCGTGGAAGAAGGCCAGTTGGACCTGACGTAGACTGGAGCAGGCGTTGTCGATGGACATCGACAGAGAGATGGGCTCCGGACCTGCTGGGGTCTCTTCCGCTGGTTCCAGCGGGTCTTCACTTACAAAAATTGGGTCCCACTCTACGAGAGTGGAACCCCGAGCTTCCAAAGTGCTAGGGCCCTCCTCCGGGATGGCCTCGGTCGCCATCGAAGGAGGTCCCGCCACCAAGTCTTCATTTGCCCCCTCAGGCTGGGGGCCGGCAACTTCGTTCAGGCACTCTGGCTCTGCCACAGGTACCATCGACGTTGTCGCCTCCACTAGCTCCGGCCGGGACACTTCTTCTGAGGGAGGCTCAAGCTCCCTCGCCTCTTCAGCCGCCGGCTCTGCGGCCGGCGCTCCAACAATCACCGGCTCTGCAACCGGAGTTTCTGAAGTAACCGGCTCAACTGCCGGAACTACTTCAACTTCCGGCTCGCATGCCGGAGCTTCAGCCACCTCCGGCTCAATCGCCGGGGCTTCAGCACTTTCCGGCTCCAAAGCCGGTACTGCTACTCCCTCCGACTCAACAGCCGGAGCTTCTACTTCTGCAGCACCAGGACCCAGAACTTCCACCTCCGGAACGGGTGCCGCTGGCGCATCTTCAATCCCGTGGTCCGGCGCTACCACGGGAACTTCTGGAGACGAGTCGAGGTCCATGACCACGACAGCCAGCGCCGGAGCTGTCGCAGCCTCCGCTTGGGGCGGCACCGGAGCTGGAGCAGAAGCCCTCGCAGCCTCAGACACTGTGGCTGAGGGCGGAGCTTCACTCCCCTTCTTGGGAACGCTGCAGATAAAGAACGAAGAAATTGAGCAAACAGATGCTACAATTAAAAGTTAATCGAGGTAAGCAAGAAAAATTACCTTGGGAGGCTCACGCACCAGCTTGCGCGGAACCTCTTTCCCGGACGTTCCGGGCTGGCCACGGTCGGCGTAGGAGCTCCGGGAGGACTCCCAGGACTTGCCGTGGCCGCGTGCGTTTCCCGGGGCGGAGCTCTCCTTGATCGGGAGGAACTCCTGGACCTGGAGGCCCTCACCGCTTCTCGTGCCGGAGTCGCGTGCCCGGAGCTGGCACCTCCGGAGGGATCCACCACGGGGACAGTCGCACTCCGGGAGGATCCCACCGCCGGAACAGTAGCGCTCCGGAAGGACCCCACCACGGGGACAGCCGCCACGGAGGCGGAGAATCTTCCTTCCTGAGGACGGGGAACTGGGGGGGAGGTGGCAGGCCCGACGGACCTTCCGTCAGCATGTCGCAGCTTCCTCTTCCGGCTCTCCGGCTCCTCCGCCAACTCTTTGCCCTTGCCGACGACCTAAGCTCTTGGCTGTGGGGCAGGGTCGGAGCCGCCTTCAGACAACCCGGGGATCGCCAACCGGGTGGTTGATCTTCTCTCGACGACACCAAGGTCGTCAAGCGCGGGCATCTTTCGCCGGAGCTCCCTGCTGAACTCAACCTCCACGTTCAGAGGGAGGAAAGCCGGCGGCGGAGTCAAGTAGTCTCCGTCAACGTCGATGCCGTGCTGGAATTTCTTGAGGTGAAACTCCAAGGACTTCCCCACCATGCTGGACTTCAACCCGGTCTCAACCCGGTCCTCGTCCATCACGCTGTTGAGGGCCCAGGCGAGCTTCTCCCTCCTCTTCAGCGGCGCCCACCTGTTGGACAGGAAGTTGCAGAACACCGCCTGGGGAGTCAATCCTCCCTCCACACATTGGCGGATCCTGGTCAGGGCAGGGTCGAAAGCTGCCGCCAGCACCGGACTTCGCTCCATACCGACGTGTCAATGCTGGGCAGACCGTCTGGCAGCTCCAACCGCTCATGCTCTTCCACCCGGACGACTACCCAATCTTTCTTCCAGTCATCCCACTTCCCGGAAGGGAATGACCGGAGGTACTTGAATGGGCACTTCTTGCGCTTCACGAAATAGTAGAAGCCAAGATACTCATCGCTTCGGCCGGTGGTTTGAACGGTGAAGAAGGTTCGGAAGAGCTCGATGCAGGCAGGGATACCCACCCACATCTCATAGAAGTGGACAAAGATGGACACAAGGAGAATGGAGTGAGGGCCAAGGTGGTACAGCTGCAGACCATAGAAGTCCAGCAGCATCAAGAAGAAAGAAGAAAACGGTGGGATCAGCCCCACCATGGCGTACGAGGAAAAGTACACCATCTCGCCGGAGTGCTCCTTTTTAAATGGAAGCTCTCCTCCGGCGCGGACCGAGCGATTGAAGAAGTCCGAAGACCATCCCATGAGGGCCCGGACCTTCTTCAGATCGCCGTCTGTCTTCAAGCGACTCTCACGCAGACCCAACTCCATCGCAGCAAAGCTAGGCAAGAGAAGAGGAGCAAAGCACAAGTTGGGAGTTTGAGCGTAAGAACAGATGGGAAGCGTAAAGAACTCCCGACGGTGCGCTTTCCTTCTTAAGTAAGCTCTCGCAACGCTTGGATGGAAACTGCAGGGGAGTCAAGGATACTACTCGAGAATTCAACCCCGCCGATGACTAGGGGGCCCGGGACCACCCTGACGATCAAGTCGAGGCTCTTACCCAGGCGAACAGTTGTCATCACGAGGCGGGAAACCCAAAGGCGGCGACCTGACAGGGCGCGCGGAACCGATACGGTTTTCGTATCGGGAACCGGCGACCTTCAATTGCGAGAGATCCGCACATCAGAGATCCTATCTGCCGCCTGAGGTGCGCCACGCGTTGGGACTTAACTGTAAAGCCCTGCCAACGGCACCTCCAAAGACCCTTGAAGACCCAGTTCAAGAGTCACGAGTATGGACCCACCTCCGACGGAATGACTTCACCCCGGTGACTTTCCCCGGAAGTAGGTCCAGGGGGCCACTGTCGGTACCCTAAAAACCATACACCCCCTGAGGTTACAAAGATCTCAAGGGAAGGAAGTCTACTCAAATTGAAGACCCTCGGGGGCCCACTTGTCAGACATAACCGGACCTGCTTCTCCAACATGGTTAACCCCTAGGTTGCCACGTGTACTGTCAGACCGGAGCTACTACCCGCAAGGGTGAAGCTCCGGGCTAGGTACTGAAACGGCACCTCCGGACTTAACCCCTGACCGAGAGAAGCTCCGGACCTGACACGTGCCAGGCCGCCCCGGAGCTTCCCGCTTCCCACAAGCAAGCTCCGGAGCTGCCACGTGTCCATACGTCGGAGCTGGCCGCTTCAAACCTCCGGGAGACATTGTAACGGCTCCAGATCTTCAAAGGACAGCCGCGGACTTCAAGACCCGATTAATTGTCATTAATTCCACGTTAATGATACTTAATTGGAAGATCTTAACACCTATAACGGCACTGTCGGAGCCGTTACAGGGTTATTAACAACAATTAATCTCGTGTATCAATACTAGTAACCGCCAGGGCCACATGTCGGGCCAGGCTGACCTGTAACGGTTTGTCCTTGTACTATAAAAGGACAAACCGACGATACACGAAAAGGGGACTCTCGAACGCTCTCAAGCTCACAAGTTAATACAACACACACACACCCGTGGAGTAGGGTATTACGCTCAGGCGGCCCGAACCACGTAAACCACTGAGTCTCTCGTGTCAAATCGTGATTCACCTTCTTGAATCTCCGCGCGCCCAAACCGAACTACAAACTCCTTCAACACTTTAGTAGTGTCAGGGGATCTGCCGACTCCAACAGTCGACACATGGTGCTATTCTTGATATCGTTCCTCGAAAGATTTATCTAAACTCTCCACTCCATCAGCCCCAAGTTCTCAATCTTGAGAACATCATTCCATTGGACCCATCTACTCACAATACCGAGGTTATGGAACTTAAGGATATTCTGGTAGTATGTGAATACCCGGACGTGTTTCCCGAAGATCTTCCTGGTATGCCCCCAGAAAGAGATATAGAGTTCAAGATTGAACTTGCACTGGGAACGGTGCCAATCTCAAGACCACCCTACAAGATGGCACCCAAGGAACTTGCCGAACTTAAGGAACAATTAATTGAACTTGAGAACAAAGGTTTCATTCGTCCAAGTTCATCACCATGGGGTTGTTCTGCACTGTTCGTAGAAAAGAAAGATAAGACCTTGAGACCGTGTGTAGACTATCGTCCACTTAATGTTGTCACTATCAAGAACAAGTATCCACTACCACGCATTGATATTCTTTTCGATCAATTGGTGGGTGCTAAAGTATTTTTGAAGATGGATCTTCGTTCTAGTTATCATCAGATTAGAATAAGACAAGAAGATATACCAAAGACAGCATTCTCAACGAGGTATGGACTGTATGAGTACCTTGTTATGTCATTCGGATTGACCAATGCACCAGCTCATTTCATGTATCTCATGAACTCGGTGTTTATGCCTGAATTGGACAAGTTTGTCGTAGTCTTCATTGACGACATACTTGTGTATTCAAAATCCAAAAAAGAACATGCTCAACACTTGCGTATCGTGCTTCAATGATTACGGGACCACCAGCTATATGTTAAATTCAGCAACTGTGAATTCTGGATCAACCAAGTGCCATTTTTAGGGCACATCATATCAGCAGAAGGGATTGCAGATGATCCAGGCAAGATCAAGCAAGTCCTCAAATGGTAGTCTCCGAAGTTTGTACATGAAGTTTGAAGTTTCCTAGGTTTAGCTGGGTATTACCGGAGGTTCATTCCCAGTTTCTCCAAAATAGCTAAACCAATGATAGAACTTCTGAAGAAGGGGACGAAGTATGTATGGACTGAGGCATGTGAGGCAGGTTTTCAAGCAATAGTAAAACACCTCACAACGGCTCCAGTATTAGCTCAACCGGACACAACCAAATCTTTTGACGTGTATTGTGATGCATCAGGAATTGGTTTGGGTTGTGTGTTGATGCAGGATAGATGAGTGGTCACTTATGGATCACGGCAGCTTCGGAACCATGAGCAGCACTATCCGACTCATGATCTAGAACTCGCTGTTGTGGTACTAGCATTGAAGATGTGGAGACATTATCTACTGGGTAATCTAGTACACCTCTACACTGATCACAAGAGCTTGAAATACATCTTCACCCAAAAATATTTAAATATGCGACATCGTAGATGGTTGGAGTTAATCAAGGATTATGAGATTGAGATCCACTACCATCCAGGCAAGGCGAATGTAGTCGCAGATGCACTGAGCCGCAAGTCCCATGTCAACAGTCTTTCCATCAACTCAATGGAAGAAGAAGAACCGAGTCTCTACTTGGTTCCATATGGGGCACTCTACAATCTCGCTCTCATTCCTACCATCAGGGAGGATATTGTAGCAGCTCAGAAGGAAGACAAAGGAATGTCACACATTCGGCAAAGAATGCAAAGGGAGGAGATGAAATGTTTCCGATGTGACAATGAAGGTACCATTTGGTTCAAAGACCATATAGTGGTACTGTAGGATCGAAGAGCACGTGAAAAGCTACCAGAGGGGGGGTGAATGGTAGATTTAAAAATCTTACGCAGTGGAAACAATAAAACCCTAATCCCTTCGGTAGAAAAACGATCTGTTAAAGAAATCGTGTATGAGACTAATCTAAACGTGTTTCACCGTGACAAAAGTGATAGATATCAGAGATAATCAAATCACAAACACAACACAAAAAGAATTACTCAAATCCATCGAGAAAAACTCAAGTTATGATCGAAAGATCAGACTATGGTCAATCTGACCTACCTGAGAAAACTGTTTCTGGAATGCTGCAAAGAAACTCGTGTAGCTCAGAAACTACAAATCCAATGACCGTGAAATTTTGAAAGATGATAGACAATCAAGTTGTGAAGACAACCCAAAAGGAATCACGACAATTAGATCTGTAAAACTCGAGTTATGATAAAACCACCGACGAAAGGTAGTGCTGTCCAGAAACTCGATGAGTAAAACTTGTCTGGAACAAGTCGGACGAACAAGGCACAAAAGTTCTTTCAAACTACGAATTTTATTCAATAGAACACAAGAGGAACAGCTCCCAAAGTCTTCTCCCACGAGCTTTGGCCTTCCCTTGCTTATATAACCATCCCTTAGGCCATCCCAATCTCAACTAGGACTCCAATCCTAATCCGATCACAATCGGAACTTTCCATAACTGCTTAGGACTCTTCTATACGCTGATAGAAGGAATCTTAAGACTTCCAAACACCTTAGGAATGTATCCCACATTCCTAAACAACTAAAATTCGTGACCCACACAAAATCCTAACATAACCAACTCGATACTTTCCATACCGAGCCATAACCGACTCCCCCGCAGCCAAAGTCTTCAACCGATACGATCCGATCCTTCCGATCAGATCTTCCTTCCATAATCCGTCTCTAGAAGCATATTGCCACGTCATGCACCGCATGCATACGTGCGAACACCTTCCTTCGACCTTCATATGCACTGCCCTTGATTCAATCATCCTGCACGACCTCCTGACCCGCTCAACCACAGTTCCTCCCAAACTTGGTTGTTGGAACCTCATCTCCTCCTGAGACTAGTCCAATGGATCCTGTAACCAGCCATGACTTGAACTCAAGCAACACCTGCACATGAATAAACAACCAATCCATACGATCCCAAGCCCTCGACTTGACTCAAGTTAGTTCCGAACACAACACCTTATGTGCGCACCTCACATAAGCATGTTGCAAAACCACAATAGAAACGATATCAACCGTATTCAACCAAAACACACCAAAAACTTAACAAATGAATACTAAGCAATCTTTCCAATCATGTAAAGCAAGTATGAAACAATGCAAATGAAAAGCAGAAGCACTGCAGTCAAGTTCCGGACCTTGCCAGAGCAACCCGGAGCTTGAGCCGGAGCTAACAAAACTAGTACAATGAAGCACCTGTCGGAGCTTACCAAAACTAGTAGATCCTAGCACCGGAGCTTACCAAAAACTAGTCAACCCAAAACCAGAGCTAGACAAAGTACGTCGGAGCTTAGCAAAAGCATGCTGGAGCTATCAAGTATATGCTGGAGCTCTCAAAGACATGCCAGAGCTAACAAAGACATGCCGGAGCTAAAGATAAAGCTCACCGGAGCTAACCAAAGCTAGTCGGACCTTACCAAGAAGCCGGACCTAGCATCTAACGTAACCGGAGCTACCCAAAACAAGCCGTACCTACCGTCGGACCTTGCTGTAGCTCAGAGCTAGAGTCGGACCTTGACAAAAAGGTGTTTTGGTGATATTTAAAAACTTTTATCATTAAAGCCAAGTGTATTCACTACAACCCAATGTATTCAGCACACATAGGTCTTACAATCTCCCCCTTAATGAATGCATTGGCAACACCATCTAAAATCCGAACATTGGCCTATTCACATAAAAGTTTTTGAAAACAATTTCTCCCCCTTTGTAAGTCAAACGTAAAAAGAGAAGAAAATGAAAAACGAGAAGAAAATGAAAATCAATCTCTCCCCCTTTATTATCTCTCCTTATGCCCATATTCTCTTTCTCTTCATGCTTATCTCTCCTCCTTTGACAATGTATTCAGCAAGTCATGAGCATATAAACAAATTTTCTCTCCAACTTTAGTTGTTATGAGCATATTATAACATATATATATATAAACAAAGCTCATCCAAGTTATACTATCAAGTATCTTACATTATCACATCAATGAAATACATAAGGTAGTGTAAGCCATGCTAGAGATCAAATGTAATTTTTTTTAAATTTAAGCAAGTCATGATCTCACAACCTTAACTATTTCAAAACCTGAAAGCATGACACTAGTTGCTGCATTTTTTAAAAGCATAAATTTAGATCATATGATATTTGCAAGAGATTATATGCGCATCTGCCTTATTCTAACCAACCAATCCAAGCCTATGTCATTTGACAATCAGAAGCTTAAGGACATGGTTTTAGTCATACACAACTTCTTCCAAGTTCATATCTAAGTGCAATGACAAGCCATCTCAAAAGAAGAAGTGCGATGCATGCATATTCTCTTGATCTTTTCTCAATTTATATTTGTTCATAAAAACTCAACATGTGAGTTGATTACTTGATGTATTCTTAATAATTAAAAGCATTTGTGAGCATGCAACAAGTTCAAAACAGCAAGAAAGTTCGACCATGACCAGATTTAGTGTAAGTAATTATTCCAATTACTAGACATGGCAAAAACTACAAAATGTATAACACGAGTAATGTAGTAAGAACTTTCAGCATGTAAAAGGAATCACACAGTCATATATGTATGAAATACTATGCTCATATTATTTTAATTTCAGATTCACACATAAACCTCCCAAAGTTTCAAAAAACTCCCCCACAATTTAATCCATGAGGGTGCATAACCCCTATTTCACTATGAATGAAACAAAACCGAGTGAAATCCAAAGGTTTTGTAAAAATGTCAGCCAATTGTTGTTCGGTATCTACATGGTGAAGCACAATGTTTCCTTTTTCAACATTATCTCGGAGAAAGTGATACCTAATATCAATGTGCTTAGTTCTAGAATGTTGCACGGGGTTTTTGGCAATGCAAATAGCACTAGTATTATCACAAAACAGTGGAACACTATCTAGATCTACCCCATAGTCCTTAAGTGTTTGA
Source organism: Tuctoria greenei (assembly GCA_036927565.1). Taxonomy (NCBI): domain Eukaryota; kingdom Viridiplantae; phylum Streptophyta; class Magnoliopsida; order Poales; family Poaceae; genus Tuctoria; species Tuctoria greenei. The sequence goes on from JAYESD010000007.1 coordinate 153,711,404, forward strand.
ACAATCCAAAGAATTTGTGAGCAAGCACTAGCAGCAGCTACATATTCAGATTCGGCTGTGGATTGTGCAACTGAATTTTGTTTTCTAGAGGACCAAGCAACAAGAGAATTACCAAGAAAATGACAAGCACCGGAAGTACTTTTCCTATCAATCCTACAACCCCCAAAATCAGCATCCGAAAAAGCTTTCAAAGTAACGGTTGAGGAAGAAGGAAGAAAAATGCCAAATTCTTGAGTTCCATGTAAGTACCTGAGAATTCTTTTGACGGCTTGACGATGTGAAACACGTGGGGAGGCTTGAAACCGTGCACAAAGACATACGCTGAATTGTATGTCCGGTCTTGATGTCGTGAGGTACAAAAGTGATCTGATCATGCTTCTATATTCTTTTTGATCCACGGATTCACCATCTTCATCAAGTTCAAGTGTTGTTGCTGTTCCCATTGGTGTCCGAAGAGGCTTGCTTTTGTCCATGTTGAAGCGCCTTAGGAGGTCTTTGGTATACTTCGTTTGATGCACAAAGGTACCCTCCTTCGTTTGCTTGATTTGCAGCCCCAAAAAGTAAGTGAGTTCACCCATCATACTCATTTCAAATTCGGAACTCATCATTGCTGAAAACTTGGACACAAGATCATGAGAAACACAACCAAAGATAATATTATCCACATACACTTGAACGAATAATGAGTCATTGCCATGCTTAAGCACAAAAAGAGTTTTATCAACCTTGCCCATGGTAAACCCCTTTTCAAGTAAGAATGTTTTTAACCTATCATACCATGCTCTAGGGGCTTGTTTGAGACCGTATAAGGCTTTGGACAGTTTGTAAACATGATTAGGAAAATCTGGATTTTCAAAACCCGGCGGTTGTTTGAAATAAACCTCCTCATCTATGTAGCCATTAAGAAAAGCACTTTTAACATCCATTTGATATAGCTTAAAACCTTTAGATGCTGCAAAAGCTAACAAAATTCTTATGGCTTCTAATCTAGCGACAGGAGCAAAAGTTTCATCAAAATCTAGACCTTCAACTTGAGTGAAACCTTGAGCAACCAACCTAGCCTTATTCCTAACCACAACCCCATCCTCACTTTGTTTATTTTTAAATACCCATTTAGTTCAAATTAAAGTGTGACCGTGAGGTGGAGGTACAAGTTTCCAAACATTATTTCTTTAAAAATTTTCTAACTCTTCTTGCATGGCAATAATCCAAGATTCATTAGTGAGAGCGTGCGATATATCTTTGGGTTCAAAAGAAACAACAAAAGCAGAATGAGCATGAGCGTTTGGATCGCAAAACCTCGACCGTGTGACTCGTTCGTGCAAGCTTCCAATCATCCGTTGTGGGGGATGATCTTTGTAAAAACGTAGGGGAACGGATGTCTCACAAGCTTCTTCTTCATTAGGTTCATTGTAGATTAATGATCTTGTGACTTGTGGACGATCAGGACCAGCAGAGGTGATAGCTGGAGCTTGTTCAATGTCCGGAGCTGGATACGTGTCAGCTTCGGAACTACCAGGCAGTATCACCGGCTCTTCATCATCTTCGAAAATACACTCCCCCTGAGGATACGAATCTGGTCCTGCTACACCGGAGCTTGTACCTGGGCTAGCTTCATCAAAAGACACTTCACAAGTCTCCAGAATTTTGGTAGTGTCAAATAAAAGCACACGGTAGCCTCTAGTATGAGATGGATAACCAAGAAACATGCCATCAAAGGATATAGGTTCAAATTTATCAAGATTACCATGTTTCTTAACAAAGCATTTGCAACCAAAGACCCGAAAGTGTGTAACACTAGGCCTATGTCCAAACCGAAGCTCATATGGTGTTTTACCTAGCTTAGCACGCAAGAAAACACGATTTGAGACATAACAAGCGGTTGCTAACGCATCAGCCCAAAATTTCCTAGGAGTTTGATATTCATCAAGCATAGTCCTAGCCATCTCAACTAAGGTTATGTTCTTTCTTTCTACAACACCATTTTGTTGGGGTACATATGGTGAAGAAAGTTGATGATCTATTCCATTTTCAGCACAAAAGTGATCCAAAGATTTATTTTTAAATTCAGTTCCGTTATCACTTCTAATTGCCTTTAAAGATCCTGGGTGATCAATTGATAATCTAAGAAATAAAGTTTTAAAGTGACTAAAAGCTTCATTCTTAGATGCCATAAAGTAAACCCAAGAGTATCTAGAATAATCATCAACAATCACAAGAACATACCATTTACCTCCAAAGGATTGAACACGTGAAGGTCCTACGGTGTCAAGGTGCAAAAGTTGACATGGTTCAGTTGTCATGATCATTGTGAGAGGAGTATGTGAACCTGCAACCATCTTAGCATGTCTACAAGAAGAGCACACAATTTCTTTGTCCCTTTTAAGCTTAGGCAGCCCACGTATGCGATCAAGAGCACTAACACGCATTAGGTGATCAAAGCCTACGTGACCAAGTCTACGATGCCAAAAATATAAGTCCTTTGAATCAATAGCAACTAGACACCTATGCTTAGAGGAAGACATATCAAAATCAGCCTTAAAAACTCTTCCAAACCGAGACATGTTAAAAATAAGCTCACTATTTGAATCTACAACTTTGCAGCAGTTTTTATTGAAAATAATTTCTAGATTTTCATCTAGCAATTGTGCAACAGAAAGCAAGTTGTATTTCAAATTTTTGACAAGTGCAACATTTTTCAAAGTATAGTGATCATTTACTCTAACCGAACCCTTAGCAATTATAGGAGTTGAAGAATTATCGGCAAAAGTAACATTCTCTACACGTGACACAAAAGAGAGGGAGGAGAACCAATCTTTGTTACCAGTCATGTGGCGTGAGAAACCTGAATCCCCAATCCAAATGTTCCCCTTCCTCAAACGTGTAACCTACATAGAAGCACAATACGTCGACGACTCAATACTGGGGTTAGTCAAAAGGCATTTAGGTATCCAGTACTGAGTCACACGACGTGCAGTAGGAAAAACACGCGAAAGCTGAGATAAAATAGCAGGTTTATGAGTCAAAGATTGAGGTTTTCTGTTCTTAACAGTTGATTTAGAAGTTGTTACTTGTTTAGAGTGAAAACCAGTAGCTCCGGAGGTAAAAGCGGAAGGTCCGGAGGCAAAAACTGAAGCTCCGGAGGGAACAACAGAAGATCCGGGAGCTCTCGGAGCTATCAGAACTACCAGAGCTGCTTTTGCAGATTTCTTACCAGAAGGTCCGGAAGCTACCTTTTCAAATTTCTGACTCACTAAGGCAGGTTGTGTTTTTCTAATTGCATGAAAGTTATAAGATCTAGCAATTTTTCTTTCCTTTTTCTGTTGTTTAGCTAGTCTATAACAAAAATCTATGACATGACCATTTCTACCACAGAAGGTACAATGAAATTTAACTTTGTGTTCATGTCTAGATGAGCAAGCAATATTTTTATTTGAAACCGAGTGAGACAGCACTCCTGCAGATTTGAAAACCACTCCTTTTTGTTTAGGAACTGTTTGAATCAAACAACTTCCTAATGACTTTACAATTTTAGGTGGATGTGACTTAGCATGAGCATGAGAATCAAAACCTAAACCAGTTTTATCTTTGCAAGACTTGGAAGAATTCAGCAGCAAGTTTAGATTCTTATTCCCATTACAAAACCGACCTAGTGTCCTATTCATGTCATCAAGTTTCTTGGACAAGTCTAGGCAGTTTGCACATGAAGTTTTTCCTTTTAGTTTGCAATTGGAACAATTTTTAACTTCATGAGATTGTAAAACATTGTTCAAAATGGAAATTTCATTCATTGCATCTTTTAGTTTCTTATCAAGATTTTCACATGCAGAACAATGCAAATCATCTGTAGAACAAGAAGCATCTTTTAAGTTTTTATCACCAAGTGCAGCAAGCTCTTTGTTCTTTTTAATTTCTTCATCAAGTCTATCTAGTGTGGAGGAGTGTGCACTTCTTAATGTGGACAATTGTTCATAGATTAAGTCACATGAGGGACATGCATCATCACTAGGAATCTAAGTTTTTAATCGGTTAATTTCAAATTCTAGTGATTCAATTTTAGCAGCATTATCCCTAAGCTTTTTGTCCTTTTTCTTGACAATAACAGTGGCACGAGAAATAGCATCACACATTTCATTACAGGTTGAACATACCTCATCATCGTCACTGTTGTGTTCTGCTTCCTCCTGACTTTATCTTGATCTTGCTTTGCCCGCCATGAAGCATATGTTGGCCAGGTCATCATTCTCTTCATCACTTTCAAAGTCAATGTCACTTGAACTGAGCTCTTGAAGCGCAGTGATGAAGCTGTTGATCATCTTGCGTCCTATGGTACCCTTCTTTTTCTTGTTAGAATTTCCAGAGGAGGTCCGGACCTTGCTTTGTTTTTCTTCCCGGGTGGTCGGACCTGAAAGGTTAGGGCATTCTGTACGAAAGTGTCCTGTTTTACCACATTCAAAACAGCGTTGAGGTCCGGAGCTTCCTCTCCTTCTAGTTCTCACATTTTGCAATGCTTTTGAGAATCTAGTAGAGATGAGTGTCAACTCCTCTTCTGGAAATTCTTCGATCAGTTCCATGGTTAGCGAGGACAACAAGACAAGAGTATTGCAAGATGATGATTGGCCGGAGCTAGACATATCACGTTGTGAGACAAATGCAATAGACTTGTTTGGGTTCTTACGTGCTAGGATGTCAATTTCATGAGTTTTTAGTTTAGAATAAAGTACATCTAATGTAAGAGAACTCATGACAGTTGATTCACGTATAGACGTTACTTTCATCTCCCAAATTTACATATCTAATGCACTAAGAAGTTGTCTAGCATTCTCAGCATCAGAAAAATTAACATTGACACTACGTAAGTTGCTGAGAATTTTATTGAAACGAGCAAAGAGGTCATCGATAGACTCACCTGGTTGCATCTCAAAACGCATATATTCATTTTTGAACATATCTTGTTTTACCTCCTTGATTGTGTTGGAGCCTTCATGATAATCACAGAGAGCTCTCCAAACATCGTATGCTGACCGGAGGTGCGCGACACGATCAAAGTCGCTCTGAGTGAGTCCTTGGATGATCAAGTTTCTAGCTTTGTTGTTGTTGTCGACGTCTCGTAGGTTTGTGGCCGTGACTTGATCATTGGGTGGCACTTAATAAGGCTTATACAACTTCTCCCATATTGCAAAGCCTTGTGCCTGGATGAAGGCCTCCATGCGTGCCTTCCAAACCTGAAAATCAATACCAGCAAACACACAAGGTTTGGCGGAGTACTTCTCCATGATGATTAGTCAAAAACACGTGCAAATCTCAAAGATTAGAGCACCGTGGCTCTGATACCAATTGTAGGATCGAAGAGCACGTGAAAAGCTACCAGAGGGGGTGAATGGTAGATTTAAAAATCTTACGCAGCGGAAACAATAAAACCCTAATCCCTTCGGTAGAAAAACGATTTGTTAAAGAAATCGTGTATGAGACTAATCTAAACGTGTTTCACCGTGACAAAAGTGATAGATATCAGAGAGAATCAAATCACGAAGACAACACAAAAAGAATTACTCAAGTCCGTCGAGAAAAACTCAAGTTATGATCGAAAAATTAGACTATGTAAATCTGACCTACCCGAGAAAAAGAGTTTCTGGAATGCTGCATAGAAACTCGTGTAGCTCAGAAACTACAAATCCAATGACCGTGAAATTTTGAAGATGATAGACAATCAAGTTGTGAAGACAACCCAAAAGGAATCACGTCAATTGGATCTGTAAAACTCGAGTTAATATAAAACCACCGACGAAAGGTAGTGCTGTCCAGAAACTCGACGAGTAAAACTTGTCTGGAACAAGTCGGACGAACAAGGCACAAAAGTTCCTTCAAACTACGAATTTTATTCAATAGAACACAAGAGGAACAGCCCCCAAAGTCGTCTCCCACGAGCTTTGGCCTTCCCTTGCTTATATAACCAGCCCTTAGGCCATCCCAATCTCAACTAGGACTCCAATCCTAATCCGATCACAATTGGAACTTTCCATAACTGCTTAGGACTCTTCTATACGCAGATAGAAGCAATCTTAAGACTTCCAAACACCTTAGGAACGTATCCAACATTCCTAAACAACTCAAATTCGTGACCCACACAAAATCCTAACATAACCAACTCGATACTTTCCATACCGAGCCATAACCGACTCCGCCGCAGCCAAAGTCTTCAACCGATACGATCCGATCCTTCTGATCAGATCTTCCTTCCATAATCCGTCTCTAGAAGCATATTGCCACGTCATGCACCGCATGCATACGTGCGAACACCTTCCTTCGACCTTCATATGCACTGCCCTTGATTCAATCATCCTGCGCGACCTCCTGACCCGCTCAACCACACTTCCTCCTGAAATTGGTTGTTGGAACCTCATCTCCTCCTGAGACTAGTCCAATGGATCCTGTCACCAGCCATGACTTGAACTCAAGCAACACCTGCACATGAATAAACAACCAATCCATACGAGCCCAAGTCCTCAACTTGACTCAAGTTAGTTCCGAACACAACACCTTATGTGCGCACCTCACATAAGCATGTTGCAAAACCACAGTAGAAATGATATCAACCGTATTCAACCAAAACACACCAAAAACTTAGCAAATGAATACTAAGCAATCTTTCCAATCATGTAAAGCAAGTATGAAACAATGCAAATGAAAAGCAGAAGCACTGCGGTCAAGTTTCGGACCTTGCGAGAGCAACCCGGAGCTTGAGCCAGAGCTAACAAAACTAGTACAATGAAGCACCTGCCAGAGCTTAACAAAACTAGTAGATCCTAGCACCGGAGCTTACCAAAAACTAGTCAAAACTAGTCAACCCAAAACCGGAGCTAGACAAAGTACGTCGAAGCTTAGCAAAAGCATGCCAGAGCTATCAAGTATATGCCGGAGCTCTCAAAGACATGTCGGAGCTAACAAAGACATGCCGGAGCTAAAGATAAAGCTCACCGGAGCTAACCAAAGCTAGTCGGACCTTACCAAGAAGCCGGACCTAGCATCGAACGTAACCGGAGCTACCCAAAACAAGCTGTACCTACCGTCGGACCTTGCCGTAGCTCAGAGCTAGAGTCGGACCTTGACAAAAAGGTGTTTTTGGTGATATTTAAAAACTTTTATCATCAACGCCAAGTGTATTCACTACAAGCCAATGTATTCAGCACACATAGGTCTTACAGGAACCAAGAAACATGGAGCTTAGAAAGAAGATACTGGATGAAGCTCATTTGTCCAAGTAGTCCATTCATCCGGGAAGCAACAAGATGTACCAGGATTTGAAGCAGAAATTCTGGTGGACTCGGATGAAGAGGGAAGTAGCTAAATACGTATCCGAGTGTGGTATGTGCCAGCGAGTGAAGGCCAAACATATGAAGCCAGCCGGACAACTTCAACCCTTAAGCATCCCAGCATGGAAATGGGAGGATATCAGCATGGATTTCATTGTGGGTTTACCTCTCACTCTCCGAAAGCACGATTCAATCTGGGTGATAGTTAACCGACTGACTAAGATGGCACATTTCATTCCCGTCAATACCAACTATCATTCATCAAGGTACGCGGAGTTATATATTGCCAGAATCGTATGCCTCCAAGGAATACCCCGCACCATCATCTCAGATCGTGGAGTTGTATTTGTTTCGCGATTCTAGGAGCATCTCCATGATGCGCTGGGAACCAAGATGATTCGGAGCTCGGCTTATCATCCTCAGACTGATGGTCAGACCGAACGAGTGAATCAAGTGCTAGAAGACATGCTTCGCCCCTGTGTCATCCACCATGGTAGGAATTGGGATGATCGTCTACCATTGGCGGAATTTTCGTACAACAACGGTTATCAGGCTAGCATTCAGATGGCGCCATATGAAGCTCTTTATGGTCGGAAGTGTCGCACACCTCTAAACTGGTGTGAATTCGGTGAACGAGTGGTGTATGGCATCGACTTGATGAATGAAGTCGAGGAGCGGGTTCGCACTATTCAAGCCAATCTCAAAGCTGCTCAGTCTCGTCAGAAGAGCTATGCGGACAAACGATGTTGACCACTTCACTTCAACGTGGGAGATCCCGTCTATCTTCGTGTGTCTCCGATGAAAGGGGTTCATCGATTTGGAGTAAAGGGGAAGCTAGCTCCACGTTTTATTGGGCCATTCGCAATCCTAGAACAATGCGGACTTGTGGCATATCAATTGGAGTTACCGTCGTCACTTTCAGGGGTCCACAATGTATTCCACATTTCCCAGTTACAGAAATGTCTTAAAACTCCCGCTGATGTCCGTATAGAAGATTTGGAAGCTCTCCAACCAGATCTCACTTATTCTGAGCATCCAACTCAGATCGTCAATGAGAAGACTCACACCACAAGAAGCTGCACCTTGTGTTTCTACAAGGTCTTCTGGAGCAACCACAGTGCTGAAGAAGCCACGTGGGAAAGCGAGGAGTATCTTAGAACGAACTATCCGGACTTGTTAGCGGCATATGTTCGTTAGATCTGTTCCTTTTACCTTCTTTTGTAATCTCAGGACGATATTCTTTTAAGGGGGGAGGAATGTAAAACCCCACTTTTATGGCATGTGAATTCAGTTATGAGTTTTGTGATCAACTATATTAAAGATCCAATATAGTGGTACACATGAACTTAATACCATCCAAACCTTTCTTGCACTCATGGTTAAATTTTATTTAACATGAGTATTGGACTTCACCATTAATTCTATAATGATTCTATTCAAACCTCTTTAAATTTTAGAATTATTTGGATGAAGTTTATTAAGGCAATTTAAAGTGCAGGACTAATTGGCCCTGGCATAAACATTCAAATTAGAGGCTCTATATTTTTCCTTGACCTTCTAATACTCTCAATAGCTTGTCTGCAGAATTTCAAGATTTTAGGAACTCATTTGCTATTTTATTTGAGGCACTTAGCAAATTTGAATCAAATTCAAATCTGAATTTGAAATTCATTTCCAACTTCTTTGAACATAAGATTTGAGTTCACCATTGTGTTCAGAATAATTCATTTACCATATCCACAAAATTTCATGATTTTTGGAGTTGATCATCCATTTTTAAATGAATTTTTAACTTTACTATTGGGGTCTGACTGACCTTTGGGCCCCACAGGTCAGCCTCTGCTGAACGGGTCAGGTCGGCTGCCTGCCATCTCTGCACTGGCGCTCGCCCGCTCGACAGCGCACGCGCATGCAAGCTCCAGCGAGTTTCTTTCTTGCTTGCCGCGGTGCTATAAAAGGCCGGCCGACGCTCCGGTATTTCCCCTTCCCCGGATCGGTGTTCCACCTCTCGCTGGTTCTTCTCCGCCGCGCGCCATCGTCGCCGCCCCCCTCTGCTCTGTGGTGCACCGCCGTTCCGCGTAGTTTCAAGCCTCGATCCCAAAAGCTTAAAGGTGCGCCTAGTCGAGCTCTAACTCTCGGTGCAAACCGTTTCCCTTTTCATTGAGAAATGAGCAAGTTATCGGTCTTCTCCCTTCCGGACGATGTGAAGAAACTCGCTAGGTTTCCGTTTCAATTCCGTTTCTACAAGCAAATATTCTTTGCAATTGCTTAGAGATAGTTTCTATAGGTCCTAGCACTCCTACCTGAGCAAAAACCCCTAATAGTTATCGAGCAACGGCCGAGGAATTTGAGTTTTGCTCGCCGCCGGTGAGGAAACCTCAGTTCACCATCGAGCTCATAGTTTCCGATTGTTTCCTCCTCTTCCACGTCCATTTCCTTGATCTGCATCATCCCAGGAAGGTTTTGAAGAATATCCCGAGTGGTTTGAGCTACTCTGGAGTGAGTTCCAGGTTGCCCGAGTGCTCACCGCCGCTGTCGCCGCTGTCGCACGGCCATTTCCGGCGAGTTTCTGGTTCCACCGACCTCACCGTCGTGCTCAGTGACTCCAAAAACCCCCAGGCGGCGAGTTTGGGCAAGTTTGCCCCGTCGGTTTAGCCGGCGCCGAGCTCGCCGGCGAGTCACCGCCGCGGGCGCCGCCTCGCGCGGGCGTTGGCTCGAGGTAGAAGACAACCCCGTAGGGCCCCACCTGCCAGTGGCTGCGGGATCACGGTGCGGCTGGGATTCCATGCGGCTGCGCGCGAATAAATTTGTGGACCGCGGTGTTGCATTGTCCAGAGCACGCCACGTGGCCCATGGGACCCGCTTGATTGAAATTTGAATTCTGGCTCCAATGGGTTATTAAATTAATTCCAGAAAATTGTTCAAACTTCTAAATTGAATATCTCTCTGTAGACTACTCCAAAAATCTTCAAACAAATTTTGTTTGAAAGCCCTTCAGCTCTAGTTTCTGTCAGTACCAATTAGGTTCTGTGAAACTCACAGTTATATTCTGTAGGAAATAATCTTTCCAAAAGCAAATACGATTTTTCCAGATATGATAGCCCCTGGAAACATCCCCAAAATTCACATAAAATTTAGTGTCCTATTCTTGACAACCAGAAAAAGTTTGGGAGCCATTACACCTGTTTAACCATATGTATAGTTCAATTACCTTTTTCAGTTATTGAATTTCACAGATGTTCAGTTAGTTTGTTATGTCCCAAATTTGGACTGAGTTTTCCATTAGTCACACACTTGCTCCTGTAAAAATCTTGGATTTAATTGACCTACTATCCTTGTCCTAATTCAGTCACAAACTGAACATTGAGTAAAAGATTAAAAATTCAATTACAAGATAATTCCAGAAATTCTTGCCAACTAGAAATTCAATAACTCCTTCACCCCAGCTTAGAAATTTAGGAACCAAATTTTGCTAGAACCAGGACAATATCCTCTATCTTAATTATCACCTGTTAGCTATGTTCAAGCTACAGTTTCCTCTCTAAAATTTTTGGATGTTGATTGCTTGCCATAATTTTGGAGACCACAATCTACTTTGATCATCTCCTGTTCTTTGCAAGAGCTTCTATCATAGTCCCTAATACCTACCTTCAAAGTTCCAAAGCCCATTAAGTCATTAGCACATAATGGTCACCATAAATTAAATCATGGTCTTGGTAATACTTATTTTTCAAAGTCATTCATATACGTATTATATGCATATCATATAGTGACCGAAGTCGAGGAGGAGCCAGAAGCCTTGGAAGAGCACCTTCCAAATATTAGCTCAGACTCTGACCTGCAACAAGGCAAGCCCCGGTTTGCATTTAAGTCGTTTATAAAATTTTACTTTATCACTTTGATGAGTCATCTATGAATTGTGCATTATGTATAGTATGATTGATACTCCACTTGCATGGCCAAAAATCCCAGGGATTGGTTGGAACGAGTTACAGTTTGACCTGTAGTAACTGCTTTGCTAATGCATAGGAAATCTGGTAGAAGTCGAGTAGTTGGAATCTACTCGCGAGAGATGTAGGACATATCTCACAGGATTGGTTAGATAGAAAATGGATTAATATAATGAAGTTGAGACCGGGCAGGGAATGGAGGGAGCGGCGAGAATTGAGTCTCGGTCGCATAGCCCTGCCTGTGTCGATTAAGGCCCGCTTCGTGTGCGGCCCCGCTGAACAAGCTTGACTTGTACCGGCAACATAATGGACATATGGAATCCAATAAACTGACGTAGCTTGGTCACTTTGGTGTCGAGGCATACCGTTCCGTTTTATAGGTGTGGGTTGAGGGCAGCAAGTGTAAATCCGCTGGTGGGCACGTCAGAGTACGCCCCATGCAGGTACCTCCTGCTAGTGACGGATCGACCGGTTCGGCATTTGAGTGTCTCGCGAAAGGTTGCCATATACGACTAGTACTGAAGTGCTACGTAGGTACTGCGCGAAGTACTCACTGGCATTTCCGAAAGTGCGTATGTGTCGTGTTGTCCGGGTGTGTCCTGATTGCAATCACTGTCCCTCGCAGTAATAGAGTACCACTTGTTCACTGTGTCATGACGTAGTAAATACTAAAGAAGCCAATAAATCATATTGTATTGAATTATAATTACTTTGCAAACTTGCATGATTTAGAGATAGCACAATTAAAAGTGTACAGTTTCCCCATACTTTAGCTGTAATAGCATTATGTGCTCTAGGATGTCATATCATCGGTAAAGTGTTTTTGTTCGATTGTGGAGCCCATGATGTGCCGTGCTCGGAGAATGTCATTTGCTACATAAAACCTAATTATAAGGATCCACTTGTAGGCGAGTCATTTATGCTTCACCTTACCTATGTTTAGTGTCCCCATTGCATATGTCTAGTGAGACGGGCTAGTCTTGTTGAGCCTTATGCTCACGTTTGCAGTTAACGAGTTTTTGCAGGTTATACAATTGATGAAGGGTTTGACGATGAGGCTGCACCCCCTCCAGGGTGTACAACCGAGTGGGAACCCTGCACGCCGCCCTAATTGAGTGTTGCTAGTGCAAAGTATCCAAGGCATGGATAACTTTGCTTTTGCAAAGCTAGTGCTGAGAGGGTAGCTATGATATATATATATATATATATATATATTTCTTTAGTTCCGCTAGTATTGTAAAAACTTCCGCTGTATGATAAATAAAAGACTTCGTCTTGTAATTTTAATCAGTTTCTATTCTTGTATACTGTTGGGTGTCGCATCGCACGACACCACCCAATGAGATCCTCGGATGTCGGGATTCCGGTCGCCACAAAAACTCGCAATCGGATATGAAAACGATCGAGAATTTGCACAACAACTAATGGGGTGGTGTGTGATGATTCAAGGATGAGTGGCACAAGGGTTTGTCACCTAATCTAGGGCTGGCGATGTGGGAGTTCACGCAAGGCGGCTAGCTAGGGCAAACCGATGAACGTGATGAATCAGTTTGTTATTTAGGGATTGTGAAATAGGTGTCGAACAGCAAGAAAACAAGGACAAAACACAATAACTAGGACCCAAAACACAAAGCTAAACAAGCAACAAGACTCGACCACACGAATGCAAACTCAACAATGCAAACTAAAAAACGAAACTGCAGGCACTGTAGTCTAGGAAGTGGGAAAAACGATCTAATTTTTTTGTGGCTTTTTTGTGGACTTTAGATACAAAACAAAATTGATCTAATGGAAGGAAAACAAATATACCTCACAGGCAACCTAGAAATCCAATACCAATTTATGAGTAAAAAAAGGATGAGTCCCGATCTTCCGATAGGTAATGGATAAGTCGATTGATGGAGATCTCGACATTGATGATCCGAGGCTCTCGAGTAGAACACAAAAAACCACTACAATCACTACACCACCGCTCCGTTGGTTATCAACCATGCTGCACACGATTGACCTCGCCAAGAAGGCTAATTCTTGCAAGTGCAACCAAGAACACAAGCAAGAACGTAGAAGGCACGATCTGAAATCGCGAAGTTGGGGTTTTACAAACCGTAGAACGACGATATTGTCAAGCTAAGAAAAACCCACCAAATATGACCGGCGGCTGCAGTATTTAAAAGCTAGGGATCGTCCAAAACACGATTAGACGCATCCCTAATGGACTCTTACGGGATACAAGGCCCAAAGGGCCGATTTGGTGGTGCAGCATCGGTCAAAAATCTGTACTTGATTTGTTTCGACGATTCCCAATGACTCAGGAGGAATTTTGAGGTGGGACCAGAACTACTGGAAATTTTATCTCCTCCTGTTTCCGTGCATATGTAGAATGTCGAAAACAGAGTCTGTATGCCTCCTGGGTGTCCGTTTTAAGTTGGACTGCTCCTGGACTCCGAGTTGAACTCGAGTCCGAGTTGTAAACCGTTTCCATCAACTTGTGGACGTCCCAGCTGGTTCTCCATGCTCCCAAGTCCTCTTTCCTTCACTTGTTGATCTTCTCCATTATTCCTAATAATAATTAAATCATCACATAGCAATCTATTCTCAAACTCAAATGCAAAGGAAGTTAGGAACGAATTGCTGATTTATTAACCGTGCTCGTGCTATGTGCGTCTCCGCTGTTGTGATGTCATCATCAACTCCTCTTCTCGAAATTCCTCGATCTGCTTTAGGGTTAGTGAGGACAGCAAAGAAAGATTATTTGTTGGAAGATGATGATTGGCCGGAGCTAGGCATTTCACATTGTGAGACGAATGCAATAAGTTGGATTTTTTCGTGATAAAATGTCAATTTCATGAGCTTTTAGTTTAGAGTAAAGTACATCTAATGTAAGTGTACTCACGACAGTAGATTCACGAATAGATGTGACTTTCATATCCCAAATTGACATATCTAATGCACTTAGTAATTGCCTAGCATTTTCAGCATCTAAAAAATTAACATTGACGCTACGCAAGTTACTGAGAATTTTATTAAAGCGGGCAAAGAGGTCATCAATGGACTCACCTGGTTGCATCTCAAGACGCATGTATTCTTTCTTGAACATATCCTGTCTTACCTCCTTGATTGTGTTGGATCCTTCGTGGTAGTCACAAAGTGATTTCCACACATCGTATGTACATCGGAGGTGTGCAACACGGTCGAAGTCGCTTTGAGTTAATCCTTGTATGACAACTTCCGAGCCTTGTTGTTGTTCTCATCATCTCTCAGACTTGTAGCTGTAACTTGATCGTTTGACGACACTTCGTAATGCATGTGTACCTTCTCCCATATTGTGAAGCCTTGAGCCTGGATGAGGACTTCCATACGTGCCTTCCAAACCTGAAAATCAATACCACTAAACACAAAAGGTTTGGCGGAGTATTTCTCCATGATCATTAGTCAAAAACACGTGCAAATCATAAAGATTAGAGCACCATGGCTCTGATACCAATTGTAGGATCAAAGAGCACGTGAAAAGCTACCAGAGTGGGGTGAATGGTAGATTAAAAAATCTTATGCAGCGGAAACAATTAAATTCCAACCCATTCGGCAGAAAAATGATTTGTTAAAGAAATCATGTGTGAGACAAATCTAAACGTGTTTCATCGTGATAAAAGTGATATATATCAGAGAGAATCAAGTCACGAAGATGACACAATAAGAATCACTCAAATCCGTCGAGAGAAACTCAGGTTATGATCGAAAGATCGAACAAAGGTCAATCTGTCCTACCCGAGAAAAACAGTTCTGAAACACTGCAAAGAAACTCGTGTAGATGAAAAACCACAAATCCAATGAACGTCAAATTTTGACAGATGGTAGATAATCAAGATGTGAAGACAACCCAAAAATAATCACATCAATAGGATCTGTAAAACTCGAGTTATGATAAAACCACCGACGAAAGGTAGTGCTGTGCAGAAACTCGACGAGTAAAACTTGTCTGGAACAAGTCGGACGAACAAGACACAAAAGTTCCTTTAAACTATGATCTCTATTCAATAGAACACAAGAGGAACAGCCCTGAAGTCGCCTGTCACGAGCTCTCGCCTCCCTTGCTTATATAACCAGCACTTAGGCCAACCCAATCTCAACTAGGACTCTAATCCTACTCAAATCATGAATCGAAATTTCCCATAACTTCTTAGGACACTTCTATACGGAGATAGAAACAATCTTAAGACTTTAAAACACCTTAGGAACATATCCAACATTCCTAAAACAACTCAAATTCATGACCCACATGAAATCCTATCATAACCAACTCAAATCTTTCCATATTTGAGTCAAACACGACTCAGCCGCAGCTTGAGTCCATAACCTAGTCGATTGGACCTTTTGGACCAATTCTTTACGTACACATCTCTTCATCATGCCTCGGAACCATGTAGCCACGTCCATGCACTCCTTGCATATGTGCAAACATCTTCCAACGACATCGATGATACCTTCATATGCATTGTTCTTGATTCATACATGTTGCGCGACCTCCCGATCAACTCAATCACAATTCATCCCGAATTTGGTTGTTGAACCTCATCTTATCCCAAAGACTAGTTCAATGGATCCTGTCACCAGCCATCTCTTGAACTCAAGCAACATCTGCACATGAATAAACAACCAATGCTTCCGAGCACAAGTCCTTGACTTGACTCTTGTTAGTTCCGAAACCACAACACCTTACGTGAGCACCTCACATAAGCATGTTGCAAAAACAGAGTAAAACGATATCATTCATATCAACTCAAATGCACCAAAAACTTAGCAAATGAATACTAAGCAATCTTTACAAAAATGTAAATCATGTTCGGAACAATTAATAGTAAAAACAGGAACATTACAATCAAGCTCCGAATCTTGCCAAAGAAAAACGGAGCTTGAGCCAGAGCTTACCAAAGCTAGTACATCCTAGCGCTGGAGCTTACCAAAGCTAGTACAACCTAGCGCCGGAGCTTACCAAAGACATGCCGGAGCTATCAGAGACATGCCAGAGATAAAGACAAAGCTCACCGGAGCTACCCAAAAACATGTTGGACTTTGACAAATCAAGTCGGACCTATTGTCGGATCTTGTAGAAGCTCGGAGCTAGAGTCAGACCTTGCTAAAAGAGTATTTTGGCAGAATTTTAAAACTTATATTATCAAAGCCAATCTATTCAGTACAAGCCAATGTATTCAGCACACATAGGTCTCATACTTTGTGAATACTTCGACCTCCTTAGCATGCTGCTGCATCCAGTCAGCTAGCTGCTTTTCTCGGTCTGCAATTTGTTTCTCACGGAGGTTTAGGTGATCCTTCTTTGCCGCCAGGTTCTTCGCCTCCCTCTTCAACTCATCCTCTTTGGCGGAAAAAGTAAGCTCCCTCTTGGTCACTTCTTGCCCTGCTTGCCATATCTACTGCTTCTCCTCTTCATAATGTGATTTGAACAGATCAACGTGGAGAGATAAATCCTCCTCTCCGTGCTCAAGCTTCTAAGAGATCTCAGTGTCTCTCGTTTGGAGCTCCCTCTGCTTATTGTCAGCCGCCTCTTGGCGTCGAAGGAGCTGCTCCTTCATCTTATCCAATGACTCAAAGCGATCATTTTCTAATTCATTAGCAGCCACAACTTTGCCATAAAATTTGATGAGTCTTCTCGTCCAGCGCTTTGATGGAAGCTTGTCTGTCATTCAGGAGCTCATACATATGCTACACTCTTTTCTTCTCAGCTGCAAGGCGGTCTCTCTCATCAGCCAGGCGGCTTTGCGTCAACTTCATCTTAAAATTGAGAAGCTTTCGCCACCACCTCAAAGTTTCCCGCTTTGCCTCCAGAACATTGTGCTTATGACCGAAGCCGAGTTTGACTTGGCGGAGACTGGAGCAGGCGTTCTCTATTGATAGGGACCTTCCACTGGGTCCACCGGTGCCTCTATAGGATCGGGGACAATTGTTGGAGCCCATGGCACAAGCATGGACTCAAGCATGTCTTCATCATCAGCCGTGCCAGTCTCCGAGACCTTGTCCCCTTATGGCGCTAACCTTGGAACAGCAGCAGCCGAAGCTCCTGGCACCTCCGATGTAGTATCGAGTGCTGGTTTCGTGCCCATCGTGGCATCAACTAGCAGCTCCCGCGCAGCATCAACCACTGGCTCCGTTGCTACTGTGGTCTCAGTCAGCACCTCCGAGATGCTACTCCAGGACCCGCAGCATCACGTGCTGGCGCCAAAGTCATCCTGGCATCGGTTAACTCCAGAACCGCCACAATGTCAGCCGCAACCTCAGAAGAGGTCATGACATCAACCAGTGGATCGACTAGTCTGGTGTCTTCGACTACAATGCTGGCTTGAACCACCGGTGATGCCCGAGCAGCAAATGGCCTTGAAGTTCTGGAAACATAGGAATCAACAAGAAGCAAAGAATGAAGAAGTCAAGTTCCTAATGCCGATTTATACTTTGGGGCTCGGCAGCTCGAGTTGACCCGAAACTTCTTCTTCGAGCGACCAAAGTCATCTGATCCCATCATCACTGGTGTTATAGATGCTCCGAACCTAGCTCTAGGACTTCCCGAAGTAGACATCGGCTTTGCAGCAGCGGAGACCTTTGGAGCGGATGCCCCACCTCCTGTTACTGGAGGTACTATTGAAGATTTTCCAGACCCGATGCTTTCCTTGGGAGCCGGGACCAAAGCTAAAGTCGCGGGAGGTACGACCACCACAGACTTCAAAGTTGGGCGAGGCACCAATGATGACACTCCTTGATTCAGGGCTAGCCTGGCAGAGCTTGCATCAGTTCGCTCCAGCTTCCTCTTCCTGCTGGAGGAATCGGCAGGCTCCTTCCCCTTGCTCCGACTTGGGTTGGACCTCTTCTGCTGACTAAGGGTCGAAGCCTCGAAGATGATAATTCCTCTAGAGATGTCAGCCCTTTGTCGCACGGCACTGCCTGTGTTGTCGAGGGTCCGCATTTCCTTTAGCAGTTGCCTCTTTATCTCTGGCATACCAGCAAGAACTCAAATGGAGGCATGAGGTCGTCCCTAGAGATGGAACCATTTTACAGCATTACCAGACTGAACAGTAGAGCCTTCTCGTCCAATCCAGTGTCCAGGCCAACCTCAATCTAGTTGAAGTCCATCGCTGTGTTTAAGAGGAGCCCAGCGTTCAGACAAGAAGTCGATTAGCACCATTAGCGAAGTCAAGCCTCCTTCAGCTAGGCGCTAAATCCTCATTAGCACTGGGTTCTACTCCACCGATAGCTCTGGAATGATCTCCCAAAAGTTAGTGTCTATGGTGGGAAGTCCGTTCGGCAGGTCCAAGCACTCATGCTGGTCCATCCAGATTATCACCCAGATGCTCTTCCAGGTCTCCCACTTCCCGAAGGAAAAGGAGCTGATGTACTTGAATGGATCATTCATGCGCCTCATGAAGTAGTAAGCTCCGATGAGGCCGGTACCTTTCCCAATCGGTCGAAGGGTGAAGAAGGTCTTGAACAGCAGCACATAGGGCCTCACGCATATCCACATCTCGCACAAGTGGACAAAGATCACCACCAGCAGGATCGAGTGAGGGCAGAGGTGTTGCAGTGTAAGCTCGTACACCTCCAACAACATCAGCAAGAAGGAGGAGAACAGCGAGATTAACCTAACCATGGCATACGCCATTAACAAGACGATGTTGTTGGAGCTTTTCTTCGTGAAGGGAAGGCTCCCACAAAGCATCGTGTTCTCAAAGGAAGGGCTTTGCCAGCCCATCAGCCTTCAAACTCTCCCGATGTCCCTCTTGCTCACAAGCTTGGAGGGGAGAAGGCCGGGTTCCGTCGCCACAAAATGGAGCAAAAGCGGAGAGAACGATGCAGAGGATAAAGAGGAGAACTCTATGCACAAGAAAACAGATCGAAGCTTAAGAGTTCTCTCGTCCTGCAAAACTTCTACCTTTATTACCCTCTGCAACTCTTGGATGGCAACGGCATGCAGAGAACGGTTACGCACCGCATAGTCACCTCACCTATGATAAGGGGGCTCGGGTCCACTTTGCCAAAAAAGTCGCACTAGGTGAACTTTTGTCATGATGACAAGATAGGAGCCTAAGGAAGGCAGCCTGATAAGGCTACAAAGATTGCGCTGGGAACCAATAAGAAAATTGTATTGGGAACTCTTCAATCCACCCATTGAATAAAGATTAAATGGTACCATGCCAGGCTAAAGGAACTAGAGCACTCTTCAATCCACCCATTGAGTAAAGACCATATTCTCATCCATGACGAATGACAATAGGGCTCCTTCAGCTCCAGCACAAATGTAATCATGGATTTGTGGAGCGAACCCTTGACATGAGTGTTGGATGAAGAGCCAACTATCCACCTCATGGTGGAGGTAAACCAAGAAGAACTCTTGCAGCCTCCCCCAAGCTTGGGGAAGGATGACTTTGGTTCCTACTGGTATCTGAAATTCTTCCGCGGAAGGTAATGGTGTTGCCTAGGGGACATTTGTTGAGGTATGCCTTGAATTATCTTGCAATTGAGTATTGACGCCCTCGTTGGCCATCCTATGGAATGGGTTAGCCAACACTACCCTATTTTCACCACAAAAGGAGAAAACAAACAAGGGTAATCCTGTCTAATAACTATTAGTACCTATAGCTTCATCACAAGTGATAGCTATCCTTCACTTCATTTGCCTCCCCGGCAATGGTGCCAGGAATGCTTGTTGATGTTTCTTACATCACAGATCATCTCTCTAAAGAGATGAGGTCCGCAAACGCACGAAAGCTATCATGTAGCATTTTACCTAAGAGTATTCCCAAGGGTATCGTATTTATTCCAAAGGAAGGCAATGGAATCAAGTAGAAACTACTTTTATGATCAAGCTATGGGATACTAATCAATGATAAAGATAGGTGTAAGTTGATAGTATATGGGTAGTGTGACACACACCTAAGCAATCTATTCTAAGGGGTAGATGGGTCCTAATGGATGTTAGACCTATAGTTGGGGAGTTGCTCCTACAATGCTTCTAATATACATGTACATAGCATAGGTTACGTACTAATGAGCATGTCAACAGTGAATACTTATGCTAAGTTGTTCAACACATCGGGCACGAGTTTACCCCTAGCAACACTAGGCGACTCCCGCCAAGAGCCTGTGGCATAGACAAACGTGGAGGGTTACAATGGAAAGATAGGGCTGTCACCACCTACTACCTACCTCTTCAATCCGTGGGTCTACGAGACATTCAACGCTACTTTCCATCCTAGCACCATGCTAGCATATTAAGTAATTCCCTTAAGAGCCCGGACATAAGCCATCCTAATGCAATGAACTAAATCATCGTTGAACCAATGCTGATACATAGCATAAGTGATTCATCTTAACATGATCATATCATAACTAATTAGACTATAGTGGGGGTTTGTAGTGTTTATGATGATAGATTAAGAGTGATATGGCATAATCATAAAGACTACTCCTACCACATACATGGAATCCACAATCAAACAAGAAACACTTCATCCAAGTATATGAATAAAATAAGACTAAATATAATATCTTTATTTTGCATAAAGTTACAAATATAAGAAAAGGTACATGAGCCATACCTTTCCCAACATTGACTTGGGACTAGAGGCTCTCCTCTCTATAACCTAACTCCACTAAGGAGTAAGAGAACTAGTGTATGCAATAGAATGATGCTCAAGTATGCAATAGTGTAAGGATCGAAACGCCCAAGAGGGGGGTGAATTGGGCTTTCTTTCAAATTTTAAGACAATTAAAAGTTAACGACTAAAGCCAGCTCCCTATGCGGTTTATCTATGCAATCAACGTAAATATAAATTGCGGAATAAAGATTGCATAATGTAAAGAGGAGGGAGAGGGATGCAAACGCTCAAAATACACGGAGACATGGAGTTTATCCCGTGGTTCGGCAAGATAACAAGGATCTTCCTACATCCACGTTGTGGCACCCACCGAAGGGTTTTGCCACTCCCAAGTCACCGAGACAAGGGGGTCTTCACTAATCTTCTCCGTTCGCCATCTTCGGCAAGGTGGAGCTCAAGCCTTGTACAATCCTTGATCTTCCGGGCTTCCACACACACCTTGGCAAGCTCCGGAAGGATCTCTTCAACCTCTCACTAGCCTAGAGACTCCAATCACAGAGAAAGGACGCACACAAGCTTTTCTCTAGCTAGATCTAGCCTATACAAATGATCTAATGTGTGTAGAAGTGTAATCTCTTGGTCTTGAGTGCTCTTGGATGTGTTGTTAGCTTCTGAGTATCAAGACTTGCCGTAATGACTGGCTTAGGGGGTATTTAAAGCCAACCTCCCTGAAATAGCCGTTGGAAAAGTAGGCTGACAGAACTTTATTGTACACATCGGATGATCCGATGTCTTCCCCTTGCTTATCATCGGTCTAATTAAGATGGCTGACGTCATGGTGTCAGATATGACCGTTGTTAGACCGATGTAGCTTCATCTTCATCATCGGATGATCCGGTGGCTCTTCCTTCAGAATTATCTTGAACTTGAGGCTTACTGGAGTAATCAACCGATGTTCACACCTTTGTACATCGGATGATCCGGTGCTTCACTTGGTCCAATGATGTTGCAAACTGTACTGATGGACCGATGTGACTGAGCCATACATCGGATGATCCGGTGAGTGCTTTGCTCTGAGGTCTTTTTCTTCTGTTGACACAACTCGACCGATGTAGTCAACTCAGAAATCATCAGATGATCCGGTGTGTTCAACTTGTTGACTTCGAGTTGTTTTGAGTTTTTCTTTTGGAATTTGAACTTGTGACCTCTTTGACACTTGTTTGAAATGATGTTCTGGTAGTCTTCAAGCATTGAGTGATGTCAAGTTAGAGCTTTCACTTCTTGTCTTCATATGATTCGATTTGATCTCATTAGTTGATTTTATATGGGTCTCCAATGTCATTTTGATTTCATTTGATTGAGTGATTATTGGGACCTTGCATTCACAAATTCATTAGTAAAATCGAATGGTTGTCATTAATCACCGAAACTGTACCTCATGGGGCCTAGATGCTTTCAATCTCCCCCTTTTTGGTTATTGATGACCACACAATAATTTAAAGCGCAATAGTAATGAATTTGATGGTACAATACTGAAAAATAGATATGCAATGAATACAAAATAGGACACGGTGACCTTGTAGAAATCAAAAGAATTGGCACGAAAAGCTTAATCGATTAATACCATAAGCAAATGACACAAGTAGAAAGGTGCTTAATTAATATTACAAAAAGTACTCAAGCACACAAAAATACATAAGAAATAGATAGAAATGAAAACTCCCTCTGAGACTAGGAAACTACTCACCTTGACTCCTCTACCTCTTCTCCCCCTTTGGCATCATGACACCAAAAAGGGATCAGAGAGCCTACAGACCCTGAGAGCTAGGCGCGATGACGAACTGGTCACCGTCGTTGTCGTCGGAGCTGGAGTCGCCGGTCGCAGGTGCTGGAGCGGAGGGAGCTGGGGGAACCGCTGTCGGTGCTGGAGAGGAGGTAGCAGGTACAGGAGGCGCCGGTGGAGCTGGAGCTGGAGGAAGCGGAGCACTGACCACTGATGCCGGCGTCTGCTGGAACAGAGTCGTCGCCGGTAGAGAAGAGTGGATCGGTGCGCTGGGTGCCAGAAGTGGTGACATGCTGATAGAAGGAATCGGAGAAGCAGGCACCTAAGTCGCACCTGGAGCCAGTCCCAGTCCAAGCTACTGTGGAGGAAGGGCAATCCCAGTCTGAGTGTATAGGTTGGTGATCAACCCTAGGATCCCCATCATAGCCTGCTGAGTCTGCTGCTGCTGGTCGAGGGTACGGCGGTGCATCTAATCAACAAGGTTCGTGAACCGGTCTGTATCCTCTCGCCTCTGTTGGGCGATCTCCAGCTGAAGCTCCTGCTGCTGCCTCTGAAGCTTTGCCAGGTGAGCAGCCTGTTCTGCCTTGGCCTGCTCAGCCGCGAGCCTGTCCTGGCGCTGCTGCTCTATCATCTGCTGAAGAAGTGTCGACAGCTCTGACGGCTGTGACACCTGCGCCTCGGACACAGGAGGTGGAGTCAGTGGTGGAGCAGCTGAACCTCCTGCCTCTGCATCGTGCTGCCTCGGTGAAGGAGGAGGAGGAGGGAAGTACTCCTCGACACTCTCGTCTGTGTCGCTCTCGGACCAGATGTGCTGCAGGTCTCCTCCCTGAGCCTCTGCCTCAGCAAGACGCTCATCCTCTTTCTCCAAGTCAGACCAGTCTTCCTCGGACAGCATCGCCCTGACCTGACGCTCAACAGGGCGGCCAAGGCGGCGGTCCCCTGGAGCTGGAGCTCGGTAGTGTCCGAACCGTGACACACTCTCGTCAGAGAGATGGTCGTGCGCGGCGGACCCATCGGGAACCATCATGGTAAGCAGGTAGCTGATCCAGTGCCCATAGACAAGCTGCCTCATCATGCCCACACCGTCTGTGATCACATCCTCCATCTCACAAATGATGACATCCACTATATCAATGTCCATCCCGTTCATAATGTAGAACAGGATCGTCTGCTGGAGGCTAGTGAATCCCTCAAGATAGCCGGACCTCGGCAGGAGCGTGCGGCGAAAGGCGAGGTGCACTATGCGCGCAGCTGGGGTCAACAAAGCCGGCACCCTCGGCTGGTCTGGAGAGAAGGTAGGTCCAAACAAAGATCTGATCTCCTCCAGAGCAGGAGCCACTCCTCCAGTGAGCGGCCTCCTTGGCGGATCTGCCTGTCCATAGACTTTCTCATGTATGCAGGTGTCGTGTAGGTCTACTCCAAGCAACTGTCCCAGCGTCTTCCTCGTCAGGTGGTAGTGCTGACCCATGAACATGAAGTCAATGGATCTTCTGCCCTCCGAGACATAGAGGGTGGCGTAGAATACACGGACCCAATCTTCCACATAGGCACTCCGCTCATATGCGATCAACTCCATCAAGCCTCGGTATCTCTCAAAGTACGGACGGATGTCCATCTCTGCTGCCAACGCTAGCTGTCCCCAATCCAGATAATTGTGTTGGAATAGCTTGTGGCCTCGGCGTCTGTAAGTCTCGTAGAGAGATGCCTGCGTGACATTCTAGAAGCGATTATCCACCAAAGCTTCCCGGGGCTGCGGGTACCACTCCTCCAGTAGCACATTCCATCTGAGCTTCCGAAGCTGCTTTGCCTTCAGCTTCCTGTAGTCCGTGAGACGGACTCCCTCACCGACATGGACTGCCGTGTCCATCTGGTAGATGGCCCTCTCGGCCTCCCTGTCCTCACGACGGTCGGCTGCCGTCAGTCTCGGACGCGGAACTGCAGGGGAGTGTCCCCCACGGGTCCGGGCTAAGCGCTGGCGGACGAGAGGCTCAACGGGCTCCTCTTCGGCTTCGGAGTCGTCGATCACGGGAGGCTACCTGGAACGAGCCTCGCGGATCCTCAGGGACCCTCCTCGGCCAGGCTCACACTCCTCGGTGGCGTGAGCGGCCATCAATGCCTTCTTCTCCTCTTTGGACAGCTTTTGCTTCTTCGCGGCGGGCTCCGCGATGGCCTTGCCCTTGTTCTTCTTGTCACGAGCCATTGCAATCGCCGAGGTGAGCTTTGACGGGGTTGAGCGCACGGGGAAATGACAAAAGTGTCGAGGTCGAAACCCTAGCGGCGATGGAGCTTGGGAGGCACAACGGAGATGTCACCGGGGGGGGGGCTGCTGTGGTGCCGGGGAGGAGCAGAGGCGGCGCTTGGATGCGGCGAGCGGCGCGAGGGTGGAGGCGGCGGCGCGGGTGTGCGGTGCTGTGAGTGGCGGCGGCCGGATGTCGGCGGCGGCGGCCAGAGGGAGAGGCAGTGGCGCGCGGTCGGTGGACGGCGTGATCGGCGGCGACGAGGGCACGGGAGAGCAAAGCGTCAGGGAGAGAGAAAAAGGGTCGGCGGCGCACGGGTTTAAGTAGTGGGTCCCAAACCCTAGCCGTTATTTTAATACCGGATGGACCGATATTAGGTGAAATGAACATCGGTCGAATGCCATAGTAAGGATATTCAGAAATTTGCTGTTGACACCGGATGGACCGACGTTTAGGGTTTTGATCTTCGGTCGAATGGCACTGTAAGGGTGTTCAAAAGAGTGATGTTGACACCGGATGGTCCGACGTTGGAGGAAGTAACATCGGTGGAATTGACCACAGCTCCAGAATTGAGAACACCGGATGGACCGATGTTTTTCAGAATGAACGCGTCGAATCATTTGAGATTCTGACTGAACTGACCCTTGAGGATTGAACACCTATTGATCCGATGAGAGATTGACCTAGGCATCGGATAATCCGATGACTACAGAACGAAAACATCCCATATATGTCCTTTGACCAAACAACCAAGCAAAGAGAAACACATGTCTTAGGACTTTCTGGGCAACCCCTTTCCCCTCAAAGAAACTAATATGCCAATAACTTGGCTAGTCCTTGAAGCAAATTCAACAGTGAGAAAAACATGGGAGGAAATTATCCAAATAAAATGTAAGGCCCATGCTTTGTGAGGTAGAGTATGAAGACTACTATCTCAATAGAGCATGTTCCTCTAGGCATTGACTCACCTAACATTTTGTTCTTTCCACCTTATATGAGTTGAGATGTTGCATTTCAAACAAGTCTCTTTCTCATGATGTGTGTTCCCCTTTGTGACAATCTACCGTATGCAATGCCAATCATTTATAATGCAAGAAATTGTAAATCTATATGGCAGGCATCATGCAAGACATAAAGTAACTCTATCTTGCCAAGTTTGAACCTTCCAAAGGCTTCCTCAGGGAAAACTATTTCTAGCTCGCCCATATCCTTTGGGAGTTAGACAAGACCTATATGATATGCATTCTTACATGACGTTTGTTGCATCTAGCACATTTAATTCACTTCTTAGCCTAGAAAAGGTTTTCTCATCAAGTGGTTTAGTGAAGATATCCGCCAATTGTTCTTCGGACCTAACACCTCTCAAAGAGATGTCTCCCTTAGCTTCATGGTCCCTTGAGAAATGATGGCGAATATCAATGTGCTTAGTTCGGGAGTGTTGAACGGGGTTTTTAGCTATCTTAACTGCACTTTCATTGTCACAAAGGAGAGGCACACAACCAAGTTTAATTCCAAAGTCCAAAAGGGTTTGTTTCATGTAAAGAATTTGGGCACAACATGCACCGACCGCAATGTATTCCGCTTCCGCCGTGGACAAAGCGACGAAATTTTGCTTCTTGCTAGACCAAGAGACTAGGGAACGCCCAAGCAAGTGGCACCCACCGGAGGTACTCTTGCGATCCACACAGCATCCGGCAAAGTCCGAATCCGAGTATCCCAAGAGATGGAAGGTTGTACCTTTAGGGTACCACAAGCCCATACTAGGGGTATGCTTAAGATACCTAAGTATCCTAAAGACCACCTTCTTATGCGATTCTTTAGGTGCCGCTTGAAAGCGAGCACATAAGCATACACTAAACATTATATCGGGCCTAGATGCGGTAAGATAAAGCAATGAACCAATCATAGAACGTTAGTGAGATTGGTCAATAGGTTTATCGTCCTTATCCGCGTTGAGATGGCAATTTGTTGCCATTGGAGTGCTTCTTGAGCTACAATCTCCCATCTAAAATTTCTTCAAGAGGTCCTTGGTGTACTTCTCTTGATAGACGAAGGTTCCCTCTTGAAGTTGCTTGATTTGGAATCCAAGGAAGAAGTTGAGCTCACCAATCATTGACATCTCGAATTCCCTAGACATCATTTTGCCAAACTCATGGCTAAAAGCTTCGTTAGTTGAACCAAAAATAATATCATCAACATAAATTTGACAAATGAACAAATCTCCGTTGATGTCCTTGGTGAAGAGTGTTGTGTCCACCCTCCCGATCTTGAATCCTTGCATGATGAGGAAGTCCCGTAGTCGTTCATACCACGCCCTAGGTGCTTGCTTGAGCCCGTAGAGCGCCTTGTGCAACCTATACACATGGTTAGGATTCCTCGGATCTTCAAACCCGGGAGGTTGTTCAACATAAACAAGCTCGTTAATGTAGCCATTAAGAAAGGCACTTTTCACATCCATTTGATAAAGTCTAATACTATGATGTGAAGCAAAGGCAAGAAGTATACGGATGGCTTCTAGCCGGGCGATCGGGGCAAACGTCTCCCCAAAATCTAGTCCTTCAACTTGCGAGAACCCTTTGGCCACAAGTCTTGCCTTGTTGCGGACCACAACGCCATTCTCATCTTGTTTGTTGCGGTACACCCACTTTGTTCCGATGACGTTCTTGTCCTTGGGTCGCTCCTCCAACACCCAAACTTCATTGCGGATGAAGTTGTTGAGTTCTTCTTGCATGGCCATCACCCAATTTGGGTCTTGGAGCGCTTCCTCAATGTGAGTGGGTTCTACACACGAAACAAAAGAGTAGTGCTCACAAAACGAAGCAACGTGGCGAGAACGTGTACTTACACCCCTTGACGGACTTCCAATGATTTGGTCCATTGGATGCGCCTTGGAGATGCGTCCATGCCTCATAAGCGGTTGTGAAGCACTTGGCGAAGGTGATGCGTGTTGTTCCTCTTGTTGTTGGACTTGATCATGGACTTCTTCTTCTTCTTGATGTTGTTGTGCTTGTGAGTCTTGAGTTGGCAATGGATCATTCTTCTCTTCTTCGTCAACTTGAGGCGCCATAGAGGTGTTGTTGTTGGAACTTGAAGCCCCCCCTTGATCATAGACCCCTTTAACTTCTGGCTTGATGTCTCCAATGGTCATGTTCTTCATGGCTTCTCGTAGAGGCTCATCATCTATTTCATCATGACCAAAACTCTCCTCTTGGGAGCCATTAGATTCATCAAACTCAACATCACAACTTTCTTCAACTAAACCGGAGGTTTGGTTGAATACTCGATATGCTTTTGAGTTTGATGCATAACCAAGAAATATACCAACATCACATCTTCTTTCAAACCTACCAAGCCTTTTCTTGCGGTAGATATAGCACTTGCATCCAAAGACTCGAAAGTAGGAGATGTTGGGCTTTCTCCCAATGAGAAGCTCGTATGGGGTCTTTTGATGTAGTCGATGTAGGTAGACCCTATTGGCGGCATGGCACGCCGTGTTGATTGCTTCGGCCCAAAACTTCTCCGACATGCCGTAGTCATCAAGCATTGCTCTTGCAAGAGTGATGAGTGTTTTGTTCTTCCTTTCAACAACACCGTTTTGTTGGGGGGTGTATGTGGTCGAAAATTCATGCTTCACGCCTTCATGGTCACACCATTCCCCAATGTTGTAGTTCTTGAATTCGGTGTCGTTGTCGCTCCGGACCTTGATAATGGGAAGTTGGAATTCCCTTTGAGCGCGGTTGGTAAAGGTCTTGAACACTTCCGGAGTTTCACTCTTGTCACCTAAAAATAGAGTCCAAGCATAGCGAGAATAGTCATCAACAATAACGAGACAATAGAGGTTACCGCCAAGGCTTTGATATGTGGACGGCCCGAAGAGGTCCATGTGGAGTAGTTCAAGTGGCTTGGAGGTTGACACCATTGTCTTCATTGGGTGGTGTGAAGAAACTTGCTTCCCGGCTTGACAAGCGCTACAAAGCTTGTTCTTCTCAAATGTGACATCCTTCACACCGGTTACCATCCCAAGCTTGAATGACTTCTTAAGTTTGCTCATTCCAATGTGCGCTATGCATCGGTGCCATAGCCATCCCAAGCTTGTCTTAGTGAAAAGAAAAGTGGTCAAGCTAGCATTATTGTTGGCGAAGTCCACTAGGTAGAGATGTCCATGCCGGAATCCTTTGAAGACTATGTCTTGGCTAGTTTCACTACTCACAACAACATCATTCTTGCTAAATGTGCACGTTAGTCCAAGATCACATAGTTGTGTAATAGAAAGTAAATTAAAGCTAAGTGACTTAACGTATAAGACATTCGAAACGGACAAGTCATTTGAAATAGCAATTTCACCTAACCCAATTACCTTTCCCTTAGAGTTATCACCAAAGGTGACTTGTTCATGATTGTCGGGGTTTTCTATGGTGGTGAACCTACCATCATTGCCGGTCATATGTTGAGTGCACCCGCTATCGAGTACCCAATGCTTTCCTCCGGCTTTGTAGTTCACCTACACACATGAATTCAATTTTTGGCTTTAGGAACCCAAGCCAACTTAGGTCCTTGTATGTGTGATACAAGTGTTTTTGGGACCCAAAGTTGCTTGGGGAGCTTCCCCTTCATGCCCTTCATGTCTTTGCCAATGAACCTAGCTTTCACCTTGCCTTGTACTTTACTCAAGAGATAATAATGATCATTGAAAGTAGATTTATAGTTAGTAGGCAATTTAGGAGAAGGTCGGTTAGGAAGAGGACACTCCCTTGTGTGGTGACCCGTGACCTCACAATGTTGGCAATAAGAACCAACTTCCTTGATGAAGCTTGTTCTTAGCTCCGGTGAGGGCACCTTTCCTTTGTTAGGCACCGGGAAGGATCCAAGTCCTCTCTTGTTGAAGGCCTTAGCTTGTTGGAAGAGAATTTCCTTGTGCTTGACTTCTCATTTTGAAAGTCTAGCCACACTAGTGCGGAGACTCTCAATTTCTTCCAACAAGTCCTTCTCCCTAGCATTAGCTTTCATAGGCAAAGACTTATGCAAAGCATTAGTGGCATGAGAAGTAATGGACATCTTATCATTAAGAGTTTGCTTCTTCATATTTTTCAATTCTTGATCAAGCATGTCATGAGCAAGGTTAAGTGTTTGATGTTCTTGTATTAACTTGTTGTGCTCTTCCAAGAGTGTTTGGTGTGCTAAGTCAAGTTCATGATTATCTATCTTAATTTTAGCATTTTCTTCCTCAATTTGCTTGACATGGAATTTGAGCGTGTCATGATCTTTAAGTATGCTTTCATACTTGTCAAGCAAATCAAGGTTAGTACTCTCAAGTTTAGCACGAGTTGCTTCAAGCACTTTAACCTTACTCTTTTCTCTCTTAATGATAGCATGATATTCATTTATCAAATAAGTTAAATCATCGGGGGAAAGTTCATCATCGCTAGAGTCATCACATACCTTGGTGTTACCTTTCGCCATGAGGCACATGGGCGGTGGATGAAGAGGTGCATCATCATTGTTGGCGATGGCGAGGCCGGCCAAGCTTTCTTCTTCCTCTTCACTCTCTTCATCACTTGTTTCTTCATCGGTGACCCATTCATTTGTCTCACACATGAACACCTTTTGTGGGCCATTTCTCTTCTTTGGTAAGAGTCTTGCCTTCTTGCCCTTGTCTTGTCTCTTCTTCCCAAAGGCTCTTGGTTTGGGTTTGACCTCTTCTTCATCATCATCACTTTCTTCAAGCTTGCATTGCTTGCCCTTGTAGTTCTCTCTCCTTTTGTCCGATTTTGGACAATCATAGGAGATGTGGCCTTGTTCAACACAATTGTAGCAAGTCTTGTGATCGTCTCTCCTTGGTAGGAATGCTTTCTTCTTGGGATCAAAGGTGTATCCTTTCTTAGCGATCTTGGAGTTCAAGCGTGAGAACTTTCTCATCATCAAGGCAAGCTCGTCATCATCATCTTGACTTGATGCTTGCTCTTCTTCACTTGAGCTAGGCTCAACCACCTTCTTCTTCTTGAAGCTCGTTTTCATGTTGGAGGCCTTTAGAGCAATAGTTTTTGATGATGATTGCTCCATCATCCCAAGTACACTCATCTCATGAGCGTGTATTTCTCCAATGAGCTCCGAAACTTCAATGTGGTCAAGTGACTCTTTTTGGAGCATGGAGTTGATGATGTTGTACTTTGGCTTGGGAAGAAGCATGAGGATCTTACGGTTGATGAGTCCATTGCCAAGAGACGCAATGTCAAGAGCATTAATCTCCTCAATAAGAACATTTAAGCGTGAAAACATTTCATTAACATTTTCATGAGGAAGCATCTTAAATTCATCATATTTTGCTTTAAGCATGTGATATTTAAGTTCCTTTACACAATATGAACCCTCATGAATTTCTATCAAGCTAGCCCAAATTTCACAAGCCTTTTCCTTACTAGCAATTCTAGAAAAGACATCTTGACTTATGCATTCATAGATTGCATTCCTAGCCTTAGCATCCCATTTAATTTGATCACCAACATAATTATGTTCTCCAAACCCCGCATGAGTCGCTTCACATACTTCGGGAGCAATAGCCTCTAGGTAAGCGCGCATGCGTGCTTTCCAATAGGCAAAGTTCTCGCCCTCGAAGATAGGAACCGAACCCCCAACCTTGGCCATTTTGCTCTCTAGCGGTGAAGCTAGAATGATCCTATGAGCAACCTTGCTCTGATACCAATTGTAAGGATCGAAACGCCCAAGAGGGGGGGTGAATTGGGCTTTCTTTCAAATTTTAAGACAATTAAAAGTTAACGACTAAAGCCCAATTCCCTATGCGGTTTATCTATGCAATCAACGTAAATATAAATTGCGGAATAAAGATTGCATAATGTAAAGAGGAGGGAGAGGGATGCAAACGCTCAAAAGACACGGAGACACGGAGTTTATCCCGTGGTTCGGCAAGATCACAAGGATCTTCCTACATCCATGTTGTGGCACCCACCGAAGGGTTTTGCCACTCCCAAGTCACCGAGACAAGAGGGTCTTCACTAATCTTCTCCGTTCGCCATCTCCAGCAAGGTGGAGCTCAAGCCTTGTACAATCCTTGATCTTCTGGGCTTCCACACACACCTTGGCAAGCTCCGGAAGGATCTCTTCAACCTCTCACTAGCCTAGAGACTCCAATCACAGAGAAAGGACGCACACACGCTTTTCTCTAGCTAGATCTAGCCTATTCAAATGATCTAATGGGTGTAGAAGTGTAAGCTCTTGGTCTTGAGTGCTCTTGGATGTGTTGTTAGCTTCTGAGTATCAAGACTTGCCGTAATGACTGGCTTAGGGGGTATTTAAAGCCAACCTCCCCGAAGTAGCCGTTGGAAAAGTAGGCTGACAGAACTTTATTGTACACATCGGATGATCCGATGTCTGCCCCTTGGTTATCATCAGTCTAATTAAGATGGCTGACGTCATGGTGTCAGATATGACCGTTGTTAGACCGATGTAGCTTCATCTTCATCATCGGATGATCCGGTGGCTCTTCCTTCAGAATTATCTTGAACTTGAGGCTTACTGGAGTAATCAACCGATGTTCACACCTCTGTACATCGGATGATACGGTGCTTCACTTGGTCCAATGATGTTGCAAACTGTACTGATGGACCGATGTGACTGAGCCATACATCGGATGATCCGGTGAGTGCTTTGCTCTGAGGTCTTCTTCTTCTGTTGACACAACTCGACCGATGTAGTCAACTCAGAAATCATCGGATGATCCGGTGTGTTCAACTTGTTGACTTCGAGTTGTTTTGAGTTGTTCTTTTGGAATTTGAACTTGTGACCTCTTTGACACATGTTTGAAATGATGTTCTGATAGTCTTCAAGCATTGAGTGATGTCAAGTTAGAGCTTTCACTTCTTGTCTTCATATGATTCGATTTGATCTCATTAGTTGATTTTATATGGGTCTCCAATGTCATTTTGATTTCATTTGATTGAGTGATTATTGGGACCTTGCATTCACAAATTCATTAGTAAAATCGAATGGTTGTCATTAATCACCGAAACCGTACCTCATGGGGCCTAGATGCTTTCAAATAGAATGATGCTCAAGTGGTGTGTGTTGAAGTGATGGGTGAGGGGTCCTAGTTTTAGGTGGACAAGGGTCAGTTCCAAAAGCGCGTGAATCGGTCACCACTTACTTCTTCAAGCCGGGAGGAGCCAACATGTGGAAGTTGACCAAGTTTGGAGGAAAGACCAGGTCAGCTGACTAGGGTGGTCGGTCGACCTGGTAAGTCCCCCAAACAGTCTGTTCTTTCTTGGGGTGACTTCCAGGTGGGTCCCATCCCTTAATGTCGGATCAACGAGCATGCGCAAAGCTACCAGAGGGGGGTTAATGATAGATTAAAACTTTTCAGCAGAAGCAACGAACCACCCCTCAGCAGAAAACTGATCTGTTAAAGAAACTGTGTGTGCAGCTAATCTAAACGTGTTCAACTATGACAAATGTAGTATACATTGTAGTGAATCAAGTCACTAAGATGTCACAACAATAATCACGAAAATTCGTCAAGAGAAACTTAGGTTACATCGAAAGATCGAACAAAGGTCAATCTGTCCTACCCGAGAAAAACAGTTCTGAAACACTGCAAAGAAACTCATGTAGATCAGAAACCACAAATTCAATGACTGTAAAATTTGAAAGATGATAGAAAATCAAGTTGTGAATATAACCCAAAAAAGAATCACGTCAATCGGATCTGTAAAACTCGAGGTATGATTAAACCACCAAAGAAAGGTAGTGCTGTGCAGAAACTCGATGAGAAAGACTTGACGAAAACAAGTCGGACAAACAAGGCACAAAAGTTCCTTCAAACTACGAATTTTATTGATCAAACCACAAGAGGAACAGCCCCAAAGTTGTGCCCTGCGAGCTTGGGCCTCCCTTGCTTATCAAAGAAGCCCTTAGGCCAGCCCAAACCTAACTAGGACTCTAATCCTACTCAATTCACGAATCGAAACTTTCCATAACTGCTCAAGGCTCTTCTATACGTAGATAGAAGAAATCTTAAGACTTCCAAACACCTTAGGAACGTATCTCACATTCCCAAAACAACTCAAATTCGTGACCCATACAAAATCCTATCGTAACAAACTCAAATATTTCCATATTTGAGTCAAAACCGACTCAGCCGCAACTGAGTCCATAACCTAGTTGATTGGACCTTCCGACCAATTCTTTATGTCCACATCTCTTCATCATGCCTCGGAACCATGTAGCTACATCCATTCACTCCTTGCACACGTGCAAACATCTTCTAGTGACGTCCATGATACCTTCATATGCAATGTTCTTGATCCAAACATGTTGCATGATCTCCCAATCAACTCAACCACAATTCCACCCGAACATGGTTGTTGAACCTCATCTTCTACCTAAGACTAGTTCAATGGATCTCGTCACCAGCCATGTCTTGAACTCAACCAACACCTGCACATGAATAACAACCGATACTTCCAAGCACAAGTCCTCGACTTGACTTTCGTTAGTTCTGAAACCACAACACCTTATGTGAGCACCTCATATAAGCATGTTGCAAACCATAGAAAATTGATATCAGTCATAACCACCAAAACACACCAAAAACTTATTAAAAGAATACTAAGGAAACTTTCCATAATCCAAAAAGCAAGTTCGAAACATTGCAAGTTAAAAGAAGAACCACTGTGATCAAGCTCCAAACCTTGCCAAAGCTAACTGGACCTTGAACCAGAGCTTACCAAAACTAACAGGATCTAGCACCGGAACATACCAAAACTAGCAGGACCTAGCGCCGGAGCTAACCAAAGCTTGTCGGACCAAGGAGCTTACCAAAGCTAGTCAGACCTAGAGCTAGAGCTAACTAAAGCTAGTCGGACCTAGACAAAGATGTCGGACCTAGCGCCGGACCTTGCCGGAGCTAAACAAAACAAGCCAGACCTATCATCGGACCTTGCTGGACCTCGAACCTAGAGTCGGACCTTGATGATAAAGGTGTTTTGGTAGTATTCAAAACTTTTATCGCTATAGCCAATGTATTAGCACACATAGGTCTCACAATCTCCCCCTTAATGCATTGGAAACACCACTTAAAATCCGAATATTGGCTTATTCACATGAAAAGTTTTGAAAACAATTTCTCTCCCTTTTTGAAGATCAAATGAGATAGAAATAAATTTCTCCCCTTCCCTTTGCATACTTCTCCCACTGAGAAGAATCATGCCAAAAACACTTGTGAATATGTGAATATGTGAATATGTGCAATGTGTGATCAATTCCCCCCCCCCTTTGACAATGTATTCAGCAAGGTTCAAAAGAGAAATTTGAATTGTTATGAGCACATTAGAACATATACATATAAAACAAAGCTCATCCAAGTCATACTATCAAGTAACTTACACTATCACAACAATGAGATACATAAAGTAGTGTAAGCCATGCAAGAGATCAAATGTAATTTTCAATTTTAGCAAGTCATGATCTCACAAACTTAACTATTTGAAAACCTGAAAGCATGAATCTTTTTTTCTTATTTGTTGCCTCAGCACCCGAGTAATAGACAGTGGGACTAGTTCTTAGTAGGCAAGCACCTCCTTGAGTGTCCGATGTCAAAAGAATGCCAGGACCAGGGCCAGAAATCTGTGATCTATCGCACGAAAAGGGCTTCGTCTGATCCATTTTCTTAAAATCTAGGAAAAGTAGCCGTATAGCGCCCGAAATGGGTCATGGGTGCTCCTAGGTGTGTGTAGGGGGTGTGTTTGTTCGCGAGAATGGATTCCTCGTCAAGTCAGGGGGGGTGTGTGATGAGGACATCACTTCTATGGATACAAACAACACTCCATTGAACATACAAGATGCAATCAATAGAGTTCATACACAACAATTAATTTCAGAGGTGAACTCGTTCTTATATATTTCCTTATATGTTTTTGAGCATAGATTGCTACTTAATGATTTATTTGTGATTAGGATCCATGGAGAGGTTAAAGGAGTACTTGGAGGGAGTATTAGGGATGTGGAAGACCAGAGAATTCGTTCAAAGAAGACGGAAACCGAACCAAACTCCAAATCGTATCCAACTCGGAGTCCAGGAGCAATACACACTAAAACGGACGTTCAGGACGCATACGAACTCCGCTTTGGATGTTCTACATATGCACGGAAAGGGGAGAGGATAAACTTTCCAATGCCGCTGATCTCATGTCAAAATACCTTCGGAGTTGACGGGAATCGTCGAAAGAAAATCAAGTACAGAATCTGTCAAGGTGCTGCGCCACCTTATTGGGCCATTGGGCCTTGTATCATGTCTGAGTCCATTATTTTCGTGTCTTACGGTTAGGTCACGACCCTAACACCCCCTTGGACGTCCTCCCACCTATATATACTCCATGGTAGCCGCCATAGACAATTGGGTTTTGCTTAGATCAATAATATCGCCGTTCTTTGGTTTGTGAGACCCCAACTTCGTGATTTCAGATCGTGTCTTCTACGTTCTTGCTTGTGTTCTCGGTTGCACATGCAGGGATTAGCCTTCTTTGCGAGGTCAATCGTGTGAAGCACGGTTGATAACCAACGGAGCGGTGGTGTAGTGATTGCAGGGGCTGTTCGTGTTCTACTCGAGAGCCTCGGATCATCAACGTCGAGATCTCCACATCAATCGACTTATTCATTACCTTTCGGAAGATCGGGACTCATCTTTTTCCTATCAATTGGTATCAGATTTCCAGGTTGCCCGTTAGGTAATTCATCTATCCATTACATTAGTTTTGTTTTTCATACCTAGAGTCCACAAAAAAAGCCACAAAAAAACTTGTAGTTTAGTAGATCTGTTCATTACTTTGTCCAAACCACATTGAGCCTTTGCAACTTTGTTATTCAGTTTGGTTTTGTTGAGTTTGTGTCCGTTGTTGAGTCATATTGCTGGTTTAGAAAGTGTTTTTGGTCTTAGTTTGAGTTTTGCATTGTGTGATTCATCCTTTTGAATCACGTCATCACGTCCAGATTAGATTCACCTCTGTCCAGTTTGGTATTTTCATCATATATCGCACATACGAACTCGGATTTTGGTGTTCTTGTACTTTATGGAAAGCTTAAGAAGTGCTCTATAACTTTCATATTCATCATTTTCCCAGAAAATATAGGTATCGATGTCTAAACTGCATTAGATCCGAATCTGTTATTAACCTAAAAATTCTGAACAGTCTGTATTTCGGGGTCAGTATCTCCTATTGTTCTTTTCCAAAATAGATCTTCCATATATTGAAATTAAAGAAGAGAGATATATCTACAATCTTTCTGTTCTAAGTTTTCCAATTTAGAGCCTATAAGTGTGCCTATTTGTCCTTGTAATATTGAGCAGAAAATCTGCAACAGACACACGAGATATCTTGGGTTGATTTTCATTGTGTTCTTCCCTTGCAGCACATTCTGAAAAAAAAGGAAGAAAAAAGAAAAAGGCAAGTGCAAAACAAGAAACAAAAGCTGCACAAAAAAAGAGGAAAAAACAACAAAAAAACAGAAGTGCTTGCATTCTTTGTGTCATCTAGTTTTGTCTCATGTCTTGCTAGCTTCAACTACTAGGAACACATTTAGGCCAGCAACTTTCACAAATACTTTGGACATTTGTTCAACTTTACTATCTGATTTCATTATTGCTAATCCTTGCTACATAGAAAGTGCCATCCAAGCTACACTTTACTCTTGAGCAGAATCGATACACCTTTGCAATCATCCCACGCTTCATTGGTTTCATCATACCGGCCACCGTTTGCCACCTGCAGTGTCGGTAAGAACACTTGTAAGAGCGTGGTAAGACGCTTGAGAGTGTGTGATTCCACGTCCACATTGCCATTATCCTTTGTAGTTGATAGGGATAACATATTTTTTTGTGTTGTCTTCTGTTTGCTACTAACAATGTCAGGTAAAAGCAAGAATCATGCATTATATGCTGAGATGATGGACATGATGAAGACGACGATGGAGTTGCTCAGTAAAAATCAAACATCAACCAAGGATTCACATGACATTCAGACCACCTTTACAACACCTTCCACAAGAAGTAATTACATTCGCCCATCTCTTCCTTCTTATGATGGTTTTGGTTATGATGAATATATTACTTGGGAAATAGAGGTGGATAAAATTTTTGGACAATGTCATATGTGTGAGAGGAGAAAGATTAGAAATATTGCAAGTGCATTAGTAGATTGTGCATTAACTTGGTGGAACAATTTAAATGAATTAGAAAAACCTCGAACATGGAAAGAAACGAAAATTCTTATGCGGGAAACTTTTGCTAATGTATCTATGTGCAAAGAAGAAATTCAGCAATTTGAGGAGAAATTTTTTGTTGTACCTTCTTTCGTGGCTAACGTTTTGCAGGACACTGTAGAAAATAATATAGATGATGCAAAAGAGAACGAGACTTTCGACAACACTTGTGAAATTTTTGATGAATCAACTCATAATGCATTTGAATTTCTTACTGAAAATGAGAGTAGTGAATGGACAATGCTATATAGTTAACCAAGGTATGACATTTTCAGATGTGCTGAATTTTGCTACCAATCATACTATCGATGAGCAGCAACAAGATGAACCTTTTCATAATACACCTTTACCAATAGTTGATTTTCCTACTGATTCTTATAACAAAAATGAGTTGTGTGCTGATAATTATATTATACCTATGCTAGAACAACCAAATGAATTTGATACTTTATCACTCACTTGTGCTGAAATTAAGCATTTGATCCCAACTACATGTGAAAGGGATGAGCTAAAATTGTTATCTTCTCTAAATACTTTGGGCTATATTGAATTTGACACTCTTTGTGATCTAGATATCGTAGAGAAGATAATATTTTCTCAATCTGAATTGCCTTTGTTAAGTAGAAATATTTTTCATGCTATAGGCAAATATGAACATAGTGGTATGTTTATGGTGCATAAAGTTTACATATGTTCAAATGAGGAAGCTCCTTTTGTGCTGCAACAACATGGTCAAGTAAATAAATGTACTAACGCTAATAATGTCTTGTCATGTTTTTCTAGTATGTTTTCCTTGCAGCAGGGACAACAAAAGCATTATTCACTGTGGTTGTGCATTATGGACAGCACTTACTCTACCTCC
This sequence comes from Tuctoria greenei, assembly GCA_036927565.1. Lineage (NCBI taxonomy): Eukaryota > Viridiplantae > Streptophyta > Magnoliopsida > Poales > Poaceae > Tuctoria > Tuctoria greenei. Next base: position 153,750,414 of record JAYESD010000007.1, read on the forward strand.
AATGCAAGCCTCTTTGCTGGACATACGAGCAAGCCGAGGACAGCTTGCCATAAAGAAGGGGAGAATGATGAGATCATGCACATTATTATTGCACCTACAAACATGACACAATATTTATTTGTTTGGGATCCTGGCTCAAGTGAATATGCACTCTTATTTGATGGACAAGATCAAGATGGCGCACTATGTCGTCCACCACCTTGGCCTCCTCCATTCATGCATACAAGAAGATTTGATGGCGTTGCACATTTGGACCAACGCATGAGAGGAGATGAACTTGAGTCGAGGACGACTCCAATTCAAGAAGGGGAGGATGATGAGGACATCACTTCTATGGATACAAACAAAACTCCATTGAACATACAAGATGCAATCAATAGAGTTCATACACAACAATTAATTTCAGAGGTGAACTCGTTCTTATATATTTCCTTATACGTTTTTGAGCATAGATTGCTACTTAATGAATTATTTATGATTAGGGTCCATGGAGAGGTTCAAGGAGTACTTGGAGGGAGTATTAGGGACGTGGAAGACCAGAGAATTCGTTCAAAGAAGATGGAAACCGAACCAAACTCCAAATCGTATCCAACTCGGAGTCCAGGATCAGTACGCACTAAAACGGACGCCCAGGACGCATACGAACTCCGTTTTGGACGTTCTACATATGCACGGAAAGGGGAGAGGATAAACTTTCCAATGCCGCCGGTCCCATGTCAAAATACCTTCGGAGTCGACGGGAATCGTCGAAACGAAATCAAGTACAGAATCTGTCATGGTGCTGCGCCACCTTATTGGGCCATTGGGCCTTGTATCAAGTCTAAGTCCATTATTTTCGTGTCTTAGGGTTATGTCACGACCCTAACACCCCCTTGGACGTCCTCCCACCTATATATACTCCATGATAGCCGCCATAGACAATTGGGTTTTGCTTAGATCAATAATATCGCCGTTCTTCGGTTTGTGAGACCCCAACTTCGTGATTTCAGATCGTGTCTTCTACGTTCTTGCTTGTGTTCTCGGTTGCACTTGCAGGGATTAGCTTTCTTGGCGAGGTCAATCGTGTGAAGCACGGTTGATAACCAACAGAGCGGTGGTGTAGTGATTGCAGGGGCTGTTCGTGTTCTACTCGAGAGCATCGGATCATCAACGTCGAGATCTCCACATCAATCGACTTATTCATTACCTTTCGGAAGATCGGGCCTCATCTTTTTCCTATCAGTGTGGACACACTTGCGCGACTCGGGTAAGTCAAGCTAATCAGGTAGTCTTTTAGTTTGATTTGTGACGCATTTTGGCACGAAGTGCTGGCTTTCTTCCTTCAGCTGATGAACTTTATCTTAGTGCCCGCCCCTCTGGCCAAGTTGAAGTTCCTGGAACATATGGAGTGCTCTAGGCTCTACTCCTTGTCATTGATTTCTAGCTAGCTTTCCCACTCTCATAAAAGGAATGAGTCGAGGGCTTGCATTTCTTTGTCCTACTTGGGCAAAGCTAGTATAAAGGACTATGTTATTACGAGAGCAGATCAGGGCGGATCTTATTGTTTTAGACTTTCAATATTTTGATGCTAGTATGGATTGGTTGTCTGCATACCATGCTCGTGTGGATTGTTTTCGGAAGATAGTGACTCAACACCTTGTAAACCATCGTTTGAACTTGTTGGGGTGTGTGATGAATATCCCGCTAGAATCTCAGCTATTCATGCCACTCCACTTTTGGTTGCACAGGGTACATGGCTTTCATTTTGGAGTGCAGAGTGTTCTGGGCCTTAAAGACATACCATAGGCTCATTTACATGCAAGACTGGGGAAGGGCTTTACTAAGTTTGCTGCATTTATTATTTTTAAAAGTACAAATTTAGATCATAAAATTTTGTAAGAGATTATATGCGCATCTGCCTTATTCTAACCCACCAACCCAAGCCTATGTCATTTGACATTTAGAAGCTTAAGGACATGGTTTTAGTCATACACAACTTCTTCCAAGTTCATATCTAAGTGCAATGATAAGTCATCTCAAAAGAAAAAGTGTGATGCATGCATATTCTCTTGATCTTTTCTCATTTTTTTCATTTGAACATAAAAGATCAACATGTGGATAGTTGATTGATTAATTTTTCATTATTATAAGTACTTGTGATTATGCAACAAGTTCAAAATAGCAAGAAAGTTCGATCATGACCAGATTTAGTGTAAGTAATTATTCCAATTACTAGTCATGGAAAAAAGTCCAAAATGTATAACATGAGTAATGTAGTATGAACTTTCAACATGTAAGAGGAATCACAAAGTCATATATATATATATATATATATATATATATATATATATATATATATATGAAATAGTATGCTCATATTATTTTAAGTTCAGATTCACACATAGACTTCCCAAGTTTCAAAACTCCCCCTCAATTTAAGCCATGAGGATGCATAACCCCTATTTCACTACGAATGTAACAAAAACGAGTGAAATCCAAAACTTTTGTGAAAATGTCAGACAATTGTTGTTCGGCATCTACATGGTGAAGCACAATGTTTCCTTTTTCAACATTATTATGGAGAAAGTGATACCTAATATCAATGTGCTTAGTTCTAGAATGTTGCACGGGGTTTTTAGCAATGCAAATGGCACTAGTGTTATCACAAAATAGTGGAACAATATCTAGATTAACCCCATAGTCCTTAAGTATTTGAACAATCCAAATAATATGTGAGCAAGCACTAGCAGTAGCTACATATTCAGATTCAGTTGAGGATTTTGCAACTGAACTTTGTTTTCTAGAGGACCAAGCAACAATTGAATTACCAAGTACTTTTCCTATCAATCCTACAACCCCCAAAATCAGCATCCGAAAAAATTTTCAAAGTAACGGTTGAGGAAGAAGGAAGAAAAATTCCAAATTCGTGAGTTTCATGTAAGTACCTAAGAATTCTTTTGATGGCTTGACGATGTGAAGCACGTGGGGAAGCTTGAAACCATGCACAAAGACATCTGCTAAATTGTATGTCCAGTCTTGATGCCGTGAGGTACAAAAAGTGATCTGATCATGCTTCTATATTCGTTCTGATCCACGGGTTCACCATCTTCATCAAGTTCAAGTGTTGATGTTGTTACCATTGGTGTTCAAAGAGGCTTGCTTTTGTCCATGTTGAAGCGCTTAAGAAGGTCTCTTGTATTGTTTGTTTGATGCACAGAGGTTCCCTCCTTAGTTTGCTTGATTTGCAGCCCCAGAAAGTATGTGAGTTCTCCAATCATACTCATCTCAAATTATGAACTCAGCATAGCTGAAAACTTGGACACAAGATCATGAGAAGCACAACCAAACATAATATCATCCACATACACTTGGACCAATAATGAGTCATTGCCATGCTTAAGCACAAAAAGAGTTTTATCAACCTTGCCTATGGTAAATCCCCTCTCAAGTAAGAATGTTTTTAACCTATCATACTGTCGGTACCCTGCGTACCGTGTACCCCTTGGGACTACAAAAAGACCGAAGGAACTTCACCTCTCTGAGTTGAAGACCTGCGAAGACCCCACGTGTCATGCGGGACTGGACCTGCCTCCCATCTATGGTTAGTCCTGGTGCTGCCACGTGTATACTGCAACCGGTCCTACATCCCACACATGGGATAGCTCCGAGCTAAACACTTGAGCGGCACCTCCGGACCTAACCTTCAACAGAGGGAAGCTCCGGTACTGACACGTGTACATCTACACCGGACCTACCCGTCCCAAGACGGATAGCTCCGATGCTGCCATGTGTCCAAACGCCGGACCTTCAGCCTTAACAATAAGACTGATGGACCCCCAACGGCTCGAACCTTTAAGGGGCAATCAGAGACTTCAAGACCCGATTAGGTGTCATTAATACCATATTAATGACACACAATCGGAAGGCCCTTAATACTGGTAACGGCATTGTCAAGCCCGTTACCATGCTATTAAGTGTAAGTAATCTCTTTAATTGTGTATTAAGCATCAATAACCGCCAGGGCCACATGTCGGGCCAGGCTAGCGGTGTAACGGCCAGTCCTTGTACTATAAAAGGACTGGTCGACGATACACAAGACACACTCTCTGGGCTGAAAACTCTCTAGACGCTCTTAGACACTCAATATAACAGCTACACACCCCGTGGAGTAAATCCCTGTGTCCATTTTCCATATTCTACGAATCCTCTGCGCACCCAATACCGAACTATAAACTCCGCGATCTACCAACGGTAGTATCAGGAGAATTGCCGGAAAAACACTTTGACAGTTGGCGCGCCAGGTAGGGGGAGTGCCCGAGATTTCAAGAATGGTGAACTTAGCTGTTGGATCATCCAACGGCAACCCCGCTGCGCAACCTACTAGAGGCAATCCCTCCAACATGTAACAACCAGCAGGTGCCGCAGCTCCAGCGGGAGTCATGCCTCCGCCACCACCGTTTGCACCAGCAAATCAAGCTGGACAACAGGACGGGGCATCTGCGTCGGTCACAACATCGGCGAATAACAACAATCCTGAACACGCGCTCCACGCTGCACGTGCTCTTCTCCAACGCCAACCACTTCCGTGTGCATCCCACGGGGCAATGGAGCGGTGGAGGGCTGATGTGGAACATTTGGTTGCAGTAGCAGCCGATCACATCAGCAACCAAGGTCCTCCCCCCTCGGGGCGGGCCCCATCGCAGCATCAGACTTTGTCGAGCAGACTTGGTCCGCACGCTTCCCCAAATAGGAGGCTTGCTGCATCTCAACAAGTAATGTCGCTGCCTTCTAGGGTGCAACGCACCCATACAGTAACCAGGCTTTCAACTCATGACCTCCGGGCAGAGCTTGATTGCCGTTACCGTCAACAGGACGGCCGCGTCCATATTGAGCATGCTCGCGAAAGGCGAGAGGGTCGAGACAATCCTGCTCCCGAGGGAATAGGAAGAGGTTGTTCTGCCCTGGCCATGCACCTACGCATGGTCAGATGGCCACAAAAGTTTCGCCCTCACCTGCCGGAGAAATTTGACGGGACTGTCAATCCCGCTGAGTTTCTCCAGATTTACTCCACTGCAATTCTTGCGGCCGGAGGTAACGAGACCTTAATGGCCAACTACTTCCCAGTGGCTTTAACTGGGACCGTCAGCTCCTGGTTGATGAGCCTTCCGCCCAACTCCATCAATAGTTGGGCAGAATTGTGCCAACAGTTCACCGCCAATTTCGGGAGTTCATACACCCGACCAGGGACTAAACTGGACCTTTTTGCTGTCACGAGAAAGGGGGGGGGGAGAATCCCTACGTTCCTTCATCCAGAGGTTCTCCCAGGTATGAAACACTATTCCTTTTATCTCCAGCACCTCTGTTATTGTGGCATTTAGACAGGGCGTACGAGACAAGAAGATGCTGGAGAAGCTGGCGATCAAGGAGATCACCAGCGTCACGGAGCTCTTCAGCTTGGCAGACAAGTGTGCCAAAGCTGCGGAGGGACGTGAAATGCACTCCAAACCACCTCTGGAGGATAATAAAAAATCCTCCAAGGGCGAAGCCACTACCTCCGGGACTGGCAAAAAGAAGAAAAAGTCAACCGGCAAGAAAAAGTCGTCGGCCGGCACACCTACTGCTGCAGCTGCCGCAGCTCCGGGTGGCTGGGGACCACGGCCAGAGAAACGACCTCGGACGTCATCAGAAGATGGAGGCAAATCCAAAGTATGGTGTCCTATTCATAAGTCGAACAGCAACAACTTGGAAGACTGCCGAGAGGTCCAGAACCTTGCCGAGCGCTACAACAAGCACCTGGAGAAGATCCTTTCCGACAAAGGGAAGGAAACAGAAAGTTGACGAAGCTCCGGCTGAAGAGGAGTTAGGCTTTTAGGACCCTAAAAAGGTCTTGAAGGCTGTTTACACCTCCGTTGACGACGACTCCAACATCTCTGACAATGAACATCGGAAAACCATGAACACCATTTTTGGTGGTTCGTGGGAAATCACCTCCAGCCGTGCCCTCAAGACCATGTGGCGAGACATGGCTTCGGTGGCTCCCACCGCCAAGGCGGAGCTGCACCGGAAGTGGATGGATACTACCATCACTTTTGACGCGTCAGACTGCCCTCGGAATATGATCGGAGCTGGTCAACTCCCATTGATGGTATCTCCGACCATCAACAACATCCAACTCCGCCACGTAATGGTAGACGGAGGTTCGGGGCTGGACCTCATAAGCTTTAAAGCTTTCGTCAAGCTTCAACTCCGACCTTTGGACCTTCGCCCCTCCCGACCTTTCTCCAGAGTAGGTCTGGGGGCCATAACCCCACTTGGTGCCATTACTCTCCCCGTAACCTTTGGGACTCAGGAGAAGTATCGCACCGAGAAGTTGGTCATTGACGTTGCTCAGATCAACTTACCCTTCAATGCCATTCTGGGCAGGCCAACCCTATACAATTTCATGGATGCTAGTCATTATGGCTACTTGGTGTTGAAAATTCCAACACTAGCTGGTGTTCTCCGGATCCGTGGAGATCGCACCGCTGGAGTGACAGCTCTGGAAGAACTTCACACGCTTGCCACAACGCAAGAGGAAGAATCTGGAAAGGAGCAAGCTCCAAAACCATCGAGCATTCGTCATCGAGGCTCAACCTCCGCACCTCGCGTGCAACCAAGCGGCGACACCAACATTCCCATCAAAGTCGTCCAAATCGGTTCCGACGCCGCTCAGACCACCCGTATATCGGGAGGACATAATGACACATAGGAACTCGCGCTTATCACTTTCCTCCGAGCTAATGTCGACATGTTTGCCTGACAACTGTCACAAATGCCTGGGATACCTAGGGAAGTGATCGAGCATAATCTGAAGATCTACCCTAACGCTCGGCCTGTACATCAGAAGCCTCGGAAGCAATCAGTAAAGCTGGATTCATCCGAGAAGTCTTCCACCCAAAATGGCTGGCAAACCCAGTCGTTGTACCCAAGGCTGGCGGGAAGCTTCGGATGTGTATCGACTACACAACACTGAATAAGGCATGTCAAAAAGATCCATTCCCACTACCTAGAATAGATCAGATAGTGGATTATACCTCCAGGTGTGAATTACTGTGTTTCCTAGATGCATATTCTGGGTACCATCAAATCAAAATGTCTAGGGAAGATGAAGAGCATACTTCTTTCATCACAGTAGATGGATTGTATTGTTATACTGCCATGCCATTTGGTCTCCAGAATGCAGCTTCAACATTTGTACGAGCTATGTACAAAACCTTTGGAGAACTCATCAGAGACGTAGTGGAAGTGTATGTTGATGAAATCGTCATCAAGATTAAGGACAAGGAGTCACTTCTTAAAACCTTACAAGTTGTCTTCGACAAGTTGCGGGTCACTCGCACAAAGCTGAACCCGGAAAAATGTGTCTTCGGGGGTTAGCTCCGTAAAGCTCCTTGGTTTCCTGGTAAACCACCGAGGTATAGAGGCAAATCCGATGAAGGTTAACGCCATTTAAGATATGCGGCCACTAGCCCGCATCAAGGACGTCCAGAAGCTGACTGGATGTCTAGCCACCCTCAGCCGGTTCATCTCAAGACTGGCGGAATGGGCACTACCCTTCTTTAAGTTATTGAAGAAGTCCGAACCATTCCAATGGTCTGAAGAAGCAGAAAAGGCGTTTCAGGAGCTGAAGCAGCTCCTCACCACTCTACCAACCTTGGTAGCTCCAAACCCTGGTGAGCCTCTACTGCTTTACATTTCGGCAACAGACAAAGTTGTCAGCATGGTTCTGGTTGTAGAGAGACCAGAACCATTACAGGCTCAGAAATCCAGACCCCTCCGGGAGAGTCAGGAGGTTCCTGAAGGCAAGTCTAGGTCCCAGCCCCCAGACTTAAGTCAACAAGGAGTTACTCTTGTTGACCATGAAGAGCTGGACCCTCCTATGAGGGTCCAAGTCACTCCTGAAGAAGCTCCAGGTTCCTCCAACAAGGACTCGATGATCCCCGAAGAAGGTCCGGACCCCTCCGGGCGGGTTAGGGTCGATGAGGAGGAAGCTCCGGGCCTTTCTAGGAGGGTCCGGACAGTCCAACGCCCAGTGTACTTCATCAACGAAGTACTCCATGATGCCAATACTCGGTACCTGGAAGTACATAAACTGCTATACGCAATTCTTATTGCTTCCAGGAAGCTCCCACACTATTTCCAAGCTCACAAGATCTCAGTGGTGACTTCATATCCACTGTGAGAGATTTTGCATAATCCAAACTCCATTGGGAACATTGCAAAGTGGGTAGCGGAATTGGCCGAGTTTGACCTTGAATTCGTCCCAAGACAAGCAATCAAAAGTCAAGCATTGGCGGACTTTGTGGCGGAATGGACCCCCTCTCCACCAAACCCTGGGGGCCCTTGTGAGCAGAAGCCAAAACTCAAGGCTCCGATCTTCACCGAGCCTCACTGGACTCTCTACTTCAATGGATCCATGCAGAAGCAGGGTGCCAGAGCTGGAGTCCTTCTCCTCGCTCTGACCAGGGAGAAGGTTAAATACGTGGTACATCTAGACTTCAAGGCGACCAACAACATGGCGGAGTATGAAGCACTCATTTACGGACTAAAGGTGGCACTATCATATGGTGTCAAGCAGCTGTTGGTCAAGGGAGATTCGCAGCTCATCATTAAACAGGTGAAGGGTGAATGCCCCTGCAACCATCCCCACTAGCTGCCTATATCCTTGAAGTCCAGAGGCTTCAGAAGGACTTCGAAGTCCTGGACTTCCACCATGTATAGCGTCTCCATAACGCTGAAGCTGATGAACTCTCGACGAAAGCGTCAACCGGAGCTCCGGCTCCCAACGGAACCTTCGTCCGGAGGTTGTCTAAACCAACAGCTTAGCTTGCCGAACTAAGCGAAGGGGGCGAGACCAGCCCCTCAAAGCAAGCAGTCCCGATGGCCCCGTTACCATGGCATCCATCAAGGGTCGTAGGTGCTGTCGGAAGCACGCAGGGCTCGAATACTCAAGCCAGCTCTGATGCATGGATCTCAGAGATCCGGAGCTACTTGAAAGACAACTTCCTTTCTGGATATAATGTATCCGCTGACCGGATAGTCAGATTGGCTAAAAGATACATGCTGGTAGAAGGGGATCTCTACAGGCGCGATGCTAACGACGTCCTAATGCAGTGCATTACAAAGGAAGAAGGTTGCGAGCTCCTCGTAGAAATCCATCGAGGCGAGTGTGGGAACCACACGTCTTCCAGCACGCTGGTCGGTAAAGCCTTTCGGCATGGCTTTTACTGGCCTACAGCGCTCCAGGATGCAACTGAGCTGGTGAAGAAGTGTGAAGCATGCCAGTTTAATGCAAAACAAATTCACACACTGGCTCAGCCTCTACAAATGATACCTCCTACAAGGCCTTTCGCTGTGTGGGGGATGGATATCTTGTGACTTTCCCAAGATCCCTCAGAGGTTACAAGTTCCTGTACGTCGCCATTGACAAGTTCACTAAATGGCCAGAAGCAACTCAAGTTGTGACAATAAACAAGCAATAAACCATCAACTTCTTACAGTCCATTGTTTGCAGATTTGGAGTGCCAAACAAAATCATAACCGATAATGGGACCCAATTCACAAGCTCTGCATTCCTAGGATATTGCGAAGATCTCGACATTCAAGTCAGCTATGCTTCCGTAGCTCACCTGGCAAGCAATGGCCAAGCCGAGAGAGCAAATGCAGAAATCCTAAAAGGACTCAAGAAGCGCACATATGAGCGTCTGAAAAAACATGAAGCCAACTGGATCGAAGAGCTTCTGCCCACTCTATGGGCCAACAGGACAACTCCAAACCGGTCAACTCGAGAGACACCCTTCTTCCTGGTTTATGGAGCTGAAGCAGTCCTTCCTCCTGAAATCACCTTGGGGTCGCTTCGGGTCCGGACCTTCGCTGATGCCGCGCAGGACCAGCTCCGGCGTGAAGACCTTGACCTCCTTGAAGAGGGATGGTGCCAAGCAGCTATTCGGAATGCCCGATACCGCCAAGCTCTTCGACAGTATCACCAAAGGCATGTCCACAGCCGACAGCTCGAGGAAGGCGATCTGGTGCTACGGAGAATACAATCCAGAGAAGGGTTAAACAAACTCTACCCCAGCTGGGAAGGACCGTTCCGAGTGATTAAAGTAACCCGTTCCGGATGCGTTCGCCTGGCAACTGAGGATGGGACACCTCTCCCTAATCCTTGGAACATTGAGCACCTCCGTAAGTTCTACGCTTAATATCACGGAGGTGAGTCTATAGTTGCACGTGATGTATGTTATAGAGTCATTGTACAGAGTCGGGTAGCTCCTCCGGGAGAACAGCCGGACCTTCTCTAGAAGGTCCACAAAGTTTAGGCAACACTTGTCACAGTCTCATAACTAAAAGTGTAGCTGGATACCTTGGGTCAAACAAGAAACAAAACACACTTAGCCTGGTTCCGTACCCTAAGGGTGTACTTGTTTCCCCTGTACCCTAGACCTATAATGAAAGACATCTTTGTGTGAAAACAGACTCCACGTGCATTTACTTTGTATAAGCTCATTATTTTTTATTTTTCTCTTTCTTGTATATAACAAAGTTGTGTGATTCTCAAGAATTTTTTAGATCGACTAATTCATGTACAACTTGAGTCGCATTGTTAATTCCTTCGGGTTCTCATGTTGTTGAATTGCTCACTCGCCTGAATACCGCCAGCCAATCTAGGTCCGGAGTGTGCTATCGAATTAGCCTGGTCCCGCACCCTAAGTATGCCACTCTACCTACACCCCGGCAGGCCGAAGTAAGGTGGGTCCTAAAATCAATTGGACTTGGAGAAAACAACTCAGTGCACTTGATTGTATGAAGAATTATGCTCGACCCAAAAATTTCTTACGAGAATACTAAGTCGCAACTGAGTTATAGATCGGAAACGAATTTTACTATTTTTCTTGAATTCAGTGTGAAGGAAAAATAAAGATCTCATGATGATGGTGAATTACCCCGGAGCTATTAAAGCTCTGACATCCCCTCGATGGCTTGTAGTCGATGTTTTAAACATTGATAGCAAGCATCACTGGAACTTCTCAGCTCCGGTAAAGCCATGGGGCTAGCTGTCAAAGTGAACAAAAAATGGTAGGAAGACTCCAGAGGACTAACTGTTGACGCTCTACTCGTTGATGGAGACCACTGCTGGAGCTACCAAGCTCCGATGATGGTCAAGGCTGGAGCCCTTAAGCTCCGATAACCTCAGGGGGCCATTACTGCCGAAGACTTCGGACCTACGCTCTACAAGTCTGAAGCACACGAGTCTTCAACAACTGTTACATCCTCTTGGTACATGTTCACAATCAAATCACGTACATCTACCAGGGGGGCAAGTGGGACAAAGGTGTTGAAGACAAAAAATGAAATTCATAAAAAACTTGGATTTCATTCATCTGGAGACAAGAGATTACAAAATTGGAGAAAAAGAAGAGAGGATACAAGAAGAGCTACAAAGAGATGGTCCTAGACCCTATGGAAGAATGAGGCGACCTTCTGGGCAACCTCAGAAACGCTGGCCTAGGCAGCTTCTCCCTCTCCGTCGATGGGGCCTTGGAGCGTCGGGTCCATGGGGAATCGGGGGTCCCGGCTTGTGTAGCACGACAAAACAAATTCTGTGACGCTCTTGGCCAGGGATTGTCCCTCGGTTTCCAGCTGGTCCGCGATGACATCGCCCATCTTGGTGAGCTTGTTTCCTATCGAACTCAGCGCCTGCAACGCTTGGTCCAGCTCCAGTTTTGGATCATCCAGACGCACGAGACTAAAACCCATTGGTGTCAGTGTGTTGTTGGCTTTGACCAGGAAGTTCCAAACTTGTTGGGACTCCGCAACCCTGCCACTTCGCATCTCCTCCAAGGATCTTCTGGCCGCCACAAGCTCCGAGTTCTCCCGAGTCCTCTTTGGCGTTCTGCTGAATCTTTTCACCAACTTGCCTTTCAAGTTTACTGAGCTCTTTGTCCCGGAGGTGGATCTCATTCTGGCGGTTAACCAGGTCCTTCTCTCGGCCCCGCACCTTCTTCTCCTTGGTAGCAACGTCAGTTTCCCTCCTGTGGAGTTCTTGTCCTCACTGTCAGGCCTTCTTCTCCTCTTTCTCGCGGCGCTCGTCCAATTTCTTGGTGTGCTCCTCAAGACTCTTGTCACTCAGAGTTAGCCTCTGAGTAAGCTCTTCTTCCCTCTTCACAACGTCGTCCTGCAGCTCCAGGAGTTTTTGCTCTTCATCCTCGAGCATTCTCTCCTGCTCCTCAAGAGCCTCTCGGCGCTTGACGAGACTGGCGTGGATGGCGTCGAGCCTCTCTTGGCTTTCATCCGATGCGCTATTAGCAGCTTTGGCCTGTTAATAGATGGCCCGGGACAGGTTGTCAAGGGATCGCATCATGCTTTCCCTCTCATCCAGTAGCTTACCGTAGTACTCCAGGCGGATCTTCTCCTTCCTCACCCACTCTTTGTCGTCAGCCAGCCTCGACTGCGCCAGCTTGGTCTCGAATTGGAGCCGGTTGCGCCACCTCCTAAGAGTTTGATGCTCCTCCTCGAGAGCCTTGCTGTCGTGGTAAAAAGCCAGCTGAACCTGGCGAAAACTGGAGCAGGCATTGTCAATAGACAATGACTGAGGGATCGGGTCCAGACCTGCTGGGGTCATCTCCGCCAATTCCAGCGGGTTCTCCGTTACAAAAATTGGGTCCCACTCTACAAGAGCGGTTCCCTGAGCTTCTGCGGCACTAGGGCCGCCCTCCAGAATAGCCTCGGCCGCCGTCGAGGAAGGTCCTGCTACAGAAGTTTCCACCTCCGGAGTTGGCTCCGAAGGTCCCGCCGCCAGGTCGTCAACAACTGGTCCCTCAAGCGGGGGACCAACAACTTCATCTCGGCGCCCTAGCTCAGGCGCGGGCACCTCCGGGACCATCACATCCGAGGCAGGCATTGAAGGATCGATTGGAGCTGAAGCTATATCCAACTCCAACACTGGCGCCTCCTCCACTGTCGGCCCAGGCGCTGACGCTTCGACCATCATGGGCTCGGGCGCCGGCACCTCTGTAGCGATTGGCTCAGGCGCCGGAACTTCTGCAACAACTGACTCTACTGCCGAAACTTCTTCGATAACTGGCTCAGGCAAAGGAGCTTCATCAACCACCGGCTCTACCGTCGGGCATCATGAAACATCGGCTCCACCATCGGGGCTTCAACAACATCCGACTCTACGACCGGAATCGTAGATATCTCTGGTTGCACAGCTTCAGATGTTGTAGCAGGAACAGGAGCTTCAGCTCCTCTCTTGGGTACCCTGTGGATGAAAGATGAAGACACTCAAAAAACAGTTACAACACAAAACAACCAAGTGAGGTAAAAAACAAAATTTACCTTAGAAGGCTTCTGCACCAGTTAGCACGGAACCTCTTCTCTGGACGCTCAAGACTGGACCCTGTCGCCACTGGCATGTCAGTTCCGGAAGGTTCCGCAGAGCTCGCTGCAACCGTCGACACTACTTTGGTCGAGGCCCCCCTCGATCAGGAAGAACTTCCGGACCCAGAGCCTTCAACTGGTCCTGGTACTGTAGCCACACGGCCGGAACTAGCACCCCGGGGAGATGCTGATGGTGAAGTGGATGCCGCCGTTGAAGACCTCCCCCTCCGGAAAGGAGCCGCTGGAGAAGGAGCAGACCTGACGGTCCTCCCATCAGAGTGCTTCAGCTTCCTTTTTCGGCTCGAGGGCTCGGCCAACTCTTTGCCCTTGCCCGCGACATCAACTCTCTGTTTCGGGACAGAAGGGGGACCACCCTCGGAAGCTCCCGAGATCACCAACCTGATGGTCGAACGCCTCTCAACGACACCAAGGTCATCAAGCACTGGCATCTTCCGCCGGAGCTCCCTGCTGAACTCTGCCTCCATGTTCAGAGGGAGTAAAGCCGCCGGCGGAGACAAGTAGTCGTCCTCGACATCGATGCCATGCTAGAACTTCTTGAGGTGAAGCTCCAAGGTTGCGCCTTCCAGGTTGGTCTTCAAACCGGTTTCAATCCGGTCATCGTCCATCACGTTGTTGAGGGCCCAAGTAAGCATCTCCCTCTTCTTCAACTGAGCCCACCTGTTGGCCAGGAAGTTTCAAAATACTGCCTGAGGAGTCACCCCTCCTTCCACGCATTGGCGGATCCTGGTCAGAGTAGGGTTTAAAGCATCTGATAACACTGGAACTTCACTCCAATCTTCAGTGTCGACATTGGGGAGGCCTACGGGCAACTCCAGCCTCTCATGCTCGTCTGTTCTGATGACAATCCAATCCTTCTTCCAATCGTCCCACTTGCCAGAAGGGAACGACCACAAGTACTTGCACGAGCACTTCTTGCGCGTCACAAAGTAATAGAAGCCAAACTACTCGTTACTCTTGCCGGTGGTGTGGATGGTGAAGAAGGTGCGGAAGAGCGTGATGCAGGGAGGAATACCCACCCACATCTCGCAGAAGTGGACAAAGATCGACACATAAAGAATGGAGTGGGGGCAAAGGTGGTACAGCTGCAGAACATAGAAGTCTAGCAGTATCAAGAGAAAAGAAGAAAAGGGTGGGATCAGTCCCACCATGGCGTACGCAAAGAAGTACACCATGTCACCGGCGTGCTCCTTCTCGAATGGAAGCTTGCCAGCGCGGACCTGTTGGTTGAAGAAGTCACTGGACCACCCCATGAGTGCCCGAACCTTCTTCAAGTTGCTGTTGGTCTTAAGTCGGCTCTCGTGAAGACCCAACTCCATCGCAGCACAAGCGGGGCTAGGGACGAAAAACAGGCGAAAGTTTGGAGGATTTGAGCACAAGACCGAATGAAGGTGTAAAGAACTCCCAAACGGTGCACGCTTTCCTTCTTAAGTAAGCCCCCACAATGCTTGGATGGAAACCGCAGAGGAGCCAACGATACAAGTCAAAAACATCACCCTGCCAATGACAAGGGGGCCCGGGGCCACCCCGATGATCAAGTCGAGGTCCTTACCCCAAGCGAACGGTTGTCATCATGAAAGGCGGGAAAACCGAAGGCGGCAGCCTTACAAGGAGCGCGGAACCGATACGATTTTCATATCAGGAACCGGCGATCTTCAACTGCGTGAGATCCTCACGCTAAGATCTCACCTACCGCATCCAGGACATGCCACGCGGCGGTGGTTTAACTATGAACTACTGCCAATGACACATCTGAAGATCATTGAAGACACAACACAAAAATCGAAGGATGGACCCACCTCTGGCAAAAGGACTTCATCCAAAAGTCTCTCCCAAAGGTGGGCCCAGGGGGGCCACTGTCGGTACCCTGCGTACCGTATACCCCTTGGGACTACAAAAAGACCAAAGGAACTTCACCTATCTAAGTTAAAGACCTGTGAAGACCCCACGTGTCATGCGGGACCGGACGTGCCTCCCATCTATGGTTAGTCCTGGTGCTGTCACGTGTATACTGCAACCGGACCTACATCCCACACATGGGATAGCTCCGGGATAAACAATTGAGCGGCACCTCCGGACCTAATCTTTGACAGAGGGAAGCTTCGGTACTGACACGTGTACATCTACACCGGACCTACCCGTCCCAAGACGGATAGCTCCAATGCTGCCACGTGTCCAAACGCCAGACCTTCAGCCCTAACAACTAGACTGGTGGACCCCCAATGGCTCCAACCATTAAGGGGCAATTAAAGACTTCAAGACCTGATTAAGTATCATTAATACCATATTAATGACACACGATCGGCAAGGCCCTTAATATAGGTAACGACATTGTCAAGCCCGTTACCATGCTATCAAGGGTAATTAATCTCTTTAATTGTGTATTAAGCTTCAGTAACTGCCAGGGCCACATGTCGGGCCAGGCTAGCGGTGTAACGGCCAGTCCCTGTATTATAAAAGGACTGGTCGACGATACACAGGACACACTCTCTGGGCTGAGAACTCTCTAGACGCTTATAGACAAGTAGGGTATTACACTCAGGCGGTCCGAACTACGTAAATCCTTGTGTCCATTTGCCATATTATTTGAAATCTATGCGCACCCAATACCGAACTATAAACTCCACGAGCTACCAACGGTAGTATCGGGAGAATTGCCAGAAAAACACTCCGACACATACCATGCTCTAGGATCTTGTTTTAGACCATATAGGGCTCTAGTCAGTTTGAAAATATGATTAGGAAAATCTTGATTTTCAAAACAAGGTGGTTGCTTAACATAAACCTCCTCATCTATGTAGCCATTAAGAAAAGCACTTTTAGCATCCATTTGATATAACTTGAAACCTTTAGATGCAGCAAAAGCTAACAAAATTCTTATGGCTTCTAATCTAGCAACTGGAGTAAAAGTTTCATCAAAACCTAGACCTTCAATTTGTGTGAAACCTTGAGCAACCCATCTAGCCTTATTCCTAATCACAACACGATCCTCACTTTGTTTATTTTTAAACACCCCTTTAGTTCCAATTAAAGTGTGATCTTGAGGCGGAGGTAAAATTTTCCAAACATTATTTCTTTCAAAATTTTCTAACTCTTCTTGCATGGCAATAATCCAAGATTCATTAGTGAGTGCGTGTTATATATCTTTGGGTTCAAAAGAAGCAACAAAAGCAGAAGGAGCATGAGAATTGGGGTCAGAAAACCTGGATCTTGTAACTCGTTCATGCAAGCTTCCAATTATCTATTGCGGGAGATGATTCTTGTAAATTCGTAGGGGAACAAATATCTCATAAGCTTGTTATTCATCAGGTTCATCGCGTATTGATGAGCTTATGGCTTGTGGATGATCAGGACCAGCAGAGATGGTAGTCGGAGCTTGTTCAAAGTTCGGAGTTGGACACGTGTCAGCTTTTGAACTATAGAGCAATATCACCGACTCTTCTTCTTCTTTGAAAATACCCTCCCCCTGGGGATATTGTAAAATCCCACTTTTTCCTTTTATGTGAAGTTCAACTACAAGTCGTTTATCAAACATTATGGAGGTCAACATAATTGTGCACATAAACTTGACCTCACTAAAAAGTTTTCTTTCTACTCATGTTTTAATCTTATCAACATGAGGACTGGACTTCACCCTAACCCTAGAACATCTTAAATAAACCGTTCAACAAAGATGCGAAGTTATTGATTGCAATGGCTAGGGCAAATTATATGGCAGCAATATATAAATCAAAACAAATGTAATTTGATTATGTTGCTATGCATATTGGGCCCTGCCAAAAAGATTCAAATCCAAGGCTCCAAATTTTTCCTTGGACTCTTAAATATCTAAATAGCTTCTCAGAAAATTTTAAAGATTTTCGAAGTACATCTTCCATTTGTTTGGACACGTACAAAGATTCATTTCACGTCGACATCAAATTTAGCTTTACACTAAACTTTTCCCAAATCAACCCCCAATTTTTCCTAAGGCCTTTTATGGTTCAGGGGACTTCGTTTGAAAGTCTGGAGATTTATGGACCTCAGATACTATTTATTTCAATAAGATTTATACCCATATTTGAATTCAAATTTGAATTTGATGCAATCTATGTCCAAATTGAAATCTGATTGCAGAATTGGATTCCCCATATTTTTCTTAGCCTACCTGTAAATTTTAGGAATTTTTGGACAATGTTTAAGCTAGAATTTAGAGGAAGGGATAAGGGAGAGAGGTGGGGCCCACAACTCAGTCGGTGAAACCGTTTCACCGCCTCTGTTTTCTTTCCCCGGGTGACACCGCGATGCTGCATGCCGCCAGCGCGCCGTCAGCCCGCCTCCAGCTGCCCCCCCTGCGTCCTTATATACCGCGGTGAAGGCTATAAAGCCACCCCCCGTTGGCAGAAGTCCATTACCCATTCACTTTTCACCGCGCCGCTCCGTTTCATCGCCGCCACGATCACCCCCGTGCAGCTCGACGCCGCGCAGCCTCACTGTCGATACAAGCACCATCATCCTCTACGGCCTATAGCAAAAAGGTGCGCAACGACCTCGTGCAGCTCATGGTTAAGCCTGAATTCCTATCGTGCATCCTAGCTCCTGTATTCCTTAAAACCCCGAAGCGCTTTTATAACGTTGAGGCTAGTTTGTCGGTTTATTTCCGATTGTATGCACAAAATCTCTTTGATCCAGTTAGATGACATGATCTATGTAGCCTAGCGCACATTCCCTCCAAAAATCAGAAAGAACCATCGACTAATTAGCAAGTTCTTCGAGTTTTCCCCTTCCACCATTGTTAGAGCTCGGTTCAACGTCGACTTCGGTATTGCCGGCTATGGCACAAGCTCTAGACCCTCCTAAGACCTTTCCCATGCATCCAAGATGCTTCCCGAGCTTTCAAACGAGAGATTTAGCTAGGGAATCTAGGGTCTCCACTTCACCAAAACCCTAACACCCGCCGCCACCGTCGGGAATGGTTTTCCAGTCACCCCTCGCCGTCGGAAGTTGGTCCATCGGGTTTCCCGTGCGAAAATATGGTGGAGCAGCGAGTCCCGAGGCCTCCCGTGGGCCGGAAGCTGTATCCGGCCAAAGCATCGCCGCGCGCCGGTAAGAACGCCGCCGCCCGAGCCGTGGACCGAGGTTGAGGACGACTGGGTTCGCGGGTCCTACTTGCCAGCGAGTGAAAAAGGCGTCGGATCAGTCTGTGGCTAGGGATTTAGTGCGGCCACATGGGAATCTTTATAACCCCCGATGTGGCTGGCCCCTTATTGGATGATTTTAAATCTAGTGGGCCCTGGCGCCAAATTTAAAAGTTGAAATTTCCCCTTTGGTGCAGAACCATTTCCAAAGTTTAAAAATAAATATCTCTCTGTAGAATGCTCCAATAATATTCAAACAAATTTTGTTTGAAAGCCCTTGAGCTCTAGTTTCTATCAGTTCCAATTAGGTTCTGTGAAACTCACAGTTAAATTCTGTATAAAACAATCTTTCAAAATGCAAATGCAATTTCTCCAGATGAACTTGCCACTGGAAAAATCGCCAAAATTCACATAACATGCATTGTCCTATTCTTGACTACCAAAAAAGGTTTGGGAGCCATTGCACCTGTTTAACCCTCTGTATAGTTAAATTACCTTTTTCAGTTATTGAATTTTACAGATGTTCAATTGCTTTATTATGTCCCAAATTTGGACTGAACCTTCCTTTAGTCATATACTAGTTCCTGTAATAATCTTGGATTTAATTGACCTAATATCATAGTCCTAATTCAGTTACAAACTGAATTTTTATTTAAAAGCTAAAAAAATCAACTATAAGATAAATCCAAAAATTCTTGCCAACTTAGAAATTCAATAACTCCTTCACCAAAGCTTAGTAATTTATGAAAAAAATTTTGATAGAACCAGGACAACTTCCTCTATCATGATTATCAACTGGCAGCTATGCTCAAGCTACAGTTTCTTCATTAAAATTCTTGGAATTTAAATACTTGCCATAATTTTAGAGACAACAATATACTTTGATCATATTTTGTTCTTTGAAAGAGCTTCTGTCATATTCCCTAGTATCTACCATCAAAGTTCCAAAGCCAATTAAGGTCCCTATCATATAATGATCACCATAGATTAAAGTATGGTCTTGGTAATAATTATTTTTCAAAGTCATTCATATACATGTTATATGCATATCGTATAGTGACCGAAGTCGAGGAGGAACCAGAAGCCTTGGAAGAGCACCTTCCAGATATTAACCTCGACTCTGACCTGCAACCAGGCAAGCAGCAGTTTGCATTTAAGTCATTTATAAAATTTTGCTTTATCACTATGATGAGTAGTATATGAATTGTGCATTACGTTTAGGATGATTGAAAACTCCAGATGCATGACCCGAAAATCCCATTGGTTAACTGGGTAGGTTAATCACTCAACGTGTAGAATTGCTATGCTAATGTAGTAGGTAAACCTGTAGAAGTCGAGTAGATGGAATCTACTCGCGTGATAGAAATTTACACGCATCTATACTGGGATGACATTTATAGAAAATCACTGTTACATCTAAAACTCGAGAACTGTAAGAGATGGATAGGAAGCAACAAGACGTGGTCTTGGTCTCGTAGCTCTGACTGGTCAGTTAAGGCCCATCTGTAAGCGGCCCCTTCGAACAAGCTTGAATTGTACCGGTGACATAATGGACATATGGAGTCCAGTAAACTGATGTAACTCGATAACTGGGGTGTCGAGGCCCATTAACTCACCATCGATAGGGGTGGGTTGAGGACAGTAAGGTGTAAATCGGTCGGCGGACAATTGAGGTGTTCCATGCGGGGACCTTCTGTTTGCGGAGGTGAGACGGGCTCGGCGTTCCGGTTTCTTGTGAAAGGTGTGTAAGGATCGAATGCCCAAGAGGGGGGGTGAATTGGGCTTCTTTTCAAAAAATGAAAGCAATGAAACTTAATTACTAAAAGCCCAATTCCCTATGCAAACAACCTATGCATTCAAGTGAATAGTGACTTTGCGGTATAAGAAATGCATAAGTGCAAGGGGAGAGGAAGAAAGCGCAAACTCCCGAGGAGACACGAAGACACGGAGATTTATCCCGTGGTTCGGCAAGATCGTCAAGATCTTCCTACCTCCACGTTGTGGCACCCACCAAAGGGTATAGCCACTCCCAAATCACCGAGACCAGGGATCTTCACTATACTTCTCCGTTTGCCAACCTCGGCAAGGTGGAGCTCAAGCCTTGTACAAGTTGGATCCTCCGGGCTTCCACAATCGTCTTGGCATGCTCCAGAAGGTTCTCTACAATACAATCACCAAGGGACACTCCCTTACAGCTCTCACTATACTAGAGACTCCAATCACCAAGAATGGAAGCACACAAGCACTATCTCTAGAAAGTTCTAGACTATCTCTTGGTGTGTAAGTGGTGTAGATGATGTAGAAGTGTTAGCTCAACGTCTTGAATGCTTGAGAATGTGTAGAGTAGCTCTGGTTGTCAAGACTTATTGAATAGACTGGTTGAAGGGGTATAAATAGCCAGCCTCCACGAAATAGCCGTTGGAAAAGTAGGCTGACATCACTGTTCTACGAACACCGGATGATCCGATGCTCCTCCTTCAGTTATCATCGGTCAAATCCAAATTAGTTGATGTCACTGTGTCAGATATAACCGTTGTTAGAGCGATGTTACCCTTGCCTTGTCATCGGATGATCTGGTGGCACTTCATCCAGAATTGGTTCAGAATTGATGCTTACTGGAGTGATCGACTGATGTGTTCATAGTTGTACATCGGATTGTCTGGTGTTACAATTGGTCCAGGGAGAATGCTTACTGTACTGATGGACCGATGTAATATGCCCTTCCTCATCGGATGATCCGGTGAGTACTTAGTTCTGAGGTCTTCTTCTTCTGCTGAACCAACTCGACCGATGTGTTGTCTTCTGGAAACATCGGTTGATCCGGTGAGTTGATTTTGTTTGCTTCGAGTTGTTCTAAGTGATTCTTTTGGAATTTGCTCGATTGACCTCTTAGGCATTTGTTGGAAATATTCTTCTGATGATTATCAAGCATTGAGTGCTGTCAATTTTGGTTGAATAGTTTTAACATATGAGCTTTTACTTCTAATCTTCATAAACATTGATTGATCTCATAAAATGATTGTTTAGGGGTCTCCAATTATATCCAATGAGCAGTAGATGATATTCATATAGATTTCATTTGAGTCTGATGAGTGATATGGGAGACCTTGCATCCACAAATTCATTAGCAAAATCCAATGGTTGTCATTAATCACCGAAACCATACCTCATGGGGCCTAGATGCTTTCAGTCTCCCCCTTTCTGGTGATTGATGACAACACAACAAGTAAAGCATAATAGTAATGAATTTGAGAATACGATACTCAAAAGGATATGCAATAAGTACAGTGGTTAGCACACTTAAACTTGAAGGCTCAAAAACGATCAATAACTTGAAAGCTCAATCGATCAAAAACTCAAGAGAATAAGTGGCACACGAATACTCAATAAATAGCAAAAGAATAGCAAATCTCCAAATTACAAAAAGGACTCCCCAAAAGATATGCTCCCCCTACAGCTAGGACTCCCCTGAGACTAAGCTATCCCCCCTGACTCTTCTCCCCCTTTGGCATCAAGACACCGAAAAGGAAGCTGAGTGCCTAAGGACCCTGAGCGCTTGGGGCAATGACGAACTGGTCACCGTCGGGGGTGCTGTCGTCGGAGCTGCTGCCTACTGCTACCGAAGTTGGAGTAGCGGTGACTGGAGCTGTAGGAGCCACTGTCAGTGCCTGCTGAGACTGGACTGCAGAAAGAGGGGCACTGACAACGGATGCCGGCGTCTGCTGGAAAAGCGTCGTAGCCGGCAAGGGAGAGTGGATAGGAGCACCTGGAGCAAGTAGTGGGAACATGCTGATCGACGGGATCGACGTAGTCGGCACTGGCGCTGAAGCTGGTGCTAGGACAGGCGGACCTGGAGCAAGGCCTGGAAGCTGCGACGGCAGGGCAATCCCGGTCTGCATGTAGAGGTTGGTGATCAACCCCTGGATGCCCATAATCGCCTGCTGCGTCTACTGCTGCTGGTCGAGAGAGCGCTGGTGCATCTAATCAATCAACCCAGTCAGCCTGTCAGTGTCCTCTCGCCTCTCGCGGGCGATCTGTCGCTGCATCTCCTGCTGCTGCTACTGGAGCTCCAAGAGACGTGCAGCCTGCTCAGCTCGAGCCTGCTCAGCTGCAAGCCGGTCCAGGCGCTGCTGCTCAACCATCTGCTGAAGTAGGGAGGTAAGCCCAGATGGCTAAGAGACTTGTGCCTCTGACACGGGAGGTGGAGTAGGAGGGGGCACAGTCGAGCCTCCGGCCTCCGCGTCGTGCTGCCTGGGTGAGGGAGGAGGTGGGAAGTACTCCTCGACACTGTCGCTGTTGTCACTCTCGGACCAAATATGCTGTAGGTCCTCACCCTGAGCCTCTGCCCGTGCTAGTCTCTCGTCTTCCTTCTCTAGGTCTGACCAGTCTTCCTCTGAGAGACAGGCACAAACCTGACGCTCAACTGGACAGCCAAGGCGGCGGTCTCCAGGAGCTGGAGCACGGTAGTGGCCGAACCGTGTGACGCTCTCGTCGGTGAGACTGTCACACACGATGGACCCCTCTGGAGCTACCATGAAGAGCAAGTAGCTGATACAGTGACCAAACACAAGCTGCCTCATCATCCTGACTCCATCAGTGATTACATCCTCCATCTCACAGATGAGAATGTCCACAATGTCGAACTCCATCCTGTTCATGACATAGAACAGGAGAGTCTGCTGCAAGCTGGTGAACCCCTCAAGGTATCCGAACCTCGGCAAAAGTGTGCGACGCAAGGCAAGGTGCACAGTGCGCGCAGCTGGAGTTAGTAGTGCCGGTACCCTTGGCTGGTCTGGAGAGAAAGGCTGAGCAAACAGTGAGCGTATCTCCTCAAGTGGTGGTGCTACTCCTCCAGTGATCGGCCTCCTCAGTGGGTCAGCCTGTCCATACACCCTCTCGTGCAAGCAAGTGTCACAGAGATCCACTCCTAGCAGCTGTCCCAAAGTCTGCTTGGTCAAGTGATGATGCTGGCCCATGAACATGAAATCAATATATATGCGGCCCTCAGCGACGTAGAGTGTGGCATAGAACACTCGGACCCAATCCTCCACGTAGGCACTCCTCTCGTAAGACATTAGCTCCACTAGCCCTCTATACCTCTGAAAGTAAGGGCGTATCTCTGTCCCGGCTGCAAGAGCAAGCTAATCCCAATCCAGGAAATTGTGCTGAAAGAGCTTATGTCCCCGATGTCTGTAAGAGTCGTACAGTGACGCCTGTGTCAGGGTCCAAAAGTGGCTGTCCACAAGTGCCTCTCTGGGCTGCGAGAACCACTCCTCAAGTAAAATGCTCCACCTGAGCTTCTTGAGCAGCTTGGCTTTCAACTTCCTGTAGTCTGTCAGCCGGACACCCTCACCAACACGGACGCTGGTGTCCATCTCATAGACGACTCTCTGGGCCGCCCTGTCCTCTCGAAGGTCAGCTGCTGACGGTCTCGGTCTCGGGGCTGCAGCTGGATGACCTCCATGGGTCCTGCCTGAGCGCCGGCGAACAAGCGGCACTTCAGGCTCCTCTTCCTCCTCTGGCTCCTCAGGCACTAGAGGCTGCCTCTGTCGGGCCTCACGGATCCTCAACAATCCTCCTCTGCCATGCTCTCGCTCGTCAGCGGCACGAGCGGCCATCAGATCTTTGTTTTCCTCCTTCGACAGGGAGAGAGAAAGACGAAGGCGAAGAGGTGCTAAATAGGTGGGTCCCGAACCCTAGCTCAAATTTTAACACCGGATAAACTGGCGTTAGATGATAGGAGCATCGGCCAAATGGTACAGTAAGGGTATTCCAGAGGCACCATTGACATCGGATGGTCTGACGTGGAAAGGATTTGCATCGGTGGAATTTAGCACAACTCCAGAAATGTGAACATTGGATGCACCGATGTTTCTCAGAATGAACTCGTCGGTTGAGCTGTCTTACTGACTGAATTGACCCTTGGCATATGAACACAAACTGATCCGATGAGCTTCTGGACTATGCATCGGATAATCCGATGACTACAAAATAGCAACATCCCATATATGTCCTTTGACTTAAACACACAACGAGAAACACAAGTCTTAGGACTTTTTGGGCAACCCCTTACCCATCAAAAATACTAATTTCCAATAACTTGGCTAAGCCCTAAAGCAAATAGAACACCGAAGGAGCAAGAAAGAAAACATCCAAATAAAATGTAAGGCCCATGCTTTGTGAGCTAGAGGATGAAAACTTCTATCTCTTTAAAGCATGTTCCTTTAGGTATTAACGCACCTAACATTTTGTTCTTTCCACATCATATGAGTTGAGATATTGCATTTCAAACAAGTCTCTTTCTCATGAAGTGGGTTCTCCTCTGTGACAATCTACCGTATGCAATGCCAAACAGTTTATAATGCAAGAAATTAAATGTGAGTGCAAGTCTAGATGGCAGGCATCATGCAAGACATAAATTAATTATATCTTTGCCAAATTTGAACCTTTCAAAGGCTTCTTCAGGGAGAGCCACTCTCCAAGTCTTGGGGAAACCCAAAAGAACCACCATCCCAAGCTAACCCTTGCCCACCCCTATCCTTTGAAAGTTAGACAAGACCTATATGAGATGCATTCTTACATGATCATGGCAACTTACATGACGTGCGATGCATCTAGCACATTTTATTCACTTCTTAGTCTAGAAAAAGTTTTCTCACCAAGTGGTTTAGTGAAGATATCCGCCAATTGTTCTTCGGGCCTAACACCTCGCAAGGAGATGTCCCTCTTAGCTTCATGGTCCCTTAAGAAATGATGGTGAGTATCAATGTGCTTAGTGCGGGAGTGTTGAATGGGGATTTTAGCTATCTTAACCACACTTTCATTGTCACAAAGGAGAGGCACACAACCAAGTTTAATACCAAAGTCCAAACGGGTTTGCTTCATATAAAGAATTTGGGCACAGCATGCACCGACCACAATATATTCCGCTTCCGCCGTGGACAAGGCAACGAAATTTCGCTTCTTGCTTGACCAAGATACTAGGGAACGCCCAAGCAAGTGGCACCCATTGGAGGTACTATTGCGATCCACACGACATCCGGCAAAGTCCGAATCCGAGTAACCCAAGAGATCGAATTTTGCACCTTTAGGGTACCACAGGCCTACACTTGGGGTATGCTTGAGATACCGAAGTATCCTAAAGACCGCCTTCCGATGCGATTCTTTAGGTGCTGCTTGAAAGCGAGCACAAAAGCATACACGAAACATGATATCGGGCCTAGATGCAGTAAGATAAAGCAATGAACCAATCATAGAACAGTAATTAGATTGGTCAATAGGTTTACCGTCCTTATCCGCGTCGAGATGTCAATTTGTTGCCATTGGAGTACTTCTTGAGCTATAATCTCCCATCTCAAATTTCTTCATGAGGTCCTTGGTATAATTTTCTTGATAGATGAAGGTCCCCTCTCGATGTTGCTTGATTTGAAATCCAAGGAAGAAGTTGAGCTCTCCAATCATCAACATCTCGAATTCCCTAGACATCATTTTGCCAAACTCATGGCTAAGAGCTTCGTTAGTTGAACCAAAAATAATATCATTGACATAAATTTGACAAATGAATAATTCTCCATCAATGTGTAGATGTTGGAACTTGAAGCTCCCCCTTGATCATGGCTCTCCTCAACTTTAGGCTTGTCACAACAACATCATTCTTGCTAAAGGTGCACGTTAGCCCAAGATCACAAAATTTGTGCAATAGAAAGCAAATTGAAACTAAGTGACTTGACATGCAACATATTTGAAATAAATAAACCATGTGAAAAATACAATCTTACCCAACCGAATTACCTTCCCCTTAGAATTATCACCAAAAGTGACTTGATCATGATTGTCGGGGTCTTCTATGGAGGTGAACATACCATCATTGCCGGTCATGTGTTGAGTGCACCCGCTATCGAGTACCAATGCTTTCCACCGGCTTTGTAGTTCACCTACACACATGAATTCAATTTTAGATTTTTGGCACCCAAGCCAACTTAGGTCCTTGTATGTGTGATACAAGTGTTTTTGGGACCCAAAGTTGCTTGGGGAGCTTCCCCTTCATGCCCATTATGTCCTTGCCAATGAACCTTGCCTTCACCTTGCCTTCACCTTGCCATCTACTTTACTTAAGAGATAATAATGATCATTGAAAGTAGATTTGTTAGTAGGCTATTTTGGAGAAGGCCGGCTAGGAAGAGGACACTCCCTTGTATGGTGACCGGTGACCTCACAATGTTGGCAATAGGAACCAACTTCCTTGATGAAACTTGTTCTAAGCTCCGGTGAGGGCACCTTTCCTTTGTTAGGCATCGGGAAGGGTCCAAGTCCTCTCTTGTTGAAGGCCTTTGTGAATGTAGGCCTAGAGGGGGGTGAATAGGCCTTCTTGAATTTTCTCGGTTCCTGTAGCACTTCAACAACAAGGTCAAAACCAGATATATCGGACTAGTCCGGTAAAGTGCGGACTAGTCCGGATTTCACGGACTAGGTTGATCAAGTTAGGTCAATTTGATTGTTTCGTTGACGTTTGCAGCGGAAATATAAACTTCAATAACAGTTCAATGATTGTATGTCAAGTTCTATTGCAAGTATGATTCTTGTTCAACTATTTAACTTAAATTCAACAAGATGAATCAAACCCTAGATAATGTTGATCAACTAGAATGATGAACACAAACGAACAAGACACAAGATTTATCCCGTGGTTCGGTTACCACGAAGGCAACCTACGTCCACGTTGAGGAGCCCACAAAAGGACCGGTTCTTCACCAACCCTTCCCTCGTCGGATCGCCACGGGGGCCAATCCTCTTCCACTAAACACACAGGGGTAAATCACCAAGTTGAAGGGGCGATCTCACAAGTTGAGAGCTCCCTTGATTACAAGTTTCAAGACCACCAATAACACACTTCGAAATATACAAATTGAGATGCAAGAGTGTGTTAGAGATTCAAACCAAGAGCTCAATCGTGTGCCAAGTGCCTCTCCAATGATCTACAAGTGATCTTCAATGGATTGATTGATTTTGCACTTAATTTCGTGGAGAGAGATGGTTTTTGAGTCTCTTGGGAGGTGTGACGGCGCTAGGGTTCAAGAGTGGGTGAAAGTGGGCCGTGCACCTCTATTTATATGGGGTTTCTAGAAGTTACCGTTAGGGTTCAGAAAGATCGGACTAGTCCGTGGTAGTGACCGGACTAGTCCGGTGTGCTGTGTGAAGCAAACCCTAAGTGTCCAGAAATCTCGGACTAGTCCGGTTCAAAACGGACTTGTCCGATTTCACTACTGGAAAGCTTCGGACTAGTCCGATTGTCATCGGACTTGTCCGGACACATGAAACCCTAAGTGTTTAGGATGACAAGTCCGCACTTGGAGGACTTGTCCGATTTAGATCAGGGTGTATATCGGACTAGTCCGTGTAAACACCGGACTTGTCCGAAGTGGATCAGAAAGTATATCGGACTAGTCCGGGTCACAACGGACTTGTCCGATTTTGTGAGACTTGTGCATTGTTTTGAGGACTAGTCCGCACTGGGGAGGACTAGTCCGAAGTGGAACAGAAGGATATCGGACTAGTCCGGTGTTGACCGGACTTGTCCGATCTGGTGCAGAACGGGATATCGGACTAGTCCGGCTGATATCGGACTAGTCCGATCCTGTATAGCTTTGTGCATTGTGTGTGTGTGATTCAATGAGATTGAGCTCTTGGGTGTGTTTCCTTAACACACTCCATGCATACTAAACTACTAATTTCTTCTCCTTGAGCTCAAATTCATTTTCCTTCTCAATTTCCCTCTTTTTGGTACTTTGCTCATTTTTCATCATTTTCCTGCATTCATCTCAACAAAAGGATTAGGATCCCAATTGCTTGTCATAAATCATCCAAAACCCACAAGGGAGTCCTAGATGCACTTTCAGTCTCCCCCTTTTTGGTGATTGATGACAACCAATTGAGATTTCACAAAATGAGGTATAAAATGAGATTCTCATAAAGTATGCACATATGACTCAAAAATTCATCAAGCAACAAGATAATTATTCATATGTGCATTCTTTATGGTGGGATGCATACTAACAGCATGAATGCATTAAGAATGACAGAATTTGCATTGATCAACTAATATCAAGTGAATATGGCATTTCAGGAACAAAAATTCAGATTACATCAGACACTTGCAAATTATTTGAGCAATTCATAACAGGACCAAACATGATATGGAAATAGAGTTAAGCAAATGCAATTACAATTAAAAAAAAAGAGAGCTCTCTCCTCGCATCCTATGCAGCTAAAGCTAAGACTAGAGACTCCCCCTCAATCTCTCCCCCTTTGGCATCAAGACACCAAAAAGAGAGAGAGGAAGGTCCTAGGGCTTCACTCTACGCTGTCAGTCCTCTCGTCGTCTTCATCGTCTTCCTCGCTTTCCTCTTGACGAGGTTGAGAGGTAGGAGGAGGAGCGGAGCTGCTCGAGCCCCCAATGCCAAAATAGGCAAGCTCGGAGGGAGTCAAGGGGCTGAGCTCCGTGATGTCCGGATCAGAATCTTCAGAAAGTACTGGAGATCCAATTGGGTTGATCTCCAGCTTCTCACTCAGCTGCTTCACATTGGCTTTTATGTATCTCATGTTCTCCTTCCTCTTCTGATTCAGCTTGTGAAGCTTCACTTTAGTTTTCTTGCATGAGGAGAAAATTGCAGCCAAGTACTTGAGGATCCAACTGGCGGATCCTTTCTGAGGGGCTTCCCTGGAGGGGGGAGTAGCCCTAGCAGCTTCTTCTTGCCTTGCCGGTGCCTCGGGGCTTGAGGCTGGCGATGGAGCAGCCTAGACACTCACTGACTGAGGCTTCTGAGGCCTCAGTGGAGTGTGCTCCACATCCTTCACAAACTCGATTCCTGTGACTTTCTCAATCATAAACATCAAGTAAGGGGCATAGCCACAGGATCGGTTGGGGGTACTTGAGATATTGACCATATCATTCCAAATATAGTCTGCAACATCGAATTGCCTTTTCTTCCTAATGACCCTCATCAGGGTCCGGAGGTAGCCTTGTACACTCCCTGCATCCCCATCCTTGGGAGCAATCGTCTTCCTGAGGACTCTGTTGAGGACCACAAAGAAAGGCTTCATATTCTTTGTGGAGGGAGGGACATACTTGGAGGTGGGCTCATACATGAACTTCATTCCATCCCTCTCAATGACCCCAATGTTGTGGATAATGAGTTGGTCATGTTCTTCAGAGTCAAGGTGCAGCAGGCGGGCAAACTCTTCCTGAGTAATAGAATACTTGGATCCATGAGTCATCCAAGTCACACTTTCTCCGTCTTCACTTGAGAAGTGGCACGTTGCATAGAATTGTGCAATCACTTCATCATTCCAATTATATCTGAAGGCAAACAGATCCTTCAGCCCATGTCTCTCTGCAGCTGCTATCACTTCATCAAAAGCTGCACATTTCCTCTTCTCAAGGTGAGCCCAGTCAATCCATTGACTGCGTACTACCGGGGTCTTCATCGGCAAATAGACCAGCTTGTAGAAATCAGCATGGAAATTTGACCAAAACCTGCCATCAGCTGCTTGCTTGGGCCTTGCATAGCAATCAACACTTCTCAACTTCATAGCCACATCGTTGCCCTTGCCATTGAATCTTTCCTCATTGGGATCCCGGACCCCTTCTCTGGGAGTATGCAGCTTTAGGGGCCCAACAGGCCCTGTGGCAACCCCCTTGCCCTTCCCTTTAGCTTGGCGAAGGCCACTTGAAGGAGTAGCAGCCTTCGAGGCGGGTTTCTTGACACACACCATCCTCCGAACCTGGGGAGGTGAGGGAGCAGGCTCGGAGGGTCTCTCTTGGCGTTTCTTGCCAAGACCCGCCGAGGTCCGAGGTGC
Source organism: Tuctoria greenei (assembly GCA_036927565.1). NCBI lineage: Eukaryota > Viridiplantae > Streptophyta > Magnoliopsida > Poales > Poaceae > Tuctoria > Tuctoria greenei. Next base: position 153,780,803 of record JAYESD010000007.1, read on the forward strand.
CACCTTGTGGTCCAACTCGGCCTCGAAATCGGAGATTTCGTTGTCGGAGCTCGACATGATCTGAGAATGAGTGATCAAGAGAAAGGACAAGTTATACAAGGTATTGGTGAGGTAAGATGGCAATGGAATGCATTAGGTAATTAAAGAATTAGGTTTTGGTTCAGAAACAACGGACTTGTCCGGTGCACAGGCACGGACTAGTCCGGGGGACCGGACTTGTCCGTACCTGGACCGGACTAGTCCGGTGTTCGTCCGCAAAAACCTAACAGGCTGGACAAAAATTGATCCCTAAGGTAAAACTAGTCTAGCATACACATAGTACATCAACTAGACATGTAACTAGAGAAGAATGCTAGGCCAAATGATAAGCAATAGAGAAATTTGTGATTTCTTAGGGTTTTGAAGATTATTTACCAAGAAATCAAAGGAAGCTTGAGATTTTGGGGGTTGGAGGCCGGACTTGTCCGCTAACTTCAATCCCCGAGTCTTCAAGCTTGATCTCCGCCCAAAATTGAGGCTTTTCGATGGAGGAATCAAGGATTCGCCTTGGGAGCTCGAGCGCAAGAGAGAGAAAGCTTGGGGGCGAGTGTGGGGTGAAGGGATAAGGGTTTAGTGGCGTCTAGGGTTATGGACACGAAAAATCGGACAAGTCCGGACATGACCGGACTAGTCTGAAGTCCTCCAGAGACCTAAGTCGGACTAGTCCGTGGTCTGTCGGACTAGTCCGGCCTAACCGGCACACTGCGGACTAGTCTGCAATGGCGGACTAGTCCGGGTAACCACGGACTTGTCTGTGGTCACCAGGAGAGAATTGCATAGCCCATTCATATATATTTGAAGGTCCAATAATTGAGAGTAGAGAGGCAAAACAATTCAAATAATCTTGATGAATTTGACCAGGAAGCAAACAACAATCATACTATGATCAAAAATTCATCAAGATCTAATAATTGACATAGTTTTTCGAGAGAAAAATGGGGAGGGTTAATTTTCACAATTCAATCAATATTTTGAAGCAATCATACAGGTATGCAACTTTTCAAGCCACACTCCGAGAATCAAGAATGTTTAGCTCATTTCGGAGTTCGCAAAAACGTTTTTCATCAAGTGGCTTGGTGAATATGTCGGCCAATTGTTTTTGGGTGTTGACATGAGAGATGGATATGTCTCCTTTCATGGAATGGTCTCTCAAGAAATGGTGTCTTATGTCAATGTGTTTAGTTCTAGAGTGCTCAACTGGATTGTGGGCTATTTTAATGGCACTCTCATTATCACAAAGAAGAGGAATACGGTTCATATTGTAACCGTAATCCCTTAGAGTTTGTCGCATCCAAAGGAGTTGTGCACAACAACTCCCGGCTGCAACATACTCCGCTTCGGTTGTGGATAATGCAATGGAATTCTGTTTCTTGGATGACCAAGAAACTAAGGATCTTCCTAGGAATTGGCAAGTGCCGGAAGTGCTTTTTCTATCAACTTTGCACCCGGCATAATCTGCATCGGAATACCCAATGAGATTGAATTTTGAGCCTTTTGGGTACCAAAGACCAAGATTGGGTGTATGAACTAAATATCTTAGGATTCTCTTTACGGCTGTCAAATGACATTCCTTAGGGTTGGCTTGAAATCTTGCACACAAACATACACTCAACATAATATCTGGCCTAGATGCACATAAGTAAAGTAAAGATCCAATCATGGAGCGATATACCTTTTGGTCGATGCTCGGTCCATCTTCATTTTGAGATCCAAGTGACCATTCGTTGCCATGGGAGTCTTTATGGGCTTTGCCTTGTCCATGCCAAACTTCTTGAGGATGTCCTGTGTGTACTTGGTTTGGCTTATGAATGTTCCTTCCCTTTGTTGCCGCACTTGGAATCCCAAGAAGTACTTCAATTCTCCCATCATTTACATTTCAAATCTGTCTGTCATAATTTTACTAAACTCTTCACAGAAAGATTGGTTAGTTGATCCAAAAATTATATCATCAACATAGATTTGGCAAATAAAAAGATCATTATCCAGATTTTTCGTGAATAGTGTATAATCTACTTTGCCAATTTGAAAGCCATTATCAATTAAAAAATCTCTAAGACACTCATACCAAGCTCTAGGAGCTTGTTTGAGGCCATAGAGAGCCTTACGCAGTTTATACACATGGTCGGGGAACTCTTCGTCTTCAAATCTGGGTGGTTGCTCCACGTACACCTCTTCCTTGATCGGTCTGTTGAGGAAGGCGCTTTTCACGTCCATTTGATACAGCTTGAAATCATGGTGAGTAGCATATGCAAGTAATATTCTAATTGATTCAAGCCTAGCTACTAGAGCAAAGGTTTCATCAAAATCCAAACCTTCGACTTGTGAGTAACCTTTGGCCACAAGTCGTGCCTTGTTTCTTGTCACCACTCCGTGTTCGTCTTGCTTGTTGCAGAAGACCCACTTGGTGCCCACAATATTTGCATTGGGTCTTTCCACAAGTTCCCAAACCTCGTTTCTCTTGAAATTGTTCAACTCTTCTTGCATTGCCACCACCCAGTCCGGATCCTTCAATGCATCCTCAGTCCTGCGGGGTTCCAAAAAGGAGACAAACGAGTAATGTTCACAAAAATTTGCTATACGAGATCTAGTGGTTACTCCCTTTTGGATGTCGCCGATGATGTTGTCGATTGGATGATCCCTTTGAATGCATTGGTGTACTCTTGGGTGTGGCACTTGGGGGGTTGTATGTTGGTGATCATCTTCTTCTCCCCCTGAGTTGTTGTCCTCGTTGATTTGTTGATCATGTTCATATTCCTGTGATTTGTCTTGTATCGAGGCTCCCCCTGAATTGTTGATCTCCTCTTGTGGTTCACTTTCCTCTTATATTTGTGACGATGACTCTTGTGGTCGTACTTCGCCTAGAGCCATCCTCTTCAATGCTTGATAGGGAGCTTCCTCTTTTCCAGTGAGTAGCTCATAGGGAGTCTTCTTTAGTAGTCAATGAAGGTAGAGTCGATTTGTGGCATGGCAAGCGGTGTTGATTGCTTCTGCCCAAAATCGATCCGAAGTCTTGTATTCATCGAGCATTGTTCTTGCCATCTCTATGAGCGTTCGGTTCTTCCTTTCGGCAACTCCGTTTTGTTGTGGAGAGTATGGTGCTGAGAATTCATGCTTGATTCCTTCCTCATCAAGGTATTCCTCCACTTGTATGTTCTTGAACTCCGTGCCGTTGTCGCTCCGAATACTCTTGATTGATAGTGAGAACTCGTTTTGCGCTCGCTTGAAGAATTTCTTGAGTGTTCCTTGTGTTTCTGACTTTTCATGCAAAAAGAACACCCAAGTGAACCGGGAAAAATCATCAATAATAACTAAACTGTATTTGTTACCGCCGATGCTTATGTAAGCAATTGGACCAAACAAGTCCATATGAAGTAGTTCGAGCGGTCTTGTCGTGGTCATGATGTTCTTCGCAGGATGTTGTGCTCCAACTTGCTTTCCTGCTTGGCACGCGCTACAAGGCCTGTCTTTCTCAAACACAACATCTTTCAAACCTCGGATGTGATCGCCCTTGAGGAGTTTTTGGAGGTTCCTCATACCAACATGTGCTAGCCGTCTATGCCACAGACAACCCATGTTGGTTTTTGCAATCAAGCATGTGTCGAGTTCGGCTTTATCCTTGTTGAAGTCAACAAGGTAAAGCTTTCCCTTTAACATACCCTTGAATGCAACGGAACCATCACTTCTCCTTGAGACGGTCACACCCTCGTTAGTAAACAGGCAATTATAACCTTTGTCACATAACTGAGATATGGACAGCAGGTTATAATCTAAAGATTCAACGTGTAAAACATGCGAAAGAGTATGTTCAGAGGATATTGCTATTTTACCGGTACCGAGGACCCTTCCTTGACTGTTATCCCCAAAGTAGATGCCTTCGTTTGGGTCCTGGTTCACTTCATACTCCACAAACATCCTCCTTTCTCCGGTCATGTGGTTGGTGCATCCACTGTCTAGCACCCATTTGGATCCACCGGAGGAGTAGGCCTGCAAAAGCAAATTACGCCTTGGTTTTAGGTACCCAAGCTTGCTTGGGTCCTTGGAGGTTAGTAACAATACATTTGGGCACCCACACATGGGATTTTGTGTTCCCATGGCGTGGCCCAGCATAATAAGCATACACTTTACCAACATTATTTTTCATTAATACATAAGAAGCATCAAAGGTTTTAAACAAGAGTTGCTGTTGATTATGGGTCGAACTAGTCTGTGTGACCGGACTTGTCCGGATGACCGGACTTGTCCGGACCACGACCGGACTAGTCCGGTTTTCATGGGAGTTCAGAGTTTTAGTTTTCGAGTTACCAGGTTGTGAGGGTCCTCCCTTCACAAAGGTAATCCTTCCCTTGTTATTTTTATGATTTCCAGCTCTTTGCTTTCCATCATGAGAGTAACCAATGCCGTACTTGACATTTGGAGGTCTTTGGACCAAATATGCACTACGTGCATAGTTGATCCTCTCCTTGTCAAATATTACACATTGGGTAGGATTTTTGTCCTTTGTGGAGGTAGAATTTTCCTTCAACCTGGTGTTAATTTTATCACATTTGCAAATATGAGCGATATTAGTTGAAGTGGGTTGAGAAGGTAGGGTTGAAGAGGAGGAAGGTTCACTAAGCTTGAGTGACTCAACCTGCACTTCAAGGATCTTGTTGACCTTGATTAAGTCATCAAGTTGATCCTTGATTGCAACGTTTGAGTTGGTTAACTCCAAGCAAGTTTTCTTGCTTGAAGCTAGCTTAAGCTCTAGTGAGTGGTTTCTCTCCTTTTCAAGAGCTAGTAGATTGTCAAGTTCGACATGCTTCTCCTTTTGGGAGATAATCATGTCTTCTTGACGGTCAATTAGCTCTTCCTTCTCAACAAGTTGGTTAAGTAAGAATTTCATTTTAGCAGCAGTTTTTCTATCTAAACCAATTAGCATATCTTCATTATCACTATCTAGATCATCATCACTCGAGTAAGAATGCAAGGAAGGAGTTTTGATGTTTACCTTGCGTTTACCTTCCTTAGCCATGAGGCAAGTTCCACTTGCTTTCTTTGCAACGAGCGTGGGGAAGAGTGTGGTTTCTTGGACATGCTTTCAATGGCTATGCTAGCCATTTCTTCTTCATCGGACGATGAGGACTCATCGTTTGAGTCCCACTCCTTTCCGATGTGTGCTTGTTCAGCTTGTTTCTTCTTCTTGAAGAATTTCTTCGGTTGAGGCTTGGACTCTTTACTCTTCTTCTTGTTGTCCTCATACGGGCAATCAACTATAAAGTGATTGTACTCACCACAATTATAGCATGCCTGCCTCATCTTCGGCTTTGTCTTCTCCTTGTATTTTCCTTCACTCGATTTTGTTCCTTGTCTTTTCTTCATAATTCTTTTGAACTTCTTCATGAACAAAATCATATCTTCTTTGTCCAGCTCGCTGCTTTCATCATCGCTGTCCTCCTCAAGCTGTGCTTCTTTTGCTTCTTTGGATAGAGGCTTGAGTGAGGACTTTAAGGCAACTCCATTCTTCTTGGCCGATGTGAGGTCGGCTATTTCCTTGACATGCTTGGCTTGCTTCTCCATCATCTCAAAGTTGATGATTTTGCCAAGCAGTTCATCCGAAGTCATTTTCTTGTACCCGGGACTTTCTCGGATCATAGAGCAAAGTGTGACGTTGCGAGGCATAAAGGCTCTAAGGATGAGCTTTACAACCTCGTGGTCATTCCACTTTTTGCTACCATATGATCGAACCTTGTTCACAAGAGTCTTCAGTCTGTTGTACATGTCCTGGGGAGACTCATCTTCCTCAATCGCGAACCTTCCCAGTTCGCCTTCAATCATCTCAATCTTTGCCTCCCGCACATGCCTGTCACCTTCATGTGCTTTCTGTAGTGTGTCCCAGATTTCTTTGGCAATCTCCAATCCGTCCACCTTTGTGAATTCATCTCTACTTAGAGATGAGGTGATAACGGCTGCGGCTTGGGCATTCCTGTGGATGGCTTGCTCTTGACTTGGTGTGAGTTCTTCATCGTCATCAGGGATGTTTATTCCTGTGCACACAATATGCCATAAACTTGGGTTAAGGGAAATCAAGTGCATCTTCATATTTTGCCTCCACATAGAGTAATCACTCCCATCGAAGTGTGGGGCTTTTCCGAGAGGAATAGATAGATAATGACTACTGTTAGAATTTAAACGGTCATAATTAAAAGGATATCGGGAGTAGTCGGTGTGACTACTCCCCTTCTTCTTTTCTTCAACTTTAGCTTTCCCTTTGGAAAGTCTTTCTTTCGGAGCAGTGCTTTCAGCTCCAATGTCTCCTCATCATCATCATCGAAGTCTTGAATGGCTTCGAGATACTTTTCAAGCTTTTGGTGCTTGTCATTGTTGATTTCTTCCTGGTTGTTGATTTTCTGGACTTCCTTCATGTCCGACATGATCTCTTCGAGTGGTTGCACTCTTTCCTGAAGAACCTGCTCTGATACCAATTGAATGTAGGCCTAGAGGGGGGGTGAATAGGCCTTCTTGAATTTTTTCGGTTCCTGTAGTACTTCAACAACAAGGTCAAAACCAGATATATCGGACTAGTATGGTAAAGTGCGGACTAGTCCGGATTTCACGGACTAGGTTGATCAAGTTAGGTCAATTTGATTGTTTCGTTGACGTTTGCAGCGGAAATATAAACTTCAATAACAGTTCAATGATTGTATGTCAAGTTCTATTGCAAGTATGATTCTTGTTCAACTATTTAACTTAAATTCAACAAGATGAATCAAACCCTAGATAATGTTGATCAACTAGAATGATGAACACAAACGAACAAGACACAAGATTTATCCCGTGGTTCGGTTACCACGAAGGCAACCTACGTCCATGTTGAGGAGCCCACAAAAGGACCGGGTCTTCACCAACCCTTCCCTCGTCGGATCGCCACGGAGGCCAATCCTCTTCCACTAAACACACAGGGGTAAATCACCAAGTTGAAGGGGCGATCTCACAAGTTGAGAGCTCCCTTGATTACAAGTTTCAAGACCACCAATAACACACTTCGAAATATACAAATTGAGATGCAAGAGTGTGTTAGAGATTCAAACCAAGAGCTCAATCGTGTGCCAAGTGCCTCTCCAATGATCTACAAGTGATCTTCAATGGATTGATTGATTTTGCACTTAATTTCGTGGAGAGAGATGGTTTTTGAGTCTCTTGGGAGGTGTGACGGCGCTAGGGTTCGAGAGTGGGTGAAAGTGGGCCGTGCACCTCTATATATATGGGGTTTCTAGAAGTTACCGTTAGGGTTCAGAAAGATCGGACTAGTCCGTGGTAGTGACCGGACTAGTCCGGTGTGCTGTGTGAAGCAAACCCTAAGTGTCCAGAAATCTCGGACTAGTCCGGTTCAAAACGTACTTTTCCGATTTCACTACTGGAAAGCTTCGGACTAGTCCGATTGTCATCGGACTTGTCCGGACACATGAAACCCTAAGTGTTTAGGATGACAAGTCCGCACTTGGAGGACTTGTCCGATTTAGATCAGGGTGTATATCGGACTAGTCCGTGTAAACACCGGACTTGTCCGAAGTGGATCAGAAAGTATATCGGACTAGTCCAGGACACAACGGACTTGTCCGATTTTGTGAGACTTGTGCATTGTTTTGAGGACTAGTCCGCACTGGGGAGGACTAGTCCAAAGTGGAACAGAAGGATATCGGACTAGTCCGGTGTTGACCGGACTTGTCCGATCTGGTGCAGAATGGGATATCAGACTAGTCCGGCTGATATCGGACTAGTCCGGTCCTGTATAGCTTTGTGCATTGTGTGTGTGTGATTAAATGAGATTGAGCTCTTGGGTGTGTTTCCTTAACACACTCCATGCATACTAAACTACTAATTTCTTCTCCTTGAGCTCAAATTCATTTTCCTTCTCAATTTCCCTCTTTTTGGTACTTTGCTCATTTTTCATCATTTTCCTGCATTCATCTCAACAAAAGGATTAGGATCCCAATTGCTTGTCATAAATCATCCAAAACCCACAAGGGAGTCCTAGATGCACTTTCACTTTGCTTGTTGGAAGAGGATTTCCTTGTGCTTGACTTCTCCTTTAGATAGTCTTGCCACACTAGTGTGTAGACTTTCAATTTCTTCCAACAAGTCCTTCTCCCTAGCATTCTCTTTCAAAGGCAAAGACTTGTGCAAGACATTAGTGGCATGAGAATTAATAGATACCTTATCATTAAGAGTTTCTTTCTTTATAGTTTTTAATTCTTGATCAAGAACTTCATAAGAAAGGTTAAGTACTTGATGCTCTTGAATTAACTCATTGTGCTTTCCCAAGAGTGCTTGTGTGCTATGTCAAGCTCATGATGGTCAAGCTTGATGTGAGCCTTATCCTCCTCAAGTTTCTTGATATGAGATTTGAGTGTGTCATGCTCCTTAAGTATGCTTTCATACTTGTCAAGCAAATCGAGGTTAGCACTCTCAAGCTTAGCACGAGTTTCTTCAAGAGCCTTGACCTTACTCTTTTCCCTCTTAATGATAGTATGGTATTCATTTATTAATGAAGTTAAATCATCGGGGGAAAGCTCATAATCGCTAGAATCATCACATACCTTGGTGTTACCTTTAGCCATGAGGCACATGGGAGGTGGATGAAGAGGTGAATCATCATTGTTGGCAATGGCAAGGCCGGCCAAGCTTTCTTCTTCCGTTTCACTCTCTTCATCACTTGATTCTTTGTCGGTGATCCATTCATTTGCCTCACACATGAACACCTTTTGTGGTCCTTTTCTCTTCTTTGGGAAGAGTTTTGCCTTCTTGCCCTTGTCATGTTTATTCTTCCCAAAGGATCTTGGTTTGGGCTTGTCCTCTTCATCATCCTCACTATCTTCAAGCTTGTGATGCTTGCTCTTGTTGTTCTCTCTTCTTTTGTCCGGTTTTGGACAATCATAGGAGATGTGGCCTTGATCACCACAATTATAGCAAGTCTTGTTTTCATCTCTCTTTGGTAGAAATGCTTTCTTTTTGGGATCAAAGGTGTATCCCTTCTTGGCAATCTTGGAGTTCAAGCGAGAGAACTTTCTCATCATTGATGCAAGCTCATCATCGTCATCTTCACTTGATGCTTGCTCTTCTTCACTTGGGCTAGGCTCAACCACTTTCTTTTTGTTGAGATTTGTTCTCTTGATGGAAGCCTTTAGAGCAATTGTGGTTGAAGATGATTCATCCATCATCCCAAGCACACTCATCTCATGAGCGTGAATCTCTCCAATAAGTTCTGAAACTTCAATGTGGTCAAGCGATTCTTTTTGAAGCATGGAGTTGATGATGTTGTACTTCGGCTTGGGAAGGAGCATAAGAATCTTGCGGTTGGTAAGTCCCTTGCCAAGAGAAGCAATGTCAAGAGCATTAATTTCTTCAATAAGTACATTTAAGCGAGAAAACATTTCATTGACGTTTTCATGAGGTAGCATTTTGAACTCATCATATTTGGCTTTAATCATATGATATTTTAGTTCTTTGACACGAGAAGAACCCTCATGAATTTCAATCAAGCAAGCCCAAATTTCACAAGCTTTCTCTTTTCTAGCAATCCTAGCAAATACATCTTGACTAATGCATTCATAAATTGCATTTCTAGCTTTAGCATCCCACTTGATTTGATCACCAACATAATTATGCTCACCAAAACCCGCATGGGTCGCTTTCCATACCTCGAGAGCAATAGCCTCTAGATAAGCACGCATGTGTGCTTTCCAATAGGCAAAGTTCTTGCCCTCGAAGATAGGAACCGAACCCCCATTCTTGGCCATTTTAGCTCTCTAGCGGTGAAGCTAGAATGATCCAATGAGCAACCTTGCTCTGATACCAATTGTAAAGATCGAATGCCCAAGAGAGGGGTGAATTGAGCTTCTTTTAAAAAAATTAAAGCAATGAAACTTAATTACTAAAAGCCCAATTCCCTATGCAAACAACCTATGCATTCAAGTGAATAGTGACTTTGCAGTATAAGAAATGCATAAGTGCAAGGGGAGAGGAAGAAAGCGCAAACTCCCGAGGAGACACGAAGACACGAAGATTTATCCCGTGGTTCGGCAGGATCGTCAAGATCTTCCTACATCCACGTTGTGGCACCCACCAAAGGGTATAGCCACTCCCAGGTCACCGAGACCAGGGATTTTTACTATACTTCTCCGTTTGCCAACCTCGGCAATGTGGAGCTCAAGCCTTGTACAAGTTGGATCCTCCGGGCTTCCACAATCGTCTTGGCAAGCTTCGGAAGGTTCTCTCCAATACAATCACCAAGGGATACTCCCTTACAGCTCTCATATACTAGAGACTCCAATCACCAAGAATGGAAGCACACAAACACTATCACTAGCAAGTTCTAGCCTATCTCTTGGTGTGTAAGTGGTGTAGATGATGTAGAAGTGTTAGCTCAACATCTTGAATGCTTGAGAATGTGTAGAGTAGCTCTGGTTGTCAAGACTTATCGAATAGACTGGTTGAAGGGGTATAAATAGCCAGCCTCCACAAAATAGCCGTTGGAAAAGTAGGCTGACATCACTGTTCTGCGAACACCGGATGATCCGATGCTACCCCTTCAGTTATCATCGGTCAAATCAAAATTAGCTGATGTCACTGTGTCAGATATGACCGTTGTTAGACCGATGTTACCCTTGCATTCTCATCGGATGATCCGGTGGCACTTCATCCAGAATTGGTTCAGAATTGATGCTTACTCGAGTGATCGACCGATGTGTTCATAGTTGTACATCGGATGGTCCGGTGTTACACTTGGTCCCGGGAGATTGCTTACTGTACTGATGGACCGATGTAACATGCCCTTCCTCATCGTATGATCCTGTGAGTACTTAGTTCTGAGGTCTTCTTCTTCTACTGAACCAACTCGATCGATGTGTTGTCTTCTAGAAACATCGGTTGATCCGGTGAGTTGATTTTGTTTGCTTCGAGTTGTTCTAAGTGATTCTTTTGGAATTTGCTCGATTGACCTCTTAGGCATTGGTTGGAAATATTCTTCTGATGATTATCAAGCATTGAGTGCTGTCAATTTTTGTTGAATAGTTTTGACATATGATCTTTTACTTCTAATCTTCATAAACATTGATTAATCTCATATAATGATTGTTTAGGGGTATCCAATTATATCCAATGAGCAGTAGATGATATTCATATAGATTTCATTTGAGTGTGATGAGTGATATGGGAGACCTTGCATCCACAAATTCATTAGCAAAATCCAATGGTTGCCATTAATCACCGAAACCATACCTCATGGGCCTAGATGCTTTCAAGGTATCCATATATGCCTAGTACTGAAGTGTTATGTAGGTACAGATGTACTCGCTGACACTTCTGAACGACGTATGTGTCGTGTTGTCCGGGTGTGTCCTGATTGCAATCACCGTCCCTCGCGGTAATAGAGTACCACTTGTTCACTGTGCCATGACGTAGTAAATACTAAAGAAGTAAGAAAAATATATTGTATTGAATTATAATTGCTTTGCAACCTTGTATGATTTAGAGATAGTCACATTAAAGTTTATAGTTTCCCCATACTTTAGCTGTAATAGCATTATGTGCTCTGGGCATGTCATATCATCGGCAAAGCATTTCTTGTTTGATTGTGGAGTCCATGATGTGCCGTGCTTGGAGAATGTCATCTGCTACTTAAAACCTGATCATAAGGATCCACTTGTAGGCGAGTCGTTTATGCTTCACCTTACATATGCTTAGTGTCCACCCTTGCATATGTCTAGTGAGACGGGTTAGTCTTGCTGAGCCTTATGCTCACGTTTGTAGTTAACGATTTTTTGCAGGTTATACAATTAATGAAGGGTTTGATGATGAGGCTGCACCCCCTCCAGGGTATACAGCCAAATGGGAACTCTGCATGTCGCCGTGAGTTGCGTGTTGCTAGTGCGAAGTATCCAGGGCATGGATAACTTTGCTTTTGCATAGCTATTGCTGATAGCGTAGCTATGATATATATATATATATATATATATATATATATATATATATATATATGTATGTATGTATATATATATATATATATGTATATATATTTCTTTCCTTCCGCTAGTATTGTAAAAACTTCCGCTGTAAGATAAATAAAAGACTTCGACTTGTATTTTATTCTCGTTCTGTTCTTGTATACTAATGGGTGTCGCATCGCACGACATCACCCAATGACATCCTCGGATGTCGGGATTCCGGTCTCCACAGACATGGTATCAGAGCATCGTTGGGAACAGTGTACTTGCAAAGAACATATTTTCAAAAAAAATTAGGATCTGAGTGAGGAATTAGCTATATGCCCTTATAAGGAGTATTATTAGTATAAGATATAAAGGTGGTAAACTAACTATGTGTTATTATATTCTGTAACGACGCTCCGACTTCAGGTAAGAGGTAAGGTACGCCACCGAGAGCGAACCAATCTCGGTAAACTCAGCTTACGAGAAATGGTATGTAAAATTTCCGTGGCTTGGCACGGGAAGTTAATAGGAGTCTTTGAAGCTTTCAATGTTTCTGAGAACCTATGACACGCGGTACCCCAGCGTGACACAAAATTAGTGGGAGCCCCCGTTGGGTGGTGTATAACCCGATAGTATGCCTCTCTAGAACCATTCATGTTCTATTGGAGCATGCGAAACATGTATGCCTGAGCGTGTATAAGCCGGATCGTATGGGAGTCTTTGCTGTACAGACAAATTTACAGCCATGTACCTCGAGACATGACCTCACTCGAGGGCGACTCACACCAGAGTTGTATGCATTTATTTTCATATGTATTGTTGTGACTTCCTGTCGTGCTTCCCCGTACCACCCTTGAGGTGTGAAAGTGTGAAAGATGATTGTTTGTCTTTTGCAGCATTAACTACAGTAGAAGACCGTGTAGAAACCGTTTGCGAGAGGACGAAATAGGAACCACCTATAGACGTAACCGGATATACCGGAAGAATTTTCGTTGGTGAGATACGTAGTACCGTCAGTATCAAACATGATGCTAGACCATCTCCAAGAACGGAATGGATGCATAATGTTTTGGAAAGTCCAAATATCAGATGCTGGTAGGTTTGGACTCTGTAAAAAGGGACTCCGACGCGATAAGGTAGATAGAATCAAGATTTTTGATTTCTGGCAGAAGTGGCTCGACTTCGCCGGGTTGTAATATTGGTTATCGTATAGATAACATAAGTTTATCATATATGGGTAGAAAGATCGTGAAGTCCTCTACAACTTTTCTGTTGACCATCAGGGCAGAAGAGTTTGATAATCTGTTGAAATTTGGAGTATACTAAAACTGCTCCAGACGACCCAACCATTGTACCAGTTCCAGAAATAATGCCATAACCCGCTGTAGAAACATCTTCGGCCTTATTGTGACACGTGTCTGGAAAGGGAAGAGGCATATCTACAGGTTTTATGTTTAGAGTTTTTCCTAATTCGAATTTGAGTCAAATCAAATTTGGAAGTCAAAACAGTGGACTGCAGGACTGCTGGTGCAAACCAGTCAGTTCAACTGTTTAGTTTGGATAGTTATAACCTTTAATCCAGAATAGTGACATAGTCACATATATATATTTCTGAAAAGATTAGGAAGTCCTCTATGAACTTTCTTTTGCATTCATGATCTGATTCTGGGTATAGCGGTGTCTAATTCCATTTGTTGCAAACTTGGTTCTGGCAGTCCAGAATTTGGAACAGTTTGCCCCTATTGTGAATTCGCACGCAATACCTGTATAACAAACTTTTCAGGGGATAGCTCTTTTACTTCTGGATTGTTAACTTGATTTTATACAAAGTTTCTTTTGTCATTACCTCAAAATATTGTTATGATATCCCTGTATAAATTGTGGACATCACTACATATACAGGGGAGGTTCTGTCAAAAATTTCAAGAAAATATGGGTCAACTTAAAACCTGTATAGATTCTATTTCCTAGCTCACATGTAGCTGTATGAGTAAAATCTGGAAAGTTTGGGAAGTATACTACAATTTTTGTATTCAGCCCAACACTTGGGTCTGACGTTTCCTGTATGAAACTGTGGGATTTATACAGGGAGGTCAGCTGGAACAGCCTGTGATTACAGCTCCAGTTTTAAATTTTCTTAAAACTGCTGAGAGTTGGGAACCTTCTCATTGTTCCAGTATTCTTTTTATAGATGACAGAAGTGAGGATGATGCTACCGGAGGGATGGGTATTTTCCGATGCGCTAACCATCCGGGTTTCCCAAGTATGCTACGGGAAGTGCTCCTGCAGTTTGGCTTCATCGAGATGCCATGCTATTGGGGTAGAGAAACGATCGACAGAGGTGTTCGGTCGTGCACCATCTTGGTAGACATCCCGGCTAGTCCACGTCAATATGGATGGGCTCCTTTCTCGGTTACCATCGAGGGGGCTCAGTTAGAGGACACTTGAGCAATCGCTGCAGGCGAAGCACTTATGAAACTTTGTGAGCTTCATCAGGATGCTATGGCAGGGACTCAATTTGCCCTTATTCCAGTCCGTGGTATGGACGGATTTGAGTGGCAACGTCGTATGATTGCTGCCTATACACCGCATGGCGACACAACATCGACGACACTTGGGACATATGTGGCTGCTTCTAATATGGTAGTTGCTACGCAAGGCACCATTATTTTGGAACAAGTTGAAGCCCTGCGGGAAGCGACAGAGCGGGGTGATACCCTTGATTATATCAACGAGTGTCTACGTTCGCTCATAGCCCCAGAAAATCACCGGCTAGATAAGTGCGAGAGTCAATTGCATTATGCTCACATTAGGCTACGGAAAGCTCATGCCGCACAACGACAGACTCACACTAGACTGCAGCAAGCTCGTGGTGAGCTGCAAGCAAGTCAGTTGGAGGTGCAACAACAGCAAGAGCAGCTGTTAGTAGTCACTGAAGAGAGGGACACCGCCATTGAGACAGCTCAAAATTGGGAGTATGAGGCAGGAGAACTGCAGGATAATGTAATTGTGGCCGAGGCACAATTACAACCAGTGGTGTATCCACCGGCCCATAACATACCACTATTTATGGGTGAATAATTGCGTTCGGAGAACGAAGAAGAAGAAGAGGATTCCGAGGAACTTGAATACGTCGAGTAGGACATATTAAAGTGGGATGTGGCAGCACTTCTGGCGACACAGGGAAGCATATAGTTTAATAGTTGCTAGTGTTTTTCTTTTGTGACGATGTTTGTGTCATATTAAGAGTAGTAGTGTTTATGTCTACAATGATAAGATATGTACGACATCTCATGGGGACCAAGTATAATAGAGATGTATTTCTATAGTGGGATTCCATCATTTTGGAGTTTACTACTGTAAACTTGGTCAGAGATAATATATCTTGTATAAAGCTTATACTTTATCAATATATGTTGATGTTGTATATCATCTATCGTGGTCTACCGCATTACTATTTATATGGAAGGATGAACTTGAGGCAATGAGACTTATGGTGTAAATCGTTGTATTGCAGCGTGGTGCGTACACGTACAGCCTCGGAAGTGGGAGGCTCAAGTGGAGGGTAGGGGGATGACACACCACCCCCGGGGCAGAATACGCCCCAGACGCAGCCACCTCCACCACCTCCACCTACACTTCACAGAAGTCTCGCGGAGGTTCCCGCATCAGTACTCGGCTCGTGACGAGCAAACCGAGTTGTTGCGGACCCTTGTACAACACTCTTCTCGTCAAGGGGGGCAACATGCTAATGGGCCACATCAGTCACATCAGAGTTCCTACTCGGATTTCGCATCGACACATCCGCCGGTCTTCAGAGAGGCCGACGAACCTTTGGAGGCGGACAACTGGCTCCGCACCACTGAAGGGAAGTTTGGTTTACTCGAGATAACCGGACAACAGAAGGCTCTATTTGCAGCTCAATAACTACGGGGTTCTGCTGGTGTGTGGTAGGAAAACTACCTCGCCGCACGCCCTGCAGGCTATGTCGTGAGCTGGGTAGAATTCCAGGAGGCGTTTCACGCCTACCATATCCCTCCAGGGATTATGAGGAGGAAGCTTCAAGAGTTCTTGGAGCTGAAGTAGGGAGGAAGGAGTGCTTACGAGTACTCCAAGACCTTCAACCACTTGGCCCAGTATGCACAGAACGAGGTGAACAAGGAAGACAGGAAGCGAGAGTGCTTCTACTAGGGGCTGAACACCAAGATGAAGGAAAAGCTTGTCTTGTTCAACCGCGGCAGTTTCAACGACCTTGTCAACGCCGCGATCATGCAAGACGATGCTACTCGAGAGCTGTCCTCAGACAAGAAGAAGAGGAGTGCTCCGCAGGATAGTGGAGGTGGTGCTCCTCAGAAGTACCGAATGGTGTATCGATCACCATCCGGCCAGACGTGGCAACCGCCATCACGACCACCAATGTTTAGTGGTCGCCATTTCGGCAACTCCGGTTTCCGACCGCAACAACAGCAGGGGATGATCCCACGTGCACTTCCACCTCCACCGCATGCACCGGGATTCCGTCCTCCCATTCGTACCGGCCAAACCCCATACACGTGTTTCACGTGTGGACGCATGGGGCACTTTGCCAAGGACTGCCCGCAGAGTAGGCAGGGCAGAGGACAGTCATCATAACAGGGCGCCAACCAACCCCGCAACAAGCCCAAGTAGTCAGTTCCTAGACTCAGCAACGTCCACCACCTCGCTATTGAGGACGTTCCGGAAGGCGCACCCGTACTCACGGGTACATTCTCTATCTTTGATCATCCCGTAGTCATACTCTTTGACTCCGGAGCTTCACACAATGTCATTAGCAAGTCTTTTGTCATTAAAAGTCAATTGCCTATAATCTCCCAAAAAACTCCATATGTGATTAGCACTCCGGCAGGGAAAACAATAACAAATGAGTTGGTTCCTGGGATACCACTTAACCTAGATGGAACCATATATCTTACTTCACTTCTGATATTAGAGAATCAGAAGATAGATGTCATCTTGGGAATGGCATGGTTACAATACCATGGTGCTATTCTAGATCTCGTTCCTCGAAAAATATATCTAAATTATCCACTTCATCCCTCTCAAGTCCTCAATCTTGAGAGAGCCATTCTAGTGAATTCATCTACTCACAATACCGAGGTTATGTAACTTAAGGATATTCCGGTGGTATGTGAATACCCGGACGTGTTTCCTGAAGATCTTCCTGGTATGCCCCCAGAAAGAGATATAGAGTTCAAGATTGAACTTGTATTGGGAATAGTGCCAATCTCAAGACAACCCTACAAGATGGCACCCAAGGAACTTGCAGAACATAAGGAGCAATTAACGGA
This sequence comes from Tuctoria greenei, assembly GCA_036927565.1. NCBI lineage: Eukaryota > Viridiplantae > Streptophyta > Magnoliopsida > Poales > Poaceae > Tuctoria > Tuctoria greenei. The sequence goes on from JAYESD010000007.1 coordinate 153,798,135, forward strand.
ACTTGAGAACAAAGGTTTCATTCGTCCACGTTCATCACCATGGGGTTGTTCTGCATTGTTCATAGAGAAGAAAGATAAGACCTTGAGACTGTGTGTGGACTATCGTCCACTCAATGATGTCACTATCAAGAACAAGTATCCACTACCACGCATTGATATTCTTTTCGATCAACTAGTGGGTGCCAAAGTATTTTCGATGATGGATCTTCGTTCTGGTTATCATCAAATTAGAATCCGACCAGAAGACATACCAAAGACAACATTCTCGACGACGTATGGACTGTATGAATACCTTGTTATGTCCTTCGGATTGACCAACGCACCGGCTCATTTCATGTATCTCATGAACTTGGTGTTCATGCCGGAATTGGACAAGTTTGTCGTGGTCTTCATTGACGATATCCTTGTGTATTCAAAATCCGAAGACGAACATGCTCAACACTTGTGTATCATGCTTCAACGATTACGGGTCCACCAGCTATATGCTAAGTTCAGCAAGTGTGAGTTCTGGATCAGCCAAGTGCCATTTTTAGGGCACATCATATCAGCAGAAGGGATTGCAGTTGATCCAAGCAAGATAAAGCAAGTACTCAAATGGGGGTCTCAAAAATCCGTACATGAAGTTCGAAGTTTCCTAGGTTTAGCTGGGTATTACCGGAGGTTCATTCCCAGTTTCTCCAAAATAGATAAACCAATGACAGAACTTCTGAAGAAGGGGACGAAGTATGTATGGACTGAGGCATGTGAGGGAGGTTTTCAGGCATTGGTAAAACACCTCACAACGGCACCAGTATTGGCTCAACCGGACACAACCAAATCTTTTGAAGTGTATTGTGATGCATCAGGAATTGGTTTGGGTTGTGTGTTCATGCAGGATAGACGAGTGATCGCTAATGGATCACGGTAGCTTCGGAATCATGAGCAGCACTATCCGACTCATGATATAGAACTCGCTGCTGTGGTACTAGCATTGAAGATGTGGAGACATTATCTACTGGGTAATCTAGTACATCTCTACACCAATCACAAGAGCCTGAAGTACATCTTCACACAAAAAGACTTGAATATGAGACAGCGTAGATGGTCGGAATTAATCAAGGATTATGAGAGTGAGATCCACTACCATTCAGGCAAGGCGAACGTAATCGCATATGCTCTGAGCCGCAAGTCCCATGTCAACAATCTTTCCATTACCTCAATGGGAGGAGAAGAACCGAGTCTCTACTTGGTTCCATATGGGGCACTCTACAACCTAGCTCTCATTCCCACTATCAGGGAGGATATTATGGCAGCTCAGAAGGAGGACAAAGGGATGTCGCACATTCGGCAAAGAATGGAGAAGGGGGAGACTAAATGTTTCTGATGTGACGATAAAGGTACCCTCTGGTTTAAAAACCGCATAATGGTACCCCGAAACATGGAACTTCGGAAGAAGATACTGGATGAAGCTCATTTATCCAAGTATTCCATTCATCCGGGGAGTAACAAAATGTACCAAGACTTGAGGAAGAAGTTTTGGTGGACTCAGATGAAGAGAGAAGTAGCAAAATATGTATCCGAATGTGATACGTGTCGGTGAGTTAAGGCCGACCATATGAAGGCAGCTGGGCAGCTTCAACCTTTAAGCATACCGACTTGGAAATAGGAGGATATCAGTATGGATTTCATTGTTGGGTTGCGTCCCACTTTCCATAAGCACGACTCAATTTGGTGGTCATTGACCGGTTGACTAAATCAGCTCATTTCATACCGGTCAGTGTCAAGTATGATGTTCAGCGGTATGCAGAACTTTATATCTTCAGAATATTGTGTCTACATGGAGTACCCCGCACTATCATTTCAGATTGTGGATCTATTTTTGTTGCTCGCTTTTGGGAGCATCTCCACGATGCATTGGGTACCAAACTGATTCGAAGCTCGGCTTATCATCCTCAGACTGATGGACAAACCGAACGGGTGAATCAAGTGCTAGAGGACACACTCTCTGGGTTGAAAACTCTCTAGACACTCTTAGACGAGTAGTGTATTACTCTTAGGCGGCCCGAACTACATAAATCCTTGTGTCCATTTGCCATATTCTTCGAAATCTCTGCGCACCCAATACCGAACTATAAACTTCGCGAGCTACCAACAGTAGTATCAGAAGAATTGCCGGAAAAACACTCCGACACATACCATGCTCTAGGAGCTTGTTTTAGACCATATAGGGCTTTAGTCAGTTTGAAAATATGATTAGGAAAATCTGGATTTTCAAAACAAGGTGGTTGCTTAACATTAACCTCCTCATCTATGTAGCCATTAAGAAAAGCACTTTTGGATTCCATTTGATATAACTTGAAACCTTTATATGGAGAAAAAGCTAACAAAATTCTTATGGCTTCTAATCTAGCAACAGTAGCAAAAGTTTCATCAAAACCTAGACCTTCAATTTGTGTGAAACCTTGAGCAACCCATCTAGCCTTATTCCTAATCACAACCCGATTCTCACTTTGTTTATTTTTAAACACCCATTTAGTTCCAATTAAAGTGTGATCTTGAGGCGGAGGTACAATTTTCCAAACATTATTTCTTTCAAAATTTTCTAACTCTTCTTGCATGGCAATAATCCAAGATTCATTAGTGAGTGCGGGTGATATATCTTTGGGTTCAAAAGAAGCAACAAAAGCAGAAGGAGCACGAGAATTGGGGTCAGAAAACCTGGATCTTGTAACTCGTTCATGCAAGCTTCCAATTATCTGTTGCGGGAGATGATTCTTGTAAATTCGTAGGGGAACAAATATCTCATAAGCTTGTTCTTCATCAGGTTCATCGCATATTGATGAGCTTGTGGCTTGTGGACGATCAGGACCAACAGAGATGGTAGTCGGAGCTTGTTCAAAGTTCGGAGCTGGACACGTGTCAGCTTTGGAACTATCAAGCAATATCACCGACTCTTCTTCTTCTTCGAAAATACCCTCCCCCTGAGGATATTGTAAAATCCCACTTTTTCCTTTTATGTGAAGTTCAACTACAAGTGGTTTATCAAACATAATGGAGGTCAACATAATTGTGCACATAAACTTGACCTCACTAAAAAGTTTTCTTTCTACTCATGTTTTAATCTTATCGACATGAGGAATGGACTTCACCCTAACCCTAGAACATCTTAAATAAACCTTTCTACAAAGTTGAGAAGTTATTGATTGCAATGGATAGGGCAAATTATATGGCTGCAATATAAAAATAAAATTAAATGTAATTTGATTATGTTGCTATGCATATTGGGCCCTGCCAAAAAGAATCAAATCCAAGGATCCAAATTTTTCCTTGGACTCTTAAATATCTAAATAGCTTCTCAGCAAATTTTCAAGATTTTTAAAGTACATCTTCCATTTGTTTGGACAGGTACAAAGGATTCATTTCGCGTCGACATCAAATTTATCTTTACACTAAACTTTGCCCAAATCAACCCCCAATTTTTCCTAAGGCCTTTTATGGTTCAGGGGACTTCGTTTCAAAGTTTGGAGATTTATGGACCTCAGATACTATTTATTTCAATAAGGTTTATACCCATATTTGAATTCAAATTTGAATTTGAATTTGATGCAATCTATGTCCAAATTGAAATCTGATTGCAGAAATGGATTGCCCATATTTTTCTTAGCCTATCTGTAAATTTTGGGAATTTTTGGACAATGTTTAAGCTAGAATTTAGAGGAAGGGATAAGGGAGAGAGGTGGGGCCCACAAGTCAGTCAGTGAAACCGTTTCACCACCTCTGTTTTCTTTCCCCAGGCGACACCGCGACGCTGCATGCCGCCAGCGTGCAGTCGGCCGTCGGTCGCCTCCAGCTGCCCCCCTGCGTCCTTACCTACCGCGGTGAAGGCTATGAAGCCACCCCCCGTCGGCCGTAGTCCATCACCCATTCACTTTTCACCGCGCCGCTCCGTTTCATCGCCGCTGCGATCACCCAGGTTCTGCTCGACGCTGCACAGCCTCGCCGTTGATACAAGCACCATCATCCTCTACGGTCTATTGCAAAAAGGTGTGCAACGACCTCGTGCAGCTTCTGGTTAAGCTTGAATTCCTATCGTGCATCCTAGCTCCTGTATTCCTTAAAACCCCGAAGCGCTTTTATAACATTAAGGCTAGGTCGTCGGTTTAATTCCGACTGTATGCACAAAATCTCTTTGATCCAGTTACATTACATAATCTATGTAGCCTAGCGCACATACCCTCCAAAAATCAGAAAGAACTATCGACTAATTAGCAAGTTCTTCGAGTTTTCCCCTTTCGCCATTGTTAGAGCTCGGTTTACCGTCGACTTCGGTATTGCCGGCTATGGCACAAGCTCTAGACCCTCCTAAGACCTTTCCCATGCATCCACGATGCTTCCCGAGCTTTCAAGCGAGAGATTTAGCTAGGGAATCGAGGGTCTCCACTTCACCGAAACCCTAACAACCGCCGCCGCCGTTGGGAATGGTTTTCCGGTCACCCCTCGCCATCGGGAGTTGGTCCATCGTGTTTCCCGTGCGAAAATATGGTGGAGCGGCGAGTCCCAAGGCCTCCCGTGGGACGGAAGCTATCGCCGGCGAAAGCACCGCCGCGTGCCGGTGAGAACGCCGCCGCTCGAGCCGTGGACCGAGGTTGAAGACGACCGGGTTCGCGGGTCCCACTTGTCAGCGAGTGAAAAAGGCGCCGGATTAGTCTGTGGCTAGGGATTTAGTGTGGCCACATGTGAATATTTATAACCCCCGGTGTGGCTGGCCCTGATTGGATGATTTTAAATCTAGTGGGCCCTGGCGCCAAATTTAAAAGTTGAAATTTCCCCTTTGGTGCAGAACCATTTCCAAAGTTTAAAAATCAATATCTCTCTGTAGAATGCTCCAAAAATATTCGACAAATTTTGTTTGAAATCCCTTGAGCTCTAGTTTCTATCAGTACCAATTAGGTTATGTGAAACTCACAGTTAAATTCTGTATAAAATAATCTTCCCAAATGCAAATGCAATTTTTCCAGATGAACTTGCCACTTGAAAAATCCCCAAAATTCACATAAAATACAATGTCCTGTTCTTCACTACCAGAAAAAGTTTGGGAGCCATTGCACCTTTTTAACCCATTGTATAGTTCAATAAATTTTTTCAGTTATTGAATTTTTACAGATTTTCAGTTGCTTTATTATGTCCCAAATTTGGACTGAACCTGCCTTTAGTCATATACTAGTTTATGTAAAAATCTTGTATTTAATTGACCGAATATCATAGTCCTAATTCAGTTACAAACTGAATATTTATTTAAAAGCTAAAAATTCAACTATAAGATAAATCCAAAAATTCTTGCCAACATAGAAATTCAATAACTCCCTCACCAAAGCTTAGAAATTTATGAAACAAATTTTGATAGAACCAGGACAACTTCCTCTATCATGGCTATTAACTGGCAGCTATGTTCAAGCTATAGTTTCTTATTTAAAATTCTTGGAAGTTTAATACTTGCCATAATTTTAGAGACAACAATATACTTTGATCATCTCCTGTTCTTTGCAAGAGCTTCTATCATATTCCCTAGTATCTACCATCAAAGTTCCAAAGCCAATTATGGTCCCTATCATATAATGATTACCATAGATTAAATTATGGTCTTGGTAATAAATATTTTTCAAAGTCATTCATATACATGTTAGATGCATATCGTATAGTGACCGAAGTCGAGGAGGAACCAGAAGCCTTGGATGAGCACCTTCCAGATATTGACCCCGACTCTGACCTGCAACCAGGCAAGCCCCAATTTGCATTTAAGTCATTTATAAAATTTTGCTTTATCACTATGATGAGTAGTATATGAATTGTGCATTACGTTTAGGATGATTGAAAACTCCAGATGCATGACCCAATAATCCCATTGGTTAACTGGGTAGGTTAATCACTCGAAGTGTAGAATTGCTATGCTAATGTAGTAGGTAAACCGGTAGAAGTCGAGTAGTTGGGATAACATTTATATAAAATAACTGTTACATCTAAAACTCGAGAACGGTCAGAGATGGATAGGAAGTGACAAAACGTGGTCTTGGTCGTGTAGCTATGACTGGTCAGCAAAGGCCCGTCTGTATGCGGCCCCTTCGGACAAGCTTGAATTGTACCGGCAACATAATGGACATATGGGATCCAGTAAACTGTTGTAACTCAATAACTGGGGTGTCGAGGCCCATTACCGCACCATCGATAGGGGTGGGTTGAGGACAGTAAGGTGTAGATCGGTCAGCGGACAAATGAGGTGTTCCGTGCAGAGACCTTCTGTTTGCGGAGGTGAGATGGACTTGGCGTTTGGGTTTCTTGTGAAAGGTGGCCATATACGCCTAGTACTGAAGTGTTATGTTGGTACTGGTGTACTTGCTGACACTTCCGAACGACGTATGTGTCGTGTTGTCCGGGTGTGTCCTGATTGCAATCACCGTCCCTCGCGGTAATAGAGTACCACTTGTTCACTGCGCCGTGACGTAGTAAATACTAAAGAAGTAAAAAAATATATTGTATTGAATTATAATTGCTTTGCAACCTTGTATGATTTAGAGATAGTCACATTAAATTTTACATTTTCCCCATACTTTAGCTGTAATAGCATTATGTGCTCTGGGCATGTCATATCATCGGCAATGCATTTCTTGTTTGATTGTGGAGTCCATGATGTGCCGTGCTTGGAGAATGTCATTTGCTACTTAAAACCTGATCATAAGGATCCACTTGTAGGCGAGTTGTTTATGCTTCACCTTACTTATGTTTAGTGTCCACCCTTGCATATGTTTAGTGAGACGGGTTAGTCTTGCTAAGCCTTATGCTCACGTTTGCAATTAACGAGTTTTTGCAGGTTATACAATTGATGAAGGGTTTGATGATGAGGCTGCACCCCCTCCAGGGTATACAGCCGAATGGGAACCCTGCACGCCACCGTGAGTTGCGTGTTGCTAGTGCGAAGTACCCAGAGCATGGATAACTTTGCTTCTTTTGCATAGCTAGTGCTGAGAGCGTAGCTATGATATATATATATATATATATATATATATATATATATATATATATATATATTTCCTTCCGCTAGTACTGTAAAAACTTCCGTTGTAAGATAAATAAAAGACTTCATCTTGTATTTTATTCTCGCTCTGTTCTTGTATACTGTTGGGTATCGCATCGCACGACACCACCCAATGAGATCCTCGAATGTCGGGATTCCGGTCCCCACAGATATGGATCCGGACCTGCAATGTTTGAGCTAGTACCTAGGATAGCTTCATCATAAGACACCTCACAAGTCTCCATAATTTTGTTAGTGTCAAGTAAAAGCAAACGGTAGCCTCTAGTATGAGATCGATAACCAAGTAACATGCCATCAATGCATCTAGGTTCAAATTTATCAAGATTACCATGTTTTTTAACAAAGCATTTGCAACCAAAGACCTGAAAGTGTGTAACACTAGGACTATGTCCAAACCAGAGCTCATATGGTGTTTTACATAGCTTAGTGTGCAAGAAAACACGATTTGAGACATAACAAGCGATTGCAATCGCATCAGCCCTAATTTCCTAGGAGTTTGATATTCATCAAGCATAGTCCTAGCCATCTCAACTAAGGTTCTGTTCTTTCTTTCTACAACATCGTTTTGTTGAGATACATAAGGTGAAGAAAATTGATGATCTATTCCATTTTCAGCACAAAAAGTGATCAAAAGATTGATTTTTAAATTCGGTTTCGTTATCACTTCTAATTGCTATTAAAGATCGTGGGTGATCAATTGATAATCTAAGAAATAAAGTTCTAAAGAGACTAAAAGCTTCATTCTTAGATGCCATAAAGTACACCCAAGAGTATCTAGAATAATCATCAAATATCACAAGAACATACCATTTACCTCCGAAGGATTGAACACGTGAAGGTCCTACGATGTCAAGGTGCAAAAGTTGAGCCAGTTCAATTGTCATGATCATTGTGAAAGGAGTATGTGAACCTGCAACCATCTTATCATGTCCACAGGAAGAGAACATAATTTCTTTGTCCCCTTTAAGCTTAGGCAGCCAAGTATGCGATCAAGAGCACTAACACGCGTTAGATGATCAAGGCCTACGTGAGCAAGTCTACGATGCCAAAAATATAGGTCATTTGAATCATTAGCAACTAGACACCTATGCTTAGAGGAAGACATATCAAAATCAGCTTTAAAAACTCTTCCAGATCGAGACATGTTAAAAATAAGCTCACTATTTGAATTTACAACTTTGCAGCAATTTTTGGAGAAAATAATTTCTAGATTTTCATCTAGCAGTTGTGAAACAGAAAGCAAGTTGTATTTCAAAATTTAACAAGTGCCACATCCTTCAAAGTGTAGTGATCATTTACTCTAAAACCCTTAGCAATTATAGGAGTTGAATAATTACCGACAAAAGTAGCATTCTCTACACGTGACACGAAAGAGAGGGAGGAAAACCATTCTTTGTTACCGATCATGTGGCGTGAGCAACTTGAATGCACAATCAAAATGTTCTCCTTCCTTAAGCGTGTAACCTACATAGAAGCACAATACATCGATGACTCAATATTGGGGTTAGTCAAAAGGCATTTAGGTATCCAGTACTGAGTCACAGGACGTGCAACAGGAAAAACACGCGAAAGCTGAGATAAAACAGTAGGTTTATGAGTCAAAGTTTGAGATTTTTTGTTCTTAACTACTGACCTATAAGGTGTTACTTGTGTAGCACAAAAATCAGTAGCTCCGGAGGCAAGAACATAAGGTCTGTAGGTAACAACAGAAGGTCCGGAGGCAAAAATTGAAGCTCTGGAGGTAAACATTGAATTTTTTTGACTCATAACAGTAGGTTGCATGTTCTTGACATTTGGTTTAGTACGTGCAGCAAATTTTGCATGAGAGTTATAAGATCTAGCTTGCATTCTTTCTTTTTTATGTTGTTTAGCTAGTCCATAACAAAAATCTACAACATGACCATCTCTGCCACAATAGGTACAATGAAATTTAACTTTCTGTTCATGTCTATATGAGCACACAGTATGTTTATTTGAACCTGAACGTGACAACACTAGTGCAGATTTAAAAACCACCTCTTTTGGTTTAGGAATTGTTTTAATCAAATCACTTCCTAATGACTTTACAATTTTAGGTGGATGTGCTTTAGCATGAGCATGAGAATCAAAACCTAAACCAGTTTTATCATTGCAAGATTTGGATTAATTCAGTTGAAAGTTTAGATTCTTGTTCCCAATACAAAACATCTCTAGTGTCCTATTCATGTCATCGAGTTTCTTGGACAATTCTAGTCAGTTTTTACATGAAGTTTTTCCTTTTGATTTGAAATTAGAACAATACTTAACTTCATGAGCACGTAAAGCATTGTTCAGTATTGAAATTTCATTCATAGCATCTTTTAGTTTCTTTTCAAAATCATTACAGGTAGAACAATGCAAATCAACTGTAGAACAAGAAGCATCTTTTAAGTTTATGTCATTAAGTGCAGCCAGCTTTTTGTTCTTTTCAATCTCTAACCCATGTTTATCAAGAGTGGAGGAGTGCGCACTTCTTAAGGAGGACAATTGTTCATATGTTAAATCGCATGAGGAACAGGAATCATCACTAGGAATATAGGTTTTCAAACGATTAATTTCAGATTCTAGTGACTCAATTTTAACAGCATTGTCCCTAAGCTTTTTGTCCTTTTTCTTAACAATAATAGTTGCACGGAAAATAGCATCACACATTTCATCACAAGTAGGACATACCTCTTCGTTGTCACTATTGTGTTCTGCATCCTTCACACTTGATCTTGATTTGCCCACCATGAAACGCAATTTTGCTAGATCATCTTCATTTTCATCACTTCCAATGTCTACATCACTCGAGCCAAGTTCTTGAAGTGCAGTGATGAAACTGTTTATCAGTTTGCGTCCTGTAAAACTCTTCTTTTTCTTATTGATGTTGCCAGAAGAGGACTTGACTTTATTATGCTTTTCATCACGGGTAGAAGGATCTAAATCGTTAGGGCAATCTGTACGAAAGTGTCCTGTCTTACCACATTCAAGGCATCGTTGAGGTCCGGAGCTTCCTCTCTTTCTAGTTCTCACATTTTGTTATGCTTTTGAGAACCGAGTAGAGATGAGTGCTAGCTCCTCTTTTGGAAATTCTTCAATCTGTTCTAGGGTTAGTGAAGACATCAAAGCAAGTGTATTGCTAGATGATGTTTGGTCGGAGCTAGGCATATCACGTTGAGAAACAATTGCAAGAGACTTGTTGGGGTTCTAACATGATATTATGTCAATTTCTTGAGCTTTCAATTTAGAATATAGCACATCTAATGTAAGTGTACTCATGACAGTAGATTCACGAATAGATGTGACTTTCATCTCCGAAATTGACATATCTAATGCACTAAACAATTGCCTAGCATTTTCAGCATCTAAAAAAATAACATTGACACTACGCAAGTTGCTGAGAATGTTATTAAAGCAAACAAAAAGGTCATCAATGGACTCACCGGGTTGCATCTCGAAGTGCATGTATTCTTTCTTGAACATATCCCTCTTTACCTCCTTGATCGTGTTGGATCCTTTGTGGTAGTCACAAAGTGCTCTCCACACATCGTACGTCGATCGGAGGTGTGCAACACGGTCGAAGTCGCTTGGAGTTGAACCTTGGATTATCAAGTTGCGGGATTTGTTGTTGTTGTCAACATTTCTTAAGTTTGTAGCCGTGACTTTATCATTCGGCAGCACGACGTAACGCTTGTACACATTTTCCCATATCGCGAAGCCTTGCGCTTGGATAAAAGCTTTCATGCGTGCCTTCCAAACCTGAAAATCAATACCAACAAACACACAAGGTTTTGCCGAGTATTTCACCATGATGATTAGTCCGAAGCATGTGTGAATCACAAATATTAGAGCACCGTAGCTCTAATACCAATTGTGAGATTGAAGAGCACATGTAAGGCTACCAAAGGGGGGTGAATGGTAGATTAAAACTTTTTAGCAGAAGCAACGAACCACCCCTCGGCAGAAAACTGATATGTTAAAGAAACCATGTATGCAACTAATCTAAACGTGTTCAACTGTGAAAAATGTAGTATAAGTTGTAGAGAATCAAGTCACTAAGACTTCACAACAAGAATCATGAAAATCCGTCAAGAGAAACTCAAGTTATGATCGAATGATCGAACAAAGGTCAATCTTTCCTACCCGAGAAACACGGTTTTGGAACACTACAAAGAAACTCGTGTAGAGAAGAAACCACAAATTCAATGACCGTTAAATTTTCACAGATGATAGAAAATCAAGTTGTGAAGACAACCCAAAAAGAGTCACATCAATCAGATCTGTAAAACTCGAGTTATGATAAAACCACCAAAGAAAGGTAGTGCTATGCAGAAACTCGATGAGAAAGACTTGTCGTTAACAAGTCGAACGAACAGAGCAGAAAAGTTCCATCAAACTATGAATTTTATTTATCAAACCACAAGAGGAACAGCACCAAAGTTGTGCCCCATGAGCTCTAGCCTCCCTTGCATATATAACCAACCCTTAGGCCAACCCAAACCTAACAAGGACTCTAATCCTACTCAATTCACGAATCGATACTTTCCATAACTGCTCAAGACACTCCTATACGCAGATAGAAGCAATCTTAAGACTCCAAATACCTTAGGAATGTATCCCACATTCCGAAAACAACTCAAATTCGTGACCCACATGAAATTATATCATAACCAACTCAAATCTTTCCATATTTGAGTCAAACCCGACTCAGCCGCAGCCTGAGTCCATAACCTAGTCGATTGGACCTTTCCGACCAATTTTGTACGTCCACATCTCTTCATCACGCCTTGGAACCATGTAGCTACATCCATGCACTCCTTACACATGTGCAAACATCTTCCAACGATGTCCACGATACCATCATATGCAATGTTCTTGATCCAAACATAATGCATGACCTCCCGATCAACTCAACCACAAATCCTCCCAAACATAGTTGTTGAACCTCATCTTCTCTCTAAGACTATTTCAATGGATCTCGTCACCAGCCATGTCTTGAACTCAAGCAACACCTACACATGAATAAAAATTGATACTTCAGAGCACAAGTCCTCAACTTGACTCTTGTTAGTTCCAAAACCACAACACCTTACGTGTGCACCTCACATAAGCATGTTGCAAACCATAGAAAATTAATATCACTCATAACCACCAAAACACACCAAAAACTTAGTAAAAGAATACTAAGGAAACTTTCCATAATCCAAAAAGCATGTTCAAAACATTGCAAGTTAAAAGTAAAACCACTACGATCAAGCTCCGAACCTTGCCAAAGCTAACTGGACCTTGAACCAGAGCTTACCAAAACTAACAGGATCTAGCGCTGGAGCTTACCAAATCTAGCAGGACCTAGCGCGGGAGCTAACCAAAGTTAGTCGGACCTAGCACCAGAGCTCACCAAAGCTATTCGGACCTAGAGCCGGAGCTAACCAAAGCTAGTTGGATCTGGACAAAGAAGTCGGACCTTGCCGGAGCTAACCAAAACAAGCCAGACCTATCGTCGGACCTTGCTGGAGCTCGGACCTAGAGTCGGACCTTGATGATAAAGGTGTTTTGGTAGTATTCAAAACTTTTATCGCCATAGCCAATGTATTCAGCACACATAGGTCTCACACTTTATATGGGTGCTACACCGTTGGATGGCCTCAGATACTTCTGTTTGTGGGCCATTTGATCCATGTGGTGCCACATGTCGGTGCTTGATTGGTTTGGATGATATTTTATAGGATCCATCCCCTTGTTTCACTTCTGTTTGTGGGCCATTTGATCCATGTGGTGCCACATGTCGGCGCTTGATTGGTTTGGATGATATTTTATAGGATCCATCCCCTTGTTTCACTTCCATTCCATACAAAATACCTGCAAGCACCAGTTTCTCCAAGTACAAGTGGAAATAGGTTAAATAGAAAGGTGATGTGTGCAAAAAATGATATTTCCTTCACATAATTGAGTTATATTGATGGTTGAAATTAGTATATAACAGCCGTCAACAGTACCCAGCGGACCAGGTACCCTTGAGTACCAGACGAAGAAGCGCTGAGTCCCACCTTCCAGAAGAGAAGACCTTCGGAGGCCAGCACGTGACCCACAGTGTCGGACCTGTCTCCCTCCTAATGGTCTCTCCGGTTGAAAGTCCATATAGGCATCCCTATGGATTTTGGATGATTGATAACGACAATTAAGTGCCTAATGAGCTGAGCTGATCTTAAGAATAGGTGTGATGGATCAAAGGAGACAAAATCCCTCAAAAAGCAAAATTTTGAAACGGGCGTCAAAGGCTCAAGCGTAGAAATTAGGATTTCTATGGTGTTGAGTTTAGACGAGCCGTATCATGTGTGAGGGTGGTTGTATCATGTGCATTGAGATCATTCTAGAGGTCTCGAAGTAGTGGTTGAGAGAAAAACCTAACTAAGAAGCCAAAACGAGAGAAAACACTAGGAGGCCGAACGAGTTTGGGCCTCAGGGTCAGAATAGTTCGGCCAGTCAGAATACCCTGTTTTGAGTCAAACTAAACGTCTCTGGATGAGTTCAGACTTTTCCGTATGGGTATAGACTAGTCTGTTATCCTTTGGTGAGTAAAGTTGGTGCTAAGTCCCAGAATGCCGGACTTGTCCGTTTTGGGACAGACAAAAGCATTCTGGAAGAGTTTGGACTTGTCCGTTGTCGTACAAATTAGTCCGTTTGAGACGTAGTGTGAGAAATCGAGTCAAACCCTAGTGGGCCAGACTTGTCTGCCCCTGTGGTCGGACTAGTCCGGACCTACCTTGTTGAGTCCGTTTTAGGACGGACTAAACCTTTCTGTCCTACTTCGGACTAGTCCGTTGTTTGTCGGACTAATCCATGTTGTCAGTGGCCATTTGGAATTCAAACGTTGGTGCGCACGTCATCTATTTTGTTGATCGATGACAAGAAATTATCGGTGGTCCCAAATGGCCAGACTAGTCCGTCGCCTAGCGCCAGACTAGTCTGGGGTTGTCCTGGTGGCAGCAGTTAGTTGTCGGGACCCCTATAAAAAGGGGACCCCCGCCCCTATTTGAAGACTCTTGAACCCTAGCGCCGCCACAAGTGACCTAGAGCCTTCCAAAGCCCTCTACTTGTCATACTAGCCCTCTAAGACAAATCTTTAGGGTCTTTGGTTGCAAATGCTTTTTTAAGAAATATGGTAATCTTGATAATTTTGAAGCTAGATCTGTTCATGACATATTTGTTGGTTATCCATCTCATAGTGGAGGCTCCCGTGTGCTTTTACTTGACACTAACAAAATTGGGGAGACTTGTGAAGTTTCTTTTGATGAAGCTAGCCTATGTACTAGATCTAATTCTGCAGGTCAAGATGCATATTCGCTGGGGGAGAGTATTTTATTGAAGATGAGGAAGAACTGGTGCTGCTGTCTGAAAATTCAGTAGCTAATGACATGTTCCAGCTCCTGATTTTGATTCACAACCAGCACCGACGACCACCATTGCTGGTCCAAGTCGTACTCAAGTCACAAGCTCATCGTATTGTGATGAACATGAAGAAGAAGAAGTTTGTGAAGTGTCTACTCCCCTCCGGATCCTGAAAAGTCATCTTCCACAACAAATTATTGGAAGCTTGCACGAATGAGTCACATAGTCCAGGTTTTTCGATCCAAACTCTCATGCTCAATCTGCTTTTGTTGCTTCTTTTGAACCCAAAGATGTATCACACGCACTCACTAATGAATCTTGTATTACTGCCATGCAAGAGGAGTTAGAAATTTTTTAAAGAAATAATGTTTGGAAACTTGTACCTCCACCTCATGATCACACCTTAATTGGAACAAAATGGGTCTTTAGAAATAAACAAAGTGAGGATGGGGTCGTTTTTAGGAACAACTCTATGTTGGTTGCTCAAGGTTGCACAATATTTGAAGGTCTAGATTTTGATGAAACTTTTGCTCCTGTTGCTAGGTTAGAAGCCATAAGAATTTTATTAGCATTTGTTGCACCTAACAGTTTCAAATTATATCAAATGGATTTAAAAAGTGCTTTTTTTAATGGCTACATAGATGAGGATGTCTATGTTAAGCAACCACCCGGTTTTGAAAATCCAGATTTTCCTAATCATGTTTACAAACTGTCTAAAACTTTGTATGGTCTTTAACAAGGCCCTGGAGCATGGTATGATAGGTTAAAAACATTCCTACTTGAAAAAAGGTTTACACTGGGCAAAGTAGATAAAACCTTTTTTGTGCTTAAGCATGGCAATGAATCACTACTCGTTCAAGTGTATGTGAACGATATTATCTTCGGTTGTACTTCTCATGATCTTGTGTCCAAGTTTTCAGCTATGATGAGTTCGAATTCAAAATGAGTATTGTCGAAGTGTTAGAGCGACACATCCCCCGGATCTCCTAAGGAGCAGCACGCGGAGGTTCTTTGTTCCGCGGGGCTTAGGCCTCAATCAAGTGTACTAGCGGATGGAGTTAGAGATAGTGGTTTTTACGTAGTTCGGGCCGCAAGGGGCATAACACCCTACTTCACGGTGGATTGTATTGCTGGTGAGTGTGTATGCGTGTGCGTGTGTGTGTGTATCAAGGATTCTGAGTCCGGTCCTTTGTAACGGTGGTGGTTCGGACCTTTTATAGACAAGGTTGGCCGCCATACAAGTGGGGTCCCAGGGCAATCTTATCCTAAAGATTTAAGGCTTCTTCCGTAAGCTTGCTCTGATGTGGACTTGAAGACTCGCCGTCTTGACGCCTGAGTTGTCAGTAGCCCATGATTTGTTGCTGACATTGGCAGGGGATGTCCCGTCAAACTGTCTCTGTCGCTGTAAGCTACCCACTTGGCAAAGTGGGATAGGCCTGCAGCGCCTTCACTATGATGCAATTGCTCGCAGCGGTACCTGACATTAGGCGTGCACCGCTCCATGCATCTGTGGAAGCCGCGTATCTTCAATCCTTGACAGGGACAAGGCGCACAATCCTCTTAACTCCCGCGTCCCTCCGCCCAGGGCATGTGTTTGGACTATGGGACAGCTCGGGAGCTCACCTCTGTGACGGAGGTCAGGTCTTGCCTTGCTGGCCACATGGCAGCTCGGGAGCTCACCTCTATAGGAGGTGCTAGGCCTCGTCCTCCTGGATATGCGTCGGTGACGGGAGCTCACCTCCATGGTGCAGATTAGGTCCTGCCTTGCGATATACATGGCAGCGCCGGAGCCACCCATTTGGGAGGTGGTCCGCCTGATGTCTCTGTCCACATGGCAGCTCTAGAACCCTGCCCCGCGGGGAGAAAGAGTCCTTACCTGCTGGATACGTGGTTTATCCGGAGTCTTGTCTCCAAAAGAGGGTGCCGAGCTCCTCCATCAATTTTCTTGCGGATCTCCCAGACCTCCCATCGGTGGTTGATGGGTCCTAGTCTCTTGAACATGTGGCGCCCTAGTACCCTGCCTCTGCTGGGAGACGAGGGTACCTAGGAGGTTTTAACTGGCGCACGAGGGTACCTGGTATGTCGGGTACCGACATTGGCCCCTGGGTCCACCATTGGGGAGAGGCGACGAGCCTGAGGGTGAAGCCCTTATCTTGCTTTCCCGCGCGGCCTTTTAATTTTGTCTCGATCATTTGAAGTGGTGCACTCCTTTGCTGCTATGACCACATGTCCCTCTTTGGTTGAGGGGTTGTGGCGACAGGATCTTTGCTTGCTGCGACATTATCGCGACGGTTCCTAAGGCGCCTGCTGCACTTCTGCTGCTTTCACTCCTATCTTTATGGGAACCGTCGGGTTGCCTTCTTAGGCGGAGAACTGCCCAGGCCGGTTTTCCTGGCGGGGGACCTGGGCCCGTTTGTCATGGACGATGTGGTACAAGACATTAGTTCGGAGCTTGTTCAAATTTACACGGTACCCCCAAATGCCACTAAGGTGCTAAAAAGGGGTACCTTTGTGCAAGATGGAGGTTCCTTCCTCCCGCATGCCCTCAGTAGTCGAGCCTTCGTATTCCTCCTTGAGCATCTACCCACCCTTGAGGTTCTCGACCCCTGCTCCAATGGACTCAGCTCTGCCTCCTTCCCGGATGGAGGATGCCTCTCCCATGAGGCAGATTTTTGGCTAGGAGGACAACGAGTGACGGGATCTGATCCGTCCCGGCTCCTTGCCACTGGAGTCGGGGGAGAAGGAGATCGTCTTCTTACAGGCGTACACATACTCCAAGTTCGTCCCTCCTGTTTCCTCCTTCCTGCTGACACTCCTGGAAGTTTTTGGGCTTCAGCTTCATCACTTGTCGCCGAACTCTCTAGTGGTGGCGGCGGTGTTCTCACATTTCTGTGAGATATTCGTCGGGGTGTATCCGAGTGTGCCATTGTTCCAGTAGTTCTTCGTGCTGAGGCTGACCGGGAAGAAGAACAAATCCAACTTCCTCGGTGGTTACTGCTTCCATCATTGGCCCAACATTCCCTTCAAGTACATCATATCTCTCTCTTCGGCGAAGTGGGCTGATTGGAGGAAGGACTAGGTAATCGTAAAAGTCGACGACCACGACCGCCGGGTTATGCCCGCCGGATGGGCGACGATCGGGAAGGAAACATGGGAGGAGTGGCCGAAGTTGGATCAAGCCTACACCCTGGTGATGGAGAGGATCCACTTCCTGGCGGATTTTGGTCTGCTAGAGTTAAAGGTGATGGCAGACTTCGTCTGTCGATGCCTGGCCCCCATTTAGCACCGTTGCCATCCTAGATGGCTCTACTTTGAGCTACAGGATGGCACCCGGCTGGTGCGGGGTCGCGACACAAAGACAACCACGAAAGAGGTGCTCAACGTAATGTCCAAGGTGTGCGGCGACCTGCTATTGGACGACGTCTTCAACTTTCCGCGGGCCTGCCCACCGCTTTGCACGAATCAGGACCTTCGTACGAAGGTTCTGAAGGAAATTCCCAACCTAGACCCGATCGTGCTCGCACCGCGGTAGGTTGGTGATGAGCGTTGGGGCTTGGCCATCGTCGTGTGACACCCGGTTCCGAAAAATGAACCAAGTGTAGTGTATGTGTGCCCAGGATGTTCCCCACACATACACAAGTGCATCACAAACGATATACAGATAATTACCACAACACAAGTTAATAAATAGGTACTTTTATTACACAATTCATTATATCCTCGAATACAAGCTCTAATGAATATTAATGACAAGTTCAACTAATGTAGCAGAAATAAACTAAATAAGTAACTATGCAGCTAAGCAATATGGTATAGCGCAGCTCCAATAACACCACAAACAAAGCTGACAGTAGACACGGCCTAGAACTCCGCATTATTAACGTAATACTCCCAATCCTGACCTGCAACTGCTGGGGGGGGGGGATTGCAAGGGTGAGTACATGTCGTACTCAGCAAGTGTGAAAAGTACGACATGTAGCTGATACAAATGACGAATGTAATAAAGGCTAAGTGCTGAAATGTACAGTAAAACATTTAAAAAGCAATATGTTATACGTATGTGAAGTATTCCCATCATAAACCATAATTAAAACATAGCACCAATTCATATTTCATATCCATCACCATCATACCATTAACCATATTCAATGCCATAGTTTAATCCATAACCAGCCATATCCATTACCAAAACCCTAACCATCCCAGAAACCATCCCAATACCAGGTTCCCTCTAATCATGGAAGTTGTCCAGGTGCTCATAACCGGGAGCATGACTATCATGATAGTTTATTAGACTCTACAGAGTTCGTACAATTTTACCCACATGTTTGTGATTTCATCACCCGTCGGTGACTAAAGAACCTTCCTTATGCCAATGACACTTCCTTTGGTGTATGGCCAAGAGATCACAAAATAACCTTTACAAAGGGATTAGTAGCCTATTTAGACCCCACTGAGTTTTCACCGGTGGCGATGTCTCCTACAGAGCACGTCTTCAACCAAGGGCCCCCTCTTGAGCCATTCGGATCCCAGGGTAGTCCCACCAATCATAAACAAACCCAATCACACTACCCCTTCCCCGAGCATCCATAATGGTCCAAATAGCACTGGCAAAGCCCTAATCAATCAGCTACGCCGCATCCATACTTGGCCTCGTGGTGGCACTGTAGTCCTGGCTTATTCTCGCATGAATTGGTCCTTAGATCTAAAGCAAGCAACCACCATGACATCCAATCCATCCACATACCAGGTGTAACACCATAAATTTTTGCATCATGCATCGCATTGCATATATATTCTTTCATTAAACACTAATAGAGGAAGAGAAATAAAAATAGCCTAAAACTTGTAATACGGAATAAGTATAAAATAATAATAATAATAATATATATAAATATATATATAACTAATATATATAACAATATATAAAAATAGATAAAATATTAATATTAATAATATATGTTATAAAAATAATAAATATATAATATATAATATGAATAATAATATATATATAAATATATATATATAATAAATTATATAATAAAAAAAGAGTATATAAAAAAATATAAATTACAAAATAATAATAATACTAAAAATAAGAAAAAAAAAGAAAAAAAAGGGGGCCAACCCGGCGGCCAGGCCAGCGGCCCAGCCGACCGAGCGCGCCCGCGCCCGAGGCCCCACGCCCGAGGCCTCAGCGGCCTCCCGCCTCCCGCCCCGATCCCCACTCCCGCCAGCGCCCCGCCCGCGTACCGCGCCAGCCCCGGCCGTAACGCCCGCCCCCGGTACGACTCCGCCCGGAGTCCCGATCCCGCCCGGCTCAGCGCCCGTTCCCGCGTCCGACTCCCCTGCCGCGATTCCCGGCCCCACCCCGCGATACCGCCCGCCGCCCCTATAGAAAGGGACCGAAGCCCCACGATCCCAGCCGCCAGAAGCAGCCGCCGGAACAGAGGAAAAAAAAAAGGAGTCCAGAGAGCTGCGCCCAGGGAAGTAAAAGGAGAAAAAGAAGGGGAAGAAGAGGAAGAAAAAGAGGAGGGCTCCACCGTCCGCCGGAGATCGACGTCGACATCGCGCTGCCGTCGTCGTGCCGCCGGAGAACGCATCTACTTCGTCTATCCCGCAATCATCGAAGCCATCGCATCTACGGTAGGCCATGTTCCCGATGCGAATTTTAGCGATCATATTGAATCTAATAGGCGTAAATTGATTTTAGTTGCACCATAATTTTATTTTCAGCAGCATTAATCCACCCTAAAACCCCCGTAAACTCATATGAACACGTATGAACTACTCGCATCTAATTAATAAGCAACCGTAGTTAATTAATTATTGAATTGTGCATGCATACATGTCATTGCATGTTGATTATTTTGTGTGCATCATGTTGAATTGTATATGTTTTCTTGTATGTATGATCACGCGTAGAGGATCGTGCTCAAGAGGCCGCATACGAGGATTTCCAAAATCAAGACTTTGAAGTGCTTGATCAACCCCATCCGCCGGAGCAAGGCAAGTGTCCTTGAAGCATATTGATCCTGTTTTAAAATAAATGTTTTGTTTGCAAAACTACATGCTTGTGTCAATTTGATGGGAATCCTATGGTAGGAAGTTTACTAGAATTGTTAAACCAACCTTGTCACCTGGAATTTAATTAATTGGGATGGAAAAACCAACACTACACATTTAATTATGTATTAATGATATTCTGGTTAATGTGAACTGGTCAATATGATGGGTGATCTAAGCAAGCCTGGTATGTGGATGGGTTGGATGTTATGGTGGTTTGCTTGCTTTAGATCTAAGGACCGGTTCATGCGAGAATAAGCCAGGACTACAGTGCCACCACGAGGCCAAGTATGGGTGCGGCGTAGCTGATTAATTAGGGCTTTGCTAGTGCTGTTTGGACCATTGTGGATGCTCGGGGAAGGGGTAGTCGGATTGGGTTTGTTGATGATTGGTGGGACTACCCTGGGATCCGAATGGCTCAAGAGGGGGCCCTTGGTTGAAGATGTGCTCAGTTGGAGGCATCACCACCGGTGAAACCTCAGTGGGGTCTGAATAGACTAGTAATCCCTTTGTAAAGGCTATTTTGTGATCTCTTGGCCATACACCAAAGGAAGTGTAATTGGCATAAGGGAGGTTCTTTAGTCGCCGACGGGTGATGAAATCACAAACACGTGGGTAAAGTGGTACAAACTCTGCAGAGTATTAAAACTACCATGATAGCCATGCTCCCTGTTAAGAGCGCCTGGATGACCTACATGATTAGAGGGAAATTGGGATATGGTTATGGTTATGGGTTGGTAATGGTTATGGATGGTTTTTGGCTTATGGTTACGGATATGAATTTGAGTTACGGTAACTGGACATGGATAATGATGATGTTGGTAATAATTGGATATGGTTTATATTTTGTTAACATGATGGTTATGATGGGATTGTTTCACATAGACATAGTATAATGCTTTTCAAAAGTTTTACTGTACTTTTCAGCACTTAGCCATTATTATTGTCGTCATTTGAATCAGCCACATGTCATACTTTCCACACTTGCTGAGTACGACATGTACTCACTCTTGCAATCCCCCACCCCAACAGTTGCAGGTCAGGATTGTGAGTTTAATGGTGATAATTCGGAGTTCTAGGCCGTGTCTACCGTCAGCTTTGCCTGTTGTGTTGCATGGAGCTGCGCTATCCCTTTTGCTTAGTTTGCTTAGTTGCTTATTTAGTTTATTTCCGCTGCATTAGTTGAACTTGTCATTAATATTCATTAGAGCTTGTATTCGAGGATATAATGAATTATGTAATAAGAGTACTTATTTAATAATTTGAGCTGTGGTAATTATCTGTTTATCATTTGTGAATCGCTCGTGTATGTGTGTTGAACATCCTGGGCACACATATGCGATAGCTTGGTTCATTTTCGGAACCGGGCGTCACACCAGGCTTGCTTAGATCACCTATTACCATATCATATTAACCAGTTCATGCTCACCATATACCATTAATGCATAATTAAATAATATATTGGTTTCCCATCCCAATTAATTAAGCGATGCAAAAGGTAAAAACCCTTACCGGCTCTCTCTACAAAAAATTCCAGGTGACAAGAGTGGTTAAACAAAGCTAGTCAACTTCCTATCATAGGATTCCCATTAATTTGACACGAGCATGCAGTTTTGCAAACAAAACATTTATTTTAAAATAGGATCAATATGCTTCAAGGACACTTGCCTTGCTCCGGTGGTTAGGGTTGCTCAAGCGCTTCGAAGTCTTGGTTCTGGAAATCCTCGTACATGATCTCTTGAGCACTTCCCTCTACTCGTGATCACACATACAAGAAAATACATACAAATCAACATGATGCACACATACTAATCAACATGTGATGACATGCATGCATCCAAAGTACGATAATTGATTAACTACAGTTGTTTATGGATTAGATGCAACTAGTTCATACGTGTTCATTCGAGTTTACGGGGGTTTTAGCAAGAATTAATGCTGTTGAAAATAAATTTATGGTGCAACTACAATTAAATTACGTCTATTATATTAAATATGTCACTAAAATTCGCATCGAAAAAACGAATCCTACCGTAGATGCGGCGGCTTCGAAGATCACGGGACGAAGGCGACGCGTAGACGAAGTAGATGGCGCAACGGTCCTCCGACAGCACGACGACGACGACGACGATCTCCGACAGACGATGGCACCCTCCTCTTTTTCTTCCTCTTCTTACCCTCTTTTTTTCTTCCGTTTCTTACCCTGGCGGCGGCTCTAGTCTCGTCTCTTTTTTCTACGGCAGCTAGGGTTCCTGAGTTGCTGCGTTGCCTCTGGCGTCGGGAAAACATGGAGCCTGGCTCCTTATATAGGCGCGGTGGTCCAGAGAGTCAGTACCGACTCGGCCACAGGGCTAGCAACACCGGGGCGCTCGGCTAGGGCGCGGGTAGGGTCGCGCGGGTGGGGCAGGGGCGCGCGGGGCTGTCGCGGCGGGGCAGGAGCGCTGGGCTGATGCGACAGGCGTGTGCGGCAGGCGCGGGGCCCGGGCGCACGGGGTAAACGCGGGCGGGCGAGCGGGGCCAGGCGCGTGGCGCGGGGCTGGCGCGCTGGGCGCGAGCGAGCGTGGCGCGGGAGTGGGGCACGCTGGCTGGGCCATCTCGGCCTGGCCGGCGGTTGTTTTTTTCTTTTTCTTCTTTTTTATTATTTATTTACTTATATTTTTTCTTTTTTTTGTTTTTATCTTGCATTATATATTTTTTCTATATGTTTATTATTTATATTTTTTATAATTATTTTAATATCTGTTATTTCCATATTTACATATATATATATATATATATGTTTCATTATTGTTATATATACCTCTATCATTCATTATTATTCATTTTTCTTCTATAATAAATTTTCTTTTCTAATTACTTTTCTATTCTATAAAATTTCTAATTTTATTTTAATATATCTAGTAACTTAGTATATGCGTAAATCTGAATGCATGTGCATAGACGATTTAGTTTATTTTATTATTCTTGTTAACTATTGTTTCTTCTTCCATATTATCTTTTCTGTTTTCTTTTATTTCTTTTCTTCCATATTCGTTATGCTAATTTAATTTCTTTTAATGTACTTACTCTGGTAAATAAATTTCTTTTAGCTTATCTATTTTGGTAATAAATTTTCAATACATGAGGATGAATGCAAAATGCAAAATGCAATATGAGATGCATATATTTTATATTTTTATTTATAAAAACAATTTTCCTCCCATTATTAACTCTAAATTCCCATTTAATTTTTTTAATTTACCGAAACTCAAAAATCAGGGTGTTACAATTCTACCCCTCTGAAAATGAATCTCGCCCTCAAGATTCGGATAGGTCGAAGAAGAGATTTGGAAATATAAAATAGCCAAGTTTGAAAATTTTTGGTATGTTACAATCTACCCCCCTTAAAGGAATCTCACCCTTGAGATTCGGACGAATTAAAGAAGAGATGAGAAAATCCTTGATAACATCTTCACGCTTCCATGTAGCTTCATCTGGGGTTATGAATCTTCTCATAGTGTCAATCTTCCACGAAAGTAGAGAAAGGAAAGAAGATAGAAGGAATCCCAATCTATATGCATGCATCAAGGGATATGAAACTAATCAACTCCCTATACTAGCCTAGGTGGACATGGCAATGCTAAAGCATCACAAAATCCTCTATTAAGCACACAAGCAGACAATATATAGCAAACATCACACCAAGCAAAAATACATCAATTCCTAAGTGCTCCTATGTGCTCTAAAGTGTCCATTCAATCTAGGCTGCATCCTACGGTCAACCTGTGGCTCTGATACCAATCTGTGACACCTGGTTCTGAAAATTGAACCAAGTGTAGTGTATGTGTGTCCAGGATGTTCACCACACATACACAAGTGCATCACAAATGATATACAAATAATTACCACAACACAAGTTAATAAATAGGTACTTTTATTACACAATTCATTATATCCTCGAATACAAGCTCTAATGAATATTAATGGCAAGTAAAACTAATGGAGCGGAAATAAACTAAATAAGTAACTATGCAGCTAAGCAATAGGGTATAGCGTAGCTCCAATAAAACCACAGGCAAAGCTGAAGGTAGACACGGCCTAGAACTCCGCATTATTAATGTAATACTCCGAATCCTGACCTGCAACTGCTGGGGGGGGGATTGCAAGAGTGAGTACATGTCGTACTCAGCAAGTGTGGAAAGTATGACATGTAGCTGATACAAATGACGAATGTAATAAAGGCTAAGTGCTGAAAAGTACAGTAAAACATTTGAAAAGCAATATGTTATACGTATGTGAAGTATTCCCATCATAAACTATAATTAATAACATAGCACCAATTCATATTCCATATCCATCACCATCATACCATTAACCATATTCAATGCCATATTTTAATCCATAACCAGCCATATCCATTACCAAAACCCTAACCATCCTAGAAACCATCCCAATACTAGGTTCCCTCTAATCATGGAAGTTATTTAGGTGCTCATAACCGGAAGCACGACTATTATGATAGTTTATTAGATTCTGCAAAGGTCGTACCACTTTACCAACATGTTCGTGATTTCATCACCCATCGGCGACTAAAGAATCTCCCTTATGCCAATGACACTTCCTTTGGTGTATGGCCGAGAGATCACAAAATAGCCTTTACAAATGGATTACTAGCCAATTTAGACCCCACTGAGCTTTCACCAGTGGCGATGTCTCCTATAGAGCACATCTTCAACCAAGGGCCCCCTCTTGAGCCATTCGGATCCCAGGGTAGTCCCACCAATCATCAACAAATCCATCCAACTACCCCTTCCCCGAGCATCCATAATTGTCCAAATAGCACTAGAAAAGCCCTAATTCATCAGCTATGCTGCACCCATACTTGGCCTCATGTTGGCACTATAGTCCTGACTTATTCTCGCATGAACAGGTGCTTAGATCTAAAGCAAGCAACGACCATGACATCCAACCCATCCACATACCAGGCTTGCTTAGATCACCCATTACCATATCATATTAACCAGTTCATGTTAACCATACACCATTAATGAATAATTAAATAATATAGTGGTTTCCCATCCCAATTAATTAAGCGATGCAAAGGTAAAAAGCCCTTCGCGACTCTCTCTTCCATAAATTCTAGGTGACAAGGGTGGTTAAACAAAGCTAGTCAACTTCCTATCATAGGATTCCCATCAATTTGACACAAGCATGCAGTTTTGCAAACAAAACATTTATTTTAAGAAAGGATCAATATGCTTCAAGGACACATGCCTTGCTCCGGCGGATAGGGTTGCTCAAGCGCTTTGAAGTCTTGGTTCTGGAAATCCTCGTACACGACCTCTTGAGTACTTCCCTCTACTCGTGATCACACATACAAGAAAATACATACAAATCAACATGATGCACACATACCAATCAACATGCAATGACAAGCATGCATGCAAAGTATGATAATTGATTAACTACAGTTGTTTATGGATTAGATGCAACTAGTTCATATGTGTTCATTCGAGTTTACGGGGGTTTAGCGAGAATTAATGCTGCTGAAAATAAATTTATGGTGCAACTACAAATAAATTACGTCTATTAGATTTAATACGTCGCTAAAATTCGCATCGGAAAAACAAATCCTACAGTAGATGCGGCGGCTTCGAAGATCGCAGGACGAAGGCAACGCGTAGACGAAGTAGATGGCGCAACGGTCCTCCGGCGGCACGAAGATGATGACGACGATCTCCGGCGGATGACGGCACCCTCCTCTTTTTCTTCCTCTTCTTCCCCTCTTTTTTCTTCCCTTTCTTGCCCTGGCGGTGGCTCTGGTCTCCTCTCTTTTTTCTACGGCGGCTAGGGCTCCTGGGCTGCTGCGTAGCCTCTGGCGTCGGGAAAACACGGAGCCTGGCTCCTTATATAGGTGCGGCGGTCCAGAGAGTCGGTACCAACTCGGCCACGGGGCTGGCGGCACTGTGGCGCTCAGCCAGGGCGCGGGCGAGGTAGCGCGGGTGGGGTCGGGGCGCACGGGGCTGGCGCGGCGCGGGGGCGCGCGGCGGGGCAGGCGCGCGCGAAGGCGCGAGGCCCGGGCGCACGGGGTCAACGCGAGCGGGCGAGCGGGGCCAGGCGCGTGCCGTGGGGTGGGCGTGTGGGCGCGAGCGAGCATGGCGCGGGAGCGGGGCGCGCTGGCTGGGTCGGCTCGGCCTGGCCGGCGGTTGTTGTTTTTTTTCTTTTTCTACTTTTTTTATTATTTATTTACTTATATTTTTTTCTTTTTTTGTCTTGCATTATATATTTTTTCTATTGGTTTATTATTTATATCTTTTATACTTACTTTAATATCGGTTATTTCCATATTATTTGTTATTTACATATATATATATATATATATATATATATATGTTTCATTATTGTTATATAAATATCTATCATTCATTATTATTCATTTTTCTTCTATAATAAATTTTCTTTCCTAATTACTTTTCCGTTGTATAAAATTTCTAATTTGATTTTAATATATCTACTAACTTAGTATATGCCTAAATGTGAATGCATGTGCATAGACGATTTAGTTTATTTTATTATTCTTGTTAACTATTGTTTCTTCTTCCATATTATTTTTATCGTTTTCTTTTATTTCTTTTCTTCCATATTCGTTATGCTAATTTAATTTCTTTTAATGTACTTACTCTGGTAAATAAATTTCTTTTAGCTTATCTATTTTGGTAATAACTTTTCAATACATGAGGATGAATGCAAAACGCCAAATGCAATATGAGATGCATATATTTTATATTTTTTATAAAAACAATTTTCTTCCCATTATTAACTCTAAATTCCCATTTAAATTTTTAATTTTCCGAAACTCAAAAATTAGAGTGTTACAATTCTACCCCCCTTAAAATGAATCTTGGCCTCGAGATTCGGATAGGTTGAAGAAGAGATTTGGAAATAAAAATTAGCCAAGTTTGAAAATTTTTGGGATGTTACATACAAATCAACATGATGTACACACACTAATCAACATGCGATGACATGCATGCATGCAAAGTCCAATAATTAATTAACTACGGTTGTTTATTAATTAGATGCAACTGGTTCATACGTGTTCATACGAGTTTACGGGGGTTTTAGCGAGAATTAATGCTGCTGAAAATAAATTTATGGTGCAACTACAATTAAATTATGTCTACTAGATTTAATACATCGCTAAAATTCGAATCAGAAAAACGAACCCTACCGTAGATGCGACGGCTTCGAAGATCGAGGGACGAAGGCCACACGACGATCTCCGGCGGACGACGACACCCTCCTCTTTTTCTTCCTCTTCTTCCCCTCTTTTTTCTTCCTTTTCTTCCCCTGACGACGGCTCTGGTCTCCTCTCTTCTTTTTTTATGACAGCTAGGGCTCCTGGGCTATTGCGTTTCCTCTGGCGTCGGGAAAACACGAAGACTGGCTCCTTATATAGGCGCGGCGGTCCAGAGAGCCGGTACCCACTCGGCCACGGGGGTGGCGGCACCGGGGCGCTCGGCCAGGGCGCGGGCGGGGTCGCGCAGGTGGGGCCAGGGCGCGCGGCGCTGGCGCGGTGCGGGGGAGCGCTAGGCTGGCGCGGCAGGCGCGCACGGGAGGCGCGAGGCCCGAGCGCACGGGGTCAACGTGGGCAGGTGAGCGGGGCCAGGCGCGTGGTGCGGGGCTGGCGCGCTGGGCGCGAGCGAGGGGGGCGCGCTAGCTGGGCCGGCTCGGCTTGTCTGGCGGTTGTTGTTTCTTTTTCTTTTTTTTTTTATTATTTATTTACTTATATTTTTCTTTTTTGTTTTTTATATTGCATTATATATTTTTCTATCTGTTTATTATTTATATTTTTTATACTTATTTTTATATCAGTTATTTCCATATTATTTGTTATTTACATATATATATATATATATATATGTTTCTTATTGTTATATATATCTCTATCATTCATTATTATTCATTTTTCTTCTATAATAAATTTTCTTAACTAATTACTTTTCTATTGTATAAAATTTCTAATTTGATTTTAATATATCTAGTAACTTAGTATATGCCTAAATGTGAATGCATGTGCATAGACGATTTAGTTTATTTTACTATTCTTGTTAACTATTGTTTCTTCTTCCATATTATCTTTTCTGTTTTCTTTTATTTCTTTTCTTCCATACTCGTTATGCTAATTTAATTTCTTTTAATGTACTTACTCTGGTAAATAAATTTCTTTTAGCTTATCTACTTTGGTAATAAATTTTCAACACATGAGGATTAATGCAAAATGCAAAATACAATATGAGATGCATATATTTTATATTTTTATTTATAAAAACAATTTTCCTCCCATTATTAACTCTAAATTCCCATTTAAATTTTTTAATTTGCCGAAACTCAAAAATCAGGGTGTTACACATTGACTCTTCAGAGGAGTCCACACCTTCTTCAGGCTTCAAAGCTTCTAGGATGGAGGAGGCTCCCGCTGTCGGAGGGAAAGGCAAGGCGCCGGTCCCTGACACAAGCAAGAGGAAGGCACCGGTCCCCGACATAGGCAAGGGGAAGGCCCTGGTGGTCGAGGTCGTGAAGGAGAAACTCCCTTGGTCGCCACTGAGGGTACCGCCGCAGGTGGCCTTCGCTCCAAGTCAACTACCCTTGGTGTGCCCCTCTTCAATATTGGGCATCGGCGTATCTTTGGGGGGAGGCTCAGTCCGTCAAATGGTGGCTCCATCGGCATCGGCGGTTGACACATCATCCAGCAACCCTGTTGCCAGCGCGGTCCAAGGTGCCACAGCGGGCTCCGGCAGCGTCACACCGACGGAGCCTCAGGCAAAAAGGTCTCGAGCCGATGTCGTCGGAAGCTCGGGAGACTCCAGGAGTGGCTCCGTCGGAATAGGTGGAGGCACACCGGGGCAGGGTGGCGGCGTCACTAGTGGTTTTGGTGGAGGCCCAGCTAGGGTGACCTCACCTGTTACACCATCGTCTTGGCCTGCGGCTTCAAGGTCGCCAAAACTGGAGGCTCGCTCGAGCTTTCGGGGACGTCGGTAAGGCATTCTTACCAACACTTGCTCTATTATCTAGTCAGCCTTTGTTGATTAGTCAGGGCTTGTTCTTGATTTGCAGGGCTGCGTCAGCTATTGTGAGGCCCTTACTGCAGGGGTATTGCCCAGAAATGCTTCGAAGGCGCCTGAGGAGGCCACGGCTGCTCCGGTAGGGCAGCCTACCAAGCTTGTCCAGGGGAGCGCTGCTCCGGCGTCTGCGCCTGATGCGGGTAGTGAAGCACCTCCAGTTGTATCTCCAGCTGTCGCGCAGGAGGTACGTCCAGCTGTCGCGCCAGAGGCACCTCTGGCCGTTGTGGCAGAAGCGCCTCCTACCGTCGTGGCAGAGGCAATGTCTGAGTCATCTCCAAGGCCTGAAGGCCTCGTCTCCACTGCTGCTGAGCCGGTGAGGTGCTCCTTGAGTGATGGCGGCGTTGCTGCTTTGGTTGGCACCGCAACTTCTGCTCAGTCTCCCAGGGCAAGATCCCCCGATACTGGTTGCCTCACCTTCACTTCTATGGGAGGAAGAGGTCCCTGAGATGATCACCGGTCGGCCTTTCCTGACTTCAGGGCAGCCAGAGAGCCTCTCTGACGTCATGGACTTGATGCAGTCCAAGATCTTCAGGTGCAATCCAATCTCCACCGGGCGCAGGAGGCTCTTGCCTCGGAGTGGGAGAAGCAGTGTGCCGAGGGTGAGCTCCTCTGAGGCTGGGAGGATCTTCTGGGGTCCAGGATAGCTGAGGCGACGGCGAAGTACCAGAAGGAGAGAAAGGAGCTGGAGGTGAGGCACCGCTTGGTGAGGGCCTCAAACGCCCTGACCCAGAAGATTCTGGCTGACGCCAAGACAACCAATGATGCAGCTGATGCCCGCCTGCACGCTCTTGCAGCCGGTTGAGAGGCCCTGAGTTGCCAAGAAGCTATCGTTGCCAAGAGGGAGCCTATTGTCGCCGATAAAGAGGTGGCGGCGCAGGTGATGATGGCCCGGGCTGAGGCCAATCGGGACAAGCTGCAATCCCGCCTTGAAGATCTTGAGCTCCGGGAGAGAAATTTGGCACGGGATCGTGCGCAACCCTTGGCTGAGCGACAGGAACTCCTACTGCATGATCTCGATGTCCAGGCTCGGGAGCACGAAGCAGGGCATCGTATCTGGGAGCTCGATCTGCGGGAGCGTCAGCTGACTCAACATCTAGAAGGCGATCGTAGGGATGCGGCGGAGACGGTGGCGTCCCATGTCTTGCCATGCTATCGGAGTCGATATCTCGATATGCCTTTGGAGCAGGTTTTTGAAGGCCTTGATGCGGAGCGCTAGGCGATAATGGCGGCGGAGGTTAAGGAAGCTTCCAAACACATCGTAGCGCAATTCAGCCGGGGGTGAGGCTGGTAGCTCGTATCTGTATCTCGGGTTCGCCCCATTGTACAAATTCCTTAATGAATTTGATTTTGTGTTTTGCTTCTTGGCCTTTCTGTGTCTCTCAACTGTTGTTCTAAGTCCTTAGTTGCATAAGAGTTTGCAAAAACTTTGCCGACTCTATTAGCTTTTGAGAACCAACAGTCGTACTATTGATATATGGTCGAGGTGTTGCTCATTGACTTCCTACCTATGGAACTCCCTTAGAGGCCCCTTGGTCGATGTGGTTAGTTGGCTGGCCACATCTACCATCTCATGTGCAGGATGTCTTCAACGTGCCCCTAGTGGAGCAGGGGAGTTGGTGTGTCATAGTGCCACCAGTCGCCGGAGCTGGGCACTCCGGCGTCGCCCACCATCCTTGTTCAAGAAGTCGACGACAGACCCCTTCGTAGGTGCTGGGGCTGGCTGCTCCGACGTTGCCCAACATCATTGTTGAGACGTCAACGGCAGGCCCCTTGGGAGGTGTCGGAGCTGGGTGCCTCTTGATCATCCACCATCGTCACAGGGTCATCGACGGCAGGTTACCGTGTACAGGCTATTGAAAGAGAACCCTGTTATCAGCAAGTACGAGGCAAGAGAGTTTACTCACTTATCTGTGCTTGATGCTGTTATTGATGTTCTGGGATGTCGACGGCGGGCCCCTTGAAAGGTGCCGGAGCTGGCTGCTCTGGTGTCGCCCACCATCGTCGTGGAGATGTCGACGGTAGGC
Source organism: Tuctoria greenei (assembly GCA_036927565.1). Lineage (NCBI taxonomy): Eukaryota > Viridiplantae > Streptophyta > Magnoliopsida > Poales > Poaceae > Tuctoria > Tuctoria greenei. The sequence goes on from JAYESD010000007.1 coordinate 153,829,787, forward strand.
CTCTTGGGAGGTGTCAGAGCTGTGTGCTCCGGCATCGTCCACCGTCGTCGAGAGTCATCGACGGTAGGCCCCTTGGGAAGTGTCAGAGATGATTGCTCCGACATTGCCCACCATCGTCGTAGAGTCATCGACGGTAGGCCCCTTGGGGGGTGCCGGTGCTAGTTGCTCCAGCGTCACCCACCATCGTCATTGAGACGTTGACGGTCCGACGTCACCCACCATCGTCATGGAGATGTCGACGGCAGGCTCCTGGTGTACAGGCTATCGCAAGATAACCCTGTTAACAGCAAGTGCGGGGCAGGAGAGTTTACTCACTTATCCACACTTGGTGCTGGCATTGACGTTCTGGGATGTCGACGGCAGGCCCCTTGCGAAGGTGTCGGAGCTGGCTGCTCCGGCGTCGCCCACCATCGCCGTGGATACATCGACGGCAGACCCCTCGGGAGGTGCCGGAGCTGTGTGCTCTAGCATCGTCCACCATCATCAACGGCAGGCCCCTTGGGAGGTGTCAGAGCTGGCTGCTCCAGCATCGCCCACCATTGTCGTAGAGTCATCAACGGCAGGCCTCTTGGGGGGTGCCAGAGCTGGCTGCTCCGGCGTTGCTCACCATCGTTGTTAAGATGTCGATGGTCCGGCATCGCCCACCACTTTCGTGGAGACGGTGATGGCAGGCTCCTTCATTACAGGCTATTGGCAAGAGAACCCTGTTAGCAACAAGTGAGGGGTAGGGGAGTTTACTCACTTATCCATGCATGATGCTGGCATTGACGTTCTAGGACGTCAACAGCAGGACCCTTACAAAGGTGCCAAAGCTGGCTGCTCCGGCGTCACCCACCATCGTCATGGAGACGTCAACAGCAGGCCCCTTGGGATGTGCTGGAGCTGTGTGCTCTGGCATTGTCCACCGTCCTCATAGAGTCATCAACAGCAGGCCCATTGGGAGGTGTCAGAGCTGGCATCTCCAGCGTCGCCCACCATCGTCGTAGAGTTATCAACAGCAAGCCCCTTAGGGGCTGCTGGAGCTGGCTGCTCCAGTGTCGCTCACCATCATCGTTAAGACGTCAACGGTCCGACGTCGCGCACCACCATTGTTGTTGAGACGTCGACGACATGCTCCTAGTGTACAGGCTATCGCAATATAACCCTGTTAGCAGCAAGTGCGGGGCAGGAGAGTTTACTCACTTATCCACGCTTGGTGCTGGCATTGACGTTCTGGGACATTGACGGCAGGCCCCTTGCGAAGGTGCCGGAGCTGGCTGCTCCGACGTCGCCCACTATCGTCGTGGAGAAGTCAACGACAGGCCACTTGGGAGGTGCCTGAGTTGTGTGCTCTGGCATCGTCCACCGTCATCATAGAGTCGTCGACAGCAGGCCTCTTGGAAGGTGTCAGAGCTGGCTACACTAGCATCGCCCACCATCGTCGTAGAGTCATCGACGACAGGCCCCTTGAGGGGTGTCGGAGTTGGCTACTCCGGCGTCACTCACCATCATCGTTGAGACGTCGATGGTCCGGCGTCGCCCACCACTGTCGTGGAGACATCGATGGCAGGCTCCTAGTGTACAGGCTGTTGGCAAGAGAACCCTATTATCCACAAGTGCGGGGTAGGGGAGTTTACTCACTTATCCATGCTTGGTGCTGACGTTGACGTTCTGGGACGTCGATGGGAGGCCCCTTGCGAAGGTGCCAAAGATGGTTGCTCCGGTGTCGCCCACCATCATTGTGAAGACGTTGACGGGAGGCCCCTTGGGAGGTGCTAAAGCCGTGTGCTCTGGCATCGTCCACCATCGTCGTAGAGTCATCGACGGTAGGCCCCTTGGGAGGTGTCAAAACTGGCTGCTCCGGCATCGCCCACCATCATCATAGAGTTGTCGACGGTAGGCCCCTTGGGGGGTTCCAGAACTGGCTGCTCCGGTGTCGCCCACCATCATCATTAAGACGTTGACGGTCCGGCGTCGCGCACCACCATCGTTGTTGAGACGTCGACAGCAGGATCCTTGTGTACAGGCTATCACATGAGAACCCTGTTAGCAACAAGTTCGGGGCAGGAGAGTTTACTCACTTATCAACGCTTGGTGCTGGCATTGACGTTCTGGGACATCGACGTCGCGCCCCTTGAAAGGTGTTGGAGCTGGCTGCTCCGGCATCGCCCGCCATCGTCGTGGAGACGTCGATGACAAGCCCCTTGGGAGGTGTTGGAGCTGGCTGCTCCAACGTCGCCCACCATCGTCGTAGAGTCGTTGACGCCAGCCCCCTTGGGGGGTGGCGGAGCTGGCTGCTCCGGCGTTGCCCACCATCGTCATTGAGATGTTGACGGTCCGGTGTCAGCCACCACAGTCGTCGAGACATCGACAGCAGGCTCCTAGTGTACAGGTTATCCACGCTTGGTGCTGGCGTTGATATTCTGGGACGTTGACGGCAGACCCCTTGGAAGGTGCCCGAGATGGCTGCTTTGGTGTCACCCACCATCGTCGTGGAGATGTCGACATCAGGCCCCATGGGAGGTGCCAGAGCTGGCTGCTCTGGCGTCGCCCACCATCATTGTAGAGTCATCGACAGTAGGCCCCTTGGAATGTGTCGGAGCTGGCTACTCCGGCGTCGCCCACCATCGTCGTGGAGACGTTGACGACAGCTGGAGCTGGCTGCTCTGACATAGCCCACCATAATCATAGAGTTGTCGAGGGCAGGCCCCTTGGAGGTGCTGGAGCTGGCTACTCCGGTGTCGCCCACCACCATTGTGGAGTCGTCGACGGCAGGCTCCTGGTGTACAGGCTATTCGCAAGAGAACCCTGTTAGCAACAAGTGTGGGGCAGGAGAGTTTACTCACTTATCCACGCTTGGTGCTGGCGTTGATGTTCTGGGACGCTGACGGTGGGCCCCTTGCGAAGGTGTCGAAGCTGGATGCTCCAGCATTGCCCACCATCATCGTGGAGACGTCAATGGCAGGCCCCTTGGGAGGTGCCGGAGATGGCTGCTCCGGCGTCGCTCACCATCGTCGTTGGGTCGCCAATGGCTGGCCCCCTGGGGCGCCAGATCTGGATGCTCTGTCGGTTTGTCCTGCACATAGAAAGAGAGGGGGCTAGCCTTGCTCGTCGAGCATACTTGTTCCTCTACTTAGCTCTGTCATGTCTTACTATCCTGGACTAACGCACGGGGCTTGGGTAATTCGACGCGTTGGTGCTCCGGGGTCCAGCTCCTGCCGTCTTTAGGGTGTGAGCTTTCTGGTTCTGGTACTCAACTGTAGTGCCGGGAGGCAGGGTGTGTATGCTTAGGGTGCAGGACTAGGCTATGCAATTTACACCCCCTGGACCTCCTGCTCGGCTCAAACCTTTCTTGGGAAAGCTTCTGGCGCCACGGAACCCTGATGATGAGAGCAGCCGGAAGAACCCCTCACACACTACAGGTACCTCAAGTGAGCCCGCCTGTAGCTGGACTGCATGACTTCAGCAAGGATGAGTTATATAACCGTAAATACAAAGGTAACTTACGATAAATGAGGCTAGTATGGTATGGTCATAAAATTAATGCATAATTAAATGAACAATGTTTTTAAGAATGTATTAAGTAAAACATTGATTCTTTTTATTGGAGTTCATAGGGGGAGTCAGGCTTTTACAAAAGAGGGCAACGGCTTGCTTCCGGATGATGATGAGGGAGGCAGGGTGTACAAGCTTAGGGTTTGGAACCAAGCTAAGCTCACTGCATACTCCGGACCTGACCCTCCCGGTGCTCGGTTGTCCTTAGTGCTGCTCCTAGGTCCTATTAAAACCTTTACACTGTCCTACTTAAACATAATATTTACAATAGGGGTGCCCAAGGCTCTAAGGCAGCTGTGATAGTTGTAGTGCAACCTTGCTGTCAATAGCTCCCAGAGGGGCGATGAGCAAGCGTCCCTACCTCCTGCCCCTGCCGCCCGTTTTGCAGGTGGTTTGAGCAATGCTGGGACTGAGCTCGGCTGCTTTGATGGGGACGTCGGTGCCGCCAACGGGCTGCAGTCGGGGTGCAGCGGGTGCTCCACGCTGACGTGAGTTCGGCGGAGGCTGACTTGATCCAGCGCCGCACGGGGTGGGTGTTGGGTCTACTGACAGGGCTTGGAGCTGCTCCAAGGCTAATACCGCGGTGGTGCGGTCTCTGCAGATCCTAAGGACGCCAGAGGGTGTTGGCATCTTCAGGACGAGGTAGCCGTAGTGGGCTACGGCACTGAATCGGTACAGGGCCGCCCTGTACTGAGTCATCGATATATTGAGTCATCGATGTATTGTTCTTCCTAAATGCCTTTTGACTAACCCCGGTATTGAGTCATCGACGTATTGTTCTTCTATGTAGGTTACATGCTTGAGGAAGGAGAACATTTGGATCGTGGATTCAGGTTGCTCATGCCACATGACCAGTATAAAATAATGGTTCTCCTCCCTCTCTTTTGTGTCACATGTAGAGAATGTTACTTTTGCTGATAATTCTTCAACTCCTATAATTGCTAAGGGTTCGGTTAGAGTAAATAATCACTACACTTTGAAGGATGTGGCACTTGTTAAAAATTTGAAATACAACTTGTTTTCTGTTTCACAACTGCTAGATCAAAATCTGGAAATTATTTTCACTAAAAATAGCTGCAAAGTTGTAAATTCAAATAGTGAGCTTATTTTTAACATGTCTCAGTTTGGAAGAGTTTTTAAAGCTGATTTTGATATGTCTTCCTCTAAGCATAGGTGTCTAATTGCTAATGATTCAAAGGACTTATATTTTTGGCATCATAGACTTGGTCACGCAGGCTTTGATCATCTAACACGTGTTAGTGCTCTTGATCATGGGCTTCCTAAGCTTAAATGGGATAAAGAAATTATGTGCTCTTCTTATAGACATGCTAAGATGGTTGCAGGTTCACATAGTCCTCTCACAATGATCATGACAACTGAACCGAGTCAACTTTTGCACCTTGAAACCGTAGGACCTTCACGCGTTCAATCCTTCGGAGGTAAATGGTATGTTCTTGTGATTGTTGATGATTATTCTAGATACTCTTGGGTTTACTTTATGGCATCTAAGAATAAAGCTTTTAGTCACTTTAGAACTTTACTTATTAGATTATCAATTGATCACCCAGGATCTTTAAAAACAATTGGAAGTGATAAAGGAACCGAATTTAAAAATGAATCTTTTGATCACTTTTGTGTTGAAAATGGAATAGATCATCAATTTTCTTCACCATATGTACCTCAACAAAATGGTGTTGCAGAAAGAAAGAACAGAACCTTAGTTGAGATAGCTAGGACTATGCTTGATGAATATCAAACTGATAAGAAGGTTCAGGCCCGATCTTCCGAAAGGTAATGGATAAGTCGATTGATGTAGAGATCTCGACATTGATGATTCGAGACTCTCGAGTAGAACACGAAAAACCCCTGCAATCAAGACACCACCGCTCTGTTGGTTATCAACCATGCTTCACACGATTGACCTCGCCAAGAAGGTTAATCCCTGCAAGTGCAACCGAGAACACAAGCACGAACAAGGTAGAAGCAATCTGAATTGCTAACTTGGGGTCTCACAAACCGATGAACGGTGAAACTGTGTATAACAGATTAATCCAAGACAAACCCAATTCTTTATGGAGGCTACTATGGAGTATATATAGGTGGGAGGACGTCCAAGGGGATGTTGGGGTCGTGACCTAATCCTATGACACGAAAATAATGGACTTAGACTTGATACAAGGCCCAATGGCAGAATACGATGGCGCAGCACCCTGACAGATTCTGAACTCGATTTTGTTTCGACGATTCCTCTCAACTCCGAAGGAATTTTGACATGGGACCGGCGCCATTGGAAAGGTTACCCCTCCCCTTGCTGTGCATATGTGAAACATCTAAAACGGAGTTTATATGCGTCCTGGCCGTCCGTTTTAGTGCGTACTGCTCCTGGACTCCGAGTTGGACACGATTTTGAGGATGTGTCGGTTTCCATCTTCTTTGAATATATCCTCTGGTCCTTCGTGCCCCTAAACCTTCCTCCAATTACTCCTTGATTCACTCCATGTATCCTAATCACAATTAAATTATTAGGTAGCAATCTACTTTCAAAAATATATAAGGAAACATGTAAGAACGAGCTCATCTCTAAAATTAATTGTTGTTTGTGAATTCTATTGATTGCATCTTGTATGTTCAATGGAGTGTTGTGTATATCAATAAGAGTGATGTCGTCATCATCCTCCCCTTCTTGACTTGGAGTCATCCTCGACTCAAGTTCTTCTTCAATCATATGTGGGTCCATATGTGCAACACCATCAAATCCTCTTGTGTGCATCAAAGGAGGAGGCCAAGATGGTGGACGACATAATGCACCATCTTGATCTTGTCCATAAAATAAGAGCGCACATTGACTTGAACCAGGATCCCAAACAAATAAACTTTGCAGCATGTTTGTAGGTGCAATGATTTTTTGCATGATCTCGTCATTCTCCCCTTCTTGATGACAAGCTGTCCTCGACTTGCTCGTATGTCTAGCAAAAAGTGTTGATTTCAGTGTAGAATGAGTGATGTCCACAATGCACAACTGCAGTGAATAATGCTTTTGTTGTCCCTGTGCAAGGAAAAGATACTAGAAAAACTTGACAAGACATTATTAGCGTTAGTACATTCATTTACTTTACCATGTGTTTGCGGCACAAAATGAGCTATCTCATTTGAACATATGTAAACTTTATGCACCATAAACATACCACTAGGTTCATATTTTCCTATAGCATGAAAAGTGTTTCTTGTCAACAAAGATAATTCAGTTTTCGAAAATATACTTCTTTCTACAATATCGAGATCACAACGAGTGTCAAATTCAATATAACCAAATGTATTTAGAGAAGACAATAACTTCAGCTCATCCCTTTCATATGTAATTGGAATCAAATGCTTAATTTCAGCACATGTGGATGATAAAGTATAAAATTAATTCAGTTGTTCTAGCATAGGTATAATATAATTATCAACAGACAACTCATTTTTGTCGTAAGAATCAGTAGGAAAATCTAGTAGTGATAAAGGTGTATTATGAAAACGTTCATCTTGTTGCTGCTCATCAATAGAATGATTGGTGCTAAAATTCAGCACATCTGAAAATGTCGTACCTTAGTTAACTGTAGAGCATTGTCCATTAACACTACTCTCATTTTCAGCAAGAAATTCAAATGCATTATGAGTTGATAAATCCGAAAATTCAGAAGAGTTGTTCAGCACCTCACTCTCATTTGTATCTACATTCATTTGTTCATGTTCCTGCAAAAGGTTAGACACAAAAGGAGGTACAACAAGAAATTTCTCCTCAAATTGATGCACTTCATCTTTGCAATTAGATACATTCATAAAAGTTTCTCACATACAAATTTTCATATCCTTCCATGTTCGAGGTTTTTCTTAATCATTTAAATTGTTCCACCAAGTTAATGCACAACCTACTAATGAACTTGCAACTTTTCTAATCTTTCTTCTCTCACACATATGACATTGTCCAAAAAATTTATCCAACTCTATTTTCCAAGCAATATATTCATCGTAACCAAAACCATCATAAGAAGGAAGAGATGGGAGAATGTAATTACTTTCTATGGAAGGAGTTGTAAAGATGGTCTGAATTTCATGTGAAACCATAGTTGATGTTCGATTCTTAGTGAGCAACTCCATCGCCGTCTTCATCATGTCAATCATCTCAGCATATAATGTATGATTCTTACTTTTACCTGACATTGTTAGTAGTAAACAGAAGACAACAAAAAAAATATGTTATCCCTATCAACTAAAAAGGATAATGGCAATGTGGAAGTGGAATCACACACTCTCAAGCGTCTTGCCACGCTCTTACAAGTGCTCTTACCGACACTGCACGTGGCAAACGGTGTACGATATGAAGAAACCAATGAAATGTGGGTTGATTTCAAATGTGTATCGATTCTGCTCAAGAGTAAGGTGTAGCTTGGATGACACTTTATATGTAGCGAGGATTAGCAAAAATGAAAATCAGATAGTAAAGTTTAATAAGTGTCCAAAGTACTTGTCAATGTTGCTGGCCTAAATGTGTTCCTCGTAGTTCAAGCAAGCAAGACATGAGACAAAACTAGATGACACAAAGGATGCAAGCACTTCTGTTTTTGTTGTTTTTTCTCCTCTTTTTTTTGTGCGGCTTTTGTATCTTGTTTTGCACTTGCCTTTTTCTTTTTTTTTTCCTTTTCTTAGAATGTGCTGCAAAAGAAGAACACGATAAAAAGTAATCAAAGATATCTTGTGTGTTTGTCGCAGATTTTCTGCTCAATTTTCCAAAGATAAATAGACACACTTAGAGGCTCCAAATAGAAAAACTAACAACAGCAAGATTGTAGATATATCTCTCCTATTTAATTTAAATATATGAAAGACCTATTTTGGAAAAGAACAATAGGAGATATTGCCCCCGAAATACAGACTATTCAGAATTTCTATGTCAATAACAGGTTCGGATCTAATGTCATTTGGACACCGATAACTATATTTTCTGGGAAAATGATGAATAAGAAAGTTATAGAGAACTTCTTAAGCTTAATAGAAAGTACAAGAACACAAAAATAAAAGTTCGTATGAGCAAGATATGATGAAAATACCAATCGGGACAGAGATGAATATAATCTTGACATGATGACGTGATTCAAAAAGATAAATCACACAATACAAAACTCAAACTAAGACCAAAAACACTTTCTAAACCAGCAATATGACTCAAAAATGGACACAAACTCAATAGAACCAAACTAAAAACAAAAGTTCCAAAGGATCAATGGTGGTTTGGAAAAAGTAATTAATAGATCTACTAAATTGCAAATTTTTTGTGGCTTTTTTGTGGACTCTAGGTATGAATAACAAAACTAATGTAATGGATAGATGAATTACCTAACGGGCAACCTAGAAATCTGATACCAATTGATAAGAAGGATGAGGCCCGATCTTCCGAAAGGTAATGGATAAGTCGATTGATGTGAAGATTTCGATGTTGATAATCCGAGGCTCTCGAGTAGAACACGAACAGCCCCTGCAATCACTACACCACCGCTCCGTTGGTTATCAACCATGCTTCATCCAATTGACCTCACCAAGAAGGCTAATCCCTGCAAGTGCAACCGATAACACAATCAAGAACAAGGTAGAAGCAATCTGAATTGCTATGTTGGGGTCTCACAAAACGAGGAACGGCGAAACTGTGTATAACAGATTAATCCAAGCAGAACCCAATAGTTTATGGCGGCTACTATGGAATATATATAGGTGGAAGGACGTCCAAGGGAATTTCGGGGTCGTTACCTAACCCTAAGACACGAAAATAATTGGACTTAGACTTGATATAAGGCCCAATGGCCCAATACGGTGGTGCAGCACCCTCACCAATTCTGATCTTGATTTTGTTTGACGATTACCGTGAACTCCAAAAGTATTTTGACATGCGACCAGCTCCATTGGAAAGGCTATCCTCTCCCCTTTCCGTGCATATGTGGAACGTCCAAAACGGAGTTCGTATGCGTCCTAGGCGTCCATTTTAGTGCGTACTGCTCCTGGACTCCGAGTTGGACACGATTTTGAGTTGGGGTCGGTTTCCATCTTCTTTGAATATATCCTATAGTCCCCCACGCCCCTAAACCTTCCTTCAAGTAGCTCAAGCAGTCTTGTTGTAATCATGACGTTCTTCGCGGGATGATGTGCTCCAACTTGCTTCCCGGCTTGGCACACGCTACAAGGCCTATCTTTCTCAAAAACAACATCCTTCAAACCTCGGATGTGATCGCCCTTGAGGAGTTTTTGAAGATTCCTCATACCAACATGCGCCAGCAGTCTAAGCCACAGCCAACCCATGTTGGTCTTTGCAATCATGCATGTGTCAAGTTCGGGTTTATCTTTGTTAAAGTCAACAAGGTAAAGCTTTTCCTTCAACATACCCTTGAATGCAATGGAACCATCACTCCTTCTATAGACGGTCACACCCTCATTAGTGAACATGCAATTATAGCCTTTGTCACATAATTGAGACATGGACAGCAGGTTATAATCTAAGCAATCAACATGTAACACATGAGAAAGAGTATGTTGAGATGATATGACAATTTTACCAGTACCGAGCACCTTTCCTTGACTATTGTCTCCAAAATATATGCCCTCGCTTGGATCCTCATTTTCTTCATACTCAACGAACATCCTTCTTTCTCCGGTCATATGGTTGGTGCAACCACTGTCTAGCCCATTTAGATCCACCAGGGGAATAGGCCTTTCGTTTACCTTCCTTTGCCATGAGGCAAGTGTTGTTCCCCTTCCATGCGCCAAGAGTAGGGAAGAGAGTGGACTTCTTGGATGTCTTCTCGATAGCTATGCTAGCCATATCTTCTTCTTCTTCGGATGAGGACTCATCATTTGAGTCCCACTCTTTCCCTAGATGCGCTTATTCAGCTTGCTTCTTCTTCTTGGAGAATTTCTTGGGTTGTGGCTTCGTTTCCCTTGTTTTCTTCTTGTTCTCTTTATATGGGCAATCAACTATAAAGTGTTCATACTCACCACAGTTATAGCATGCCCGCCTCAACTTCGGTCTTGATTTTTCCTTGTACTTCCCTTCACTTGATTTAGCCCCTTTTCTTTTCTTCATCATTATTTTGAATTTCTTCATGAATAGTATCATGTCATCTTCATCCAAGTCGCCACTCTCATCATCACCGTCTTCTTCTAGTTGAGCTTCTCGAGCTTCTTTAGACAAGGACTTGAGAGTGGATTTCAAGGCGACCCCTTTCTTCTTTGCCGAGGTGAGATCGGCAATCTCCTTAACATGCTTGGCCTGCTTTTCCATCATCACTAAATTGATGATCTTCCAAAGTAACTCATCCGGGGTCATTTTCTTGTACCCGTGGCTTTCTCGTATTATCGAGCACAAGGTGACATTGCGAGGCATGAAAGCTCTAAGAATGAGCTTCACCAACTCGTCTGAGACCTATGTGTGCTGAATACATTGGCTTTGACAATAAAAGTTTTGAATGCTGCCATAACATCTTTTTGGCAAGGTCCGACTCTAGCTCCGAAGTTTTGCAAGTTCCAACAATAGGTCCGACTTTCTTTGTCTAGATCCGACATTTCTTTGATAGCTCCGGCATGTCTTTGTTAAGCTCCGATATGTTTTGCTAGGTCCGACTTATGTTGGTTAGATCTGACATGTTTTTCTAGCTCCAACTTTTGGGATGACTAGTTCCGACTAGTTTTGGTTAGCTCCGACGCTAGGTCCAACTAGCTTTGGTAAGCTCCAGTGCTAGGTTGTACTAGCTTTGGTAAGCTCCGGCTCAAGCTCTGGTTAGCTTTGGCTAGGTTCGGAGCTTGATCGCAATGTTCCTGCTTTTATCTTGCAATGTTTCGAATTTTCTTTATATTCTTAGAAAGATTGCTTAGTATTCATTTGCTAAGTTTTTGGTGCATTTTGTTTTATATGGCTGATATCGTTTTGTTACGCTTTGCAACATGCTTATGTGAGGTGCTCACGTAAGGTGTTGTGTTTTGAACTGATTAGAGTTAAGTCGTGGACTTGGACTCGTACGGATTGGTTGTTTATTCATGTGCAGGTGTTGCTTGAGTTCAAGACATGGCTGGTGACGGGATCCATTGAACTAGTCTTTGGGAGAAGATGAGGTTCAACAACCAAGTTCGGTTGGAATTGTGGTTGAGTTGATCAGGAGGTTGCGCAGCATGTTTGAATCAAGAACAATGCATATGAAAGTATCATGGACGTCATTTGAAGATGTTTGCACGTGTGCAAGGACTGCATGGACGTGGCTACATGGTTTCGAGGCATGATGAAGAGATGTCGACGTAAGGAATTGGCCAGAAAGGTCCAACCGACTAGGTTATGGACTCAAACTGCGGCTGAGTCGGGTTTGACTCAAATATGGAAAGTATTGAGTTGGTTATGATAGGATTTCGTGTGGGTCACAAATTTGAGTTCTTTAGGAATGTGGGATACGTTCCGAAGGTGTTTGGAAGTCTTAAAATTGCTTCTATCTGCGTATAGAAGAGTCCTAAGGAGTTATGGAAAGTTTCGATTCGTGAACGGAGTAGGATTAGGGTCCTGATTTGAGTTGAGTTGGCTTTTGAACTGGTTATATAAGCAAGGGAGGCCAGAGCTCATGGTGCACGACTTTGGGGATGTTCCTCTTGTGTTCTACTGAATAAAATTCATAGTTTGAAGGAACTTTTGTGCCTTTTCGTCCAACTTGTTCCAGACAAATTTTATTCGTTAAGTTTCTGGACAGCACTACCTTTCATTGGTGGTTTTATCATAACTCTAGTTTTACAGATCCAATTGACATGATTTTTTTTGAGTTGTCTTCACAACTTGATTATCTATTATCTATCAAATTTTCACGGTCATTGGATTTTTGGTTTCTGATCTACACGAGTTTCTTTGTAGCGTTCCAAAACTGTTTTTCTCGGGTTGGACAGATTGACCTTTGTTCGATCATTCGATTGTAACTTGAGTTTCTCTCGACGGATTTGATTGATTCTTGTTGTGTCGTCTTCGTGACTTGATTCTCTCTGATATCTATAACTTTTTTCATGGTGAAACACGTTTAGATTAGTCTCACACACGATTTCGTTAACAAATCATTTTTCTGCCGAAGGGGTTGGGATTTAATTGTTTCCGCTGCGTAAGATTGTTTTTAATCTACCATTCACCCCCCTAGCTTTTCACGTGCTCTTCGATCCTACAATTGGTATCAGAGCCACGGACTCCAATCATTATGATTTGCACGTATTGTTGACTAATCATCATGGAGAAATTCTCCGCCAAACCTTGTGTGTTTGCTGGTATTTATTTTCAAGTTTGGAAGGAACGCATGGAGGCTTTCATCCAGGCGCAAGGCTTTGCAATATGGGAGAAGGTGTACAAGCCTCCTGAAGTGCCGTCAAATGATCAATTTACATCTACAAATATGAGAGATGTCAACAACAACAACAAGGCTCGAAAGTCTATCATACGAGGATTAACTCAAAGCAACTTCGATCGTGTTGCACACCTCCGATCTGCATACAATGTGTGGAAAGCACTTTGTGACTACCACGAAGGATCCAACACAATCAAGGAGGTAAGGCAAGATATGTTCAAGAAAGAGTACATGCGCTTCGAGATGCAACCCGGTGAGTCCATCAATGAGCTCTTCGCTCGCTTTAACAAAATTCTCAGTAACTTGCGTAGTGTCAACGTTAATTTTTCTGATGCTGGAAATGATAGGCAACTTCTTAGTGCATTATACATGTCAATCTAGGATATGAAAGTTACATCAATTCGTGAATCTACTGTCACGAGTACACTTACTTTAGATGTGCTTTACTCTAAACTCAAAACTCATGAAATTGATATCTTATCACGTAACAACCCAAATAAGTCTATTGCATTTGTCTCACAACGTGATATGCCTAGCTCCGACCAATCATCATCTTGCAATACTCTTGCTTTGTTATCCTTGCTAACCCTGGAGGAATTACTAGAGGAGGAGCTAGCACTTCTTTCTACTAGGTTTTCAAAAGCATTGCAAAATGTAAGAAATAGAAGGAGAGGAAGCTCCGGACCTCAACGATGGCTCGAATGTGGTAAGACAGGACACTTTTGTACAGAATGCCCTAACCTTTTAGGTTCTACTTCCCGAGAAGAAAAACAATCAAGGATGAAGCACTCCTCATGAAATGATATGAAGAAGAGGAAGGGCTTTACAAGTCGCCAACTGGTGAACAGTTTTATCTCTGCACTCCGAGAACTTGGCTAAAGCGGTGCGAACATTGGAATGGACGAAGATGAAGATGATTTGGCCATCATATGCTTCATGGCGGGCAAAACAAGATCAAGATCAAGTCAGGAGGATGCAGAACACAACAGTGACGACGATAAGGTATGTTCTACTTGTAATGGAATGTGTGATGCAATTTCTCGTGCAACTATTATTGTTAAGAAAAAGGACAAAAAACTTAGGTATAATGCTGCTAAAATTGAATCACCAGAATTTGAAATCAACCATTTGAAAACTTTGATTCCTATTTATGATTCTTGTCCCTCGTGTGATTTAATCTATGAACAACTGTCCACATTAAGAACTGCACATTCCTCTACTCTTGATAGACTTGAACTTGAAATTGGAAAGAACAAAAAGCTTGCTGCACTTTACATTGGAAACTTAAAAGTTGCTTCTTGTTCTACAATCAATTTGCACTGTTCTAGTTGTGATGATCTTGAACAGAAACTAAAAGATGCTATGAGTGAAATTTCAATATTGAATAATGCTTTACGTTCTCATGAAGTTAAATATTGTCCCAATTGCAAATTAAAAGGAAAAACTTCATGTGAAAATTGCCTTGATCTGTCCAATAAACTTGATAACATGCATAGGACATTAGATCGGTTTTGTAATGGGAATAAGAACCTAAACTTGCTGCTGAATTCTTCCAAGTCTTGCAATGATAAAACTGGTTTAGGTTTTGATTCTCATGCTCATGCCAAGGCACATCCACCTAAAATTCTAAAGTCATTAGGAAGTGGTTTGATTCAAACAGTTCCTAAACAAAAAGAAGTCGTTTTCAAATCTGTAGGAGTGTTGTCTCACTCGATTTCAAATAAAAATATTGCATGCTCATCTAGACATGAACACAAAGTTAAATTTCATTGTACCTACTGTGGTAGAGATGGTCATGTCATAGATTTTTGTTATAGACTAGCTAAACAACAGAAAAGGGAAAGAATGATTGCTAGATCTCATAACTTTCATGCAAAATTTGCTGCACATATTAAACCGAATGTCAGGAACATGCAACCTGCTGTTATGAGTAAAAAACATTCAAAGTTTACCTCCGGACCTTATGTTTTTGCCTCCGGAGCTATTGATTTTTTTGCTACTCAAGTAACATCTTATAGGTCAGTAGTTAAGAGTAAAAAACCTCAAACTTTGACTCGTAAACCTACTGTTTTATCTCATCTTTCGAGTGTTCTTCTTGCTGCACGTCGTGTGACTCAGTACTGGATTCCTAAATGCCTTTTGACTAACCCCAGTATTGAGTCATCGATGTATTGTGCTTCTATGTAGGTTATACGTTTGAGGAAGGAGAACATTTGGATTGTGGATTCAGGTTGCTCACGCCACATGACCGGTAACAAAGATTGATTCTCCTCCCTCTCTTTTGTGTCACGTGTAGAGAATGTTACTTTTGCCGGTAATTCTTCAACTCCTATTGCTAAGGGTTCGGTTAGAGTAAATAATCATTACACTTTGAAGGATGTGGCACATGTTAAAAATTTGAAATACAACTTGCTTTCTGTTTCGCAATTGCTAGATGAAAATCTAGAAATTATTTTGAATAAAAGCTGCTGCAAAGTTGTAGGTTCAAATAGTGAGCTTATTTTTAACATGTCTCTGTTTGGAACAGTTTTTAAAGCTGATTTTGATATTTCTTCCTCTAAGCATAGGTGTCTAGTTGCTACTGATTCAAAGGACTTATATTTTTGGCATCGTAGACTTGGTCACGTAGGCTTTGATCACCTAACGCGTGTTAGTGCTCTTGATCACATACGTGGGCTGCCTAAGCTTAAAGGGGACAAAGAAATTGTGTGCTCTTCTTGTAGACATGCTAAGATGGTTGCAGGTTCAGATACTCCTCTCACAATGATCATGACAACTGAACGGGGTCAACTTTTGCACCTTGACACCGTAGGACCATCAAATGTTCAATCCTTCAGAGGTAACTGGTATGTTCTTGTTATTGTTGATGACTATTTTAGATACTCTTGGGTTTACTTTAGGGCATCTAAGAATGAAGCTTTTAGTCACTTTAGAACTTTACTTATTAGGTTATCAATTGATCACCCAAGATCTTTAAAAGCAAATAGAAGTGATAACGGAACCGAATTTAAAAATCGATCTTTTGATCACTTTTGTGCTGAAAATGGAATAGATCATCAATTTTCTTCACCATATGTACCTCAACAAAACGGTGCTGTAGAAAGAAAGAACAGAACCTTAGTTGAGATGGCTAGGACTATGCTTGATGAATATCAACCTGTAACACCCTCAATTCTGGCATCATGCATTGCATACATGTTGATGCATTAAATATTAATAGAATAAAACAAAAATAATAAAACATAAAATATACATATACAAATATGAGTAGCAAAAGAAGAAAAGGAAAATAATAGCGTAAAACTTGTAATAGGGAATAAGTATAAAAATAATAATAACATATAAAAATAAAATAAATAAAAATTTATATAATAATATATATTTAATGATAATATTTATATATGTAAAGAAAAAGAAAATATATATAAAAAATAGTATAAATAATAAAATATGTAATAATAATAATAAAAAGAATAACAAAAAGAAAATATAAATAAATAAATAATATAATGAAAAAAGAAAGTATATATATAAAAAGAAAAAAAAAGAAAAAAACACCCGCCGCTGGCCAGGCCGAACCGACCCAGCCAGCGTTGGCCGCCAAGCGCTTCGCGCGCAGCGCGTGCTCCCGCCGCACGCCCGGACCCCGCTCCTGGCCCCACCATGCACCGTGCCCCGCCCCGCCGCCCGCGCGACTCAGCGCGTGCCAGCGCCCACGCGCCCGACCGAGCCGGCCCCCGTGTTGCGCCGCGCGCCCGCCCGGCCCCAAGCTGCAGCGCGCCCACGCGCCCCAGCCCAATCCCGCGGGCCGCGCGCCGCCCAGGCCGAGTCGGCTACAGTGCCTTCCGTGCCGGCTATATAAAGCACGAGGACTCCGTGGGTTTTTGCCAGAAACAATGCCACCAGAGCCAGGAACCCTAGCCGCCGAAAGCAA
Source organism: Tuctoria greenei (assembly GCA_036927565.1). Classification (NCBI taxonomy): domain Eukaryota; kingdom Viridiplantae; phylum Streptophyta; class Magnoliopsida; order Poales; family Poaceae; genus Tuctoria; species Tuctoria greenei. The sequence goes on from JAYESD010000007.1 coordinate 153,846,644, forward strand.
AAAAGGAGAAAACACCAGAGGTGCCGCGAGGAAGAAAAAAAAAGAGGAGGAAGAGGAAGAAAAAGAGGAGGGCGCCGCCGTCCGCCGGAGATCGTCGTCGTCGTCGTCGTGCCGCCGAAGGACCGTTGCCCCATCCACTTCGTCTACGCGTCGCCTTCGTTCCGCGATCTTCGAAGCCATCACATCAACAGTAGGATTCGTTTCCAATGCGAATTTTAGCGGACATATTGAATCTAGTAGACATAGTTTGATCATAGTCGCACCATCTTTTCATTTTCAGCAGCATTAATCCACTCTAAACCCCCCGTAAACTCATATTAACACGTATGAACTGGTTGCATCTAATTAATAAACAACCGTAGTTAATAAATTATTGTACTTCGCATGCATGCATATCATCGCATGTTGATTAATGTGTGTGCATCATATTGAATTGTATGTATTTTATTTTATGTGTTATCACGAGTAGAGGGAAGTGCTCAACAGGTCGTGTACGATTTTCAGAACCAAGACTTCGAAGTGCTTGAGCAACCCTATCCGCCGGAGCAAGGCAAGTGTTCTTGAAGCATATTGATCCTATTTTAAAATAATGTTTTGTTTGCAAACTGCATACTTGTGTCAATTTGATGGGAATCCTATGATAGGAAGTTTACTAGTTTTGTTTGACCACCCTTGTCACCTAGGATATATGGTAGAGAGTCGGGATGGGATTTTTACCTTTTTGCTTCACTTAATTAATTTGGATGGCAAACAACACTACACATTTAATTATGCATCAATGATATTCTGGTTAATGTGAACTGGTCAATATGATGGGTGATCTAAGCAAGCCTGGTATGTGGATTGGTTGGATGTTATGGTGGTTTGCTTGCTTTAGATCTAAGGACCGGTTCATGTGAGAATAGGCCAGGACTACTGTAAGGATCGAAACGCCCAAGAGGGGGGGTGAATTGGGCTTTCTTTCAAATTTTAAGACAATTAAAAGTTAACGACTAAATCCCAATTCCCTATGCGGTTTATCTATGCAATCAACGTAAATATAAATTGCGGAATAAAGATTGCATAATGTAAAAAGGAGGGAGAGGAATGCAAACGCTCAAATGACACGGAGACACAGAGTTTATCCCGTGGTTCGGCAAGATCACAAGGATCTTCCTACATCCATGTTGTGGCACCCACCGAAGGGTTTTGCCACTCCCAAGTCACCGAGACAAGGGGATCTTCACTAATCTTCTCCGTTCGCTATCTCAGCAAGGTGGAGCTCAAGCCTTGTACAATCATTGATCTTCTAGCTTCCACACACACCTTGGCAAGCTCCGGAAGGATCTCTTCAACCTCTCACCAGCCTAGAGACTCCAATCACAGAGAAAGGACGCACACAAGCTTTTCTCTAGCTAGATCTAGCCTATACAAATGATCTAATGGGTGTAGAAGTGTAAGATCTTGGTCTTGAGTGCTCTTGGATGTGTTGTTAGCTTTTGAGTATCAAGACTTACCATAATGACTGGCTTAGGGGGTATTTAAAGCCAACCTCCCCGAAATAGCCGTTGGAAAAGTAGGCTGACAGAACTTTATTGTACACATCGGATGATCCGATGTCTCTCCCTTGGTTATCATCGGTCTAATTAAGATGGCTGACGTCATGGTGTCAGATATGACCGTTGTTCGACCGATGTAGCTTCATCTTCACCATCGGATGATCCGGTGGCTCTTCCTTCAGAATTATCTTGAACTTGAGGCTTACTGGAGTAATCAACCGATGTTCACACCTCTGTACATCAGATGATCCGGTGCTTCACTTGGTCCAATGATGTTGCAAATTGTACTGATGGACCGATGTGATTGAGCCATACATTGGATGATCCGGTGAGTGCTTTGCTCTAAGGTCTTCTTCTTCTGTTGACACAACTCGACCGATGTAGTCAACTCAGAAATCATCGGATGATCCGGTGTGTTCAACTTGTTGACTTTGAGTTGTTTTGAGTTGTTCTTTTGGAATTTGAACTTGTGACCTCTTTGACACTTGTTTGGAATGTTGTTCTGATAGTCTTCAAGCATTGAGTGATGTCAAGTTAGAGCTTTCACTTCCTGTCTTCATATGATTCGATTTGATCTCAATAGTTGATTTTATATGGGTCTCCAATGTCATTTTGATTTCATTTGATTGAGTGATTATTAGGACATTGCATTCACAAATTCATTAGTAAAATCGAATGGTTGTCATTAATCACCGAAACCGTACCTCATGGGGCCTAGATGCTTTCAATCTCCCCCTTTTTGGTGATTGATGACAACACAATAATTTAAAGCGCAATAGTAATGAATTTGATGGTACAATACTCAAAAAATGGATATGCAATGAATACAAGATAGGACACAGTGACCTTGTAGAAATCAAATGAAGTGGCGCGAAAAATCGATTAATACCATAAGCAAATGACACAAGTAGAAAGGTGCTTAATTAATATTACAAAAGGTACTCAAGCACAAAAAATTACATAAGAAATAGATAAAAACTCCCCCTGAGACTAGGATACTACTCCCCCTGACTCCTCTACGTCTTCTCCCCCTTTGGCATCAAGACACCAAAAAGGGATCAGAGATCCTACTGACCCTAAGAGATGGGCGCGATGACGAACTGGTCACCGTCGCTGTCATCGGAGCTGGAGTCACCGGTCACAGCTGCTGGAGCGGAGGGAGCTGGGGGAACCGCTGTCGATGCTGGAGAGGAGGTAGTAGGTACAGGAGGCGCCGGTGGAGCTGGATCTGGGGGAAGCTGAGCACTGACCACAGATGCCGGCGTCTGCTGGAACAGAGTCGTCGCCGGCAGAGGAGAGTGGATCGGTGCGCTGGGTGCCAGAAGTGGTGACATGCTGATAGAAGGAATCGGAGTAGCAGGCACCTGAGTCGCACCTGGAGCCAGTCCCAGTCCAGGCTGCTGTGGAGGAAGGGCGATCCCAGTCTGAGTGTATAGGTTGGTGATCAACCCTAGGATCCCCATCATAGCCTGTTGAGTCTGCTGCTGCTGGTCGAGGGTACGGCGGTGCATCTGATCAACAAGGTTCGTGAACCGGTCTGTATCCTCTCGCCTCTATCGAGTGATCTCCAGCTGAAGCTCCTGCTGCTGCCTCTGAAGCTGTGCCAGGTGAGCAGCCTGCTCTGCCATGGCCTGCTCAGCGGCGAGCCTGTCCTGGCGCTGCTGCTCTATCGTCTGCTGAAGAAGTGTCGATAGCTCTCATGGCTGTGACACCTACGCCTTGGACACAGGAGGTGGTGTCGGTGGTGGAGTAGCTAAACCTCCTGCCTCTGCATCGTGCTGCCTCGGTGAAGGAGGAGGAGGAGGGAAGTACTCCTCGACACTCTTGTCTGTGTCGCTCTCGGACCAGACGTGCTGCAGATCTCCTCCCTGAGCCTCTGCCTCAGCTAGACGCTCATCCTCTTTCTCCAAGTCCGACCAGTCTTCCTCAGACAGCATCGCCCTGACCTGATGCTCAACAGGGCGGCCAAGGCGGCGGTCTCCTGGAGCTGGAGCTCGGTAGTGTCCGAACCGTGACACACTCTCGTCAGAGAGACGGTCGTGCGCGGCGGACCCCTCGGGAACCATCATGGTAAGCAGTTAGCTGATCCAGTGCCCATAGACAAGCTGCCTCATCATGCCCACACCGTCTGTGATCACATCCTCCATCTCGCAAATGATGACATCCACTATGTCAAAGTCCATCCCGTTCAAGATGTAGAACAGGATCGTCTGCTGGAGGCTAGTGAATCCCTCAAGATAGCCGGACCTCGGCAGAAGTGTGCGGCGCAAGGCGAGGTGCACTATGCGCGCTGCTGGGGTCAACAAAGCTGGCACCCTCGGCTGGTCTGGAGAGAACGTAGGTCCAAACAATGATCTGATCTCCTCCAGAGCAGGAGCCACTCTTCCACTGAGCGGCCTCCTTGGCGGATCTGCCTATCCATAGACCTTCTCATGTATGCAGGTGTCGTGTAGGTCTACTCCAAGCAACTGTCCCAGCGTCTGTCTCGTCAGGTGGTAGTGCTGACCCATGAACATGAAGTCAATGGATCTTCTGCCCTCCGAGACATAGAGGGTGGCGTAGAAGACGCGGACCCAATCTTCCACATAGGCACTCTGCTCATATGCCATCAACTCCACCAAGCCTCGGTATCTCTCAAAGTACGGACGGATCTCCATCTCTGTTGCCAAAGCTAGCTGTCCCCAATCCAGATAATTTGTTGGAACAGCTTGTGGCCTCGGTGTTTGTAAGTCTCGTAGAGAGATGCCTGCGTGACAGTCCAGAAGCGACTATCCACCAAAGCTTCCCGGGGCTGTGGGTACCACTCCTCCAGTAGCACATTCCATCGGAGCTTCCGAAGCTGCTTTGCCTTCAGCTTTCTGTAGTCCGTGAGACGGACTCCCTCACCGACACGGACTGCCGTGTCCATCTGGTAGATGGCCCTCTCGGCCTCCCTGTCCTCATGATGGTCGGCTGCCGTCGGTCTCGGACGTGGAACTGCAGGGGAGTGTCCCCCACAGGTCCGGGCTGAACGCCGGCGGACGAGAGGCGCTTCAGGCTCTTCTTCGGCGTCTGAATCATCGATCACGGGAGGCTGTCTGGAACGAGCCTCGCGGATCCTCAGGGACCCTCCTCGGCCACGCTCACGCTCCTCGGCGGCGCGAGCGGCCATCAATGCCTTCTTCTCCTCTTTGTACAGCTTTTGCTTCTTCGCGGCGGGCTCCGTGATGGCCTTGCCCTTGTTCTTCTTGTCACGGGCCATTGCGACGAGGCAAAAGCGCGTGAACAAAGTCGAAGATGCACGGAACGGCAACACGAAGGTTGACGCGGCTGGGAAACCCTAACGGCGACGAGGGGACGGCGACCGTAGAGGGTGGCACACGTTGATGGTGGAGAGGGCGGTGTGTGCGTGGGGCGGTGAATTGGGTGGCGGTGGTTCTGCGGATGGCGGCGGCGGCGCGGCTGATGGGAGTGGGAGGCGGTGACGGGAGATTGAGGCGACGGCGCTGTGGTGAGGGCAACGGCCGGAGACGGCGGCGGCGATGCCTAGGGCGGCGGCGGCGGGAGGTTGCGGCGGCGGCGGTGGAGGGTGAGGCGGCGGCGCGCGGGCGAGAGAAAAGTCGGGGAGAGAGAAAGGCCGACGGCGCACGAGTTTAAATAGTGGGTCCCAAACCCTAGCCGAATTTTTAACACCGGATGGACCGATGTTAGGTGAAATGAACATCGGTCGAATGCCACAGTAAGGATATTCAAAAATTGTTGTGCACATCGGATGAACCGACATTTAGGGTTTGGATCATCGGTCGAATGGCACAGTAAGGGTGTTCAAAAAGGGGTGTTGACACCGGATGGTCCGACGTGGGAGGAAGTAACATCGGTGGAATTGACCACAGCTCCAGAATAGAGAACACCAGATGGACCGATGTTTTTCAGAGTGAACTCATCGGATCATTTGAGGTTCTGACTGAACTGGCCCTTGAAGATTGAACACCTATTGGTCCGATGAGGGATTGACCAAGGCATCGGATAGTCCGATGACAACAGAACAATAACATCCCATATATGTCCTTTGACCAAACAAACAAGCAAAGAGGAACACTTGTCTTAGGACCTTTTGGGCAACCCCTTACCCCTCAAAGAAACTAATATGCCAATAACTTGGCTAAACCTTAAAGCAAATGGAACACCAAGAAACATAGGAGGAAAAATATCCAAATAAAATGTAAGGCCCATGCTTTGTGAGGTAGAGTATGAAGACTTCTATCTCTTTGAAGCATGTTCCTCTAGGCATTAACGCGCCTAACATTTTGTTCTTTCCACCTTATATGAGTTGAGATATTGCATTTCAAACAAGTCTCTTTCTCATGAGGTGGGTTCCCCTTTGTGACAATCTACAGTATGCAATGCCAATCATTTTATAATGCAGGAAATTGTAAATCTATATGGCAGGCGTCATGCAAGACATAAAGTAAATCTATCTTGCCAAGTTTGAACCTTCCAAAGGCTTCCTCAGGGAAAACTATTTCTAGCTCGCCCCTATCCTTTGGGAGTTAGACAAGACCTATATGATATGCATTCTTACATGACGTTTGTTGCATCTAGCACATTTAATTCACTTCTTAACCTAGAAAAGGTTTTCTCATCAAGTGGTTTAGTGAAGATATCCGCCAATTGTTCTTCGGACCTAACACCTCTCAAAGAGATGTCTCCCTTAGCTTCATGGTCCCTTAGGAAATGATGGCGAATATCAATGTGCTTAGTGCGGGAGTGTTGAACGGGGTTTTTAGCTATCTTAACCGCACTTTCATTGTCACAAAGGAGAGGCACACAACCAAGTTTAATTCCAAAGTCCAAAAGGGTTTGTTTCATGTAAAGAATTTGGGCACAACATGCACCGGCCGCAATGTATTCCGCTTCTGCCGTGGACAAAGCGACGGAATTTTGCTTCTTGCTAGACCAAGAGACTAGGGAACGCCCAAGTAAGTGGCACCCACCGGAGGTACTCTTGCGATCCACACGGCATCCGGCAAAGTCCGAATCCGAGTATCCCAAGAGGTGGGAGGTTGTACCTTTAGGGTACCACAAGCCCATACTAGGGGTATGCTTAAGATACCTAAGTATCCTAAAGACCGCCTTCTTATGCGATTCTTTAGGTGCCACTTGAAAGCGAGCACATAAGCAGACACTAAACATTATATCAGGCCTAGATGCGGTAAGATAAAGCAATGAACCAATCATAGAACGGTAGTGAGATTTATCAATAGGTTTACCGTCCTTATCCGCGTCGAGATGGCAATTTGTTGCCATTGGAGTGCTTCTTGAGCTACAATCTCCCATCTCAAATTTCTTCAAGAGGTACTTGGTGTACTTCTCTTGATAGACGAAGGTCCCCTCTCGAAGTTGCTTGATTTGAAATCCAAGGAAGAAGTTGAGCTCTCCAATCATTGACATCTCGAATTCCCTAGACATCATTTTGCCAAACTCATGGCTAAAAGCTTCGTTAGTTGAACCAAAAATAGTATCATCAACATAAATTTGACAAATGAACAAATCTCCGTTGATGTCCTTGGTAAAGAGTGTGGTGTCCACCCTCCCGATCTTGAATCCTTGCATGATGAGGAAGTCCCATAGTCGTTCATACCACGCCCTAGGTGCTTGCTTGAGCCCGTAGAGCGCCTTGTGCAACCTATACACATGGTTAGGATTCCTCGGATCTTCAAACCCGGGAGGTTGTTCAACATAAACAAGCTCGTTAATGTAGCCATTAAGAAAGGCACTTTTCACATCCATTTGATAAAGTCTAATACTATGATGTGAAGCAAAGGCGAGAAGTATACGGATGGCTTCTAGCCGGGCGACCGGGGCAAATGTTTCCCCAAAATCTAGTCCTTCAACTTGTGAGAACCCTTTGGCCACAAGTCTTGCCTTGTTGCGGACCACAACGCCATTCTCATCTTGTTTGTTGCGGTACACCCACTTTGTTCCGATGACGTTCTTGTCCTTGGGTCGCTCTTCCAACACCCAATCTTCATTGCGGATGAAGTTGTTGAGTTCTTCTTGCATGGCCATCACCCAATTTGGGTCTTGGAGCGCTTCCTCAATGTGAGTGGGTTCTACACACGAAACAAAAGAGTAGTGCTCACAAAACGAAGCGTGGCGAGAACGTGTACTTACACCCCTTGACGGACTTCCAATGATTTGGTCCATTGGATGCGCCTTGGAGATGCGTCCATGCCTCATAAGCGGTTGTGAAGCACTTGGCGAAGGTGATGCGTGTTGTTCCTCTTGTGGTTGGACTTGATCATGGACTTCTTCTTCTTCTTGATATTGTTGTGCTTGTGAGTCTTGAGTTGGCAATGGATCATTCTTCTCTTCTTCGTCAACTTGAGGCTCCATAGAGGTGTTGTTGTTGGAACTTGAAGCTCCCCCTTGATCATGGCCCTCTTCAACTTCCGGCTTGATGTCTCCAATGGTAATGTTCTTCATGGCTTCTCGTAGAGGCTCATCATCTATTTCATCATGACCAAAACTCTCCTCTTGGGAGCCATTAGTCTCATCAAACTCAACATCACAACTTTCTTCGACTAAATCGGAGGTTTGGTTGAATACTCAATATGCTTTTGAGTTTGATGCATAACCAAGAAAAATACCAACATCACATCTTCTTTCAAACTTACCGAGCCTTTTCTTGCGGTAGATGTAGCACTTGCATCCAAAGACTCGAAAGTAGGAGATGTTGGGCTTTCTCCCAATGAGAAGCTCGTACGGGGTCTTTTGAAGTAGTCGATGTAGGTAGCCCCTATTTGCGGCATGGCACGCCGTGTTGATTGCTTTGGCCCAACACTTCTCCAACGTGCCATAGTCATCAAGCATTGCTCTTGCAAGAGTGATGAGTGTTTTGTTTTTCCTTTCAACAACACCGTTTTGTTGGGGGGTGTATGTGGCCGAAAATTCATGCTTCACGCCTTCATGGTCACACCATTCCCCAATGTTGTAGTTCTTGAATTCGGTGCCGTTGTCGCTCCAGACCTTGACAATGGGAAGTTGGAATTCCCTTTGAGCGCGGTTGGCAAAGGTCTTGAACACTTCCGGAGATTCACTCTTGTCGCCTAAAAATAGAGTCCAAGCATAGCGAGAATAGTCATCAACAATAACGAGACAATAGAGGTTACCGCCAAGGCTTTGATATGTGGACAGTCCGAAGAGGTCCATGTGGAGTAGTTCAAGTGGCTTGGAGGTTGACACCATTGTCTTCATTGGGTGGTGTGAAGCAACTTGCTTCCCGGCTTGACAAGTGCTACAAAGCTTGTTCTTCTCAAATGTGACATCCTTCACACCGGTTACCATCCCAAGCTTGAATGACTTCTTAAGTTTGCTCATTCCAGTGTGCGCTATGCGTCGGTGCCATAGCCATCCCAAGCTTGTCTTAGTGAAAAGACAAGTGGTCAAGCTAGCATTATCGTTGGCGAAGTCCACTAGGTAGAGATGTCCATGCCGGAATCCTTTGAAGACTATGTCTTGGCTAGTTTCACTACTCACAACAACATCATTCTTGCTAAATGTGCACGTTAGTCCAAGATCACATAGTTGTGCAATAGAAATTAAATTGAAGCTAAGTAAATTAACGTACAAGACATTCAAAATGGACGAGTCATTTGATATAGCAATTTTACCTAACCCAATTACCTTCCCCTTAGAGTTATCACCAAAGGTGACTTGTTCATGATTGCCGGGGTTTTCTATGGTGGTGAACATACCATCATTGCCGGTCATATGTTGAGTGCACCCGCTATCGAGTACCCAATGCTTTCCTCCGGCTTTGTAGTTCACCTACACACATGAATTCAATTTTTGGCTTTAGGAACCCAAGCCAACTTAGGTCCTTGTATGTGTGCTACAAGTGTTTTTGGGACCCAAAGTTGCTTGGGGAGCTTCCCCTTCATGCCCTTCATGTCTTTGCCAATGAACCTAGCCTTCACCTTGCCTTGTACTTTACTCAAGAGATAATAATGATCATTGAAAGTAGATTTATAGTTAGTAGGCAATTTAGGAGAAGGTCGGTTAGGAAGAGGACACTCCCTTGTGTGGTGACCGGTGACCTCACAATGTTGGCAATAAGAACCAACTTCCTTGATGAAGCTTGTTCTTAGCTCCGGTGAGGGCACCTTTCCTTTGTTAGGCACCAGGAAGGATCCAAGTCCTCTCTTGTTGAATGCCTTAGCTTGTTGGAAGAGAATTTCCTTGTGCTTGACTTCTCCTTTTGAAAGTCTAGCCACACTAGTGCGGAGACTCTTAATTTCTTCCAACAAGTCCGTCTCCCTAGCATTAGCTTTCATAGGCAAAGACTTGTGCAAAGCATTAGTGGCATGAGAAGTAATGGATATCTTATCATTAAGAGTTTGCTTCTTCATAATTTTCAATTCTTGATCAAGCATGTCATGAGCAAGGTTAAGTGTTTGATGTTCTTGTATTAACTTGTTGTGCTCTTCCAAGAGTGTTTGGTGTGCTAAGTCAAGTTCAAGATTATCTATCTTAATTTTAGCATTTTCTTCCTCAATTTGCTTGACATGGGATTTGAGCGTGTCATGCTCTTTAAGTATGCTTTCATACTTGTCAAGCAAATCAAGGTTAGTACTATCAAGTTTAGCACGAGTTTCTTCAAGCACTTTAACCTTACTCTTTTCTCTCTTAATTATAGCATGATATTCATTTATCAAAGAAGTTAAATCATCATGGGAAAGCTCATCATCACTAGAGTCATCACATACCTTGGTGTTACCTTTCGCCATGAGGCACATGGGCGGTGGATGAAGAGGTGCATCATCATTGTTGGCGATGGCAAGGCCGGCCAAGCTTTTTTCTTCCTCTTCACTCTCTTCATCACTTGTTTCTTCATCGGTGACCCATTCATTTGCCTCACACATGAACACCTTTTGTGGGCCATTTCTCTTCTTTGGTAAGAGTCTTTCCTTCTTGCCCTTGTCTTGTTTCTTCTTCCCAAAGGCTCTTGGTTTGGGCTTGGCCTCTTCTTCATTATCATCACTTTCTTCAAGCTTGTGTTGCTTGCCCTTGTAGTTCTCTCTCCTTTTGTCCGGTTTTGGACAATCATAGGAGATGTGGCCTTGATCTCCACAATTGTAGCAAGTCTTGCGATCGTCTCTCCTTCGTAGAAATGCTTTCTTCTTGGGATCAAAGGTGTATCCCTTCTTGGCGATCTTGGAGTTCAAGCGTGAGAACTTTCTCATCATCAAGGCAAGCTCATCATCATCGTCTTCACTTGATGCATGCTCCTCTTCACTTGAGCTAGGCTCAACCACCTTCTTCTTCTTGAAGCTCGTTTTCTTGGTGGAGGCCTTTAGAGCAATAGTTTTTGAAGATGATTGCTCCATCATCCCAAGTACACTCATCTCATGAGCGTGTATCTCTCCAATGAGCTCCGAAACCTCAATGTGGTCAAGTGACTCCTTTTGAAGCATGGAGTTGATGATGTTGTACTTTGGCTTGGGAAGAAGCATGAGGATCTTACGGTTGATGAGTCCCTTGCCAAGAGACGCAATGTCAAGAGCATTAATCTCCTCAATAAGAGCATTTAAGCGTGAAAACATTTCATTAATGTTTTCATGAGGAAGCATCTTAAATTCATCATATTTTGCTTTAAGCATGTGATATTTAAGTTCCTTTACACGAGATGAACCCTCATGAATTTCTATCAAGCAAGCCCATATTTCACAAGCCTTTTCCTTACTAGCAATCCTAGAAAAGACATCTTGACTTATGCATTCATAGATTGCATTCCTAGCCTTAGCATCCCATTTAATTTGATCACCAACATAACTATGTTCTCCAAACCCCGCATGAGTCGCTTCCCATACTTCGGGAGCAATAGCCTCTAGGTAAGCGCGCATGCGTGCTTTCCGATAGGCAAAGTTCTTGCCCTCGAAGATAGGAACCGAACCCCCAACCTTGGCCATTTTGCTCTCTAGCGGTGAAGCTAGAATGATCCTATGAGCAACCTTGCTCTGATACCAATTGTGAGGATCGAAACGCCCAAGAGGGGGGGGGGGGTGAATTGGGCTTTCTTTCAAATTTTAAGACAATTAAAAGTTAATGACTAAAGCCCAATTCCCTATGCAGTTTATCTATGCAATCAACGTAAATATAAATTGCGGAATAAAGATTGCATAATGTAAAAAGGAGGGAGAGGAATGGAAACGCTCAAACAACACGGAGACACGGAGTTTATCCCGTGGTTCGGCAAGATCACAAGGATCTTCCTACATCCACGTTGTGGCACCCAACGAAGGGTTTTGCCACTCCCAAGTCACCGAGACAAGGGGATCTTCACTAATCTTCTCCGTTCGCCATCTCCGGCAAGGTGGAGCTCATGCCTTGTACAATCCTTGATCTTCCGGGCTTCCACACACACCTTGGCAAGCTCCGGAAGGATCTCTTCAACCTCTCACCAGCCTAGAGACTCCAATCACAGAGAAAGGACGCACACAAGCTTTTCTCTAGCTAGATCTAGCCTATACAAATGATCTAATGGGTGTAGAAGTGTAAGCTCTTCGTCTTGAGTGCTCTTGGATGTGTTGTTAGCTTCTGAGTATCAAGACTTACCGTAATGACTGGCTTAGGGGGTATTTAAAGCCAACCTTCCCGAAATAGCCATTGGAAAAGTAGGCTGACAGAACTTTATTGTACACATCGGATGATCCGATGTCTCCCCCTTGGTTATCATCGGTCTAATTAAGATGGCTGACATCATGGTGTCAGATATGACCGTTGTTAGACCGATGTAGCTTCATCTTCATCATCGGATGATCCGGTGGCTCTTCCTTCAGAATTATCTTGAACTTGAGGCTTACTGGAGTAATCAACCGATGTTCACACCTCTGTACATCAAATGATCCGGTGCTTCACTTGGTCCAATGATGTTGCAAACTGTACTGATGGACCGATGTGACTGATCCATACATCGGATGATCCGGTGAGTGCTTTGCTCTGAGGTCTTCTTCTTCCGTTGACACAACTCGACCGATGTAGTCAACTCAGAAATCATCGGATGATCCGGTGTGTTCAACTTGTTGACTTCGAGTTGTTTTGAGTTGTTCTTTTGGAATTTGAACTTGTGACCTCTTTGACACTTGTTTGGAATGTTGTTCTGATAGTCTTCAAGCATTCAGTGATGTCAAGTTAGAGCTTTCACTTCTTGTGTTCATATGATTCGATTTGATCTCATTAGTTGATTTTATATGGGTCTCCAATGTCATTTTGATTTCATTTGATTGAGTGATTATTGGGACCTTGCATTCACAAATTCATTAGTAAAATCGAATGGTTGTCATTAATCACCGAAATCGTACCTCATGGGGCCTAGATGCTTTCAACTACAGTGCCACCATGAGGCAAAGTATGGGTGCGGTGTAGCTGATTAATTAGGGCTTTGCTAGTGCTGTTTGGACCATTGTGGATGCTCGGGGAAGGGGTAGTCGGATTGGGTTTGTTGATGATTGGCGTGACTACCCTGGGATCCGAATGGCTCAAGAGGGGGCCCTTGGTTGAAGATGTGCTCAGTTGGAGACATCGCCACCGGTGAAACCTCAGTGGGGTCTGAATAGACTAGTAATCCCTTTGTAAAGGCTATTTTGTGATCTCTTGGCCATACACCAAAGGAAGTGTAATTGGCATAAGGGAGGTTCTTTAGTCGCCAACGGGTGATGAAATCACAACCACGTGGGTAAAGTGGTACAAACTCTGCAGAGTATTAAAACTATCATGATAGCCGTGCTCCCGGTTATGAGCGCCTGGATGACCCACATGATTAGAGGGAAATTGGGATTTGGGATGGTTATGGTTTGGTAATGGTTATGGTTGATATTATGATTATGGTTATTGGTAATGGTGAATTATGGACTGGTATTATTATGGTTACATGGTTTATGATGGGTTTACTTCACATAAATATGATACATTGCTTTTCCAAATGGTTTTGCTGTACTTTTAAGCACTTAGCCATTATTATTGTCGTCATTTGAATCAGCCACATGTCATACTTTCCACACATGCTGAGTACGACATGTACTCACTCTTGCAATCCCCCCCCAATAGTTGCAGGTCAGGATTGTGAGTTTAATGGCGATAATGCGGAGTTCTAGGCCGTGTCTACCGTCAACTTTGCCTGTGGTGTTGCATGGAGCTGCGCTATTCCTTTTGCTTAGTTTGCTTAGTTGCTTAATTAGTTAATTTCTGCTGCATTAGTCGAACTTGTCATTAATATTCATTAGAGCTTGTATTCAAGGATAATATCATTTGTGTAATAAAATTTGATAATGAATCTTTTTCTGTGGTAATTTTTTGTATACTCTTTTGTGAATCACTCGTGTATGTGTGTTGAACATCCTGGGCACACATATGCGTTAGCTTGGTTCATTTTTCAGAACCGGGCGTCACAGATTGGTATCAGAGCCACAGGTTGACCGTAGGACGCAGCCTAGATAGAATGGACACTTAGAGCACATAGGAGCACTCAGGAATCGATGTGTGTTTTGGTTGGTGTGCTGTTTGCTATATATTTATTGTTTGCTTGTGTGCTTAATAGAGGATTTTGGGATGCTTTAGCATTGCCATGTCCACCTAGGCTAGTGTAGCTAGTTGTTTAGTTTCATATCCCTTGATGCATTTAGTTGGGGATGTTTCTTAATTCTTACCTATTGCTCTCCTTCAGATGGTGAGGACTCGCAATCAGAGGGATGTCAATGGTGGGGAGGAGAACCATGGAGTACCTCAGAACAACAACGGACAAGGACCTGCTCATGGAGCCATCATTATCGAGCAGCTACTGGCTATGCAGAACCAGCTCATGCAGACCATGATACAAACTATGGGACAGCTGCATGCTGGCAGTAACATCAACAATCAGCCCCACATGCCTCCACCGCCACCCCTGCCTCCTCATAACCGATTGGGAGAGTTTATGAGGACTAGGCCGCCAACCTTTGCTCAAGCTGTCGACCCTATGGATGCTGATGATTGGCTGAAGTCCGTGGAGAAGAAACTTGCTATTGTCCAATGTAGTGACCGAGAGAAGGTACTATTTGCTTCTCATCAACTAGTTGGAGCAGCTGCAGATTGGTGGGATGCCTATTGAATGCTCATGAGAACCAAGAGAGAATTACTTGGGCCGAATTCAAGGAGAACTTTTGTTCTCATTATGTGCCAGAAGGTGCTATGATCTTGAAGAGACAAGAATTCGAGAACTTAAGGCAAGGAAGATCAAGCGTGAGTGAATATCTCAATAAATTCACTCAACTCTCAAGGTACGCGCTTGAAGATGTGAGCCGGGATAGCTGGAAGCAATATTTGTTCATGAGAGGCCTCAACAATGAGATCCAAGTGCAATTGCTCAATTGTGACTATGCCAACTTCCAGAAGCTTGTGGACAAAGCAATTGTCGTGGAGAACAAGGTCCGTGAGATGGAACAAGACAACAAGAGGAAGGCGCCATATCAAGGATAGCAACAAGGAAGTAATATGCGCCCTCGCTTAGCACCGCCCAATGTGCCTTACTTCAGCTCTTCTACTCCTACTCAGCGCCCTGGTTATGCACCGCGCCCAACTCAGTTTGTGCAGCAGCACCCTATCATGCAAGCACCTAGGCCTCCAATGCCTTATGCACCTCGTGCTAATTTCCCTGGTGCCAATGTTCAAAACCAAGCTCGCCCCAATAATTCTGGTGGAGTTAAGAAGTGCTATACCTGTGGAGAAGCTGGACACTTTGCGCATCAATGTCCTAAGTCCGGCCTTGGTCAAGGAAGCAATGCACCGAGACAAAACCCAAGACCTAATGGAGGAAAACCACAAGAGAACCGCGGACAGCAGAATTTTGCTCGTGGCAATGTGAACCATGTCTCTACGAAGGATGCTCAACAAGCGGATGACGTGGTCATTGGTATGTTTCTTGCCAACTCCAACCCCGCGACTATGTTATTTCATTCTGGAGCATCGCATTCATTCATTGCATCAAAGTATGTTGCCAAGTATAGTTTGCCTATCTCTCATATGAAGTTTACTCTGTTGGTTAAGTCTCCTGGAGGAGAGATGAGGACAAATATAGTATGTCCAAAAGTAAGCCTTAGAATAAGGGTGGTAGACTTCTTCGCCAACCTCATTGCTTTGGATTCTCAAGGATTGGACATTATACTTGGTATGGAATGGTTGAGGAAGCACAATGGAGTTATTGAGTGTGCCACGAAGACGGTGAAGTTGACTAATGAGGAAGGGATCACCGTAGAATTTGAAGCATCTCAAACCGCACCGAAGCAATTGGAGCTGAATCATATGGACGGTGCTGCAATTGAGGAGATTCTTGTGGTGTGTGAATTTTTGGATGTTTTTTCAGACGAGTTGCCAGGTATGCCACCTGATTGAGACATTGAGTTTGTTATTGATTTAATACCTGGAACTGCACCAATAGCTAAGAGGCCGTATAGGATGCCTCCTGTGGAATTAGCAGAGCTCAAGAAGCAGATTCAAGAGCAATTAGAGAAGGGTTTTATTCGCCCGAGCTTTTCACCTTGGGGAGCGCCCGTTCTATTTGTGGACAACAAGGATGGAACGCAAAGGATGTGTGTGGATTACCGAGCTCTCAACCAAGTGACAATCAAGAAAAGTACACCTTGCCCCGTATAGAGGATTTGTTTGATCAGATGAAAGGTGCATGTGGGTTTTCCAAGATTGATTTGAGGTCAGGTTACCTTCAAATGAAGATTAGACCGTCGAATATACCCAAGACAGCTTTTAGGACACGGTATGGATCTTATGAGTACACTGTGATGTCTTTTGGATTGACAAATGCACCGGCCTACTTTATGTACCTCATGAATAAAGTCTTCATGGAGCACTTGGACAAGTTCGTTGTGGTGTTTATTGATGATATTATGATCTAACCGAGGGATGAGAAAGAACATGAGGAACACTTGAGGCTCACATTGCAGAAATTGAGGGAGCATCAATTGTATGCCAAGTTCAACAAGTGTCAGTTTTGGTTGAAAGAGGTGCCATTTTTGGGTCATATCATCTCAGGAGGAGGAGTATCGGTTGACCCCGGTAAAGTGAGGGATGTGTTGAAGTGGGAACCACCGCAAAACGTAAAGGAAATAAGGAGTTTTCTTGGAATGGATGGATATTACCGTCGATTAATCAAGGACCTCTCCAAGATAGCCAAGACAATGACGGAATTGCTAATGAAGGGAAAGGCTTTTCGATGGACTCAAGCTTGTCAAAACAGTTTTGAGGAGTTGAAGAAGAGGTTAACAACAACCCCAGTTTTGGTACTGCCGGATGTGAGCAAGAGTTTCGATATTTATTGCGACGTATCGAGACAAGGACTTGGATGTGTATTGATGCAAGAAGGTCAAGTGGTCTCCTATGCATCAAGACAATTGAAGAAACATGAGCAGAAATATCCTACACATGATCTTGAACTAGCAGCTGTGGTACATGCATTGAAGATTTGGAGACACTATATTCTTGGACATAGATGTGAAATCTATACGGATCATAAGAGTTTGAAGTATATTTTCACAGAAACGGATCTGAATTTGAGGCAACGAAGATGGTTGCAGCTTATCAAGGATTATGATGTGGGGATCAACTATCATCCAGGAAAGGCCAATGTAGTGGCCGATGCCTTGAGTCGGAAAGGAGTAAGTAATCAACTCACGATTCGAGAATTGCCATCCGAGCTATGTAAGGAATTCGAACGGTTGAACCTCGGATTCGTGAATGAGATGGGAATAATGGAGTTAAATTTAACCTTGGAGCAAGAAATTCGAGAAGCATAAAACACGGATGGGGAGATTAAGGAAATCAAGGAAAGGACCGAAGAAGGGAGAGAATTCAGATTTGACGAGGATGAACATGGCACCCTATGGCTCGGAAAAAGGATTTTCGTGCCCAATGTGAAGCATATTCGGGAGATAATATTAAAGGAGGCACATGACTCGCCGTACTCAATTCATTCCGGTTGTACGAAGATGTACAAAGACTTGAAAACTTGCTATTGGTGGGCTAGCATGAAGAAGGACATAGCTGAATATGTTGCATTATGTGATGTGTGCCAACGAGTTAAAGCAGAACACCAAAGGCCAGCTGGATTATTGCAACCATTAAAGATTCCAGAGTGGCGGTGGGAAGAGATTGGTATGGACTTTATAGTTGGCTTACCACGTACCCAGTTCGGCTATGATTCAATATGGGTAATTGTGGATCGGTTGACAAAATTAGCTCACTTCATTCCTGTCAAGACCACATATACCACCGCGAAGCTAGCAGAACTGTATATGGAGCATATTGTGTGTCGACATGGAGTTCCAAAGGAAATAGTCTCGGATCGAGGTTCCCAGTTCACCTCTAGGTTTTGGCAGAAACTGCATGAAGCTATGGGTACAAGGTTAAATTTCAGCTCAGCATATCACCCTCAAACGGATGGACAAACCGAGAGGACCAATCAATTTTTAGAGGACATGTTATGAGCTTGTGCTTTAAAGCATCGGAAAAGTTGGGATAAGAGCTTGCCATATGCAGAATTTTCGTACAACAATAGTTACCAAGCCAGTTTCAAAATGTCACCCTATGAAGCACTATACGGAAGGAAGTGTAGGACACCTTTGTTTTGGAATGAGACAGGAGAGAATCAAGTATTTGGTCCGGATGTATTACAAGACGTTGAAAGACAAGTTCAAATAATACGCGAAAACCTAAGGGCTGCTCAGTCGCGGCAGAAAGGTTATGCGGATAATAGGCGAAGGAATCTGACATTTGAAGTTGGAGATTTTGTATACCTCAAGGTGTCACCTATCCGAGGGCAACACCGGTTTAACATCAAAGGAAAACTGGCACCTCGCTATATCGGGCCATTTAAGATTCTGGACAAGCGAGGAGAGGTAGCTTATCGACTTGACCTGCCGGCGTATCTCTCCGATGTACACGACATGTTTCACGTGTCTCAACTCAAGAAGTGTCTAAGGGTGCCGGAAGAACAAGTGTCGATGGACGAGTTAGAACTTCAGGAGGATTTGTCTTATGTCGAGCAACCTATCAAGATCTTGGACGTGAAGGAAAGGGTCACAAGAAATAAGAGGATCCGTTGGTGCAAAGTGCAATGGAAACACCATACAGAAGCGGAAGCTACGTGGGAACGTGAAGAAGACCTGAAGTTAGAATTCCCGCATCTTTTCTCCATGCTGTCGAATCTCGAGGGCGAGATTCACTTTAAGGGGGGTAGGTTTGTAACACCCTCAATTTTCGCATCATGCATTGCATACATGTTCATGCATTAAATATTAATAAAATAAAAGAAAAATAATAAAACATAAAATATACATATACAAATATGAGTAGCAAAAGAAGAAAAGGAAAATAATAGCATAAAACTTGTAATAGGGAATAAGTATAAAAATAATAATAACATATAAAAATAAAATAAATAAAAATATATATAATAATATATATTTAATGATAATATTTATATATGTAAAGAAAAATAAAATATATATAAAAATAGTATAAATAATAAAATGTGTAATAATAATAATAGAGAGAATAACAAAAAGAAAATATAAATAAATAAATAAATAAATAATATAATGAAAAAAGAAAGTATATATATATAAATAAAAAAATAAAAAAATAAAAAAAACACCCGCCGCTGGCCAGGACGAACCGGCCCAGCCAGCGCTGGCCGCCGAGCGCTCCGCGCGCAGCGCGCGCTCCCGCCGCACGCCCGAACCCCGCACCTGGCCCCGCCCTGCACCGTGCCCCGCCCGCCGCCCGCGCGACTCAGCGCGTGCCAGCGGCCGCGCTTGACCGCGCGCCCGACCGAGCCGGCCCCCACGTTGCGCCGCGCGCCTGCCCGGCCCCACGCTGCAGTGCGCCCACGCGCCCCCGCACGATCCCGCGCGTCTCGCGCCGCCCAGGCCGAATCGGCCACGGTGCCTTCTGCGCCGGCTATATAAAGCCCGAGGACTCCGTGGGTTTTTGCCAGAAACAACGCCGCAAGAGCCAGGAACCCTAGCCGCCGATAGGGAAAAAGGAGAGAACACCAGAGGTGCCGCCAGGAAGAAAAAAATAGGAGGAAGAGGAAGAAAAATAGGAGGGCGCCGCCGTCCGCCGGAGATCGTCGTCATCGTCGTCGTGCCGCCGGAGGACCGTTGCGCCATCCACTTTGTCTATGCATCGCCTTCGTTCTGCGATCTTCAAAGCCGTCACATCTACGGTAGGATTCGTTTCCGATGCGAATTTTAGCGGACATATTGAATCTAATAGACGTAGTTTGATCGTAGTTGCACCATCTTTTTATTTTCAGCAGCATTAATCCACTCTAAACCCCCAGTAAACTCATATTAACACGGATGAACTAGTTGCATCTAATTAATAAACAACCGTAGTTAATCAATTATTGTACTTTGCATGCATGCATATCATCGCATGTTGATTAATGTGTGTGCATCATATTGAATTGTATGTATTTTCTTGTATGTGTTATCACGAGTAGAGGGAAGTGCACAAGAGGTCATGTACGAGGATTTTCAGAACCAAGACTTCAAAGCGCTTGAGCAACCCTATCCGCCAGAGCAAGGCAAGTGTCCTTGAAGCATATTGATCCCATTTTAAAATAATTTTTTATTTGCAAACTGCATGCTTGTGTCAATTTGATGGGAATCCTATGATAGGAAGTTTACTAGTTTTGTTTGACCACCCTTGTCACCTGGGATATATGGTAGAGAGTCGGGATGGGATTATTACCTTTTTTCTTCGCTTAATTAATTGGGATGGCAAACAACACTACACATTTAATTATGCATCAATGATATTCTGGTTAATGTGAACTGGTCAATACGATGGGTGATCTAAGCAAGCCTGGTATGTGGATGGGTTGGATGTTATGGTGGTTTGCTTGCTTTAGATCTAAGGACCGGTTCATGCGAGAATAGGCCAGGACTACAGTGCCACCACGAGGCCAAGTATGGGTGCGGCGTAGCTGATTAATTAGGGCTTTGCTAGTGCTGTTTGGATCATTGTGGATGCTCGGGGAAGGAGTAGTCGGATTGGGTTTATTGATGATTGGCGGGACTACCCCTGGATCTGAATGGCTCAAGAGGGGGACCTTGGTTGAAGATGTGCTCAGTTGGAGACATCGCCACCGGTGAAACCTCAGTGGGTTCTGAATAGACTAGTAAGCCCTTTGTAAAGGCTATTTTGTGATCTCTAGGCCATACACCAAAGGATGTGTAATTGGCATAAGGGAGGTTCTTTAGTCACCGACGGGTGATGAAATCACAAACATGTGGGTAAAATGGTACAAACTCTGTAGAGTATTAAAACTATCATGATAGTCGTGCTCCCGGTTATGAGCGCCTGGATGACCTACATGATTAGAGGGATATTGGGATTTGGGATGGTTATGGTTTGGTAATGGTTATGGTTGATATTATGATTATGGTTATTGGTAATGGTGAATTATGAACTGGTATTATTATAGTTACATGGTTTATGTTGGGTTTACTTCACATAAATATGATACATTGCTTTTCCAAATGGTTTTACTGTACTTTTAAGCACGTAGCCATTATTATTGTCGTCATTTGAATCAGCCACATGTCATACTTTCCACACTTTCTGAGTACGACATGTACTCACTCTTGCAACCCCCCCTCCCCCCCAACAATTGCAGGTCAGGATTGTGAGTTTAATGGCGATAATGCAGAGTTCTAGGCCGTGTCTACCGTCAACTTTGCCTGTGGTGTTGCATGGAGCTGCGCTATTCCTTTTGCTTAGTTTGCTTAGTTGCTTAATTAGTTTATTTCCGCTGCATTAGTTGAACTTGTCATTAATATTCATTAGAGCTTGTATTCGAGGATAATATGGTTTGTGTAATAAAATTTGATAATTAATCTTGTTCTGTGGTAATTTTCTGTATACTCTTTTGTGAATCACTCGTGTATGTGTGTTGAACATCCCGGGCACACATATTCGTTAGCTTGGTTCATTTTTCAGAACTGGGCGTCGCACATACTCCTAGGAAATTTTGGGCTGATGCGATTGCAACCGCTTGTTATGTCTCAAATCGTGTTTTCTTGCGCGCTAAGCAAGGTAAAACACCATATGAGCTCCAGTTTGGACATCGGCCTAGTGTTACGCACTTTAGGGTCTTTGGTTGCAAATGCTTTGTTAAGAAACATGGTAATATTGATTAATTTGAACCTAGATCCATTGATGGCATGTTTCTTGGTTATCCATCTCATACTAGAGGCTACCATGTGCTTTTACTTGACACGAAAAAAATTGTGGAGACTTGTGAAGTGCCTTTTGATGAAGCTAGCCCAGTTACTAACCCAAACATTGCAGGTCCCGATCCACATCCGTAGGGGGAGAGCATTTTCGTTGAATATGAGGAAGAGGTGGAGCTGCTGCCCGAAAATTCAGCAGCTAATGACATTGTTCGATCTCCTGATTTTGATTCATAGTCAGCATAGACGACCACATTGCTGGTCCAGATCCTACTCAAGTCACAAACTCATCGATTTGTGATGAACATGAAGAAGAAGCTTGTGAAGTGTCCACTCCCCTTCGGGTTCTTAAAATTCATCCTCCACAACAGATTATTGGAAGCTTGCACGAACGAGTTACACGGTCCAGGTTTTGCGATCCAGGCTCTCATGCTCATTCTGCTTTTGTTGCTTCTTTTGAACCCAAAGATATATCACACGCACTCACTAATGAATCTTGGATTATTGCCATGCAAGAAGAGTTAGAAAATTTTGAAAGAAATAATGTTTGGAAACTTGTACCTCCACCTCAAGGTCACACTTTAATTGGAACTAAATGGGTGTTTAAAAATAAACAAAGTGAGGATGGGGTTGTGGTTAGGAATAAGGCTAGGTTGGTTGCTCAAGGTTTCACTCAATTTGATGGTCTAGATTTTGATGAAACTTTTGCTCCTGTTGCTAGATTAGAAGCCATAAAAATTTTGTTAGCTTTTGCTGCATCTAAAGGTATTAAGCTATATCAAATGGATGTTAAAAGTGCTTTTCTTAATGGATACATAGATGAGGAGGTTTATGTCAAACAACCACCAGGTTTTGAAATTTCAAATTTTCCTAATCATGTTTACAAACTGTCCAAAGCCTTGTACGGTCTCAAACAAGCCCCTAAAGCATGGTATGATAGGTTAAAAACATTCTTACTTGAAAAGGGCTTTACCATGGGCAAGGTTGATAAAACTTGTTTTGTGCTTAAGCATGGCAATGACTCATTATTCGAACAAGTGTATGTGGATGATATTATCTTTGGTTGTGCTTCTCATAATCTTTTGTCCAAGTTTTCAGCTATGATGAGTTCAGAATTTGAGATGAGTATGGTGGGAGAATCACGTACTTTTTGGGCTGCAAATCAAGCAAACCAAGTAGGGTACCTTTGTGCATCAAATGAAGTATACAAAAGACCTCCTAAGGCGCTTCAACATGGACAAAAGCAAGCCTCTTCGAACACCAATGGGAACAACAACAACACTTGAACTTGATGAATATGGTGAACTCGTGGATCAAAAAGAATATAGAAGCATGATCGGATCACTTTTGTACCTCACGACATCAAGACTAGACATACAATTCAGCATATGTCTTTGTGCACGGTTTCAAGCCTCCCCACGTGCTTCACATAGTCAAGCCATCAAAAGGATTCTCAGGTACTTACATGGAACTCAAGAATTTGGCATTTTTCTTCCTTCTTCCTCAACCGTTACTTTGAAAGCTTTTTTTGATGCTGATTTTGGAGGTTGTAGGATTGATAGGAAAAGTACTTCCGATGCTTGTCATTTTCTTGGTAATTCACTTGTTGCATGGTCATCTAGAAAACAAATTTCAGTTGCACAATCCACCGCCGAATCTGAATATGTAGCTGCTGCTAGTGCTTGTTCACAAATTCTTTGGATTTTTCAAACACTTAAGGACTATGGGGTTGATCTAGATAGTGTTCCACTGTTTTGTGACAACACTAGTGCTATTTGCATTGCTAAAAACCCTGTGCAACATTCTAGAACTAAGAACATTGACATTAGGTATCACTTTCTCCGTGATAATGTTGAAAACGGAAACATTGTGCTTAACCATGTAGATATCGAACAACAATTGGCTGACATTTTTACAAAACCTTTGGATTTCACTCGCTTTTGTTACATTCGTAGTGAAATAGGGGTTATGCATCCTCATGGCTTAAATTGAGGGGGAGTTTTGAAACTTGGGAAGTCTATGTGTGAATCTGAAATTAAAATAATATAAGCATAGTATTTCATACATATATGACTTTGTGATTCCTTTTACATGCTGAAAGTTCTTACTATATTACCCATGTTATACATTTTGTAGTTTTTGCCATGTCTAGTAATTGGAATAATTACTTACACTAAATCGGATCATGATCGAACTTTCTTGTTGTTTTGAACTTGTTGCATGCTCACAAGTGCTTTTAATAATAAAGAATTAATCAAGTAATCAACTCACTTGTTGAGTTTTTCTATGAGCAAATATAAGTTGAGAAAAGATCAAGAGAATATGCATGCATCGCACTTCTTCTTTTGAGATGGCTTATCATTGCACTTAGATATGAACTTGGAAGAAGTTGTGTATGACTAAAACCATGTCCTTAAGCTTCTGATTGTCAAATGACATATGCTTGGCTTGGTTGGTTAGAATAAGGCAGATGCGCATATAATCTCTTGCAAATATCATATGATCTAAATTTGTGCTTTGAAAAATAATAAAATGCAGCAACAAGTGTCATGCTTTCAGGTATTGAAATAGTTAAGTTTGTGAGATCATGACTAGCTTAAATTGAAAATTACATTTGATCTCTAGCATGGTTTACACTACTTTATGTATCTCATTGTTGTGATAGTGTAAGTTACTTTATAGTATGACTTGGATGAGCTTTGTTTTATATGTATATGTTATAATATGCTCATAACAATTAAAATTTCTCTTTTGAACCTTGCTGAATACATTGTCAATGGGGGAGAGATAATATGGTGAATTATGCAGGGGGGGGAATATGTATAGGGGGAGAGAGAAATTTATTTCTATCTCATTTGATTTTCAAAAAAAGAGGGAAAATTGTTCTCAAAACTTTTCATGCCAATGTTCGGATTTTAAATAGTGTTGCCAATGCATTCATCAAGGGGGAGATTGTGAGACCTATGTGTGCTGAATACACTGGCTTTGACAATAAAAGTTTTGGATGCTGCCATAACATCTTTTTGACAAGGTCCAACTCTAGCTCCGAGCTTCTGCACGGTCTGACAATAGGTCCGACTTTCTTTGTCTAGATCCGGCATGTCTTTGATAGCTCCGGCATGTCTTTGTTAAGCTCTGATATGTTTTGCTAGGTCTGACTTATGTTGGTTAGCTCCGACATGTTTTTCTAGCTCCGACTTTTGGGACGACTAGTTTCGACTAGTTTTGGTTAGCTCCGGCGCTAGGTTGTACTAGCTTTGGTAAGCTCCGGCTCAAGCTCCGGTCAGCTTTGGCTAGGTTCGGAGCTTGATCGCAATGTTCCTTCTTTTATCTTGCAATGTTTCGAATTTTATTTATATTCTTAGAAAGATTGTTTAGTATTCATTTGCTAATTTTTTGGTGCGTTTTGGTTGATATGGCTGATATCGTTTTGCTATGCTTTGCAACATGCTTATGTGAGGTCCTCACGTAAGGTGTTGTGTTCGGAACTGACTTGAGTCAAGTCGTGGACTTGGGCTCGTACGGATTGGTATTTTATTCATGTGCAGGTGTTGCTTGAGTTCAAGACATGGCTGGTGACGGGATCCATTGAACTAGTCTTAGGGAGAAGATGAGGTTCAACAACCAAGTTTGGGAGGAATTGTGGTTGAGCTGATCGGGAGGTTGCACAACTTGTTTGAATCAAGAACAATGCATATGAAAGTATCATGGACATCATAGGAAGATGTTTGCACATGTGCAAGGAGTGCATGGACGTGGCTTCATGGTTCCGAGGCGTGATGAAGAGATGTGGACGTAAGGAATTGGTCGGAAAGGTCCAACCGACTAGGTTATGGACTCAAGCTGTGGCTGAGTCGGGTTTGACTCAAAAATGGAAAGATTGAGTTGGTTATGATAGGATTTCGTGTGGGTCACTAATTTGAGTTGTTTAGGAATGTGTGATACGTTCCTAAGGTGTTTGGAAGTCTTAAGATTGCTTCTATCTACGTATAGAAGAGTCCTAAGCAGTTATGGAAAGTTTCGATTCGTGAACGGAGTAGGATTAGGGTCCTGATTTGAGTTGAGTTGGCTTTCGAGCTGGTTATATAAGCAAGGAAGGCCAGAGCTCATGGTGCACGACTTTGGGGCTGTTCCTCTTGTGTTCTATTGAATAAAATCCGTAGTTTGAAGGAACTTTTGTGCCTTGTTCGTCCGACTCGTTCCAGACAAGTTTTATTCATCAAGTTTCTGGACAGCACTACCTTTCGTCGGTAGTTTTATCATAACTCGAGTTTTACAGATCCAATTGATGTGAATATTTTTGGGTTGTCTTCATTACTTGATTATCTATTATCTTTAAAAATTTCACGGTCATTGGATTTGTGGTTTCTGATCTACATGAGTTTCTTTGTAGGGTTCCAGAACTGTTTTTCTCGGGTAGGACAGATTGACATTCATTCGATCTTTTGATCGTAACATGAGTTTCTATCGACGGATTTGAGTGATTCTTGTTGTGTCCTCTTAGTGACTTGATTCTCTCTGATATCTATCACTTTTTTCATGGTTAAACACGTTTATATTAGTCTCACACAAGATTTCATTAACAGATCATTTTTCTGCCGAAGGGGTTGATATTTAATTGTTTCCGCTGCGTAATATTGTTTTAATCTACCATTCACCCCCCCCCCCCCTCTTGCAGCTTTTCATGTGCTCTTTGATCCTACACCTCGTGGTCATTACACTTCTTGCTTCCGTATGCTCGCACCTTGTTGATGAGCGTCTTTAGTCGGTTGTACATGTCTTGTGGCGACTCATCTTCTTCGATGGCGAATCTTCCTAACTCTCCTTCAATCATTTCGATCTTTCCTTCTCGCACATGATGATCGCCTTCATGTGCGGTTTGCAACGTATCCCATACCCCCTTTGCGATCTCGACTCTATCCACCTTTGTGAATTCGTCCCGACTAAGTGATGAGGCGATGACTGCAGCAGCTTGAGCATTTTGATGGATTGCTTGCTCTTGGCTAGGTGTGAGCTCCTCATCATCATCGGGGATATCTATTCCTGTACATACAATATGCCACAAACTTGGATTGAGAGAAATCGAGTGCATTTTCATGTTCTGCCTCCACATTAAGTAGTCATTGCCATCAAGATGTGGGCCTTTTCCAAGTGGAATAGATAAGTAGTGATTATTGCTGGAGTTAAGACGATTATAGTTGAAAGGATATCGGGAGTAGTCGGTGTGTCTACTCCCCTTCTTCTTCTTCTCATCTTCGATCTTCACTTTTCCCTTGGAGAGGGTTTTCTTCTTTAGGAGCGCCTTTAGTTCTAGCGTCTCCTCATCATCATCCTCGAACTCTTGAATGGCCTCGAGGAGCCTCTCACATTTTTGGTTCTTTTCTTCTTCAACCTTCTCTTGGTTGATGCTCCTCTGTACGTCCTTCATGTCTGACATGATATCTTCGAGCGATTAGTCTCCTTTTGAAGAGTCTTGCTCTGATACCAATTAAATGTGGCCTAGAGCGGGGGGGGGGGGGGGGTGAATAGGCCTTTTTGATTTTCAGTCGGATGCTGCAACACTTAACAAAATGATCAAATCCCGAGATATCAGACTAGTCCGGTATAGTGCAGACTAGTCCGATGCGTGCCGACTAGATTGATCAAGTTTGATCGATTATCTCGATCCTGGGATGTATGCAGCGGAAATATACTTGTAAGTGAAATGTTACACTACTATGAACTAGGATGTAGCACAAGTTAATCTTATATTCAATGTTTCAATGTAAAGTGAACAATATTGATTGAAACCCTAGATTGATATGAAGAGTAAGAACAATATGCGCAAAGTAAGAACACAAGCACTTTATCCCGTGGTTAGGTTCCCACAGAGGCAACCTACATCCACGTTGAGGAGTCCACAAAAGGACCAGGTCTTCTCCAACCCAACTCTCGTCAGATCGCCACGGAGGCCAATCCTCTTCACTAATCACAAAGGGCAAATAACCAAATTCAAGGGGCCTTCTCACACGTTGAGGGCTCCCCAAGATTACAATATGAACACCACCAAGAACACACTCTTAAGATCACAATGAAAACCATAGGAGTTTGTTAGGGAGTCAAACCAAGAGCTCAATGAGTGAAGAATCGTGTCTCTCCAATGATCCAAAGTGTATCCTCAAGGGTTTGATCTTTCTTGCATTGGATTTCATGGAGAGAGGTGTTTTCTAGGCTCTTGGAAGGTGTGACGGTGTAGGGGGTCGAGAGATTTGAAAGATGGGTCGTGCACACCTATTTATATGGGGTTTCCAAAAGTTACCGTTAGGGTTTAGAAAGATTAGACTAGTCTGTGGTGGACACCGGACTAGTCCGGTGTGCTGCGTGGAGGAAACCATAGTGTCCCAAAATATTGGACTTGTCCGGCTAAGAGCGGACTTGTCCGATTTTGGTTCTGGAAATCTTTGGACTAGTCCGATAAATATCGGGCTGGCCGGATATGTGAAACCCTAAGTTAATTTGGGGGAACAATTCCGTACTTGGAGGACTTGTCCGATTTAGGTCAAAGAGATTTTGGACTTGTCCGTGCTAATATTAGACTTGTCCGATTGACATCAGAAAGATATCGGACTAGTCTGGTGTGTAATCGGACTTGTCCGATTTTGTGCAACTTGTGAATTGTTTGGGGGACTAGTTCGCACTGGGGAGGACTAGTCCGATTCTAAGCTGAGAGATATCGGACTAGCCCGTGGTGATATCGGACTAGTTCGGTCAGTGAAAATCTAGAATGTGATGACAAGTCTGCATTGTGAGGACTTGTCCTATCTTGTGCAGAAAGATATTGGACTAGTCCGGGTTTGTCGGACTAGTCCGGTCCTATATAGTTTTGTGCAATGTGTGAGATTGTTTGTGCTTGAGCTCTTGGGGTGTGTTTCCTTAACACACTCCATCCACAATGATCTACTACACTTGTTTCTTGAGCTCTTTTCCGCATTGCTTCTCATTCTCCTTTCTTTTTGGCACTTTTCTCATTCTCTCATTAGTGCCTGTGCTCATCTCAACAATGTGGTTAGTATCTCATTTGCTTGTTATAAATCAACCAAAACCTACAAGGGATTCCTAGATGCACTTTTAATCTCCCCCTTTTTGGTGATTGATGACAACCAATTGAGATTTCACAAAATATGATAAAAAGTTGAGATTTTCATAAAGTGTGCACATATGAGTTTGAAACACATTAAGCATTGAAAACATGATCCATATGTGCACTCTTTATGGTGGGGTGCAGAACTAAGTGTATAGAAACAATAATCATGATGAGAATGACATAATTGACATCAACATGTTAACAACAAGCATATATGTCATTTTTATAGCAAAATCACATGTTTCATACATATCTTCATAAGTAGATCAAAACATTGCATCACAGGACCAAAAGTACCAAAAGAGCATATTATAAGTCTTACAACCCACAAAGAGACAAAAGACACAAAAAATAGCTCTCCTCGCATCCGAAAGCTAAAGCCTAAGACTCCTATGACTCCCCCTCAATCTCTCCCCCTTTGGCATCAAGACACCAAAAAGAAGGAGAGTAGGGACCTAAGGTCTTCAAGCCTCACTGTCGGTCCTCTCATCGTCTTCATCTTCATTCTCGGGCTTATGAGGAGGAGGAGGAGGAGGAGGAGGAGGAGGAGGAGGAGGAGGAACGGTGCCACTTGAGTCCCCAATGCCAATATAGGCAAGCTCGGAGGGAGTCAAGGGCCTGAGCTCGGTGAAATCTGAATCAGAATCATCAGAAATGTCTGGAGATCCAATGGGCTCGATATCCAGCTTTTGACAAATTTGCTTCATGTTCTCTTTTACATATCTCATATCGGTCTTTCTCCTCTTGTTTAGCTTGTGGGCTTTCACTTTGGCCTTTTTGCAAGAGGCAAAGATGGATGAAAGGTACTTCAAGATGCCACTTGGGGACCCCTTTTGTGGAGGGGCCCTAGTGGCGGGAGCAGCCCTAGCATTTCCACTGGCTCCCGCTGGAGTCTAAGGACTTGAAGCTGGAGAGGGAGCAGCTTGAACACTTGCTTGTTGAGGCTTCTTGGGCCTCAATTGGGTGTGCTCCACATTCTTAACGAACTCTATCCCTGTGAGCTCTCTATCATAAACATCAGATAGGGGGCATAGCCACAAGATCTGTTTGGAGTACAGGATATGTTCACCATGTCGTTACAAATATAGTCAAATACATCAAACTTCTTGTCTTTGCTAATGACCTTCATAAAGGTCATGAGATATCCCTGTACACTTCCAGCATCCCCATCCTTCAGGGCAATGGTCTTCCTAAGGACACTGTTCAGCACCACAAAGAAGGGCTTCATGTTCTTGGTAGAAGGAGGATTGAACTTTGAGTGAGTTTTATAGAGAAACTTCATCCTGTCCTTCTCAATGAAACCAATGTTGTGAATTATCAAGTTGTCATTACTAGAACTGTCAAGATGGAGCAATCTTGCAAGTTCTTCATAGGTGATGGTGTACTTGGATCCATGAGTCATCCAAGTCACCCTTTCTTCGTCATCACTGGCAAAGTGGCAAGTAGCATAAAACTGAGCTATGACTTCATCATTCCAGTTGTTTCTGAAGGCGAAGAGATCCTTCAAGCCATGCCTTTCAATTGCCTCGACCAACTACACAAAAGGTGAGCAACCCTTCTTCTCAAAGTGCGCCCAATCTATACTTTGGCTACGTACCACGGGGGTCTTCATCGAAAGATAGACAGACTTGTAAAAGTCTGCATGGAAGTTACACCAGAACCTCCCATCAGCAGCTTGCTTGGGTCGGCTGTAACAATCCAAATTCCTGAACTTTGCAGCCGTGTCGCTTCCCTTGCCATTGAATCTTTCCTCGGCATGATCTCGGGCCCCTTCCCTTGGAGCTGACATCTTGAGGGGGCCAATCGGGCCCGTTGCAATCCCTTTGCCCTTGCCCCTTGCTTGGCGAGCACTTGTCGAGCTAGGGCCACCTCCAGCAGAAGCCTTGGAGGCAGACTTCTTCGCGAGCACCTTCCATTGAGCCTGGGGAGGAGAAGGAGTCGGCTCGAAAGGGCGCTCTTGGCGCTTCTTGCTTAGGCCCGTAGAGGACCGAAGCACGGCTTCGTGATCCATCTCGGCCTCAAAATCGGAGATTTCATCGTTGGTGCTCAACATTGTCATAAGAATGGATTTCACAAGGTATTGATGAGAATAGATGACAAGGAATTGCATTGAGGAATTGAGAAGTTAGGGTTGAGTTTAGAAAAATCAGACTAGTCCGGTGTACAGGCACGGACTAGTCTGGTATTCAACCTCTAAAACCCTAACTATGAGACAAATGGGAATTCCTAATGCACAAGTAGCTTAGCGTCAATGTTATACATCAAGGAAGCATGTGTATGGTGAAAGGAACTAAGCTATTTGATCAACAACGAAGGAAATAGCAGTTTCTAGGGTTTGGGATGGGATTTTACCGAAATTGCTTTATTCTCGGAGATGTAGGGATTGAAGGAGCGGACAAGTCTGTGGTCTTAAATCCATACGCAAAGGAGATCGATTTCCACCCAAACTTGAGGAATTTTGATGGAGGAATTGCCAAATCACCTTAGGGAGCTCGAGCGCGGAGAGAGAGAGCTTGAGGCAAGTGTGGGGGTGAGGAAGATTAGGGTTTGGCGGTGGCTAGGGTTAAGTACACGAAAAATCGGACTTGTACGAAAATAAACGGACTAGTCCGAACTTTTCTAGAGACTATATTGGACTAGTCCGTGGTCAGGCGGACTAGTCCGGACCTACAGTCACTCTGCGGACTAGTCTGCATGGGCGGACAAGTCCGGGCAACCAGGGACTAGTCCGTGGTCACCACGGAAGAAAGGCTTAGCCCATTCGTATATATTCGAAGGTAGTTATTATGAAAATAGGGAGGCAAAGCAAATCATATAATCTTGATGCATATGATCAGTAAGCATACAACAATCAAGCAATGACCATAATTCACTAAGATTTAGTAATTGACATAGTTTTTTCAGAAAAATTGAAAGAGATGATTTTCACAACACAATCAATGAATTTTGAAGATAGCATTCAGGTATACAAGACTTCAAGCCACATTCCGAGCATCAAGGATATTTAGTTCATTTTGGAGCTCGCAAAAGCATTTTTCATCAAGTGGCTTGGTAAATATATCGGCTAGTTGCTTTTTGGTATTGACATGTGAAATGGCTATATCTCCCTTCATTGAATGGTGTCTCTAAAAGTGATGACGGATGTCTATGTGTTTGGTCCTAGAGTGCTCAACGGGATTATGGGCAATTTTAGTGGCACTCTCATTATCACAAAGGAGTGGAATATGGTTCATATTGTAGCCGTAATCCCTTAGAGTTTGTCGCATCCAAGGGAGTTGTGCACAACAACTCCCGGCTGCAACATACTCCGCTTCAATCGTGGATAGGGCAATGTAGTTTTGTTTCTTGGAGGACCAATAAACTAGGGATCTTCCAAGGAATTGGCATGTACCAGAGGTAGTTTTCTATCTGCTTTGCATCCAGCATAATCTGCATCAGAGTAACCAATGAGATTGAATTTGGAACCTTTGGGATACCTAAGGCCTAGGTTGGGTGTATGAACTAAATACCGCAAGATTCTCTTAATGGCTGTCAAATGACACTCTTTTGGGTTGGCTTGAATCCTTGCCCATAAGCATACACTCAACATAATGTCCGGCCTAGATGCACATAAGTAGAGTAGAGATCCAATCATGGAGCGATATACATTTTGATCGACGTTCGGTCCATCTTCATTGAGATCCAAGTGGCCATTCGTTGGCATGGGAGTCTTTATAGGCTTTGCCTTGTCAATTCCAAACTTCTTGAGTATGTCTTGGGTGTACTTAGTTTGGCTTATGAACATCCCTTCCTTTTGTTGCCTCACTTAGAATCCCAAGAAGTACTTTAGCTCTCCCATCATAGAATCTCAAACCTATCTGTCATAATCTTACTAAATTCCTCACAAAAAGATTTGTTAGTGGAACCAAAAATGGTATCATCAACATAAATTGGACAAATAAAGAGATCATTGTCAATGTTTCTTTGTAAACAATGTATAATCTACTTTACCAATCTTAAAACCATTTTCAATTAAGAAATCTCTAAGACACTCATACCAAGCTCTAGGAGCTTGTTTGAGGCCGTAGAGAGCCTTACGCAAATTAAAGACGTGGTCGGGGAACTCTTCATCTTCAAATCTGGGGGGTTGCTTCACATGCACCTCCTCCTTGATTGGTCCATTGAGGAAGGAACTTTTCACATCCATTTGATAGAGCTTGAAATCATGGTGAGTAGCATATGCAAGTAATATTCTAATACACTCAAGTCTAGCCACTGGAGCAAAGGTTTCATCGAAATCCAAACCTTCGACTTGTGAATACCCTTTAGCCACAAGTCGTGCCTTGTTCCTTGTCAGCACCCTGTGTTCGTCTTGTTTGTTACGGAAGACCCATTTGGTGCCGACGACATTGAATTTGGGTCTTTCGACTAGTTCCCACACTTCATTCCGCTTAAAATTGTTGAGTTCTTCTTGCATGGACACTACCCAATATGGGTCCTTCAATGCATCTTCAACCCTGCATGGTTCCAAAAATGATACAAACGGATAATGCTCACAAAAGTTAGCTATGCGAGATCTAGTAGTTACTCCCTTTTGGATGTCACCGATGATGTTGTCGATTGGGTGATTCCTTTGGACGCTTGGTGTACTCTTGGGTGTGGCACTTACTGTCTTGAATCTTCATGGTCATCTTCTTCTCCTCCTAGATGGGAGCCCAAATTGACTTGTTGATCATTTTCGTCTTATTGAGGTTGATCTAGTATGGAAGCCCCCCCTCGATCATTGGCCTCCTCCTGTGGTTAATCTTCCTCATGCATATGTAGAGGTGGTTCTTGGGGTCGAATTTCGCCCAATGCCATTCTTCTCAATGCTTGACAAGGAGCTTCTTCTCTATCTAGCACACATGGATCAACATGCACCTTTTGGGAGCCGTTAGTTTTATCAAACACTACGTCACATGCTACTTCAACAATTCTGGAGGTCTTGTTGAAGACACGATGGGCGTAAGAGTTCGAATAATAACCAAGAAAAAAACCTTCATCGGACTTCGAAGTGAACTTTGAATTCTTAGGCTTCTTGTTCAAAATATAGCATTTGGAACCGGAAACTCGAAAATATGAAATATTAGGCTTGTTACCGGTGAGTAGCTCATAGGATGTCTTCTTGAGTAGTCGATGGAGATAAAGTCGATTTATGGCGTGGCAAGCGGTGTTAACCGCTTCCGCTAATAACCGGTCGGAGGTCTTGTATTCATCGAACATTGTTCTCGCCATCTCTATGAAGGTTCGGTTTTTCCTTTTGGCAACTCCGTTTTGCTGAGGGGAGTAAGGTGCTGAAAACTCATGCTTTATGCCTTCTTCATCTAGGTACTCCTCAACTTGTGTGTTCTTGAACATCGTGCCGTCGTCGCTTCGAGTATTCTTGATCGTCAAAACTCATTTTGAGCATGCTTGAAAAATTTCTTCAAGGTTCCTTGAGTTTTTGCCTTATCATGTAAAAAGAAAACCCAAGTGAAGCGAGAAAAATCAACAACAACTACTAAGCCATATTTTTTACCGCCGATGCTTATGTAAGTAATTGGACCGAAAAGATCCATGTGAAGTAGCTCGAGCAAAGTTGTTGTAGTCATGATGTTCTTCGCAGGATGAGGTGCTCCAACTTGATTTCTGGCTTGGCACGTGCTACAAGGCCCGTCTTTCTCAACAACAACATCCTTCAAACCTCGGATGTGATCGCCCTTGAGGAGTTTTTGAAGATTCCTCATACCAACATGCGCCAGCCGTCTAAGCCACAGCCAACCCATGTTGGTCTTTGCAACCAAGCATGTGTCAAGTTCGGCTTTATCTTTGTTGAAGTCAACAAGGTAAAACTTTCCATTCAACATACCCTTGAATGCAATGGAACAATCACTCCTTCTAGAGACGGTCACACCCTCATTAGTGAACTGGCAATTATGACCTTTGTCACATAATTGAGATATGGAAAGCAGGTTATAATCTAAGGAATCAACATGTAACACATGAGAAAGAGTATGCTGAGATGATATGGCAATTTTACCGGTACCGAGCACTTTTCCTTGACTATTGTCTCCAAAATATATGCCCTCGCTTGGATCCTCATTTTCTTCATACTCAACGAACATCCTTCTTTCTCCGGTCATATGGTTAGTGCAACCCCTGTCTACCACCCATTTAGATCCACCGGAGGAATATGCCTTTCGTTTACCTTCCTTTGCCATGAGGCAAGTGTCGTTCCCCTTCCATGCGCCGAGAGTTGGGAAGAGAGTGGACTTCTTGGATGTCTTCTTGATGGCTATGCTAGCCATCTCTTCTTCTTCTTCGCATGAGGACTCATCATTTGAGTCCCACTCTTTCCCTAGATGCGCTTGTTCAGCTTGCTTCTTCTTCTTGAAGAATTTCTTGGGTTGAGGCTTCGTTTCCTTGGTTTTCTTCTTGTTCTCTTCATATGGGCAATCAACTATAAAGTTGTCATACTCACCACAGTTATAGCATGCCCGCCTCAACTTTGGTCTTGATTTTTCCTTGTACTTCCCTTCACTTGATTTAGCCCCTTGTCTTTTCTTCATCATTCTTTTGAATTTCTTCATGAATAGTATCATGTCATCTTAATCGAAGTCGCTGCTCTCATCATCACCGTCTTCTTCTAGTTGAGCTTCTCGGTCTTCTTTAGACAAGGGCTTGAGAGTGGATTTCAAGGCGACCCCTTTCTTCTTTGCCGAGGTGAGATCGGCAATCTCCTTAACATGCTTGGCCTGCTTTTCCATCATCTCGAAATTGATGATCTTCCAAAGTAACTCATTTGGGGTCATTTTTTTGTACCCGGGGCTTTCTCGTATCATCGAGCACAAGGTGACATTGCAAGGCATGAAAGCTCTAAGAATGAGCTTCACCACCTCGTGGTCGTTCCACTTCTTGCTTCCGTATGTCGCACCTTGTTGATGAGCATCTTTAGTCGGTTGTACATGTCTTGTGGTGACTCGTCTTATTCGTTGGCGAATCTTCCCCACTCGCCTTCAATCATTTCGATCTTTGCTTCTCGCACATGATGATCGCCTTCATGTGCGGTTTGCAACGTATCCAATATCTCCTTTGCGATCTCGAGTCCATCCACCTTTGTGAACTTGTCCCGACTAAGTGATGAGGTGATGACTGCAGTAGCTTGAGCATTTCGATGGATTGCTTGCTCTTGGCTAGGTGTGAGCTCCTCATCATCTTCGGAGATATCTATTCTTATACATCAAATATGCCACAAACTTGGATTGAGAGAAATCAAGTGCATTTTCATGTTCTACCTCCACATTGAGTAGTCATTGCCATCAAAATATGGGGCTTTTCCAAGTGGAATAGATAAGTAGTGATTATTGCTGGAGATAAGACGATCGTAGTTGAAAGGATATCGGGAGTAGTCGGTGTGACTACTCCCCTTCTTCTTCTTCTCATCTTCGATCTTCACTTTTCCCTTGGAGAGGGTTTTCTTCCTTAGGAGCGCCTTTAGTTCCAGCGTCTCATCATCGTCATCCTCGAAGTCTTGAATGGCCTCGAGGAGCCTCTCCAATTATTGGTTCTTTTCTTCTTCAACCTTCTCTTGTTTGATGCTCTTGTGTACGTCCTTCGTGTCTGACATGATATCTTCGAGTGATTGGTCTCCTTTTGAAGAGTCTGGCTCTGATACCAATTGAATGTGGCCAAGAGGGGGGTGAACAAGTCTTTTTGATTTTCAGTCGGATCCCACAACACTTAAAAAATGATCAAATCTCGAGATATCGGACTAGTCTGGTAGAGTGCAGACTAGTCCGGTGCGTGTCGACTAGATTGGTCAAGTTTGATCGATTATCTTGATCCTAGGATGTATGCATCGGAAATATACTTGTAATTGAAGTGTTACACTACTATGAACTAGGATGTAGCACAAGTTAATCTTATATTCAATTTTTCAACGTAAAGTGAACAAGATTGATTGAAAACCTAGATTGATATGAAGAGTAAGAACAATATGTGCAAAGTAAGAACACAAGCACTTTATCCCGTGGTTCGGTTCCCACAGAGGCAACCTACGTCCATGTTGAGGAGTCCACAAAAGGACCGGGTCTTTTCCAACCCTACCCTCGTCGGTTCGCCACGGAGGCCAATCCTCTTCACTAATCACAAAGGGTAAATAACCAAATTCAAGGGGCCTTCTTACATGTTGAGGGCTCCCCAAGATTACAATATGAACACCACCAAGAACACACTCTTAAGATCAAAATGAAAACCACATTAGTGTTTTAGGGAGTCAAACCAAGAGCTCAATGAGTGAAGAACCGTGTCTCTCCAATGATCCAGAGTGTAACCTCAAGGGATTGATCTTTCTTGCGTTGGATTTCGTGGAGAGAGGTGTTTTCTAGGCTCTTGGAAGGTGTGACGGCGCAGGGGGTCGAGAGATTTGAACGATGGGTCATGCACACCTATTTATATGGGGTTTCCAAAAGTTACCATTAGGGTTTAGAAAGATCTGACTAGTCTGTGGTGGACACCGGACTAGTCTGGTGTGCTGCGTGCAGGAAACCCTAGGTGTTCTGAAATATTGGACTTGTCCGGCTAAGAGCGGACTTGTCCGATTTTGGTTCTGGAAATCTTTGGACTAGTCCGATAAATATCGGACTGGTCGGATATGTGAAACCCTAAGTGAATTTGGGGGAACAAGTCTATACTTGGAGGACTTGTTCGATTTAGGTCAAAGAGATTTCGGACTTGTCCGTGCTAATATCGGACTTGTCCGATTGACATCAGAAAGATATCGGACTAGTCTGGTGTGTTATTGGACTTGTCCGGTTTTGTGCAAGTTGTGAAGTGTTTGGGGGACTAGTCCGCACTGGGGAGGACTAGTCCGATTCTAGTCAGAGAGATATCGGACTAGTCCGTGGTGATATCGGACTAGTCCAGTCAATGAAAAACTGAACTGTGAGGACAAGTTTGTATCGTGAGGACTTATCCGATCTTGTGCAGAAAGATATCAGACTAGTCCGGGTTCAGTCGGACTAGTCCGGTCCTGTATAATTTTGTGCAATGTGTGAGATTATTTGTGCTTGAGCTCTTGGGGTGTGTTTCCTTAACACACTCCATACACAATGATCTACTACACTTGTTTCTTTAACTCTTTTCCGCATTGCTTCTCGTTCTCCTTTCTTTTTTGCACTTTGCTCATTCTCTCATTAGTACTTGCGCTCATCTCAACAATGTGGTTAGGATCTCATTTGCTTGTCATAAATCAACAAAAATCCACAAGGGATTCCTAGATGCAATTTCACATATCCGCAGGAAGAGAGCATTTTCGTTGAAGATGAGGAAGAAGTGGAGTTGCTGCCCGAAAATTCAGCAGCTAATGACTTTGGTTCAGCTTCGGATGTTGATTCTCAACCAGCACTTACAACCATCATTGCTGATCCAGATCGTCCTCAAATCACAAGCTCATCGATTTGTGATGAACATGAAGAAGAAGAAGCTTGTGAAGTGTCCACTCCCCTCCGGGTTCTCAAAAGTCATCCTCCACAACAAATGATTTGAAGATTGCATAAAAGAGTCACACGGTAAAGGTTTTGCGATCCAAACTCTCATGCTCATTCTGCTTTTGTTGCTTCTTTTGAACCGAAAGATATATCACACGCACTCACTAATGAATCTTGGATTATTTCCATGCAAGAAGAGTTAGAATTTTTTGAAAGAAATAATGTTTGGAAACTTGTACCTCCACCTCAAGGTCACACTTTAATTGGAACTAAATGGGTGTTTAAAAATAAACAAAGTGAGGATGGAGTTGTGGTTAGGAATAAGGCTAGGATGGTTGCTCAAGGCTTCACTCAAGTTGAAGGTCTAGATTTTGATGAAACTTTTGCTCCTGTTGCTAGATTAGAAGCCATAAGAATTTTGTTAGCTTTTGCTGCATCTAAAGGTTTTAAGATTTATCAAATGGATGTTAAAAGTGCTTTTCTTAATGGTTACATAGATGAGGAGGTTTATGTCAAAGAACCACTAGGTTTTGAAAATTCAGATTTTCCTAATCATGTTTACAACCTGTCCAAAGCCCTGCACGGTCTCAAACAAGCCCGTAGAGCATGGTATGATAGGTTAAAAACATTCTTACTTGAAAAGGTGTTTACCATGGGCAAGGTTGATAAAAACTCTTTTTGTGCTTAAGCATGGCAATGACTCATTATTCGTTCAAGTGTATGTGGATGATATTATCTTTGGTTCTGCTTCTCATGATCTTGTGTCCAAGTTCTCAGCTATGATGAGTTTAGAATTTGAGATGAGTATGATGGGAGAACTCACGTTCTTTTTGGGGCTGCAAATTAAGCAAACCAAGGAGGGTACCTTTGTGCATCAAACGAAGTATACAAAAGACCTCCTAAGGCGCTTCAACATGGACAAAAGCAAGCCTCTTCGGACACCAATGGGAACAGCAACAACACTTGAACTTGATGAAGATGGTGAACCCGTGGATCAAAAAGAAAATAGAAGCATGATCGGATCACTTATGTACCTCATGGCATCAAGACCGGACATACACTTTAGCGTATGTCTTTGTGCACGTTTTCAAGCCTCCCCACGTGCTTCACATCGTCAAGCCATCAAAAGGATTCTCAGGTACTTACATGGAACTCAAGAATTTGGCATTTTTCTTCCTTCTTCCTCAACCGTTACTTTGAAAGCTTTTTCCGATGCTGATTTTGGGGGTTGTAGGATTGATAGGAAAAGTACTTCGGGTGCTTGTCATTTTCTTGGTAATTCACTTGTTGCTTGGTCCTCTAGAAAACAAAACTCAGTTGCACAATCTACAACTGAATCTAAATATGTAGATGCTGCTAGTGCTTGCTCACAAATTCTTTGGATTGTTCAAACACTTAAGGATTATGGGGTTGATCTAGATAGTGTTCCACTGTTTTGTGATAACACTAGTGCCATTTACATTGCTAAAAACCCCATGCAACATTCTAGAACTAAGCACATTGACATTAGGTATCACTTTCTCCGTGATAATGTTGAAAAACAAAACATTGTGCTTCACCATGTTGACACCGAACAACAATTGGCTGACATTTTTACAAAACCTTTGTATTTCACTCGTTTTTGTTACATTCATAGTGAAATAGGGGTTATGCATCCTCATGGCTTAAATTGAGTGGGAGTTTTTGAAATGTGAGAAGTCTATGTGTGAATCTTAAATTAAAATCATATGAGCATAGGATTTCATACATATATGACTTTGTGATTCCTTTTACACACTAAAAGTTCTTACTACATTACTCGTGTTATACATTTTGTAGTTTTTGCAATGTCTAGTAATTGGAATAATTTCTTACACTAAATCTGGTCATGGTCGAACTTTCTTGCTGTTTTGAACTTGTTGCATGCTCACAAGTGCTTTCAATAATGAAAAATTAATCAATCAACTATTCACATGTTGAGCGTTTATGATCAAATGAAAATGAGAAAAGACCAAGAGTATATGCATGCATCGCACTTCTTCTTTTGAGATGGCTTATCATTACACTTAGATACAAACTTGGAAGAAGTTGTGTATGACTAAAACCATGTCCTTAAGCTTCCGATTGTCAAATGACATAGGCTTGGCTTGGTTGGTTAGAATAAGGCAGATGCGCATATAATCTCTTGCAAATATCATATGATCTAAATTTTTGTTTTGAAAAATAATAAAATTCAGTAACAAGTGTCATGCTTTCAGGTTTTAAAATAGTTAAGTTTGTGAGATCATGACTTGCTTAAATTGAAAATTACATTTGATCTCTAGCATATCTTACACTACTTTATGTATATCATTGATGTGGTAGTGTAAGTTACTTGATAGTATGACTTGGATGAGCTTTGTTTTATAAGTATATGTTATAATATGCTCATAACAATTAAAATTTCTCTTTTCAACATTGCTGAATAAATTGTCAAAGAGGGAGAGATAATATGTGAATTTTTAAAGATAAGTATGCAAGGGGGAGAAATTGATTACACATTGAACATATTCACAATTGTTTTGGCACGATTCTTCACAGAGGAATAAATTCTTTTTCTTCTCATTTTATTTTTTTTACAAAGGGGGAGAAATTGTTTCAAAACTTTTAATGTGAATAAGCCAATGTTCGGATTTTAAGTGGTGTTTCCAATGCATTCATCAAGGGGGAGATTGTGAGACCTATGTGTGCTGAATAAATTGGCTTGTAGTGAATACATTGGCTATGGCGATAAAAGTTTTGAATACTACCAAAACAAGTTTATCATCAAGGTCCGACTCTAGGTCCGAGCTCAAGCAAGGTCCGACGATAGGTCCGGCTTGTTTTGGGTAGCTCCGGCAAGGTTCGACGATAGGTCCGACTTGTTTTGGGTAGCTCCGGCAAGGTCTGATGTAAGGTCCGACTTGCTTTGGCTAGGTTCGACTTCTTTGTCTAGGTCCGACTAGCTTAGGTTAGCTCTGGCTCTAGGTCCGACTAGCTTTGGTTAGCTCCAGCGCTAGGTCCTGCTAGCTTTGGTAAGCTCCGGTTCAAGGTCCGGTTATCTTTGGCAAGGTCCAGTGCTTGATGATAGTGTTTCTGCTTTTATCTTGCAATGATTCGTACTTGCTTTACATTGATGGAAAGATTGCTTAGTATTCATTTGCTAAATTTTTGGTGTATTTTGGTGGTTATGGTTGATATCATTTTGCTATGTTTTGCAACATGCTTATGTGAAGTGCTCACGTAAGATGTTGTAGTTTCGGAACTAACGTGAGTCAAGTCGAGGACTTGTGCTCGAAAGTATTGGTTGTTTATTCATGTGCAGGTGTTGATTGAGTTCAAGACATTGCTGGTGACGGGATCCATTGAACTAGTCTTAGGGAGAAGATGAGGTTCAACAACCATGTTAGGGAGGAATTGTGGTTGAGTTGACCGGGAGGTTGCGCAACATGTTTGAATCAACAACAATGCATATGAAGGTACCATGGACGTTGTTAGAAGATGTTTGCACGTATGCAAGGAGTGCATGGATGTGGCTACATGGTTCTGAGGTGTGATGAAGAGATGTGGACGTAAAGAATTGGTCGTAAAGGTCCAACCGACTAGGTTATGGACTCAAGCCGCGGTTGAGTCATGTTTGACTCAAATATGGAAAGATTTGAGTTGGTTATGATAGTATTTCGTGTGGGTCAAGAATTTGAGTTGTTTTAGGAATGTGGGATACATTCCTAAGGTGTCTGGCAGTCTTAAGATTGTTTCTATCTGCGTATAGAAGAGTCCTAAGCAGTTATGGAAAGTTTTGATTCGTGATTTGAGTAGGATTGGAGTCCAAGTTGAGATTGGGTTTGCTTAAGGACTGATTATATAAGCAAGGGATGCCAGAGCTCATGGGGGCAGACTTTGGGGCTGTTCCTCTTTTGTTCTATTTAATAAAATTCGTAGTTGAAAGGAACTTTTGTGCCTTGTTCGTCCGACTTGTTCCAGACAAGTTTTTCTCGTCGAGTTTCTGCAGAGCACTACCTTTCTTCGGTGGTTTTATCATAACTCCATTTTGACAGATCCAATTGACGTGATTCTTTTTGGGTTGTCTCCACAACTTGATTTTCTATCATATGTGAAAATTTCACAGCCATTGCATTTGTGGGTTCTGATATATACGAGTTTCTTTGCAGCATTCCAGAACTGTTTTTATCTGGTAGGATAGATTGACATTTGTTCGATCTTTCAATCGTAACTTGAGTTTCTCTCAACGGATATGAGTGATTCTTGTTGTGTAGTATTCATGAATTGATTCTCTCTGATATCTATCACTTTTGTCATGGTGAAACATGTTTATATTAGTCTCACACATGAATTCTTTAACAGATCGTTTTTCTGCCGAAGGGGTTAGGATTTAATTGTTTCCGCTGTGTAAGATTTTTTAAATCTACCATTCAGCCCGCCTCTGGTAGCTTTTCACGTGCTCTTCAATCCTACAACCGACTCACATACAGATCACATGATGATTACTATAGACAGTACAAACTTCGCTCCACAGTGTAACTTGACCAGTTCGAAGAATCCGAACTGTTCTTTGTAGGTAAGTTCAAAATTTTACATGTAAAACCTCATGTTTAACATAATTACCAATGTATTCAGCACAAATAGGTATCATAATCTCCCCTGGATGAATGCATTAGCAACAGAATATAGAATCAAAAATTGGCTCTGTTGGTACCCTGCATACCGGGTACCCCACAACGCCGCAAGAAAATCCACGAAGTTCCACCTGTCAGAGTTGAAGACCTCCGAAGGCTCCACGTGTTCGCAACACTGGACCCGCCTCCCTCATTAGGGTAGCTGCAGCACCGCCACGTGTAAGGCAAGGCCTGAACTAACTCCTTGTATATGAAAGCTCCGGTCGTGCCACAAGCCTAGTGCCCCGGACCTAACCCCCAGTAGAGGGAAGCTCTGGTGCTGCCATGTGTATAAGCGGCTCTGGACCTGCCTACCCACAGTGGGAATCTCCGGAGCTGCCATGTGTGGAGCCTCCAGACCTAAACCTGCAATGGGAAGATAGACAATTCTCCAATGGTGCGGACATTCAACGAACAGTTAAAACTACCGTTACAAGACCTGATTACGTGTCATTAATGCCATATTAACGACACACGATCAAATGGCTTTTAGTACTGGTAATGCCGCCATTATGGCACGTTATCACTATTAAATCTACTTAATACATATAAACCGTGTACTAGGTATTAAACACCGTTAGGGCCACATGTCGGGCCAGACAACCAATGTAACGGCCAACCCTTGGACTATAAATGGCTTGCACCACTCGGTACAAGGCCAACGAAGCTCATACTCAATCAAGCGCTCACACACACATACTCATACATACAACAACCACCCATGGAGTAGGGTATTATGCTCAGGCGGCCCGAACCACGTAAAAATCCTGGTGTCACCATCTTGTTCATAATCTCACGTGCGCCCCAATCAATCACAAACCTCTGCGGACTACG
Source organism: Tuctoria greenei (assembly GCA_036927565.1). Taxonomy (NCBI): domain Eukaryota; kingdom Viridiplantae; phylum Streptophyta; class Magnoliopsida; order Poales; family Poaceae; genus Tuctoria; species Tuctoria greenei. The sequence goes on from JAYESD010000007.1 coordinate 153,890,564, forward strand.
ATCTAGTAGTACTGGGGGAAATGTCTATTGCACACTTTGACATTTGGCGCGTCAGGTAGGGTCGCCTTCAGATTTCGAGATGGTGAACTCCACAATAGCATCGTCCAACGGCAACGCCGGACAGCCTGACGGAGGAAATCCTTCCAATGCTAAATAGCCATTTGGCGCTGTTGTCCCGGCGGGTGTTGTTGCACCACCACCACGTGCTCTGGCTGCCAATGCCGGACAATAGGATGGTACCCTAGTGTCGGTGACTCCATCGACTAACAACCCGGAGAATGCGCTAATCGTCGCTTCTACTCTGCTCCAGCGTCCTTCAGCAACTGGAGCCCCTCTGGCAGCCACGGAAAAGTGGGGTACTAATGTTGAGCATCTGGTTGCAGCAGAGGCCAATGCCATCAGTCACCAAGGCCTGCCCCCTGTTGGGTAGGAAACTTCGAAGCGGATGACCTTGTCTGGTAGACTTGGTCCCCAAGTTTCACAGCACAGGAGACGTGTGTCCCAACAAGTGACATCGCTGCCCTCCAGGGCACGTCGAACTCATACGGCGTTGAGGCTCTCAACCCATGATATGCGGTCATAGCTTGACCGCTGTTACCGGCAGCAGGACAACCGCGTCCAAATCAAGCGTGCTCGCGAGAGGCAAGAGGCTCGGGAAAATCCTTCTCCTTTGGGAGTGGAGGTAGCTGTTTAGCCCTGGCCATGCACCTATGCATGGTCCGATGGACAGGGAGGTTCCGACCTCATCTACCGGAGAAATACGACGGGACTGTCAACCCTGTCGAGTTCCTCCAAATGTACTCCACTGTCTTCCTTGCGGCGCGTGGCAATGAGGCCGTGATGACCAATTATTTCCATGTGGCCCTGACCGGGACAGCCAGGTCCTGGTTCATGAGTCTCCCGCCCAACTCGATCAACAGTTGGGCAAAGCTATGCAACCAGTTCGCTGCATACTTCAGGAGTTCTTATACCCGACCTGGCACAGAACTGGATCTTTTCGCCGTACAACAAAAATCGATGGAGTCGCTGCAATCATTCATCCATTGTTTCTCCCAGGTACGTAACAACATTCCTTCTATCTCCAAGGCATCCGTTGTTGTAGCATTTCGACAGGGCATCCGAGACAAGAAGATGTTGGCGAAGCTGGCGACGAAAGAAGTCACTAGTGTCACAGAACTCTTCAGCTTGGCCAACAAATGCACCAGAGCTGCTGAGGGTCATGAAACGCACTCCAAGCCAGCTCCAGAGGCTAACAAAAAGACTTTCCAGGCTGAAGCCACTACATCCTGTAGTGGAAAGAAGAAGAAAAAGTCCAGTGGCAAGAAGAAGCCATCGACCAGCACGCCTACTGCTGCAGCAGCTGCAACTCCGGGTGGCCAGGGGCCACGCCTCGAAAAGTGACATCGACCTTCATCTGAAGACGGCGACAGTCCAAAGATGTGTTGTCCGATCCACAAAATGGACACCCACAATCTTGAAGATTCCAGGGAGGTCCAAAACCTTGTCGAGCGCTTCAACAAGCGCCGAGAAGAAGCTCCTTTCCGCCATCGGGAAGAAAAGCATAAAGTCGACGAAGATCCTCTGGAGCTAGGCTTCTAGGACCCCAAAAAGGTCCTGAAGGCTGTGTACAACATAGTCGACGACGACTCTAAATTCTCCAATAATGAGCGTCGGAAGACCCTCAATACCGTATATGGAGGGTCCTGGGATATCACCTCTTGTTGCGTCCTCAAGACCATGCATCGGGAGATGGTTGCCACAGCTCCTACCGCCAAGGCAGAACCCCATCAGAAATGGATGGACACTCCCATCACTTTCGATGCTACAGGCTACCCAAGAAACATGATCGGAGCTGGTCAACTGCTGTTGATGGTGTCTCCTACTACCAATAATGTCCAGCTCTACCATGTCTTGGTGGACGGAGGGTCAACACACAACCTCCTCAGCTATGAAGCTTTCGTTAAGATCCAACTCTCACTCTCGGACCTTCGCCCCTCACGTCCTTTCTCCGGAGTAGGTCCGAGGGCCATCAGTCCTCTCGTCTCAATTACTCTCCCGGTGACCTTCAGGCCTCGAAGGAACTACAATAACTGAGAAGTTGGTCTTCGATGTTGCTCACATCAGCTTACCCTCCAACGCCATCCTAGGCAGGCATGACCTGTATAGGTTCATGGTCGCAGCCCATTATGGCCACTTGGTGTTGAAGATGCCAACACCTTCAAGAGTTCTCCAGATTCGCGGAGATCGTACTCCAAGATTTACCGCACTGGAAGAACTCCACGCGCTCACAACAGCACACGAGGAAGCATCTAGTAAGGAGCTAGCTGCTCAATCTCCGAGCACTCGTCACCGAGGCTCAACCTCTGCACCACGTGTGCAGCCAAGCGGCAACACCAACATTCCCTTCAAAATCTTCCAATTGGTTCCGATGCTGCACAAACCACCCGTATATCGGGAGGACTGGACAACAAATAGCAACTCGCGCTCATCACATTCCTCCGGGCGAATGTTGATGTGTTTGCCTGGCAACCATCACAAATGTCTGAGATCCCTAGAGAGGTGATTGAGCACAATCTGAAGATATACCCTGACGCATGACCAATACACCAGAAGCCCCGGAAGCAATCAATCGAGTGGCAAAACTTCATTCGACAAGAAATCAAGAAGCTGCTCAAAGCCGGTTTCATCTGGGAGGTTCATCATCCACGATGGCTAGCAAACCCAGTCATTGTACCAAAGGCCGGCGAGAAACTTCGGATGTGTATCGACTACACCACCTTAAATAAGGCATGTCCAAAAAATCCATTTCCACTACCTAGAATAGATCAGATAGTGGACTCCACCTCCGGGTGTGAGCTATTGTGTTTCCTAGATGCATACTCCGGATATCATCAGATCCAAATGTCTAGGGAAGATGAAGAGCATACTGCCTTCATAACACTAGATGGATTGTATTGTTACAATGCCTTGCCGTTTGATCTCAAAAATGCTGCTTCAACTTTTGTGCGAGCCATGCACAAAACATTTGGAGAGCTTATCAGGGACTTGGTGGAGGTCTACGTCGATGACATCGTCGTGAAGATCAAGAATAAGGAATCACTACTTGACAACCCACAAGCCGTCTTCGACAAGCTGCGCGTGACGCACACCAAGCTAAACTCGAACAAATGTGTCTTCGGGGTTAGCTCCGGGAAGCTCCTTGGATTCTTGGTGACTCACTAAGGAATTAAGGTGAATCTGGCGAAGATCAAGGCTATTGAAGATATGCGGCCCCCAGACCGCATCAAGGATGTCCAGAAGCTAACTGGATGTCTATCTGCGCTCAGCCGGTTCATCTCAAGACTGGCAGAATGGGCGCTACCCTTATTCAAGCTATTGATGAAGTCTGTACCATTCCACTGGTCTGAGGAAGCAGAAAGGGCGTTCCAAGAGCTCAAGCAAATCCTCACCACACTACCAATCTTGGTAGCTACGAATCCCGGTGAGCCTCTTTTGCTTTATATTTCGGTAACTATGGAGGTTGTCGGCATGGTCCTGGTCGCGGAAAGACCAGAGCCACCAACAGTTCAAGAGCCCAAACCCCTTCGGGAGGGTCCAGATTTACCTGAAGGTGAGTCTGGGTCCCAGCCTCCAGGCACGAATCTTCAAGGAAAGCTTCGCGAGGATCAACCCCTCTCATCCGTAGGAGTTCACATGGCTGAAGAAGAAGTTCCGGACCCCTATGGGAGGGTCCGAGAAGCTCAAGAAGAAGGTCAGGAACCCTTCGCGAGGGTCCAGGTTGATGAAGAAGAAGCTCCGAGCCCCTCCGGGAGGGTCCGGACTGTACAGCGGCCAGAGTACTTCATCACTGAAGTACTCCATGATGCCAATACTCGATACATTGAGGTGCATAAGCTACTTTACGCAGTCCTTATCGCCTCAAGGAAGCTACATCACTACTTCCAAGCCCACAAGATATCAGTGGTAACCTCTTATCCACTGCGTGCTATATTTCCCAACCCAAACACTATTGGGAACATCGCCAAGTGGGCAACGGAATTGCAAAGTTCGATCTCGAATTCGTGCCACGACAAGTTATCAAAAGTGAAGCATTGGTTGATTTTGTGGCGGAGTGGGCACCTTCTCCATCAAATCCTTAGGGCCCTAGTGAGAAGAAGCCGGAACCCAAGGTCCCGATCTTTACCAAACCTCACTGGACTCTTTACTTTGATGGCTCCATGCAGAAGCAAGGGGTTGGAGCTGGAATCCTTCTCCTTGCTCCGACTGGGGAGAAGGTCAAGTACATGGTACAACTTGATTTCAAGGCAACCAACAACATGCAACCTATCATTTATGGGCCCAAGGTGGCGCTATCATATGGCATCAAGCAGACGCTGGTGAAGGGTGTTTCACAACTCATTATCAAGAAAGTCAAAGGCGAATGTAGCTGCAATAACCCACAACTCGCTTCTTACCTCCTTGAAGTCCAGAAGCTCCAGAAAGACTTTGACATTTTGGATCTCTGCCATGTCCAGCGTCTCAATAACGTTGAAGTTGATGAACTCTCGATGAAGGCTTCAACCGGAGATCAAGCTCCTGATGAAGTTTTTGTCAGGAGGTTGTCAAGCCAACCGCTCAACCTGCCGAACTCAGAGAAGGGGGCAAGACCAGCACCTCAAAGCTGGCACTTTCGGTGGCCCTGTTACTATGGTGTCCACCAAGGGTCGTAGGTGCTGCAGGAAGCTCCGAGCAACCTAGCACGCAAGACTCAGAAACTCAAGTTAGCTCCAATGCATGTATCTCGGTGATCCGGAGCTACTTTAAAAACAACATCCTTCCCGAAGACGGTGCATCCGCTGACCGGATCGCCGATTGGCTAAAAGATACATGCTGGTAGAAGGGGATCTCTACTGGCGCGGTGCCAACGGCATCCTAATGCGGTGCATTCCTGTAACAGCCTCATTTTCATGCATCATTCCCTACATACATTCATATAGATGTTTAATGTTAACCCACCTAAAGAGGAATGAGTTTAAAATTGATTTGGAGCAAAATCACACATAAAATGCTGAAAAGTGCGGACTAGTCTGATTTTGGTGAGGACTAGTCATATTTCTCTCTGACTAAAAACAGACTTGTCCGTTTTTGCTGCGGACTAGTCCGATTTTGCCTTTGGAAACTTTCAGGCTTGTCCGATTTTGTGCGGACTAGTTCGATATTCCAAGAATCTTTGAAAATTTGCTAAGTCCCTGGACTTGTCTGGACTAGTCCGGTGTTCCAGCGGAGTTGTCCGTTTTCCTCTCTGACTAAAGTCGGACTTGTCTGATTTTTTGCCAGACTTGTCCGATTTCTCTCTAGACAACTTTGGACTAGTCTGGTCCTTTTTGGACTTGTCCGATATTTCGCGACTCCGAGTTGATCTTTTGTTTTACGACTTGTTTCTTGGGGTTCACATTAAGTGGGCCTAGGGACGTCGTGCCTAACTCTTTTAGAGCCCATGTGGGACTCTAAACCGGCCTCTACTCATCTCAAACTCGAAATCAATCTAACCCTAGCCTCCACCTCTATATAAACAACTCCACCCCTTGGTTTGACATCTATTTGCCACTTTTCCACCCCACCCAAACGTGGAGAGCCACCACCAAGGAGGGAGGAGGAGATCCCAAGCAAGAAGAAGAAGAGGAGGAAACGAAAGATGATCAAGATATCCATCAAGTTTCGTTCTTCATCACCAATTCATCTCCAAGTTCATCCCCAACACTAGATCATCAAGATCCAAGTGTTACCTCCAAGTTTCTTGATTCATTGGAGTTATAAACACATGATATACCTTCTATTCTCTTTTCCTTACGTGAATTAAACCCCTAATATCCAAATTTACGTCGATCTAGAAAACTGTAGTTTGCTAGTTCTGCGAAGCGTGGACTAGTCCAACCTCTTGTAGACTAGTCCGATTTTGCTGACTAAAGTCTGTTGAATTAATTCTAAAATTAGATCTAATCACAACCAAACCAGTATAAAATTGTTAAAATCTATTAATACTAGTTAGTAATCATTTAAAAGCAATCTATTAAGAAGTTCTACCTTGGATTTGCATCAATCATGCATGTCATGTCATATTGAGTAATATTTGTGCACTCTTTGATTGTGTTTCTTGTCTTGTATGTTTAATGTGCGGATTAGATGGATTTGCGCTAGAGAGTGCCGTGGAGGATCTACAACACCAAGAGTTTGAAGGCATTGACCCGAACCAATCCCAAGAGCAAGGCATGTGTCCTTGAAGCATATTGATCCTGTTTATAAAATAAATGTTTTGTTTGTAAAACTGCATGCTTGTGTCCAATTGATGGGGATCCTATAATAGGAAGTTTACTAGTTTTGTTTAAGCACCCTTGTCACGTGGAGTTCATGGTAGAGAGTAGGGATGGGATTTTTACCTTTTTTCTTCGCTTAATCAATTGGGATGGGAAACCACTATATTATTTAATTATGCATTAATGATATATTGATTATCATGATCTAGTTAAAAAGATGGGTGATCTAAGCAAGCGTGGCTAGTGGATTGGGTTGGATTTTATGGTGGTTTGCTTGCTTTAGATCTAAGGACCGATTCATGTGAGAATGAGCCAGGATTACAATGCCACCGAGGCCAAGTATGGGTGTGGCGTAGCTGATTAATTAGGGCTTTGCTAGTGCTATTTGTATCATTAAGGATGCTCGGGGAAGGGGTAGTCGGATTGGGTTTTTGATGATTGGTGGGACTACCCTGGGATCCGAATGGCTCAAGAGGGGGCCCATGGTTGGAGATGTGCTCTGTGGGAGACATCGCCACCGGTGAAACCTCAGTGGGGTCTAAATAGGCTAGTAATCCCTTTGTAAAGGCTATTTTGTTATCTCTTGGCCATACACCAAAGGAAGTGTAATGGGCATAAGGGAGGTTCTTTAGTCGCCGACGGGTGATGAAATCACAAACACGTGGGTAAAGTGGTACCAACTCTACAGAGTCTAATAAAACTATCATGATAGCCGTGCTCCTGGTTATGAGCCCCTGGACAACTTCCATGATTAGAGGGAACTTAGTATTGGGATGATGTTTGGGATGGTTATGGTTTGGTAATGGTTATGGCTGGTTATGGATTAATTTCTGGTATTGAATATGGTTATTGGCTAATGGTGAAATCTAGAATTATTGACGATGGTAGTGAATTCAGACTGGTATTATGATATTACTTATGATTATGATGGGTTTACTTCACATACATGTAATATATTGCTTTTCAAATGTTTTAATGTACTTTTCAGCACTCCACCATTACTATTGTCGTCATTTGAATCAGCCACATGTCATACTTTCCACGGTTGCTGAGTACGACATGTACTCACTCTTGCAATCCCCCCCGACAGTTGCAGGTCAGGATTGGGAGTTTAATGATGATCATGCGGAGTTCTAGGTTGTGTCTACCGTCAGCTTCCCTGTGGTGTTTTAGAGCTGCGCTATACCCTATTGCTTATGCTGCCTAGCTATTTAGTTTGCTTAATTAGTTATTTCTGCTGCATTAATTTGAACTTGTCTTTAATATTCATTAGAGCTTGTATTCGAGGATAATATGGTTTGTGTAATAAAATTTGGTTAATTAATCTTGTTTTGTGGTAATGTTTTGTATACTCTTTTGTGAATGCACTCATGTATGTGTGATGAACATCCTGGGCACACATATACGTTCACTTGGTTCATTTTTCGGAACCGGGTGTCACAGATTGGTATCAGAGCCACAGGTTGACCGTGGGACGCAGTCTAGATAGAATGGACACTTTAGAGCATATAGGAGCACTTAGGGATCGATGTGTTTTTGGTTGGTGTGATGTTTGCTATATATTGTTTGCTTGTGTGCTTAATAGAGGATTTTGGGATGCTTTAGCATTGCCATGTCCACGTAGGCTAGTTAGTTGTTTAGTTTCATATCCCTTGATGCATATAGTTGGGGACGTTTCTATATTCTTATCTTTTGCTTTCCTTCAGATGGTGAGGACTCGCAACCAGAGGGATGCTAATGATGAGGAGAACCATGGAGTACCTCAGAACAACAATGGACATGGACCTGCCCAAGGAGCTATTAATATTGAGCAGCTTTTGGCTATGCAGAACCAGCTCATGCAGACCATGATACAAACTATGGGACAGCTGTAGGCTGGCAACATCAACAATCAGCCCCACATGCCTCCACCGCCACCCCCACCTCCTCATAACCAGTTGGGAGAGTTTATGAGGACTAGGCCGCCAACCTTTGCTCAAGCGGCAGACCATATGGATGCGGATGATTGGCTCAAGTCCGTGGAGAAGAAGCATGCTATTGTACAATGCAGTGACCGGGAGAATGTCTTATTTGCTTCTCATCAACTAGTTGGAGCAGTTGCGGATTGGTGGGATTCTTATTGCAATGCTCATGAGAACCAAGAGAGCATCACTTGGGCCGAATTCAAGGAGAGTTTCTGTTCCCATTATGTGCCCAATGGTATTATGATTTTGAAGTGGCAAGAATTTGAGAACATAAGGCAAGGAAGATCAAGCGTGAGTGAATATCTCAATAAGTTCACTCAACTTTAGAGGTATGCACCTGAGAATGTGAGCCGGGACAGCCGGAAGCAATAATTGTTCATGAGATGCTTGAACAATGAGATCCAAGTGCAACTACTCAATTGTGATTATGCCAACTTCCAGAAGCTTATGGACAAAGCAATTGTGGTTGAGAATAAGGTCCGTGAGATGGAGCAAGCTAACAAGAGGAAGGCACCATATCAAGGACAGCCACAAGGAAGTAATGTGCGACCTTGCTTTGCGCCTCCTAATGTGCCATATTATAGGTCCTCTACTCCTATACAACACCCTAGTTATGCACCGTGCCCAACTCAGTTGGTGCAGCAGTGCCCTATTATGCAAGCACCTAGGCATCCGATACCATATGCACCTCATGCTAATTATCCTGGTGCCAATGCTCAAAACCAAGCTCGTCCCAATAGTTCTGGTGGAGTTAAGAAGTGCTATACTTGCGGAGAAGCTGGACATTTTGTGCATTAATGTCCTAAGTCAGGACTTGGTCAAGGAAGCAATGCGCCGAGGCAAAACCCAAGACCCAACGGAAGACAGCCACAAGGGAACCATGGACAGCAGAATTTTGCTCGTGGCAACATGAACAATGTATCTACGGAGGATGCTCAACAAGCGGAAGACGTGGTCATTGGTATGTTTCTCGCCAACTCCAACCCCGCGACTATGTTGTTTGATTCTGGAGCATCACATTCATTCATTGCATCGAATTATGCACCAAGTATAGTTTGCCTACCTCTCATATGAAGTTTAATCTATTGGTTAAGTCTCCTGGAGGAGAGATGTGGACAAATATAGTATGTCCAAAAGTAGGCCTTAGAATAAGGGGGGTAGACTTCTCCGCCAATCTCATTGTTTTGGATTCTCAAGGATTGGACATTATACTTGGTATGGACTGGTTGAGGAAGCACAATGGAGTTATTGAGTGTGCCACGAAGACGGTGAAGTTGACTAATGAGGAAGGGATCACCGTAGAGTTTGAAGCATCTCAAACTGCACCGAAGCAATTGGAGCTGAATCATATGGACGGTGCTGCAATTGAGGATATTTCGGTGGTGTGTGAATTTTTGGATGTTTTTCCGGATGAGTTGCCAGGTATGCCACCTCATCGAGATATTGAGTTTGTTATTGATTTAATACCTGGCACTGCACCTATAGCTAACAGGCCGTATAGGATGCCTCTATGGAATTAGCGGAGCTCAAGAAGCAGATTCAAGTGCAACTAGAGAAGGGTTTTATTTGCCCAAGCTCTTCACCTTTGGCAGTGCCCATGCTGTTTGTGGACAAGAAGGATGGAACCCAAAGGATGTGTGTGGATTACCGAGCTCTCAACGAGGTGACAATCAAGAACAAGTACACCTTGTCACGCATAGAGGACTTGTTTGATCAGATGAAGGGTGCATGTATCTTCTCTAAGATTGATTTGAGGTCGGGATACTTTCAAATGAAGATTAGATCATCGGACATACCCAAGACGGCCTTTAGGACGTTGTATAGATCTTATGAGTACACCGTGATGTCCTTTGGTTTGACCAATGCACCTGCGTACTTTATGTACCTCATGAATAAGCTCTTCATGGAGTACTTGGATAAGTTCATTGTGGTTTTTATTGATGACATTATGATTTATTCGAAGGATGAGAAGGAACATGAGGAACACTTGAGGCTTATGTTACAGAAATTGAGGGAGCATCAATTGTTTGCCAAGTTCAACAAGTGTCAGTTTGGTTTGAAAGAGGTGTCGTTTTTGGGTCATATCGTCTCAGGAGGAGGAGTATCGGTTGATCCCGAAAAAGTGAGAGACGTGTTGAAGTGGGAATCGCCGCAAAATGTAAAGGAAATAAGGAGTTTTCTTGGAATGGCTGGATTTTACCGTCGATTCATCAATGACTTTTCCAAGATAGCCAAGCCAATGACGGAATTGCTAATGAAGGGAAAGGCTTTCCAATGGACTCAAGCTTATCAAAACAGTTTTGAGGAGTTGAAGAATAGGTTGACAACAGCCCCAGTTTTGGTATTGCCGGATGTAAGCAAGAGTTTTGACATATATTGCGACGCCTCGAGACAAAGACTTGGATGTGTGCTCATGCAAGATGGTCAAGTGTTCGCCTATGCATCAAGACAATTGAAGAAACATGAACAGAATTATCCAACGCATGATCTTTAACTAGCAGTCGTGGTACATGCATTGAAGATTTGGAGACACTATATTCTTGGACATAGGTGTGAAATTTATACAGATCATAAGAGTTTGAAGTATATTTTCACACAAACGATCTGAATTTGAGGCAACGGAGACGGTTGGATCTCATCAAAGATTATGATTTGGGGATCATCTATCATCCGGGAAAAGCCAATGTAGTTGCCAATTTTTTGAGTAGAAAAGGAGTAAGTCATCAACTCACGGCTCGAGAGTTACCATTCGAGTTATGTAAGGAGTTTGAACGGTTGGACCTTGGATCTGTAAATGAGATGGAGATGATGGAGTTAAACCCAACCTTGGAGCAAGAAATTCCAGAGGCACAGACCAAGGATGAGGAAATTCAGGAAATCAAGGAAAGGACTCAAGAGGGGAGAGAATTCAGATTTGATGAGGATGAACATGGTACCTTATGGCTGGGAAAAAGGATTGTCGTGCCTAATGTGAAGCATATTCGAGAGACGATATTAAAAGAGGCACATGACTCACCTTACTCAATTCACCCCGATTGTACGAAGATGTACAAAGACTTGAAGACTTGCTATTGGTGGGCTAGCATGAAGAAGGACATAGCCGAATACGTAGCATTGTGTGATATGTGCCAACGAGTCAAGCCGGAACATCAAAGGCCAGCTGGACTATTAAAACCATTAAGGATTCCGGAATGGAAGTGGGAAGAAATCTGTATGGACTTCATAGTTGGTTTACCGCGTACCCAGTCTGGGTATGACTCAATTTGGGTAATCGTGGATCGATTGACCAAGTCAGCTCATTTTGTTCCTGTCAAGGCCAAGTATACATCTTCACAATTGGCCGAAATATACATGGAGGATATTGTGTGTCGACAAGGAGTCCCTATGAAGATAGTCTCGGATAGAGGTTCTCAATTTACCTCAAGGTTTTGGCAAAAGTTGCATGAAGCATTAGGAACAAGGTTGAATTTTAGTTCAGCATACCACCCTCAAATGGATGGACAAACCGAGAGGACCAAGCAGATTTTAGAGGACATGTTAAGATCTTGTGCTTTGAAGCATGGGAAAGGTTGGGACAAGAGCTTGCCATATGCAGAATTTTCATACAACAATAGTTACCAAGCAAGCTTGAAAATGTCACCATATGAAGCACTTTATGGAAGGAAATGTAGGACACCTTTATTCTGGATTGAGGTAGGAGAAACTCAAGTATTTGGTCTGGATGTGTTGCAAGAAGCTGAAAACCAAGTCCAAATAATTCGTGAAAACTTGAGGGCTGCCCAATCAAGACAAAAGAGCTATGTGGACAATAGGAGAAGGAAATTAACATTTGAAGTGTGAGATTTTGTTTACCTCAAGGTGTCACCAATGAGAGGTCATAAGAGGTTTAACATAAGAGGCAAGCTACAACCTTGCTACATTGGACCATTCAAGATTTTGGACAAAAGAGGAGAAGTAGCATTTAAGTTGGAGATGCCAACTCATCTTTCAGACGTACATGATGTCTTTCATGTTTCCCAGCTCAAGAAATGCTTGAGAGTACTAGAAGAACAAGTGCCCATGGAAGGATTGGAACTAGAGGAAGATTTGACTTATGCCGAACAACCGATCAAAATTTTGGAAGCCAAGGAGAGAGTCACAAGGAACAAGGTTATTAGATGGTGTAAAGTTCTATGGAAGCACCACACAGAAAAATAGGCGACGTGGGAATTGGAGGATGATATTAAGAAGGAATTTCCCTATCTCTTCTCTTCCACGTCGAATCTCGAGGGTGAGATTCATTTTAAGGGGGGTAGGTTTGTAACACCCTCATTTTCATGCATCATGCCCTACATACACTCATATACATGTTTAACGTTAACCCACCTAAAGAGGAATGAGTTTAAAATTGATTTGGAGCAAAACCGCACTTAAAATGCTGAAAAGTGCAGATTAGTCCGATTTTGGTGAGGACTAGTCCGATTTCTCTCTGACTAAAAACGGGCCTGTCTGTTTTTGATGCGGACTAGTCCGATTTTTCCTCTGGAAACTTTCGGACTTGTCCGATTTTTTCCGGACTAGTCCGATATTCCAAGAATCCTTGAAAATTTGCTAAGTCACTGGACTTGTCCGGACTAGTCTGGTGTTCCAGCGGACTTGTCCTTTTTCCTCTCTGACTAAAGTCGGACTTGTCCGATTTTTTGCCAGATTTGTCCGGTTTCTCTCTGGACAACTTCAGACTAGTCCGGTCCTTTTCGTGCTTGTCCGATATTTCGCTACTCTGAGTTGATCTTTTGTTTTATGACTTGTTTCTTGGGTTTCACATTAAGTGGGCCTAGGGACGTCGTGCCTAACTCTTTTAGATCCCATTTGGGACTCTAAACCGGCCTCTACTCATCTCAAACTTGAAATGCATCTAATCCTAGCCTCCACCTCTATATAAACAACCCCACCCCTTGGCTTGACATCTATTTGCCACTTTTCCACCCCACCCAAACCCTAGTTCGTGGAGAGCCACCACCAAGGAGGGAGAAGGAGATCCCAAGCAAGAAGAAGAAGAGGAGGAAACGAAAGAGGATCAATATCTCCGTCAAGTTTCGTTCTTCATCACCAATTCATCTCCAAGTTCATCCCCAACACTAGATCATCAATATCCAAGTGTTACCTCCAAGTTTTTTTATTCATTGGAGTTGTAAACACCTGGTATACCTTCTATTCTCTTTTCCTTACGTGAATTCAATCCCTAATCTCCTATTTTATGTCTATCTAGAAAACCCTTGTTCGCTAGTTCTGTGAAGTGCGGACTACTCCGGCCTTCTGCAGACTAGTCCGAATTTGCTGACTAAATTATGTTGAAGTAATTCTAAAATTAGATCGAATCACATTTAAACCTGTATAAACTTGTTAAAATCTATTAGAACTGGTTAGTGATCATTTAAAAGCAATCTATTAACAAGTTCTACCTTGCATTTGCATCAATCATGCATGTCAAGTTATATTGAGTAATATTTGTGCACTCTTTGATTGTGTTTCTTGTCTTGTATGTTTATTGTGCGGATTAGATGGATTTGCGCCAGAAAGTGCCGTGGAGGATCTACAACACCAAGAGTTTGAAGGCTTTGACCCGAACCAATCCTAATATTAAGGCAAGTGTCCTTGAAGCATATTGATCCTGTTTCTAAAATAAATGTTTTGTTTGCAAAACTGCATGCTTGTGTCAAATTGATGGGGATCCTATGATAAGAAGTTTACTAGTATTGTTTAACCACCCTTGTCACCTGGAGTTCATGGTAGAGAGTCGGGATGGGATTTTTACCTTTTTGCTTCGCTTAATGAATTGGGATGGGAAACCACTATATTATTTGATTATGCATTAATGATATATTGAATATCATGAACTGGTTAAAAAGATGGGAGATCTAAGCAAGCGTGTTTGGTGTATTGGGTTGGATGTTATGGTGGTTTGCTTGCTTTAGATCTAAGGACCGGTACATGCGAGAATAAGCCAGGATTACAGTACCTCCATGACGCCAAGTATGGGTGCGGCGTAGCTGATTAATTAGGGCTTTTCTAGTGCTATTTGGACCATTAAGGATGCTCAGGGAAGGGTAGGCAGATTGGGTTTGTTGATGATTGGTGGGACTACCCTGGTATCCGAATGGCTCAAGAGGGGGCCCTTGGTTTAAGATGTGCTCTGTGGGAGATATCGCAACAAGTGAAACCTTAGTGGGGTCTAAATAGGCTGGTAATCCCTTAGTAAAGGATATTTTGTGATATCTTGGCCATACACCAAAGGAAGTGTAATTGGCATAAGGGAGGTTCTTTAGTCGCTGACGGGTGATAAAATCATAAACACGTGGGTAAAGTGGTACAAACTCTGCAGAGTCTAATAAAACTATCAGGATAGTCGTGCTCTCGGTTATGAGCCCCTGGACAACTCCCATGATTAGAGGGAACTTGGTATTGGGATTGTGTTTGGGATGGTTATGGTTTGGTAATGGTTATGGCTGGTTATGGATTAATTTCTAGTATTGAATATGGTTATTGGCAAATGGTGAAATTTGGAATTATTGATGATGGTAGTGAATTCAGACTGGTATTTTGATATTACTTATGATTATGATGGGTTTACTTTACATAAATGTAATATATTGCTTTTCAAATGTTTTAATGTACTTTTCAGCACTCCACCATTACTATTGTCATCATTTGAATCAGCCACATGTCATACTTTCCACACTTGCTGAGTACGACATGTACTCACTCTTGCAATTCCCCCCCCCCCCCAACAGTTGCAGGTCAGGATTGGGAGTTTAATGATGATAATGGAGAGTTCTAGCCCATGTCTACCGTCAGCTCACGTGGTGTTTTGGAGCTGCTCTATACCCTATTGCTTATGCTGCCTAGCTGTTTAGTTTGCATAATTAGTTATTTCCGTTGCATTAATTTGAATTTGTCCTTAATATTCATTAGAGCTTGTATTCAAGGATAATATGGTTTGTGTAATAAAATTTGGTTAATTAATCTTGTTCTGTGGTAATTTTCTGTATACTCTTTTGTGAATGCACTCGTGTATGTGTGATGAACATCCTAGGCACACATATGCGTTCAATTGGTTCATTTTTCGGAACCGGGTGTCACAATTCCCCGGGAAGAAGGCCGCGAGCTCCACGCGGCAATCCATGGAGGAGAGTGTGGGAACCACGCGTCTTCCTACACGTTTGTTTGTAAAGCCTTCCAGCATGGTTTTTATTGGCCTACAGCTCTCCAGGATGCAGTTGAGCTGGTAAAAAAGTATGAAGCGTGCCAGTTCCACGCGAAACTAATTCACACACCGGCTCAGTAACTGCAAATGATACCTCCTACATGGCCATTCATTGTGTGGGGGATGGACATTTTGGGACCTTCCCCAAAAGCCGTCGGAGGTTACAGGTTCTTGTACATCACCATCGACAGGTTCACCAAGTGGTCGGAAGCAACTCCAGTTGTGACTATCAATAAGCAATCAACTATCAAGTTTTTGAAGTCCATAGTATGCAGATTTGGAGTTATGAACAGAGTCATCACTAACAACGGAACCCAATTAACAAGTGCAGCATTCCAAGAATATTGTGAAGACCTCGACATTCAAGTCAGCTATGCATCAGTAGATCACCCGGCAAGTAATGGCCAAGCCGAGAGAGCAAATGCAGAAATATTGAAAGGACTCAAGATGCGCACATATGAGTGCCTGAAGAAACACGAAGCCAAGTGTATAGAGGAGCTTCCTTCCACATTGTGGGCGAGTAGGACTACACCTAGCTGGTCAACTGGAGAGACCCCCTTCTTCCTGGTGTACGAAGCTGAAGAAGTCCTTCCTCAGGAGATCACCATGGGGTCACTTCGGGTCTGGACCTTCAACGAAGCCACATAGGACAAGCTCCGATGTGAAGACCTTGACCTCATCGATGAGTGAAGGTGCCAAGCTGCTGTTCGGAATGCATGATATCACCAGGCGCTGCAGCGCTATCATGAAAGGCACGTGCGCAACTGAAAGCTTGAAGAAGGCGATGTGGTGCTGCAGAGAATACTAACTCATGAACGGATGAACAATCTGTCCCCCAGCTGGGAAGGTCCCTTTCGAGTGATCAAAGTATCCCGTCCCAGATGTGTTCGCTTGGCATTAAAGGATGGGACTCTTCTTCCTAATCCTTGGAACATCGAGCACCTCCGTAAGTTTTATGCTTAGTTTCATGGAGGTGAGTTTGTAATTACATGTGACACCCGGTTCCGAAAATGAACCAAGTGAATGCATATGTGTGGCCAGGATGTTCAACACACATACACAAGTGCAATCACAAAAGAGTATACAGAAAATTACCACAAGATAAGAGTAATTAACCACTTTTATTACATAATTCAGAATATCCTCAAATACAAGCTCTAATGAATATTAATGACAAGATTCAACTAATGCAGCAAAAATAAACTAGATAAGCAAACAAAGCAAAAGGGATAGCGCAGCTCCAATCAACACCACAGGCAAAGCTGACGGCAGACACAGCCTAGAACTCCGCATTATCATCGATATACTCCCAATCCTGACCTGCAACTGTTGCTGGGTAATTGCAAGGGTGAGTACATGTCGTACTCAGCAAGTGTCGAAAGTATGACATATAGCTGATTCAGATGATGAATATAATAATGGCTAAATGCTGAAAAGTACATTAAAACATTTTAAAAGCAATATATTACACGTATGTGAAATAAAACCATCATAAAACATATAGTTATCATAGTACCAGTCCATATTTCAATATCCATCATCCATATACCAGATTTCACGATTACCATTAACCATATCCATTGCCATAATTAATCCATAACTAGCCATAACCATATTATCAACCATCAACATTACCAAACCATCCCAATCCTAGGTTCCCTCTAATCACGTAGATCATCCAGGTGCTCTTAACCAGGAGCACGGCTATCATAATAGTTTTTAAGACTATACACAGTTGTACCACTTCACCGACGTGTTTGTGATTTCATCGCCTTTCGATGACTAGAACCTCTATTATGCCATCTCACACTTCCGTTGGTGTGTGGCCAAGAGATCACAAAATAGCCTTTACAAAGCAATTACTAGCCTATTTAGACCCCACTGAGGTTTCACCGCTGGCGATGCCTCCAACTAAGCACATCTTTAACCAAGGGCCCCCTCTTTAGCCATTCGGATCCCAGGGTCGTCCCACCAATCATCAACAAACTCAATCCGACTACCCCTTCCCCGCACATCATTAATGGTCTAGACAGCACTAGCAAAGATCTAATTAATCAGCTACGCCGCACCCATACTTGGCCTCATGGTGGCACTGTTATCCTGGCATATTCTTGCATGAACCGATCCTTAGATCTAAAGCAAGCAACCACCATAACATCCAACCCATCCACATACCAGGCTTGCTTAGATCACCCATTACCATATCATATTAACCAGTTCATATTAACCATAATCTCATCAATGTATAATTAATGTTATATTTGTTTTCGCAACCCAATTAATTAAGTGAAGCAAAAAGGGTATAAGCCTATCCCAACTCTCTACCATGAAAATCAGACTAGTCGGCTAGGGACCGGACTAGTCCACACTTCGCAGAACTAGGGAACTAGGGTTTTCTAGATTGATGTGAATTTGGGGAAACGGGGTTGAATTCACGTCAGGAAAAGGAAGTAGAAGGTATACCATATGTCTAAGACTCCAAAGAGTCAAGGGTTTTTAAGGCAACACTAGGATCTTGACGATCTAGGGTTGATGAAGAACTTGATGGTGAATTGTTGATGAAGAATGCGAACTTAATGGAGATCTTGACCCTCTTTCGTTTCCTCCTCTTCTTCTTCTTGCTCTATATCTCCTTCTCCCTCCTTGGTGGCGGCTATCCACGAGCTAGGGTTTGGGTGAGGTGAAAAAGTGGCAAATAGATGTCAAGCCAAGGGGTGGGGTTGTTTATATAGAGGTGGAGGCTAGGGTTTCAATGAATTTGAGTTTGAGATGAGTAGGGATCGGTTTTAGGGTCTCACATGGGCTCTAAAAGAGTTAGGAACGATGTCCCTAAGCCCACTTAACATAAAACTCATGAAACAAGTCGTGAAAAAAAAGATCAACTCGGAGTCACGATTTATCGGACATGTCTGAAAAGGGCCAGACTAGTCTGAAGTTAGATAGAGAGATATTGGACAAGTCCGGACTAGAGATCGAACAAGTTAGAACTTATCCAGAGGGGAAAAACAGACAAGTCTGGCTACAATCGGACAAGTCTAACTTTAGTCAGAGGAGAAAACAGACAAGTCCGCTGGAGTACCGGACTAGTCTGGATAAGTCTAGGGACTTAGCAAAATTTCAAGCAATTTGGGATACCGGACTAGTACATTATGGACCGGACAAGTCTGAAACTGTCCAGAGGCAAAAACAGACTAATCCGCAGGAAAAAAAAAGACAAGTCCAATTGAAGTCAAAGGGAAGTCGGACTAGTCCGCACCAAAATCAGACTAGTCCTCACTTCCTAGAATTCTTAAGTGCGGTTTTGTTTGTAATTCATTTTAAACTTATTTATTTTGACGTGGATTAATTGTAGACATGTATATGAACTTATGCAATGTATGATGCATAAAAATGAGGGTGTTACAAGCCTACCCCCCTTAAAATGTATCTCGCCCTCGAGATTCGACACAGAAGAGAAGAAATAGGGAAATTCCTTCTTGAGATCATCCTCCAACTCCCAAGTTGCCTCTGATTCTCTATGATGCTTCCATTGAACTTTACACCATCTAATAACCTTGTTCCTTGTGACCCTCTCCTTGGTTTCCAAGATTTTACCGCTTGTTTAGCATAAGTCAAATATTCCACTAGTTCCAATTCTTCCTTTGGCACTTGTTCTTCTGACACTCTCGAACACTTCTTGAGCAGGGAAACATCAAACACATCATGGACATCTGAAAGATGTGCTCATCTCCAACTTATATGTCGCTTCTCCTCTTTTGACCAAAATCTTGAATGCTCCAATATACCGAGGTGCTAACTTACCTCTTATGTTAAACCTCCTATGACCTCTCATTGGTGACACCTTGAGGTAAACAAAAGCTCACACTTCAAAGGATAGTTTCCTTCTCCTATTGTCCGCATAGCCTTTTTGCCTTGATTGAGCGGCCCTCAAGTTCTCGCGAATAATCTGAACTTGTTTTTTAGCTTCTAGCAGCACATCCGGACCACATACCTGAGTTTCCCCTGTCTCATTATAGAACAAAGGTATACTACACTTCCTCCCGTATAGTGCTTCATAAGGCAACATTTTCAAGCTTGCTAGGTAGCTATTGTTATATGAAAATTCTGCATATGGCGAGCTCTTGTCCCTACTCT
The DNA here is from genome assembly GCA_036927565.1 of Tuctoria greenei. Lineage (NCBI taxonomy): Eukaryota > Viridiplantae > Streptophyta > Magnoliopsida > Poales > Poaceae > Tuctoria > Tuctoria greenei. Next base: position 153,910,198 of record JAYESD010000007.1, read on the forward strand.
GCCCATGCTTCATGGCACAAGCTCTTAACATGTCCTCCATAATCTAATTGGTCCTCTCAGTTTGTCCATCCATTTGGGAATGATATGCTGAACTAAAATTCAGCCTTCTTCCCAACGCTTCATGCAATTTTTCCCAAAACCTGGAGGTAAATTGAGAACCTCTATCTGATACAATCTTCTTCGGAACCCCATGTCGGCATACAATGTGCTCCATATATAGCTCTGCCAGCTTCGCGGTGGTGTATGTGGTCTTGACAGGAACAAAATGAGCTGACTTGGTTAAACGATCCACAATAACCCAAATTGAGTCATAATCGGACAGTGTACGTGGCAAACCAACTATAAAGTCCATGCCGATTTCTTCCCACTTCCATTCTGGGATCTTTAATGGTTGCAATAATCTCGTTGTCCTTTTGTTTTCCACCTTGACTCGTTGGCACACATCACACAACGCTACATATTCGGCTATGTCCTTTTTCATGCTAGCCCAACAATAACATGTCTTCAAGTCTTTGTACATCTTTGTACAACTGGGACGGATTGAGTATGGCGAGTCGTGTGCCTCCTTTAATATTGTCTCCTGAATATGCTTCACATTAGGCACAACAATCCTTTTTCCAAGCCATAAGGTACCATGTTCATCCTCATCAAACCTGAATTCTCTTCCCTCCTGGGTCCTCTCTTTGATCTCCTAAATTTCCTCATCCTTAGTCTGACCTTCTCGAAATTCTTTCTCCAAGGTAAGATTTAACTCCATTATTCTCATTATTCCCATCTCATTCACAAATTCAAGGTTCAACCATTCAAACCCCTTACATAACTCAGATGGCAACTCTCAAACCGTGAGTTGATGACTTATTCCTTTTCTACTCAAGGCATCGGCCACTACATTGACTTTTCCCAGATGATAATTGATTCCTACATCATAATCCTTGATGAGATCCAACCATCCTCATTGCCTCAAATTCAGGTCCGTTTGTGTGAAAATATACTTAAGACTCTTATGATCTGTATAAATTCCGCACCTCTATCCAAGGATATAGTGTCTCCAAATCTTCAATGTGTGTACAAGGCTACAAGTTCCAAAACATGTGTTGGGTAATTCTGCTTATGTTTCTTCAATTGTCTTGATGCATATGCAACCACTTGACCTTCTTGCATGAGCATGCATCCAAGTCCTTGTCTTGATGCATCACAATAGATATCAAGACTCTGGCTTATGCCTGGCAGTATCAAAACCGGTGTTGTTGTTAACCTTTTCTTCAACTCCTCAAAACTCTCTTGACAAGCTTGAGTCCATTGGAATACTTTTCCCTTCATCAACAATTCCATCATAGGCTTGGCTATTTTGGAAAAGTCCTTGATGAATCGACGGTAATATCCAGCCATCCCAGGAAAACTCCTTCTTTCCTTTACGTTTTGCGGTGGCTCCCACTTTAACATGTCCCTCACTTTTCCTGGGTCAACCGATACTCCTCATGAGATGATATGACCCAAAAATGGCACCTCCCTTAACCAAAGCTGACACTTGTTGAACTTGGCATACAATCGATGCTCCCTTAATTTTTGCAACGTAAGCCTCAAGTGTTCCTCATGTTCCTTCTCATCTTCGAGTAGATCATAATATCATCAATGAACACCACAACAAACTTATCCAAGTACTCCATGAAGACCTTATTCATGAGGTATATAAAGTAGGCAGGCGCATTTGTCAATCCAAAAGGCATCACGGTGTACTCATAGGATCCATACCGTTTCCTGAAAGCTGTCTTGGGTATGTCCGAGCGTCTAATCTTCATTTGAAAGTATCTCGACCTCAAATCAATCTTGGATAAGACACATGCACCCTTCATCTGATCAAACAAGTCTTCTATACGGGCAAGGTGTATTTGTTCTTAATCGTCACCTCGTTGAGAGCTTGATAATCCACACACATTCTTTGGGATCCATCCTTATTATCCACGAAAAGAACAGGTGCTCCCCAAAGTAAAGAGCTTGGACAAATAAAACCTTTCTCTAGTTGCTCTTCAATCTACTTCTTGAGCTCCGCTAACTCCTTAGGAGGCATCCTATATGGCCTCTTAGCTATAGGTGCAGTTCCAGATATTAATTCAACAAGAAACTCAATGTCTTGATCAGGTGGCATACCTGGCAACTCATCCGGGAACACGTCCAAAAATTCACACACCACTGGAATCTCCTCAATTGCGGCACTGTCCATGTGATTCAGCTCCAATTGCTTCGGTGTGTGTTGAGATGCTTCAAACTCTATGGTGATCACTTCCTCATTGGTCAACTTCACCGTCTTAGTGGCACATTCAATGACTCAATTGTGCTTCCTCAACCAGTCCATACCGAGTATAATGTCCAATCCTTGAGAATCCAAAACAATGAGGTTGGTGAAGAAGTATACCCCCCTTATTCTAAGGCTTACATTTGGACATACTATAGTTGTCCTCATCTCTCCTCCAGGAGAATTAACCAGTAGAGTAAACTTCATATGAGAGATAGGCAAACTATACTTGGCAACATATTTCGATGCAATGAATGAATGCGATGCTCCATAATCAAATAACATAGTCGTTGGGTTGGATTTTGCGAGAAACATACCAATCACCACATCATCCGCATGTTGAGCATCCTCCCTAGTGACATGGTTCTTGCTGCCACGAGCAAAATTCTGCTGTCCACGGTTCCCTTGCGGTTGTCCTCCATTGGGTCTTGGGTTTTGCCTCGGCGCATTGCTTCCTTGACCAAGGCCTGACATAGGACATTGATGTGCAAAGTGTCCAGCTTCTCCACAAGTATAACACTTCTTTGCTGCCCCAGAATTTGGACAGACTAGCTTCTGCACATTGGCACAAGGAAAGTTGGCACGAGGTGCATAAGGCATTGGAGGCCTAGGTGCTTGCATGACAGGGCACTGTTTAACAAACTGAGTTGGGTGCGGTACATAACCAGGGCATCGTACAGGAGCATAAGAGTTGTAATAAGGCGCATTAGGTGGTGGAAAGCGAGGGCGCTCATTACTTTCTTGTTGCTTTCCTTAATATGGCACCTTCCTCTTTGTTGTCTTGCTCCATCTCACAGACCTTGTTCTCCACAACAATTGCTTTGTCCACAAGCTTCAGGAAGTTTGCATAATCACAGTTCAGTAATTGTACTTGGATTTCATTGTTCAAGCCTCTCATGAACAAATATTGCTTCCGGCTGTCTCGGCTCACAAACTCAGGCGCATATCTTGAGAGTTGAGTGAATTTATTGAGGTATTCACCCACACTCGATCTTCCATGCCTCAAGTTCTTAAATTCTTGCACCTTCAAGATCATCACACATTTGGACACATAATGAGAACGAAAGCTCTCCTTGAATTCCGCCCAGGTGATCCTCTCCTGATTTTCTTGATAATTGCATAAAGAATCACACCAATCTGCATCTGCTCCAACTAATTGATGAGAAGAAAATAGCACCTTTTCTCGGTCACTGCATTAAACAATAGCTAGCTTCTTCTCCACGGACTTGAGCCAATCATCAGCATCCATAGGGTCAGTGCCTTGAGCAAAGGTTGGCGGCCAAGTCCTCATGAACTCTCCCAACCAGTTATGATGTGGTGGGGGTGGCAGTGGAGGCATGTTGGGTTGATTGTTGATGTCACCAGCCTGCAGCTCTCCCATAGTCTGTATCATGGTCTGCATGAGCTGGTTCTGCATAGCCAATAGCTGCTCGATATAGATAGCCCCATGAGCAGGTCCTTGTCCATTATTATTCTGAGGTGCTCCATTGTTCTCCTCCTCATCATTACCATCCCTCTGGTTGCGAGTCCTCACCATCTGAAGAAAAGCAAGAGATAAGAATTTAGAAAACATCCCCATCTATATGCATCAAGGGATATGGAACTAAGCAACTAACTATACTAGCCTAGGTTGACCTGGCAATGCTAAAGCTTCCCAAGATCCTCTATTAAGCACACAAGGAACAATATATAGCAAACAGCACACCAAGCAAAAACACATCTTCCTGAGTGTTCCTACGTGCTCTAAAGTGTCCATTCTATCTATGTTGCGTCGTATGGTCAACCTGTGGCTTTGATACAAATTTTTGACACCCGGTTTCAAAAATGAACCAAGTGAACGCATATGTGTGCCCAGGATGTTCAACACACATACACGAGTGCAATCACAAAAGAGTATACAGAAAATTACCACAAGACAAGATTAATTAACTACTTTTATTACAGAATTCAGAATATCCTCAAATACAAGCTCTAATGAATATTAATAACAAGTTTCAATAAAACATTTACTTTAAACACTGGATCAATATGATCAAGGACACTTTCCTTGCTCCTGGGCTTGGTTTGGGTCAAGGTCTTCAAACTCCTGGTGCTGAAGATCCTCTGCGATGCTCTCTAGCGCTAATCCGTCTAAACCGCGCAACAAACATACAAGACAAGAATTACAATCAATAGATGCACATATATTACTTAATATGACATGATATGCATGATTAATGCAATTGTGAAGTAAAACTAGTTAATGAGTTGTTAATGATGTTCAATAACTAGTCTAATAGTTTTTATCAAGTTTGAACATGTGTGGAATTGATTCAAAGAAATTTTAGAACTAATTCAACATAATTTAACATGGAAAATCGGACTAGTCCCCTAGGGACCGGACTAGTTCGCACTTCGCGGAACTAGCAAACTGGGGTTTTCTAGATCGACATGAATTTGGGGAAACGGGGTTGAATTCACGTAAGGAAAAGGAAGTAGAAGGTATACCAGGTTTCTAAGACTCCAAAGAATCAAGGGTTTTGGAGGCAACACTTGGATCTTTATGATCTAGGGTTGATGAACAACTTGGTCGTGAATTGTTGATGAAGAACTCAAAGTTGATGGAGATCTTGACCCTCTTTCATTTCCTCCTCTTCTTTTTGTTTCTCTAGATCTGCTCCCGCCTTGGTGGCGGCTATCCACGAGCTAGGGTTTGGGTGAGATGAAAAGTGGCAAATAGATGTCAAGCCAAGGGGTGGGGTTGTTTATATAGAGGTGGAGGCTAGGGTTTCAATGAATTCGAGTTTGAGATGAGTAGGGGTCGGTTTTAGGGTCTCAAATGGGCTCTAAAAGAGTTAGGCACGACATCCCTAGGCCCACTTAACATAAAACCCAAGAAACAAGTCGTGCAACAAAAGATCAAGTCGAAGTCGCAATTTATCGGGCTAGTCCAAAGTTAGACAAAGAGATATCGGACAAGTCCGAACTGTACATCAGACAAGTCCGAACTTATCCAGAAGAGAAAAACAAATAAGTCTGGCCAAAATTGAACAAGTCCAACTTTAGTCAGAGGAGAAAACGGACAAGTCCGCTAGAGTACCGGACTAGTCCAGACAAGTCCAGGGACTTAGGAAAATTTCGAGCAAGTTGGGAATACCGGACTAGTCCGATATGGACCGGACAAGTCCAAAACTGTCTAGAGGAAAAAACAAAATAGTCCGCAGAAAAAAAGACAAGTCTGATTGAAGTTAGAGAGAAGTCGGACTAGTCCGGACCAAAATCAGACTAGTCCGCACTTCCCAGAATTCTTTAGTGCGGTTTTGTTTCTAATTCATTTTAAACTTATTTCTTTTGACTTGGATTAATGTTAGACATGTATATGAACTTATGCAATGCATGATGCATGAAAATTAGGGTGTTACATTACACACAATGTAAGTTATAGAGTCTATACATAGAGTCGGGTAGGTCCTAAAGGACAACATTCGAACCCCTCCAAGAGGGTCTGGCAAGTTCAAGCCCAAATGACTTGGTTCCTGTACTAAAAGTGTGGCTTGCCTACCCTGGGTTAGAACAAGATGAATAGCACACTTGGCCTGGTTCCGTACTCTAAGTGTGTCCTTGTCTCCCCTGTAATTCGGATCTATAATGAAAGACATTGTTGTGTGAAGGCAGACTCCACGTGCATTAATTTTGTACAGGCTCATTTCACTTCAATTATCTTTTCATTCTTGTCTATAACGAAGTTGTGCAATTCTTTTTGAAATTTAGTCCAAGTTATTCATATGATATACAAGTTATATTGTTGATCTTTTTCGGATCTTAGCATTGTTGGATGGTCTACTCAACTGAAAGCCATAGCCAATGACAGTTTCGGAGTGCGCTATCGACTTAGACTGGTCCAGCACCCTAAGTACGCTATTCTACCTTTATTCCGGCATGCCTCAGTAGGGCGGGTCCGGAAGGCATTCTGATGTGAAGAGGCTACATCAATTTACTTGTTGTCATATTGAATTCCGTCAGACCTAAGTTTCAAATAAGAACAGTAAGCTGCAAACAACTTATATACAAGAGGAGGAATTTTACTAATTTTCATGTCTTTAACGTGCAGGAAAAATGTAAAGTTCATGCCGATGGTGGATGTTGCTGGAGTTAATAAGCTCCAACAATCCCAGGGGGCCTGCCATCGATGTTTTATACATTAAGAATGGGCGTCCTCGGAGCTAACAAGCTCCAACAACTCCCATGGGGGCCAGCCGTCAACGTGAAGAATAAATGGAAATCCAAGTGAAGATAGCGAAGAAATGACGTTGAAGGGATTCGCTGTCGATGTATTATACGTTGATTCATCGTCAAAGCTAGGAAGCTTCGACGATCCCAGGGGGCCCGCCATCGACGCTCTATGTGTTGGCAATGGGTACTGTCGGACCTACCAAGCTTCGACAACCCCCAGGGGGCCCGCCGTCAAAGCTCTACGTGTTGTCAATGGGTGTCGTCGAACCTACCAAGCTCCAACAAACACCTGGGGGCATGTCGTTGATGTTTCTAAGCGTTGGTGGTGGGTGTCGTCGAATCTACCAAGCTCCAACAACTCCTAGCGGGTCGTCATCTATGTCACAAAGGGTCCCTGGAGATGTCGGGAGTAAACTTCAGACCTAGGATATAAGCGTTCCAGCTACAAGTTTGAAGTGTTCAAGTCATCAAGACATTGTCAGATCCTTTTGGCACATGTTCGCAATAAAATTGTGAGCATCTACCAGCGGCTACTAAGATAAAGGACAATGCATTGAATACAAATACAAAATGGAATTCATTCATTCAAGAAGATTGGATTTTATTTATCTGAAGGATTGGATTACAAAGGAAAAGGCAAAAGAAAAAATTATTGGCTACTAGAGGTCCTAAGTTCTATGGAAATACGAGGCAAATTTATCGGCAGCTTCTTGAATGCTGGCCCTGGTGGCATATTCTTCTTTAGCAATGGGCCCTTCGACCTACAGATCTAGAGAAAGTTGGGGCTTCGGCTTTTGAAAAATGTCAGCACATATTGGGCGACGTTCCTAGCCAGAGAATTCCCCTCTGTCTCTAGTTGGTCGACAATGACGTTACCCATCGCATCCAACTTGTTGCTGGTAGAGCTCAGCGCCACCAGCACTTTGTCCAGCTCCGACTCTGGGTCATCTGGATGTACCAGACTGAAGCCAAGCGGCACCAAAGCCTTGTTAGCATTCCCCAAGAAGTACCAGACTTGCTAGGACCCTGTTGCCCTTAAATTCTTGAGATCCTCCAGCAACCTTCTGGTGGCCACAAGTTCTGAACCTTCCTGGACGATGCGCTCAACCTCTTTGGCATGTTGATGAATACTCTCAGCCACCTGCTTTTTGCTGTCGGCAAGCTCAGAGTCCCGGAGGTGGATGTGGTTCCGGCAGTTTTCCAGGTCCTTCTCCCTGCCTTTCACCTTCTCCTCTCATGTGGCAACATCAACTTCTCTTTTGGAGAGCTCCTGTCCCATCTTCCAGTACTTCTCCTCCTCCTGCTTGCACCGCTGCTCAAATTTTTTTGTGCGTCAGCCAAGCTTTCCTCCCCTAGAGACAGCCTCTGGGCGAGCTCGTCCTCCCTCTTCATAATATCCTCCTGCTTCTCCATAAGTTTCTCCTCCCTCTCATCGAGGTCCCCTTGGCGCTTAAAGAGAATCTCATTCAGCTTGCTCAGGTTGTCCTGACGATCGTCAGAAGCCTCATGGCTCTTCCTAGCATGCTCGAGAATCTCCCGAGGCTTCGCGTTGAGGCTTCGCGTTGAGGACCCAAATGGAAGCCTCCCGCTCATCCAGCAACTATCCCTAGTATATCATCCAGGCCTTTTCCTTCTCGACCCATTCCCGCTGGTCAGCAAGCCTTGTGTGCGCCAGCTTGGTCTCAAAGTGAAGTTTGTTGCGCCAGCGCCTCAAGGTGTGGCGCTCTTCTTTGAGGACCTTGCTGTCATGGTCGAAGGCGAGCTGAACTTGATGGAGACTGGAGTAGGCGTTGTCGATAGACAAAGCCAAAGGAATTGGCTCCGTACCTGCTGGGATCTCCTCTACCGGCTCCAAGGGGTCTTCTAACACAAAAATTGGGTCCCACAGCACAAGCGTGGTCCCCCACGACTCTGCGGTGCTAGGTCCACCCTCTGGGAGCTCTTCTTCCTCTATCAACATCGAGGAGGGTCCCATCAAGGGAACTCTAACCTCCGGAGCTGATGACGAAGGTCCCTCTTCCGGATCTTCAACCATCGGCTCTACGGGTGGAGGGCCTGCCGCCGACTCCTCTGGGCACCCCGGCTCTGACATGAGCACGTCCGAAATAACCACATTTGGAGCTTGCGTTGGAGCTTCGCCCGGAGTCCCTACCACCTCTAGCTCAGACGCCGGTACTTCGGCTGCATATGACTCAGGTGCTAGAGTTTCGGCAACCTCCGGCGCGGAAGCCGGGACTTCAAGCACTTCTGACTCAGTCGCCGGATCTTCAACACCTTCCGACACAGGTGCCGGAGCTTCGGTTATCTCTGGCTCAAACACCAGAGCTTCCGCCATCTCCGTCTCCTAAGTCAGAGCTTTAGCTACCAGCTCTAAAGCTGCTGGCGCATCTTCACGAACATTTCCCCCATGGTCTGACGCTACCACGGGAACTTCTGGCGACGACTCTAAATCCAAGTCAATGATAGTTGGCGTTGGAACTGTCATGTCTTGAGCCACCACTTGGGTAGGCACAGGGTTTGAAGTCGGAGCTTTCGCTTGCACTACCTCAGTTGCTGCAGCAGGAGCCGAAGTTTTGGACTTCTTTTTTGACACCCTAGAACAAAAGATCAGGAAATTCAAGACATGATGAAAACAAAATTAGCACCTCAATGTGAGATGACAACACTTACCTTGGGCGGTTGTCAGCGTGAAACCTCTTCATCGGGCGGTCAGAGCTAGAACCCACCGTCGCCGGTGTGGTGGAGGCTCTAGACTGCTGCCCGGAACTTGCCACAGCTGCTGGTGTCACCTTGGCCGGGACCTCCCTCGGTTGTGAAGGACTTCTAGACCTGGATCTTGCAGCCGGCACTGGAAGCAGAGTCGATTTGCTAGAGCTAACGCCCCTCGAGGGCGCCAGCATCGAAGGAGGCATGGCTGCTGAAGCTCTACTTCGCCGGGGATAGGGGGCTGTTGAAGTCGGAGTTGACCTGATGGAGCTCCTATCAGCATGTCTCAACTTCCTCTTTCGACCGGAAGATTCGGCTAACTCTTTCCCCTTGCCTTTGCTTTTTCTGGAGTCACCAACCCTCCGGGTGGAGGCGGCGGGAGTGACCCTTTCCGAAGCTCCAAGAATAGCAAGCCCGGAGGTCGAGCGCCTCTCCACCAGGACGAGGTCGTCCAGCTCCGGCATCCCCCTTCGGAGCTTCCTACTAACCTTTGGAACCATCTTCAGTGGAAGGAATTCTGCTGGCAGAGTCAAAGCATACTGGGAGATGACACCGTGTTGAAGTTTCTGGAGATGAAGTCTTATAGCTTCTTCATCCAGATTGGTTCAGAGGCCAACTTTGATCTCGTTATGGTCCATCTCGCTGTTGAAAGCCTAGGTAGGCCACTCCATCTTCATCAACGGAGCTCACTTGTTGGCCAGGAAGTTGTCGAAGACCATTTGAGGGGTCACACCTCCCTCCATGCACTGACAGATCTAGGTCAGGACGGGATTAAATGCTTCAGGCGGCTCCGGAGGCACGTTCTAGGCGTCCGTGTCAACATTGGGGAGGCCCGTCGACAGCTCCAGCCAGTCATGATGATCCACCGCGATGATCAGCCAGCCCTTCTTCCACTTATCCCACTTGCCGAAGGGGAAGGTCCTCAAATACTTGAAGGGACGGTTCTTGCGCTTCAAGAAGTAATAGAAGCCCAAGTACTCGTCACACTTCCCGGTGTTGTGGACCGTGAAGATGGTCCAGAACAGCTCAATGCACGGTGGCACACCCACCCACATCTCGCAGAAGTGGACGAAGGTCGCCACTAGCAAGAGGATTGGGGGCCGAGGTGGTGAAGCTGCAGACTGTAGAAGTCCAGTAACATAAGCAAGAAACTTGAGAATGGTGGGATGAGCCCCACCATGGCATACGCAAAGAAGTAGACAATCTCGCCAGTGCGCTTCTTCTTGAAGGGAAGATTGCCAAAGCGAATATTGTTGTTGAAGGAGTCGCTAGACCACCCCATGTAGGTTCGGACCCTCTTCAGATCTTCATCGCTAGTGATCTTTCTGTGAGGAAGACCGCAAAGGGGAGCGAAAGTTGGAAGGGCTATGCAAAGGTCGGGAGGCTCTGAGCGCAAGTTCGAATGAAACCATAAAGAGTCCACAAATCGTGCGGGTTTTCACTCTTAAGTAAGCCTCCACAATGGTTGGATGGAAACCGCAACAGGATCAAGATCACACTTCAAAAACCTACCACATCAATGACAAATGGGCCTGGGTCCACTTCGGCGGAAAAGTCAAAGTTAATACCTAGGCGAACCGTTGTCATGATGGGAAGTTGGAAGTCCGAGGGCGGCGGCCTGACAGGGCGCTCGAAATCGATACAATTTTCGTATTTGGAACTGGTGACTTTTCAATTGTGTGAGATCCGCATGCCAAGATATCACATTCCGCATCAAGTAGAGCCATGCAACATTGGTTTAACTACGGACCATCGCCCGAACGGCACATGGAAAAACCATTGAAGCTGTAGCGCGGGAATCGAAAATGGCCCCACCTCTCGTAGAGTAACTTAACCCAAAGGGTTTCTTCCAGACGTGGGCCCGGGAGATACTGTCGGTACCCTACGTACTAGGTCCCCACGACGCCGCAAGAAAAGCCATGGAGTTCCATCTATCAGAGTTGAAGACCTCCGAAGGCTCCACGTGTCCCGCAGCACTGGGCCCGCCTCCCTCATTAGGGTAGCCCTGGCGCCGCCACGTGTAAGGCAAGGCCGGACCTAACTCCTTGTATAGGAAATATCCGGTCGTGCCACGTGCTCAGTGCCCCGAACCTAACCCCTAGTAGAGGGAAGCTCCGGTGCTGCCACATGTACATGCAGCTCCGGACCTGCCTCCTCACAGTGGGAAGCTCCAGAGCTGCCATGTGTCGAGACTTCGGACCTAAACCTGCAACGGGAAGATAGACGGTTCTCCAATGGTGCGGACATTCAAGGGACAGTTAAAATTACCATTACAAGACCTGATTACGTGTCATTAATGCCATATTACTGACACACGATCAGTTGGCTTTTAGTACCGGTAACACTGCCATTAAGGCGCGTTATCACTATTAAATGTACTTAATACATAGAAACCGTGTATTAGGTAACTAAACACCATCAGGGCCACATGTCGGGCCAGGCAGCCAATGTAACAACCAAGCCTTGGACTATAAAAGGGTTGCACCGCTTGGTACAAGGCCAACGAAGCTCATACACAATCAAGCGCTCACACATACAACAACCACCCTGGAGTAGGGTATTACGCTCAGGCGACCCGAACCATGTAAAAATCCTGGTGTCACCATCTTGTTCATGATCTCATGCGCGCCCCAATAAATCACGAACTTCTGCAAACTACGATCTAGTAGTATCGGGGGAAGTGTCGATCGCACACTTCGACAGGCTCATTCACTTTTCATTGAAAAAGTTTTACCAAAAAGAAAATTTTCTCCCTCTTTGAAAATCAAATGAGAAAGAAACATACCACTTAATTTTTGTAAAACTTAGAAGACCTTCGGACTTGTCCGGCCTAGACTGGACCTGTCCTTTCTCCTCTATTGACAAGACTGGACTTGTCCAGACTTCCCACAGACTTGTTCGTTCAAGTCCCTATTTCCGATCGGACTTGTTCGACCCCTAGCAGACTTGTTTAGTGTGCCTGACTCGGATTCAATCTTTTCCTTCATGACATGATATTGGGTATATGCCTTAATTGGGCCCAAGAACATCGTGTCCAACCCCTGTGGAGCCCATGTGGGACCCCTACACGGCCTCCAACACCTTAAACATGAAATCCACCAAACCCTACCACGTCGGCCTCTAGATAAACACCCCACACCCCAACCTTTCATCTCTTGCCACTTTTGAAGAAAATCCTAGCCCTAATTCGTGGGAGCTGCCATCAAGGGGAGTCCATCACAGCTAGGAGAAGGGAAGGAGGAAGGAGGAGGATCTAGCATCGTCTATCTTTGTCAACACATCGACATCATCGTCAATTCTCCATCAACTCTTTACTATCACCCCTAGGCATCAAGATCCAAGTGTTGCACCCGATTCTCATCCTTTGAACCCTTGTATTCATGGTAAATATCCTAGATGCATCTTTTCTATGTAAAATATGGTTCCATAATTAATCAAACTATACTCTAATTGGAAATTCCCCAAAATCTCTAGTCGAACGGACTTGTCCAGTTCCAGTGCGGACTGGTCTGGTTGACTTTCTAGTCCAGGGTGAACTAGTCTGATCCCCTATACAGACTTGTCTGGCCACCTGAATGTGAAGTGGCTGAATTGAATACAAATTGACTCAAATCAACTCGAAACCAGTTCAAACTTGTTAAAAACCATTGTAGCTAGTGAGTAAAAGTTCATAGGTACTCATTAACAAGTTTTACCTCATAATTGCATTATTCATGCATGTCATGGCATATTGAGTAATATATGGGCATTTATTGATTGTAATGTTTTTTTTGTATGTCTATTGTGTGGGATATAAGGTGTTGCTCTAGAGGGTGCTGTCGAGGACCTCCATCATCACAACTTTGAAGCTTTTGACCCTAGCCAGTCTCAAGAGCAAGCCAAGTGTCCTTGAACATTATGATCATGTTGTAAATGTTTTGTTTGAAAAACTGCATGCTTGTGTCAAATTGATGGGAAACCCATGATAGGAGTTTAGTAGTCTTATTTGACCATCCTTGTCGCTTGGAATGTAGTGTAGAGAGTCGGGAAGGGATTTTCACCTTTTTTCTTTGCTCTAATTAATTGGGATGGGAAAACAACCAAATGGCTTAACTATGAATTAATGAGCATGTATATAATGAGAATTGAAGGATATGGTTAATTGGTAATATGGTATTTGGAGATCTAAGAAAGCATGGATAATGGACAGGGTCGGAGTGTTATGGTGTTTTGCTTGCCTTCGATCTAAGGACTTGTTCATGCAAGAATAAGCCAGGACAAGAGTGCCACCACAAGGACAAGTATGGGTGCGGCGTAGCTTAATAATTAGGTGTCCTGCTGGTATTGTATGGGCGATTGGATGGTGCGGAGAATGGGAGTCGAGAAGGGCTACCCTGGGAACCGCATGGCACATGAGGGGGCCGTGGGTGAGAGAATGGAGATTCAAGCCTGCTGGTGAAACCTTAGCGGGTCCGTACATGCTAGTAGTCCCTTTGTAAAGCTTATTTTGTGATCTCTTGGGCACATGTGACACCCAATTCCGAAAATGAACCAAGCGTGATGCATATGTGTGCCCAGGATGTTTAACACACATACACAAGTGACTCACAAATGATAAACAGATAATTACAACAACACAAATTATTAAATAATCCTCAAACTACAAACTCTAATAATCAATATTAATAGTTCTGAAAACTAATGCAACTGAAATAATCTAAACTGATCAAACTAAGCATATAGGGTAGCGCGACTCCAAGCAACACCACAGGCAAGTCGATGGTAGCACAAAGCCTAGTACTCCGCATTATCCTCAGGGTACCCTCAAGCATCACCTAAAACTGTTGTTGGGGGAATTGCAAGGGTGAGCACATATGATAGTCAGCAAGTGTGGAAAAATAATGACATGTAGCTTAAACAAGGAATTGATATAAGTAATGGCTATTCACTAAAAAGTACATTTAAAACATGTAAAAAAACGTCCTACAATGTCTATATGAAATTTATCCCATCATATCCCAAATAACATAATAATTCATATCCATCGTTCATTATCCATCCATATTATTACCATCATCGTTAATCATGACCATTTATCACCATCCAATCCATAATCATAATCATAACCATTACCATAACCATAACCCAACAATAACCATCCCATATCCCAAGTTCCACTCTAATCATGTAGGTCATCCATGTGCTCTTAACCGAGAGCATGGCTATCATGATAGTTTTTAAGACTGTGCAGAGGTTGTACCACTTTACCCACAAGTTCATGATTTTGTCAACCGTCGGCGACCAAAGAAACCTCCCTTATGCCAATTACACTTCCTTAGGTGTATGGCCAAGAGATCACAAAATAGCCTTTACAAAGGGACTACCAGCATATTTAGACCCATCGAGGTTTCACCGGTGGTGATACCTCCAGCTGAGCACATCCAACCAAGGGCCCACTCTTGTGCCGTTCGGATCCCAGGGCAGTCCCGCCACTATTGCAAACCCAACCGACTCCCATTCCCCGGTCCTCCAAATGATCTGAACCAATGTTGGTGTTGATGTTTCTTACGTCATAGATAAAAATCCGCAAGCGCACGGAAACTGTCATGTAGCACTTCCCCTTAAGAGAGTATTCCAAGGGTATCAAATCCAAGGAACGTGTATGTAATCTTACGAACTAATTCACCCAAGGATACAAAGTTGTTTTATAGGTGAGGAAGAGAGAGGAATTCAAAGTATTGATTCTATTTCAAATAAAAAATTGCAGTAGCTGCTTGCTTCAGGCACGAGTTTACCCCTAGCGATACTAGGACGACTCCCGCCAAAAGCCTATGGCATAGCAAAACGTGGACGATTACAAAGGACAGATAGGGCTGTCACCACCTACGGCCTACCTCTTCAATTTGTGGGTCTACAAGATATTCACTGGTGATTTCTAACCTAAGCACCACGCTTACATTCTAAATCACAACTCTAGTTGTTTCGAACACAAAGCTACAACTAGAGCCTCTAATAAATTAAAGCAATCAACTCACAAGTAACTACTTGTGCGAACTACTATGAATTGAGAATCAAACTTGAATTGAATTCACAACGGGCTTACTTGATTTGAGTACACCTTTGTAGGGATACAAGTGTAGAAGAGGGACTTGACAAGCCCAAGCCTCCTTCTCCTAAACTCTCACCACACTATCCTTCTACATGGCAGCCTCAAGGACTACTCTAAACCTTTGGTGTGGTATTCTATTCTCATTTTTTGGTATGTGTGTGTGTGTGTGAACTGAGGTGTGGGGTTCTATTTATTGAGGGAGAAAGGTCGGTTCCTGCCACCAATTGTGTGCGAATAGGTCACCCATGACTTCTTCAAGCTAGGAGGAGCCAACATGTGGTGTTTGACTGCGAAAGGCGCCAGGACCTGGTCGACCGACTAGGGGGTCGGCCGATTTGGTCTTGGCTCCTTTTGCAGTGTGCTTCCTTCAGGTCTCTACCAGGTGTGTCTCATTGATTGATATTGGTGCTACACCGTCGGGTGGCCCCGAATACTTCTATTTGTGGGCCATTTGATCCATATGGTGACATGTGGTGTCGCCTAATTCATTGAAATCCAATTTTATGGATTACACCCTGCATGTCTTTATATTTTGGGTCTAAATTCACCTGCATAAAAATAAACACCAACACTTGTGGAATTGTTTAGTTTTTAATCCAACCACTATGTTTTGTTTCTCTTTTATGCTCATTATTAGGTGAACTGACAGTCTGAATATGGCACTTAAGGACCGTCAACAAACTCCCCCACACTTACTCCTTTGCTCGTCCTCTAGTGAAGGAAACAAAAGAACTAAGGTGATGTCATAAATTTGCTATAAGTTAGAAAAAGAGAATACTAGATATTTCAACTCGTACCTCAATTCATGAGTTCCCTTTGTGGAATGTGGCTACTACATCAATCTTGGGTGTTTGAAGAGTGGAATGGTTGGAATGTAGTTCTCTTGGATCTTCCTCTATCGAAATGATCTGACGATTTTCTATATTCGAAATGTCAAAGAAAAATTTGCCCTTACCTCTCATTTGGATTATCTCAAGTCTCTTAAATTGTTTTTATCCTCACATTGGCATGTTTTGCCTATTTTTTCCCTGTAGTAAATATGGCTATATCTAGAGTTTGGTTGGGCTAAATGTGGCACACATTGCAATTCATATATTACTAAGTAAAAAACTTGATCCTATGAGAGACTTATGCAACAAACAAATTGACAAAGAGAATCCTTGTGCATATGAATGGAATGGGTATAGGTGGACTCCAATGTTTTCTCTCTTTAAAGATGAAACATGGCTACTTTCTTTTCTTCTCTTTCTTTTTTTGGCATACTTTCTCTTTTTGAAGAGTAGATGCTTTTCTTTTTCTCTCTATCTCTTTTTTTCGTAGTCATGTCTTCTAATCCTTTTTATTTTTCTAGAGAAAAATTGACGAATAAAATGTATGGAGTTTCTTTATTGGGTGGATGAATGATGGATGCAAATTCTCAATGTGAGAAATTTTGCATGAGTAAGGTGCACAAGAATTTCTAAGTCAAAAGGTTCATGCATGTCACTCAATTGGGTCATGAGTTTGACAAAGTTCAATGAAAGGCAAAGTGGCATATGCATGTGGTCTTCAAGAATTTGTATCATATGGCCATGGTGGGTATTTAGATTTCCAAAGAGAGAATTCAGGAAAGTTCAACACTCCAAATTGTGCAAACATCAAAATCAATTTCAAGCAAAGATATATCTCCTAAAATACTCATTTACCATATCACACTAGTCAAATACTTAGATGACGTGTTTTTCCTATTTTGATAGTGGGGATCATAAACAAGGAAGTAAATTGAAATATAAAGCATTCAAATTTTTCATCTCAAGCTAATTTTGACTATCAAGTTTTAAATTTTAACTGTTGAGTTGAATTGATTTCACATATTCAGTATTAAATATTAAACAACTCAAACAGTAACATAGCATGAATATTCAGGGGTAAGAGTTCCAAACCGAATCTGTGGAGCGGAACGGAGCCGTGTGGGGCCCACACTAGGTCAGCCGACCAAGGGGTTCGACCGACCCCCTTCTGGCCTTCCTGCTGCTCTGTTTTGACGTGTCGACTCGTATGTTCAGCTGTGACGTGTTTCAAGATGCAATGTTATTTTTGAACGTCGGGATTTCTTGAATTTTGGGTACTTTCCCCACACTTGTTCCTTGAATTCTTTATTCAACACAAATAAACTAAAGGGAGAACTTTACCGCGTTAGATGAACCGGTAAGTTCAATTTATTGAATTCAAAATATGGGGATGCTAACATTATTCAATCAAATTTAATGAAATAAAAATTTGGAATAAAACTAAACTAAGCTAGTAAGCATCCTATGTGGTCGGGACATCTAAACTATGGAGCGTTATAGATGTCGGGTTTCCTGACGACATTGCATATGCGCGGTAGCTTGGGGCCCATGCCAAGGTGGACACCATCAATCTCCTCCTTGAGGGATATGAGTTCATCCTTCAGTTCTGCCCTCTCAATGCGCCCTTCAGCCACTAAGTCTGATAGCTTCTTGTTCTCCAAACAGAGAGAAGCTAACTCCTTAAAAGGTTGTGCCACTTTGGGGGCACGAGGAGATTTCCTGACGTCACTGTCCTTGGTCTTCAGAGTGTACATGAAATCCTCGCCAGGCTGCAGCGTCGGGAGAGACTCGTCTTTTTCAAGAAAAAGACGGGTCTTCACTGACTTAAGACCAGCCGTAGTCGGACGACGTGTAGGCATCGTCGACTTCATGGGCGCCCTCCGAGGGGAGAGCGACCTTGCAACACCACGAGGCGTGGTGCTATGCCCATGCGGAGTCATCGTCGGTGGCGGGATCATGGCGAGAGGTACGACATCTAATGCCATGACAGACTACAAAGAGAGGGTAGACTTGTCCTTGGCCGGCGTGATGTCTCTGCTCAGGTTGAAAGTTGAGCTAGAGTGGGGATGAGGCACAATTTTCTTGTCGACCATGACTTGGATGGGAGGAACAGGAGATGGGTTTTTTCTGGATGGTGCAAGTTTCTCCTCTCTGTTCCCGTCAATATATAAGCGGGGAAAGCATGATAGCACCGAGATTCTATTTGGGATACGTCGAGAGAGTTCGCACGAGAAAACAGAAAGCTGACAACACAAGGGGGAGGTCGGCCGAACCTAGGGTTCGGCTAAACCCTTCCTGTCTCCGTTCAGGCTATGTTTTTGTTGGTTGGCTTAATGGGCCCCATAGATGAATAATTGGATGGGCCCATTAATTGGACGCGGAGAATTTAGACAAAATTTAATGAAACGGCATGAAAATCAATAAGATTTATCACGTCAATTTCCTTTTCTGCCTCCTCCTCTTGGGATTCAAAAAATAATTTGAGTCGGTGTCCATTCACTTTGAATAGCTGATCATCATGACCTTGGAGTGTGATTGGTCACTGAGATGAGGTTTCTACTATAGTCAAGGGTCCTTCCCATTTACTTTTGAGCTTCCCATGTCCAAAAAGTTTAACCCAAGAATTGAAGAGTAGAACTTTATCTCTGGATTTGAACTCTTTAGGCATAATCTTCTTATCGTGCCACCTTTTTGTTCTTTCCTTGCAAATTTTGGCACTATGGTACGCCTTATCTCTCCACTCTTCCAACTCGGAAAGTTGCTTTAATCGGTGTTTTCCTACTTCGTTAAGGTCCATGTTCCGCCGCTTGATGGCCCAATAGGCTCTACGTTCCAATTCTACAGGAAGATGACAAGTCTTCCCATAGACAAGTTGGATAGGAGACAATGCCGATGGGCGTTTTGTAGGCAATACGGTATGCCCACAATGTCAGGTAGCTTATGCTTTTGTCCAGTTCCCATTTCCAAGACGGTCTTTTGCAGAATATTCTTAATTTGCTTATTAGATGTTTCTGCCTGACCACTTGTTTGTCGGTGGTATGAGGTAGCAATGTTATGCTGGACACCAAGCTCCCTCAAAAGGTTTCGGAAGGTCTTATCTATGAAATGAGACGATACATCACTTATGACCATACGGGGAGTGCCAAAGCGTGGAAAAATGATCTCATGAAACATTTTCCTAGCTTGCTTGGAATCAGCATTTTTGCATGGCAAAGCTTATACCCATTTTGACACATAATCTACAGCCACCAGAATGTACTCGCAATCATAGGACCTAGGGAAAGGTCCCATAAAATCAATACCCCACACATCAAATAATTCTACTTGGAGATTATAAGTTAGGGGCATCGCATTGCGAGCGGAGATTCCTCCATGCTTTTGGCATTTCCAGCATCTGCGAATGAATTCTTTTGTATCTTCATACATAGAAGGCCAATAGAATCCACTTTGCTAGATCTTTGCCTGGGTTCGGTAAACACCGTAATGGCCACCATAGGGGCTAGCATGGAAATTCTCAATAATCTTGGTGCCTTCAATTGATGGGACACACCTTCGAAGAAGGCCATCGGCACAAACTCGATAGAGGTATGGGTCTTCCCAAAAATGTCTATGAATCTCAAAGATGAGTTTCTTTTTGTTTACCCCTGGATGTACGTATCTCGTGACCATAAAGATCATGATATCCGCACACCAAGGGTGAGTGTCAGTCCCCTTGAGAAGCATATCATCTCATAGGAAGTCATTGATAGGAATGTCCGTGGTTGCGGTGACTTCCATACGTGAGAGATGATCTGCCATGGCATTCTCTACTCCCTTCTTATCCTTGATTTCTATGTCAAACTCTTGAAGTAGAAGAATCCAACAGATTAGCCTTGGTTTAGCATCCTTTTTGGTGAGCAAATACTTCAAGCCAGCATGGTCTGTATAGACTATGACCTTGGCTCCAACCAAATAGGACCTAAACTTATCGATAGCAAAACTACCGCCAATAGCTCTTTTTCAGTTGTAGCATATTTGAGTTGAGCTCTTATTAGAGTTTTGCTAGCGTACGATATTGCATGATGCTTTTTATCTTTGGTTTTGCCTAGGACCGCACTAACTGCAAAATCACTAGCATCACACATGATTTCGAATGGCAGCGTCCATTCGGGAGGTTGAATGATTGGAGCTGAGATGAGTGCCTTTTTGAGAGTTTTAAATTATTTAAGGCATTCATCATCGAAATCAAAGGGAGCTTCTTTAACTAACAGGTTAGTGATGGGTCTAGTGACTTTTGAGAAATCTTTGATAAATCACCGATAGAACCTTGCGTGACCTAAAAAGCTGGGGATGCCCTTAACATTGATAGGAGGTGTAAGTTTTTCAATGACTTCAATCTTTGCTTTGTCCACCTCTATCCCCCTTTCGAACACTAAGTGTCCAAGAACGATGCCCTCATGGACCATGAAATGGCACTTTTCCCAATTAAGTACGAGGTCCTTGTCTTGGCATCTTTGTAAGACCTTGTCTAAATTTTCTAGACAATGATCAAAAGTTTTCCCATAGACGGAGAAATCGTCCATGAAAACTTCCATGATCTCCTCAATCATGTTGGAAAAGATAGACATCATGCATCTTTGAAAGGAGGAAGTAGCATTGCACAATCCAAAAAACATACGCTCGTAGGCATACGTTCTATAGGGACATGTGAATGTTGTCTTACTTTGATCGTCGGGGTGGATTGGGATTTGATGATAACTTGAATACCCATCATGGAAACAAAAGTAGGAGTGATTTGCCAACCGCTCTAACATCTCATCGATGAAGGGTAGCATAAAATGATCTTTCCTTGTAGTCTTGTTAAGTTTTCGGTAATCTATGCACATCCTCCAACCCGTGACAGTTCATTGAGGAATTAGTTCATTCTTCTCATTTTGAATGACTGTCATACCTCCCTTCTTGGGAACTTGAAAGTGCATCTAGGACTCCCTTGTGGGTTTTGGATGATTTATGACAAGCAATTGGGATCCTAATCCTTTTGTTGAGATGAATGCAGGAAAATGATGAAAAATGAGCAAAGTGCCAAAAAGAGGGAAATTGAGAAGGAAAATGAATTTGAGCTCAAGGAGAAGAAATTAGTAGTTTAGTATGTATGGAGTGTGTTAAGGAAACACACCCAAGAGCTCAATCTCATTTGATCACACACACACAATGCACAAAGCTATATAGGACCGGACTAGTCCGATATCAGCCGGACTAGTCCGATATCACTTTCTGCACTAGATCGGACAAGTCCGGTCTCTAACGGACTAGTCCGATATCTTTCTGATCCACTTCGGACTAGTCCTCCCCAATGCGGACTAGTCCTTAACACAATGCACAAGTCACACAAAATCGGACAAGTCCGTTGTGACCCGGACTAGTCCGATATTCATTCTGATCCACTTCGGACAAGTCCGGTGTCCACACGGACTAGTCCGATATACACACTGATCTAAATCGGACAAGTCCTCCAAGTGCGGACTTGTCATCCCAAACACTTAGGGTTTGCTACACACAGCACACCGGACTAGTCCGATGACCACCACGGACTAGTCCGATCTTTCTGAACCCTAACGGTAACTTCTAGAAACCCCATATAAATAGAGGTGCACGACCCACTTTCACCCTCTCTCGAACCCTAGCGCCGTCACACCTCCCAAGAGACTCAAAAACCATCTCTCTCCACGAAATTAAGTGCAAAATCAATCAATCCATTGAAGATCACTTCTAGATCATTGGAGAGGCACTTGGCACACGATTGAGCTCTTGGTTTGAATCTCTAACACACTCTTGTATCTCAATTTGTATATTTCGAAGTGTGTTATTGGTGGTCTTGAAACTTGTAATCAAGGGATCTCTCAACTTGTGAGATCGCCCCTTCAACTTGGTGATTTACCCCTGTGTGATTAGTGGAAGAGGATTGGCCTTCGTGGCGATCCGACGAGGGAAGGGTTGGTGAAGACCCAGTCCTTTTGTGGGCTCCTCAACGTGGACGTAGGTTGCCTTCGTGGTAACCGAACCACGGGATAAATCTTGTGTCTTGTTCGTTGTGTTCATCATTCTAGTTGATCAACATTATCTAGGGTTTGATTCATTTTGTTGAATTCAAGTTAAATAGTTGAACAAGAATCATACTTGCAATAGAACTTGACATACAACTATTGAACTGTTATTAAAGTTTATATTTCCGCTGCAAACGTCAACGAAATAATCAAATTGACCTAACTTGATCAACCTAGCCCGTGAAATCCGGACTAGTCCGCACTTTACCGGACTGGTCCGATATATCTGGTTTTGACCTTGTTGTTGAAGTGCTACAGGAACCGAGAAGAAATGAACAATGACAAGCACCAAAAGCTTGAAAAGTATCTCGAAGCCATTCAAGACTTCGATGATGATGAGGAGGAGACATTGGAGCTGAAAGCACTCCTTAGAAAGAAAGCGCTTTCCAAAGGGAAATCTAAAGTCGAAGAAAAGAAGAAGGGGGGTAGTCACACCGACTACTCCCGATATCCTTTTAATTATGACCGTTTAAATTCGAACAGCAGTCATTATCTATCTATTCCTCTCGGAAAAGCCCCACACTTCGATGGGAGTGATTACTCCATGTGGAGGCAAAATATGAAGATGCACTTGATTTCCCTTAACCCAAGTTTATGGCATATTGTGTGCACAGGAATAAACATCCCTGATGACGATGAAGAGCTCACGCCAAGTCAAGAGCAAGCCATCCATAGGAATGCCCAAGCCGCAGCCGTTATCACCTCATCTCTAAGTCGAGATGAATTCACAAAGGTGGACGGATTGGAAATTGCCAAAGAAATCTGGGACACACTACAGACAGCACATGAAGGTGACCGGCATGTGCGGGAGGCAAAGATTGAAATGATTGAAGGCGAACTAGGAAGGTTCGCGATTGAGGAAGATGAGTCTCCCCAGGACATGTACAACAGACTGAAGACTCTTGTGAACAAGGTTCGATCATATGGGAGAAAAAAGTGGAATGACCACGAGGTTGTAAAGCTCATCCTTAGAGCCTTTATGCCTCGCAACGTCACACTTTGCTCTATGATCCGAGAAAGTCCCGGGTACAAGAAAATGACTCCGGATGAACTGCTTGGCAAAATCATCAACTTTGAGATGATGGAGAAGCAAGCCAAGCACGTAAAAGAAATAGCCGACCTCACATTAGCCAAGAAGAAGGGAGTTGCCCTAAAGTCCTCACTCAAGCCTCTATCCAAAGAAGCAAGAGAAGCACAGCTTGAGGAGGACAGCGATGATGAAAGCAGTGAGCTGGACGAAGAAGATATGATTTTGTTCATGAATAAGTTCAAAAGAATTATGAAGAAAAGACAAGGAACAAAATCGAGTGAAGGAAAATACAAGGAGAAGACAAAGCCGAAGATGAGGCGGGCATGCTATAATTGTGGTGAGTACAATCACTTTATTGTCGATTGCCCGTATGAGGACAACAAGAAGAAGAGTAAAGAGTCCAAGCCTCAACCGAAGAAATTCTTCAAGAAGAAGAAACAAGCTGAACAAGCACACATCGGAAAGGAGTGGGACTCAAACGATGAGTCCTCATCGTCCGATGAAGAAGAAATGGCTAGAATAGCCATTGAAAGCATGTCCAAGAAACCCACACTCTTCCCCACGCTCGGTGCAAAGAAGGCAAATGGAACTTGCCTCATGGCTAAGGAAGGCAAACGCAAGGTAAACATCAAAACTCCTTCCTTGCATTCCTACTCAAGTGATGATGATCTAGATAGTGATGATGAAGATATGCTAATTGGTTTAGATAGAAAAACTGCTGCTAAAATGAAATTCTTGCCTAACCAACTTGTTGAGAAGGAAGAGCTAATTGATCGTCAAGAAGACATGATTATCTCCCCAAAGGAGAAGCATGTCAAACTTGACAATCTTCTAGTTCTTGAAAAGGAGAGAAACCACTCACTAGAGCTTGAGCTAGCTTCAAGCAAGAAAACTTGCTTGGAGTTAACCAACTCAAACGTTGTAATCAAGGATCAACTTGATGACCTAATCAAGGTCAACAAGATCCTTGAAGTGCAGGTTGAGTCACTCAAGCTTAGTGAACCTTCCTCCTCTTCAAGCCTACCTTCTCAACCCACCTCAACTAATATCGCTCATATTTGCAAATGTGATAAAATTAACACCAGGTTGAAGGAAAATTCTACCTCCACAAAGGACAAAAATCCTACCCAATGTGTAATATTAGACAAGGAGAGGATCAACTATGCACGTAGTGCATATTTGGTCCAAAGACCTCCAAATGTCAAGTATGGCATTGGTTACTCTTATGATGGAAAGCAAAGAGCTGGAAATCATAAGAATAACAAGGGAAGGATTACCTTTGTGAAGGGAGGACCCTCACAACCTGGTAACTCGAAAACTAAAAACCTGAACTCTCATGAAAACTGGACTAGTCCGGTCGTGGTCCGGACAAGTCCGGTCATCCGGACAAGTCCGGTCACACAGACTAGTCCGACCCATAATCAACAGCAACTCTTGTTTAAAACCTTTGATGCTTCTTATGTATTAATGAAAAATAATGTTGGTAAAGTGTATGCTTATTATGCTGGGCCACGCCATGGGAACACAAAATCCCATGTGTGGGTGCCCAAATGTATTGTTACTAACCTCCAAGGACCCAAGCAAGCTTGGGTACCTAAAACCAAGGCGTAATTTGTTTTTGCAGGCCTACTCCTCCGGTGGATCCAAATGGGTGCTAGACAGTGGATGCACCAACCACATGACCGGAGAAAGGAGGATGTTTGTGGAGTATGAAGTGAACAAGGACCCAAACGAAGGCATCTACTTTGGGGATAACAGTCAAGGAAGGGTCCTCGGTACCGGTAAAATAGCAATATCCTCTGAACATACTCTTTCGCATGTTTTACACGTTGAATCTTTAGATTATAACCTGCTGTCCATATCTCAATTATGTGACAAAGGTTATAATTGCCTGTTCACTAACAAGGGTGTGACCGTCTCAAGGAGAAGTGATGGTTCCGTTGCATTCAAGGGTATGTTGAAGGGAAAGCTTTACCTTGTTGACTTCAACAAGGATAAAGCCGAACTCGACACATGCCTGATTGCAAAGACCAACATGGGTTGGCTGTGGCATAGACGGCTGGCACATGTTGGTATGAGGAACCTTCAAAAACTCCTCAAGGGCGATCACATCCGAGGTTTGAAAGATGTTGTGTTTGAGAAAGACAGGCCTTGTAGAGCGTGCCAAGCAGGGAAGCAAGTTGGAGCACAACATCCCGCGAAGAACATCATGACCACGACAAGACCGCTCGAACTACTTCATATGGACTTGTTTGGTCCAATTGCTTACATAAGCATCGGCGGTAATAAATACGGTTTAGTTATTATTGATGATTTTCCCGCTTCACTTGTGTGTTCTTTTTGCATGACAAGTCAGAAACACAAGGAACACTCAAGAAATTCTTCAAGCGAGCGCAAAACGAGTTCTCACTATCAATCAAGAGTATTCGGAGCGACAACGGCACGGAGTTCCAGAACATACAAGTGGAGGAGTACCTTGATGAGGAAGGAATCAAGCACGAATTCTCAGCACCATACTCTCCACAACAAAACGGAGTTGCCGAAAGGAAGAACCGAACGCTCATAGAGATGGCAAGAACAATGCTCGATGAATACAAGACTTCAGATCGATTTCGGGCGGAAGCAATCAACACCGTTTGCCATGCCACAAATCGACTCTACCTTCATCGACTACTAAAGAAGACCCCCTATGAGCTACTCACCGGTAACAAACCGAACATTTCATATTTTCGAGTTTTCGGTTCTCCTTGCTATATTTTGAACAAGAAGCCCAGGACTTCAAAGTTCGCTTCGAAGTCCGATGAAGGTTTCTTGCTTGGTTATGATTCGAACACTTACGCCTATCGTGTTTTCAACAAGGCCTCCGGACTTGTTGAAGTGGCACGTGATGTAGTGTTCGATGAAACTAATGGCTCCCAAAAGGAGCAAGTTGATCAATGTGAATTAGGTAAAGAGGAAGCCCCCTATCAAGCATTGAAGAGGATGGCTCTAGGCGAAGTACGACCACAAGAGTCATCGTCACAAATACAAGAGGAAAGTGAACCACAAGAGGAGATCAACACTCAAGGGGGAGCCTCGATACAAGATCAATCACAGGAATATGAACATGATCAACAAATCAACGAGGACAACAACTCAGGGGGAGAAGAAGATGATCACCAACATACGACCCCCCAAGTGCCACACCCAAGAGTACACCAATGCATTCAAAGGGATCATCCAATCGACAACATCATCGGCGACATCCAAAAGGGAGTAACCACTAGATCTCGTATAGCAAATTTCAGTGAACATTACTCGTTTGTCTCCTTTTTGGAACCCCGCAGGACTGAGGATGCATTGAAGGATCTGGACTGGGTGGTGGCAATGCAAGAAGAGTTGAACAATTTCAAGAGAAACGAGGTTTGGGAACTTGTGGAAAGACCCAATGCAAACATAGTGGGCACCAAGTGGGTCTTCTGCAACAAACAAGACGAACACGGGGTGGTGACAAGAAACAAGGCACGACTTGTGGCCAAAGGTTACTCACAAGTCGAAGGTTTGGATTTCGATGAGACTTTTGCTCCAGTAGCTAGGCTTGAATCAATTAGAATATTACTTGCATATGCTACTCACCATGATTTCAAGCTGTACCAAATGGACGTGAAAAGCGCCTTCCTCAACGGACCGATCAAGGAAGAGGTGTACGTGGAGCAACCACCCGGATTTGAAGACGAAGAGTTCCCCGACCACGTGTATAAACTGTGTAAGGCTCTCTATGGCCTCAAACAAGCTCCTAGAGATTGGTATGAGTGTCTTAGAGATTTTTTAATTGATAATGGCTTTCAGATTGGCAAAGTAGATTATACACTATTCACGAAAAACCTAGATAATGATCTTTTTATTTGCCAAATCTATGTTGATGACATAATTTTTGGGTCAACTAACCAATCTTTCTGTGAAGAATTTAGTAGAATCATGACAGACAGGTTTGAAATGTCAATGATGGGAGAATTGAAGTACTTCTTGGGATTCCAAGTGCGGCAACAAAAGGAGGGAACATTCATAAGCCAAACCAAGTACACGCAGGACATACTCAAGAAGTTTGGCATGGACAAGGCAAAGCCCATAAAGACTCCCATGGCTACGAATGGCCACTTGGATCTCAATGAAGATGGACCGAGCGTCGACCAAAAGGTATATCGCTCCATGATTGGATCCTTACTATACTTATGTGCATCTAGGCTAGATATTATGTTGAGTGTATGTTTGTGTGCAAGATTTCAAGCCAACCCTAAGGAATGTCATTTGACAGCCGTAAAGAGAATCCTAAGATATTTAGTTCATACACCCAACCTTGGTCTTTGGTACCCAAAAGGATCAAAATTCAATCTCATTGGGTATTCCGATGCAGATTATGCCGGGTGCAAAGTTGATAGAAAAAGCACTTCCGGCACTTGCCAATTCCTAGGAAGATCCTTAGTTTCTTGGTCATCCAAGAAACAGAATTCCATTGCATTATCCACAGCCGAAGCGGAGTATGTTGCAGCCGGGAGTTGTTGTGCACAACTCCTTTGGATGCGACAAACTCTAAGGGATTACGGTTACAATATGAATCGTATTCCTCTCCTTTGTGATAATGAGAGTGTCATTAAAATAGCCCACAATCCAGAGACCATTCCATGAAAGGAGACATATCCATCTCTCATGTCAACACCCAAAAACAATTGGCCGACATATTCACCAAGCCACTTGATGAAAAACGTTTTTGCGAACTCCGAAATGAGCTAAACATTCTTGATTCTCGGAGTGTGGCTTTGCATACCTGTATGATTGCTTCAAAATATTGATTGAATTGTGAAAATCATCCCTCTTCATTTTTCTCTCGAAAAACTGTGTCAATTATTAGATCTTGATGAATTTTTGATCATAGTATGATTGTTGTTTGCTTACTGGTCAAATTCATCAAGATTATTTGAATTGTTTTGCCTCTCTACTCTCAATTATTGGACCTTCAAATATATATGAATGGACTATGTAATTCTTTCCTGGTGACCACGGACAATTCCGTGGTTACCCGGACTAGTCCGCCATTGCAGACTAGTCCGCAGAGTGCCGGTTAGGCCGGACTAGTCCGACAGACCACAGACTAGTCCGATATTGGTCTCTGGATGACTTCGGACTAGTCCGGTCATGTCCGGACTTGTCCGATTTTTCGTGTCCAGAACCCTAGCCGCCACCAAACCCTAATCCCTTCACCCCACACTCGCCCCCAAGCTTTCTCTCTCTTGCGCTCGAGCTCCCAAGGCGAATCCTTGATTCCTCCGTCGAAAAGCCTCAATCTTGGGCGGAGATCAAGCTTGAAGACTCGGGGATTGAAGTTAGCGGACAAGTCCGGCCTCCAATCCCCAAAATCTCAAGCTTCCTTTGATTTTTTGGTAAATTTTCTTCAAAACCCTAAGAAATCACAAATTTCTCTATTGCTTATCGTTTGGCCTAGCATTCTTCACTAGTTACATGTCTAGTTGATGTACTATGTGTATGCTAGACTAGTTTTACCTTAGGGATCAATTTTTGTCCAGTCTGTTAGGTTTTTGCAGATGAACACCGGACTAGTCCGGTCCAGGTACGGACAGGTCCGGTCCCCCGGACTAGTCCGTGCCTGTGCACCAGACAAGTCCGTTGTTTCTGAACCAAAACCTAATTCTTTAATTCCCTAATGCCTTCCATTGCCATATTACCTCACCAATACCTTGTATAACTTGTCCTTTCTCTTGATCACTCATTCTCAGATCAGGTCGAGCTCCGACAAAGAAATCTCCGATTTCGAGGCCGAGTTGGACCACGAGGTGGCACCTCGGTCCTTGGCGGGTCTTGGCAAGAAACGCCAAGAGAGACCCTCCGAGCCTGCTCCCTCACCTCCCCAAGTTCGAAGGAAGGTGTGCGTCAAGAAAGCCGCTTCGAAGGCCGCTACTTCATCAAGTGGCCTTCGACAAGCTAAAGGGAAGGGCAAGGGGGTTGCCATAGGGCCTGTTGGGCCCCTGAAGCTGCATACTCCCAGAGAAGGGGTCCGGGACCCCAATGAGGAAAGATTCACTGGCAAGGGCAGTGATGTGGCTGCGAAGTTGAGAAGTGTTGATTGCTATGAAAGGCCCAAGCAAGCAGCTGATGGCAGATTTTGGTCAAATTTCCATGCTGATTTCTACAAGCTGGTCTACTTGCCGATGAAGACCCCGGTGGTGCGCAATCAATGGATTGACTGGGCCCACCTTGAGAAGAAGAAATGTGCAGCTTTTGATGAAGTGATAGCAGCTGCAGAGAGACATGGTATGAGGGATCTCTTTGCCTTCAGACACAACTGGAATGATGAAGTGATAGCACAATTCTATGCAACGTGCCACTTCTCGAGTGAAGATGAAGAAAGTGTGACTTGGATGACCCATGGATCCAAGTACTCCATCACTCAGGAGTATTTTGCAAACTTGTTCCACTTAGACTCTGCTGGAAATGACCACCTAATCATCCACAACATAGGGGTCATTGAGAGGGACGGAATGAAGTTCCATGTATGAGCCCAACTCTAAGTATGTTCCTCCCTCCACAAAGAACATGAAGCCCTTCTTTGTGGTCCTGAACAGAGTTCTCCGGAAGACCATTGCCCCCAAGGATGGGGATGCAGGGAGTGTACAGGGTTACCTCCGGACTCTAATGAGGGTCATAAGCAAGAAGAGACAGTTTGATGTTGCACACTATATTTGGAATGATATGGTCAATATCTCAAGTACCCCCAACCGATCCTGTGGCTATGCCCCTTACTTGATGTTTATGATTGAGAAGGTCACAGGGATTGAGTTTGTGAAGGATGTGGAGCACACCCCACTGAGGCCTCAGAAGCCTCAGCCAGTGAGTGTCCAGGCTGCTCCATCGCCGGCCTCAAGCCCCGAGGCACCGGCAAGGCAAGAAGAAGCTGCTAGGGCTCCTCCTCCCTCCAGGGAAGCCCCTCAGAAAGGATCCGCCAGTGGGATCCTCAAGTACTTGGCTGCAATTTTCTCCTCATGCAAGAAAACTGAAGTGAAGCTTCACAAGCTAAATCAGAAGAGGAAGAAGAACATGAGGTACATAAAAGCCAATGTGAAGCAGCTGAGTGAGAAGCTGGAGATCAACCCAATTGGATCTCCAGTACTTTCTGAAGATTCTGATCCGGACATCACCGAGCTCAGCCCCTTGACTCCCTCCGAGCTTGCCTATTTTGGCATTGGGGGCTCGAGCAGCTCCGCTCCTCCTCCTCCCTCTCAACCTCGTCAAGCGGAAAGCGATGAAGACGATTAAGACGACGAGAGGACTGACAGCGAAGAGTGAAGCCCTAGGACCTTCCTCTCTCTCTTTTTGGTGTCTTGATGCCAAAGGGGGAGAGATTGAGGGGGAGTCTCTTGTCTTAGCTTTAGCTGAATAGGATGCGAGGAGAGAGCTCTCTATGTATTTTTAATTGTGATGGTATTTGTTTAACACTATTTTCATATCATGTTTGGTCCTGTGTTAAATTGCTCAATTAATTTGCAAGTGTGTGATGAAATCTGAATTTTTGCTCCTGAAATGCCATATTCACTTGATATTAGTTGATCAATGCAAATTCTGTCATTCTTAATGCATTCATGCTCTTAGTATGCATCCCACCATAAAGAATGCACACATGAATAATTATCTTGTTGCTTGATGTATTTTTGAGTCATATGTGCATACTTTATGAAAATCTCATTTTATACCTCATTTTGTGAAATCTCAATTGGTTGTCATCAATCACCAAAAAGGGGGAGATTGAAAGTGCATCTAGGACTCCCTTGTGGGTTTTGGATGATTTATGACAAGCAATTGGGATCCTAATCCTTTTGTTGAGATGAATGCAGGAAAATGATGAAAAATGAGCAAAGTGCCAAAAAGAGGGAAATTGAGAAGGAAAATGAATTTGAGCTCAAGGAGAAGAAATTAGTAGTTTAGTATGTATGGAGTGTGTTAAGGAAACACACCCAAGAGCTCAATCTCATTTGATCACACACACACAATGCACAAAGCTATACAAGACCGGACTAGTCCGATATCAGCCGGACTAGTCTGATATCACTTTCTGGACTAGATCGAACAAGTCCGGTCTCTACCGGACTAGTCCGATATCTTTCTGATCCACTTCGGACTAGTCCTCCCCAATGCGGACTAGTCCTTAACACAATGCACAAGTCACACAAAATCAGACAAGTCCGTTGTGACCCGGACTAGTCTGATATTCATTCTGATCCACTTCGGACAAGTCCGGTGTCCACACGGACTAGTCCGATATACACACTGATCTAAATCGGACAAGTCCTCCAAGTGCGGACTTGTCATCCCAAACACTTAGGGTTTGCTACACACAGCACACCGGACTAGTCCGGTGACCACCACGGACTAGTCCGATCTTTCTGAACCCTAACGGTAACTTCTAGAAACCCCATATAAATAGAGGTGCACGGCCCACTTTCACCCTCTCTCGAACCCTAGCGCTGTCACACCTTCCAAGAGACTCAAAAACCATCTCTCTCCACGAAATTAAGTGCAAAATCAATCAATTCATTGAAGATCACTTCTAGATCATTGGAGAGGCACTTGGCACACGATTGAGCTCTTGGTTTGAATCTCTAGCACACTCTTGTATCTCAATTTGTATATTTCGAAGTGTGTTATTGGTGGTCTTGAAACTTGTAATCAAGGGAGCTCTCAACTTGTGAGATCGCCCCTTCAACTTGGTGATTTACCCCTGTGTGATTAGTGGAAGAGGATTGGCCTTCGTGGCGATCCGACGAGGGAAGGGTTGGTGAAGACCCGGTCCTTTTGTTGGCTCCTCAACGTGGACGTAGGTTGCCTTCGTGGTAACCAAACCACGGGATAAATCTTGTATCCTGTTCGTTGTGTTAATCATTCTAGTTGATCAACATTATCTAGGGTTTGATTCATTTTGTTGAATTCAAGTTAAATAGTTGAACAAGAATCATACTTGCAATAGAACTTGACATACAACTATTGAACTGTTATTAAAGTTTATATTTCCGCTGCAAACGTTAACGAAACAATCAAATTGACCTAACTTGATCAACCTAGCCCGTGAAATCCGGACTAGTTCGCACTTTACCGGACTAGTCCGATATATCTGGTTTTGACCTTGTTGTTGAAGTGCTACAGGAACCGAGAAAATTCAAAAAGGCCTATTCACCCCCCCTCTAGGCCTACATTCAGAACTACTTGAACTGGGCTTACCCATTCACTATGAGCGACAGGGTAGATAATCTCGGCATGCAGAAGTTTCAAGACTTCCTTCTTGACAGCTTCCCACACCGCATTATTTAATTGCCTTTGGGGTTCCCTTGAAGGGACACTCTCGGGGTCAATGGGAATGTGATGGGTGCATAACGCTCGAGTAATCCCCTTGAGATCCTCTCATGAGTAGCCAAAAAACAGCTCTATGCGTTTCTAGCATGGCAATGAGTTTGAGGGTCTCATCATCTGAAAGCTTTTCACTTATGATGACACGGGCTTCCAAATCGTCATTTAGAAAGGCATAACGTAGGCCTGGGGGTAGAATTTTTAACTCAACAGGAGGTTTCGAGAAGAACTCTTCTTTTGGCAATTCAATTGCCTCCTGAAATTCATCCTCCTCTTGGATAAAATCATCTTCTCCTTCCATTTCAGAGGGAGCTAAGAATTGAAGAGTTCTAACCCCCTCTAAAGGCTTATCCTGGATGAGAGATTCTACTAATGTGTTCTTGAAATGCAGGATATGAATAGAGAATTTCCTCCCTCCAGTTTGACATTGAGGTTTCCTTCCAAGGGAACTTCCATGAGAAATTTCTCAATTGGAATCCCAATCATAATGTCGAAATCTTGAATATCGAACACATGGACATCTAGGATTGCCTCAACATCATTGTGTGTCACAGACACTTGTTGTAAAACCACGCATCCTCCATGGATCTTTCCAAAAGAATCTCGGAAGGATTTACATGTTGGTGCCAATGGCACATCGCCCAGAATGGCGAGAGCACAAGAATCGGAAATGATATTTGCTCCAACAGTGGGGTTTCATAGGACCTTCATTGGTGTTATTCTAATAAAACATAGAATAGTTGCCAAAGGTGAGGCCACTCGAAGAATTTCGGGTGACTGCTCAACTTCTGCAGTCCATTTCCTTCTTAGAATAGAGGTTAACTCCTTAACCGTCTGTTGGATGAACATTCCATCAGGTTAGTCAGGTGGAGCTAATGGCAATGATGGTTTCCTATGGAAACAGTACTTCGAGGTATTTCCAAAATCTTCAATTATCTCTTCCTCGAAGTAGAAGGGAAACTCTGAAGGTTTAATTTCGTCTTCCTTCATAGTTTCTAGTTCAGGAGAGGATTCATCCGACAAGGTTTGATATAGGCAAGAGATAGGTTCTTCGTTGTTCGCGGGTTTATCCTCAGATCTTGACACTATTTCCTCTTGAGGAGGTTCATTAAGACCCATAATGAAGGAAAATTTTTCTAGAATTCGGTCTAGAAGATCCTTGCCTTCTTCCGGTGTCTTAAGGAGGAAACATCCTCCAGCTGTAATGTCAAGATGTAGGGCAGACTCTTTGTTCAATCCCATATAGAAGTGTTGCAAGAGCAACGGATCATGGATCGACAAATCTTGGCCAGAATTTCTGAAAATAGAAAATCTATCCCAAGATGCACGTATGGATTCCTTCTCCATCTGCTGGAAGCATAGTACTTCCGTCCGTAAGGAAACAATTTGCGCAATTGGAAAGAAAGCAAGACAAAATTTGTCTCGTAACTCGTTCCAATTTCCGTTTGTCTTCCCAACGTTGTGGTCGTACCATTGGCTTTTTCCTTGAGGGAATAAAGAAACAACTTCCATTTGAGAGTTTCTTGTGTCATACATTTGATTAGAAGGCATGAACACAATTGTTTGAACTATCTTAGATGGTGGTA
Organism: Tuctoria greenei; assembly: GCA_036927565.1. Classification (NCBI taxonomy): domain Eukaryota; kingdom Viridiplantae; phylum Streptophyta; class Magnoliopsida; order Poales; family Poaceae; genus Tuctoria; species Tuctoria greenei. The sequence goes on from JAYESD010000007.1 coordinate 153,944,416, forward strand.
AGGGTTTTCACAGTCCGTCACTAAGAAGGATTGCTCCTGAACCATGGCTATGAAGCCAGATCGAAGTTCATAGATAGTAGAACAGATGGGTTCCGACGACGACGGTGTCTCACAGAACTTGCTCTTTGGGGGCAGAATATGAGAGAATGGTGGGCTGCTCCATATGTGTGGTGGTGGTAAGAAAAGGACAGATAAGATAAATAGATATGAGGGTGAGCAAGGTTTGAAGAATAACAGCAACCGTTCCCCGACAACAGTGACATAAATGCTTGTTGACATTTCATACGTCATAGATAAAAATCCACAAGCACATAGAAACTGTTGTGTAGCACTTCCCCTTAAGAGAGTATTCCAAGGGTATCGAATCTAAGGAACGTGTGTGTAATCTTATGAACTAATTCAACCAAGGACACAAAGTTGTTTTATAGGTGAGGAAGAGAGAGGAATTTAAAGTATTGATTCTAATTCAAAATACTTTGCAGTAATTGCTTGCTTCGGGCACGGGTTTATCCCTAGCAATACTAGGACGACCACCGCCAAGAGGCTATGGCATAGCCGAACATGGAGGATTACAAAGGACAGATGGGACTGTCATCACCTACTACCTACCTCTTCATTTTGTGGGTCTATGAGATATTCACTGGTGATTTATAACCTAAGCACCACGTTTACGTTCTAAATCACAACTCTAGTTGTTTCGAACACAAAGCTATAACTAGATCCTCTAATAAATTAAAGCAATGAACCCACAAGTAACTACTTGTGCAAACTACTATGAATTGAGAATCAAACTTGAATTGAATCCACAAAGGGCTTACTTGATTTGAGTACACCTTTGTAGGGATACAAGTGTAGAAGCGGGACTTGACAAGCCCAAGCCTCCTTCTCCAAACTCTCACCACACCCTCCTTCTACTTGGCAGCCTCTAGGACAACTCTAAACCTTTGGAGTGGTATTCTATTATCAACTTTTGTATGTGTGTGAAGTGAGGTATGGGGTTCTATTTATAGAGGGGAGAAGGGTCGGTTCCCACCACCAATTGCACGCGAATCAGTCACCCATGACTTCATCAAGCTGGGAGGAGCCAACACGTGGCTTTTGATCGTGAAAGGCGCAAGGACCTAGTCGGCCGACTAGGGGGGTCGACCGACCTGGTCTTGGCTCCTTTTGCAGTGTGCTTCCTCCAGGTCTCTGCCAGGTGTGTCCCATTAACTGATATTGGTGCTACACCATTGTATGGCCTCGGATACTTCTGTTTGTGCGCCATTTGATCCATGTGGTGACACGAGGTGTCGCCTGATTCGTCGAAATACAATTTTATTGATTACTCCCTGCATGTCTTGGTATTTTGGGTCTAAATTCACTTGCATATAAATAAACACCAACACTTGTGGAATTGGTTAGTTTTTAACCCTACCACTACGTTCTATTCCTCTTTTATGCTCATTTTGAGGTGAATCGACGGTCTAAATATGGCACTTAAGGACCGTCAACAGCTGGCAAATTACCTAGTTAATTAGCTAAGCCGCACCCATACTTGGCCTTGTGGTGGCACTACATCAATTTACTTGTTGTCATATTGAATTCCGTCAGACCTAAGTTTCAAATAAGAACAGTAAGCTGCAAACAACATATATACAAGAGGAGGAATTTTACTATTTTTCATGTCTTTAACGTGCAGGAAAAATGTAAAGTTCATGCCGATGGTGGATGTTGCTGGAGTTAATAAGCTCCAACAATCCCAGGGGGCCTGCCATCGATGTTTTATACATTAAGAATGGGCTTCCTCGGAGCTAACAAGCTCCGACAACTCCCATGGGGGCCAACCGTCAACGTGAAGAATAAATGGAAATCGAAGTGAAGATAGCGAAGAAATGACGTTGAAGGGATTCGCCGTCGATGTATTATACGTTGATTCATTGTCAAAGCTAGGAAGCTTCGACGATCCGAGGGGGCCCACCATCGACGCTCTATGTGTTGGCAATTGGTACTGTCGGACCTACCAAGCTCCGACGACCCCCAGGGGGCCCGCCGTCAACGCTCTACGTGTTGGCAATGGGTGCCGTCGAACCTACCAAGCTCCAACAAACACCTGGGGGCATGTCGTTGATGTTTCTAAGCGTTGGTGGTGGGTGTCGTCGAATCTACCAAGCTCCAACAACTCCTAGCGGGTCGTCATCTATGTCACAAAGGGTCCCTGGAGATGTCGGGAGTAAACTTTGGACCTAGGATATAAGCGTTCCAGCTACAAGTTTGAAGTGTTCAAGTCATCAAGACATTGTCAGATCCTTTTGGCACATGTTCGCAATAAAATTGTGAGCATCTACCAGGGGCTACTAAGATAAAGGACAATGCATTGAATACAAATACAAAATGGAATTCATTCGTTCAAGAAGATTGGATTTCATTTATCTGAAGGATTGGATTACAAAGGAAAAGGCAAAAGAAAAAGTTCTTGGCTACTAGAGGTCCTAAGTTCTATGGAAATACGAGGCAAATTTATCAGCACCTTCTTGAATGCTGGCCCTGGTGGCATCTTCTTCTTTAGCAATGGACCCTTCGACCTACAGATCTAGAGAAAGTTGGGGCTTCGGCTTCTGAAAAATGTCAGCACATATTGGGCGACGTTCCTAGACAGAGAATTCCCCTATGTCTCTAGTTGGTCGACAATGACGTTACCCATCGCATCCAGCTTGTTGCTGGTAGAGCTCAGCGCCACCAGCACTTTGTCCAGCTCCGACTCTGGGTCATCTGGATGTACCAAACTGAAGCCAAGCGGCACCAAAGCCTTGTTAGCATTCCCCAAGAAGTACCAGACTTGCTAGGACTCTGTTGCCCTTAAATTCTTGAGATCCTCCAGCAACCTTCTGGCGGCTACAAGTTCTGAACCTTCCTGGGCGATGCGCTCGACCTCTTTGGCATGTTGATGAATACTCTCAGCCACCTGCTTTTTGCTGTCGGCAAGCTCAGACTCCCGGAGGTGGATGCGGTTCCGGCAGTTTTCCAGGTCCTTCTCCCTGCCTTTCACCTTCTCCTCTCATGTGGCAACATCAACTTCTCTTTTGGAGAGCTCCTGTCCCATCTTCCAGTACTTCTCCTCCTCCTCCTTGCACCGCTGCTCAAATTTTTTTGTGCATTAGCCAAGCTTTCCTCCCCTAGAGATAGCCTCTGGGCGAGCTCGTCCTCCCTCTTAATAATGTCCTCCTGCTTCTCCATAAGTTTCTCCTCCCTCTCATCGAGGTCCCCTTGGCGCTTAAAGAGAATCTCATTCAGCTTGCTCAGGTTGTCCTGACGATCGTCAAAAGCCTCATGGCTCTTCCTAGCATGCTCGAGAATCTCCCGAGGCTTCGCGTTGAGGACCCAAATGGAAGCCTCCCGCTCATCCAGCAACTATCCCTAGTATATCATCCAGGCCTTTTCCTTCTCGACCCATTCCCGCTGGTCAGCAAGCCTTGTGTGCGCCAGCTTGGTCTCAAAGTGAAGTTTGTTGCGCCAACGCCTCAAGGTGTGGTGCTCTTCTTTGAGGACCTTGCTGTCGTGGTCGAAGGCGAGCTGAACTTGATGGAGACTGGAGTAGGCGTTTTCGATAGACAAAGCCAAAGGAATTGGCTCCGGACCTGCTGGGATCTCCTCTACCGGCTCCAAGGGGTCTTCTAACACAAAAATTGGGTCCCACGGCACAAGCGTGGTCCCCCGCGACTCTGCGGCGCTAGGTCCACCCTCTGGGAGCTCTTCATCCTCTATCAACATCGAGGAGGGTCCCATCAAGGGAACTCTAACCTCCGGAGCTGATGACGAAGGTCCCTCTTCCGGATCTTCAACCATCGGCTCTGCGGGTGGAGGGCCTGCCACCGACTCCTCTGGGCACTCCGGCTCTGACATGAGCACGTCCGAAATAACCACATTTGGAGCTTGCGTTGGAGCTTCGCCCGGAGTCCCTACCACCTCCAGCTCAGACGCTGGTACTTCGGCTGCATATGACTCAGGTGCCAGAGTTTCGGCAACCTCCGGCGCGGAAGCCGGGACTTCAAGCACTTCTGACTCAGTCGCCGGATCTTCAACACCTTCCGACACAGGTGCCAGAGCTTCGGTTATCTCTGGCTCAAACACCAAAGCTTCCGCCATCTCCGTCTCCTAAGTCAGAGCTTCAGCTACCAGCTCTAAAGCTGTTGGCGCATCTTCACGAACATTTCCCCCATGGTCCGACGCTACCACGGGAACTTCTGGCGATGACTCTAAATCCAAGTCAATGATAGTTGGCATTGGAACTGTCGTGTCTTGAGCCACCACTTGGGTAGGCACAGGGTTTGAAGTCGGAGCTTTCGCTTGCACAACCTCAGTTGCTGCAGCAGGAGCCGAAGTTTTGGACTTCTTTTTTGACACCCTGGAACAAAAGATCAGGAAAATTCAAGACATGATGAAAACAAAATTAGCACCTCAATGTGAGATGACAACACTTACCTTGGGCGGTTGTCAGTGCGAAACCTCTTCATCGGGCGGTCAGAGCTAGAACCCACCATCGCCAGTGTGGTGGAGGCTCTAGACTGCTGCCCGGAACTTGCCACAGCTGCTGGTGTCACCTTGGCCAGGACCTCCCTCGGTTGTGAAGGACCTCTAGACCTGGATCATGCAGCCGGCACTGGAAGCAGAGTCGATTTGCCAGAGCTAATGCCCCTCGAGGGCGCCAGCATCGAAGGAGGCATGGCTGTTGAAGCTCTACTTCGCCGGGGATAGGGGGCTGTTGAAGTCGGAGTTGACCTGATGGAGCTCCTATCAGCATGTCTCAACTTCCTCTTTCGGCCGGAAGATTCGGCTGACTCTTTCCCCTTGCCTTTGCTTTTTCTGGAGTCACCAACCCTCCGGGTGGAGGCAGCGGGAGTGACCCTTTCCGAAGCTCCAATAATAGCAAGCCCGGAGGTCGAGCGCCTCTCCACCAGGACGAGGTCGTCCAGCTCCGGCATCCCCCTTCAGAGCTTCCTACTAACCTTTGGAACCATCTTCAGTGGAAGGAATTCTGCTGGCGGAGTCAAAGCATCGTGGGAGATGACACCGTGTTGAAGTATCTGGAGATGAAGTCTTATAGCTTCTTCATCCAGATTGGTTCAGAGGCCAACTTTGATCTCGTTATGGTCCATCTCGCTGTTGAAATCTTAGGCAGGCCACTCCCTCTTCATCAACGGAGCCCACTTGTTGGCCAGGAAGTTTTCGAAGACCATTTGAGGGGTCACACCTCCCTCCATGCACTGACAGATCTCGGTCAGGACGGGATTAAATGCTTCAGGCGGCTCCGGAGGCGCGTTCTAGGCGTCGGTGTCAACATTGGGGAGGCCCGTCGACAGCTCCAGCCAGTCATGATGATCCACCGCGATGATCACCCAACCCTTCTTCCACTTATCCCACTTGCCGAAGGGGAAGGTCCTCAAATACTTGAAGGGACGGTTCTTACGCTTCAAGAAGTAATAGAAGCCCAAGTACTCGTCACACTTCCCGGTGCTGTGGACCGTGAAGATGGTCCAAAACAGCTCAATGCACGGTGGCACACCCACCCACATCTCGCAGAAGTGGACGAAGGTCGCCACTAGCAAGAAGGATTGGGGGCCGAGGTGGTGAAGCTGCAGACTGTAGAAGTCCAGTAACATAAGCAAGAAACTTGAGAATGGTGGGATGAGCCCCACCATGGCATACGCAAAGACGTAGACAATCTCGCCAGTGCGCTTCTTCTTGAAGGGAAGATTGCCAAAGCAAATATTGTTGTTGAAGGAGTCGCTAGACCACCCCATGTAGGTTCGGACCCTCTTCAGATCTTCATCGCTAGTGATCTTTCTGTGAGGAAGACCGCAAAGGGGAGCGGAAGTTGGAAGGGCTATGCAAAGTTTGGGAGGCTCTGAGCGCAAGTTCGAATGAAACCATAAAGAGTCCACAAATTGTGCGGGTTTTCACTCTTAAGTAAGCCTCCACAATGTTTGGATGGAAACCGCAACAGGATCAAGATCACACTTCAAAAACCTACCTCATCAATGACAAATGGGCCTGGGTCCACTTCGGCAGAAAAGTCAAAGTTAATACCTAGGCAAACCGTTGTCATGATGGGAAGTTGGGAGTCCGAGGGCGGCGGCCTGACAGGGCGCTCGGAATCGATACAATTTTCGTATTTGGAACTGGTGACTTTTCAATTGTGTGAGATCCGCATGCCAAGATATCACATTCCACATCAAGTAGAGCCATGCAACGCTGGTTTAACTATGGACCATCGCTCGAACGGCACATGGAAAAACCTTTGAAGCTGCAGCGCGGGAATCGAAAATGGCCCCACCTCTCGTAGAGTAACTTAACCAAAACGGTTTCTCCAAGACGTGGGCCCGGGAGATACTGTCGGTACCCTACGTACTAGGTACCCCACGACGCCGCAAGAAAAGCCATGGAGTTCCATCTATCAGAGTTGAAGACCTCCGAAGGCTCCACGTGTCCCGCAGCACTGGGCCCGCCTTCCTCATTAGGGTAGCCCTGGCGCCGCCACGTGTAAGGCAAGGCCGGACCTAACTCCTTGTATAGGAAATATCCGGTCGTGCCACGTGCTCAGTGCCCCGAACCTAACCCCTAGTAGAGGGAAGCTCCGGTGCTGCCACATGTACATGCAGCTCCGGACCTGCCTCCTCACAGTGGGAAGCTCCAGAGCTGCCATGTGTCGAGCCTTCGGACCTAAACTTGCAACGGGAAGATAGACGGTTCTCCAATGGTGCGGACATTCAAGGGACAGTTAAAACTACCATTACAAGACCTGATTACGTGTCATTAATGCCATATTACTGACACACGATCAGTTGGCTTTTAGTACCGGTAACACTGCCATTAAGGCGCGTTATCACTATTAAATGTACTTAATACATAGAAATCGTGTATTAGGTAACTAAACACCATCAGGGCCACATGTCGGGCCAGGCAGCCAATGTAACAACCAAGCCTTGGACTATAAAAGGGTTGCACCGCTCGGTACAAGGCCAACGAAGCTCATACGCAATCAAGCGCTCACACATACAACAACCACCCTGGAGTAGGGTATTACGCTCAGGCGACCCGAACCACGTAAAAATCCTGGTGTCACCATCTTGTTCATGATCTCACGCGCGCCCCAATAAATCACGAACTTCTGCAAACTACGATCTAGTAGTATCGGGGGAAGTGTCGATCGCACACTTCGACAGGCTCATTCACTTTTCATTGAAAAAGTTTTACCAAAAAGAAAATTTTCTCCCTCTTTGAAAATCAAATGAGAAAGAAACATACCACTTAATAAATTCTCCCCCAAAGGATAAAGTCCCCATGAGAAGAATGTGTAAAGCACATAAGCACATGCGCAATGTGTCAACATATATTATTGTTTTTCCCCTTTGACAATGTATTCATTAAGAACAGAGCTCATCCAACTCATGCTATCAAGTAATATGACATACAAATATAGAACAAAGCTTATCCAAGTCATGGTATCAAGTAATTTACACTATCACATCAATGAAATACATAAAATAGTGTAAGTCAAACTAGAGATCAAATGTAATTTCAATTTAAACAAGCCATGATCATCCTAACATAGGTATTGCAAAACATGAAAGCATGAAACTTGTTGTTGTATTATTATTATTGTCTTCTAAGGTATATATTTAATATTATATGAAATTTATAAGAGATTATATGCAACATCAACCTTATTCTCACCTACCAAGTCAAGTTCATGTCATTTGACAATCAGAAACTCAAGGACATAGTTTTAGGCATACACAACTCCTTCCAAGTTCATACCTAAATGCAATGATAAGGAATCTCAAAACAAGAAGTGTGATGCATGTATATTCTCTTTGTCTTTCTTGAGTTTTACTTGATCATAACAGCTCAACTTGTGGGTTGTTATTTGATTAATTTTTCATGATCAAAAGTACTTGTGAGCTGCAACAAGTGCAAAAAAGCAAGAAAGTTCGATCATGACCAGATTTGGTGTAAGCAATTATTTCAATTACTAGTCATGGCAAAAATTATAAAATGTATAAATATGAGTACTATAGTAAGGAATTTTTAACATGTACAAGAAATCACACAGTCATATATGTATGATACGCTTATGCTCATATTATTTTTAAATTCAGATTCACACATAGACTTCCCAAGTGTCAAAACTCTCCTCAATTTTGGTCATGAGCATGAATAAACCCTATTTCATCATGAATAAAAGAAAAACGAGTGAAATAAAAGATTTTGTAAAGATATCAACCAATTATTGTTCAGTATCTACATGGTGAAGCAGAATATTTTCATTCTCAATATTATCACGAAGAAAGTGGTACTTAATGAAAATGTTCTTAGTTCGAGAGTGTTGCACGTGGTTTTCAGCAATGCAAATGACACTAGTGTTGTCACAAAATAGTAAAAACTATCTAGATCAACACATAGTCCTTAAGTGTTTGAACAATCCAAGAATTTAAGAACAAGCGCTAGCAGCAGCTACATATTCTGATTCGGTTGTGGATTTTGTAACTAAACTTTGTTTTTTAGATGACCAAGCAACAAGTGAGTTACCTAAAAATGACAAGCATCCGAATTACTTTTCCTATCAATCCTACAACCCCAAAATTAGCATCCAAAAAACTCTCAAACTAATGTTTGGGTAAGAAGAAGAAAATGTCAAATTATTGAGTTTCATGTAAGCACCTTAGTGTACTTTTGACGGTTTGACGATATGATGCACGTGGGGAAGCTTCAAATCGTGCACAAGGACATATGTTGAATTGTATGTTCGGTCTTGATGTAGTGAGCTACAAAACCGACCTGATCATGCTTTTGTATTCTTTTTCATCTGTGGGTTCACCATTTTCATCAAGTTTCAAATGTTCTTGCTATTACCATTGGTGTCTGAATAGGCTTCCTATTATCCATGTAGAAGCGTTGTAAGACCCTCATTTTCATCTATCATGCATTGCATACATTCTTATACATGTTTAACATTAAGCAACATAAAAAGGAACAAGATTAAAATAAATTAGAACCAAAACAGCAGTTAAAAGTCTGTCTTAGTAAAGACTTGTACAGTTCGGACCCCATACTAGTCCGTTTTGCTCTCTGTTGTCCCCCGAACTCTTCCGCTTTTGCTGCAGACTAGTCTGATTTTGGTTCTATTGTAGTAGGGACTTGTTTGTTTCCATGTACGGACTAGTCCATTCCTCGTCAATGGAAAAATTCAGAGTTGTTCGGTGATTCATCACTTTGATTTAGTTTTTGTAAAACATAGAAGACCTTCGGACTTGTCCGGCCTAGACTGGACCTGTCCTTTCTCCTCTATTGACAAGACTGGACTTGTCCAGACTTCCCACAGACTTGTTCATTCAAGTCTCTATTTCCGATCGGACTTGTTCGACCCCTAGCAGACTTGTTTAGTGTGCCCGACTCGGATTCAATCTTTTCCTTCATGACATGATATTGGGTATATGCCTTAATTGGGCCCAAAAACGTCGTGTCCAACCCCTGTGGAGCCCATGTGGGACCCCTACACGGCCTCCAACACCTTAAACATGAAATCCACCAAACCCTACCACATCGGCCGCTATATAAACACCCCACACCCCAACCTTTCATCTCTTGCCACTTTTGAAGAAAATCCTAGCCCTAATTCGTGGGAGCTGCCATCAAGGGGAGTCCATCACAGCTAGGAGAAGGGAAGGAGGAAGGAGGAGGATCCAACATCGTCTATCTTTGTCAACACATCAACATCATCGTCAATTCTCCATCAACTCTTCACTATCACCCCTAGGCATCAAGATCCAAGTGTTGCACCCGATTCTCATCCTTTGAACCCTTGGATTCGTGGTAAATATCCTAGATGCATCTTTTCTATGTAAAATATGGTTCCATAATTAATCAAACTATACTCTAATTGGAAATTCCCCAAAATCCCTAGTCGAACGGACTTGTCCAGTTCCAGTGCGGACTGGTCTGGTCGACTTTCTAGTCCAGGGTGAACTAGTCCGGTCCCCTATACAGACTTGTCTGGCCACCTGAATGTGAAGTGGCTGAATTGAATACAAATTGACTCGAATGAACTCGAAACCAGTTCAAACTTGTTAAAAACCATTGTAGCTAGTGAGTAAAAGTTCATAGGTACTCATTAACAAGTTTTACCTCATAATTGCATTATTCATGCATGTCATGGCATAGTGAGTAATATATGGGCATTTATTGATTGTAATGTTTTTTTGTATGTCTATTGTGTGGGATATAAGGTGTTGCTCTAGAGGGTGCTGTCGAGGACCTCCATCATCACAACTTTGAAGCTTTTGACCCTAGCCAGTCTCAAGAGCAAGCCAAGTGTCCTTGAACATTATGATCATATTGTAAATGTTTTGTTTGAAAAACTGCATGCTTGTGTCAAATTGATGGGAAACCCATGATAGGAGTTTAGTAGTCTTATTTGACCATCCTTGTCGCTTGGAATGTAGTGTAGAGAGTCGGGAAGGGATTTTCACCTTTTTTCTTTGCTCTAATTAATTGGGATGGGAAAACAACCAAATGGCTTAACTATGAATTAATGAGCATGTATATAATGAGAATTGAAGGATATGGTTAATTGGTAATATGGGATTTGGAGATCTAAGAAAGCATGGATAATGGACAGGGTCGCATGTTATGGTGTTTTGCTTGCCTTCGATCTAAGGACTTGTTCATGCGAGAATAAGCCAGGACAAGAGTGCCACCACAAGGACAAGTATGGGTGCGGCGTAGCTTAATATTTAGGTGTCCTGCTGGTATTGTATGGGCGATTGGATGGTGCGGAGAATGGGAGTCGAGAAGGGCTACCCTGGGAACCGCATGGCACATGAGGGGGCCGTGGGTGAGAGAATGGAGATTCAAGCCTGCTGGTGAAACCTTAGTGGGTCCGTACATGCTAGTAGTCCCTTTGTAAAGCTTATTTTGTGATCTCTTGGGCACATGTGACACCCAATTCCGAAAATGAACCAAGCGTGATGCATATGTGTGCCCAGGATGTTTAACACACATACACAAGTGACTCACAAATGATAAACAGATAATTACAACAACACAAATTATTAAATAATCCTCAAACTACAAACTCTAATTATCAATATTAATAGTTCTGAAAACTAATGCAACTGAAATAATCTAAACTGATCAAACTAAGCATATAGGGTAGCGCGGCTCCAAGCAAGACCACAGGCAAGTCGATGGTAGCACAAAGCCTAGTACTCCGCATTATCCTCAGGGTACACTCAAGCATCACCTAAAACTGTTGTTGGGGGAATTGCAAGGGTGAGCACATATGATAGTCAGCAAGTGTGGAAAAATAATGACATGTAGCTTAAACAAGGAATTGATATAAGTAATGGCTATTCACTAAAAAGTACATTTAAAACATGTAAAAAAAACATCCTACAATGTCTATATGAAATTTATCCCATCATATCCCAAATAAACATAATAATTCATATCCATCGTTCATTACCCATCCATATTGTTACCATCATCGTTAATCATGACCATTTATCACCATCCAATCCATAATCATAATCATAACCATTACCATAACCATAACCCAACAATAACCATCCCATATCCCAAGTTCCACTCTAATCATGTAGGTCATCCATGTGCTCTTAACCGAGAGCATGGCTATCATGATAGTTTTTAAGACTGTGCAGAGGTTGTACCACTTTACCCACAAGTTCATGATTTTGTCAACCGTCGGCGACCAAAGAAACCTCCCTTATGCCAATTACACTTCCTTAGGTGTATGTCCAAGAGATCACAAAATAGCCTTTACAAAGGGACTACCAGCATATTTAGACCCATCGATGTTTCACCGGTGGTGATACCTCCAACTGAGCACATCCAACCAAGGGCCCACTCTTGTGCCGTTCGGATCCCAGGGCAGTCCCGCCACTATTGCAAACCCAACCGACTCCCATTCCCCGGTCCTCCAAATGATCTGAACCAATGTTGGTGTTGATGTTTCTTACGTCATAGATAAAAATCCGCAAGCGCACGGAAACTGTCATGTAGCACTTCCCCTTAAGAGAGTATTCCAAGGGTATCAAATCCAAGGAACGTGTATGTAATCTTACAAACTAATTCACCCAAGGATACAAAGTTGTTTTATAGGTGAGGAAGAGAGAGGAATTCAAAGTATTGATTCTATTTCAAATAAAAAATTGCAGTAGCTGCTTGCTTCAGGCACGAGTTTACCCCTAGCGATACTAGGACGACTCCCGCCAAAAGCCTATGGCATAGCAAAACGTGGACGATTACAAAGGACAGATAGGGCTGTCACCACCTACGGCCTACCTCTTCAATCTGTGGGTCTACAAGATATTCACTGGTGATTTCTAACCTAAGCACCACACTTACATTCTAAATCACAACTCTAGTTGTTTCGAACACAAAGCTACAACTAGAGCCTCTAATAAATTAAAGAAATCAACTCACAAGTAACTACTTGTGCGAACTATGATGAATTGAGAATCAAACTTGAATTGAATTCACAACGGGCTTACTTGATTTGAGTACACCTTTGTAGGGATACAAGTGTAGAAGAGGGACTTGACAAGCCCAAGCCTCCTTCTCCTAAACTCTCACCACACTATCCTTCTACATGGCAGCCTCAAGGACTACTCTAAACCTTTGGAGTGGTATTCTATTCTCATTTTTTGGTATGTGTGTGTTTGTGTGTGTGTGTGAACTGAGGTGTGGGGTTCTATTTATTGAGGGAGAAAGGTCGGTTCCCGCCACCAATTGTGTGCGAATAGGTCACCCATGACTTCTTCAAGCTGGGAGGAGCCAACATGTGGTGTTTGACTGCGAAAGGCGCCAGGACCTGGTCGATCGACTAGGGGGGTCGGCCGATTTGGTCTTGGCTCCTTTTGCAGTGTGCTTCCTTCAGGTCTCTACCAGGTGTGTCTCATTGACTAATATTGGTGCTACACCGTCGGATGGCCTCGAATACTTCTATTTGTGGGCCATTTGATCCATATGGTGACATGTGGTGTCACCTAATTCATTGAAATCCAATTTTATGGATTACACCCTGCATGTCTTTATATTTTGGGTCTAAATTCACCTGCATAAAAATAAACACCAACACTTGTGGAATTGTTTAGTTTTTAACCCTACCACTATGTTTTGTTTCTCTTTTATGCTCATTATTAGGTGAACTGACAGTCTGAATATGGCACTTAAGGACCGTCAACAAACTCCCCCACACTTACTCCTTTGCTCGTCCTCTAGTGAAGGAAACAAAAGAACTAAGGTGATGTCATAAATTTGCTATAAGTTAGAAAAGAGAATACTAGATATTTCAACTCATACCTCAATTCATGAGTTCCCTTTGTGGAATGTGGCTACTACATCAATCTTGGGTGTTTGAAGAGTGGAATGGTTGGAATGTAGTTCTCTTGGATCTTCCTCTATCGAAATGATCTGACGATTTTCTATATTCGAAATGTCAAAGAAAAATTTGCCCTTACCTCTCATTTGGATTATCTCAAGTATCTTAAATTGTTTTTATCCTCACCTTGGCATGTTTTGCCAATTTTTTCCCTGTAGTAAATATGGCTATATCTAGAGTTTGGTTGGGCTAAATGTGGCACACATTGCAATTCATATATTACTAAGTAAAAAACTTGATCCTATGAGAGACTTATGCAACAAACAAATTGACAAAGAGAATCCTTGTGCATATGAATGGAATGGGTATAGGTGGACTCCAATGTTTTCTCTCTTTAAGGATGAAACATGGCTACTTTCTTTTCTTCTCTTTCTTTTTTTGGCATACTTTCTCTTTTTGAAGAGTAGATGCTTTTCTTTTTCTCTCTATCTCTTTTTTTCGTAGTCATGTCTTCTAATCCTTTTTATTTTTCTAGAGAAAAATTGACGAATAAAATGTATGGAGTTTCTTTATTGGGTGGATGAATGATGGATGCAAATTCTCAATGTGAGAAATTTTGCATGAGTAAGGTGCACAAGAATTTCTAAGTCAAAAGGTTCATGCATGTCACTCAATTGGGTCATGAGTTTGACAAAGTTCAATGAAAGGCAAAGTGGCATATGCATGTGGTCTTCAAGAATTTGTATCATATGGACATGGTGGGTATTTAGATTTCCAAAGAGAGAATTCAGGAAAGTTCAACACTCCAAATTGTGCAAACATCAAAATCAATTTCAAGCAAAGAGATATCTCCTCAAATACTCATTTACCATATCACACTAGTCAAATACTTAGATGACGTGTTTTTCCTATTTTGATAGTGGGGATCATAAACAAGGAAGTAAATTGAAATATAAAGCATTCAAATTTTTCAGCTCAAGCTAATTTTGACTACCAAGTTTTAAATTTTAACTGTTGAGTTGAATTGATTTCACATATTCAGTATTAAATATTAAACAACTCAAACAGTAACATAGCATGAATATTCATGGGTAAGAGTTCCAAACCGAATCTGTGGAGCGGAATGGAGCCGTGTGGGGCCCACACTAGGTCAGCCGACCAAGGGGTTCGACCGACCCCCTTCTGGCCTTCCTGCTGCTCTGTTTTGACGTGTCGACTCGTATGTTCAGCTGTGATGTGTTTCAAGATGCAATGTTATTTTTGAACGTCGGGATTTCTTGAATTTTGGGTACTTTCCCCACACTTGTTCCTTGAATTCTTTATTCAACACAAATAAACTAAAGGGAGAACTTTACCGCGTTAGATGAACCGGTAAGTTCAATTTATTGAATTCAAAAATATGGGGATGCTAACATTATTCAATCAAATTTAATGAAATAAAAATTTGGAATAAAACTAAACTAAGCTAGTAAGCATCCTATGTGGTCGGGACATCTAAACTATGGAGCGTTATAGATGTCGGGTTTCCTGACGACATTGCATATGCGCGGTAGCTTGGGGCCCATGCCAAGGCGGACACCATCAATCTCCTCCATTAGGGATATGAGTTCATCCTTCAGTTCTGCCCTCTCAATGCGCCCTTCAGCCACTAAGTCTGATAGCTTCTTGTTCTCCAAACAGAGAGAAGCTAACTCCTTAAAAGGTTGTGCCACTTTGGGGGCACGAGGAGATTTCCTGACGTTGCCCTCAAATTGGCTAGGTGGCCCTCTGATGGCAGGTGGCGAGAGGTGACGCCTAATCTTGGAGGGTGACGAGCCCGTCGATTCCTCCATTGCCAAATTATTCAATTGCTTGAAGAAGCCTTTTGCATAGACTCCTTCACGCTTGCGCAACCCATGGATAATAAGGCGGTCTCCCTCACGCTCAGGCGAGGTACGAGTAGGTGACTTGTAGTGGTAGGTCACTACGTCACTGTCTTTGGTCTTCAGAGTGTACATGAAATCCTCGCCAGGCTGCAGCGTCGGGAGAGACTCGTCTTTTTCAAGAAAAAGACGGGTCTTGACTGACTTAAGACCAGCCGTAGTGGGACGACGTGTAGGCATCGTCGGCTTCATGGGCGCCCTCCGAGGGGAGAGCGACCTTGCAACACCACGAGGCGTGGTGCTACGCCCATGCGGAGTCATCGTTGGTGGCGGGATCATGGCGAGAGGTACGACATCTAATGCCATGACAGACTACAAAGAGAGGGTAGACTTGTCATTGGCCGGCGTGATGTCTCTGCTCAGGTTGAAAGTTGAGCTAGAGTGGGGATGAGGCACAATTTTCTTGTCGACCATGACTTGGATGGGAGGAACAAGAGATGGGTTTTTTCTGGATGGTGCAAGTTTCTCCTCTCTGTTCCCGTCAATATATAAGCGGGGAAATCATGATAGCACCGAGATTCTATTTGGGATACGTCGAGAGAGTTCGCACGAGAAAACAGAAAGCTGACGACGCAAGGGGGAGGTCGGCCGAACCTAGGGTTCAGCTAAACCCTTCCTGTCTCCGTTCAGGCTATGTTTTTGTTGGTTGGCTTAATGGGCCCCATAGATGAATAATTGCATGGGCCCATTAATTGGATGCGGAGAATTTAGACAAAATTTAATGAAACGGCATGAAAATCAATATGATTTATCACGTCAATTTCCTTTTCTGCCTCCTCCTCTTGGGATTCAAAAAATAATTTGAGTCGGTGCCCATTCACTTTGAATAGCTGATCATCATGACCTTGGAGTGTTATTGGCCACTGAGATGAGGTTTCTACTACAGTCAAGGGTCCTTCCCATTTACTTTTGAGCTTCCCATGTCCAAAAAGTTTAACCCAAGAATTGAAGAGTAGAACTTTATCTCTGGATTTGAACTCTTTAGGCGTAATCTTCTTATCGTGCCACCTTTTTGTTCTTTCCTTGCAAATTTTGGCACTATGGTACGCCTTATCTCTCCACTCTTCCAACTCGGAAAGTTGCTTTAATCGGTGTTTTCCTACTTCGTTAAGGTCCATGTTCCGCCGCTTGATGGCCCAATAGGCTCTACGTTCCAATTCTACAGGAAGATGACAAGTCTTCCCATAGACAAGTTGGATAGGAGACAATGCCGATGGTCGTTTTGTAGGCAATACGGTATGCCCACAATGTCAGGTAGCTTATGCTTTTGTCCCGTTCCCATTTCCAAGACAGTCTTTTGCAGAATATTCTTAATTTGCTTATTAGATGTTTCTGCCTGACCACTTGTTTGTGTGTGGTATGAGGTAGCAATGTTATGCTGGACACCAAGCTCCCTCAAAAGGTTTCGGAAGGTCTTATCTATGAAATGAGACGATACATCACTTATGACCATACGGGAAGTGCCAAAGCGTGGAAAAATGATCTCATAAAACATTTTCCTAGCTTGCTTGGAATCAGCATTTTTGCATGGCAAAGCTTATACCCATTTTGACACATAATCTACAGCCACCAGAATGTACTCGCAATCATAGGACCTAGGGAAAGGTCCCATAAAATCAATACCACACACATCAAATAATTCTACTTGGAGATTATAAGTTAGGGGCATCGCATTGCGAGTGGAGATTCCTCCATGCTTTTGGCATTTCCAGCATCTGCGAATGAATTCTTTTGTATCTTCATACATAGAAGGCAAATAGAATCCACTTTGCTAGATCTTTGCCTTGGTTCGGTAAACACCGTAATGGCCACCATAGGGGCTAGCATGGAAATTCTCAATAATCTTGGTGCCTTCAATTGATGGGACACACCTTCGAAGAAGGCCATCGGCACAAACTCGATAGAGGTATGGGTCATCCCAAAAGTGTCTATGAATCTCAAAGATGAGTTTCTTTTTGTTTACCCCTGGATGTACGTATCTCGTGACCATAAAGATCATGACATCCGCACACCAAGGGTGAGTGTCAGTCCCCTTGAGAAGCATATCATCTCATAGGAAGTCATTGATAGGAATGTCCGTGGTTGCGGTGACTTCCATACGTGAGAGATGATCTGCCATGGCATTCTCTACTACCTTCTTATCCTTGATTTCTATGTCAAACTCTTGGAGTAGAAGAATCCAACAGATTAGCCTTGGTTTAGCATCCTTTTTGGTGAGCAAATACTTCAAGCCAGCATGGTCTGTATAGACTATGACCTTGGCTCCAACCAAATAGGACCTAAACTTATCGATAGCAAAACTACCGCCAATAGCTCTTTTTCAGTTGTAGCATATTTGAGTTGAGCTCTTGTTAGAGTTTTGCTAGCGTACGATATTGCATGATGCTTTTTATCTTTGGTTTTGCCTAGGACCGCACTAACTGCAAAATCACTAGCATCACACATGATTTCGAATGGCAGCGTCCATTCGGGAGGTTGAATGATTGGAGCTGAGATGAGTGCCTTTTTGAGAGTTTTAAATGATTTAAGGCATTCATCATCGAAATCAAAGGGAGCTTCTTTAACTAACAGGTTAGTGATGGGTCTAGTGACTTTTGAGAAATCTTTGATAAATCACCGATAGAACCTTGCGTGACCTAAAAAGCTGGGGATTCCGTTAACATTGATAGGAGGTGTAAGTTTTTCAATGACTTCAATCTTTGCTTTGTCCACCTCTATCCCCCTTTCGAACACTAAGTGTCCAAGAATGATGCCCTCATGGACCATGAAATGGCACTTTTCCCAATTAAGTACGAGGTCCTTGTCTTGGCATCTTTGTAAGACCTTGTCTAAATTTTCTAGACAATGATCAAAATTTTTCCCGTAGACGGAGAAATCGTCAATGAAAACTTCCATGATCTCCTCAATCATGTTGGAAAAGATAGACATCATGCATCTTTGAAAGGAGGAAGTAGCATTGCACAATCCAAAAAACATACGCTCGTAGGCATACATTATATAGGGACATGTGAATGTTGTCTTACTTTGATCGTCGGGGTGGATTGGGATTTGATGATAACTTGAATACCCATCAAGGAAACAAAAGTAGGAGTGATTTGCCAACTGCTCTAACATCTCATCGATGAAGGGTAGCAGAAAATGATCTTTCCTTGTAGTCTTGTTAAGTTTTCGGTAATCTATGCACATCCTCCAACCTGTGACAGTTTATTGAGGAATTAGTTCATTCTTCTCATTTTAAATGACTGTCATACCTCCCTTCTTGGGAACTACTTGAACTGGGCTTACCCATTCACTATGAGCGACAGGGTAGATAATCTCGGCATGCAGAAGTTTCAAGACTTCCTTCTTGACAGCTTCCCACATCGCATTATTTAATTGCCTTTGGGGTTCCCTTGAAGGGACACTCTCGGGGTCAATGGGAATGTGATGGGTGCATAACGCTCGACTAATCCCCTTGAGATCCTCTCATGAATAGCCAAAAAACAGCTCTATGCTTTTCTAGCATGGCAATGAGTTTGAGGGTCTCATCATCTGAAAGCTTTTCACTTATGATGACACGGGCTTCCAAATCGCCATTTAGAAAGGCATAACGTAGGCCTGGTGGTAGAATTTTTAACTCAAAAGGAGGTTTCGTGAAGAACTCTTCTTTTGGCAATTCAATTGCCTCCTGAAATTCATCCTCCTCTTGGATAAAATCATCTTCTCCTTCCATTTCAGAGGGAGCTAAGAATTGAAGAGTTCTAACCCCCTCTAAAGGCTTATCTTGGATGGGAGATTCTACTAATGTGTTCTTGAAATGCAGGATATGAATAGAGAATTTCCTCCCTCTAGTTTGACATTGAGGTTTCCCTCCAAGGGAACTTCCATAAGAAATTTCTCAATTGGAATCCCAATCATAATGTCGAAATCTTGAATATCGAACACATGGACATCTAGGATTGCCTCAACATCATTGTGTGTCACAGACACTTGTTGTAAAACCACGCATCCTCCATGGATCTTTCCGAAAGAATCTCGGAAGGATTTACATGTTGGTGCCAATGGCACATCGCCCAGAATGGCGAGAGCACAAGAATCGGAAATGAGATTTGCTCCAACAGTGGGGTTGCATAGGACCTTCATTGGTGTTATTCTAATAAAACATAGAATAGTTGCCAAAGGTGAGGCCACTCGAAGAATTTCGGGTGACTGCTCAACTTCTGCAGTCCATTTCCTTCTTAGAATAGAGGTTAACTCCTTAACCGTCTGTTGGATGAACATTCCATCAGGTTAGTCAGGTGGAGCTAATGGCAATGATGGTTTCCTATGGAAACAGTACTTCGAGGTATTTCCAAAATCTTCAATTATCTCTTCCTCTAAGTAGAAGGGAAACTCTGAAGGTTGAATTTCGTCTTCCTTCATAGTTTCTAGTTCAGGAGAGGATTCATCCGGCAAGGTTTGATATAGGCAAGAGATAGGTTCTTCGTTGTCCGCGGGTTTATCCTCATATCTTGACACTATTTCCTGTTGAGGGGGTTCATTAAGACCCATAATGAAGGAAAAATTTTCTAGAATTCGGTCTAGAAGATCCTTGCCTTCTTCCGGTGTCATATAGAGGAAACATCCTCCAGCTGTAATGTCAAGATGTAGGGCAGACTCTTTGTTCAATCCCATATAGAAGTGTTGCAAGAGCAACGGATCATGGATAGACAAATCTTGGCCGGAATTTCAGAAAATAGAAAATCTATCCCAAGATGCACCTATGGATTCCTTCTCCATCTGCTGGAAGCATAGTACTTCCGTCCGTAAGGAAACAATTTGCGCAATTGGAAAGAAAGCAAGACAAAATTTGTCTCGTAACTCGTTCCAATTTCCGTTTGTCTTCCCAACGTTGTGGTCGTACCATTGGCTTTTTCCTTGAGGGAATAAAGAAACAACTTCCATTTGAGAGTTTCTTGTGTCATACATTTGATTAGAAGGCATGAACACAATTGTTCGAACTATCTTAGATGGTGGTAAGGGTTTTCACAATCCGCCACTAAGAAGGATTGCTCCTGAACCATGGCTATGAAGCCAGAGCGAAGTTCATAGATAGTAGAACAGATGGGTTCCGACGACGATGGTGTCTCACAGAACTTGCTCTTTGGGGGCAGAATATGAGAGAATGGTGGGCTGCTCCATATGTGTGGTGGTGGTAAGAAAAGGACAGATAAGATAAATAGATATGAGGGTTAGCAAGGTTTGAAGAATAACAGCAATCGTTCCCCGACAACGGTGACAGAAATGCTTGTTGACATTTCATACGTCATAGATAAAAATCCACAAGCACATAGAAACTGTTGTGTAGCACTTCCCCTTAAGAGAGTATTCCAAGGGTATCGAATCTAAGGAACGTGTGTGTAATCTTATGAACTAATTCAACCAAGGACACAAAGTTGTTTTATAGGCGAGGAAGAGAGAGGAATTCAAAGTATTGATTCTAATTCAAAAGACTTTGCAGTAGTTGCTTGCTTCGGGCACGGGTTTGCCCCTAGCAATACTAGGACGACCACCGCCAAGAGGCTATGGCATAGCCGAACGTGGAGGATTACAAAGGATAGATAGGACTGTCATCACCTACTACCTACCTCTTCATTTTGTGGGTCTACGAGATATTCACTGGTGATTTATAACCTAAGCACCACGTTTACGTTCTAAATCACAACTCTAGTTGTTTCGAACACAAAGCTATAACTAGATCCTCTAATAAATTAAAGCAATGAACCCACAAGTAACTACTTGTGCAAACTACTATGAATTGAGAATCAAACTTGAATTGAATCCACAAAGGGCTTACTTGATTTGAGTACACCTTTGTAGGGATACAAGTGTAGAAGCGGGACTTGACAAGCCCAAGCCTCCTTCTCCAAACTCTCACCACACCCTCCTTCTACTTGGCAGCCTCTAGGACAACTCTAAACCTTTGGAGTGGTATTCTATTATCAACTTTTTGTATGTGTGTGAAGTGAGGTGTGGGGTTCTATTTATAGAGGGGAGAAGGGTCGGTTCCCACCACCAATTGCACTCGAATCAGTCACCCATGACTTCATCAAGCTGGGTGGAGCCAACATGTGGCTTTTGATCGTGAAAGGCGCAAGGACCTAGTCGGCCGACTAGGGGGGTCGACCGACCTGGTCTTGGCTCCTTTTGCAGTGTGCTTCCTCCAGGTCTCTGCCAGGTGTGTCCCATTAACTGATATTGGTGCTACACCATTGTATGGCCTCAGATACTTCTGTTTGTGCGCCATTTGATCCATGTGGTGACACGCGGTGTCGCCTGATTCGTCGAAATACAATTTTATGGATTACTCCCTGCATGTCTTGGTATTTTGGGTCTAAATTCACTTGCATATAAATAAACACCAACACTTATGGAATTGGTTAGTTTTTAACCCTACCACTACGTTCTATTCCTCTTTTATGCTCATTTTGAGGTGAATCGATGGTCTAAATATGGCACTTAAGGACTGTCAACAGCTGGCAAATTACCTAGTTAATTAGCTAAGCCGCACCCATACATGGCCTTGTGGTGGCACTATATTCCTGGCTTATTCTCGCATGAACCATTCCTTAGATCCAAGGCAATCAAACCACGATAACATCCGACCAAATCCACAAACCATGCTTGCTTAGATCTCCCAAGTCCCATATTACCAATTAAACTGTGTTCATCAATTCATATCATCCATAGGGTCATTAATTCATAATTAAACCATTTGGTTGTTTTCCCATCCCATTTTATTTAAGCGAAGCAAAAATATAAAATACCCTTGCCGACTCTCTACAATATATTCCAAGCAACAAGGATAGTCAAACAAGTCTAGTAAACACCTATAAATGGGTTTCCCATCAAATTGACACAAGCATGCAGTTTTGCAAACAAAACATATAAAAACGGGATCAAAATGATCAAGGACACTTGTCTTGCTCTTGAGCTTGGTTTGGGTCAAAAGCTTCAAAGTTCTGGTATTGGAGGTCCTCGACAGCACCCTCTAGCGCAACACCTTCTATTCCGCACAACAAACATACAAAATGGACATTACAATCAATAAATGCTCATATATTACTCAATATGACATGATATGCATGATGTGTGCAATTATGAAGTAAAACTGATTAATGAGTTGCTATTAATGTTTACTAACTAGTTATAATAGTTTATGACTAGTTTGAACAAGTTTGGAATTGATTTGAGTCAGTTTTGGATTAATTCAGCCTGAAACAGATTCAAACACCGGACTAGTCCGCTGTCAGGGCCAGACTAGTCTGCCCTATACAGAATCTGCAGAATTAGGGTTTTCTATACAATGAGATTTAAGTTTGAATTCACGTGGAAACTTGGATGTAGAGGGTGCACCGTGTGTCTAGAGATCCAAGGATTGAGAATTGAGTGCAACACTTGAATCTTGACGGCTAGGGCTTGGTGAGAGGTGTTTATGATGATTTTGGTGATGAAGAAGATCGATGTCGAGAAGTTGACAAAGATCGATCTTGCTTGATCCTTCTCCTTCCTCCTTCTCTTCTCTTGGGTGTGGTGATCTCCTCTTGATGGCGGCTCTCACGAATTAGGGTTTGGAGTTTCTTTAATTGTGGCAAAGAGGTGAAGGGGTGGGTGTTGGGGTGTTTATATATAGGTGGAGGTGGTAGGGTTTGATGGATTTCGAGTTTAAGGCGGTGGAGGCCGTGTAGGGGTCCCACATGGGCTCCATAGGGCTTGCACACGATGTTCTTGGGCCCAATTAAGGCAGTTACATAAAAAAATTGTGGGGAAATAACAGAATCCGAGTGGAATTCAATAGGTCGGACTAGCCTGCATGATGGACTGAACAAGTCCGTTCTGGAACAAAAACAAAATCGGACAAGTCGGTAATAGGTCGGACAAGTCCGGGATAGCAAAGAAAAGGTTTTCTGGACTAAAATTCAACAAGGAAGGACTAGACCGCTTAGACCACGGACAAGTCCGGACAACCTCAGAGACCAAATCAGACTTGTTTGTGCATTTTGCTGGACAAGTCCAGGCTCTGAAAGTAACTGAATTTTCTAAAGAACAATAGGGTCACAGGACTAGTCCGGGATTATGGCCGGACAAGTCCACACCCTAACAGTTTAAATTGTTGTTTTGTCCTAAATTCATTTTAATCTTGTTCCTTTTATGTTGCTTAAGGTGAAACATGTAGAAGAATGTATGCAATGCATGATGGATGAAAATGAGGGTGTTACCCCACACACCAACGGATGTGTGATAATGTATGATAAAGGTTCTTAGTCACTGAAAGCTGATGAAATCACGAACATGTGGGTAAAGTGGTACAACCTCTACAGAGTATTAAAAACTATCATGATAGTCGTGCTCCCGGTTATGAGCACCTGGACAACTTCCATGATTAGAGTGGAACTTGGTATTTGGGTTATGGTTTGATATTGGTTATGGTTTTAGATGTTCATAAGTGGATATGGTTAATGATGATGGTAAGAATTTTGTATTTGGATGGATAATTATGGATGGATGTGATATAATGGCAATTGATGGTATTGGTCTCAATATTGGTTATTATTTGGGAAATGATGGGATTAATTCACATAGACATTGTAGGATGCTTTTTACATGTTTTAAATGCACTTTTTAGCGAATATCCACTAGTTATTATCATTCCTTGTTTAAGCTACATGTCATTTTCCCACACTTGCTGAGTACGACATGTGCTCACTCTCGCAATTCCCCCATCAACAATTTTAGGTGATCTTTAGTTGTACCCTTAGGATAATGTGGAGTACTATGTTGTGAGGTGCCATCGACTTGCGTGTGGATTTCTTGGAGCCGCGCTATCCCCTCTTCTCAGTTTGCTTAGTATGCTTTGTTTGCTCAGATTAGATTATTTCCACTACATTAGTTTCAAAACTATTAATAATGATCATTAGAGTCTATAATTTGAGGATTATTTGAATATTGTAATAAAAGTACTTTTCTAATTAAATTATAATGTGGTCATTTTCTGTATAACGTTTGTGATGCACTCGTGTATGTGCGTTGAACGTCCTGGGCACACATATGCGTCGCACTTGGTTCTTTTTTGGAACCGGGTGTCACAAATTGGTATCAGAGAGAGATTTGATCGTAGGATGCAGACTAGATAGAATGGACACTTTAGAGCACATAGGAATACTTAGGAATGGTTGGGGTTTCTTTGGTGTGCTGATTGTTATGTAATGTTTTTTTGTGCTTAGTAGAGGATTGTGGGATGCTTTAGCGCTTGCCACATCCATATAGGCTAGTATAGGTAGTTTCTTAATTTCATATCCCTTGATGCATATAGTTGCGGACATTTTCTAAATTCTGCTATCTCTTGCTCTTTCTTCATATGCCAAGAACTCGCAACCAAAGGAATGCCAATGATGAGTGTAAAATCCCAAACTTTTGAAGCTTTTGTCTCCTATGTATGGCACATAATATAATAGTGAAACATGAAGAATGAAGACGATGAATATGAGAGCAAGTAAATTCATACAGTTTTGAATGCAAATGTTTATATGAAGCTTTAGTCTAAACCTAGAATTCATTTTTAAATCAACTACAACTAAATGTTCCAAAGTTCTTGAATGTGGATTTTAAACAACTTTAATTATTAAGCTTTGGAAAAAAGTGTGCAATTAAAAGAAATGAGACAATCATGGGTGAATAGAAGTATATATGTGAATTTACATTATATTCAAATCAAGTGATCAAAGTACAAAACATATTCTCCAATTGTTCATATTAGCTAAGTAAAACCCATGGCAATTTAAACTTAAATACTGGCGAAGATTAAAATACATACATAAGACATATTAATATGAATTTGAATCTAATTCAAATTTCAAATTGGCCAATTTGGATATTCAAATTTGTCAAACCATTCAAATGTAACAGGACCAATCCTCTTCTGAACTTGGATTCCTTATCACATCTAGGCTTGGGTAACAAAAAGAAATAAAATTAAGGGGATAAGAGCAGAGTGGGGCCCACCTGTAAGAGGGGCCCAAAAGATGTTTGCTCTATCTCACCTCACGCGCGCGCGCCAGCGCTGAGCAGTAGCGGCAAGCAGCTCTCCAGCGCGATGGTTGGCCACCTGCATGCGCACCACGAAGGGCCACGACACCGCCTGGCTCGGCTCCGTTCGGTCGGCGCATAAAAACACGCAAGGACCGAGCGCTCGGCTCTTCTTCAGTCTTCCGCATCGCTCCACTCGGCCGCCCATATTACAGCAGCCCCCGCTCAAGCAAAGCCACGTTTTGGTACGCGCTCATACCCTCTCTACCTCCCTAAACCGAGGCTGCCGCCGGACCTAGCATCCCGGAGGGAATCGCGGTTTCTCCTTCCGGCGCGCCGAAGGACCTTCTTCGTATACAACCCGAAGCTTTTCCTTTACGGTGAGTCTCGTTCCAAACCAACCCGCACCTGGGTTCTACAACCCCGTGCGCATCTTCTAGAGTAACTGATTGCCCGTCTAACCTACCGGACTCACTGGAAATTCAAATCTTGCCGCCGCCTAGGGCCGGCTCCACGGTGCCCCCATACTCCGACCAATTTTCGAGCGATTGGGATGTAGGTCGATGATCAGGGCATCACCATGAAGCTTCCAGAGCAAGAAGCAGCTTTTCCCATGCCTTGTACACCGAGATCGCCGTCACCGATCATCGAGTTCCGCTGGTCGCCGGTGTAGGCACATTTCTAGGGTGTTTCATTCCAAACTGAGGCCACCAATGAATTCCTGAAGGTTGAAAACCCCCGGGTGGCAAGTCCCAGCCACGGGGAAGGTGGCACAGCGATCTCCGGCGAGTCGCCGGCCGGCCGCCGGCCATGGCACCGCCACGGGCCACCGGAGTCGGGGGAAGAAGAAGACCCCCCCCCCCCCCCCCCCCCCCGTAAACCCTGTGGTTCCGGTGTGGCATCGACTGGGTGGGAAGAATTAAACCAGTGGGGGCCACGTGTCAGTTGATTGAAGGGTTGTCTTTTTCCATTCAAAAAGAATTCCATAAAATTGCCTAAACTTTGAAATGTTATAACTTTGGCTAGGATGCTCCAAATTAGATAAAACAGTTTTTTTAATTTTCCTTGGGATCTGTACTTTCCAGTGGTCCATCCCAATCTTCATGAAAAGCCCTAGCGAATATTCTATAAATCAATTAGTGTAACACATTGTGGAAAATATAGAAAATAGGATTCTATTCAGATCATTATGGAAATTTACACAACCAATCATTTTGTTATGTAGAAGCTGCAGTAAAAGTTTCAAGCATAACAAAGTTGTTTAAGAGGGTTTAATTCAAAATCTTGGCCTAGGTTAATTATAATTCCAGAAAATAACAAATTAAATCCAGAAGTTCATAAGGACTTGTAAATTCAATATCTCCCTGTAGGAAGCTTGAAAAATTATGAAACCAATTTGTGTAGCTTCCTTTGGATCAGTACTATCTAGCTGTGCCATTTATGGACATGATAAAACCTCAGGTTTTATCTGCGAATTCCTAGATGATGAAAGCTTGATAGAATTTTGTAGACCATTTCTCCCATCAAATCCTCTGAAATTTTTTATGAGAATTTCTTCATCACGTCTGTATACCAGAGATCAATTATCAGTGCCAATAGAACTCATCTGCATAGGAATTAATTCTGTGTAGTTTCCTTATATCCATGACTATATAGAAATTTCTTATGTACATTCTTATAATATGAAGTAATATCAAATTAACCTACCCAAATCCAATTTAATACCCAACAATACACCTTATTCATTCTTGAGTTACAAACATACTTCCTTTATGAGTATGGCATTGCATAATGTGTGCATATTGATTAGTTAAGTTATTAAAGTATATTATGTGTTATATGCATATCCATTGCGATAGACGCCGTGACGGAAAGGAGTCGAAGAGGACCTGTTTGTGAAGCATCAAGCCACTGACTCTTTGACTTAGAGTAGATTCGTGAGCAAGCCAAGCCCCGGTTTTCATTTAAAAGACTTACAGAGTTTTGCAGTATTTCTCACATTACGTCTTAAGTTTCATATGTGCATTATGTATAGGGTGATTGATACTCCACTTGCATGACCACAAATCCCAGGGGTTGGTTGGAACGGGTTACAGTTTGACCTGTAGTAACTGCTTTGCTAATGTATAGGATAAGATGAAACAGTAGAAGTCGAGTAGTTGGAATCTACTCGCGAGAGGGTCACATTTTATTGCCACAAGTCAAGTAGTTTATTCTACTTGCAAGAGGAGTCGAGTAGGGGAATCTACTCGCGAGATGTTACCAAAATGTTCACTCTTAATAATTTGAGATGTGGACGGGGATGTTCCTGTAGGACGGGACGCGCAAGGTTGTCTGAGCCCGAATGAGGGCGACAATGCTTGTGACCACATTTGTGCCTGGGTCGGTAAGGGTAAGGCAATTGTGGAGGTTGGTTTCTAGCCCCGTCTATGTCGGTTAAGGACCGTCTCATGTGCGGCCCTGTTGAGCAAGTTTGAACAGTACCGATTACATAATGGATTAATGGGGTCCATTAAACTAATGTAGCTCGGGCACCCTCGTGTCGAAACTTATACCGTCGTCCTTCGGGGGAAGATGATCGTAAGGTGGGAACCTCTAAGGGGCAACTTCGACGTGCTAGGTTAGGGACCTTACTTTTGGGACGGTAGAACTGGTTCGACATCGGGAGGTGGCCACATACAACGTGGGAGAGGAGTACAGTGAAAGGTACTTCCGAGCGGGCGAATGTGTCGTGTATTCCGGGTGTGTCCTGATTGCAATCACCGTCCCTCGCGGTTTAGAGTACCACTTGTTCACTGAGTTGTGACGTAGTAAATACTTAAGAAGTCAGAAGAATATGATATATTGAATTATAATTGCTTTGCGACCTTGTATGGCTTAGAGATAGCACAATTAAAAGTTTACAGTTTCCAAATACTTATCCTGTAATAGCATTATGTGCTTTGGGCATGTCATATCATTGGCAAAGTATTTCTTGTTTGACTGTGGAGTCTATGATGTGCCGTGCTTGAAGAATGTCATTTGCTACTTAAAACATGATTATAAGGATCCACTTGTAGGTGAGTCTATTTATGCTATTCCTTACCTATGCTTAGTACTCACCCTGCATATGTCTAGTAAGACGGGTTAGTCTTGCTGAGCCTTATGCTCACGTTTGTGCTTTAACAATTTTTGCAGGTATTAGGTTTATTTCTGCTGTTCAGGTTGTACATGAGATCTCGAGGTATCGAGATAAATCTCATGTGAACCACGCCGCTGCTGGATGTTCTTCTTGTTGCTAGTGAGAAGCATCCTAGGGCATGGATGTCTTCTCCCCTGCTTAGTTAGGTGAGATTATGGGTATGTATTTTCCGTTGCGTGTGTACCCCTGTTGTACACTCTTTTGTAAACTCTTCTTATTATGAAATGGAACCTTTATATGTTTTGGTATCCTTTTCGTGTGTGCTGTTAGGTGCCGCATCGCACGACACCACCCAATGAGATCCTCGGATGTGTGGACTCCAGTCCCCACAGACATGGTATCAGAGCTTCATTGGGAATAGCACGCTCGAAAAGAGCCTAGTTTCGAAAACTCCAAAGTAGTCGAGTGAGGATTAGCTATATGCCCATTAAGGACTATTACTAGCATAAGTTATAAAGGTGGCAAAGCTAACATGTGTGTTATTATATTCTGTAATGACGCTCCAACGTTAGGTAAGAGGTAAGGTACGCCACCGCAAGCGGATCAATTGCGGTAAGCTCACCATGCGAGAGGTAGAATGTGATTATTTCCGTGGCTTGGCATGGAAATGTCAATATGAGTCTCTGAAACTTTCCATGTTTTTTAGAACATATGACACGCGGTACTCAGCGTGCTTCAAAGTTAGTGGGAGCCCCCGCTGGGTGGGACATAACCCGATGCGCCTCCTACTGGTGCAGCATTATGCAAAGACGTGGGACCCCGTCGGGTCGTAGAATACCCGGTCATGTACCTCGAGATGTGGCTTAACTCGAGGCAGCCCGTATGGAATGATACGGGACGAATATTTTTACTTTCTCATTATGAACTGTTCGCCCGTGCGGGCTAGACTATACCGTATGGTACCATAATGAGTGTCTTGTAAATTGAGTGTCTTATGCAGGTACACTAACCACGTTGAATGTATTGCGAGTAGAATACGTTTGCGAGTGATCGTTTTAGTGCCACCTATAGCACGTTATGCCGGCTAAGAATCCGGTAAAGATTTTCAGTTTGTAAGGTAACGTAGTACCGACATAATTGTTGTGGTGCATTCACACCTTACTTCACCCCAAAAATCTTTTCTGTTGAAGACAAGTAAAACCTTGAATTGAGAACCAAAAGAAAGGTTTAGAATCTAATATTAACTACAGAACTCTGATGTTGAACTAATATTCAATTGGAGTTTAGTGATTTTCAAAAAGATTCAAAAGCAGAGTTCCCTGTTTTTCTGGCAGAATTTTTGCTGGATTTGTATAGGGCATAACTCTTGCTAGAGCTAACCAATGTGGATGTGTAATAAAGTTTTGGAAATTTCTTGAAGTTCTCTACAACTTGTTTGTAGACTGCCAGAACTGAGTGAATCTTCAAATTGGTGAAAATTCCAGATTGGTAGAAACTGTTGCTGAAAACAGAACTGTTAAAACCTCTCTGGAATGTTTCGGTTTTTTTTTCAACCATACCTTCCTGTAGAAAAAAATTTCTATAGATCCTAGGTTACACCGTTGGAAAGCTTATGATACGTATTACAACTTTGTAATCCAAAGTTTTTCCAAATTCGGGGCAGAATTGTGTGGAAATTGATGTTCAAATCAGCCACTTCCGAAGGAGGTGCTGTTGAAATTTTTCCAGAATTCTGTCAACTTTGAAATATCATAACTTTTGATCCAGAGCTGATCAGGAAGCAAATTAAGATTTTTTTCGAAATCTAATGAAGTTGGCTGTAACTTTGGTATTCAAGTTCAGGATTTATTCTACTCTTTACTGTAGTAGAATCTGAGTTCTTTGCAAACTGGTCAATTTTGGACAGCAGATTGGCCGATGCAATTGAAATGGAAACTTGTTTATGGATAGACATGTTTGAAACTTGCCAAAGTTGTGCAACATGTCAAGAGTATGTATGTTCAGTTTATGAAACTTGAGCATTGGAAAAAGCTCGTTAAGAGGTCTAGAAGAAGTTTAGAATCAGAGTGTCGTTTGAACGTGTATGAATATGCTGCAAAGTTTTATGATTCATATACGATTAATGTTTTTCAAGCATCGACTGTCATTCAATCTTGTAATGTAACCGTATTTGGTCATTCTTGCAGTATGGTTTGCACTCGTTCCGGCGCTGAAACGGGAGAGTCTAGTCATGGCGGAAATGACTTGACTCGACCGCAAGAACCACCGTCGACCCGAATGACGGATGTTATGGCACAAATGGTTGAGTCTCATCACGAGAACAACCAGCTGCTTCAGACATTGGTGCAACAAGGCTTTATTCAAGCATCATGACAACGGGATCTGAATGAAAGTTCTTATTTGAATTTTCTGACAACTCAACTGTCTGTCTTCACGGAAGCAACAGATCCATTGGAGGCACATCATTGGATCCAGGTTATTGAATCTAAATTCGGTTTGATCCAGTGTATTGAGTATTAGAAGGTGGACTTTGCAGTTCAGCAGTTTCATGGATCTGCTGGAGCTTGGTGAGCAGAGTATCTCGCCATGACCATTGAAGGACATCACGTGAATTGGAATGAATTCCGTGATGTGTTCTGTGCTCGGTATATTCCGAGGGGGATTATCAAGTCGAAGCTTGAAGAGTTTGTAGAATTGACCCAAGGGGGGGAAGAGTGCTCTTGAGTACTCCAGAGAATTCAACCGGTTCACACAATATGCACCAGACTATGTGAGAACAGAAGCTTCGAGGTGTGACCGATTTCTCCAAGGCTTGAATGCCAAACTTCATGAAAGATTGGTCCTATTCAACAAAGGAGACTATAACGAATTGGTCAGTAACGCTATATATCAAGAAGATGCTTCTCTTCGTTGTCAGGCGGAGATGAGGAAGAGCATCACATCAACGGATGATATTAGTGGTACTCCTCGGAAATATCAAGTGGTATATCATTTACCAGCCGAACCGGAAGTTCAAGTAGTTGCAAGACAGTCACCGATGCAGAGTTGGTCACCTCCATTGTAGTGGATTGAAGCACCTGAGATGCAGCAGCAAGTGAGTTCTTGTGCACCACCTCCACGAGCGGCACGAAAAGTTACTCCACTGCAGGCAATGCAAAGGACAGTACATAGTGGTGGTGATAAAGAGCAGTTAGTTCTAGAAGGTCCTGCAGCTAAACAAGACATGAGTCTAGAAGTTGCTCCTCTGAGAAATATTCAATCTCGTAGGCAACAGAAGAAGATGAAAGCCGGCAGCCTCAACTTTATGGCTGTTGTGGATATTCCAGTAGGAGAACCTGTGTTAGCAGGTATGTTCAGCTTAAATGCTCAACCGGCATTTGTGTTGTTTGATTATGGAGCAACACATGATTTCATCAGCAAAGAGTTCATGCTGAAGCGTCAATTATCATCAACAACGCTATCAACACCGTGTACAATAAATTCACCTGGAGGAAAAATGTCAGCCAACCAGATTATTGCCCGAGCACCTCTATGTTTGGATGGTAAGATTTACCCTACCACCTTCATTATATTGGACAGGCAGAAGATTGACATTATCTTGGGAATGTCCTGGTTGACATATCAAGAAGCAATTTTCAATATCAGTGCTCGTACCGTGCAACTGAATTCTAAAAGGCACGGGCAGCATACTTTGGTTCTGTAGAATGTGACACCACAACCTCTAGTGGTATATAACACGGAAGCCACAAAGCTAGAGGACATTCCAGTTGTTCGGGATTTCCCGAATGTGTTTCCTGACGATCTGCCAGGCATGCCGCCTAAGCGAGATGTGGAATTCAAGATTGAGTTAATACCAGGAACCACACCCATATCTCGAAGACCTTACAAGATGGCACCCAAGGAATTGGCTGAGCTAAAAGAACAGTTGAATGATTTACTTGGGAAGGGATTCATACGTCCCAGCTCATCACCTTGGGGATGCTCATCGCTATTCGTGAAGAAGAAGGACGAGACACTAAGGTTATGTGTCTATTATCGTCCGTTGAATGCTGTGACTATAAAGAACAAGTATCCACTACCACAGATTGATATTCTATTCGATCAGTTAGTGGGTGCTAAAGTATTTTCGAAGATGGATCTTCGGTCTGGTTATCATAAAATCAAGATACGAGCTGAAGATATACCTAAGACAGCATTCTCGACAAGATATGGGCTATATGAGTATCTTGTCATGTCTCTTGGTCTCACCAACGCACCAGCTCACTTCATGAATCTAATGAATTCAGTATTCATGCCGGAGTTGGACAAGTTCGTGGTGGTCTTCATAGATGACATCTTGGCTTATTCCAAATCAAAGGAAGAACACGCCGAACATATGAATATCATGCTTCAACGATTTAGAGACCATAAGCTATATGCCAAATTTAGCAATTGTGAATTTTGTATTAACAAGGTACCATTTCTGGGTCATGTTATCTCAGCAGACGGTATTGCTGTGGATCCAAGAAAAGTGGTACAGGTACTTAAATGGGAATCTCTGACCTCCGTCCATGAGGTCAGAAGTTTCTTAGGTTTAGCTGGCTACTACCAGAGATTTGATCCAAGTTTCTCCAAAGTGGCTAAGCCTATGAAGGAATTGCTGAAGAAAGGAAACAAGTATGTTTAAAGTGAAGCCTGTGAAGAGGCATTCCAGATATTGAAGAAACGTCTCACAATGGCACCAGTTCTAGCTCAACCAGACACGACAAAGTCGTTTGATATTTATTGCGATGCATCGGGCACTGGTCTGGGATGCGTCTTGATGGAAGAAGGACGTGTAATCGCATAGGGATCAAGGCAAATCTAGATTCATGAGCAGCATTATCCGACTCATGACTTGGAGTTGGCTACCGTGGTAATGGCATTGAAAATGTGGAGACACTACATAATGGGAAATCTAGTGCATCTCTACACAGACCACAAGAGCCTCAAGTACATATTCACTTAAGGATTTGAATATGAGGCAAAGAAGATGGTTAGAGCTTATAAAGGACTATGAACTTGAGATCCATTACCATCCGGGCAAAGCAAATGTAGTTTCCGATGCTTTGAGTTAGAAATCTCATGTTCACAACATAACCATCATTCCGGATAAAGAGGAAGAACCAAGTCTACGGTCGGTTCCCTACGGAGCTCTATATAATCTTGCTCTCATACCTACAATCCAAGAGGAGATTATTGCAGCTCAGAAGAAAGACAAGGCTATGTCTCACATTCAGAAGAGAATGAGAGATGGAGAGGTGAAATGTTTACAGGAAGATGAACAAGGAACTCTATGGTTCAATGATCGTATAGTAGTACCCCGGAACATGAAACTTAGAAAGAAGATCTTGGATGAAGCTCACCTGTCGAAGTATTCAATCCATCCAGGAAGCAATAAGATGTATCAAGATCTTAGAACGAAATTCTGGTGGACACGAATGAAAAGAGAGATTGCAAAGTACGTGTCCAAGCGTGATACATGCAAAAGAGTGAAGGCTGACTATATGAGGAAAGCGGGACCACTACAACCTTTAAGTGTCCCTGCATGGAAATGGGAGGATCTCAGTATGGACTTCATTGTTGGATTGCCTCTCACGTTCCACAAGCACAATTCTATTTGGGTAATCGTAGACCGATTAACCAAGTCAGCACACTTTATTCCAGTGAACACGACGTACAATGCAAAGAAGTATGCTGAGCTGTATATGTCCCGGATCATGTGCTTACACGGAGCTCCCCGCACCATCGTCTCTGACAGAGGATCGTTGTTTGTTTCTCGTTTCTGGGAGCAACTACACGCATCGATGGGAACTAAGTTAATACAAAGCTCGGCATACCATCCTCAAATTGATGGACAAAATGAAAGGGTGAACCAGATCCTAGAAGATATGCTAAGGGCATGTGCCATAGATCACGGAAAGAATTGGGATGATCATTTACCGCTGGCAGAGTTCTCATACAACAACGGTTATCAGTCCAATATCAAAATGGCACCCTTCGAAGCTCTCTACGGCCAGAAGTGCCGCACACCACTCAATTGGTGTGAGTCTGGAGAAAGAGTAATCTTTGGAGTGGATCTCACTAGTGAAGCTGAAGAACGAGTTAAACTAGTTCAGGCAAACCTCAGAGCAGCTCAGTCTCGGCAGAAGAGTTATGCTGACAAGCGACGTCGTCCCTTGAGCTTTAACGTCGGAGACCACGTGTATCTTCGTGTCTCTCCGATGAAAGGAATTCATCGCTTTGGAGTAAAGGGAAAGTTAGCTCCAAGATTTATCGGGCCATTTCCTATCACGGAAAGATGTGGACCCGTAGCCTATCGGCTGGAGCTAACTGCGTCCTTGTCCGGAGTACACAACGTACTCCACGTATCACAGTTAAGGAAGTGTCTTAAAACTCCAACAGAAGTCATATCTGAGGACATGGAAGAACTGAAGCCGGATCTGACCTATGTTGAACAATCGATCCGGATTATTGATGAGAAGACGAGAGAGACAAGAAACCGAACGTTGTGGTTCTATAAAGTGTTATGGAAGAACCACACCGTCGAAGAAGCTACATGGGAGAGTGAAGATTATCTTCGCTCCAACTATCCGAAGTTGCTATCATCGTATCAACGGTGATACACTCCGACATTTCTTCTTCTTTTGTAATCTCGGGACGAGATTTTTTAGGGGGGGGGGGGGGGAGGAATGTAAAATCCCAAACTTTTGAAGCTTTTGTCTCCTATGTATGGCATATAATATAATAGTGAAACATGAAGAATGAAGATGATGAATATGAGAGCAAGTAAATTCATATAGTTTTGAATGCAAATGTTTAGATGAAGCTTTAGTCTAAACCTATAATTCATTTTTAAATCAACTACACCTAAATGTTCCAAAGTTCTTGAATGTAGATTTTAAACAACTTAAATTATTAAGCTTTGGCAAAACGGGTGAAATTAAAAGCAATGAGACAAACATGGGTGAATAAAAGTATATATGTGAATTTACATTATATTCAAATCAAGTGATCAAAGTACAAAACATATTCTCCAATTGTTCATATTAGCTAAGTAAAACCCATGGAAATTTAAACTTAAATACTGGCAAAGATTAAAATACATACATAAAATATATAAATATGAATTTGAATCTAATTCAAATTTCAAATTGGCCAATTCAGATATTCAAATTTGTCAAAACATTCAAATGTAACAGGACCAATCCTCTTATGAACTTGGATTCCTTATCACATCTAGGCTTGGGTAACAAAAAGAAAAAAAATTAAGGGGATAAGAGCAGAGTAGGGCCCACCTGTAAGAGGAGCCCAAAAGCTGTTTTCTCTGTCTCACCTCACGCGTGCGCGCCAGCGCTGAGCAGCAGCGGCAAGCAGCTCTCCAGCGCGATGGTTGGCCGCCTGCATGTGCACCATAGAGGGCCACGACACCGCCTGGCTTGGCTCCGTTCGGTTGGCTCATAAAAACACGCAAGGACCGAGCACTCGGATCTTCTTCGGTCTTCTGCATCGCTCCACTCGGCCGCCCATATTACAGCAGCCCCCGCTCAAGCAAAACCACATTTTGGTGCGCGCTCATACCCTCTCTACCTCCCTGAACCGAGGCTGCCGCCGGACCTAGCATCCCGGAGGGAATCGCGGTTTCTCCTTCCGGCACGCCGAAGGACCTTCTTCGTCTACAACCCGAAGATTTTCCTTCACGGTGAGTCTCGTTCCAATCCAAACCGCACCTAGGTTCTACAACCCCGTGCGCATCTTCTAGAGTAACTGATTGCTCGTCTAACCTACCGGACTCGCCGGAAATTCAAATCTTGCCGCCGCCTAGGGCTGGCTCCACGGTGCCCCCATACCCCGACCAATTTTCAAGCGATTGGGATGTAGGCCAATGATCAGGGCAGCACCACGAAGGTTCCAGAGCAAGAAGCAGCTTTTCCCATGCCTTGTACACCGAGAACACCGTCGCCGATCGTCGAGTTCTGCTGGTCGCCAGTGTAGGAACGTTTCCAGGGCGTTTCAGTCCAAACTGAGGCCACCAGTGAATTCTTGAGGGTCGAAAAACCCCGGATGGCAAGTCCCAACCACGGGGAAGGTGGCACGGCAATCTCCGGCGAGTCGCCGACCGGCCGCCGGCCATGGCACCGCCACGGGCAGCCGGAGTCGGGGGAAGAAGAAGACACCCCCCCGTGTGATTTTCTGTGGCGTAGGGATTCCGTGTGACAACGCGAGTAAACAATGTGGTCCCGGTGTGGCATCGACTGGGTGAGAAGAATTAAACCAGTGTGGGCCACGTGTCAGTTGATTAAAGGGTTGTCTTTTTCCATTCAAAAAGAATTCCAGAAAAATGCCTAAACTTTGAAATGCTATAACTTTGGCTAGGATGCTCCAAATTATATAAAACAAATTTTGTAATTTTCCTTAGTATCTGTACTTTCCAGTGGTTCATCCCAATCTTCATGAAAAGCCCTAGAGAATATTCTCTAAATCAATGAGTATAACACATTGTGGAAAATATAGAAAATAGGATTCTATTCAGATCATTCTGGAAATTTACCCAACCAATCATTTTGTTTGTAGAAGCTCCAGTAAAAGTTTCAAGCATAACAAAGTTGTTTAAGAGGGTTTAATTCAAAATCTTTGCCTAGGTTAATTATAATTCCAGAAAATAACAAATTAAATCCAGAAGTTCATAAGACTTGTAAATTCAATATCTCCCTGTAGGAAGCTTGAAAAATTGTGAAACCAATTTTTGTAGCTTACTTTGGATCAGTACTATCTAGCTGTGCCATTTATGGACATGATAAAACCTCAGGTTTTATCTGCAAATTCCTAAATAATGAAAGCTTGATAGAATTTTGTAGATCATTTTCTCCAATCAAATTCTCTGAAATTTTTATGAGAATTTTTCATCACATCTGTATACCAGAGTTAAATTACCAGAGCCAATAGAACTCATCTTCATAGGAATTAATTCTTTATAGTTTTCTTATATTTATGACTATATAGAAATTTCTTATGTACATTCTTATAATATGAAGTAATATCAAATTAACCTACCCAAATCCAATTTAATACCCAACAGTACACCTTATTCATTCTTGAGTTACAAACATACTTCCTTTATGAGTATGACATTGCATAATGTGTGCATATTCATTAGTTAAGGTATTAAAGTATATTATGTGTTATATGCATATCCATTGCGATAGACGCCATGATGGAAAGGAGTCGAAGAGGACCTGTTCGTGAAGCATCAAGCCACTGACTCTTTGACTTAGAGCTGATTCGTGAGCATGGCAAGCCCCGGTTTGCATTTAAAAGCCTTATAGAGTTTTACAGTATTTCTCACATTACGTCTTAAGTTTCATATGTGCATTACGTATAGGGTGATTGATACTCCACTTGCATGACCACAAAACCCAGGGGTTGGTTGGAACGGGTTACAGTTTGACCTGTAGTAACTGCTTTGCTAATGTATAGGATAAGATGAACCGGTAGAAGTCGAGTAGTTGGAATCTACTCGTGAGAGGGTCACATTTTATTGACCACAAGTCAAGTAGTTTATTCTACTTGCGATAGGAGTCGAGTAGGGGAATCTACTCGCGAGATGTTACCAAAATGTTCACTCTTAATAATTTGAGATGTGGACGGGGATGTTCCTGTAATACGGGACACGCAAGGTTGTCTGAGCCCGAATGAGGGGGACAATGCTTGCGACCAAATTTGGGCCTGTGCCGGTAAGGGTAAGGAAAACGTGGAGGTTGGTTTGTAGCCCCGTCTGTGTCGGTTAAGGACCGTCTCATGTGCGGCCCTGTTGAGCAAGTTTGAATAGTACCGATTACATAATGGATTAATGGGGTCCATTAAACTGATGTAGCTCGGGCACCCTCGTGTCGAAACTTATACCGTCGTCCTTCGGGGGAAGATGATCGTAAGGTGGGAACCTCTAAGGGGCAACTTCGACGTGCTCAGTTAGGGACCTTACTTTTTGGACGGTAGAACTGGTTCGACATCGGGATAACGGGTGAAAGGTGGCCACATACGACGTGGGAGAGGAGTACAGTGAAAGGTACTTCTGAGCGTGCGTATGTGTCATGTATTTCGGGTGTGTCCTGATTGCAATCACCGTCCCTCGGGTTTAGAGTACCACTTGTTCACTGAGTTGTGATGTAGTAAATACTGAAGAAGTCAGAAGAATATGATATATCAAATTATAATTTCTTTGCAACCTTGTATGGCTTAGAGATAGCACAATTAAAAGTTTACAGTTTCCAAATACTTATCCTGTAATAGCATTATGTGCTTTGGGCATGTCATATCATCGGCAAAGCGTTTCTTGTTGGATTGTGGAGTCTATGATGTGCCGTGCTTGAAGAATGTCATTTGCTACTTAAAACATGATTATAAGGATCCACTTGTAGGCGAGTCTATTTATGCTATTCCTTACCTATGCTTAGTACTCACACTGCATATGTCTAGTGAGACGGGTTAGTCTTGCTGAGCCTTATGCTCATGTTTGCGCTTTAACAATTTTTGCAGGTATTAGTTTATTTTTGCTGTTCAGGTTGCACATGAGATCTCGAGGTATTGAGATAAATCTCATGTGAACCACGCCGCTGCTAGATGTTCTTCTTGTTGTGTCCTAGGACATGGACGTCTTCTCTCCTGCTTAGTTAGGTGAGATTATGAGTATGTATTTTCCACTGCGTGTGTACCCCTGTTGTACACTCTTTTGTAAACTCTTCTTATTATGAATTGAAAACTTTATATGTTTTGGTATCCTTTTCGTCTGTGCTGTTAGGTGCCGCATCGCACGGCACCACCCAATGAGATCCTCGGATGTGTGGACTCCGGTCCCCACAATGAGGAGGAGAATAAGGGAGCACATCAGAACAACAATGGACCTGGACATGAGGCTATCAACCTTGAGCAGTTGTTGGCTATGCAGAATCAGCTTATGGAGACCGTGATGCAGACTTTGGGACAATTGCAGGCCAACAATCAAAATCAGCCCCATATGCCTCCCCCACAGCCTCATAACAGGTTGGGAGAGTTTATGAGGACTATGTCATCCACTTTTGCTCAAGCCAATGATCCAATGAAAGCTGATGATTTGCTGAAATCTGTGGAGTAGAAGCTCGCTATTGTCCAGTGCAATGATAGAGAGAAGGTTGTCTTTGCTTCCCATCAACTAGTTGGAGCAGCTGCAGATTAGTGGGACTCGCTATGCAATGCCCATGAAAATCAGGAGAGGATCACTTGGGCCAAATTCAAGAAGAGTTTCCATTCTCACGTTGTTCCTGAAGGTGTTATGATCTTGAAGAGGTAGGAATTTGAGAACCTAAGGTAGGGAAAGTCAAGTATGAGTGAGTATCTCAATAAATTACTCAACTCTCAAGGTATGCTCCAAAGGATGTCAACTGGGACACCTGCAAGCAATATTTGTTCATGAGGGGCCTAAACAATGAGATTCCAGTCCAGTTGCTCAATTATGACTATGCCAATTTCCAAAAGCTTGTGGACAAGGCCATTGTGGTTGAAAACAAGATTCACGAGATGGAACAATACAATAAGAGGAATATGCCATACCAAGGGCAGCCGCAGAGGAGTAATGTCCGTCCCCACCTTGCGCTGCCAAATGCACCGTATTACAACCCCTCCGCTCCTACTTATTGAGCTGCTTATCCTCCACGTCCTAACCAACAGAAGTGCCCTGTTATGCAAGCACCTCACCAGCCTGCGCCGTTTGCACCGTGCCCGAATATGGTGGCTAACTCTTAGAATCAGGAGCGCCCAAGTTTCCCTGGTGATTCGTGCAGCAAGACATTCTACGTTTGTGGAGAGGATAGACACTTTGCAAGTCAGTGCCATAAGAGAAGTTATGGACCAATGAACAATGCACCAAGGCGGAACAAACGACCGAATGGAGGAGCACCACAAGGCAACCGTGGACAGTGGAAGGTCACCCGTGGCAATGTGAATCACGCCTCTACAGAGGAAGCCCAACAAGCGGATGATGTCGTGATTGTTATGTTCCTCGCCAACTCCAATCCCGCGATCATTTTATTTGATTCGGGAGCATCTCATTCATTCATATCATTGAAGTATGTTGCCAAGTATAATAAGCCTATAGTTCATTTGAAAACGCTATGTTGGTAAAATCTCCTGAAGGAGAGATGAGGACAAATATAGTATGTCCGAGAGTAAGAATCAAAATAAGGGGGAAAGACTTTCTTGCGAATCTCATCATCCTAGATTCCCAAGGGATAGACATAATACTTGGTATGGATTGTTTGATCAAGTATAATGGAGTGATTCAGTGTGCCGAGATGATTGTGCAGTTGACAAGTGAGCATGGCACCCATATTGAAGTTGAGTCAACCCAACCCGCAACAGATAAAGCAACATTAAGTCATGTCAAAGGTGTGACATTGGAGAGCATTCCAGTTGTTTGCGAATATCCAGATGAGTTTTTGAATGATTTGCTAGGTATGCCACTTGATCGTGATATTGAGTTTGTTATTGATTTGGTACCTGGAACTGCACCTATAGCTAAGAGGCCATATAGGATGCTCCTATGGAGTTAGCAGAGCTTAAGAAGGAAATTCAAGAGCGGCTAAAAAAGATTTTCATTCACCCAATCTCTTCAACTTGGGGAGCGCTAGTACTTTTCGTGGATAAAAAGGATGGATCCCAATGGATGTGTGTGGATTATCGAGCTCTTAATGAGGAGATGATCAAGAACAAGTATCCATTGCCCTGTATAGAGGATTTGTTCGATCAAATAAAAGGTGCATGTGTTCTCTCCAAGATTGATTTGAGGTCAGGTTATTTTCTAATGAACATTAGGCCGTCGGATATACCCAAAATGGCTTTTCGGACACGGTATGGATCCTGTGAGTACACCATCATGTCCTTTGGATTGACAAATACACATGCCTACTTTGTGTACCTCATTAATAAAGTCTTCATGGAATACTTGGATAAATTCGTTGTTGTGTTCACTGATGACATTATGATCTACTCGAGGAGCGAGGAGGAGTGTTGACGGATGTTATATACCAATTTCACATGTCAATATAACTCAATTATGTGAAGGAAATATTATTTCTTACACACATCACCTTTATATTTAACCTATTCCAACTTGTACTTGGATAAATTGGTGCATGCAGGCATTTTATACAGAATTGAAGTGAAACAAGGGGATGGATCCTATAAATTATCATTCCATCTGATCAAGCACTGACATGTGGCACCACATGGATCAAATGGCCCACAAACAGAAGTATCTGAGGCCGTCCAATGGTGTAGCTCCCATATCAAGGGATGGGGCCCACCTGAAAGTTACCCCAAAAAAGCACAGACTGTTTGGAGGACTTACCAGGTCGGCCGACCCCCC
This sequence comes from Tuctoria greenei, assembly GCA_036927565.1. Taxonomy (NCBI): domain Eukaryota; kingdom Viridiplantae; phylum Streptophyta; class Magnoliopsida; order Poales; family Poaceae; genus Tuctoria; species Tuctoria greenei. The sequence continues at coordinate 153,986,301 of JAYESD010000007.1, forward strand.
TAGTCGGCCGACCTGGTCTTTCCTCTGAACTCGGTCAGCTTCCACATGTTGGGTCCTCCCAGCTTGAAGAAGTCAGTTTTGACTGATTCACACGCTTTTGCTTTCGGGGACCGACCCTTCTCCAAGCTATAAATAGGACCCCTCTTCCCTCACTTCAACACACACCACATGAGCATCATTTTATTATATACACTAGTTCTTTTAGTCCTCAGTGGAGTTAGACTATAGAGAGGAGAGCCTCTAGTCCCAAGTCCAAGTTGACGAAGGTATGGCTCATGTATCTTTTCTTGTATTTGTGACTTTATGCATAATAAAAATATTATCTTTAGTCTTCTTTTATTCATATACTTGGATGAGGCATTTCTAGTTTTATTGTGGATTCCATGTATGTGGTTGGAGTAGTCTTTATGATCATGTCATATCACTCTTAATCTATCATCATAAACACTATAAACTGCCACTATAGTCTAATTAGTTATGATATGGTCATGTTGATATGAATAACTTATGCTATGTCTCAACATTGGTTCAACAATGTTTAGGTTAGTCATTGCCTTAGGATGGATTGTGCCATGGCTCCTAAGGTATTTACTTAATATGCTAGTGTGAGACCTATGTGTGCTGAATACATTGGTTTGTATTGAATACATTGGTTTTGATGATAAAAAGTTTTGAATACTACCAAAACACCTTTTTAACAAGGTCTGATGATAGGTCCGTCTTGTTTTGGGTAGCTCCGGCGAGTTCCAACATAAGGTCTGACTTGCTGTAGCTAGGTCAGACTAGCTTTGGTAAGCTCCAGTTCTAGGTCCGACTAGCTTTGGTCAGCTCCGGCGCTAGGTCCGACTACCTTTGGTAAGCTTCGGCACTAGGTCCTACTAGCTTTGGTAAGCTCCGGCTCAAGATCCGGTTAGTTTTGGCAAGGTCTGAAACTAGATTGCAATGGTTCTGCTTTTACTTTGAAATATTTCTAACATGTTTTACATCTATGGAAACTTTGCTTAGTATTCTTTTACTAAGTTTTTGGTGTGATTTGGTGGTTATTGTTGTTATCAATTTGTTATGGTTTGCAACATGCTTATGTGAGGTGCTCACGTAAGGTGTTGTGGTTTCAGAACTAATGAGAGTCAAGTCATGGACTTGTGCTCAAAAGTATTGGTTGTTTATTCATGTGCAGGTATTGCTTGAGTTCAAGACATGGCTGGCGATGGGATCCATTGAACTAGTCTTAGGGAGAAGATGAGGTTCAACAATCAAGTTCGAGAGGAATTGTGGTTGAGTTGATCGGGAGGTCGCGCAGCATGTTTGGATCAAGAACATTGCATATGAAGGTATCGTGGATGTCGTTGGAAGATGTTTGCACATGTGCAAGGAGTGCATGGATGTGGATACATAGTTCTGAGTCATGATGAAGAGTTGTGGACGTAAAGAATTGGTTGAAAAGGTCTAATCGACTAGGTTATGGACTCATGTTGCGACTGAGTCGTGTTTGAATCAAATATGGAAAGTTTTGAGTTAGGTATGATAGGATTTCGTGTGGGTCACGAATATGAGTTGTTTTAGGAATGTGAGATATGTTCCTAAGGTGTTTGCAAGCCTTAAGATTGCTTCTATCCGCGTATAGAAGAGTCTTCAGCAGTTATGGAAAGTTTTTGTTCGTGAATTTAGTAGGATTAGAGTCCTAATTAGGTTTGGATTGGTCTAAGGACTGGCTATATAAGCAAGAGAGGTCAGAGCTTGTGGTGCACGACTTTGAGGCTGATCCCTGTAAGTTTTGGTCAATAAAATTTGTAGTCTAAAGGAGCTTTTGTGCCTTATTCGTCCGAATTGTTTTCTTCAAGTATTTCTCGTCGAGTTTCTGCACAACACTACCTTGCTTTGGTGGTTTTATCATAACTCAAGTTTTACAGATCCGATTGATGTGATTCTTTTTGGGTTGTCTTCAAAACAAGATTTTCAATCATCTTTGAAAATTTCACGGTCATTGTATTTGTGGTTTCTTATCTACACGAGTTTCTTTGCAGTGTTCCAGAACTATTTTTCTCGGGTAGGATAGATTGACCTTTGTTCGATCTTTCGATCGTAACTTGAGTTTGTCTCGACAGATTTTTGTGATTCTTGTTTTGATATCTTTGTGACTTGATTCTCTACAATCTTTACTAGTTTTGTCATAGTTGAAAACGTTTATATTAGTCGCACACATGGTTTCTTTAATAGATCCATTTTTTGCCGAGGGGTGTTTTGTTGCTTCCGCTGAAAAGTTTTAATCTACCATTCACCCCCCTCTGGTAGCTTTACACGTGCTCTTCGATCCTACAATTGGTATTAGAGCCATGGTGCTCTAATCTTTGTGATTCGCACGTGCTTTTGACTAATCCTCGTGGGGAAATACTCGGCAAAACCTTGTGTGTTTGTTGGTATTGACTTTCAAGTTTGGAAGGCACACATGGAAGCTTTTATCCAGGAGCAAGGCTTCGCGATATGGGAAAAAGTGTACAAGCCTTACGATGTGCCACCAAACGATCAAGTCACGGCTACAAACTTAAGAGATGTCAACAACAACAACAAAGCCCGCAACTTGATAATCCAAGGACTAACTCAGAGAGACTTCGATCGTGTTGCACAGCTCCGATCGGCGTACGATGTGTGGAGAGCAATTTGTGACTACCACAAAGGATCGAACACGATCAAGGAGGTAAAGCAGGATATGTTCAGGAAAGAATACATGCATTTCGAGATGCAACCCGGTGAGTCCATTCATGACCTTTTTGCTCGCTTTAATAAAATTCTCACCAACTTGCGTAGTGTCAATGTTAATTTTCAGATGCTAAATATGCTAGGCAATTGTTAAGTGCATTAGATATCTCAATTTGGGAGATGAAAGTCACATCTATTCGTGATTCTACTGTCATGAGTACAATTACATTAGATGTGCTATATTCTAAATTGAAAACTCATGAAATTGACATAATCTTACATAAGAACGCCAACAAGTCTCTTGCATTTGTTTCTCAACGTGATACGCCTAGCTCCGGCCAATCTTCATCTAGCAATACACTTGCTTTGCTGTCTTCACTAACCCTGGAAAAGATTGAAGAATTTTCAGAAGAGGAGATAGCACTCATCTCTACTCGGTTCTCAAAAAGCATTGCTATATGTGAGAACTAGAAGGACGGGAAGCTCCGGACCTCAACGATGCTTTGATTGTGGTAAGACAGGACACTTTCGTACAGATTTCCCTAACCTTTCAGGCTCTTCTACCCATGATGAAAAGCAGAATAAAGTCAAGTTCTCTTCTGGCAACATCAATAAGAAAAAGAAGGGTTTTGTAGGACGCAAACTAATAAACAGTTTTATCACCGCACTTCAAGAACTTGGCTTGAGTGATTTAGACATTGGAAGTGACAAAGATGAAGATGATCTGGCAAACTTGTGTTTCATGGCGGGCAAATCAAGATCAAGTATGGAGGATGAAGAACACAATAGTGACGACGAAGAGGTATGTCCTACTTGTGATGAAATGTGTGATGCTATTTCCCGTGCAACTGTTATTGTTAAGAAACAGGACAAAAAGCTTAGGGACAATTGTGTTAAAATTGAGTCACTAGAATATGAAAGTAATCATTTGAAAACCTTGATTCCTAGTGATGATTCTTGTTCCTCATGCAATTTAATATATCAACAATTGTACTCCTTAAGAAGTGCACACTCCTCCACTCATTATAAACTTGAGTTAGAGATTGAAAAGAACAAAGAGCTTGCTGCACTTAATGATAGAAACTTAAAAGATGCTTCTTGTTCTACAATTGATTTGCATTGTTCTACCTGTAATGATCTTGAAAAGAAACTAAAAGATGCAATGAATGAAATTTCAATACTGAACAATGCTTTATGTGCTCATGAAGTTAAAAATTGTTCTAATTGCAAATTAAAAGGAAAAACTTCATGTGAAAACTGCCTAGAATTGTCTAAGAAACTTGATGACATGAATAGGACACTAGAGCAGTTTTGTATTGTGGACAAAAATCTAAACTTGCTACTGAATTCATCCAAATCTTACAATGATAAAACTTGCTTAGGTTTTGATTCTCATGCTCATGCTAAAGCACATCCACCTAAAATTGTAAAGTCATTAGGAAATGGTTTGATTTAAACAATTCCTAGAGCAAAAGAGGTGGTTTTTAAATCTGCAGGAGTGTTGTCACGTTCAAGTTCAAATAAATATATTGCATGCTCATCTAGAGATGAACACAAAGTTAAATTTCATTGTACATATTGTGATCGAGATGGTCATGTCATAGATTTTTGTTATAGACTAGCTAAACAACATAAAAATGAAAGAATGCAAGCTAGATCTTATAACTCTCATGCAAAATTCGCTGCACATACTAAACCAAATGTCAGGAACATGCAACCTTATGTTATGAGTCAAAAACATTCAAAGTTTACCTCCAGAGCTTCAGTTTTTGCCTCTGGACCTTCTGTTGTTACCTCCAAACCTTCTGTTTTTTTGCCTCCGGAGCTACTAATTTTTGTTCTACACAAGTAACACCTTATAGGTCAGTAGTTAAGAACAAAAAATCTCAAACTTTGACTTATAAACCTGCTGTTTTATCTCAGCTTTCGCATGTTTTTCCTGCTGCACGTCGTGTGACTCAATACTAGATTCCTAAATACCTTTTGACTAACCCCAGTATTTAGTCATCGACGTATTGTTCTTCTATGCAGGTTACACGCTTGAGGAAGGAGAACATTTAGATTGTGAATTCAGGTTGCTCACGCCACATGACCGGTAACAAAGAATGGTTCCCCTCCCTCTCTTTTGTGTCAAGTGTAGAGAATATAACTTTAGTCGATAATTCTTAAACTCCTATAATTGCTAATAGTTCGGTTAGAGTAAATGATCACTACACTTTCAATGTTGTGGCACTTGTTAAAAATTTGAAATACAACTTGCTTTCTGTTTCACAACTACTAGATGAAAATCTAGAAATTATTTTCACTAAAAATTGTTGCAAAGTTATAATTCAAATATTGAGCTTATTTCTAACATGTCTCGGTCTAGAAGAGTTTTTAAAGCTGATTTTTATATGTCTTCCTCTAAGCATAGGTTTCTAGCTGCTAATGATTCAAATGACTTATATTTTTGGCATTGTAGACTTGGTCACGTATGCTTTGATCATCTAATGCGTGTTAGTGCTCTTGATCGCATACGTGGGCTGCCTAAGCTTAAAGGGGACAAAGAAATTGTGTGCTCTTCTTGTAGACATGCTAAGATGGTTGCAGGTTCACATACTCATCTCACAAGGATCATTACAACTGAACCGGGTCAACTTTTGCACCATGACACCGTAGGACCTTCACGTGTTCAATCCTTCGGAGGTAAATGGTATGTTCTTATGACTATTGATGACTATTCTACATACTCTTAGGTTTAATTTATGGCATCTAAGAATGAAGTTTTTTGTCACTCTAGAACTTTATTTCTTAGATCATCAATTAATCACCCAGGATCTTTAAAAGCAATTATAAGTGATAATGGAACTGAATTTAAAAATCAATCTTTTGATCACTTTTGTGCTGAAAATGGAATAGATCATCAATTTTATTCACCATATATACCTCAACAAAACGGTGTTGTAGAAAGAAAGAACACAACCATAGTTGAGATGGCTAGGACTATGCTTGATGAATATCAAACTCTTAAGAAATTTTGGGCTAATGCGATTGCAACCGCTTGTTATGTCTCAAATCGTGTTTTCTTGCGCGCTATGCTAGGTAAAACACCATATGAGCTCCGGTTTGGACATAGGCCTAGTGTTACACACTTTCAGGTCTTTGGTTGCAAATGCTTTGTTAAGAAACATGGTAATCTTGATAAATTTGAACCTAGATCCATTGATAGCATGTTTCTTGGTTATCCATCTCATACTAGAGGCTACCGTGTGCTTTTACTTGACAATAACAAAATTGTGGAGACTTGTGAGGTGTCTTTTGATGAAGCTAGCCCAGGTACTAGCTCAAACATTGCAGGTCCAGATCCATATCCTCAAGGGGAGGGTATTTTCGAAGAAGAAGAGTCGGTGATATTGCCTGATAGTTCCAAAAGTAACACGTGTCCAGCTCTGAACTTTGAACAAGCACCGACTACAATCTTTGCTGGTCCTGATCGTCCACAAGCCACAAGCTCATCAATCTGCGATGAACCTGATGAAGAAGAAGCTTGTGAGACATTTGTTCCCCTACTGATTTACAAGAATCATCCCCCAAAACAGATAATTGGGAGCTTGCATGAACGAGTTACAAGATCCAAGTTTTCTGACCCACATTCTCATGCTCATTCTGCTTTTGTTGCTTCTTTTGAACACAAAGATATATCACACGCACTCACTAATGAATCTTGGATTTGTTGCCATGCAAGAAGAGTTAGAAAATTTTGACAAAAATAATGTTTGGAAACTTGTACCTCCACCTCAAGATCACACTTTAATTGGAACTAAATGGGTGTTTAAAAATAAACAAAGTGAGGATGGGGTTGTGATTAAGAATAAGTCTAGATTGGTTGCTCAAGGTTTCACACAAATTGAAGGTCTAGATTTTGATAAAACTTTTGCTCCTGTTGCTAGATTAGAAGCCATAAGAATCTTGTTAGCTTTTGTTGCATCTAAAGGTTTCAAGTTATATCAAGTGGATGTAAAAAGTGGTTTTCTTAATGGCTACATACATGAGGAGGTTTATGTTAAGCAACCACCTGGTTTTGAAAATCCAGATTTCCCTAATCATGTTTTCAAACTGAATAAAGCCTTGTATGGTCTAAAACAAGCTCCTAGGGCATGGTATGATAGGATAAAAACATTATTACTTGAAAAGGGGTTTACCATGGGCAAGGTTGATAAAATTCTTTTTGTGCTTAAACATGGCAATGACTCATTATTTGTTCAAGTGTATGTGGATGATATTATCTATGGTTGTTCTTCTCATGATCTTGTGTCCAAGTTTTCAGCAATGATGAGTTCAAAATTTGAAATGAGTATGATGGGTGCACTCACTTACTTTTTGGGGCTGCAAATCAAGCAAACCAAGGAAGGTACATTTGTGCATCAAATGAAGTATACAAAGGTCCTTCTAAAGCGCTTCAACATGGAAAAAAGCAAGCCTCTTCAAACACCAATGGGAACAACATCAACACTTGAACTTGATGAAGATGGTGAACCTGTGGATCAAAAAGAATATAGAAGCATGATTGGGTAACTTTTGTACCTCACAGCATCAAGACCGGACATACAATTCAGCATATGTCTTTGTGCACGGTTTAAAGCTTCCCCATGTGCTTCACATCGTCAAGCCGTCAAAAGTATTCTCAGGTACTTACAGGGAACTCAAGAATTTGGCATTTTTCTTCCTTTTTCCTCAACCATCACTTTTCAGGTGCTGATTATGGAGGTTGTGGGATTGATAGGAAAAGTACTTCCGGTTCTTGTCATTTTCTTGGTAATTCACTTGTTGCTTGGTCCTCTAGAAAATAAAACTAAGTTGCACAATCCACAGCCGAATCTGAATATGTAGCTGCTGCTAGTGCTTGCTCACAAATTCTTGGGATTGTTCAAACACTTAAGAACTATGGGGTTGATCTAGATAGTATTCCACTGTTTTTTAATAACACTAGTGCCATTTGCATTGCTAAAAACACCATGCAACACTCAAGAACAAAGCACATTGACATTAAGTATCACTTTCTCCATGATAATGTTGAAAAAGAAAACATTGTGCTTCACCATGTTGATATCGAACAACAATTGGCTGACATTTTTACAAAACCTTTTGATTTCACTCGTTTTTGTTACATTCGTAGTGAAATAGGGGTTATGCATCCTCATGCCTTAAATTGAGGGGGAGCTTTCAAATTTGGGATCTGAATTTAAAAATAATATGAGCATAATATTTCATACATATATGACTTTGTGATTCCTTTTACATGCTGAAAGTTCTTAGTACATTACTCGTGTTATACATTTTGTAGTTTTTTCCATGACTAGTAATTGGAATATTTAATTACACTAAATCTTGTCATGATCGAACTTTCTTGCTGTTTTGAATCTGTTGCATGCTCACAAGTGCTGTTAAAAGAATTAATCAAGTAAGCAACTCACAGTTGAGTTTTATGTTCAAAAGAAGAAATGAGAAAAGATCAAGAGAATATGCATGCATCACACTTCTTCTTTTGAGATGGCTTATCATTGCACTTAGATATGAACTTGGAAGAAGTTGTGTATGACTAAAACCATGTCCTTAAGCTTTTGATTGTCAAATGAAATTGGCTTGGCTTGTTTGGTTAGAATAAGGCAGATAAGGCATATAATCTCTTGCAAATGTCATATGTTAAAAATTTGTGCTTAAAAGAAAATAAAATTGCAGCAACAAGTGTCATGCTTTCAGGTCTTGAAATAGTTAAGTGTGTGAGATCATGACTTGCTTAAATTGAAAATTACATTTGATCTCTAGCTTGGTTTACACTACTTTATGTATCTCATTGTTGTGATAGTGTAGGTTACTTGATAGTATGACTTGGATGAGCTTTCTTTTATATGTATATGTTATAATGTGCTCATAACAAATTAAAATTTCTCTTTTGTACCTTGTTGAATACATTGTCAAAGGGGGAGAAGTATGCAAGGGGGAGAAAATTATTTCTCTCTCATTTGATTTTCAAAAAGGAGGAGAAATTTTTTTCAAAACTTTTCATACCAATGTTCAGATTTTAAGTGGTGTTGCCAATGCATTCATCAAGGGGGAGATTGTGAGACCTTTGTGTGCTAAATATGTTGGTTTGTGCTGAATACATTGGTTTTGATGATAAAAGTTTTGAATACTACCAAAAACATTTTTAACAAGGTCCAACTTTAGGTCTGGCTTGTTTTGGGTACCTCCGGCAAGGTCCGACGTAAGGTCTGACTTGCTGCGGCTAGGTCCAACTAGCTTTGGTCAGCTCTGGTGCTAGGTCCGACTAGCTTTGGTCAGCTCTGGCACTAGGTCCGACTAGCTTTGGTAAGCTCCGCCTTTAGGTCCTGCTAGCTTTGGTAATCTCTGACTCAAGGTCTGATTAGTTTTGGCAAGATCCAGAGCTATATTGCAATGGTTCTGCTTTTACTTCGAAATATTTTGAACTATTTTTACATCTATGGAAAGTTTCCTTAGTATTCTTTTACTATGTTTTTAGTGTGTTTTGGTGGTTATTGCTGTTATCAATTTTCTATGGTTTGCAACATGCTTATGTGAGGTGCCCACGTAAGGTGTTGTGGTTTCAGAACTAACGAGAGTCAAGTCGTGGACTTGTGATCGGAAGTATTGGTTGTTTATTCATGTGCAGATGTTGCTTGAGTTCAAGCATGGCTGGTGACGGATCCATTGAACTAGTCTTAGGGAGAAGATGAGGTTGAACAACCAAGTTTGAGAGGAACTGTGGTTGAGTTGATCAAGAGGTCGTGCAGCATGTTTGGATCAAGAACATTGCATATGAAGGTATCATGGACGTCATTGGAAGATGTTTGCACTTGTGCAAGGAGTGCGAGGACGTGGATACATGGTTCCGAAGCGTGATGAAGAGATGTGGACATAAATAATTGGTCAGAAAGGTCCAATCGACTAGGTTATGGACTCAGACTGCGGCTGAGTCGTGTTTGACTCAAATTTGGAATGTTTTGAGTTGGTTATGATTAGATTTCATGCGGGTCACGAATTTGAGTTATTTTAGAAATGTGAGATACGTTCCTAAGGTTTTTGGAAGTCTTAAGATTGCTTCTAACTGCGTATAGAAGAATCTTGAGCAGTTATGGAATGTTTTGGTTCATAAATTGTGTAGGATTAGAGTCCTCGTTAGGTTTCGGTTGGTCTAAGGACTGGTTATATAAGCAAGGGAGGCTAGAGCTCATAGTGCACAACTTTGGGGCTGTTTCTTGTAAGTTTTGACAAATGAAATTCGTAGTCTAAAGGAGCTTTTGTGTCTTGTTCATCCGACTTGTTTTCTTCAACTCTTTCTTGTTGAGTTTCTGCACAGCACTACCTCGCTTCGGCGGTTCTATCATAACTCGAGTTTCACGGATCCGATTGATGTGATTCTTTTTGGGTTGTCTTCAAAACTTAGTTTTCTATCATCTTTGAAAATTTCACGTCATTGGATTTTTTTTTCTGATCTACATGAGTTTCTTTGTAGTGTTCCAGAACTGTTTTTCTCAGGTAGGATGGATTGACCTTTGTTCGACCTTTCGATCGTAACTTGAGTTTCTCTCAACGGATTTTCATGATTCTTGTTGTGACATCTTCATGACTTGATTCTCTACAATCTACAATAGTTTTTTCACAGTTGAACACATTTAGAATAGTCACACATAAGGTTTCTTTAACAGATCAGTTTCCTGCGGAGGGGTGTTTTGTTGCTTCCGCTGAAAAGTTTTAATCTACCATTCACCCCCCTCTGGTAGTTTTACGCGTGTGCTTTGATCCTACAGCTAGCATGGTGCTAGGATAGTTATGTAACGTTGGATGTCTCGTAGACCCACGGATTGAAGAGGTAGGTAGTAGGTAGTGACAGCTCTATCTGTCCTTTGTAATCCTCCATGTTCGGCTATGCCATAGGCTCTTGGCGGGAGTAGTCCTAGTATTGCTATGGGTAAATCCATGCCCGATATGTTGAACAACTTAGCATAATTATTCACCATTTACATGCTCATTAGTATCTGTCCTAGGCTATGTATATGTATATTAGAAGCATTGTAGAAGTAGCTCCCCAACTCTTAATCTAATCTCCATTAGGACCCATTTACCCTTTAGAATAGATTGCTTAGGTGTGTGTCACACTACCCATATAATATCAACTTACCCCTGTATTGATAATTGATTAGTATCCCATAGCTTGATCATAAGAGTAGTGTCTACTTTACTCCATTGCCTTCCTTTGGGATAAATACGATACCCTTGGGAATACTCTTGGGTGAAATGCTACACGAGATTTTTCATGCACTTGCGGACCTCATCTCTTATAGAGATGATTTGTGACGTTAAGAAACGTCAATAACATTTCTGACGCCATTGCAAGGGATGATTTGTTAGTGTTTCTTAGGAGCCGACAACAAGGAGCATGAGGAGCATTTGAGGCTCACATTGCAGAAATTGAGGGAACACCAATTTTATGCCAAATTCAGCAAGTGCCTATTTTTGTTAAGGGAGGTGTCATTTTTGGGGTATATCATCTCTGGAGGAGGATTATCGATTGACACCGGAAAAGTGAGAGATGTGCTAAAGTGGGAACCACCGCAGTATGTGAAGGAAATATGAAGTTTTCTCAGAATGGATGGATACTACCGTCGGTTCATCAAGGATTTCTCCAAAATATCCAAGCCCATGACAGAATTATTAATGAATGGAAAGGATTTCCAATGGACTCAAGCATTCCAAAATAGGTTTGAGGAGCTAAAAGAGAGGTTGACCACTGCACCTGTGCTGGTATTGCCAGACGTGAGCAAAAGCTTTGATATTTATTGTGATGCATCAAGACAGGGATTTGGATGTGTGCTTATGCAAGAAGGTCAAGTCGTAGCTTACGCATCAAGAAAATTGAAGAAAGATGAGCTGAATTATCCTACGCATGATCTCGAACTTGCAGTCGTAGTGCATTCTTTGAAGATATGGCGACACTACATTCTTCGTCATAGGTGTGAGATTTACACGGATCACAAGATCTCAAGTACATATTCAAGCAAACAGACCTAAATTTGAGGCAACAAAGATGGTTGGAACTCATCAAGGATTATGATGTGGGAATCAATTATCACCTAGGAAAGGCTAATGTAGTGGTCGATGCTTTGAGTCGGAAAGGAGTAAGCCACCAACTCACGGTTCGAGAATTGCCATCTCAGCTATGCAAGGAGTTTGAACGGTTGAATCTTGGATTTGTGAATCATATGGGAATAATGGAGTTAAATCCGACCTAGGAGCAAGAAATTCGAGAAGGTCGGACCAAGGATGAGAAAATTCAGGAAATCAAGGAAAGGACCCAGGAAGGACGAGAATTCAGATTTGATGAGGACAAACATGGTACTTTGTGGCATGGAAAGAGGATTTTTGTGCCTAATGTGAAGCATCATCGAGAGACAATATTGAAGGAGGCACATGACTCACCTTACTCGATCCATCCTGCCTGTACAAGGATGTACAAGGACTTCAAGACGTGTTATTGGTGGGTTAGCATGAAGAAGGACATTGCGACATATGTTGCATTGTGTGATGTGTGCCAACGAGTCAAGGCTGAACATCAAAGGCTAGCTGGATTATGCAGCCACCGAAGATTATGGAATGGAAGTGGGAAGAAATTTGTATGGACTTCATAGTTGGGTTACCATGAACCCAGTCTAGTTATGACTCAATATGGGTTATTGTGGATCGGTTTATCAAATCAGCTCATTTCATTCTTGTCAAGGCCAAGTATATCATTGCACAGTTAGCTGAGTTGTACATGGAGAATATTGTATGCCCACACGGAGTATCCAAGAAAATAGTGTTTAACCGAGGTTCTCAATTCACCTCAAGGTTCTGGCAGAAACTGCATGGAGCCATGGGCACAAGGCTAAATTTCAGCTCTACATATCGCTCTCAAACCGATGGACGGACTGAGAAAACAAACCAAATGTTGGAAGATATGTTGAGAGCTTGCGCTTTGAAGCATGGGTGAAGCTGGGACAAAAGCTTGTCGTATGCTAAATTTTCCTATAATAACAGTTACCAAGCCAATTTGAAGATGTCGCCATATGAAGCACTATATGGAAGGAAGTGTAGGACACCCTTGTTTTGGAATGATACAGGAGAGAAGCAAGTATTTGGACCTGACGTGCTGCAAGAGGCTGAAAAGAAAGTTCAGATAATCCTAGAGAATTTGAGGGCCGCTCAAACAAGACAAAAGGGCTATGCGGATAACAGGCGGAGAAACATAGCGTTTGAAGTGGGAGACTTTGTATACCTCAAAGTGTCACCTATGCGAGGTCATAAGCGTCTTAAGGGCAAGTTGGAACTTTGCTATATTGGGTCGTTCAATATTTTGGGCAACCATGGAGAAGTGGCATATAAGTTGGAGGTGTCAACACATCATTCCGATGTTCATGATGTATTTCATGTTTCTCAGTGCAAAAAGTGCTTAAGGGTACCGGAAGAACAAGTACCAATGAAAGAATTGGAATTAGATGCAGATTTGACTTATGCTGAGCAACCTGTCAAAATTTTAGAAATCAAGGAGAGAGTCACAAGAAACAAGGTGATTCTATGGTGCAAAGTACAATGGAAACATCATGCAGAATCGGAAGCAACTTGGGAGTTGGAAGATGACCTAAAGAGAGAATTTCCCTATCTCTTTCCTTCTATGTCGAATCTCGAGGGCGAGATTCATTTTAAAGGGGGTAGGTTTGTAACACCCTCATTTTTATCCATCATGCATTGCATACATTCTTATACATGTTTAACATTAAGCAACATAAAAAGGAACAAGATTAAATTGAATTAGAACTAAAGCTGCAGTTAAAAGTCTGTGTCAGTGCGGACTTGTCCGGTTCGGACCCCGGACTAGTCCGTTTTGCTCTCTGTTGTCCCCCAGACTCTTCAACTTTTGCTGGAGACTAGTCTAATTTTGATTCTGTTGTATTCTGGACTTGTCCGTTCCCTAGTATGGACTAGTCTGTTCCTCATCACTGGAAAAATTCGGAGTTGTCCGTTGACTCATCACTTTGATCCGGTTTTTGTAAAATTGAGAATACCTCCGGACTTGTCCGTCCCAGACCATATTTGTTCCTTTTCCTCTCTGGACAAGATTCGACTTGCCTGGAGTTCCGCCGAACTTGTCCGTTCAAGTCTCTATTTCCGATCGGACTTGTCCGACCCCTAATGGACTTGTCCGGTGTGCCCAACTCGGATTATATCTTTTCCTCCACAACATGATATTGGGTATTTGCCTTAATTGGGCCCTAGAACATCGTGTCCAACCCCTATGGACCCCATGTGGGACCCCTAACTAGCCTCCACCGCCTTAAACACGAAATCCATCAAACCCTACCGCCTCCACCTCTATATAAACACCCACCACCCCAACCTTTCATATCTTGCCACTTTTGAAGAAAACCCTAGCCCTAATTCGTGGGAGCCACCATCAAGGGGAGTCCATCGCACCTAGGAGAAGGGAAGGAGGAGGATCTAGCAAGGTCGATCTTCATCAACTCATTGACATCATCATCAATTCTCCATAAACTCTTCACCATCAACCCTAGGCGTCAAGATCCATGTGTTGCACCCAATTCTCAGCCTTTGAACCCTTGGATTTGTGCTAAATATCCTAGATGCATCTTTTCTACGTAAAATATGGTTTCATAATTAATAAAACTATACTCTAATTGGGAATTTACCAAAAAACCTAGCCGAACGGAATTGTCCGGTTTGAGTTTGGACTAGTCCAGCCGACTTTCTGGTCCAGGGCGGACTAGTCCAATCCCCTATACGAACTTGTTCGGCCACCTGACTCTGAAGTTGCTGAATTGAATCCAATTGGCTCAAATCAACTCAAAACCAGTTCAAACTTGTTAAAAAAACCATTGTAACTAGTGAGTAAATGTTAATAGGAACTCATTAACAAGTTTTACCTTATAATGGCATTTTTCATGCATGTCATGGCATATTGAGTAATGTATGGGCATTTATTAATTGTAATGTTTGTTTTGTATGTCTATTGCGCGAGATAGAAGGTGTTGCTCTAGAGGGTGTTGTCGAGGACCTCCAGCATCAGAACTTTGAAGCTTTTACCCTAGCCAGTCTCAAGAGCAAGGAAAGTGTCCTTGAACATTTTGATCCTATTTTAAATGTTTTGTTTGAGAAACTGCATGCTTGTGTCAAATTGATGGGAAACCCATGATAGGAGTTTACTAGTCTTATTTCACCATCCTTATCGCTTAGAATGTAGTGTAGAGAGTCGATAAAGGCTTTTTACCTTTTTGCTTTGCTCTAATTAATTGGTATGAGAAAACAACCAAATGGCATAACTATGAATTAATGAGCACATATATAATGAGAATTAATGGATATGGTTAATTGGTAATATGGGATTGGGAATCTAAGCAAGCATGGATAGTGGATAGGGTAAGATGTTATGGTGGTTTGCTTGCCTTAGATCTCAGGACTTGTTCATGAGAGAATAAACCAGGACAATAGTTCCACCACAAGGCCATGTATGGGTGCGGCGTAGCTGAATAATTAGGTGTGCTACCGGTATTGTATGACCCATTAGATGGTGCGGGGAATGGGAGTCAAGAAGGGCTTCCCTGGGAACTGCATGACACATGAGGGGGGGGCCGTGGGTGGGAGAATGGAGATTCAAGCCTGCTGGTGAAACCTTAGTGGGTCCGTAGATGCTAGTAGTCCCTTTGTAAAGGTTATTTTCTGATCTCTTGGCCACAAACCAATGAAAGTGTTATAAGGCATGATAGAACTTCATAGTCACCGAAAGGTGATGACATCACGAACATGTGGGTAAAGTGGTACAACCTCTACAGAGTGTTAAAAACTATCATGATAGTCGTGCTCCCGGTTACGAGCATTTGGACAACTTCCATGATTGGAATGGAACTTTGTATTTTGGTTATGGTTTGGTATTGGTTATGGTTCTGGATATTGATAAGTGGATATGGTCAATTATGATGGTACAAATTCAGTATTCAGATAGATAATTATGGATGGATGTGATATAATGGTAATTGATGGTATTGGTCTCAATATTGGTTATTATTTGGGAAATGATGGGATTAAATCACATAGAAATTGTAATATGCTTTTTACACTTGTTGAGTACGACATGTGCTCACCCTTGCAATTCTCCCATCAACAGTTTCATGTGATGTTTGGGAGTACCCTGAGGATAATGCAGAGTACTATGTTTTGTGCTGCGTTGATTTGCCCGTGTATTTCTTGGAGCCGCGCTATCCCCAACGCTCAGTTTGCTTAGTTTGCTCAGTTTAGATTATTTCCGCTGCATTAGTTTCAGAGCTATTAATAATGATCATTAGAGTCTGTAATTTGAGGAATATTTGAATATTGTAATAAAAGTACCTTTTTAATTAAATTGTGTCGTGGTAATTTTCTTTATATCGTTTGTGATGCACTCATGTATGTGTGGTGAACGTCCTGGGCACACATATGTGTCGCACTTGGTTCTTTTTCAGAACCGGGTGTCACAAGCGTCTAAGGAGGTCTTTAGTATACTTCAGTTGAGGCACAAAAGGTTCCCTCCTTCGTTTGCTTCATTTGCAGCCCCAAAAGTATGTGAGTTCTTTCATCATACTCATCTCAAGTTCTGAACTTGTCATAGCTGAAAACATGGACACAAAATCACGATATACACAACCAAAAATAATATCATCCATATAAACATAAAAGAACAATGAGTCATTGACATGATTAAGTACAAAGAGAGTTTTATCTACCTTACCCATGGCAAATCATTTTCAGGTAAGAATGTTTTTAAACCTGCCATACCTTGCTCTTGGGACTTGTTTGAAACCAAACAGGGCTTTTGACAGTTTGTAAACATGATCAGGAAATTTCGAGTTTTCAAAACCTAGTGGTTGTTTGAAATAAACCACCTCATCTATGTAGATATTGAGAAAAGAAATTTTAACATTCATTTGATGTAACTTGAAATATTTAAATGCAACAAATGCTAACAAAATTCTTATGACTTCAGATCTAGTAATAGAAGCAAAAGTTTATCAAAATCTAGACCCTCAACTTGTGTGAAATCTTGAGCAACCAGCCTAGATTTGTTCCTAACCATTATCCAATCCTTAATTTGTTTGTTTTTTTAATACCCATTTAGTTCCTATCCAAGTGTGATCATGAGGTGGAGGTACAAAGTTTACAAAGTTCATTTCTTTAAAGGTTTTATAACTTTTCTTGCATCGTAATGATCCAACATTCATTAGTGAATGTGTGTGATACATCTTTGGGTTAAAATAAATCAACCAAAACAAAATGAGAATGAGAGCTTGCATTGGACCACAAAACCTGGAGCATGTGACTCTTTAGTGCAAGCTTCCAATAGTTTGTTATGGAGGGTGACTTTTGCGACTTTAGAGAGGAGTAGAAACTTTGAAATCTCCTTCTTCTTCATGTTAATCACAAACCGAAGAACTTGTGGCTTGAGGATGATCTGAACCAGCTATATCGGATGTTGAAGCTAGCTGTGGAGGAATATGGACACTTAATGGTTGATTGTCAGTATGAAGAAAAAAAAGAAGAAAGAGTCAAAACCACAGGAAAAGAAAATGTTCAATAAAAAGAAGCAAGCACACCAAGCACATACGGTAAGGAGTGAGACTCAGATGAAGAGTCCTCCTCGAATGATAAAGAGGAGATGGCAACAATTGGCATCAAGAAGCCGACAAAGAAGTCTACACTCTTCCCAAACATGGGAGGACGGGACAACACTAACCACGCTTGCCTCATGGCTAAAGAGGGCAAGAAAAAGGTCAGACTTACACCTTCCTATTTACATTCCTCTAATGGTGATTTTGATAGCACTAGAGAAAATGAGGAAATATTAAAATGATTGAAAAAAAATCCATAAGGAAAATGAAGTTGTTGTCAGATGAGATCTTTGAGAAGGAGGAGCTTGTCAACCAACAAGAAGATATGATCATTCCTGAAAGAAAGAAATATCATGAGGTTGAAAGACTCCTTGATCTTGAAGAGGAGAAAAGTAAGGCACTTGAACTTGAACTAGCCTTGAGTAAGGAAACTTACTCAAAACTAGAAGACTCACACATTGCAATCAAGAATGAACTTGCTAACCTGACAAAAGTTGAAAAAAATTCTTGAAGTGCAAGTTGAGTCACTCAAGCAAAGTGGCACTTCCTCCTAAAAGAGCTCACCTTCTCAAGATGTCAAGCTGACGCCAATTAAAACTTGCACATGCTCTAGTATGAAGGCTAATGTGAAAAATGAATCCAATGATCCAAAAGTCAAGCATCCATCCCGTAGCGGTATCTTTGTCAAGGAAAAGATTAGATATGCACGTAAGGCATATATGGTCACAAGACCTACTAATGTCAGAGATGGTCTTGGGTATACTAGAGGTAAAAAGCAATTCACTAATGCTCAAAATAAGGGTCACATTGCTTTTGATAAGGAAAACTCATCTGAACATAAACAACAAGCCTTAATTCATACTTTTGATGCATCCTATGTTCTTATGAAAAATAGATTTGGTAATGTTTATGCAAAATATGTCAGCCCACGCCACAAGAGACCCAAAACATGTGTGTGGGTGCCTAAATCACTTGTGACAAACCTTCGAGGACCCGAGCAAACATGGGTATGAAAAACCAAGGCTCAAAATGGGTGTTAGACAGTGGATCCACCAATCATATGACCAGAGAAAGGAGGGTGTTCGTAGAATATGAGTGAAATGCAGATCCAAGTGAAGGAATCTACTTCGGAGACAACAGCCAAGGAAAAGTCCTTAGCACCGGTAAAATTGCAATATTTCTCAACACACTCTTTCTCATGTTTTACATGTTGATTCTTTAGATTATAATCTTTTGTCCAAAACTCAGCTATGTGACAAAGGATATTGTCGGAGTCTTGTTCCGACAACTCTCCTGGTACTACCATTAGTAGCCTGCGGAGTTCCTAGTTTGATTGGGGCGCGTGGAGATTCAGAACAAGATGGTGACTTGACACGAGGATTTACGTGGTTCAGGCCGCCTGACCGTAATACCCTACTCCACGGGTGTGTTTTTGTTGTTGTATTCAGTGTGTGAGAGCGAGAGCCAGAGAGAGGCCAAAAAAAGTCCCCCTGTGTATCGCTTGGATCGCCCTTTTATAGTACAAGGGCTGGCCGTTACATCATTAGCCTGGCCCAACATGTGGCCCCGGTGGTTACTGATGCCTAATACGTAGTTAATGTGCTTAATTCCCCTTAATAGCATGATAACGCCCTTTAATGGTGGCGTTACTGGTATTAAGGGTCATCCGATCATGTGTTATTAAGATAGCATTAATGACACATAATTAGGTCTTGAAGTCTTTAATGTCCCTTGAAGGTCTGAGCCGTTGAAGGTCCACCAGTCTGCCTGTTGAGGTTGAAGGTCCGGCGGTTGGACGCGTGGCAGCTTCGGAGCTTACTGCCTTGGACGAGTAGATCCAGTGGTGTTGTACACGTGTCGGTACCGGAGCTTCCCTCTGTCGGGGGTTAGGTCTGGGGGTGCCACACAGGTATCCAGTCTGGAGCTTTCCCATGTATGGGTTGTAGCTCTAGTTTTATGATACACGTGGCAGCATAGGGACTAACCATATGAGGGAGGCAGGTCCGGTTCCGAGTGACACGTGGGGCCTTCGGAGGTCTTCAACTAAGATAGGTGGAGTTCCTTTGCACTCTTTGCAGTTCTAAGGGGTATCCGGTACGCAGGGTACCGACAGTGGCCCCTGGCCCATCTTTGGGAGAGACCCTCAAGATTAAGTCGTTCTGCTGGAGTTGGGTCCATCTTTTGATTTATGCGCCGTGTCTTCAAGGGTTTTTGGAGGTACCGTTGAGGTGATAGTTTGTAGTTAAACCATTGCCGCGTGGCACCTTTTGGACGTGGCAGGTGAGATTTGCGTGTGCGGATCTCATGCAACTGAAGGTCGCTGGTTCCCAATATGAAAATCCTATTGGTTTCGCGCATCTTGTGAGGCCACCACCCTTGGGTTTCCCGCCTCTCATCATGACAACTGTTTGCCTGGGGTAAGGACCTCGACTTGATCGTCTGGGTGGCCCCGGGCCCCTTTGTCATTGGAAGGGTGTAAGTTTTGAAATGTATCCTTGGCCTTTTTGCGGTTTCCATCCAAGAATTGTGGAGGCTTACTTAAGAAGGAAAGTGCGCACGGGTTGAACACTCTTTACGCCTTTGATCCTCTTTGCGCTCAGAGCCTCACAATCTTCATCTAGCTTTCCATCCTTTGCTCCACTTTGCCGTGATGGAGTTGGGTCTCCGCAAGAGCCGTCTCATGAGCGATGACGATTTGAAGAGGGTCCGGACCTACATGGGGTGGTCCAGCGACTACTTCAACCATCTGGTCCGCGCTGGCGAGCTCCCTTTCAAGAAGAAGCG
Organism: Tuctoria greenei; assembly: GCA_036927565.1. Taxonomy (NCBI): domain Eukaryota; kingdom Viridiplantae; phylum Streptophyta; class Magnoliopsida; order Poales; family Poaceae; genus Tuctoria; species Tuctoria greenei. Next base: position 154,006,472 of record JAYESD010000007.1, read on the forward strand.
CAGCGACGACATGGTATACTTCTCTGCGTACGCCATGGTGGGGCTGATCCCACCTTTCTCAACTTTCCTCTTGATGCTGTTAGACTTCTATAGTCTGCAGTTGTACCACCTTGGCCCCCACTATGTTCTACTTGTGTCAACATTTGTCCACTTTCTGCGAGATGTGGGTGGGTATTCCCCGCTGCGTCGAGCTTTTTTGTACCTTCTTTACCATCCACACCACCGGAAAAAGTTCCGAGTATCTTGGCTTCTACTATTTTGTGAAGCGCAAGAAATGCCCCTACAAGTACTTGAAGTCGTTTCCTTCCGGCATGTGGGACGACTGGAAGAAGGATTGGATTATCGTCACGGCAGAGGAGCACGAGAAGCTGGAGCTGACTGAGGGTCTTCCCAATGTTGACACTGATGCCTGGAGTGTGGTTTCGGTGATGTAAGAGGCCTTCAACTCTGCCTTGACCAGGATCCGCCAATGTGTGGAAGGAGGGGTGACCCCTCACACGGTCTTCTGCAACTTTCTGGTCAACAGGTGGGCTCCACTGAAGAAGAGGGAGAAGCTCGCCTGGGCCCTCAATAGTGTGATGGATGATGACCGGATTGAAACCGGTCTGAAGTCCAATTTGGATGGCTCTGCTTTGGAGCTTCATCTCAAGAAGTTCCAGCTTGGCATCGATGTTGAGGGCGACAACTTAACTCCGCCGGCGGATTTCCTCCCTCTGAACATGGAGGCGGAGTTCAGCAGGGAGCTCCGTAGGAGGATGCCGGTGCTTGACAACATCAGTGAGGTAGAGAGGTGTCCGACTACCAGATTGGTGATCCATAGAGTTTCCGAGGGTGGCCCTGCTTCCACACTGAGACAAAGAGCTAAAGTCATAGGTAAGGGCAAAGAGTTGGCTGAGCCCACCAGCTGAAAGAGGAAGTTGAAGCACTCTGACTGGAGGACCGTCAGACCTGCTCCTTCCACAACAACTCCTTCTCCCTGGTAGAGGAGGTCTTCAACGGCGACACCAACTCCAGCATCGGTGTCTCCTCGGAACGCCAGCTCTGACCAGGAGACTCCGACACCAGGGCCAGCTAAGGGCTCTAGGTCCGAGGGTTCTTCTCAGTCGAGGGGGGGGGGCCCAACCAAGACGTCGCTGACGGCGGCAGCAAGCTCCGTAGAGCCTTCCGTAGTTTGTACACCAGTTGCGACTGGGTCGGGCTCTGAGCGTCCGGCGAATAGGTTCCGCGCTAGCTGGAGTGGAAGCCTTCCAGGGTAAATTTGCTTCTTTACCTCAATTTGTTATTTTTGTTGTAACCATATTTTGAGTTTCTTTATCCTTCATCCACAGGGTATCCAAAAAAGGGGTTGAAGCTCCGGTTCCTGTGACAGCAGCTGATGCTGTGTAGGCGGAGGCTCCGGCTCCAATTCCAGCATCGCCACAGGTGATGGATGAGGTCCTGGCAGCTCTGGCGCCAGCTGTCGTGGACCTCGACTCATCTCCTGAAGCTCCCATGGTAGCGTCGGACCACGAGAATGAAGATGTACCAGTGGCACCAGCTCTGAAGGTTGAAGCTCCAGTTTTGGATGTTGTGATGATGGACGATCCGACCTCAGAGCCGGAGGTAGCTACAGTTCTGGCCTTCGAGCCGGATGTTACTAAAGCCCCGGCGGCGGAGTCGCCGGTTGATGAAGTTCCGATGCCTGAGCCGGTTGATGTGGAGGTGCCGGCACCTGAACCGGTGGAGGTCGAAGCGCTGATGCCTGAACCGGCAGGCGCCATGGAGGTTGAAGTGCTGATGCCTGAACCGGCAATGGAGGAAGCACCAGCGTCGGAGCCGAGGATGGCCTCAGCTCCGGCTGGGTCTTCAATGTGTGCCTCGGAGGGGATAGTTCCGAATGTACCCATTCTGGAGCGAGGGTGCCAGGACGAAGCGGTCGGTCCCTTGCCTGAGGGACCAGTTGATGATGACCTGGCGGCGGGACCTTCGGAGCTGACCCCGGAGATAGAAACTCCCGTGGCCAGACCTACCTTGGGGACGACCAAGGCAATCTAGGAGGGTGGCCCTAGTGCCGCGGAAGCTCACGGGACCGCTCTTGTAGAGTGGGACCATATTTTTGTTCTAGAGGACCTGCTGGAGTCAGCGGAGAGGACCCCGGCAGGTCTAGAGCAAATCCCCCTGCCGTTATACATCGACAATGCATGCTCCAACCTTCTTCAGGTCCAGCTTTCATTTTATTACGAAAGAAAGGCCCTCGAGGAGGAGCGCCAAGCTCTTAGGAGGTGGCGCAACCGACTCCAATTCGAGACCAAGCTGGCGCAAACAAGGTTGGCCAATGACAAGGAGTGGGTCAAGAGGGAGAAGGCTCGGATGGAGTATTGAGGCCAGTTGTTGGATGAGAGGGAAAGCATGGTGCGATCCCTTGACAATCAATCTCGGGCTATACACGAAAAAGCCTTGGCTACTAATGAGGCGGCGAATGATCGCCATCCACAAAGGTCTCGTCAAGCGCCGGGAGAGTCTCGACGAGCGAGAGAAAACGCTCGAAGAGGAAGTGCAAAGACTCCTGGAGCTGATGGATGACCTCGTGAAGAGGGAGGAGGAGCTCGCCCAAAGGCTGGCCCTGGGTGACAGGAGTCTTGCAGAGCGCACCAAAAAGCTGGAGGAGCTCTGCAAGAGCAAGGAGGAGAAGGCCTGGCAGCGGGGACAGGACCTTACCAAAAGGGAGGATGAAGTCGCTGCCAAGGAGAAGAAGGTGCAAGGCCAGGAGAAAGACATGGTTGATCACCAGAACCGGATCCACGTCCAGGAGAAGGAGCTTGGTGACCTTGGAAAGCAAGTTGTTGAGAGGATGCAGCAGCACGCCAAGGAGGTCGAGCGCTTGCCCGGGAGGGTTTAGAGCTTGCGGCATCCAAGCGGTCCTTGGAGCAGGTTTGAGGCTCAAGAGCTGCGGAGTCTTAACAAGTATGGGACTTTGTGGGCAAAGCCGATATCGCACTGGCGCCGCTGGGTTTTAGCCCCGTGCGTCCGGGCAATCCAGAGCCGGAGCTTGACCATGCGTTGGGGGTGCTGAGCTCGGTTGGTAACAAACTCGACGTGATGGGCGATGTCATCGCGGATCAGTTGGAAACTGAGGGAAAATCCCTTGCTCAGAACATCGCAGAGTACATGCTGACGTGCTACACAAGCCGCGATCCTCATTTTCCACTAAACTCAATGCTTGAAGGTCCCATCAACGGAGACAGAGACACCGCGAAGACCAGCGTGTCGAAGGTTGCCTAGAAGGTCACCTCGTTCTTCCATAGGACTTAGGACTTTCTCCTTTTATCTCCCGCTTGTACCTTCTCTTCTTTTCTCCAATTTTGTAATATCTTATCTTTAGATGAATGAAATCCAAAAAATTTATGAATTTCATTTTTTGTCTTCAACCTTTGTCTTACTTGGCCCCCTGGTAGATGTACACAATTTGGTTGTGAACATGTATCAAAAGGATGTAATATTTTGTTGAAGACTTGAGTGCTTCGAACTTGTAGAGTATAGGTCCGAAGTTTTGTTGCGTCGACGGCAGGTGCCTCCTGGGGTTGTCGGAGCTTAGTAGCTCCGATAAGAACCACCATCAACACATAGAGCATCGACGGACGGCCCTCTGGGGTTGTCAGAACTTGTTAGCTCCAGCGACGCCCACTATCCATGTTTAAAACATCGACGGTGGCCCCCTTGGGGGATGTCGAAACTTTGATAGCTCCGGCATTGTCCACCATCATCGTGGAATTTTCATTTTTCCTACACACTGAAGTCAAGAAAAACAGTAAAATCCATTTCTTATCTATAACTCATTTGTGACTTACTATTCCCATATGAAATTTTAGGTCGACAGCAATTCTATACACAATCAAGCACGTTTGTTTATTTTCTCCGGGTCCAATCATTTTCTGGACTCACCTTACTTAGACCTGCCGGGGTGTAGGTAGAGTGGCGTCCTTAGGGTGCAGGACTAGGCTAAGTCGATAGCACACTCTGGACTTAGATTGGCTTGGCATTCAGGCGAGTAGGTCATTCAACGATGTTAAGACCCGAAAGAAATAACAATGCAACGTAGATTATATATGAATTGTTCGAGCTAAAACTTCTTAAGAAATGCACAACTTTGTTATAGACAAGAAAGAGAAAAATAAAAAAGAATGAGCCTGTACAAAATAAATGCACGTGGAGTCTGTTTTCACATATCGATGTCTTTCATTATAAGTCCAGGGTGCAGGGGAGACAAGTACACTCTTAGGGTACGGAACCAAGCTAAGTGTGTTATATTTCTTGTTCGACCCAAAGTAGCTAGCTACACTTTTAGTTCTGAGACTGTGTCAAGTGTTGCTTGAACTTTGCGGACCTTCCTGGAAAGGTCCGGTTGTCCTCGTGGAGGAGCTACCTGACTCTGTACAATGACGCTATAACATACATCATATGTAATTATAGACTCACCTCCGTGATATTAAGCGTAAAACTTACGGAGGTGCTCAATGTTCCAAGGATTAGGGAGCAGTGTCCCATCCTCGGTTGCCAAGCGAACGCATCCGGGATGGGATACTTTGATCACTCGAAAGGGTCCTTCCCAGCTAGGGGAAAGTTTGTTTAACCCTTCTCGAGTTTGTATTCTCCGTAGCACCAGATCGCCTTCATCGAGCTGTCGGCTACGCACATGCCTTTGGTGATAATGCCGGAGCGCTTGGCGGTATCGTGCATTTCGAACAGCTGCTTGGCACCTTCCCTCTTCAACGAGGTCAAGGTCTTCACGCCGGAGCTGGTCCTGTGTGGCTCTGTCGAAGGTTCGGACCCGGAGCGACCCCAAGGTGATTTCCAGAGGAAGGACTGCTTCAGCTCCGTACACCAGGAAAAAGGGTGTCTCTCCAGTTGACCGATTTGGAGTTGTCCTGTTTGCCCACAAGCTGGGCGGAAGCTCCTCGATCCAGTTGGCTCCATGTTTTTTCAAGCGCTCATATGTGCACGTCTTGAGTCCCTTTAGGATTTCTGCATTTGCTCTCTTAGCTTGGCCATTGCTTGCCGAGTGAGCCACGGAAGCGTAGCTAACTTGAATGTCGAGGTCTTTGCAATATCCTTGGAATGAAGAACTTGTGAATTAGGTCCCGTTGTCAACTATGATCTTGTTTGGGACTCCAAATCTGCATACTATGGACTGCAAGAACTTGATAGTTGAATGCTTGTTTATTGTCATAACTGGAGTTGATTCCGGCCACTTGGTGAACTTGCCGATGGCAACATACAGGTACTTGTAACCTCCAATGGCTTTTGGAAAAGGTCCCAAAATATCCATCCCCCACATAGTGAATGGCCATGTTGGAGGTATCATTTTGTAGTGGTTGAGCTGGTGTGTGAATTTGCTTCGCATGAAACTGGCATGCTTCACATTTCTTCACTAGCTTGGTTGCATCCTTGAGTGTTGTAGGCCAGTAAAAACCATGCCGTAAGGCTTTACCGACCAACGTGCAGGAAGACGTGTGGTTCCCACACTCTCCTCCATGGATTTCTATGAGGAGCTCGCGTCCTTCTTCCCTTGTAATGCACCGCATTAGGACGCCGTTGGCACCACGCCGGTAGAGATCCCCTTCCACCAGTGTGTATCTTTTAGCCAGTCTGACTATCCGGTCAGCAGATACATTGTCTTCAAGAAGTATGTTGTCTTTCAAGTAGCTCTAGATCTCCGAGATCCATGCATCGGGGCTAACTTGAGCTTCTGAGTCATGCGTGCTGGGTTGCTCGGAGCTTCCTACAGCACCTACGACCCTTGATGGACGCCATGATAACAGGGCCATCGGGACCACCAGCTTCGAGGTTCTGGTCTCGCCCCCTTCGCTCAGTTCGGCAGGCTGAGCTGTTGGTCTTGACAATCTCCGGACAAAGGTTCCGTCGGGAACCAGAGCTCCAGTTGAAGCTTTACTCGAGATTTCGTCAGCTTCAGCGTTGTTGAGACGCTGGACATGGAAAAGATCCAGGACTTCAAAGTCCTTCTGAAGCCTCTGTACTTCAAGAAGATACGCAGCTAGTTGGGGGTTGTTGTAGCAGCATTCACCTTTGACTTTTTTTATAATGATTTGTGAATCACTCTTTACCAACAGTTGATTGACACCATATGTTAGTGCCACATTGAGCACATAGATCAGTGCTTCTACTCTGCCATGTTGTTGGTCGCCTTGAAGTCAAGGTGAACCATGTATTTAACCTTCTCCCCAGTTGGAGCAAAGAGAAGGATTACAGCTCCGGCCCCCTGCTTCTGCACGGAGCCGTCGAAGTAGAGAGTCCAGTGAGGCTCAGTGAAGACCGGAGCCTTAGGTTCCGGTTTTTGCTCACTAGGGACCCCAGGATTTGATGGAGAGGGGGTCCATTATGCCACAAAGTCTGCCAATGCTTGACTCTTGATCACTTTTCTTGGGACGAATTCAAGATCGAACTCGGCCAATTCCGCTGCCCACTTTGCAATATTCCTAGTAGAGTTGGGGTTATGCAAGATTACACGCAGTGGATAAGAGGTTACCACTGAAATCTTGTGAGCTTGGAAGTAGTGACGAAGCTTCCTAGGGGCGATAATAACTGCGTAGAGCAGCTTATGCACCTCTAGGTATCGAGTCTTGGTGTCATTGAGTACTTCACTGATGAAGTATATTGGGCGTTGAACTGTCCAGACCCTCCAGGAGGGGCCCAGAGCTTCCTCCTCATAAACCCGAACCCTCTCGGAGGGGTTCGGATCTTCTTTGGACACCTCCTGGTTCTTGCTAGAGGAATCCGGAGCTTCTTCTGAAGTGACTCGGACCCTCCCATAAGGATCTGGATCTTCTTGTTCAGCAACAGTAACTCCTTCATTTGAAGGAGGTCGATCCTCTGGCGTCTCGCCTCGAGGATCTGGGTCTGGGAGCTAGGACCCAGACTCGCCTTCAGGTAGCTCCGGACCTTCCCGCAGGGGGTCTGGATTCCTGAACTGAAGATGGATCTGGTCTTTCCACAACCAGGACCATGCTGACAACTTCATCAGTTGCTAAAATGTAAAGCAGAAGTGGCTCACCTGGATTTGGAGCTACCAAAGTTGGTAGAGTGGTGAGGAGCTGCTTCAGCTCTTGGAATGCCTTTTCTACTTCTTCAAACCATTGGAATGGTTCGGACTTCCTCAATAGATTGAAGAAGAGTAGTGCCCGTTCCGCCAATCTTGAGATGAACCGGCTGAGGGCAGGTAGACACCCAGTTAGCTTCTGGACATCCTTGATGCGAGCTGGTGGCCGCATGTCTTCAATAGCTTTAATCTTCATCGGATTTGCCTCTATTCCTTGGTGGTCACCAAGAATACAAGAAGCTTTCCAGAGCTAACCCCAAAGATACACTTGTCCGGGTTTAGCTTTGTGCATGTGATTCGCAACTTATCAAAGACAGCTTGCAAGGTGTCAAGAAATGACTCCTTGTTCTTGATCTTGACGACGATGTCATCGACGTACACTTCCACTACATCACTGATGAGATCTCCAAAAGTTTTGTACATAGCTCGCACAAACGTTGAAGCAGCTTTTTTGAGACCAAATGGCATGGCAGTGTAACAGTATAATCCATCTTCTGTGATGAAGGAAGTATGCTCTTCATCTTCCCTAGACATTCTGATTTGATGATACCCAGAATATGCATCTAGGAAACACAGTAATTCACACCCAGAGGTGGAATCCACTATCTAATCTATTCTAGGTAGTGGAAATGGATCCTTTGGACATGCCTTATTTAGTGTTGTGTAGTCGATACACATCCGAAGCTTCCCGCCAGCCTTGGGTACAACGACTGGGTTCACCAGCCATTTTCGGTGGAAGACTTCTCGGATGAATCCAGCTTCGAGCAACTTCTTCACCTCTTGGCGTATGTAATTCTGTCACTCTACTGATTGCTTCCGAGGCTTCTGATGTACAGGCCGAGCGTCGGGATAAATCTTCAGATTGTGCTCAATCACTTCCCTAGGGATCCCAGGCATTTGTGATGGTTGCCAGGCAAACACGTCGACATTAGCCTGGAGGAAAGTGATGAGCGTGAGTTCCTATTTGTCATTCAGACCTCTCGATATACGGGTGGTCTGAGCAGCTTCAGAACCAATTTGGACGACTTTGATGGGAATCTCGGTGTCACTGCTTGGATGCACACGGGGTGCAAAAGTTGAGCCTCGATGACGAATGCTCGAGGGCTTCAGATCTTGCTCCTTTCTGGATTCTTCCTCCTGCGCTGTAGCAAGCGCGTGGAGTTCTTCCAAAGATGTAACTCCGGCGGTGCAATCTCCATGGATCCGGAGAACGCCTAAGGGTGTTGGCATCTTCAACACCAAGTAGCCATAATGAGCAGCAGCCATGAATCTATACAAAACTGGCCTGCCCAAGATGGCGTTGAATGGCAAGTTGATTTGTGCCACGTAGAAGACCAACTTCTCAGTCCTATGATTCTCTCGAGTGTCGAAGGTCACCGGGAGAGTAATGGCACCGAGCGGGGTTATGGCCCCTGGACCTACTCCTGAGAAAGGTCGGGGCGAAGATCCGAAGGTCGAAGCTGAAGCTTGACGAAGGCTTTGAAGCTTATGAGGTTCAACCCGAAACCTCCGTCCACCATTACATGGTGGAGCTGGACGTTATTGATCGTCGGAGATACCATCAGCGGAAGTTGACAAGCTCCGATCATTTTCCAAGGGCAGTCCGAAGCATCGAAGGTGATGGGAGTATCCATCCACTTCCGATGAGGCTCCGCCCTTGCGGTGGGAGATACACAGGCCATGTCTTGCCGCATTGTCTTGAGAACACAGTAAGAAGTGAGGTACCATGAACCACCAAAGATGGTGTTCATGGTCTTCCGATGCTCATTGTCGGAAACGTCGGAGTCATCGTCAATGGAGGTGTAAACAGCCTTCAAGACCTTTTTGGGGGTCCTGAAAGCCTGACTCCTTTTCAGCCGGAGCTTCGTCGACTTTTTGTTTTCCTTCCCTTTAATGGAAAGGAGATTCTTCCTGGTACTTGTTGTAACGCTCGGCAAGGTTCTGCACCTCTCGGCAATTTTCCAGGTTGTGGTTGTCCGTCTTGTGTATGGGACACCACATCTTGGAGCTGCCACCGTCTTCAGACGACGGCGGAGGTCGTTTCTCAGGGCGTGGCCCCCGGCCACCCGGAGCTGCGGCAGTAGGTGTGCCGCCCAATGGCTTCTTCTTGTCGTTGGACTTTTTCTTCTTCTTGCCACTCCCGAAGGTAGTGGCTTCACAATTGGAGGATTTTTTGTTGGCCTCCGGAGGTGGTTGGGAGTGCATTTCACGGCCCTCCGCAGCCTTAGCACACTTGTCTGCCAAGATGAAGAGTTTTGTGACGCTGGTGACTTCCTTGGTCCCCAGCTTCTCCAAAATTTTCTTATCTCGAACGCCCTGTCTAGATGCTACAATAATAGAAGCGCTTGAGATAGAAGGAATGGTATTTTTTACCTGGGGGAACCTCTGGATGAAAGATTGCAAGGACTCTCCCCCTTTTTGCTTGACAGCAAAAAGATCCAGTTCTGAGCCTGGTACAACTCTGCCCAACTATTGATGGACTTAGGCGGTAGGCTCATGAACCAAGACCTGATGGTCCCAGTCAAAGCCACATGAAAATAATTGGCCACCACGACCTCATTTCCCCCAGCCGCAAGGATAGCGGTGGAGTAGATTTGGAGAAATTCTACGAGGTTGACAGTCTTGTCAAATTTCTCCGACAAGTGAGGCTAGAACTTCTGCAGCCATTTGACCATGCGTAGGTGCATGGCCAAGGAAGAACAGCCTCCTCCTGCTCTTTCAGGAGCAGGGCTGTCCCGAGCCTCTCGCCTCTCGCGAGCATGCTCGATGTGGACGTGGCTATCTGGTTGTCGGTAACGACGATCGAGCTCCGCCTGAAGGTCGTGAGTCAAAATCCTTGTTACCGTGTGAGTACGTCGCGCCCCGGAGGGCAGCCACGTCGCCTGTTGAGATGCAGCATGCCTCCTATGCTGTGAAGCTTGCAGACCGAGTGTACCCGACAAGGTCCGACGTTGCAATGGGGCCCACCCCAAGGGGGGAGGACCTTGATTGCTGATGCCATCAGCTGCTCCTGCAACCAGATGATCCACATCAGCTCTCCACTGCTCCATCGCACCCTGGGGTGCTCCGGGAGGCGGTGGACATTGGAGAAGAGCACGCGCAGCATTAAGCGCGTGTTCGGGGTTGTTGTTCACCGATGCAGTGATCGACGCAAATGCCACATCTCGCTGTTCGGGTTGATTCACCAGAGCAGTTGGTGGTGGTGGCGGCATGACTCCTGCTGGGGCCACATCACCTACTGGCTGCTGCATGTTGGAGGGATTGCCTCTAGCAGGTTGCTCAGCGTGGTTACCGTTGGATGATCCAGCAGCCGAATTCACCATCTTTGAATCTCAGGTGCCCCCTACCTGGCGCGCCAACTGTCGAAGTCTTGTTCCGGCAATTCTCCTGATACTACCGTTAGTAGCTTGCAGAGTTCTTAGTTCGGTTGGGGCGCACAAAGATTCAGAACAAGATGGTCACTTGACACGAGGATTTACGTGGTTCGGGCCGCCTGAGCGTAATACCCTACTCCACGGGTGTGTTGTTGTTTTTGTATTGTGTGTGTGAGAGAGAGAGCCAGAGAGAGGCCAAAAAAGTCCCCCTGTGTATCGCTCGGCCAGCCCTTTTATAGTACAAGGGTTGGTCGTTACATCATTAGCCGGGCCCGACATGTGTCCCTTGCAGTTACTGATGCCTAATATGTAGTTAATGTGCTTAATTCCCCTTAATAGCATGATAACTCCCTTTAATGGTGGCGTTATAGGTATTAAGGGTCATCCAATCATGTGTCATTAAGATAGCATTAATGACACATAATCAGGTCTTGAAGTCTTTAATGTCCCTTGAAGGTCCGAGCCGTTGAAGGTCCACCATTCTGCCTATTGAGGTTGAAGGTCCGGCGGTTGGATGCGTAGCAGCTTCGGAGCTTACTGTCTTGGACGAGTAGATCTAGTGCTATTGTACACATGTCGATACCGGAGCTTCCCTCTGTCGGAGGTTAGGTCCGGGGGTGCTACACAGGTATCCAGTCCGGAGCTTTTCCATGTATGGCTTGTAGCTCTGATTTTATGATACAAGTGGCAGTACAGGGACTAACCATATGAGGGAGGCAGGTCCGATTCCAAGCGACACGTGGGTCCTTTGGAGGTCTTCAACTCAGATAGGTGGAGTTCCTTTCCACTCTTTGCAGTTCTAAGGGGTATCTGGTACGCAGGGTACCGACAGATACAATTGCTTATTCACTAATGAGAGTGTGACAGTCTTTAGAAAAAGTGATAACTCAAATGCATTTAAGAGAATGTTGAAGGAAAAGCTTTATCTTGTTGATTTCAACAAAGATAAAGTCAAACTCAACACTTGCTTGGTTGCAAAAAACTGATATGGGATGGTTGTGGCATAGGCGGCTCGCCTATGTTGGCATGAGAAATATATAAAAACTTATAAAAGGTAGTCGTATCCGAGGTTTGAAAGATGTTGTGTTTCAGAAAGATAGGCCGTGTAGCGCATGCCAGGCTAGAAAACATGTTGGAGTACCACACCCTGCGAAGAACGTGGTGACTACATCAAGACAGTTGGAACTCCTACATATGGATCTTTTCGGTCCAATTGCTTATATAAGCATCGGTGGTAACAAATACGGTTTGGTTATAGTTGATGATTTTTCTAGATTTATCTAGGTATTTTTCTTGTATGATAAATCAGAGACCCAAGGCATCCTCAAGTTCTTGAAGAGAGCACAGAATGAAATCTCCTCAACAGTCAAGAACATTAGAAGTGATAACGGAAGAGAATTCAAAAATGCTCAAGTTGAGGAGTACCTGGATGAAGAAGGAATAAAGCACGAGTTCTCGGCACCCTACTCCCCTCAACAAAATGGTGTGGCCAAAGGAAAGAACAGGACACTCATCGAGATGGCGAGAACAATGCTAGATGAATACAACACTTCAAACCGATTTTGGGCAGAAGCGATAAACACCGCTTGCCATGCCACAAACCGGTTATATCTTCATTGACTCCTAAAGAAGACGTCGTATGAGCTACTAATGGGTAACAATAGAAATGTTTCATATTTTAGATTATTTGGAAGTAAATGTTATATTTTGAACAAAAAACCTTGGACTTCGAAGTTTGCTTCGAAATCTGATGAAGGGTTCTTGCTCGGTTACGATTTGAACGCCTATGCCTATATTGTTTTCAACAAAGTTTTTGGCATTATTGAAGTGGCAAATGACGTAGTGTTCGATGAAACTAATGGCTCCCAAGTGGAGTAAGCTAATAAGTGTGTGCTAGATCAAGAAGAAGATCCATGTCAAGGGTTGAGGAGAATGACACTTGGTGATATTCGGCCTCAAGAGCAATCACAAGACTCAAGTGCTCAAAATGTACCTCAACCGGAGGAGCAATGATTAAGGGGGAGTTTCTACACAAGATGAACCTCAACAAGATCAAGAGGATCAATATAATCATGAAAGCAACGATCTAGGGGGAGACAATGAAAATGAAGACAATGAAGAGGAAATGATCTCACAAGTGCCTCACCCAAGAGTACATCAGAGTGTACAGAGAGATCACCTCGTCGACAACATCATTAGGAATATTGTAAAGGGAGTAACTACTATATCTCGTGTTGCTAACTTCTATGAACACTACTCTTTAGTCTCGTTTTTGCAACCATACATGGTTGATAAAGCATTAAGAGATCCAGACTAGGTGACGGCCATGCAAGAGGAGCTGAAAAACTTCAAAAGAAATGAAGTGTGGGAGCTTATGGAAAGACCGAAGGCGAACATCGTGGGTACCAAATGGGTATTTCGGAACAAGCAAGATGAACTCAGAGTGGTAACTAGAAACAAAGCACGACTTATGGCCAAAGGTTACTCACAAGTCGAAGGTTTGAATTTTGATGAAACATTTGCTTCCGTAGCTAGACTTGAGTCCATTCAAATTTTATTAGCCTATGCTACTCACCATAATTTTAAGCTGTATCAAATGGACATAAAAAGTGCATTACTCAATGGTCCTATCAAGGAAGAGGTGTATGTGGAGCAGCCACCAGGCTTTGAAGAGCAAGAGCATCCTAACCATGTGTACAAACTGTGTAAGGCTCTCTATGGCCTCAAACAAGCTCCCAAAGCTTGGTATGAGTGCCTTAGGGACTTTCTCACTCAAAATGGTTTTAAAATAGGAAAGGAAGATTATACATTGTTTACCAAGCTCTTTGATGGTCATTTATTCATATGTCAAATTTATGTTAATGACATTATCTTTGGAACTACTAATGAATCCTTTTGCGAAGAATTCAGTAAATTATGACACATAGATTCGAGATGTCCATGATGGGTGAACTAAAATACTTTTTGGGTTTCCAAGTGAAGCAACTAAAAGAAGGAACATTTATCTGCCAAACCAAGTACACACGGGATATCCTAAAAAAGTTCAACATGGACAGAGCCAAGCCCATCAAGACACCTATGGAAACTAATGGGCATCTCGACCTCAACAAAGACAGTCCAGATGTGGATCAAAAGGTATATCGATCCATGATTGGTTCAATGCTTTATTTATGTGGATCTAGGCCTGATATCATGCTATGTGCTTGTATGTGTGCAAGATTTCAAGCTACACCTAAAGAGTGTCATTTAATAGCTGTAAGAAGAATCTTAAGATAACTCGTTCACACACCCAACTTAGGCCTTTGATATCCTAAAGGAACCAAGTTCAACCTTTTAGGATATTTCGATGCCGACTACGCAGGCTGCAAAGTCGACAGAAAAAGCACCTTTGAAACTTGCCAATTCCTAGGTAGATCCTTAGTTTCATGGTCCTCAAAGAAGCAAAATTTCATTGCCCTTTCCACGGACGAAGCGGTATATGTTGCAGCCTATAGTTTTTGTGCACAACTACTTTGGATGCGATAGACTCTAAGGGATTATGGTTACAATCTGAACTGTATTCCACTCCTATGTGATAATGGAAGTGCCATAAAAATTGCACACAACCCTGTAGACCACTCAAGAACTAAACACATAGATATACATCATCATTTTCTAAGAGACCATTCACTAAAAGGTGACATAGTAATCTCACATGTTAGAACTAAGAAACAATTAGCTGACATTTTCACCAAGCCATTAGATGAAAAGCGGTTTTACGAGCTTAGAAATGAACTAAATATACTTGATGCTCGCAATGTGTCTTGAAATACTGCATACCTGATTGGCTCTTCAAAGTTTACTTATTTTGCGATAATTCATCCCCTATCTCAATTTTCTCTCGAAACCTATTTTAATTATTGAATCTTGGTGAATTGTGGTCATTGTATGATTATTGATTGTTTACTGGTCATATTCATCAAGATTATTTGTGAAATGATGTCCCAAAGATCAATATTAGTTCAAATTCCCAAAATCTCTTTGTTTTGTTTCAAATATGTCCAGCTGACCCAGACTAGTTTGTGGTCAGCACAAGACTAGTCCGTTGCTAGAGACTAGTCCGGTGTACTGGACTAGTTCGGTCCTTGTGCGGACTAGTACGATCCTTGTGCGGCCTAGTCCGATTCTATCGGGCTTAACCCTAGTATGCCGCCAAATCCTCCTTCGTCCTTCTCACATCTCCCGTTGCAGTCTCTCTCCTCAAGCAAGAGCTCCCAAGACAGAATCAGTGTTTCCCCACCGAAATCGAATTTTTCTATGTGGGAATCTCTCTCCTCAGCGCGGAGCGTCCTCCTCTGGACTAATCCAGACTCATACTCCACTCCTCTTGTCGGATATCTCAAATTTAGGTAAAAATCACTCCAAACCCTAGTTCATACCTTTTCTCATTCTTTGCTCACTTTCCTTGATCCCTATGGTATACATTGCACTCCTATATGTATTCCTTTTGTCCTCCTACCTTTTTGCATCAATCTTGGTTAGATTTGTTGAAAAAAGAAGTTAGGGTTCATACGGCCAAACTGGACTAGTCTGATCCATGGTGCGGACAACTCCGGTATCCCGGACAAGTCTGCACCCTAGAACCAGACAAGTCCGGCCCCTTGATAGTTTGAACCTCTAAATTCTTGTCTCTGCAAATTCTAACTCACCTTCTTTTTACCATACATTGTACTCTCTTTGTCAGGTACGATGTCATTTGCATCGGATGATAGCATGTTCGACTACAAAGCCGAACGTGATCGCTAGAGAGTGGTCAGGGAAAAAGAATTGAGGAGCAAAAGGCGACATGACCATGATTCCCACGACCCTCCTCCTGAATCTATGCTCCCAAGAAAGATAAAAGTGGTTGTGAAGAAGCCATCAAGCAAGGATGGTGCCAGTGCCAGCTCAATGGTGCCAAGAAGAAGCACTAGCAAGGGCAAGGGACTTGCTAGTGGACCCATTGGTCCACTAAAGATGAAGGCACCTACGCAGCGAAACAGGCAGCCCTCTGAAGATGATTTCACTGGCAAAGGCAATGATCTGGCTGATAAACTCAGGAAAATCAATGTCTCTGAACAACCAAAGCAAGCGGCTGGCCCAAGATTCTAGAGTCACTTCCATGCAGATTTCTATGAGAATGTGTACAGAAAGATGAGAACTCCAGTTGTTGTGAGCCAATGGGTGGATGTGGTATATATGGAATCAAAAAATTGGCAACCTTTTCATGAAGTCCTATAGGCTTTGGAAAGACATGGTTTGAAGGATCTCCTATCCTTCTGATACATGGAACAATAAAGTTATCAGCCAATTCTACTCCACCCTCTACTTATCGGGTGATGAAGAGGAAGGAATCACAAGGATGACACATGGATCTAGATACAGTGTCACACATGACGAGTTTGTCGAGATACTCCATCTTGAAGACACTTTCGAAAATGAGATTGTGATTCACAACTTGAGGGCTTTAGAGAGGGATGAGCTCACATTCCTCTATGATACAAAAATGGATTGCAAGCCACCAACCACTAAGTACATGAAGCCTTTCTTTGTGGTCTTGAATTGAATTTTGAGGAAGACCATTGATCCAAAGAATGGAGATGCAGGGAGCATCCAAGGATCACTAAGGTCCTTGATGAAAGTAATAAGCAAGAAAAGGACCTTTCAACGTGTTTGAGTATATCTAAAATGATATAATGAACATCTCAATCAATCCCAACAGGTCGTGTGTCTATGCGACATACATATTGTATATGATCGAGAAAGTGATCGGCCTTGGGTTTATCAAGGATGTTGAACATGCTGGTCTCAGGCCTTAGAAGCCCACGGCCTATAGTATTCCCAATGCACCTGCTTCACCTGCAAGGGAATAAAGGTCAAAGCAAGCACATGAAGTCAAAAGGGCTCCAACTGCTACCTCTACTCCTCCACCCTCCAGAGATTCCTCAAGTGGTGTTCTGAAGATGCTTTCCTCCATCTTTCCATCCTGCCGCTAAGTGGAAGTGAAGCAACACAAGCAAAGCTTGGCTACAAAGAGGCACCAGAGGTACATGAAGGACAATATAAAGGCTACCTATGAGAAGTTGGACATTGAACCAGTGGGATCTCCGCAGATCTCCAAAGACTCAGCAGAGAACTTCACAGAGCTTCCACCTCTCATAGAATAGGAACTGGCTTCCTTTGGACTTGGCAGTGTCTCTATTCCTCCTCCTTAGCATGAGCATGAAGATGAAGATGAAGATGAGGACAGGACCGAGAGCGTGAGAGGGAGTGACGGAGAGTAGCTTCGCTCAATTTTTCCCTTTTTGGTGCCTTGATGCCAAGGGGGAGATTGAGACTAGTGATATATTTTGAGCCTTAAGGACTATTGATCATGGACATGTATATTTTATGCTTTAAGTGACAAACTGCTGTAATTTCTATTTGGATGATGCCTATTTTGTTTAATATAGATGTGTGATATTCATTATGATATTCTTGTGATGGTTGTTCATTATATTTATTGTATTTTCAATCATGCACATCACAATATTTGCCCACACACATTCTATAGGCACCCCATCGTAAAGAGTGCATATATGTGAGAAATATTTCTTGTTCACATTTGTCATTCTCATATATGCACATTTTATGAAAATCAAATTTTTACTCTTAATTGTGAAATCTCAAATGGTTGTCATCAATCACCAAAACTGAGGAGATTGAAAGTGCATCTAGGCATACCCTTGTGGGTTTTGGATGATTGATGACAAACAAACAAGATCCTAATAAGATTTGTTGAGATGAAAGGAGGTCTACGGAGAATAAAACTAACGGTACACAAAAAGGTGAAAAATGAGGAATGAGAAGGGAATAGACGAAGTGAAGAATGGAAGCCAAAAGTAGTTTTTAATGTATAGGATGTGTGTGAGAGACACATCCCAAGAGCCCATAACTTTGCATAGAGGGTAAGGGCTAAAATCAACAAGTTAAGCAATTCACTAGAGCACCGGACAAGTTCGTTCACTAGCAGACTAGTCTGATTCACTTTCTGTTCCAGTACAGACAAGTCCATAACTTAGCTGGACTAGTTCGATTAACACTCTGTTGCTTAGTACGGACAAGTCCCAAGATGCGGACTAGTTCGTCAACATAACATACATCTCATCTTGTACCGGATAAGTCCATTTTGACACGGACTAGTCCGATTCTGTAATTGGAATCACAACGGACTAGTCTGGTCCAATACGGACTAGTCTGGTTCACTCACTGTAATTAGGGTTTCAGGTGTGCTGCACATTGCACGCACATATCACAAAACACACCAGACTTGTTCCGTCCCATGAGCATACTAGTTCACATGTCGGTATCCCTAATGGTAACTTTTTTCGAATGGATAAATATGTGATCCATGACTCCATAACCACCAACTAGGAACCCTAGCGTTGTCACACATCCCAAGAGCACAAAAACACTTCTCCCCACACATCTAAAGCCCTAAAAGTTAAATATTTTGTGAATCAAGATTTGGGAAAGGGAGATCGACGTTTACGCATTGTTGAGCTCTTGGGAGTTTGATCTCTCATACACTCCCGCATCTCTTGTACATTTTTCGAGTGTATTTGATTTGCTCTCTTGTTGTAACATGTGACAGCGCTCAGCTTGTGAGGTAGCCCCATTGACTCGATAATTACCCTGTGATAGTGGAACCCATGTCGGCCTTCGTGGTGACTTGAAGAGGTAAAGGGTTGGTTGAAACCCGACTCTTTGTGAGCTCCTCAACGAGGGTGTAGATCTCTTTCTTGGGATCGAACCTCAGTAAAAATCCTTTGTATCGTGTATTCTAGATCTTTATTTTCGCAATCATCACTATCTTGGTCTTAGATTTGAGTATATTTGCAACTTGTATCAATTTTGCATTCCACATGCAAATTACTCATCACAAACTCTTTCTAAAGTTGTTAGGATATTTTAATGCATTCTGCTGCTGTAACATTCAAGAAAAACACAAAAATTAGTTAATCCTTTCGTAGGTATAACTTGCACAACGGACTAGTTCGCAACTTACACCGGACTAGTCTGGCCTTCCTGTATTTCACTATTCTGTTAAGTATTGCCGGAAAATGTTTCAATGCCTATTCAAACCCCCCCCCCTCTAGGCCACATTCAGTTTCCCAAAGCCCTTCTGTGGAATGGCTATCACGAACTCCCCTTCTCGGTGGTGGGGTCATGAGTTGCTTCTACAGCTTTCTTGGCGGCAGTGGGAGCCATTGGGCCATTGAGAAGGCTGGCGGCGCTTTTGGACTTCAAGTTGGCACAGAGTCCTGAGCTTGGGGGCTCTGGACGACTTGGTGTTTGAAGGATCACTAACGTGGAAGCACCTACCATCCTAGCATGTCAAATGTCGGTGTGTCAGAATCTGACATACGGGGGATTATTTTGATCGTCGCTTTGCAGGTTCGGGGGGGGGGGGGGGGGGCATGAGTGTATCAGCCGAATGATGTTGCTCATTGTCCACGGTCGAGAGACTTAAGACACAAAGTTTACATAGGTTTATGATGCCCGGGATTTAAGAACCTAAACGTGCCTAGAGGGGGGCTGAATAGACCTTTTGATTCCCTAAAACACTTAATCCAAGATCGTCAAATTCAAGAGAGTGGACTAGTCTGGTGTGCGTGCGTACTAGTCCGGGGTTAGTCAGCAACACGGCCAAACTTAGATGTTTTTTATATTTTCATTGAATCTGTCGTAGCAGAAAGTGGTAAACTATCCTAAGAACTTTAGCAAGTAATTAGGATGAGTAGTTTGCACATGGATTACAAGATTAACACAGGTTACAAATATGATCAAGTATATGTCCTCGCTAGTAATGATGATGTAGAGTAAGAATCAAGAACACACGAGAGTATCATGTAAAAGCCGGCATTTGATAAGAACAAGAATGTGAAAATGCAAATTTAATATTTCTAAAGTGGAATTTGAAATTCGAGTTCACCTGCAACCATGTGAGTTAACCAATGTTCACAAAATAGAAACTTGTTAAAACTACAAGCATTAATTGGAATATTTCACTTGAACAACTAAATATCGAATGTTAATTTAAATTCATGTTCAACCTCACCATAAGAAAAATCATGGAGTTCCCAGCTACATTGCGGATGTGTAGTATCTTTGGGGAGCTTCTATCATAACTGTTGAGGTGGACCAGAGAAGATGATATCTTGGTGGGGCCTACTGTCGGGTGGCCCACCAGTCCTTCCTAACCAATATGTGTTGGTTTCCTCCTTTGATCGAGCTTATCGGGAGCCAGCATCACTACAGGAATCCCAACGATTTGCGACGGCCAGGGCCGTCGCAAATAAGCCGAATGCCGTCGCAAATAAGCTATTTGCGACGGCTTTCCTTATTTGCGACGGCTTCTAGCCGTCGCAAATATGGCATCGCAAATAGCTTATTTGCGATAGCTGGGCCGTCGCAAATAGCTTATTTGCGACGGCTAGGAGAGGCCGTCGCAAGTTATCGCTGCGGGCTGGTGGGCCCCGCAAAATTATTTGCGACGGCCTAGCCGTCGCAATTAATGCTTATTTGCGACGGCCAGGCTGTCGCAATTAAGAGCCTCTATTTGCGACGGTCGGGCCGTCGCAAATAAGTTCAGTGGGCAGGGCCCATGTGTCCTCCTCCGGGACCCACATGCTATTTGCGACGGCCTGGCCGTCGCAATTAATGATTGTTTGCGACGGCTAGGCCGTCGCAAATAACAGTGGTTTAATTGCGACGGCATGGTTCCTTATTTGCGACGGTACTGTATAGAAAGCCGTCGCAAATAAGGTTTTTTATTTTTTTTTAAAAAAACAGAAAATACTACCCGGCTCGATGGCCAGAATCACAACAAACACAATATACACAATATATACACAGCATACACACATCATCACAATCACAAACTAAAATTCCGATACATCTCACATCATCATCAACAAAGTAAATAAAAGGGCTCACTCGCCCATCTGACCTCCGGAGCCACCTCCGAAGTCGAAGTTGTCGTCGTCGCGCCTCATTCCAGGCGGCGGTAGCGAATGCGGCGGCGTTTGTGCAGCCTTCGCAGATCCCTGCAATTAATAAAACTTAGAGTTAGAATATAAATGCATCAACATCTCTCTCCCTCCCTCTCCCTCTATCTTCATCTAGATCACCCTCTTCCTCTCTCTTTTCATTTCTCTCTTTGTCTCTCACTCTATCGTTCTTTCTCACTCTATCTCTCTATTGCTATCCTTTTCCCTCTATCTTCCTCCCTCTATCTCCATCTACATCTCCCTCCCTCTATCTTCCCCTCTCTCTATCTCCATCTACATCTTACTCTCTCTTCATTCCCATCCTACTCTATCTATCTTTCACTCTTTCTTCTGTCTCTATCTTTCTTCTATCTCAATCATTTTCTTCTATCTAACTATCTCTCTCTCATCTATCTCCATCTTATTATGCTGGAGAAGAAGGATTACATAAAAACTTACCTGACCCGCTGAAGAAGGATCGCCTAGGAGGACCGGTAGCTGGATTCCCAGACCCTGCGCCCGAGCGATGGCCTGTCATTGCAAACATTAAATGCTACCTATTAGTAAGTCATTTACGCTGAATTAATGAGAATTTTAGTTTTTATTTTGTTACCTCCATTGCTTCCCGCATCTGCGCCAACGCTGCTGCCTGGGTTTGGATCGTGGCCTCCATCGCCCTCCTTTCCTCCTCATGTCGCCTTTCGTTTTCTTCTACAGTCTCTCGGAGGGACTGCATCTCAATGTCCCTCTGCGAGCGGCGACCTCCCGTGCCCGAAGCCTGCGTGGAGCTGCCTCTCGCAGGTCTCCCCGCCCTCGAGTCGACAACTCCGTCGAATATGGTGAGCCTATAAAATAAAGAGTCAGTAATATGAAATTGAAATATCTTGAATACTTTGAATTGAAAACGATAAAATGACTTGTAAACTCACCTTCCGTGTGCTTTTCCACCACCGGTTGCATACGCGGCTTGAGGATCGATCGGTTGACGTTCCCAATCGAAATCCTCGCCGTGTATCTTCCTAGCCTCCTCCCCGTACTTAGCCTGCAAAACAATAAAATCGTGTAAGTTCAACAATCTATATAGTTATATGTAATATGAATGGTTTCTAAACTTACCAACCGCTCGGCTACAGCCTGACTGCACCCCGTCGGCTGAGAAGGGTCCCTGTGACCTCTCTTCCAAACCTCAGCAGCGGTGGGCGGCACCCCCGTCTCGCGCTCCTGTCAATACGTGTTAGTACGAACAATATATTATTAGTATATAAACATAAGTTACACACACTTACCATGCGTTTAGCTAAACGCAAGTGGTTATCTTGCCCGTGCCTGCTCTTTCCCTCCACCCCTCTGCAGTCTCGAGCCTTCCCGGACTTAGATTTAAACTCGTCGCTAGCCCAGTAGCGACAAAGGGCCCGAAATGCATCGTTCCGACCCCGCAACCAGCTCACGTGGCCCTGCACATAGTTGAAAGTCGTTAAAAGTACCGTCGATGACATTATCAGAAAAAAATACTTACTACACTCCACGTACCTGCCCGTACTCCTCCTCCGTCAGGTGCCTCTCGCTCTCTTGCCGGAAGTGTAACACGTGCTGCTGGTTCGCCTTCAAGTGCTCATTAATAATTTGAACATGGGCGTTCGACAAAGCTTGTCGAAGCGCCTTGGCAGCGTTGAAGTGAAACACTCGCCTCGCATCCTCAAACATGCGATGGTCGTCCGGGTCCTCTAAAATATATCTTGCCTGCGATAAAGAATATATTGAAGAGATGTGCACTAAAAGAGTTTAAGAGTTGTAACTTAGAAACTTTTTTAACATACTTACCATAAAATTGGCCCATACGGCCTCCTGAAGGTTGTCGTGCTCCTGGTGATGGACGCGTGCGTAGTCCTCCCACGAAAGAGCAGGCACTCCGTCGATGACCCCGGGATAGTGCAAACGCACTATAGACCCGAGGACACCGTTCACCGGTCTCTATTGTTTCTCACCGGTGAAAGACAAGTCGTCCCAAGCCCTGTAAGATATTTATTCATTCATTCATTACTTAAGTAATCAAAAGAAACTAAAATTGAAAACTATAATTTTTATTACCTGTCTCCGACTGGACGAATCACGATCCTCTATGAAGGGACCGCGGGAGGACTGACAAAGTGAGTCCTCCTCGTCCTCCGCGTCTGCTGGGGCGCCACGTCAGGTGACCCAGACGGCTCCTCACCAGCCGAGTCAAAGGCCTCAGGAACAAACTCATCGCCAGCCGGGGGCTGGCTGGCCGAGGGCTGGCTCGCCGAGGGCTGACTCGCCGAGTGCTGGCTGGCCGAGGGCTGCCTCGCCGAGGGCTGGCTCACCGAAGGCGCCGCAGCCTCTGAGTCAGCCGGTGAGGACTACAACATTCAAATGATTCATAAGTAAGTTTAATGTGAATTTGAATTTAAAGAATTTGTCAAAAACGAGTGACATTTACCTGTGACGAAGCTCTAGAGCTGGTCTGAACGTGCCCCAGCAGCTGAGAGCGTCTGCTGCTAGTCGACGAGGCACCAACGAAAGCGTCCTCAGGTCTAGAGGGGTAGAACCCCCTCGTCGGCGGCACCTTCTTACCCTTCTTTGACGCCATCCTATTATAATTAGATAATTAGTAAATATGCAAATAAAATATATAAAATTCATGTTACTATCTTCAAGAAAACATTACTTGTAGTCACTTTCAAAATTCATCAACATCATTGTCATGTGCCTGTGCCCTACTCCTTAAACCAGCCCAACGATCTTCCATCGTGGCCTGTTCTAATTTTCGTTTTCGCGTATCATCTGCCTCTACATCTTCAACGTCTTCAACATCTCCAACTAATTGATCGAGTCCTGCACCAAGCTCGACGATAAAAGTGTCTGGCAACTCTTCTTCTTGGTACACTTTTTCAACGTCTTCGCTATCATGGTAATCATCATCCCCAGGAGTATATAGCCGCTCACGAGGATTCACCTTATATACCACCCACCAAGCACTGAGCTTCGTGCATTGATAAGGTAGATAATACACTTGTTCAACTTGATGCGCAAGAACAAATGTATCGTAACCCCGTAGTCGGTCCTTATGTTTCACTTCCACCATTCCAAATTGGTTTT
Source organism: Tuctoria greenei (assembly GCA_036927565.1). NCBI lineage: Eukaryota > Viridiplantae > Streptophyta > Magnoliopsida > Poales > Poaceae > Tuctoria > Tuctoria greenei. The sequence goes on from JAYESD010000007.1 coordinate 154,030,105, forward strand.
CTCGAGTTCTATGAGTACGATCAAACCAGTCACAGTCAAAGAAGACAACTCGAAGGGTCTTATTTCCGGTAAAAGTAAATTCAAGGATTTTGTTAATGATACCATAATAATCGGTTAAATTCCCTTGAGTGTCCATTGCTCTCGTCACAACACCGGAATTTGATGTTGCCGCGAGAGGACGATGAGCTTCAAAATGAGTTGTACGGAATCGGAAGCCATTTACGTCATATCGACCATAGCTTCTAACATTCACCAATCCATACGATAGCTGCCGCAAATCTTCATGGACATTGTGAGTCCGACACTGTTATAAAAGACGAGAGAATATTACATAATACTTCTTTAATAATAGTAATTTATAATACATAGAAGACGAGAGAATATTACATATTCTCGAAACCAAGATAGAAAACTCTGTCCCCCATTTATTCCTTCCTTTCGCATCGCTTCTACTTGTTTGGCCGTAGGTTGATGCCTATGTGGCCAATATTGTCTGTGGAACTCGCTGAACATGAAAAAACATCTTTTAGGGTACATGTGTAGCAAAATATGTAGATTAGCATAAACATAGGAGAAACACTTACTCGAAGTATTCCTGCATGCCTTCTATATTTGCGTACATGTAGAGTAAAGCAACAGTCCTTTCCTGTTCGGATAGCACGTAGGTCGTGTAGCTACCAACGGTGGTGCCTCTCGTTTGAAAAATGGAAAGGTCGCTTAGAGTGGGTGTTTCGTCCACATTGTACCGCATCGCCGAAGTATTGATATTGTTTTCTTCCGCAAAGTAGACACTTGAAAAGTATCCAACTTCTTTAAGAGCATATGCTTCAGCGATGCACCCTTCCACCCTTGCCCTGTTGCCAACCATTGGTTTCAGATATCGTAGCGCTCTTTCAATGTGATACATCCACCTATATTGCACAGGACCGCCAACTTTAGCTTTGAATGGAAGATGGATAAGCAGATGTTGCATTGGATTGAAGAAACCCGGTGGAAAAAATTTTTCCATCTTACATAAAAGTATGGGTATCTCCTTCTCTAACTTATCCATCATCCCGATCTTGATTTCTTTAGCACAAAGCTGTCTATAGAAATAGTTGAGCGCGGCTAAAACCTTCCACACCGCATCATCTAGATAGTCTCGGAACATAACAGGTAGGAGTCTTTCCATTATAATGTGATAATCATGACTCTTCAACCCAGTGAGGTTTCCTGTGTTAACATTTACGGCTCGTTTCAGGCTAGCTGCGTAACCATCTGGGAATTTCAAAGTTTTCATCCATTTCATAACTTCTTTCTTTTATTTCGATCGAAGACAGAAAGAAGCACGTGGCTTTCCACCACTTTCGGAGATTTCAAGAGTTGGACGGTGACAAATGTCTGCCAAATCTAGTCTAGCTTTATAATTGTCTTTCGTTTTGCCAGGCATATCCATGCAAGTGCTTATGATACTTTCGCTCATATTACGCTCCTGATGCATGACATCAATGTTGTGCATTAGAATCAACGACTTCACATATGGTAGCTCCCAAAGTCCACATATGTGAGTCCAATTGTGTTCCTCTCCATAACCTACGAAATATCCAGGACGACCTTCATCAGGCACCAGTTTGTCCAACATATAAGAAATTTCTGACCCGTTGAGACGCTTCGGAGGTCCTTTAGTGACAACAGTGTTCTTTCGAAAGACATGCCGCTGCTGCCTAAATATATGATTCGAGGGCAGCCAACGTCTGTGACAATCGAAGTAAGATATTTTTCCTCCATGAGTTAGTCGAAAGCAATCTGTGTCTGAAGCACATATCGGACACGTCAGACGACCGTGAGTGCTCCATCCGGAAACATGCCATATGCCGACAAATCATGGACGGACCACAAATAAGCAGCTCGAAGGTTGAATTTCTGCTTTTTGTAACTGTCGTACGCTTCGACTCCTGTCCACAAGACTTTCAATTCTTCGATCAGTGGTTTTAATATCACGTTGAGACGTGACCCAGGATGATCAGGTCTAGGTACAATGAGGCTGAGAAACATGAACTCGTTATTCGTACATAAAGCAGGTGGCAGGTTGTACGGAATGACAAAGACAGGCCAACATGAGTATGGTGTGGCATTCATACTGAACGGTGAGAATCCGTCTGTCGCTAATCCGATGCGAACATTCCTCGCATCACGAGAAAAGTCTGGATCGAAATGGTCTAGCGCCTTCCATGCATCACCGTTGGACGGATGCGTCAAAAATTCTTTGTTCTCACGTTTACCTTCTTTGTGCCATCTCATGTGTCTTGCGGTTCTTTTTGAAAGAAACATCCGCTTCAACCGAGGTGTCACAGGCAAGTAACGAAGCTGCTTATGTGCGACATCTGTCATCACATTATCGCCATCGTCATTAACAACTTCAACATACCTCGATTTACCACATTTCAAGCACATCTTCTCATTGGCGTGCTCTTTCCAGAATAGCATGCAGTTGTCTGGGCACACATCGATTTTCTCATACTTCATACCGAGACCAGATATCTTGATCTTTGACTGATACATATCTGGTGGCGCTTTGTGAGGTTGTGGAAGGATATCGCAGATCAATTTCATGAGATCATTGTAGCAGTTGATGGAAAAAAAGTACTTGGATTTAATTGCCATAAATCTAGTTAAGAAAGCAAGTACGGTCACAGCCGTGTGTTCATGCAACGGCTCTTGTGATTTCTTCAGCTCCTCGAAGAACTTTTCTGCCTCATTTGTAAGAGGATCCTCCGCTTCAAGAGCTTCTAGCATCTCATCCATCCTATCAACCTCTGTTATATCATCATCCTCATCCACTTCGGCTATGACTCGAGAATTAGTCTCGCCGTGAAAGGTCCACACTTCATAATGTGGAGTGAAACCGTTTCAACATAGGTGAAACGAAAGCTCCAATCTTCTCAAAAACTTGGTGTTCCGACACTTTGTACATGGGCACCGCACCATATCTTCCGTTGACAACGAAAATGCTCGATCCAAAAATTGATCTAACTTGATAAACCACTCATCGGAATGACCACCAGTTCTGCTCTTACAGCCAGTATACATCCAACTGCGGTCTTCACCCATGTTTGACTCTGCATTTTAACGCGAAAGAAATTGTCGTTAATGTATTGTTGTGTTATGTCACGGCCCTACAACCTAGGCAGATAGATCCTAAACCCACCCAAGAGTGAGCGAGCGGAGCGTGCCCATGACGAGACGCGTGATCCGGATTCGAACGAAATTTCAGCAGCATAACCCCGCTGTTCTCCACTACACGCCCAAAAATGGTGCAGCAGAGAACAACAGGGTTACGCCACCGAAATCTCGTCCAAATCCGGACCCGCGTCTCGTCACAAGCCACGCCCCCTCGGTCACTCCGAGGCTGTCCAAAAAGGGACAATTCCGAACCTGCACGTCTCACATGCCAATAGCATGTGAGACGTGCCGATCCGAAACGGGTAATACATTGCTATAGGTTACGTTGCTCATTTTCATTTTCAGGTCATTTAAGAGAGAGGAAAGAACTAGAGAAAGAGTGAGAGGAAAGTTGGTCTTAGATGACAATTCCACATCCATTTCCACCGTCCACGCAATCGCGGGTCATTGACGTCCTTACCAACCCGTTCGCTTCCGTGTCGACTTGACGCATACGGTACCACTACAATGGTCTACACGGCACGATCAAACTTATTACGTGTCGTGCCCTTCCGGGTTGGTCCGAGCCGACCTAAAACTCCTTTATTTATATATATTAAGTAGTCACTCAAGAACATTATATGAATGCACTAAAGTCCAAACATACACTAAACAAAATAGAAATTCAGAATGACAGACCAAGCTATAGACAAAAATATATAAAGCATATAAAGCATTTACAAAATCTAATTATGCATTTACTACAAAATCTGAATAAAAAACATATTAGCCACAATGGACAAGTGTGAAATCACAAGTGTAATACAAGAGAGCATATAAAGCATATTAGTCAATTATGCAAGACAAAAAACATATTAGCAAAAAAGATAGCCTAAAATCCAATCCATTTTTTGGATAGTGGACTAACTCAACCCGGCCAGGACCTGGACTAAACCCAAACCCAATCCATTTTTTCTGTATCAATCAACCCGGCCCAACCCAGCCTGTAAAATAAACATACAAAACCAATGGCGACGATGTTCGCCGCGCAGGCACCAATGTTTTCAAGTCGCCTAATCGACCCTAGTCGCCTAAGGGTCGATTAGGTTGATCGGGACGATTAGTCGTCGATTAGGGCAACTAATCGATCCTAATCGATGCCTAATCGATGTTCAGCTGTCCTCTACTTTTTTAGAGATGTAACAAGTCGATAAAGAGCAGGGGAGAGGCGGAGACGGCGAGCATGGGAGAGGCGGAGGCGTTTCGCAGGGGAGGGGCGGCCATGCAGTGACCAGACGACGGCGGCGGGCGTCGGCGAAGACTGGCGGCGGCGGACGCGGAGCGGTGACAGAGGTTGGAGACGGGAGGCGGGCACCGAGCGGCTACGGAGGTGGAGGGGCAGCGGCGTCGCACAGAGGACGGGCGTCCCTGCGATGGCGGCACACACGGGCGGCCAGACGGCTGGCGGCGTTTGGAGCAGATGAAGGGCGAAGGCGGCTTGGAGTTGGGTCGAGGTGGAATGGATCGGACTGGACCTGATCTGTTTAAGTCGGATGTACGTGAACCGCCGATCTCGATCCGACGGTCCACATTGTAGATGGGCTATATAAAACTGTATCCCAACTTTACCCTAACCCTAACTCCTCACTTCACTCCTCTACGGCGGCGTGACGGCGCTAGCAGGCGGCGGCGATGGCGTCCAGGCCCGCGGCGGCGGCGATGGCATCCAGGCCCTTGGCTCTCGGGATTGCAAACCAGCTCACAAATAATGATCACATCCTTTTCCCATATGCAACCATTTTTTGAATACAACCATTAACATATTGCAGTTTTTGAATACAACCATTAACATATTGCAAAATCAACAAAAGCAACCATTAACATATTGCAGCTCACAAGAGGGCGAGGATGTTTTTCAATTGAATAATGATAAACTGCATATGGGTACAAAAACTTATTTGATAAACTTAGAGATTAAACTGCATAATGATAAACTTAGAGACTAAGCTAGAGACTAAACTGCATAATGACAGTAATCGCGAGCACTTACAGTGGGCCGGTGCTAGGGCGGCGACTGCGGGCCGGCGGTGGGGTGGCGCCGCGGGCGGGGCAGCGACGCGGAGGGCGCGAACGGCCGGGGCGGCGAGCCGGGGCGCGGAGGGCGCGGACGGCTGGGGCGGCGGGGACCGGCGACCCAAGGCCGGGGCGCGGAGGGCGCGGACGGCCGGGGCTGCGGGGGCCGGCGACCCGAGGCCGGGCGGCGAGCCGGGGCGCGGAGGGCGCGGACGGCCGGGGCAGCGGGGGCGCGGCGACCCGAGGACGGGGTGGCGGCGGGGCGGCGGGCCGGCGGCGGCGGGGCGGCGACGGCGGGGCGGGGGCCGGCGGCGGCAGGGCGGCGACGGCACGCGGTGGTGTCGAGCGGTGAGAATGAAACGAGATTGAAGTGCCGGGTCGGGATAAAGGCCCCTATTTGCGACAGCCATTTTAATTGCGATGGCCGGACCACGTAGCCGTCGCAATTAATGTTACTTGCGACGGCCCTTTTTGCAGCCGTCGCAAATAAGAACTTATTTGCGACGGCTTACTTATTTGCGACGGTACTAGGGTTAGCCGTCGCAAATAAGTCGCTATTTGCGACGGCTCCGATGTTGGCCGTCGCAAATAAATACTTATTTGCGACGGCCAGTGGCGGGCCGTCGCAAATAAATATGGCCGTCGCAAATGATCGCTTTTGCTGTAGTGCATGATGCATGTGCCACTGATTCTTCACACACAAGCTGGTCTCTGAGGCTTGTCCTTATCGTCGATCAACTGCTGCCCCATTCTCTCTCTCTCTCTGTTTCAACTTGTAATACACCATCTGGTTTCAGCCACACCACCCGTCACCTAGCTCCTGCTCGCCGAGCCACCACGTCACCCCTCGTCCCCTGCGTGCTGCCCGTTCCCCGCTACCAATCACGCTCGCCAGCGCGCGGCCGACAGCGCCTAGGTCACCCCACGCCTGAGCGTCGCGCTGCCCTGACGAAGTGCCTCCGCCCGCGTGCAACTGTGGTCCAGCTTTGTTGCCGCCCGTCGACCTCTGCCACCGACCTACTTCCGCGATGAAGCTCTGGCGGGGCTCTGCTTCGTCCCCGTTGCCCTCCAGGTGAGTGGCCTGGCCCCGCGCTCCTCTCCTCCACGCGCTCTTCGCACAACCCGGCCAGCAAGTGGCGGCGAAACCCTGGCCACACGCACCCACGCTACTCCGCGCCTGCGCTCCATCCCTCACTTGCGCCCACAGCTGTGACCATGCCGCCTCACAGACCGCTCGTCTCTGGTCACCCACGCTCGCCGCCTTTGGCCGCGTGCATGCCCCCATCTGCGAGCTCGCCTGCCTCTTGCTTTCCACCGGCACGCCCATACACGAGACCGTTGTGGATCTCGCAGGCTGCCGCGCTCGTCCCCTGCCTACATCTGCCACCCCGCCGCTGGCTTGCGTCCTGCCCGTCGCAAGCGTCGCGCGCCGCCTCGCCGGCATCTCACGACCGCACCATACTAACCACTGCCGCAGTTTCCCCTTGCCCGCGTCTCAGCGAGCGCCACACCAGGTTTTGCACCGCTCCCATCATTTCCCGTCATTTCCGCCCCACGCTGCTAGCCGACCAATCGCCGTGCCCTGCCATTTGCTGCAGCGCTGTCCTGACCCTAGCACCGCCGTACTCCCTATCTCCCACGCTCTGCCGCATTCTGCGCGCACCCGCTGCCGTGCATCGATCGTGCTGGTCCTCTCCCCGTGCACGTGCGCTGCAACAACTTCCTCGCCGAGGAGTTCTAGATATCACTGCCCGCGCTCCTCTTGCACACCGGCACCGCCGCTGAAGCCTCCTGCTCCAGAGCGCCACACCGTGCACTGGCCAACGCAGAGCTCACCTCCTGTTCCTCTCCTTGCACCAGCTGATGGCCGCTATCCTGTACCAGTAGCGCGCTATCTGCTCGCGTGTCGCACCCACGCAGCAACAGCACCGGTCAGGCTTGTCTCCAGCCATCTCGTGCATTCCCTCTGCCTTCACATGCACTATGCGCGCTTTACTCCACAATGCCGCCTCGAGTTCGTGTCGTGTCTGTAGCCTCGCATATCTTTTCATCAGCCGCAGCAACGCGATGCCGCGCCATGGCCGAGCACCACTACTCTGCTGCGCGCCTTGCCACTGCTGTCACCTGCTCCTCACCGTGTCAAACGCGTGCACCAAGCCTGCTTCATTCCGCCAGCGGAGGATGCACGTTCTCCATCTGTAGCATTGGGTTTGATGCCAAGTTTCCCCGTAATCAGTTTTCGGTGGTAATGTTACCGTATACACCTCCAATGCCTACTTCAGGCAACGGTATGCTCCCTTCCTTAAGCTAGCAGCAATCACACATCCCAAACCTTGCATCTTCCAGGGAGCAGTTTTCAGTCAAGCAGGCTAAGCACCTCACTTAGTGCAAGGGATAGGCCAGCACATGACTACTCGCTAATGCAGGATCTTGACTCCCATACTATGAATGTGTTGGAATATTTGGGCATAGGCCCAATTACTCCCTATTGAATTCCAAAGATGTAAAGGAGGCATTAATCCCACATTGACTATTTAAGGAGAGTAGCACTTATTTATAAGGGAAGCTATTTTCTATGTGTGGAATATATGAGAGGATGACTACAGCCACAAACAAATCACACGCACGCGCGCGCGCGTATTCGCGTATTTTCGCGTGAGTTAACACTTGACTTGTGACTTGCGACGTGGCGACTGGTGCAGGAAATATGTTCTCTCTCTTTTTGATAAAACTGACACTAATATGACTTTAATTTGCTGCAATTCGTGGCACTTTATGAGTCAGTTTCTAGAAAATAATGGTATGCAGTAACTGATGCAATTATGCTGCAAATACTGAAGTTTATTGTCTTCAGTTACTAGAGCATAATTATGTTGCCTCACTGTATACTTAATTCTTTCAGTTACTAGAGTCTGTCACTATATATATAGAATGAGTGCTTTCATTCTAAAACATAGAGGTGAACAAACTCACTAGTCCACTGTGTTGAGCGTCAGCTACAGGCTAGTCTATCCCTCCCGTCGGCGTGTCACCGACGTGTGGGAGAGCAGCGTCTCCGAAACCACGTCCCAGTGAAGAATCTGCACAGATTGGGGCGAATCAGGTTTTTGGGTAGCGTTCGCGCGACTGCTCGATAGAAGATTTTCTTCATCTACAGTCTTCTTCACACACTCCTCTCGTCATTTTTCAAGCTGGAAGCGTCAGCACTGTAAGTAAAGATGAGTTTTCTACGCATGAATATGATAGTATAATCTGCTTTATTTCCATGTTGGTGTTCATGTTTTGTGGACTATCTGTCATGCGTACTGTTGTAATTTTAGAAATTAATTTTGTCTCTGAAGTGCATTGTTTTCGAACAGAATGGTCTGTCTTATTTACATCTTGGTTCAACAGCAGAGATCCACTCTGCTCAGACAAAATCTATGAATCCGTCAAACCTGGATGACCCTTTCTTTACTAAGATGCTTTCATCCCTAGGGTATAGTAATGCCGATCAGGGTGCTATGTTTTCTCCTCCCCACGAGGCTGCTAGCCTAAATCAGTTCCAGCAGCAGCAAGCACTGCTTTCACATATCGACACTGGAGTCTTTTATGAAAGGATGTAGACAATCAGCAGTTAGCTTCACACCCATCTTGTTGCTTGGGTCGAGTTGCTCAATCAACTTCCATTCTGGGCACTTTGTTCTTGAGCATGTTGGGGAATACATACTGGGTCCGTCTACCTATAGCTGTGTTACCATAACAACTTTAAGCAACACCTCTCATTGCTAACTAAGTTTACTTCTTAAGGTTGTGCAACGTCATTTGTCGAATCCTAAGTTGCAATCTTCTGCTTTGCATAGTACCTCATACCTTAATTCATACTATGTTTCACCTGCATCCCTTCTTGTTAGCCGTACACAACTCAGTCGAGCACTTCCACACAATTCAGTTCATCACTCCTGAGTGCACAACTTCAAGTGTTATCTGCTAAGTTGCAATGTGTGCTTACATTGCACTTTCCTGTCATACCTGGACAATACCATAACCACCTTGATTTTCCTCTTTTTCTCCACACAGCAGAGGCATACTTGTTCCTCCTAGTCAATCTTCTCGTTCTTAATGTTTGCACAACCTCATTGAGTCTAATGTTATTTTACATTATGTACTTATATGCATACTCATGTCGATAGGAAACATGATGGCAGTGATCGACGAGATGCTTCGCTTAGAGGAGGAGACGAGGAGTCCCATCTTGAAGTTTCCATGGCGGACTCTCCGAAGGAAGACCAAGGCACTAACAATTGACATTTAGTTGAGTCGAAACCCAAGGCAAGCCTCGGTTTGCATTTAAGAGATTTTGCAAAGTTTTCATTTGTATCACTATTAAGTATATAGTTTGAATTGCATTATGTCTAAAGTGTATTGATACTATAATTGCATGACCCACAATCCCATGGAGTATTTGGGTAGCTGTCTAGCTCAATGTGTAGAATTGCCATGCTAATGTTATATGTAATCCAGTAGAAGTCGAGTAGTTGGAATCCACTCGCGACATAGAGTTGTCGTCACACCGGATTGGTTTATATTGAGAATGGCATATGTATATGAATATGAGAACAGGCAGCAACGTAGGAAGCAGTGAGATGTGGTCTCATGTTCATAGCACTGCCTGTGTCGATTGAGGACCGATCCGTGTGCGGCCCCGCTAAGCAAGTTTGAATTATACAGGATGCATACTGGCTATATGAGAACCAGAAAACTAATGTAATTGGTTAACCTGGGTGTCGATGCTCACCCTACTGTTTTACAAGAGTGGGTTTAGGGCAGCAGGGTGTAAATCTGCCGGCGGGCAATGACACGCTCCGCGCGGGGACCTCCTACGCGTTATGAAGGACCGGTTCGGCATTTAGGTTTTCTTTGAAAGGTTACTGCATACAACATAGTATTGAAGTGTGATTCGCTCCACTTATGAAATGAGTGTATGTGACGTGTTATCCGGGTGTCTAATGATTCCAATCACCGTCCCTCGTGGTTATTTGAGCACCACTTGTTCACTGTGTCTTGATGTAGTAAATATTGAAGAAGCCAGAAGAATATGATGTATTGAATTATAATTGTTTTGCAACCATACTTGTTATAGAATATTGCTCACTAAAGTTACATTCCCGAACATTTAACTTGCTGCTAATAACTTGAAAGTAAGGATCCACTTGTAGACGAGTCGTTTATGCTATATCACTGCCTATGTTTATGTATCCCTGCATGTAGATTTCCATGCTTAGGTGAGACAGTTAAGTCGTGCTGAGCCTTCATGCTCATGGTTGATATATTAAGTTGTTTGCAGGTGATACATATGAGGAAGGGCCCGAGGATAAGGCGATGCTCCAGTCGGGGTATACCGCTGAGTGGGAGCTCTGCACGCCGTTATGATACTTGTTGTGTGCTGCTAGTGTGTAGTGTCCCCGGGCCAAACAGCTGCACTTTTGCATAGCTAGTCTGAGAGTTTAGCTATGAGTATTATATTCCGCTGTACTTTAAGTTTTGTAAAATACTTCCGCTTTTTGTATAAATAAAATTTTGTATTTTATCGTATTCTTTTTGTATGTCCTGTTGGGTGTCGCATTGCCCGGCATCACCCTCTGCGATCCTGGAACATGTGGATCCGATCCTCACAGCTTGGTATCAAAGCCACATTGGGAATACCACACTCGAAAAGAGCCTATTTTGGAATCTTAGAAGTAGTCGAGTGAGGTTTAGTTACTAAGCCCACATAAGGCCTATTATAGTACTAGTTACTTAAGGTGGCAAAGCTAACCTATGTGTTATTATATTCTGTAACGACGCTCCAACGTCAGGTAAGAGGTAATGTACGTCACCACAATCAGACCAATTGCGGTAAGCTCTCCCTAAGAGAGGTAATATGATGTTTGTCCCCCGTGGCTTGGCACGGGAGTTAATATGAGTCTCTGAACCTTCTCATGATTCTGGGAACATACGAAAACGCTGCTCCCCGGCGTGTTTCAGGCAAAATCGAGGATACCCCATCGTGTGGTCAAAAACATAAAGTATGCAACTCTTGAATGTTCAATGTTCAAAGGGTCATACGCAGTGCTGATCCCTAGCGTAAGAGATAAATTACGTGGCCACCTATCATGTGGTTGAAAAGCATGTAGTGTGTTTTTTTATAAACACGCAAAAGTGTCTCCTACTGGTGCAGCATTATGCAAAGATATGGGACCACATCAGGTGGTAGAAAACCCGGTCTTGTACCTCGAGACGTCACGCAGCTCGAGGCGGCTCGTATGGAATGACATAGGACGAATGTTCATACTTTCATATATATTATTATGACTGACTGAAATTATCGCCCGTGAGGGCTGTGCCATACGACACTGAGTGTCGTGTAAATTGTGTGTCTTCTACAGGTATACTAACTACAGTAGCGACATGTGTAGCACACATTTGCGAGTGATCGATACTAGGTCCACCTATAGACGTATCCAGATATACCGGTAAGATTTTCATTTGGTGAGGCACGTAGTACCGACATGTATCACATCGATACATAGACCATCCCCTATGAAAGAATGACTTCATTATCATGTAAAGTCCAAATATCAGTTGCTGATATCCTTATGGACAAGTATTTTAATGGAAAGTAAATTAACTTCAAAGGTTTTCGAATAACCAAAGTTCTTTATTACTGGCGGGAGTTTGGCTCAACTTCGCCAGGTTGAAACTTTGGTTAAATATCAATAACCATAGTGGTATACTAAATGGTTGGGAAGATCTTAAAGTTCTCTACGACTGCTCAATGGACAATATGGACAGAAATGCACTTGGAATGGGTCCCAATCACCATAAACCAACATTGCTCTAATTCCTTGATCTAATGAACCAGCCTCAATATTTTTACCATATCTTTCTGTAGAAAATTTCCCTAGACCATTGGGATGCATTTTTGGAATGTGTAAGAGTGGTTCTATAACTTTGTAATTCAATGTGTCTTCCAAATCAGCATGGAACAGACTCAAATGGTGGGTTGAAGTTGGTATTCGGTCAAGTTGCTGGCAGTTTCCCTTCAGATTATTGGTGAAATTTAAACAGCCATATCTCCCATTCTTTTGATCCAATGGAGGATTATGTTACATGATTGGATATTTTATGAAGTCTTCTAATAGTATCATTTTCACCTCGAGCACAGAATCCATTGCTAACCTATTTCAAATTTCAAATTCCCAAAGTTTGTTGAATCTGGACCGAAACCGGGACAGATCTGGACCCTTCACCATTTTGACCATAACTCCTTGCATACTTCACCAATTAATGCCTACCATACATGATTGGAAATCTTATAGAGTCCCCTAAAACCTTTCTATTCAATTCCATGTCAAAATCTTCCTGTAATTAGTTGAAAAACTAGCATTTCCAAACTCTGTCGAATCTGGACAGAGAGTGGACTGTTTCAGTCTGCTGTACTGTTTCTCGTATAGATCTTAGTAGAATCCTCGAATGGCTTCGTGTAATACATTTCTGGGATTTTCAGTAAGTATGTAACAAGTTTGTAATATATTTTTTCTGCAAATATTCATGTTTGGATATCTGTAAATTGTGGACAAAATCAGCCATAAACAAAGGAAGTTCTGTCAAAATCTCTTTAAAAATCTGGGAGCATGGTCGAAATTTAAAAATCCATATATCTTCAACCAGGAATGATTTTGGGGCAAATAGATACATTATGTAAAGTTCATTCATTATACTACAACTTTATAGTGTAACTCCGGTCCAGATTTTGCCTCTAACTGGTAGAAAATGTTAATTCTCTGCAGACTGGTCAGCTGGACCAGAAACTGGACAGCTACACCAGTTTGAATTTCAAAAGTCGATCAACTTTGCGAAGCCATATCTCCTAAACCACAACTGATATAGGGGCAAAACAATACTTTTTGGAAAGGCCTCGAAGTGTAGTTTAACTTCGTTATTCACCTTAAGATCTGATTTTGCCATTAACTGGATCGAAATCGAGTTTGCGTCCAGACTGATCATTGGTCAGCAGCAGCTTGGTCAGTTTGGGACGTTTAGGTTTGGTTAGGCATTCGGTTCTCGATTTCCACTCGAGGAGTGTCGTAACAAACCAAGAGTTGGGACTCAACTATTTACCAGTGGAATGGAGTGTTTAACTCATTCAAAGCTCTTTTCCTTGGATGGTCAAGCTAGTGCCTTATTTAGGTGACTTGCCGCATCACATCTTGTGATGAATTTGAGCGCAGGTTGCAATTACTTGAGTTGCATCTCATCTTCCCATGAGGAATTTTTGGGGTATTTCTTCAACATACTGGTTTGAAACTTTAAGGGGGAAGGTGTGCACTTAAGTAACTTTACTATTCAACCATCAACCTTGGTTACATTGAGACATGTCAACAACAAGATGATCAAAAGGGAATTACAACTTCAAGAGGATCCAATTCCAAGCACAAGGATGACTTATCGTGGAAGAGTGTAACATCAATCCCTTAAAGTGATCGAGAAGGATATCAGTTCTTCCTACCTGATCGAAGCGAAGGTGATGTAGTATCACTAGAGATATGTCTAGTGATCTCGACCAAGTGCCTGGGGATAACCTTTGGCACATAGTTAGTTGTTTTCTTCTATTGAAGGTACCCCTCAAGTCAACAGGTACCTCCAAGACTTAGCTGAAGATACAATTAGTTGATTAGAACATGAACAATCTTTCGAAAGGTTGAGGTAACGTGGTATACTTCCCACATTCCTTGTCAATGGTCTTAAACGTGAATTCCTTGATCATGGTCGAGTCGTGGAACCAACATCACCTGTTGAGTGTCTTGCACGACCACGGTATTCAAGCATTGCAAATCATCAGATAGTTTTTGAGTTTTATGTGCGAGGTTCACTTAGTCTTGCTTAAACTATAAAATCTGATGCATCATACATATTGCGAGATAGATATGTTGCACAACCCATCATGTGCAACAACCTTGGATGCACCATTCATATGCATCATTTGCACCATACCATATGCATATGCATTGCACCATACAACATGCAATGCATCATGAAGCATAAATACCCATGAAGCAAGAATGATAGAATGCGTGAACAATACTAAAAGTCGGAGCAAGCTTGTGTACCTCCATTCAAACTATCTCGAGGTGTCTAATGACTACGAGTATTCCACCAGCTTCATATGACTGCTTACCTTGTTGATATTTTTTCATTGAGTAATACTTGGGAAGCCGATTACACAACCACCCTTGCAGTTAAGCAAACACTTGAACCTTCATCCTTGACTTTTCAAGTTCCAGTACCTGCGAATATACCATTCTTCATCAGGTGATCATTAGTTGAATGACCAACCTTATAAAATCCATTATTCTCTTTCCACACGATGGTATCATTCGATTTTCAACCTCGTGAAACTCCTTGGAGTCTATCTAAGTCCTTGAAGTTGGTATATGGTAACTTTGAAACGTTGATAACCTTGTAGTTACCATATGATTGAGTTATTTGCAGTGTTGGAGCCGTATGAGGATACTGAATCTTTAAGTCCTCGTATGCCATCGCGAAGAGTCTGCGTCTTGTACTTCTATTGTTTGAAGACGTTGATATACCCAAAAGCCTTGTAGTCGCCATATCTTAGTGCTCCTGTTGTTTTGATCACATAAGAGTGTTGTAACCTTTACTACTCTTATGTTCCAGCAAAGGAATCCTATGGTTAACTCAATACCAGACGAGGTTATTAACTCATTGAGTAACCTCGCCAACCGTTGTAACTCGTGTCGGGGAAATTCTACACTAAGCTATAAGGACCTATGCAAAACAAAGGAAGCGACCATGAATCGATGCAAAGTTGGTTCGAATATCTCCAGGTGATCTAAAGAAGCAAATAACAAGTCAAGGTTGGGACAGTACAAGATATCATTCCAGTTTAAGAGGACCCCGATAGAAGTTTAGCAAAAAATGCAAGAACTTTACAACGTCATATCACCATTTTGAGCACTCTGTCAAGATTTTCAACTGGAGATGGGAGTCACCAAAAGCAAACCTTAGACTTCCATTAGATGCCTTAAGATAGTCACTACCTCGCAGAACCCAAGTCTTTAAGGGCATTGTCATTTTCCTTAGTTGATGACCCTCTTTTACGGATCATTCCCTACTAGTTTACATTGTTCTACTCGCTAGAATCTCGAGATGAGATTCCTTTAAGGGGTAAGGATTGTAAAAGCCTGCATTCGAGAAGAACAAGAATGTGAAAATACAAACTTAAATATTTTTTGAAGTGGAATTTGAAATTTGAATTCACCTGCAACCATGTGAGTTAACCAATGTTCAAAAAATAGGAACTTGTTAAAACTATAAGCATTAATTGGAATATTTCACTTGAACAACTAAAATTTGAATGTTAATTCAAATTCAAGTCCAACCTCACCATAAGCAAAATCATGGAGTTTCCAGCTACATTGCAAAAGTGTAGTATCTTTGGGGAGCTTCTGTCATAACCGTCGAGGTGGACCAGTGAAGATGATATCTTGGGTGGAGCCCACTGTCAGGTGGTGCACCAATCCGTCCTAACCACGTGTTGGTTTCCTCCTTTGCTCGAGCATATCGGGAGCTAGCACGATGCATGTGCCACTGATGCTTCATGCACAAGCTGGTCTCTGAGGCTTGTCCTTATGATAGGAAAAAATGAGTCTTGATCTTTCAAAAGGTAATGGATAAGTCGATTGATGGAGATTTTGACGTTGATGATCCGAGGCTCTCAAGTAGAACACAAAAAACCTCTGCAATCACTACACCACCACTCCATTGGTTATCAACCGTGCTGCACATGATTGACCTCGCCAAGAAGGCTAATCCCTGCAAGTGCAACCGAGAACACAAGCAAAAAAAAGGTAGAAGCAATCTGAATTGCTAAGTTGGGGTCTCACAAACCGAAGAACGGCAAAACTGTGTATAACAGATTAATCTAAGCGAAACCCAATTGTTAAGACTTGATACAAGGCCTAATGGCCCAATATGGTGGCGCAGCACCCTGACAGATTCTGAACTCGATTTTATTTTGACGATTCCCGTCCACTTCGAGAGACTTTTGACATGGGACCAGCGCCATTGGAAAGGTTATCCTCTCCCCTTTTCGTGCATATGTAGAACGTCAAAAACGAAGTTTGTATGCGTCCTGGTCGTCCGTTTTAGTGCGTACTGCTCTTGGACTCCAAGTTGGACACGATTTTGAGTTTGACTCGGTTTCCATCTTCTTTGAACGTATCCTCTGGTCCTCCACGCCCCTAAATCTTCCTCCAATTACTCCTTTAACTTCTCCATGGATCCTAATCATAATTAAGTCATTAGGTAGCAATCTATTCTCAAAAATATATAAGGAAACATATAAGAACGAGCTCACCTTTGAAATTAATTGGTGTGTGTGAATTATATTGATTGCATCTTGTATGTTGAATGGAGTGTTGTGTCCTCATCATCCTCCCCTTCTTGAATTGGAGTCGTCCTCGACTCAAGTTCATCTTCTCTCATGTGTGGGTCTATATGTGCAACGCCATCAAATCCTCTTGTGTGCATCAAAGGAGGAGGTCAAGGTGGTGGACGACATAGTGCACAAACTCTATGTTCTTCATCAAATATGCATGCACATTGACTCGAGCCAGGATCCCAAACAAATAAACATCGTGTCATGCTTGTATGTGCAATGACAATGTGATTGATCTCATCATTCTCCCCTTCTTGATGTCAAGCCGTCCTTGGCTTGCTCGTATGTCTAGCAAAGAGGTTTTTGGGGATAGAGTGAGCACTGTCCATATTGCACAACCGCAGCGAACAACGTTTCTCTTTTTTTTTGTCCCTGCTGCAAGGAAAAAATACTAGAAAAACTTGACAAGGCATTATTAGCGTTAATGCATTCATTTACTTTACCATGTTGTTGTAGCACAAAAGGAGCTTGCACATTTGAACATATGTAAAATTTATGCACCATAAACATGCCACTATGTTCATATTTCCCTATAGCATGAAAACTATTTTTTCCCAACAAAGGTAATTCAGTTTTAGAAAATATTCTTCTCTCTACAATATCTAGATCATAGAGAATATCAAACTCAATATAACCCAAAGTATTTAGAGAAGACAACAATTTCAGCTCACCCCTTTCACATGTAATTGGAATCAAATGCTTAATTTCAGCACATGTGGGTGATAAAGTATCAAATTCATTCAGTTGTTCTAGCATAGATATAATATAATTATTAGCACACAACTCATTTTTAATAGACGGATCATCAGGAAAATCAACATGTGGCAATGGTGTATAAATAAAAGATTCCACTAGTTGCTCCTCGACAATAGCATGATTGGTGAAAAATTTCAGAACATCCAAAAACATCTCACCTTCAACAAGTGTGTTGTGATATTCGTTACCTTTATTCTCATTTTCAGCTGTAATTGTTTGTGAAATATGAATTGATAGATCTAAATTTTCATATGAGTTGTTGAACACCTCATTCGCTTTTGGATTTTCTACAATTATTGGTTCATGTTCCTGCAAAAGGTTAGGCATAGGAGGAGGTACAATAAGAAAATTCTTCTCAGGCTCATGTATTTCATCTTTGCAATTGGATACACTAGTAAATGTTTCTCGCATAAGAATTTTCATATCTTCCCATGTTCGAGGTTTTTCTAAATCACTTATGTTATTCCACCAATTCAATGCACAACCTACTAATGCACTTGCAACATTTTTAATCTTTCTCCTCTCACACATATGACATTGTCGAAAAATTTTATCCAACTCTATTTTCCAAGTAATATATTTATTATAAACAAAACCATCATAAGAAGGAACAGATGGGAGAATGTAATTACTTCTTATGGAAGGTGTTGTAAAGGTTGTCTAAATGTCATGTGAAACCTTGGATGATGTTTGATTTTTAGTGAGCAACTCCATCGTCGTCTTCATCATGTCCATCATCTTAGCATATGATGCATGATTCTTGCTTTTACCTGATATTGTTAGTAGCAAACAGAAGACAACAAAAAAATATGTTATCCCTATCAACTACAAAGGATAATGGCAAAGTGGAAGTGGAATCACACACTCTCAAGTGTCTTACCATGCTCTTATAAGTGTTCTTACCGGCACTGCAGGTGGCAAACGATGGCCGGTATGAAGAAACCAATGAAGCGTGTGATGATTGCAAATGTGTATCGATTCTGCTCAAGAGTAAAGTATAGCTTGGATGACACTTTATATGTAGCAAGGATTAGTAACAATGCAATCAGATAGTAAAGTTGAATAACTGTCCAAAGTACTTGTCAAAGTTGCTGGCCTAAATGTGTTCCTAGTAGTTCAAGCAAGCAAGGCATGAGGCAAAACTAGATGACACAAAGGATGCAAGCAATTCTGTTTTTTTGTTTTTTTTCTCCTATTTTTTTGTGCGGCTTTTGTATCTTGTTTTGCACTTGCCTTTTTCTTTTGTCTTTCTTTTCTCAGAATGTGCTGCAAAAGAAGAACACAATTAAAACCAATCAAAGATATCTCGTGTGTCTGTCGCAGATTTTCTGCTCAATCTTCTAAGGACAAATAGGCACACTTGGAGGCTCTAAATAAAAAACATACAACATCAAGATTGTAGATATATCTCTCCTCTTTAATTTCAATATATGAAAGACCTATTTTGGACAAGAAAAATAGGAAATATTGTCCCCGAAATACAGATTGTTCAGAAATTCTAGCTCGAGAACAGATTCAGATCTAATACACTTTTGGTCATGATAGCTCCGTTTACTGGAAATCCTATGAATACAAAAGTTGTGTATAACTTCTTAAGATTTCCATAAACTACAAGAACTCTAAAATCTGAGTTTATATGAGTGAGATATTCTGAAAATACCAAACTAAACAGAGATGAATCTAATCTGGATGTGATGACGTGATTTAAAAGGATGAATCAACACAATGCAAAACTCAAACTAAGACCAAAAGAACTTTCTAAACCAGCAATATGACTCAACAACAGACACAAACTTAATAAAACCAAACTGAAAACGAAAGTTGCAAAGGCTCAATGGTGGTTTGGACAAAGTAATGAACAGATCTACTAAACTGCAAGTTTTTTATGGCTTTTTTGTGGACTCTAGGTATGAAAAACAAAACTAATGTAATAGATTGATGAATTACCTAACAGGCAGCCTCGAAATCTGAAACCAATTGATAGGAAAAAATGAGTCCCGATCTTCAGAAAGGTAATGTATAAGTCGATTGATGGAGATCTCGACATTGATGATCCGAGGCTCTCGAGTAGAACACGAAAAACCCCTGCAATCACTACACCACCGCTCCGTTGGTTATCAACCGTGCTGCACACGATTGACCTCGCCAATACGGCTAATCCCTGCAAGTGCAACTGAGAACACAAGCAAGAACAAGGTAGAAGCAATCTGAATTGCTAAGTTAGGGTCTCACAAACCGAAGAACGGCGAAACTGTGTATCACAGATTAATCTAAGCAAAAACCAATTGTTCATGGCGGCTACTATGGAGTATATATAAGTAGAAGGACGTCCAAGGGGGTGTTGGGGTCGTGACCTAACTCTAACACACGAAAATAATGGACTTAGACTTGATACAAGGCCCAATGGCTCAATACGGTGGCGCAGCACCCTGACAGATTCTGAACTCGATTTTGTTTCGACAATTTCCGTGCACTCCGGACGGCTTTTGACATGGGACCAGCTCCATTGGAAATTTTATCCTCTCCCCTTTCCGTGCATATGTAGAATGTCCAAAAAGAAGTTCGTATGCGTCCTGGGCGTCCGTTTTAGTACGTACTGCTCCTGGACTCCGAGTTGGACGCGATTTTGAGTTTGGCTCAGTTTCCATCTTCTTTGAACGTATCCTCTGGTCCTCCACGCCCCTAAATCTTCCTCCAATTACTCCTTTAACTTCTCCATGGATCCTAATCACAATTGAGTCATTAGGTAGCAATCAATTCTCAAAAATATATAAGGAAACATATAAGAACGAGCTCACCTCTGAAATTAATTGGTGTGTGTAAATTCTATTGATTGCATCTTGTATGTTGAATGGAGTGTTGTGTATATGCATAGTAGTGATGTACTCATTACCTTATCGTGGCTCAACTGCTGCCCCACGCGCTCTATCTCTCTCTCTGTTTCAACTTGTAATACACCAACGCGATGGTTTCAGCCGCACCACCCATCGCTCAGTTCTGCTCCCCTCCACCGGAGCTCCTGCTCGCCGAACCGCCACATTGCCCCTTGCCCGCTCCGCGCTGCCCATTCCCCGCCACCAATCGCGCCTGCCAGTGTGCGGTCAACAGCGCCCAGGTCACCCCATGCTTGAGCGTCGCGCTGTCCTGACGAAGTGCCTCCGCCCGCGCGCAACCTGCAGTCCAGCTTCGTCGCCACCCGTCGACCTCCACCGCCGACGTCCTTCCGCAGTGAAGATCTGGCGGCACTCTGCTCCGTCGCCGTCACCCTCCAGGTGAGTGGCCTGGCCCGCGCTCCTCTCCTCTACGCGCTCTTCGTACAGCCCCGCCAGCCAGCAGGGGCAAAACCCCGGCCGCACGTGCCCGCGCCACTCTGCGGCTGCGCTCCATCCCTCGCGTGCGCCCACAGTCGTGACCTTGCCACCTCACGGTCCGCTCACCTCTGGCCACCCACACTCTCTGTCTTCCCCCGCGTGCGTGCCCCCATCCGCGAGCTCGCCTACCTCTTGCTTCCATCGGTGCGACCACGCACGGGGCCGTTGTGGATTTTGCAGGCCGCTACGCTTGTCCCCTGCTTACATCTGCCACCCCGCCACGGGCTCGCGTCCCGCCCGTCGCGCACCGCCGCGCTTGCATCTCGCGACCGCGCCACACCAACCGAGACCACCATTTCCCCTAGCCCGCGCCTCAGCGAGCGCCGCACCAGGTTTTGTGCCGCTCCTGTCATTTCCGCCCCCGCGCTGCTAAGCTCCCTCTGCGCCTCCTCGGCGCTGCAGCACACCGCCAGACCAACTGTCGCGCCTTGCCGTTTGCTGCAGCACTGTCCTAACCCTAGCGCCGTCGTGCTCCCCATCTCCCGTGCTCTGCCACGTTATGCACGCACCTGCTACCGTGAGTCGGTCGTGCTGGTTGTCTCCCCGTGCGCGTGCACCGCAACAACTTCCTCGCTGAGTTCCAGACAGCACTGCTCATGATCCTCTTGCACACCGGCACCACTGCCGAAGCCTCCTGCTCCAGAGCGCCACACCACGCACTATCCACCGCAGCGCTCGCCTCCTGTTCTGCGCCTTGCACCACGCCGATGGCCGCTATCCGGTGCCAGTCAAGCGCTCTCTGCTCGCGCGTCGCATCCACGCAGCAACAGCGCCGGTCACGCTCGTCTCTAGCAATCGCATGTGTTCCCCCTGCCATCACGTGCACTACGTGCGCTTTACTCCACAATGCCGCCTCGAGTTCGCGTCGCGTCTGTAGCCTCACATCTCTGTTTACCGGCCGCAGCAATGCGATGCCACACCATGGCTGAGCACCGCAACTCTGGTGCGCGCTGTGGCACTGCTGTCACCGGCTCCTCGCCGTGCCAAACGCGTGCACCAAACCCGCTTCATTCCACCAGCGGAGGATGCATGTTCTCCATCTGCAGCATTGGGTTTGATGCCAAGTTTCCCCATAGTCAGTTTTCAGCGGTAATGTTACCGTGTACACCTCCAATGCCTCCTTCAGACAACGGTATGCTCCCTTCCTTGGGCTAGCAGTAACCACACAACCCAAACCTTGCATCTTCCAGGGAGCAGTTTTCAGTCAAGCAGGCTAAGCACCTCACTTAGTGCAAGGGATGGGCCAGCACATGACTACACTTTTACAAAAAGTATTTTCACAGGCGCCTGCATTTTTCAAACACAGACGGTTCGTAAAAAAATGTGACTGTGATGATGAATGATACAATAACCATCTGTGATGACAGAACATCACATGCGGATTTTAAGAAACAACCGCCCGTGGAAATCATGTATTTTCTCAAGCGGTTATTAATTAAGAACTGCTGTGATGTAGCTAGCATCACAGACGGTTATTAATTAACCTACGCCTGAGAAAATACATGATTTCCATGGGCGGTCATTGTTTAAGAACCGCCTGTGATGCTGCTAAGCTCCTGTCAAGCTAATCCATGCACAACAAACTCTTGTAGATGCAAGTAACACCCGTGGCTCATCATTTGGATTGTTGAAAGTATCAATTTGAAGCCTGACGGTCCTTGGAAGGATTTTCCCATCCATTTGAAGGATTTCTTTCCCTCCTGTCCATTTGAGAACTTAGGAAGATGCTCCTTTCTTTGTTTTAATGCCTAAATATATTGACTAGAAATCAGTTCCTACTTTCTTAGTGCTTCACGCAAGCGAGTAGGCGAACAACTTCAATCACAAATCTTGTTTTACACTTTCATAGGGATTTAACCTTAATCTTTTAAGCATAGATTTATCAAATAAGTGAAGTTTCCATATCACACATGTTAATGACAGTTATAAGTGAAGGATGTGTTGAAGCTAACGAAATCTAAATCGGACTGAAGATAAAGAGATCCTGCATATGAGTGGCAATGTCCAGGTTAAACAGCGTGAAGCTATGATGACAACCTTCAACAACATGAAAAGTGATGCCAAAGATATGCTTGCATCAACCAAGGCATGTTGTGAGGGTATAACACTTGTTGGGGCAAGCATAATCTATGCTTGCCCCCAACAAGTGTTATACCCTCACAACATGTCTTGGTTGATGCAAGTATAACGTTAGCATCACTTTTCATGTTGTTGAAGGCTGCCATCATAGCTTCATGATGTCTAACCTGGACATTGTTACTCATATGCAGCATCTCTTTGTCTTTAGTCCCGTTGAGATTTCGTTAGCTTCAACACACCCTTCACTTGTAACTGTCATTAACATATCTGATGAGGAAGCTTCAATTATTGATAAATCTATGCTTGAAATATTAAGGTCAAATTCCTATGAAAATGGTAAAAACAAGATTTGTGATTGAAGTTGTACGCTTCATCGCTTGTGTGAAGCACTAAGAGAGATGGTACTGATTTGTAGTCGATATATTCAGCCATTAGAACTGATAAAGTAGCATCTTCGTAAGTTTTTAAAATGGAGAGAAGAGAAAAAAATCTTTCAGGGCTTGTTTGGGTGTACTCAATCTAATTGGATGGAAGTGGATTGAAGTGAAGAATGAACTAATTTTCTCCTCAATCCACCTCAAACCACTTATATTAAAGTGGATCCACTCCTATCCAAACAATCCCTCAAATGGACGGGAAGTATCATTAGACTTCAATTGAAGCTCTTAACAATCCAAATGATGAGTCTCGGGTGTTACTTGCATCTACAAGAGCTTGCTATGAAGGGATTAGCTTGACAGGAGCTTCAAGAGTTGTGCTTCTAGATGTTGTTTGGAACCGAGTTGTTGGAAGGCAAGCATGATCATCATAGGTCAGAAGAAATTTATATATACATACTGAATTTAATAATGTTCAAAGCAGAAGCTGAATTTAATAATGTTTGAAACATGCTATCTAAAGCTGAAATAGAGCATTGTTCCAAGTTGATTTTAGAAGATACAAATATATACAATATATATCATACATTTTTTCCAGCATTGACATCTTCTGGCATATAAGGTTTCAAATTCTTTTTAATACTTCTCTCTACGCGCTTGATGTTTTCTGGTTCGGTGAAAAGGTACATCTCTTCATACTGATTATATTCCTCTTCATTATCTCCCACATTCTCAACCCCAACAATATTTTGCTTTCCAAAAACAACTACGTGCATCTTCTCAGTTTCTGGATCTTGAACATAAAAAACGTGTGCAACACTATCGGCGAGAACCCACAGGTCATCTTTATAACCCACTTTATTCAAGTCAACCAGTGTCAACCCGTAATTGTCCACTTTCACAACATCAGGATGTTTGACCCATTGGCACTTAAATACATGCATTACCATTCTTTCGCCATAATCGAGTTCCCATGTTTCCTCTATGAACCAGAAGTATGTGGGTTTTTGCCCTTGTGAATCATAAGCCTCAATACGAACACCGCTATTTTGTGCAACACTCTTACCGTCTTTTTCTTTAGTGTAAAATGTGTAACCATTGATGTCATATGCTTGCCATGATGTCACCAAAGCAGATGGGTCAGAAGCTAAGTTCTTCATTGTTGCCTCTTCTATAGTGTTTCCGTATGGTATATTTTTGTCCATTAACCATTCAGTGAAACATATTTTGTGCTCTTTCATGATCCAGTCCTCTGTGCGGTCTCGGTTTTTATCACGAAGCTCAATTTGGTGTTCCTCGATGTACGACTCAGCTATTGCGAGCTGTTGTAGTACACCAAAATGTACGACTCAGCTATTGCATGGTGTACATTCTTGTAATCTCGAACGATAAAAGTTTTCTTACCCACTTTGCCTCTCCCATGTAGTCTACCCTCATGTATTGGTATAGGCACACCTATCGATTTTCCATCTTTGATGTAATCAGCGCAACCCTCAATCACTTCTTCAGTGGTGTATCCTTCCACCCTCTGGGTGAGCACGGTTCCACACATAACCTTCTAATACTCCTAAATATCTCTCCAACGAAAACATATGATGTAAATTTAGTGGCCCCAATGCTTTTATCTGATCAACAAGATGTATGATTAGGTGTACTTGCATATCGAAAAAGGATGGTGAGAAACACATCTCAAGCTTGCACATAGTATCGACGATGTATGTTTTCAGATAGTCTAAATATTCACGTGCTATCACCTTTTGTGATACTGTATTGAAGAAGTAATACAAACGTGTGATGACAACTTTTATATGCTCAGGTTTGAAGACTCTTATTGCAATGGCAAGGAACACTGTCATCATCATGTGACAGTCGTGAGAATTATAACCGAATAAAGACAAGTCTTTCATCGAGACTAGTTTGCGGATATTGGATGAAAAACTTGTGGGCACTTTGATCCCACGCAAGAAATCACAAATTGCTTTTTTCTCTTCTAGCGTCAAGTTGTAGCTGGATGGGGGAAGGTAATGCTTCTCGTTCGCCTTTTCTATTGGATGAAGCTCTAGTCTCAAATCAAGATTTACTAGGTCCATACGTGAATTTAATCAGTCCTTTGTTTTCCTCGGCATGTCCAGCAAGGTCCCAATGATGCTGTCAAATACATTATTTGTAACGTGCATCAAATCAATACTATGGCAAAATTCCAGATTCTTCCAATACGGAAGATACTTTAAAAAAATTGATTGTTTCTTGAAAACCATGTCAGCTGTATCATCCGAAGATGTACTTTTCTTTCTCTTAATTCATTTACATTTTTTGCCCTTACCAAAAGCAATATTAATGTTCTTGACCATTTCAAACACAAGTTTTCCACTGTAAGGTTTTGGTGCAGTATCTTTTTCGATTTTGTTATCAAATTATTCGTTCATCTTCCTATACTTGTGTGTATCTGTCAAGAACCATCGGTGTCTCATGTACACCGTCTTTCTGAATGAAGTGAGGTATAGAAATCCAGTTCTATCCATGCACCTTACACAACCTTTCATCCCTTTCATTTGTCCCGATAATGTAAACAGTCTGGGATAATCATGCACGATAACAAATATCATTGCTCTTAGCGTGAAATACTCCCACTTGTACTCATCTCATGTACGTACCCCTTCATTCCACAATTTCGCCATATCTCCCATTAAAGGTTCCAAGAACACATCAATTTCGATGCCGGTTTGTTTCGGACCTTGGATATGAACAGATAACAAGATATATTTCCTTTTGCGACACAACCACGTCGGTAGGTTGTACACCATTAAGACCACGGGCCATGTGCTGTGTATGCTCCTTTTTTCACCAAACGGATTCATTCCGTCTGTACCCAAGGCAAACCTCACATTTCTGATTTCCTTTGCAAATTCTGGATACTGAATATCAAAATTTTTCAACTGTGTTACATCGCTAGGGCGTCGAATATGTTTTTCATTCTTCTTGCGTTGCTCAGAATGCCAACGCATAAGTTCAGCCTCCCTAGGGTTTGAGAACAAATGCTTCAAGCGGTCAATTACCGGAAGGTACCACATCACCAAGGCAGGAATTTTTCTCTTATTCTTCCCGTCTGCATCGCCAGAAGTATCGTCATCATCACCTTCAGGACCAATAATAAACTTCTTATTCTTCTGCGACTTTTTCATGTTGGTAACATACTGGTGATTGTAGTTCTTCTTATATCTACTGACACAACAAATGGGGCATCTAGTTGCGAGCTCATGCTCTTTGCGATACAGAATACAATGGTTCACACAAGTGTGTATTTTTGTCACACCTAGTGCCATCGAGCAAAGAAGTTTCTTCGCTTTATAAGTGCTTCTGGGTAGTTTATTTGGATTTGGAAGAATTTTTGCCATAAGATTCAAAAGATCAGGGAAACTACAATCGGACCATCCGTGCGTAGCTTTCAACTTTAGTAGTTCTAAGACTGCACGCAATGTAGTAAACTCTTTATCACAACCGTTTGATTCATCATATAAAAGCTCCATCGCCGCATTCTGCAATGTCTCCATTTTACTTAAACCTTTGCTTGCTCCCATAGAAGTCAATACATATGGCTCAATGTGACGCAACATCTCCTCACAATCGAACTCATCATCATCATCACCATCTTGATTGCCACTACCATCATCGATATGAACATTATCATCATCTAAACCTCTCTCATCATATTTATCCACATCATGTGTATCTAACTCACCATGCTCTGTCCATATTGTGTAGTTTTTTTTAAAACCTCTTTTCACCAAATGAGATTGGATTACTATAGTATCCGTCCAAGCAATCTTATTTTCGCAATCGATACATGGACATAATATGTCATCTATCTTTTGCAACTTCGCATGTCTCTTGGATGCTTCAATAAAATTTGCAACATTATGAATGTACATAGGATCGGGTCTTTGCATGTTATACATCCACGCTCGACGGTCCATGCTTCAATAAAAGAATTTTTGTAAGATTTACAAAATTGGCCACAAATATTCCCTAAAGGTCTTCTATAAAATGAACTTAAAGACAAATAACAAGACTGTATCATATGAGTGAATACTAGTATAATGTAGGTCTATTCATTAGGGCGACGTCTTGAGGCGGACGGAGTGGAAGGCGATACAGAGTTGTAGAGAGAGGTGGCACATAGGAGAGCGGAGGCAATGTCAAATAAGACTCTAAGATCGGCGACGAACAGAAAGCGTGGCGGACGGGAGGTGGCGGCGTCGAGCGAATTCTGGAGGATACGGGCGACGTCTTGAAGCGGACGGAGTCGAAGGCATATGGCGCAGCAAGCGGGGGTGCAGGATTGAAGTCGTGGGGCAAACAGGCCCAGTAACATGGGCTAGGTCTGGGTGGGATCCGGTCCGTTATATCTTGACATCGGATCCCATCCAATGATGGTAACTAAATGGGTGAGTTATAAAACCATCTCCCTAGAAAGCTAACCCTAATCACACCTTCAAAATATATGCAAGTAGGAGGTACGCACACACAAGTAACATATTGAAAAGGAAAACATATAAAACTACAATTACAAGTTCGGGTAAACTTCATGCATCTTATATATATTATAATATCATCTGTTAATTAAACATCATATTCATGTCACATAATAGGTACAAACTACAATAAGCTTATTACAATATAGTTCATACATCAATATCTAAAAGACCAAACTAGCAGAACACACAAAAAGGATACAATCCATATAGTCCATACATCAATATAGTCCTTACACATGCAAAAGGACACAATCCATATACTAAAACACACAAAACTTGCAGCTTATCAGCTAATGAAAATATACAAAGAAAAAGTAAGGAAACTACATGTAACTTGTGGCGCGAGGCGTCAGCACGGTGGGTCGGCTATGTGGGGCTGGGTAGAAGCGTGCCTCCATGGGGATGGGTGGAGACGTGGCGATGCCGGGCTAGGCGGGGGCGCGGCGCAGGGAAATTTCTACAGCCTTGCGGCGTCGATTGAATTCTCGAGGATTACGTTTTGACTGTTGTGAGGGGTCTTTATATAGGCGTTGGTTTTTCACAGGCGGTTTGTAAATTTTTCTCTGGTGGTTGGTGCTTAATAACCGCCTGAGAAAAAGATTATCTCAGGCGGTTATTACTTACCAACCGCCTGAGATAATTGTCCGAGGCTCATCAGTTTCCTTTTCTCTTGGTTCTTTTTTATTTAGATTCCAATATAAATACTCAAACATGTATAGATTCTGCAAATTGAGTCCAAATTTTATGATTCTTTCTTCTATATTTGTAAAAAAATTAACATCTACCACCTGAACCAAATATTTTAAAACTTGTATAGCTGACATTGTAATGTTTTGGTAAATATCAAATTATTTTTTACTCACATATTATTTACATTTGTGTATCTCCTAAAAAGGATCATTCTCTGAAATTTGTTTGTATCAACATATTTGTATTATTTATACATGTATGAATTTTGTTAATTTTTTTAAAAGCATTCCAACATGTCAAACTTCAAATTGTCCATCATTCTAACTAAATGCTCATATACATATGAGGCATTCATCAAATTATGAACACATATTGATTCAAAAAAATTTAAACAAAATTCAAAAAATTCATAGAGGTCGGTATGATGAACAAAAATGTCCAATGAAAAAATCATTATATTCATCAAGATAGAAAAATAAAAAATAGCAATTATTATATGCTTTTTTATGTTCTGACCAATTTAAAAGGATTTATGAAGTGAAATTTAATGGTAACCCTTACTAATCAATAATATTACAAGAAAGTAGAATTTTGCCTTTTTATAGGCCCCACATTTAATCACGAATATTAATTAAGAAAAAGTAAAGATCTTCTCAGGGGTTGTTACTTAATAACCGCATGAGAAAATGTTATCTCAGGCGATTATTACTTACCAACCACCTGAGATAATGCCCGAGCCTGTTCTTCAGTTTCCTTTTCCTTTGCTTCTTTTTTATTTAGATTCTAATATAAATACTCAAACATGTATATATTCTACAAATTGAGTCCAAATTCGATGATTCTTTCTTCTATATTTGTAAAGAATTAACATCTACCACCTGAATAAAATACTTTAAAACTTGTATAGCTGACATTGTAATGTTTTGGTAAATATCAAATTAATCTCTACTCACATATTACTCACATTTGTGTATCTCCTAAAAAAAAGGATCCTTCACTGAAATTTTTTTAAAGCATTCCAACATGTGAAAATTCAAATTATCCATCATTCTAACTAAATGCTCATATACATATGAGGCATTCATCAAATTAGAACACACATTGATTCAAAAAAAAAATTAAAAAAATTTGAAAAAATTCATAAAGGTTGGTATAATGAACAAAAATGTCCATTGAAAAAATAAATGAAAAAATCATTATATTCATCAAGATAGAAAAATGGAAAATGGCAATTGTTATATATTTTTTATATTCTGACTGATTTAAAAGGATTTATGAAGTGAATTTAATGGTAACCCTTACTAATCAATAATATTACAACAAAGTGGAATTTTGCCTATTTAAAGGCCCCACATTTAATCAAGAATATTAATTAAGAAAAAGTAAAGATCTTCTCAGACAGTTGGTACTTAATAACCGCCTGAGAAAAGGTGCTTAGGCGGTAATTACTTACCAACCGCCTGAGAAGATTGAACTTCGCAGGCGGTTCGTAAGTAAAACCCGCCTGAGATAACCATCTTCTCAGGCAGTCGGTACTTAAAATCCGCCTGCAAAAATAGGCGTCTATATATATACCCCTCGGGCTGCGTTGGAAAAACCTAACCCGGGCGAAACACTTAGACGTCGTGAGGCTGCCAAAATTTTGTTTGCCGCCAAGTGTTCGCCGTTATCGTCGCCGAGCTTCACCGTCACCGCCGAGCATCGTCGTTGTTCATTTGCTTCGCCCTCGGCACTTCCAGGTACGCCGTGCGAAGCCATTGCCATCGCCGCCGAGCTTCACGGTAAACCCTAAACCCTTCGACCTTCCCTCCTCCGTTGCCATGCCTCCTCCCTCCTCGCGCTCGTCGTAGGCTGAGTCAAATGATGCCTTGCATAGATTTCCTTGGTTAGGGTTCGGGAATTCAAAAAGGGTAGGCATCCTTGATTGTGATGTTATCGAATGGTAGAATAGCTTCGTGTAATATATTTCCCAAAACATTGCAAACTGTATAACAAATTTGTAATGTAACTTGCTGTCAAGTTGTGATGTTATCAGTTTGAAAATCAAGGATCAAACCAGCCACAAATAAAGTAAATTTTGTCAAATTTACTTCTGAAATCTGGTAGCAGTGTCCAACTTTAAAATCCATATATATTCAACATGAAGGGATATGGAGGCAAATGAATACTTTTTGGAAAGCTATTGAAGTATTCTGAAAGTTTTCTATTGACTTTCAAGCCAATAGACCGTTGTAAGGTGATGAAAATCTTCTCTAACTAAATCAGCTGCTGTTCTGAAACTGTATGATCAAGCATCTGAATTTTTGCCATAATTATTGGTAGAAAGCTCTTCTAGTCTATTGTGATACATGTTTTGAAAGGGGAAGAGCTATTCTACAACTTTTCTATTCATTGTTACCTCAAATTCAGTTTAGACTAATTAGAAACTGAAGTTGAAGTTAGTACCTGTGTACAGTGCTATGTGAAACAGCAAGAAAATTTTGGAACTTTGAACAGCCATAATTCTTAAATTAGAAGCAAACTATGCATATCTATACATGTCTGGAAAGATGAAAGAGTCCTCTATCAATTTTCTATTCAACACTAAGGCTAAAACACGCAATAACCATATCTAAATCGAAGTACCGTTTAAGGTGTCATAACAGTCCAGAATCTGGACAGTTATGTATTCAGTTGCTATTTGGATCGTAATTTCTAGTAGGATCATCAAAAGACTTCATAATTTACATTTATGGAATCCTGAGGATGTGTGTAACAAGTTTGCAATATATTATTTCTACAAATATCAATGTTCTCTATTTGAAAATTGTGGACAAAATCAGCAACAAACAAAGGAAGCTCTGCCAAATTTCAGTTAAAAATCTGGGAACTTGGTGGTAACATGAGTGGATAATAACATCTGTACTGAAAATAGAGTATAGCCGTCCCGCACTTCATCTCACAGGGTTGTGCTACTTCGAGATCGATGTCGCTATCCTTTTGCCAAACAATGCAATGTGCTCGCATACGGCTGTTGAACATTGCTTGTGCTCAGAACACAGATACAAGTAACTGCCTATTTAGAATAAGAAGATAAAATTGCCATTCCTTGTGAGCAACTTTAACATGCTTGTCACCCTCGCAATGTATAGGAACCTTTTGGCCAGTCGCCTTAAACCCTAGAATGTCTTATCAAATCCTAGAATGCTTCCATCTTTTTCTTCATGCAAACCTTCATGTAGAGTTAATATACCATTTATTATATTTTTGTCTTATTGGTTCTAGCATGGAAAGCCCTAAGAAGACTGGTGCTGGTAGTAACAATAAAGAAGACAATATGGAGTTTACTGACTCTATTAGTTCAGGCTCCATTCACAGTCCATCGGATCCTTTTCCTAATATAAAAATTAAAAAGACTATAGAGGATCTCGATCCGGAATATGATCCTACTGACGAGGTATGGATCACGAATCTTAACTTCAGCAGTTCAAGTTAATGTTGGTTGTCGAGTATACGAAGTCTTATAATTCATTTCTACCTAGATTAATCGCGAAGACAACGAGGTGACTTCGGCTTCTAAAACTGCAGAAGGTTCTCCAATGGATGAATCCTCAACTTCACTCAAGCGGAAACGAGGGAAACTAGGTCCCAATAAGGGTCCATTGGACCGCATCATGTACATAACAAGGGTCAATCCAGGTGGGCTTCCCCAATAACCACTGGATTCAGTTACCAAGTACCGTAATGCATGCGGTTTTCTTGTTAGGGAGATCGTGTCGATCACAACCGAGAATTGGAGGAAATTACTCAAGCAGACCAAGAATGAGTTGTGGGAAAGAATAAAGAAACAATTCAAGTTCCCGAAAGGCACGGAAGAATCTGTAAATAAAGCAACATTGGTCTCTTGCGTAAAGAAGTTTCGTGGCTGGAAGAGTGAAATGAATGATGTCGGTACCCTGGGTACCATATACCTCTTGGGATCGCAAAGATATCAAGGGAAAGTCACCCACTTGATTTGAAGACCTTCGGAGGCCCACATGTCAGACATGTCCGGACCCGCTTCTCCAACATGGTTATCCCCAGGGTCGCCACGTGTACTATCAAACCGGAGCTACCGCCCGCAAGGGAGGAGGCTCCGAACTATGTACCGAAGTGGCATCCCCAGACCTAACCCCAGACCGAGGGAAGCTCCGATGCTGACACGTGTCAGCTAACCCCGGAGCTATCTGTTCTCCACAGCGTGCTCCTGTGCTGCAACGTGTCCAACCGTAGGATCTTCACCCTCTAACCTCCAGAAGACCCTGCAACGGCTCCAGATATTCAAAGGGGAATCGAGGACTTCAAGATCTGATTAAGTGTCATTAATACCATATTAATGACACTTAATCGGACGACCTTAATACCAGTAACGGTGCTGTCAAATCCCATTACACGGTCATTAAGGGCAATTGAACGTGTTGAAGAGGTATCAACACTAGTAAACGCCGGGGCCACATGTCGGGCCAGGCTAATTTGTAACGGCCTGCCATTATACTATAAAAGGGCAGGCCAACGACATCTACAGACACGTTTTCATAGACGCTCGGTACAAGCTCATACAGCTAATACAACACCAACACACCCGTGGAGTAGGGTATTACGCTCAGGCGGCCCGAACCATGTAAACTTCCATGTCTCCTGTGTCATTTACAATTCGGCTTCTTGAATCTCCGCGCACCCACACCGAACATCAATTTCCTCTAACACTTTAGTAGTGTCGGGAGATCTACCGGTTCCAAACCACCGACAAATGCTTATGTTAAGGCCGATAAGGTCCCTAGCCCGAGGATGATGAGAAAAATCACAAAAGCTCAGTGGCAAGAGTTTGTTTGTCAAAAGACCACACCTGATGCTAAAGCTCTAAGTGCAACTAGGTCAAGGGTTGCAAAAAAGAACAAATACCATCATTGCTTGGGGTCTATCGGATATGCCCCAAAAGTCCAGAAATAGAATAAGATATTAGACGAAATAACCAGTAAGGGCAATCCTCACCCATTAGAAGGCTGCAATGAGAGAACTCAGCGGTGGGTCTTTGCTCCGTCAGGTTTGACCAGCGAGGGCAAACTTGAAAAGCCCGACTCTGTTAATGAAGTCGAGGATAAAATGAAAGAAGTAATTGAAAAGCAACAGAAGGGTCTCTGCAAGCTGAAGAGGGAGAATGACCAACTTATCGCTATCTTAGGAAACCCTGAACACAGCGGACGGGTTCGAGCAGTCTCTTCTCAAATGTCTTGGCTAGATGGTTTCCCTATTGATAAAGACACATATAGAAGACGTGAGAAGTTTAAGAAAATACTTGATGAAACGATTGCTCAAAAGGTCAAATAAAATATGCAAGAAATAATGGAACAACTTAGACAATCGGGACAATTAGTGGCACCGAGTACAGCGATGGTTCCGGTGGCAAAGGAGCAATTAGTATCTCCAACTGCCAACCCTAGCAGCGTTGGTTCTGTGCCAGGCTCAGGGTCAACCCACAAGTTCCCTGTCGATGATATTGCTAACGACAAATCTTGTCGTCTTCTTGTCCTAATCTGCAGAGCAGGGAACAAAACCAAACAGGTTGCCACTGCTATGGCAAAGCCTGATCGTGACTTCAACTGGAATTGACTTCTGTTGTATTAGGATGTGGTGCAAGTTCTTCAGATCATTGATAATGATTATGAATATTATGAAATAGACCACGTCACACCTAAGGGGATTGCGACTCTGGGGCAGACTATCAACCAATTAATCCTTTGGCACCGACATGATATCATGTTAGATGATGAGACAATTTCTAAGCCAAAAGTCTAGAAAGATCCACTCCCAGTCTTGGAAGATCCACTCCCCCTATGTCTCAGCATGGATGATAGTAACCTTGCTAGTAAAGATATCCAAGAGCAACAAGTTGGACAACAACTTCAAGCAGTACCAGAGCAAGCTGTTGCTAGTAAAGAGCAACCGGTTGAGCAACAACTTGAAGTAGTACTATAGACAGCTGCTGGGAGTAAAGAGCAATCAGTTAAACAACAGGTTCAACAAAAAGCCAGTGTCCAACTTCCGATGACTACTCCTCGATCATCAGTGCCTATTAAAGTTAGCCCATACGAAACTAAGAAACCTTCATCAGAAGTGTCAAAGTATTTGGTATCTACGAAGGAAAATATTAGAAAATTGAGTGCATCTCGTTCTTCTCATGAGCCAACATTAGAAGATATTGAGGAGTGGGAAGAAGACGATGTCATGTATAATCGGCGGATGGCTTTAGTTAAACCAGGAGTTCCAATATACAAGCTTGAGGATGTTCCTCCTGAATTTAAGAATGGGAAGCCGTTAATGACATCCGTACAACTTAGCAAACAATCTGCCCCGCTCAAAAGAATGCATGAGTGGTACATCCTTGCCAGCACAAAATATGAGATTTCTTGCGTCACATTTCATATTCCAAAAGAAGCATTCTGGAGCACAGGAGCACATAGACGAGTCATTTTATTTGAAGAGATGCATCCCCTTTTCCATCGGGGCATGCTCGAAATCAACTTGCTGCTCGTCTGGTGCTTGTAAGTCCTCTAATATTTTGCATTTCTTTTCTTACTACACGCATACACATTTCATGAGATTATAACAATCCTGGACTTCTTCAATAGGATGCAATACATGGATAATGAAAATATGGAATGCAAGACAGGTATCCTTGACCCTACACAGATTGCAAAGACGCTATTCGATGTCAAGGCAGATCGAGACTCAGCAAAGTTCAAGCACATGAAAAAAAAAAAGAATTTGAAAAAGCAATCACAAAACTTAAGAAGGATAGAAGGACAAAAGCTGCAGCTTACATAGGACATGCGATGTTTAACTTTGTCAGAGATGGCAAGGACCTCATCAAGGCTCCGTACCACTTCGAGTAAGTTCTACACATGACTTTGAAATAGCAATTATTGGTAATTGTTAACACGTGTGTTTGTATGTTTGCAGTGATCACTACATAATGATCTTCATCAAGCCAACACAAGGAATGGCAACGGTCTTGGACTCGGCCGATTTCCCACCAGATCATTACAAAGATTTCCTTTCCATTTTGAAATTGTACATTTATTCAATAATTTTAATTTACACACATTTAAAATGTGTTGACAAGTTTTATATGACATTTCTTGTATTACAACGCTTGGTAGTTTTACGCAGAACGGCTTGGCGGTGAGAGACCTTCTTGAATGTAGGCCTAGAGGGGGGGTGAAAAGGCCTTTTTGAATTTTCTCGGTTCCTGTAACACTCAACAACAAAGTCAATATCGGAGATATCGGACTAGTCCGGTAAAGTGCGGACTAGTCCGGTTTTCATGGGCTAAGTTGATCAAGTTCAGTCAATTTGATTGATTCGTTAATGTTTGCAGCGGAAATATAAACTTGAATGACAGTTTAATAGTTGTATGTCAAATTCTATTACAATTAAGGCTCTTGTTCAACAATTTAACTCAAATTGAACAAAGTGAATCAAACCCTAGATTAAGTTGATCAATTAAGATGAAGAACGCAAAAGGACAAGACACACGATTTATCCCGTGGTTCGGCTACCACGAAGGCAACCTACGTCCACGTTGAGGAGCCCACAAAAGGACCGGGTCTTCTCCAACCCTTCCCTCGTCGGATCGCCACGAAGGCCAAACCTCTTCCACTAATCATAAAGGGTAAATACCCAAGTTGAAGGGGCGTTCTCACACGTTGAGAGCTCCCTTGATTACAACTTACAAAGCCACCAATAACACACTCGAAAATTACAAATTGAAACGCAAGAGTGTGTTAGAGAATCAAACCAAGAGCTCAATGATGTGTGCCAAGTGTCTCTCCAATGATCTAGAAGTGATCTTCAATAGATTGATCGATTTTGCACTTAATTTCGTGGAGAGAGGTGGTTTTTGAGTCTCTTGGGAGGTGTGACGGCGCTAGGGTTCGAGAGAGTGTAAAAGTGGGCCGTGCACCTCTATTTATATGGGGTTTCTAAAAGTGACCGTTAGGTTTCAGAAAGATCGGACTAGTCCGTGGTGGTCACCGGACTAGTCCGGTGTGCTGTGTGTAGCAAACCCTAAGTGTCCAGGAATATCGGACTAGTCCGGTTGAAAACGGACTTGTCCGATTTCACTACTGGAAATCTTCGGACTAGTCCGATTGCCATCGGACTTGTCCGGACATATGAAGCCCTAAGTGTTTAGGATGACAAGTCTGCACTTGGAGGACTTGTCCGATTTAGATCAGTGTGTAAATCGGACTAGTCCGTGTAGACACCGGACTTGTCCGAAGTGAATCAGAAAGAATATCGGACTAGTCCGGTGGATACCGGACTTGTCCGATCTAGTGCAGAAAGTGATATCGGACTAGTCCGGTCCTGTATAACTTTGTGCATTGTGTGTGTGTGCTTGAAAGTGATTGAGCCCTTGGGTGTGTTTCCGTAACACACTCCATACATAATATTCTACTATTTTCTTCTCCTTGAGCTCAAATTCACTTTGCTTCTCATTTCCCTTCTTTTTGGCATTTTTCTCATTTTTCATTATTTGCCTGCATTCATCTCAACAAAAGGATTAGGATCCCAATTGCTTGTCATAAATCATCCAAAACCCACAAGGGAGTCCTAGATGCACTTTCAATCTCCCCCTTTTTGGTGATTGATGACAACCAATTGAGATTTCACAAAATAAGGCAAAAAAAAGAGATTTTCATAAAGTATGCACATATGACTCAAAAATACATCAAGCAACAAGAGAATTATCCATATGTGCATTCTTTATGGTGGAATGCATACTAAGTGCATGAATACATTGAGTATGACAGAATTTACATTAATCAACAGATACCAAGTGCATATGACATTCCAGGAGCAAAAATGCAGTTTTCATCACATACTCGCAAATAAATTGAGCAATTCATCACAAGACCAAACTTAATATGAAAATAGTGTTAAACTATTACAATCACAAATAAAAGTACAGAGAAGGCTCTCTCCTCGCATTCTCCTTGCATCCTATTACAGCTAAAGCTAAGACTTGACTCCCCCTCAATCTCTCCCGCTTTGGCATCAAGACACCAAAAAGAGAGAGAGGAAGGTCCTAGGTTCTTCACTCTTCGCTGTCTGTCCTCTCGTCATCTTCTTCGTCTTCTTCGCTCTTCGCTTGACGAGGAGGAGAGGGAGGAGGAGGAGCGGAGCTGCTCGAGCCCCCAATGCCAAAATAGGCAAGCTCGGAGGGGGACAAGGGCCCGAGCTCAGAGATGTCAAGATCAGAATCTTCAGAAATTACTGGAGATCCAATGGGGTTGATCTCCAACTTTTCACTCGGTTGCTTCACATTGGCTTTGATATATCTCATATCCTCCTTCCTCTTCTGATTGAATTTATGAAGCTTTACTTCAGTCTTCTTGTAGGAGGAGAATATCGCGGACATGTATTTGAGGATCCCACTGGCGGATCCTCTCCGAGGGGCTTCCCTGGAGGGGGGAGGAGCCCTAGCAGCATCTCTTTCTCTTGTCGGTGCCTCAGGAATTGAGGCCAGCGAGGGAGCAGCCTGGACACTCACAGGCTGAGGCTTCTGAGGCCTCAGGGGAGTGTGCTCTACATCCTTCACGAATTCTATTCCTGTGACCTTCTCAATCATGAACATCAAGTAGGGAGCATAGCCACAGGACCAGTTGGGGGTGCTTGAGATGTTGACCATGTTGTTCCATATGTAATCTGCAACATCAAACTGTCTCTTCTTGCTTATGACCCTCATTAGAGTCCGGAGGTAGCCCTGTACACTCCCTGCATCCCCATCCTTGGGGGCAATGGTCTTCTGGAGAACTTTGTTCAGAACCACAAAGAAGGGCTTCATGTTCTTTGTGGAGAGAGGAACATACTTAGAGTTGGGCTCATACAAGAACTTCATTCTGTCCCTCTCAATGACCCCTATGTTGTGGATGATCAGGTGGTCATGTCCAGCAGAGTCTAAATGGAGCAAGCTTGCAAAATCCTCCAGAGTGATGGAGTACTTGGATCCATGGGTCATCCAAGTCACACTCTCTTCATCTTCACTCGAGAAGTGGCACGTTGCATAGAATTGTGCAATCACTTCATCATTCTAATTGTGTCTGAAGGCAAACAGATCCTTCAGACCATGTCTTTTTGCTGCAGCAATGACCTCATCAAAAGCTGAGCACTTCTTCTTCTCTAGGTGGGCCCAGTCAATCCACTGACTGCGCACCACCGGAGTCTTCATCGGCAGGTAAACCAGCCTGTAGAAATCTGCATGGAAGTTTGACCAAAATCTTCCATCAGCTGCCTGCTTTGGCCTTCCATAGCAATCAATGCTTCTTAGCTTGGCTGCCACATCGCTGCCTTTCCCATTGAATTTCTCTTCATTGGGGTCCCGGACCCCTTCTCTGGGAGCATGAAGCTTCAAGGGCCCAACTGGCCCCGTTGCGACTCCCTTGCCCTTTCCCTTTGCTTGACGAAGGCTGCTTGAAGACGTAGCACCTTCGAGGCGGGCTTCTTGACACAGTCCTTCCTCCGAACCTAGGGAGGGGAGGTAGCAGGCTCGGAAGGTCTTTCTTGGCGTTTCTTGCCAAGACCCGTCGAGGACCGAGGTGCCACCTCGTGGTCCAACTCGGCCTCAAAGTCGGAGATCTCGTTGTTGGAGCTCGACATGATCTGAGAATGATTCAGCAAGAATAATGACAAGTTATACAAGGCATAGGTAAGACAAGATAGCAATGGATGGCATTAAGGAATTAAGGAATTAGGTTTCAGGTTCAGAAACATCGGACTTGTCCAGTGCTCAGGCACGGACTAGTCCGGGGTACCGGACTTGTCCGTGCATGGACCGGACTAGTCTGGTGTTCATCCTCAAAAACCTAACAGATTGGACAGGATACAATCCCTAATGCAAATCTAGTCTAGCATACACGTAGTACATCAACTAAACATGTAACTAGTGAAGGGTTCTAGGCCAAACGATCAACAATTGAGAAAAACACGATTTCTAGGATTTTGAATATTTTTACCGAAGAAATCGATGGAGGCTCGAAGTTTTGGGGGTTGGAGGCCGGACTAGTCCGCTAGCTTCAATCCCCAAGTCTTCAAGCTTGATCTCCGCCCAAATGAGTGGCTTTTCGACGGAGGATGCAAAAGATCGCCTTGGGAGCTCGAGCGCAAGAGAGAGGAAGCCTAGAGCGAATGTGAGGGTGAGGAGATTAGGGTTTGGTGGCGGCTAGGGTTATGGACACGAAAAATCGGACAAGTCCGGACATGACCGGACTAGTCCGAAGTCATCTAGAGACCTATATCGGACTAGTCTATGGTCTATCGGACTAGTCTGGCCTAACCGGCACTCTGCGGACTAGTCTGCATGGGCGGACTAGTCCGGGTAACCACGGACTAGTCCGTGGTCACCAGGAAAGAATTGCATAGCCCATTCATATATATTTGAAGGTTCAATAATAAAGAATAGAGAGGCAGAACAATTCAAGTAATCTTGATGAATTTGACCAGTAAGCATACAACAATCATACAATGATCAAAATTCATCAAGATCTAATAATTGACATAGTTTTTCGAGAGAAAAATGGAGAGGGATGATTTTCACAATTCAATCAACATTTTTGAAGCAATCATACAGGTATGCAACTTTTCAAGCCACACTCCGAGAATCAAGAATATTTAGCTCATTTCGGAGTTCGCAAAAACGCTTTTCATCAAGTGGCTTGGTGAATATGTCGGCCAATTGTTTTTGGGTGTTGACATGTGAGATGGTTATGTCTCCTTTCATGGAATGGTCTCTCAAGAAATGATGTCTTATGTCTATTAGTCCTAGAGTGCTCAACTGGATTGTGGGCTATTTTAATGGCACTCTCATTATCACAAAGGAGAGCATTACGGTTCATATTGTAACCTTAGTCCCTTAGAGTTTGTCGCATCCAAAGGAGTTGTGCACAACAACTCCCGGCTGCAACATACTCCGCTTTGGCTGTGGATAATGCAATGGAATTTTGTTTCTTAGATGACCAAGAAACCAAAGATCTTCCTAGGAATTGGCATGTGCCAGAGGTGCTTTTTCTATCAACTTTGCACCCGGCATAATATGCATCGGAGTAACCAATGAGATTGAATTTGGAGCCTTTTGGGTACCAAAGACCAAGGTTGGGTGTATGAACTAAATATCTCAAGATTCTTTTTACGGCTGTCAAGTGACATTCCTTAGGGTTGGCTTGAAATCTTGCACACAAACATACACTCAACATAATATCTGGCCTAGATGCACATAAGTAGAGTAAAGATCCAATCATGGAGCGATATACCTTTTGGTCGACGCTCATTCCATCTTCATTGAGATACAAGTGGCCATTCGTAGCCATGGGAGTCTTTATGGCCTTTGCCTTGTCCATGCCAAACTTCTTGAGTATGTCCTGCGTGTACTTGGTTTGTCTTATGAATGTTCCTTCCCTTTGTTGCCGCACTTGGAATCCCAAGAAGTACTTCAATTCTCCCATCATTGACATTTCAAACCTGTCTGTCATAATTCTACTAAATTCTTCATAGAAGGATTGGTTAGTTGACCCAAAAATTATATCATCAACATAGATTTGGCAAATAAAAAAATCATTATCTAGATTCTTTGTGAATAATGTATAATCTACTTTGCCAATTTGAAAACCATTATCAATTAAGAAATCTCTAAGACACTCATACCAAGCTCTAGGAGCTTGTTTGAGGCCATAGAGAGCCATACGCAGTTTATATACGTGGTCGGGGAACTCTTCGTCTTCAAACCCGGGTGGTTGCTCCATGTACACCTCTTCCTTGATCGGTCCGTTGAGGAAGGCGCTTTTCACGTCCATTTGATACAGCTTGAAATCATGGTGAGTAGCATATGCAAGTAATATTCTAATTGATTCAAGCCTAGCTACTGGAGCAAAAGTCTCATCGAAATCCAAACCTTCGACTTGTGAGTAACCTTTGGCCACAAGTCGTGCCTTGTTTCTTGTCACCACTCCATGTTCGTCTTGCTTGTTGCGGAAGACCCACTTGGTGCCCACTATATTTGCATTGGGTCTTGCCACAAGTTCCCAAACCTCGTTTCTCTTGAAGTTGTTCAACTCTTCTTGCATTGCCACCACCCAGTCCAGATCCTTCAATGCATCCTCAGTCCTGCGTGGTTCCAAAAAGGAGACAAACGAGTAATGCTCACAAAAATTAGCTATACGAGATCTAGTGGTTACTCCCTTTTGGATGTCACCGATGATGTTGTCGATTGGGTGATCCCTTTGAATGCATTGGTGTACTCTTGGGTGTGGCACATGGAGAGTTGTGTGTTGGTGATCATTTTCTTCTCCCCCTGAGTGGTTGCCCTCGTTGATTTGTTGATCATCTTCATATTCTTGTGATTGATCTTGTATCGAGGCTCCCCCTTGATAGTTGATCTCCTCTTGTGGTTCACTTTCCTCTTGTATTTGTGACGATGACTCTTGTGGTCGAACTTCGCCTAGAGCCATTCTCTTCAATTCTTGATAAGGAGCTTCTTCTTTACCTAATTCACATTGATCAACTTGCTCCTTTTGGGAGCCATTAGTTTCATCGAACACTACGTCACGTGCCACTTCAACAAGTCCGGAGGCCTTGTTGAAAACATGATAGGCGTAAGTGTTCGAATCATAACCAAGCAAGAAACCTTCATTGGACTTCGAAGCGAACTTTGAAGTCCTGGGCTTCTTGTTCAAGATATAACATGGAGAGCCGAAAACTCGAAAATATGAAATGTTTGGTTTGTTACCAGTGAGTAGCTCATAAGGAGTCTTCTTGAGTAGTCGATGAAGGTAGAGTCGATTTGCGGCGTGGCAAGCGGTGTTAATTGCTTCTGCCCAAAATCGATCCGAAGTCTTGTATTCATCGAGCATTGTTCTTGCCATCTCTATGAGCATTCGGTTCTTCCTTTCGGCAACTCTGTTTTGTTGTGGAGAGTATGGTGCCGAAAATTCGTGCTTGATTCCCTCCACATCAAGGTACTCCTCCACTTGTATGTTCTTGAACTCCGTGCCGTTGTCGCTCCGAATACTCTTGATCGATAGTGAGAACTCGTTTTGCGCTCGCTTGAAGAATTTCTTGAGTGTCCCTTGTGTTTCTGACTTGTCATGCAAAAAGAACACCCAAGTCAAGCGGGAAAAATCATCAATAATGACTAAATCGTATTTATTACCGCCGATGCTTATGTAAGCAATTGGACCAAACAAGTCCATATGAAGTAGTTCGAGCGGTCTTGTCGTAGTCATGATGTTCTTTGCGGGATGATGTGCTCCAACTTGCTTCCCGGCTTGGCACGCGCTACAAGGCATGTCTTTCTCAAAAACAACATCTTTCAAACCTCGGATGTGATCGCCCTTGAGGAGTTTTTGAAGATTCCTCATACCAACATGTGCTAGCCGTCTATGCCACAGCCAACCCATGTTGGTTTTTGCAATCAAGCATGTGTCGAGTTCGGCTTTATCCTTGTTGAAGTCAACAAGGTAAAGCTTTCCCTTCAACATACCCTTGAATGCAACGGAACCATCACTCCTCCTTGAGACAGCCGCACCCTCGTTAGTGAACAAGCAATTATAACCTTTGTCACATAATTGAGATACGGACAGCAGGTTATAATCTAAAGATTCAACATGTAAAACATGAGAAAGAGTGTGTTCAGGGGATATTGCTATTTTACCGGTACCGAGCACCCTTCCTTGACTATTATCTCCGAAGTAGATGCCTTCGTTTGGGTCCTCGTTTTCTTCATATTCCATGAACATCGTCCTTTCTCCGGTCATGTGGTTGGTGCATCCACTGTCTAGCACCCATTTGGATCCACCGGAGTAATAGGCCTGCAGAAACAAATTATGCCTTGGTTTTAGGTACCCAAGCTTGCTTGGGTCCTTGGAGGTTAGTTACAATACATTTGGGCACCCACACATGGGATTTTGTAATCCCATGGCGTGGCCCAGCATAATAAGCATAAACTTTACCAAGATTGTTTCTCATTAATACATAAGAGGCATCAAAGGTTTTGAACAAAAGTTGCTGTTGTTTATGGATCGGACTAGTCTGGGTGACCGGACTTGTCCGGATGACCGGACTTGTCCGGACCACAACCGAACTAGTCCGGTGTTCATGAGAGTTCAGGTTCTTAATTTTCGAGTTACCAGGTTGTGAGGGTCCTCCCTTCACAAAGGTAATCCTTCCCTTGTTATTTGTATGACTTCTAGCATTTTGCTTTCCATCATAAGAGTAACCAATGCCATACTTGACATTTGGAGGTCTTTGGACCAAGTATGCACTACGTGCATAGTTGATCCTCTCCTTGTCAAATATTCCACATTGGGTAGGATTTTTATCCTTTGTGGAGGTAGACTTTCCTTCAACCTGGTGTTGATTTTACCACATTTGCACATATGAACAAGATTAGTTGAAGTTGGTTGAGAAGGTAGACTTGAAGAGGAGGAAGATTCACTTAGCTTGAGTGACTCAACTTGCACTTCAAGGATCTTGTTAACCTTGATCAGGTCATCAAGTTGATCCTTGATTGCAACGTTTGAGTTAGTTAACTCCAAGCAAGTTTTCTTGCTTGAAGCTAGCTCAAGCTCTAGTGAGATGTTTTTCTCCT
Source organism: Tuctoria greenei (assembly GCA_036927565.1). Taxonomy (NCBI): domain Eukaryota; kingdom Viridiplantae; phylum Streptophyta; class Magnoliopsida; order Poales; family Poaceae; genus Tuctoria; species Tuctoria greenei. The sequence goes on from JAYESD010000007.1 coordinate 154,074,267, forward strand.
TTTCAAGAACTAGAAGATTGTCAAGTTCGACATACTTCTCCTTTTGGGAGATAATCATGTCCTCTTGACGATCAATTAGCCATTCCTTCTCAACAAGTTGGTCAAGTAAAAATTTCATTTTAGCAGCAGTTTTTCTATCTAATCCAATTAACATATCTTCATCATCACTATCTAGTTCATCATTACTTGAGTAGGAATGCATGGAAGGAGTTTTGATGTTTACCTTGAGCTTACCTTCCTTTGCCATGAGGCAAGTGCCATTTCCCTTCTTTGTACCGAGCGTGGGGAAGAGTGTGGGTTTCTTGGACGTGCTTTAAATGGCTATGCTAGCCATCTCTTCTTCATCGGATGATGAGGACTCATCGTTTGAGTCCCACTCCTTTCCAATGTGTGCTTGTTCAGCTTGTTTCTTCTTCTTGAAGAATTTCTTCGGTTGAGGCTTGGCTTCTTTATTCTTGTTCTTGTTGTCCTCATACGGGCAATCGACTATAAAGTGGTTATACTCACCACAATTATAGCACGCCCACCTCATCTTCGGCTTTGTCCTCTCCTTGTACTTGCCTTCACTTGATTTTGTTCCTTGTCTTTTCTTCATTATTCTTTTGAACTTTTTCATGAACAAAATCATATCCTCTTCGTCCAGCTCACTGCTTTCATCATCGCTGTCCTCCTCAAGCTGTGCTTCTCTTGCTTCTTTGGATAGAGGCTTGAGTGTGGACTTTAAGGCAACTCCCTTCTTCTTGGCCGATGTGAGGTCGGCTATTTCTTTGACGTGCTTGGCTTGTTTCTTCATCATTTCAAAGTTGATGATTTTGCCAAGCAATTCATCTGGAGTCATCCTCTTATACCCGGGACTTTCTCTGATCATAGAGCATAGTGTGACATTGCGAGGCATAAAGGCTCTAAGGATGAGCTTTACAACCTCGTGGTCATTCCACTTCTTGCTCCCATATGATCGAACCTTGTTTACAAGTGTCTTCAATCGGTTGTACATGTCCTGGGGAGACTCGTCTTCCTCAATTGCGAACCTTCCTAGTTCGCCTTCGATCATTTCAATTTTCGCCTCCCGCACATGCCGGACACCTTCATGGGCTGTTTGTAGTGTGTCCCATATTTCCTTGGCAATCTCCAGTCCGTCCACCTTTGTGAATTCATCTCGACTTAGAAAGGAGGTGATTACGGCTGCGGCTTGAGCGTTTCTGTGGATGGCTTGCTCTTGACTTGGGGTGAGCTCTTCGTCGTCATCTGGGATGTCTATTCCTGTGCACACAATATGCCACAAACTTGGGTTAAGGGAAATCAAGTGCATCTTCATATTTTGCCTCCACATGGAGTAATCACTCCCATCGAAGTGTGGGGCTTTTCCAAGAGGAATAGATAGGTAATGGTTGTTGTTTGAATTTAAACGATCATAGTTAAAAGGATATCGGGAGTAGTCGGTGTGACTACTCCCCTTCTTCTTTTCTTCAACTTTAGCTTTCCCTTTGGAAAGTGCTTTCTTTCTGAAGAGTGCTTTCAGCTCCAACGTCTCCTCGTCATCATCATCGAAGTCTTGAATTGCTTCGAGATACTTTTCCAGCTTTTGGTTCTTGTCGTTGTTCACTTCTTCCTGGTTGTTGATTTTCTGAACTTCCTTCATGTCCGACATGATCTCTTCGAGTGGTTGCACTCTTTCTTGAAGAACCTGCTCTGATACCAATTTAATTTAGGCCTAGAGGGGGGGTGAATAGGCCTTTTTGAATTTTCTCGGTTCCTGTAACACTCAACAACAAAGTCAATACCAGAGATATTGGACTAGTCCGGTAAAGTGCGGACTAGTCCGGTTTTCACGGGCTAAGTTGATCAAGTTCGGTCAATTTGATTGATTCGTTAATGTTTGCAGCGGAAATATAAACTTGAATGACAGTTTAATAGTTGTATGTCAAATTATATTACAATTAAGGCTCTTGTTCAACAATTTAACTCAAATTGAACAAAGTGAATCAAACCCTAGATTAAGTTGATCAATTAAGATGAAGAACGCAAAAGGACAAGACACACGATTTATCCCGTGGTTCGGCTACCACGAAGGCAACCTACGTCCACGTTGAGGAGCCCACAAAAGGACCGGGTCTTCTCCAACCCTTCCCTCGTCGGATCGCCACGAAGGCCAATCCTCTTCCACTAATCACAAAGGGTAAATACCCAAGTTGAAGGGGCGTTCTCACACGTTGAGAGCTCCCTTGATTACAACTTACAAAGCCACCAATAACACACTCGAAAATTACAAATTGAAACGCAAGAGTGTGTTAGAGAATCAAAACAAGAGCTCAATGATGTGTGCCAAGTGTCTCTCCAATGTTCTAGAAGTGATCTTCAATAGATTGATCGATTTTGCACTTAATTTCGTGGAGAGAGGTGGTTTTTGAGTCTCTTGGGAGGTGTGACGGCGCTAGGGTTCGTGAGAGTGTAAAAGTAGGTCGTGCACCTCTATTTATATGGGGTTTCTAAAAGTGACCGTTAGGGTTCAGAAGGATCAGACTAGTCCGTGGCGGTCACCGGACTAGTCCGGTGTGTTGTGTGTAGCAAACCCTAAGTGTCCAGGAATATCGGACTAGTCCGGTTGAAAACGGACTTGTCCGATTTCACTACTGGAAATCTTCGGACTAGTCCGATTGCTATCGGACTTGTCCGGACATATGAAGCCCTAAGTGTTTAGGATGACAAGTCCGCACTTGGAGGACTTGTCCGATTTAGATCAGTGTGTATATCGGACTAGTCCGTGTAGACACCGGACTTGTCCGAAGTGGATCAGAAAGAATATCAGACTAGTCCGGTGGATATCGGACTTGTCCGATCTAGTGCAGAAAGTGATATCGGACTAGTCCGGCTGATATCGGACTAGTCCGGTCCTGTATAACTTTGTGCATTGTGTATGTGTGCTTGAAAGTGATTGAGCTCTTGGGTGTGTTTCCTTAACACACTCCATACATAATAATCTACTATTTTCTTCTCCTTGAGCTCAAATTCACTTTGCTTCTCATTTCCCCTCTTTTTGGCATTTTGCTCATTTTTCATTATTTGCCTGCATTCATCTCAACAAAAGGATTAGGATCCCAATTGCTTGTCATAAATCATCCAAAACCCACAAGGGAGTCGTAGATGCACTTTCACTTCTAATACGACTGCATTGGACATTAAAACGTATTATGCTTGTCCGAAGCAGCCTGCTGAGAGTGTCTTATGCAGGTACTATGTATGCGAGTATCTTCGGACCACCAACGAATATAGAGTGAATCGTGAGGATGTAAGTTATCCTTAATATTGATATCTTATTTTCTTACTTTTGAGTTTCATTTTCATTGTAAATAGCATAGTTTAATACTTATATAATCTGCTGTTCAATATTACCATAAAATTATTTTCATATTTTGATTCCAACTTTAAAATTCAATTGCTCATAGTACAACTGCTCCAAAAATACCAAATAAATTTCTGTATACTCTCACTTTGATCTATACTTTGAGATTGTTCAAACCAACACATTCTAAACCTTGTTATGTGTTTCATTGCAGCACACGAAGAATGTGAACGAAGAATGGCCGGTTTGTAGAAGTATTCCTGGTGGAGGAGCCGACAAGATTGCTGCTGAAATCTGTTAATTCATTCGTCGTGAAATTTCGCACAAAAGAGGGAAGTTCTTTGATGAGAATGGTGCAATAGCTAATGTGCCAGAACTTTGCGACTATGCCAATAGAAACAGTTTTTAGTAAAAACTTGTAAACTATGAGATGAATTGTATGTATAATTTGTACATATGTATATTGTTTTAGTGAAATTGACTTCTGTGAGATGACTCTTGTGATGATATTGTTGACTTTCGTGATGATATTGTTGACTTCTGTTATGTGATTATATTGAATTGACCTGGAAATTAGAAATAACAGCAGCTAGTACTGCATAGGTTATACCTTATCACAGGTAGTTATTTACCAACGGCTAGACCTGCCTGTGAAAAAAAAATTATCACAGGCGGCTAGATATAGGTAAAGAACCATCTGTGATAACCTAATTATCACAGGCGGTTACTGTTATGGTAGAAACCAGCTGCGATAAACTGTCTTCACAGGCGGCTTGATGTAGGTCAAGATCCACCTGTGATAACACTATTATCACAGGCGGTTATATAAGTTGCACGACTTGCTTGTGATAATTGTACTATCATAGGCAGTTATATATGCTGCACGACCCGCCTGTGATAACTTATCTTCACAGGCGGCTAGCCTAAGTAAAGAACTACCTGTGATAATCTGTCTTCACAGGCAGTTTCACTTCTTCGCCAGTGAAATTGTAGATTATCACAGGCTCTTCATTTCAGGCGGTTTTAAAAACCGCGTGTGATAATAGGTTTGGAGCCGCCTGCGATGAGGCTTATTATAGTAGTGCTACTCGCTAATGCAGGATCTTGATTCCCAGTCTATGTATGGTTGGCTTCTTTACATCTTGATTCAACCACAGAGATCCACTCTGCTTAGACAAAATCTCTAAATACGTCAAACCTGGATGACCCTTTCTTTACAAAGATGCTTTCATCCCTAAGATATGGTAATGCCGATCAGGGTGCTATGTTTTCATATCCCCACGAGGCTGCTATCCTAAATCAGTTCCAGCAGCATCAAGCACTCCTTTCACATATCAACAAAGGAGTCTTCTTTCAAATGATGTAGACAATCAGTAGTTACCTTCACACCCATATCGTTGCTTAGGTCAAGTTGCTCACTCAACTTCCATTCTGGGCACTTTGTTCTTGAGCATCTTGGGGAATACATACTAGGTCAGTCTACCTATAGCTGCATTACCATAACATCTTTAAGCAACACCTCTCATTGCTAACTAGGTTTACTACTTAAGGTTGTGCAACTAAATTGGTCGAATCCTGAGTTGCAATCTTCTGCTTTGCATAGTACCTCATACTTTAATTCGTACTATGTTTCACCTGGATCCCTTCTTGTTAGCCGTACACAACTCAGTCCAGCACTTCCACACAATTCAGTTCATCACTCCTGAGTGCACAACTTCATGTGTTATCTGCTAAGTTGCAATGTGTGCTTACATTGCACTTTCCTGTCATACCTAGACACTACAATAACCACCTTGATTTTCCTCTATTTCTCCACACAGCAGAGGCATACCTGTTCCTCCTAGTCAATCTTCTCGTTCTTAATGTTTGCACAACCTCATTGAGTCTAATGTTATTTTACATTGTGTACTTATATGCATACTCATGTCGATAGGAAACGTGATGGCAGTGATCAACGAGATGCTTCGCTTAGAGGAGGAGACGAGGAGTCCCATCTTGAAGTTTCCATGGCGGGCTCTCCGAAGGAAGACCAAGCCACTAACAATTGACATTTAGTCGAGTCGAAACCCAAGGCAAGCCCCATCTTGCATTTAAGAGATTTTGCAAAGTTTTCATTTGTATCACCATTAAGTATATAGTTTGAATTGCATTATGTCTAAAGTGTATTGATACTCCAATTGCATGACCCACAACCCCATGGAGTATTTGGGTAGCTGTCTAGCTCAATGTGTAGAATTGCCATGATAATGTTATATGTAATCTGGTAGAAGTCGAGTAGTTGGAATCTACTCGCAACATAGAGTTACCGTCACACCGGATTGCTTTATATTGAGAATGGCATATGTATATGAATATGAGAATAGGCAGAAGCGTAGGAAGCAGTGAGATGTGGTCTCACTGCATAGCGCTACCTGTGTTGATTGAGGACCGATCCGTGTGCGGCCCCACTAAGTAAGTTTGAATTGTACCGGATGCACACTAGCTATATGAGAACCAGAAAACTGGTGTAATTGGTTAACCTGGGTGTCGATGCTTACCCTACTATTTTATAAGAGGGGTTGAGGGCAACAAGGTGTAAATCTGCCGGAGGGCAACAACACACTCCGCGCGGGGACCTCCTGCCCGTTACGAAGGACCGGTTCGGCATTTAGGTTTTCTTTGAAAGGTTGCTGCATACAACATAGTATTGAAGTGTGATTCGCTCCACTTATGAAATGAGTGTATGTGACGTGTTATCTGGGTGTCTACTGATTCCAATCACCGTCCCTCGTGGTTATTTGAGCACCACTTGTTCACTGTGTCGTGACGTAGTAAATATTGAAGAAGCCAGAAGGATATGATGTATTGAATTATAATTGTTTTGCAACCATACTTGTCATAGAATATTGCTCACTAAAGTTACATTCCCGAACATTTAACTTGCTGCTAATAACTTGAAACTAAGGATCCACTTGTAGGCGAGTCATTTATGCTATATCACTGCCTATGTTTATGTATCATTGCATGTAGAGTTCCATGCTTAGGTAAGACGGTTAAGTCTTGCTGAGCCTTCGTGCTCATGGTTGATATATTAAGCTGTTTGCAGGTGAGACATATGAGGAAGGGCCCGAGGATGAGGCAATGCTCCCGTTGGGGTATACCGCTGAGTGGGAGCTCTGCACATCGTTGTGATACTTGTTGAGTGTTGCTAGTGTGTAGTGTCCCTGGGCCAAACAGCTGCACTTTTGCATAGCTAGGCTGAGAGTTTAGCTATGAGTATTATCTTTCGCTGTATTTAAGTTTCGTAAAATACTTCCGCTGTTTATATAAATAAAACTTTGTTACTTCCGCTGTTTATATAAATAAAACTTTGTATTTTATCGTATTCTTTTCGTATGTCCTGTTGGGTGCCGCATCGCCCGACATCACCCTCTGTGATCCTGGAACGTGTGGATCTGGTCCTCACAGCTTGGTATCAAAGCCACATTGGGAATACCATGCTCGAAAAGAGCCTATTTTGAAAACTTAGAAGTAGTCGAGTGAGGTTTAGTTACTAATCCCACATAAGGTCTACTATAGTACTAGTTACTTAAGGTGGCAAAGCTAACCTATGTGTTATTATATTCTATAACGATGCTCCAACGTCAGGTAAGAGGTAATGTACGCCACCACAAGCGGACCGATTGCGGTAAGCTCTCCCTAAGAGAGGTAATACGATGTTTGTCCCCCGTGGCTTTGCACGGGAGTTAATATGAGTCTCCGAACCTTCTCATGATTCTGGGAACATATGAAAACGCTGCCCCCTAGCGTGCTTCAGGCAAAATCGAGGATACCCCATCGTGTGGTCAAAAACACAAAGTATGCAACTCTTGAACGTTCAATGTTCAAAGGGTCATACGCAGTGCTGATCCCTAGCGTAAGAGATAAATTACGTGGCCACCTATCATGTGGTTGAAAAGCACGTAGTGTGTTTTTTTATAAACACGCAAAAGTGCCTCCTACTGGTGCAGCATTATGCAAAGACGTGGGACCCCGTCAGGTGGTAGAAAATCCGGTCTTGTACCTCGAGACGTGACGCAACTCGGGGCAGCTCGTATGGAATGACACAGGGCGAATGTTCTTACTTTCATATATATTATTGTGACTGACGGAAATTATCGCTCGTGCAGTCCCTGCCGTACGGCACTGAGTGTCATGTAAATTGTGTGTCTTCTACAGGTACACTAACTATGGTAGCGACCTGTGTAGCACACGTTTGCGAGTGATCGATACTAGGGCCACCTATAGACGTATCCAGATATACCGGTTAGATTTTCATTTGGTGAGGCACATAGTACCAACATGTATCACATCGGTACATAGACCATACCCTATGAAAGAATGACTTCATTATCATGTAAAGTCCAAATATCAGTTGCTAATATCCTTATGGACAAGCATTTTAATGGAAAGTAAATTAACTTCAAAGGTTTTCGAAGAACCAAAGTTCTTTATTACTGGCGGGAGTTTGACTCAAATTCGCCAGGTTGAAACTTTGGTTAAATGTCAATAACCATAGTGGTATGCTATAGGGTTGGGAAGATCTTCAAGTTCTCTACGACTGCTCTGGACAATATGGACAGAAAAGCACTTGGAATGGGTCCCAATCACCATAAACCAACATTGCTCCAATTCCTTGATCTAATGAACCAGCCTCAATATTTTTACCATATTTTTCTGTAGGAATTTTCCCTAGACCATTGGGATGCATTTTTGGAATACGTAAGAATGGTTCTATAACTTTGTAATTCAATGTGTCTTCCAAATCAGCATGGAACAGATTCAAATGGTGGGTTGAAGTTGGTATTCGGTCAAGTTGCTGGCAGTTTCCATTCAGATTATTGGTGAACTTTAAACAGCCATATCTCCCATTCTTTTGATCCAATGGATGAGTATGTTACATGATTGGATAGTTTATGAAGTCTTCTAATAGTATCATTTTCACCTCGACCGCAGAATCCATTGCAAACCTATTCCAAATTTCCAATTCCCAAAATATGTTGAATCTGGACCGAAACATGGACAGATCTGGACCCTTCACCATTTTGACCATAACTCCATGCATAATTCACTATTAATGTCTACCATACATGATTGGAAATCTTATAGAGTCCCCTAAAACCTTTCTATTCAATTCCATGTCAAAATCCTCCTGTAATTAGTTTAAAAACTTGCATTTCCAAACTCTGTCAAATCTGGACAGAGAGTGGACCGTTTCAGTCTGCTGTAATGTTTCTCGTATAGCTCTTAGTAGAATCCTCGAATGACTTCGTGTAATACATTTCTGGTATTTTCAGGAATTATGTAACAAGTTTGTAATATATTGTTTCTGAAAATATTCATGTTTGGATATCTGTAAATTGTGGACAAAATCAGCCATAAACAAAGGAAGTTCTGTCAAAATCTCTTTAAAAATCTGGGAGCATGGTCGAAATTTAAAAATCCATATCTCTTACACCAGGAATGCTTTTGGGTCAAATAAATACATTCTGGAAATTTGATTCAGTATACTACAACTTTGTAGTGTAACGCCAGTCCATATTTTGCCTCCAACTGGTAGAAAATGTTAATTCTCTGCAGACTGGTCAGCTGGACCAGAAACTGGACAGCGACACCAGTTTGGATTTTAAAAGTCGATCAAGTTTGCGAAGCCATATCTCCTCAACCACAACTGATATAGAGTCAAAACAATACTTTTTGGAAAGGCCTCGAAGTGTAGTTTAACTTCGTTATTCACCTTAAGATCTGATTTTGCCATTAACTGGATCAAAATCGAGTTTGGGTCCAGACTGATCATTGGTCAGCAGCAGCTTGGTCAGTTTGGGACGTTTAGGTTTGGTTAGACATTCGGTTCTCGATTTCCACTCGAGGACTGTCGTAACAAACCAAGAGTTGGGACTCAACTATTTACCAGTGGAATGGAGTGTTTAACTCATTCAGAGCTCTTTTCCTTGGATGGTCAAGCTAGTGCCTTATTTAGGTGACTTGCCGCATCACATCTTGTGGTGAATTTGAGCGCAGGTTGCAATCTTCCCATGAGGAATTTTTGGGGTATGTCTTCAACATACTGGTTTCAAAATTTAAGGGGGAAGGTGTGCACTTAAGTAACTGTAGTGTTCAACCATCAACCTTGGTTACATTGAGACGTGTCAACAACAAAATGATCAAAAGGGAATTACAACTTCAAGAGGATCCAATTCCAAGCACGGGAACAACTGCTATGCAATCTGGTGTTTTGTGCAAGCGTGCAATCTTCACATCTCAACCGTTCCCTACCGATCCAAAGGTGCTGCACTTTTAACACTTAAATCCCTCCACCTGGTGCTGCTGACAATATGCAAAAAGAACCCTGTATGCAGCCACCCTTGGATCTGTAGCGAACGGTTGAGATGTGGAGATTGCATGCTTGCACAAAACACCAGATTGCACAATAGTTGTTCCCTCCAAGCACAAGGATGACTTATTGTGGAAGAGTGTAATGTCAAATCCCTCAAAGTGATCGAGAAGGATATCAGTTCTTCCTACCTGATCGAAGCGAAGGTGATGTAGTATCACTAGAGATATGTCTAGTGATCTCGACCAGGTGCCTGGGGATACCCTTTGACACATAGTTAGTTGTTTTCTTCTGTTGAAGGTACTCCTCAAGTCAACAGGTACCTCCAAGACTTAGCTGAAGATAAAATTAAGTTAATTAGAACATGAACAATCTTTCAAAAGGTCGAGGTAACGTGGTATACTTCCCACCTTCCTTTTCAATGGTCTTAAACGTGAATTCCTTGATCATGGTCGAGTCGTGGAACCAACATCACATGTTGAGTGTCTTGCACGACCGCGGTATTCAAGCCTTGCAAATCAACAGATAGTTTTTGAGTTTTATGTGCGAGGTTCACTTAGTCTTGCTCAAACTATGAAATTTGATGCATCATACATATTGCGAGATAGATACATTGCACAACCCATCATGTGCAACAACCTTGGATGCACCGTTCATATGCATCATTTGCACCATACTATATGCATATGCATTGCACCATACAACATGCGATGCATCATGAAGCATAACTACCCACGAAGCAAGAATGATAGAATGTGTGAACAATACTAAAAGTCGGAGCAAGCTTGTGTACTTCCATTCAAACTATCTCGAGGTGTCTAATGACTACGAGTATTCCACCATCTTCATATGACTGCTTACCTTGTTGACTTTTTTTTCATTTAGTAATACTTGGGAAGCCGATTACTCAACCTCCCTTGCAGTTAAGCAAACACTTGAACCTTCATCCTTGACTTTTTAAGTTCCAGTACCTGCAAATATACCATTCTTCATTAGGTGATCATTAGTTGAATGACCAACCTTATAAAATCCATGATTCTCTTTCCTCACGATGGTATCGTTCGATTGTCAACCTCGTGAAACTCCTTGGAGTCCATCTAAGTCCTTGAAGTTGGTATATGGTAACTTTGAAACGCTGATAACCTTGTAGTTACCATATGATTGAGTTATTTGCAGTGTTGGAGCCGTATGAGGATACTGAATCTTTAAATCCTCGTATGTCATCGTGAAGAGTCTTCGTCTTGTACTTCTACTGTTTGAAGACGTTGATATACCCAAAAGCCTTGTAATCGCCATATCTTAGTGTTCCTGCTGTTTTGATCACATAAGAGTGTTGTAACCTTTACTACTCTTATGTTCCAGCAAAGGAATCCTATGGTTAACTCAATACCAGACGAGGTTATTAACTCGTTGAGTAACCTCCCCAACCGCATTAACTCGTGTAGGGGAAATTCTACACTAAGCTATAAGGACATGTGCAAAACAAAGCAAACAACCACGAATCGATGCAAAGTTGGTTTGAATATCTCCAGGTGATCTAAAGAAGAAAATAACAAGTGTTGATTCTTCAAGTCAAGGTTGGGACAGTACAAGATATCATTCCAGTGTAAGAGGACCCCGATAGAAGTTTAGCAAAAAATGCAAGAATTTTACAATGTGATATCACCATTTTGAGCACTCTGTCAAGATTTTCAACTGGAGATGGGAGTCACCAAAAGCAAACAGACTTCCATAAGATGCCTTAAGATATTCACTACCTCGCAGAACCCAAGTCTTTAAGGGCATTGTCATTTTCCTTAGTTGATGACCCTCTTTTACGGATCATTCCCTACTAGTTTACATTGTTCTACTCGCTACAATCTCGGGATGAGATTCCTTTAAGGGGGAAGGATTGTAAAAGTCTGCATTCGAGAAGAACAAGAATGTGAAAATACGAACTTAAATTTTTTTTGAAGTGGAATTTGAAATTTGAATTCACCTGCAACCATGTGAGTTAACCAATGTTCAAAAATAGGAACTTGTTAAAAATATAAGCATTAATTGGAATATTTCACTTGAACAACTAAAATTCGAATGTTAATTTAAATTCAAGTTCAACCTCACCATAAGCAAAATCATGGAGTTCCCAGCTACGTTGCGAAAGTGTAGTATCTTTGGGGAGCTTCTGTCATAACCGTTGAGGTGGACCAGAGAAGATGATATCTTGGGTGGGGCCCACTATCAGGTGGCGCACCAGTCCGTCCTAACCAAGACGTGTTGGTTTCCTCCTTTGCTCGAGCATATTGGGATCTAGCACGATGCATGTGCCACTAATGCTTCATGCACAAGCTGGTCTCCGAGGCTTGTCCTTATGATAGGGAAAAGTGAGTCCCAATCTTTCGAAAGGTAATGGATAAGTCGATTGATGGAGATTTCGACGTTGATGATCCGAGGCTCTCAAGTAGAACACGAAAAACCCCTGCAATCACTACACCACCGCTCTGTTGGTTATCAACTGTGCTGCACACGATTGACCTCGCCAAGAAGGCTAATCCCTGCAAGTGCAACTGAGAACACAAGCAAGAACAAGGTAGAAGCAATCTGAATTGCTAAGTTGGGGTCTCACAAACCGAAGAACGGCAAAACTGTGTATAACAGATTAATCTAAGCAATACCCAATTGTTCATGGCGGCTACTACGGAGTATATATAGGTGGAAGGACTTCCAAGGGGGTGTTGGGGTTGTGACCTAACCCTAACACACAAAAATAATAGACTAAGACTTGATACAAGGCCCAATGGCCCAATACGGTGGCGCAGCACCCTAACAGATTCTAAACTTGATTTTGTTTCGATGATTCCCGTCCACTTCGAGAGACTTTTGACATAGGACCAGCGCCATTGGAAAGGTTATCCTCTCCCCCTTTCCGCTCATATGTGGAACGTCCAAAATGAAGCTTGTATGCGTCCTGGGCATCTGTTTTATTGCGTACTGCTCCTGGACTCAAAGTTGGACACAATTTTGAGTTCGACTCGGTTTCCATCTTATTTGAACGTATCCTCTGGTCCTCCACGCCCCTAAATCTTGCTCCAATTACTTTTTTAACTTCTCCGTAGATCCTAATCACAATTAAGTCATTAGGTAGCAATCTATTCTCAAAAATATATAAGGAATCACATAAGAACGATCTCACCTCTGAAATTAATTGGTGTGTGTAAATTCTATTGATTGCATCTTGTATGTTGAATGGAGTGTTTTGTATATGCATAGGAGTGATGTCCTTATCACCTTATCATCGCTCAACTGCTGCCCCACGCGCTCTATCTCTCTCTCTCTGTTTCAACTTGTAATACACCAATGCGGTGGTTTTAGCCGCACCACCCATCGCTCAGTTCTGCTCCCCTCCACTGCAGCTCCTGATCATCGAACCGCCACATTGCCCCTTGCCCCCTCCGCGCTGCCCGTTCCCCGCCACCAATCGTTCCCACCAGCGTGTGGACACTAGCGCCCAGGTCACCCCACGCCTGAGCGTCGCGCTGTCCTGACAAAGTGCCTCCACCCGCGTGCAACCTGCAGTCCAGCTTCGTTGCCGCCCGTCGACCTCCACCGCCGATGTCCTTCTGCAGTGAAGCTCTGGCGACGCTCTGCTCCGTCGCCGTCACCCTCCAGGTGAGTGGTCTGGCCCCGCGCTCCTCTCCTCCACGCACTCTTCGTACAGCCCCGCCAGCCAGCAGGGGCAAAACCCCGGCCGCACGTGCTCGCGCCACTCCGCAGCCGCGCTCCATCCCTCGCATGGGCCCACAGTCGTGACCTTGCCGCCTCACGGTCCGCTCACCTCTGGACACGATTTCGAGTTTGACTCGGTTTCCATCTTCTTTGAACGTATCCTCTGGTCCTCCACGCCCCTAAATCTTCCTCCAATTACTCCTTTAACTTCTCCATGGATCCTAATCACAATTAAGTGATTATGTAGCAGTCTATTCTCAAAAATATATAAGGAAACATATAAGAACGATCTCACCTCTAAAATTAATTGGTGTGTGTGAATTATATTGATTCCATCTTGTATGTTGAATGGAGTGTTGTGTATATGCATAGGAGTGATGTCCTCATCATCCTTCCCTTCTTCAATTGGAGTCTTCCTCGACTCAAGTTCATCTTCCCTCATGTGTGGGTCTATATGTGCAACGCCATCAAATCCTCTTGTGTGCATCAAAGGAGGAGGCCAAGGTGGTGGACGACATAGTGCACAAACTCTATGTTCTTCATCAAATACACATGCACATTGACTCGAGCCAGGATCCCAAACAAATAAACATCGTGTCATGCTTGTATGTGCAATGAAAATGTGATTGGCCTAATCACTCTCCCCTTCTTGATGACAAGCTGTCCTCCGCTTGCTCGTATGCCCAGCAAAGAGGCTTTTGGGGATAGAGTGAGCACTGTCCATATTGCACAACCACAGCGAACAACATTTCTCTTTTTTTTGTCCCTGCTGCAAGGAAAAAATACTAGAAAAACTTGACAAGGCATTATTAGAGTTAATGCATTCATTTACTTTACCATATTGTTGTAGCGCAAAAGGACCTTGCAGATTTGAACATATGTAAACTTTATGCACTATAAACATGCCACTATGTTCATATTTCCCTATAGCATGAAAACTATTTTTTGCCAACAAAGTTAATTTAGTTTTAGAAAATATTTATCTCTCTACAATATCTAGATCACAGAGAGTGTCAAATTCAATATAACCCAAAGTATTTAGAGAAGACAACAATTTCAGCTCACCCCTTTCACATGTAATTGGAATCAAATGCTTAATTTCAGCACATATGGGTGATAAAGTATCAAATTCATTCAATTGTTCTAGTATAGGTATATTATAATTACTAGCACACAACTCATTTTTAACAGAAGGATCAACAGGAAAATCAACATGTGGCAATGGTGTATAAATCAAAGATTCCACTAGTTGCTCCTTGACAATAGCATGATTGGTGAAAAAATTCAGAACATCCAAAAACATCTCACCTTCAACAAGTGTGTTGTGATATTCGTTACCTTTATTCTCATTTTTAGCAGTAATTATGGGTGAAATATGAATTGATAGATCTAAATTTTCACAGGAGTTGTTGAACACCTCATTCGCTTTTGGATTTTCTACAATTATTGGTTCATGTTCCAGCAAAAGGTTAGTCATAGGAGGAGGTACAACAAGAAAATTCTTCTCAATCTCATGTATTTCATCTTTGCAATTGGATACACTAGTAAATGTTTCTCGCATAAGAATTTTCATATCTTTCCATGTTCGAGGTTTTTCTAAATCACTTAAGTTGTTCCACCAAGTCAATGCACAACCTACTAATGCACTTGCAATATTTTTAATCTTTCTCCTCTCAGACATATGACATTGTCCAAAAATTTATCAAATTCTATTTCTCAAGTAATATATTTCTCAAGTCATATATTTAATCAAAACCATCATAAGAAGGAAGAGATGGGAGAATGTAATTACTTCTTATGGAAGGTGTTGTAAAGGTGGTTTGAATGTCATGTGAAACCTTGGTTGATGTGTGATTTTTAGTGAGCAACTCCATCGTCGTCTTAATCATGTCCATCATCTCAGCATATGATGCATGATTCTTGCTTTTACCTGACATTGTTAGTAGCAAACAGAAGACAACAAAAAAAATATGTTATCCCTATCAACTACAAAGGATAATGGCAAAGTGGAAGTGAAATCACACACTCTCAAGCGTCTTACCACGCTCTTACAAGTGTTCTTAGCGACACTGCAGGTGGCAAACGGTGGCCGGTATGAAGAAATCAATGAAGCGTGGAATAATTGCAAAGGTGTATCGATTCTGCTCAAGAGTAAAGTATAGCTTGGATGGCACTTTATATGTAGCAAGGATTAGCAACAATGCAATCAGATAGTAAAGTTGAATAAGTGTCCAAAGTACTTGTCAAAGTTGTTGGCCTAAATGTGTTCCTAGTAGTTCAAGCAAGCAAGACATGAGGCAAAACTAGATGACACAAAGGATGCAAGCACTTTTATTTTTTTGTTTTTTTCTCCTATTTTTTGTGCGTATTTTGTATCTTGTTTTGCACTTGCCTTTTTTTGTCTTTCTTTTCTCAGAATGTGCTGCAAAAGAAGAACACAATTAAAACCAATCAAAGATATCTCGTGTGTCTGTCGCAGATTTTCTGCTCAATCTTCCAAGGACAAATAGGCACACTTGGAGGCTCTAAATAAAAAAAGATACAAGATAAAGATTGTAAATATATCTCTCCTCTTTAATTTCAATATATGAAAAACCTATTTTGGACAAGAAAAATAGGAAATATTGTCCCCGAAATACAGATTGTTTAGAAATTCTCGGTCGAGAACAGATTCAGATCTAATACACTTTTGGTCATGATAGCTCCGTTTACTAGAAATCCTATGAATACAAAAGTTGTGGATAACTTCTTAAGATTTCCATAAAGTACAAGAACTCTAAAATCTGAGTTTGTATGAGTGAGATATTTTGAAAATACCAAACTAAACAGAGATGAATCTAATCTGGACGTGATGACGTGATTTAAAAGGATGAATCAACACAATGCAAAACTCAAACTAAGACCAAAAGAACTTTCTAAACCAGCAATATGACTCAACAACAGACACAAACTTAATAAAACCAAACTAAAAACGAAAGTTGCAAAGGCTCAATGGTGGTTTGGACAAAGTAATGAACAGATCTACTAAACTGCAAGTTTTTTATGGCTTTTTTGTGGACTCTAGGTATGAAAAACAAAACTAATGTAATAGATTGATGAATTACCTAACAGGCAACCTGGAAATCTGAAACCAATTGATAGGAAAAAATGAGTCCCGATCTTCAGAAAGGTAATGGATAAGTCGATTGATGGAGATCTCGACGTTGATGATCCGAGACTCTCGAGTAGAACACGATATCTCGTGTGTCTGTCGCAGATTTTCTGCTCAATCTTCCAAGGACAAATGGGTACACATAGCGGCTCTAAATAGAAAAACTTACAACATCAAGATTGTATATATATCTCTACTCTTTAATTTTGATATATGGAAGACCTATTTTGGAAAAGAACAATAGGAGATATTGTCCCCAAAATACAGACTATTCAGAAATTCTAGGTCGAGAATAGATTAAGATATAATACACTTTTGGCCATGATAGCTCCGTTTACTGGGAAACCTATGAATACAAAAGTTGTATATAACTTCTTAATCTTTTCAGAAAGTACAAGAACTCTAAAATCCGAGTTCGTATGAGGGATATATGCTGAAAATACCGAACTGAACAGAGATAAATCTAATCTGGACGTGATGATGTGATTCAAAAGGATGAATCAACACAATGCAAAACTCAAACTAAGACCGAAAACACTTTATAAACCAGCAATATGACTCACCAACAGACACAAACTCAATAAAACCAAACTGAAAACGAAAGTTGCAAAGGCTCAACGGTGGTTTGGACAAAGTAATGAACAGATCTACTAAACTGCAAGTTTTTTGTGGCTTTTCTATGGACCCTAGGTATGAAAAACAAAATTAATATAATGGATAGATGAATTACCTAACGGGCAACCTAGAAATATGATACCAATTGATAGGAAAAATGAGTCCTGATCTTCCGAAAGGTAATGGATAAGTCGATTGATGGAGATCTCAACGTTGATAATCTGAGGCTCTCAAGTAGAACACGAAAAACCTTTGCAATCACTACACCACCGCTCCGTTGGTTATCAACCATGATGCACATGATTGAACTCGCCAAGACGGCTAATCCCTGCAAGTGCAACCGAGAACACAAGCAAGAACAAGGTAGAAGCAATCTGAATTGCTAAGTTGGGGTCTCAGAAACCGAAAAACGGCAAAACTGTGTATCACAGATTAATCTAAGCAAAAACCAATTGTTCATGGTGGCTACTATGGAGTATATATAGGTGGAAGGACGTACAAGGGGGTGTTAGGGTCTTGATCTAACTCTAACACATGAAAATAATGGACTTAGACTTGATACAAGGCCCAATGGCCCAATACGGTGGTGCAGCATCCTGACAGATTCTGAATTCGATATTGTTTCGACAATTCCTGTCCACTCCAAAAGACTTTTGACATGGGACCAGCTCCATTGGAAAGTTTATCCTACCCCCTTTCCGTGCATATTTAGAACGTCCAAAACAAAGTTCGTATGCATCCTGGGCGTCCGTTTTAGTGCATACTGCTCCTGGACTCCGAGTTGGACACGATTTTGAGTTTGGCTCGGTTTCCATCTTCTTTGAACGTATACTCTGGTCCTCCATGCCGCTAAATCTTCCTTCAATTACTTCTTTAACTTCTCCATGGATCCTAATCACAATTAAGTCATTAGGTAGCAATCTATTCTCAAAAATATATAAGGAAACATATAAGAATTAGCTCACCTCTGAAATTAATTGGTGTGTAAATTCTATTGATTGCATCTTGTATGTTGAATGGAGTGTTGTGTATATGCATAGGAGTGATGTCCTTATCACCTTTTCGTCGCTCAACTGCTGCCCCACGCACTCTATCTCTCTCTCTCTCTCTCTGTGTTTCAACTTGTAATACACCAACACGATGGTTTCAGCCGCACCACCCATCGCTCAGTTCTGCTCCCCTCCACTGCAGCTCCAGCTCGCCGAACCGCCATGTTGCCCCTTGCCCCCTCTGCGCTGCCCGTTCCCCGCCACCAATCGCGCCCACCAGCGTGCGGCCAACAGCGCCCAGGTCACCCTACGCCTGAGCGTCGTGCTGTCCTTACGAAGTGCCTCTGCCCGCGCGCAACCTGCAGTCCAGCTTCGTCGCCGCCCATCGACCTCCACCGCCGACGTCCTTCTGCAGTGAAGCTCTGACGGTGCTCTGCTCCGTCATCATCACCCTCCAGGTGAGTGGCCTGGCCCCGCGCTCCTCTCCTCCACGCGCTCTTCGTACAGCCCCGCCAGCCAGCAGGGGCAAAACCCCAGCCGCGCGTGCCCGCGCCACTCCTCGGCTGCGCTCCATCCCTCGCATGCGCCCACAGTCGTGACCTTGCCGCCTCACGGTCCGCTCACCTCTGGCCGCCCACGCTCTCCGTCTTCCGCCGCGTGCGTGCCCCCATCCACGAGCTCGCCTGCTTCTTGCTTCCGCCGGCGTGACCACGCACGGGGCTGTTGTGGATCTCGCAGGCCGCTGCGCTCGTCCCCTTCCTACATCTGCCACCCCGCCACGGGCTCAGGTCCCGCCCATCACGCACCGCCGCGCTCGCATCTCGCAACCGCGCCACACCAACCAATACCACCGTTTCCCATAGTCTGCGCCTCAGCGAGCGCCGCACCAGGTTTTGTGTCGCTCCTGTCGTTTCCGCCCCCACGCTGCTAAGCTCCCTCCGCGCCTCCTCGGCACTGTAGCACACCGCCAGACCAACTGTCGCGCCTTGCCGTTTGCTGCAGCGCTGTCCTGAACCTTGCGCCGCCGTGCTCCCCATCTCCCGTCCTCTGCCGCGTTCTGCACGCACCCGCTGCTGTGCATCGGTCGTGCTGGTTGTCTCCCCATGCGCGTGCACCACAACAACTTCCTCGCCAAGGAGTTCCAGACAGCACTGCCCACGATCCTCTTGCACACCGGCACCACCACCAGAGCCTCCTGCTCTAGAGCGCCACACCGCGCACTACCCACCACAGCGCTCGCCTCATGTTCCGCGCCTTGCACCATGCTGATGGCCGCTATCCTGTGCCAGTCACGTGCTCTCTGCTCGCGCGTCGCATCCACGCAGCAACAGCACCGGTCACGCTTGTCTCTAGCAATCACATGCGTTCCCCCTGCCATCACGTGCACTACACGCGCTTTACTCCACAATGCCGCCTCGAGTTCGCGTTGCGTCTGTAGCCTCGCATCTCTGTTCACCGGCCACAGCAACGCGATGCCACACCATGGCTGAGCACCGCAACTCTGGTCCGCGCTGTGCCACTGCTGTCACCGGCTCCTCGCCGTGCCAAACGCATGCACCAAACCCGCTTCATTCCCCCAGCGGAGGATGTATGTTCTCCATCTGCAGCATTGGGTTTGATGCCAAGTTTCCCCATAATCAGTTTTCGGCGGTAATGTTACCGTGTACACCTCCAATGCCTCCTTCAGACAACGGTATGCTCCCTTCCTTGGGCTAGCAACAACCACACATCCCAAACCTTGCCTCTTCCAGGGAGCAGTTTTCAGTCAAGCAGGCTAAGCACCTCACTTAGTGCAAGGGATGGGCCAGCACATGACTACACTACTACAAAAAGCATTTTCACAGGCGCCTGGATTTTTCAAACACAAGAGGTCTGTAAAAAAATGCGACTGTGATGACAAATGATACAATAACCGTCTGTAATGACAGAACATCACAAGCGGATTTTAAGAAACAACCGCTCGTGGAAATCATGTATTTTCTCAGGCGGTTATTAATTAAGAACCGTCTGTGATGTAGCTAATATCACAGGCGGTTCTTAATTAACCAACGTCTAAGAAAATACATGATTTCTATGGGCGGTCATTGTTTAAGAACCGCATGTGATGCTGCTAAGCTCCTGTCAAGTTAATCCATGCACATCAAGCTCTTGTAGATGCAAGTAACACCCGTGGCTCATCATTTGGATTGTTGAAAGTATCAATTTGAAGCCTGACAGTCCTTGGAAGGATTTTCCCATCCATTTGAAGGATTTCTTTCCCTCATGTCCATTTGAAAACTTAGGAAGATGCTCCTTTCTCAGTTTTAATGCCAAAATATATTGACTAGAAATCAATACGTTCTTTCTTAGTGCTTCACACAAGCGAGTAAGCGAATAACTTCAATCACAAATCTTGTTTTTACACTTTCATAGGGATTTAACCTTAATCTTTTAAGCTTTGATTTATCAAATAAGTGAAGTTTTCATATCACACATGTTAATGACAGTTATAAGTGAAGGATGTGTCAAAGCAAACGAAATTTGAATCGGACTGAGGATAAAAAGATCCTGCATATGAGTGGCAATGTCCAGTTTAAACAGCGTGAAGCTATGATGACAACCTTCAACAACATGAAAAATGATGCCAAGGTTATGCTTGCATCAATCAAGGCATGTTGTGAGGGTATAACACTTGTTGGGGCAAGCATAACCTATGCTTGCGCCCAACAAGTGTTATACCCTCACAACATGTCTTGGTTGATGCAAATATAACGTTGGCATCACTTTTCATGTTGTTGAAGGCTGCCATCATAGCTTCATGATGTCTAACCTGGACATTGTTACTCATATGCAACATCTCATTGTCTTCAGTCCCGTTTAGCTTCGACACACTCTTCACTTATAAGTGCCATTAACATGTCTGATGAAGAAGCTTCAATTATTGATAAATCTATGTTTGAAAGATTAAGGTCAAATTCCTATGAAAATGGTAAAAACAAGATTTGTGATTGAAGTTGTACGCTTTGTCGCTTGTGTGAAGCACTAAGAGAGATGGTACTGATTTGTAGTTGATATATTCAGCCATTAGAACTGATAAAGTAGCATCTTCGTAAGTTTTTAAAATGAAGAGAAGAGAAAGAAATCTTTGAGGGCTTGTTTGGATGTACTCAATCTCATTGGATTGAAGTGGATTGAAGTGAAGAATGAACTAATTTTCTCCTCAATCCACCTCAAACCACTTATATTAAAGTGGATCCACTCGTATCCAAACAAGCCCTCAAATGGACGAGAAGTATCGTCAGACTTCAATTGAAGCTTTTAACAATCCAAATGATGAGTCTCGGGTGTTACTTGCATCTACAAGAGCTTGCTGTAAAGGGATTAACTTGACAAGAGCTTCAAGAGTTGTGCTTCTAGATGTTGTTTGGAACCGAGCTGTTGGAAGGCAAGCCTGATCATCATAGGTCAGAAGAAATTTATATACACATACTGAATTTAATAATGTTAGAAACAGAAGCTGAATTTAATAATGTTCGAAACATGCTATCTAAAGCTGAAATAGAGCATTGTTCTAAGTTGATTTCAGAAGATACAAATATATACAATATATATCATACATTTTTTCTAGCATTGACATCTTCTCGCATATAGAGTTTCAAATTCTTTTTAATGCTTCTCTCTACGCGCTTGATGTTTTCTGGTTCGGTGAAAAGGTACATATCTTCATGCTGATTATATTCCTCTTCATTATCTCCCACATTCTCAACTCCAACAATATTTTGCTTTCCAAAAACAACTACGTGCATCTTCTCAGTTTTTGGATCTTGAACATAAAAAACTTGTGCAACACTATCGGCGAGAACCCACAGGACATCATTATAACCCACTTTATTCAAGTCTACCAGTGTCAGCCCGTAATTGTCCACTTTCACACCATTAGGATGTTTGACCCATTGGCACTTAAATACAGGCATTACCATTCTTTCGCCATAATCGAGTTCCCACATTTCCTTGATGATCCCGAAGTATGTGGTCTTTTGCCCTTGTGAATCATAAGCCTCAATACGAACACCACTATTTTGTGCAACACTCTTACCGTCTTTTTCTTTAGTGTAAAATGTGTAACCATTGATGTCATATGCTTGCCATGTTGTCACCGAAGAAGATGGGTCAGAAGCTAACTTCTTCATTGTTGCCTCTTCTATAGTGTTTCCGTATGGTATATTTTTGTCCATTAACCATTCAGTGAAACATCTTTTGTGCTCTTCCATGATCCAGTCCTCTGTGCAGTCTTGGTTTTTATCACGAAGCTCAATTTGGTGTTCCTCGATGTACGGCTCAGCTATTGCGAGCTGTTGTAGTACATCAAAATGTGCACGGTGTACATTCTTGTAATCTTGAACGATAAAAGTTTTCTTACCCACTTTGCCTCTCCCATGTAGTCTACCCTCATGTACTTGTATAGGCACATCTATCGATTTTCCATCTTTGATGTAATCAGCGCAAACCTCAATCACTTCTTCAGTGGTGTATCCTTCCATAATTGAACCCTCTAGGTGAGCATGGTTCCGCACATAACCTTTTAATACTCCTAAATATCTCTCCAACAAAAACATGTGATGTAAATATAGTGGCCCCAATGCTTTTATCTGATCAACAAGATGTATGATTAGGTGTACTTGCAAATCGAAAAATGATGGTGGGAAACACATCTCAAGCTTCCACATAGTATCGACGATGTATATTTTTAGATAGTCTAAATCTTCACGTGCTATCACCTTTTGCAATACTGCATTGAAGAAGTAACACAAACGTGTGATGACAACTTTTATATGCTCAGGTTTGATGACTCTCATTGCAATGGCAAGGAACACTGTCATCATCATGTGACAGTCGTGAGAACTATAACCGAATAAAGACAAGTCTTTCATCGAGACTAGTTTGCGGATATTGGATGAGAAACTCGTGGACACTTTGATCCCACGCAAGCATTCGCAAATTGCTTTTCTCTCTTCTAGCGTCAAGTTGTAGCTGGCTAGGGGAAGGTAATGCTTATCGTTCGCCTTTTCTACTGGATGAAGCTCTAGTCTCAAATCAAGATTTACTAGGTTCATACGTGAATTTAATCAGTCTTTTGTTTTCCTCGGCATGTCCAGCAAGGTCCCAATGATGCTGTCAAATACATTATTTGTAATGTGCATCAAATCAATACTATGGCAAAATTCCAGATTCTTCCAATACGGAAGATACTTGAAAAAAAATGATTGTTTCTTGAAAGCCATGTCAGTTGTATCATTCGAAGATGTACTTTTTCTCTTAATTCCTTTACATTTTTTGCCCTTACCAAAAGCAATATGAATGTTCTTGACCATTTCGAACACAAGTTTTCCACAGTAAGGTTTTGGTGCAGTATCTTTTTCAATTTTGTTATCAAATTGTTCTTTCATCTTCCTATACTTGTGTGTATCTGTCAAGAATCGTCGGTGTCTCATGTACACTGTCTTTCTAGATGAAGTGAGGCATAGAAATCCAGTTCTATCCACGCACCTTATACAACCTTTCATCCCTTTCATTTGTCTCGATAATGTAAATAGTCCGGGATAATCATGCACGGTAACGAATATAATTGCTCTTAGCATGAAATACTCCCACTTGTACTCATCCCATGTACGTACCCCTTCATTCCACAATTTTGCCATATCTTCCATTAAAGGTTCCAAGAACACATCAATTTTGATGTCGGGTTGTTTCGGACCTTAGATAAGAACAAATAACAAGATATATTTCCTTTTGTGACACAACCACGTCGGTAGGTTGTACATCTTTAAGACCACGGGCCATGTGATGTGTGTGCTCCTTTTTTCACCAAGCGGATTCATTCCGTCTTTACCCAAGGCAAACCTCACATTTCAGATTTCCTTTGCAAATTCGAGATACTGAATATCAAAAAAAATCCACTGTGTTGCATCACCAAAGCGTTGAATATGTTTTTCATTCTTCTTGCGTTGCTCGGAATGCCAACACATAAATTCAGCCTCCCTAGGGTTTGAGAACAAACGCTTCAAGTGATCAATTACCGGAAGGTACCACATCACCAAGGCAGGAATTTTTATCTTATTGTTCCCGTCTGCATCACCAGAAGTATCATCGTCGTCACCTTCAGGACCAATAATAAACTTCTTATTCTTCTGAGACTTTTTCATGTTGGTAACATACTGGTGATTATAGTCCTTCTTATATCTACTGTCACCACAAATGGGGCATCTAGTTGTGAGCTCATGCTCTTTGCGATACAGAATACAATGGTTCACACAAGCGTGTATTTTTTTCACACCTAGTGCCATCGGGCAAAGAAGTTTCTTCGCTTTATAAGTGCTTATGGGCAGTTTATTTGGATTTGGAAGAACTTCTGCCATAAGATTCAAAAGATCAGAGAAACTACAATCGGACCATCCATGCGTAGCTTTCAACATTAGTAGTTCTAAGACTGCACGCAATGTAGTAAACTCTTTATCACAACCATTTGATTCATCATATAAAAGCTCCGTCGCCGCATTCTGCAATGTCTCCATTTTACTTAAACCTTTGCTTGCTCCCATAGAAGTCAATACATATGGTTCAATGTGATGCAACATCTCCTCACAATCGAACTCATCATCATCATCACCATCTTGATTGTCACTACCATCATGGATATGAACATTATCATCATCTGAACCTCTCTCATCATCTTTATCCACATCATGTGTATCTAAGTCACCATGCTCTATCCATATTGTGTAGTTTTTTTTTTAAACCTCTTTTCACCAAATGAGATTGGATTACTATAGTATCCGTCCAAGCAATATTATTTTCATAGTCGATACATGGACATAATATGTCATCTATCTTTTGCAACTTCGCATGTCTCTTGGATGCTTCAATAAAATTTGCAACATTATGAATGTACATAGGATCGGGTCTTGGCATGTTATACATCCACGCTCGACGGTCAATGCTTCAATAATAGAATTTTTATAAATTTACAAAATTTGGCCACAAATATTCCCTAAAGGTATTCTATAAAATGAATTTACAGAGACATAACAAGACTGTATCATATGAGTGAATACTAGTATAATGTAGGTCTATTCATTAGGGCGACGTCTTGAGGCGGACGGAGTGGAAGGCGATACAGAGTTGTAGAGAGAGGTGGAACGTAGGAGAGCGGCGGCAATGTCAAATAAGACTCTAAGATCGGCAACGAACAGAAAGTGTGGCGGACGGAAGGCGGTGGCGTCGAGGGGAGTCTGGAGGATACGGGCGACGTCTTGAGGCAGACGGAGTCGAAGGCGTCGGGCATAGCAAGCGGGGGTGAAGGATTGAAGTCGGGGGGCAAAAAGGCCCAATAACATGGGCTAGTTCTGGGTGGGATCTAGTCCGTTATATCTTGACGTCGGATACCATTCAACGATGGTAACTAAATGGGTGAGTTATAAAACCATCTCCCTAGAAAGCTAACCCTAATCACTCCTTCGAAATATATGCAAGCAGGAGGTACGCACACACAAGTAACATATTGAAAAGGAAAACACATAAAACTACAATTACAAGTTTGGGTAAACTTCATGCATCTTATATATATTACAATATCATCTGTTAATTAAACATCATATTCATGTCACATAATAGGTACAAACTACAATAAGCTTATTACACAATATAGTCCATACATCAATATCTAAAAGACCAAACTAGTAGAACACACAAAAAGGACACAATCCATATAGTCCATACATCAATATAGTCCTTACACATGCAAAAGGACACAATCCAAATGCCAGAACACACAAAACTTGTAGCTTATCAGCTAATGAAAATATACAAAGAAAAAATAAGGAAACTACATGTACCTTGTGGCGTGGGGCGTCAGCACGGTGGGTCGGCGATGTGGGGATGGGTAGAGGCATGCCTCCACGGGGATGGGTGGAGACGTGGCGGTGCCGGGCTGGGCGGCGGCGCGGCAGTGCGGGCTGGGCAGCGGCGAGGCATAGGGAAATTTTGGCAGCCTTGCAACGTCGATTGAATTCTCCAAGGTTACGTTTTGACTGTGGTAAGGGGTCTTTATATAGGCGTTGGTTTTTCATAGGCGATTTGTAACTTTTTCTCAGACGGTTGGTGCTTAATAACCGCCTGGGAAAAAGATTATCTCAGGCGGTTATTACTTACCAACCGCCTGAGATAATTGTCCGAGGCTCTTCAGTTTCCTTTTTTCTTGCTTCTTTTTTATTTAGATTCCAATATAAATACTCAAACATGTATAGATTCTGCAAATTGAGTTCAAATTTGATGATTCTTTCTTCTATATTTGTAAAAAATTAACATCTACCACCTGAACCAAATATTTTAAAACTTGTATAGCTCACATTATAATGTTTTGGTAAATATCAAATTAATTTCTACTCACATATTATTCACATTTGTGTATCTCCTAAAAAAAGGATCCTTCATTGAAATTTGTTTGTATGAACATATTTGTATTATTTATACATGTATGAATGTTGTTAATTTTTTTAAAGCATTCCAACATGTGAAAATTCAAATTATCCATCAGTCTAACTAAATGCTCATATACATATGAGGCATTCATCAAATTATGAACACACATTGATTTAAAAAAAATTTGAAAAAATTCATAGTGGTTAGTATGATGAACAAAAATGTCCATTGAAAAAATAAATGAAAAAAACATTATATTCATCAAGGTAGAAAAATGAAAAATAGCAATTGTTATATGTTTTTTATGTTCTGACCAACTTAAAAGGATTTATGAAGTGAAATTTAATAGTAACCCTTACTAATCAATAATATTACAGGAAAGTGGAATTCTGCCTTTTTAAAGGCCCCACATTTAATCAAGAATCTTAATTAAGAAAAAGTAAAGATCTTCTCAGGCGGTTGGTACTTAATAATCGTCTGAGAAAATGATATCTCGGGAGGTTATTACTTACCAACCGCCTGAGAATATCGAATCTTTGTAGGCAGTTCGTAAGTAAAACCCGCCTGAGATAACCATCTTCTTAGGCGGTCAGTAATTAAAATCCGCCTGCGAAAATAGGCGTCTATATATACCCCTCGGGTTGCGTTGGAAAAACCTAACTCGGGTGAAACATTTAGACGCCGTCAGGCTGCCAAAATTTCGTTTGCTGCCAAGTGTTCGCCGTTATCGTCGCCTAGCTTCGCCGTCATTGTCGAGCTTCACCGTTGTCTGTTTGCTTCGCCCTTGTCACTTCCAGGTACGCCGAGCGAAGCCATTGCCGTCACCGCCGAGCTTCACGGTAAACCCTAAACCCTTCGACCTTCCCTCCTCCGTCCCTGTGCCGCCTACCTCCTCACCCTCGCCGCTGGCCGAGTCAAATGATGCCTTGCATAGATTTCCTTGGTTAGGGTTCAGGAATTCGAAAAGGGTAGGAATCCTTGGTTGTGATGTTATCGAATGGTAGAATAGCTTCGAGTAATACATTTCCGGAAACATTGAGAACTGTATAACAAGTTTGTAATGTAACTTGCTGTCAAGTTGTGATGTTATCTATTTGAAAATCAAGGATCAAACCAGCCACAAATAAAGTAAATTTTGTCAAATTCACTTCTGAAATCTGGTAGCAGTGTCCAACTTTAAAAATCCATATCTCTTCAACCTGAAGGGATATGGAGGCAAATGAATACTTTTTGGAAATATATTGAAGTATTCTGTAAGTTTTCTATTGATTTTCAAGCCAATAGACTGTTGTAAGGTGATGAAAATCTTCTCTAACTAAATCTCTGAACCTGTATAAACAAGCATCTGAATTATTGCGATAATTATATGTAGAAAGCTCTTCTAGTCTATTTTGATACATGTTTTTAAAGGGGAAGTGCTATTCTACAACTTTTCTATTCATTGTTACCTCAAATTTTGTTTAGAACTAATTAGAAACTGAAGTTGAAGTCAGTACCTGTGTATAGTGCTATCTGAAACAGCCAGAAAATTTCTGAACTTTGAACAGCCATAATTCTTAAATTAGAAAAGCAACCTATGCATATTTATACATGTATATAAAGCTTAAAGAGTTCTCTATCAATTTCCTATTCAACGCTAAGGCTAAAAAATGCAATAACCAGGTATAAATCGAAGTACCGTTTAAGGTGTCGTAACAGTCCAGAATCTGGACAATTATGTATTCTGTTGCGGTTTGGATCGTAGTTTCTAGTAGGATCATAAAAAGACTTCATAATTTAAATTTATGAAATCCTTAGGATGTGTGTAAAAAGTTTGCAATATATTGTTTCTGCAAATATCAATGTTCTCTATTTGAACAAAATCAGCAACATACAATGGAAGCTCTGCCATCAGTTAAAAATTTGTGAACTTAGTGGTAACATGAGTGGATAATAGCATCTGTACTAAAAATAGAGTGTAGCCGCCCCGCACTTCATCTCACCGGGTTGCACTCCTTCGAGATTGGTGTCACTATCCTTTTGCCAAACAAAGCAATGTGCTCGCATACGGCTGTTGAACATCGCTTATGCTCAGAACACAGATACAAGTAACTGCCTACTTAGAATAAGAAGATAAAATTGTCATTGCTGGTGAGCAACTTTAACATGCTTGTCACCCTCGCAATGTATAGGAACCTTTTGGTCAGTCGCCTTAAACCCTAGAATGCCTTATCAAATCCTAAAATGCTTCCATCTTTTTCTTCATGCAACACTTTATGTAGAGTTAATATGTCATTTATTATATTTTTTGTCTTATTAGTTCTAGCATGGAAAGCCCTAAGAAGACTGGTGCTGGTAGTAACAATAAAGAAGACAATATGGAGTTTACTGACTTTAGCAGTTCAGGCTCCATTCACAGTCCATCAAATCCTTTTCCTAATATAAAAATTAAAAAGACTTCTGAGGATCTCGACCTGGAATATGAGCCTACCGACGAGGTATGAATCATGAATCTTAACTTTAGCAGTTCAAGTTAATGTTGGTTGTCAAGTATACGAAGTCTTATAATTCTTTTCTACCTAGATTAATCGCGAAGACAACGAGGTGACTTCGGCTCCTAAAACCGCAGAAGGTTCTCCAATGGATGAATCCTCAGCTTCACTCAAGCGGAAACGAGGGCAATGAGGTCCCAATAACGGTCCATTGGATCGCATCATGTACATAACAAGGGTCGATCCAGGTGGGCATCCCCAAGAACCACTGGATTCAGTTACCAAGTAACGTAATGCATGTGGTTTTCTTGTTAGGGAGCTCATGCCGATCACAACCGAGAATTGGAGGAAATTACCCGAGCAGACCAAGAATGAGTTGTGGGAAAGAATAAAGAAACAATTCATGTTCCAGAAAGGCACAGAAGAATTTGTAAAGAAAGCAACATTGGTCTCTTGCGGCAAGAAGATTTGTGGCTGGAAGAGTGAAATGAATGCTTATGTTAAGGCCGATAAGGTCCCTAGACCGAGGAAGATGGGAAAATCACACAAGCTCAGTGGCAAGAGTTTGTTTGTCAAAAGACCACACCTGATGCTAAAGCTCTAAGTGCAACTAGGTCAGAGCCTGCAAAAAAAACAAATACCATAATCTCTTGGGGTCTGCCGGATATGCCCCAAAGTCTAGAAATGGAATAAGATATTAGACAAAATTACTAGTAAGGGCAATCCTCACCCATTAGAAGGTTGCGATGAGAGAACTCAGCGGTGGGTCTTTGCTCGGTCAGGTTTGACCAGCGAGGGCAAACTTGAAAAGTCCGACTCTGTGAATGAAGTCGGGGATAAAATGAAAGAAGTAATTGAAAAGCAACAGAAGGGTCTCTTCAAGCCGAAGAGGGAGAATGACCAACTTACCGCTATCTTAGGAATCCCTGAACACAGCGGACGGGTTTGAGCAGTCTCTTCTCAAATTGTCTTGGCTAGATGGTTTCCCTAAAGATAAAGACACATATAAAAGACGTGAGAAGTTTAAGAAAACACTTGATGAAATGATTGATCAAAAGGTCAAAGAAAATATGCAAGAAATAATGGAACAACTTAGACAATCGGGACAATTAGTGGCACTGAGTACAGCGATGGTTTTGGTGCCAAAGGAGCAATTAGTATCTCCAACTGCCAACCCTAGCAGCGTTGGTTCTGTGCCAGGCTCAAGGTCAACCCATAAGTTCCCTGTGAATGATATTGCTAACGACAAATCTTGTCGTCTTCTTGTCCCGATCGGAAGAGCAGGGAACAAAACCAAATAGGTTGCCACTGCTATGGCAAAGCCTGATCGAGACTTCAACGGGAATCCACTTCTGTTGTATTATGTTGTGGTGCAAGTTCTTCAGATCATTGATAATGATTATGAAGATTATGAAATAGACCACGTCATACCTGAGGGGATCGCGACTCTGGGGCAGGTTGTCAACCAATTAATCCTTTGGCACCGACGCGATATCATGTTGGACGATGAGCCAGTTTCTAGTCCCATCGCATCTCGAAATACTGCAACCCCATCTTCTAAGCCGAAAGTCCACAAAAATCCACTCCCAGTCCAGGTAGATCCACTCCCCCTATGTCTCAGCAAGGATGATAGTAACCTTGCTAGTAAAGATATCCAAGAGCAACAAGTTGGACAACAACTTCAAGCAGTACCAGAGCAAGTTGTTGCTAGGAAAGAGCAACCAGTTGAGCAACATCTTGAAGTAGTCCTAGAGCCAGCTGCTGAGAGTAAAGAGCAATCAGTTGAACAACAGGTTCAACAACAAGCCAGTATCCAACTTCCGACGACTACTCCTCGATCATCAGTGCCTATCAAAGTTAGCCCATACGAAATTAAGAAACCTTCATCAGAAGTGTCAAAGTATTTGGAAACTATGAAGGAAAATATTAGAAAATCGAGTGCATCTCGTTCTTCTCATGAGCCAGCATTAGAAGATATCGAGGAGTGGGAAGAAGACGGTGTCATGTATAATCGGTGGACGGCTTTCGTTAAACCAGGAGTTCCAATATACAAGCTTGAGGATGTTCCTCCTCAATTTAAGAATTGGAAGCCATTAATGACATCCGTACAACTTAGCAAACAACCTACCCCACTCAAAATAATGCATGAGTGGTACATCCTTGCCAGCACAAAATATGAGATTTCTTGCGTCACATTTCATATTCCAAAGAAGCATTCTGGAGCACTGGAGCAGATAGACAAGTCATTTTATTTGAAGAGATGCATCCCCTTTTCCATCGGGGCATGCTCGAAATCAACCTGTTGCTCGTTTGGTGCTTGTAGGTGCCTCTAATATTTTGCATTTGCTTTTCTTACTACATGCATACACATTTCATGAGATTATAACAATTCTGAACTTCTTCAATAGGATGCAATACATGGATAATGAAAAGATGGAATGTAAGAAAGGTATTCTTGACCCTACACGGATTACAAAGACGCTATTCGACGTCAAGGCGGATCGAGACTCAGCAAAGTTCAAGCACATGTAAAATTTTTTTTGAAAAAACAATCGCAAAACTTAAGAAGGATAGAAGGACAGAAGTTGCAGCTTACATAGGACATGCGATGTTTAACTTTGTCAAAGACGGCAAGGACCTCGTAAAGTCTCTGTACCACTTCGAGTAAGTTTGACACATCACATTGAAATAGCAATTATTGGTAATTGTTAACACGTGTGTTTGTATATTTGCAGTGATCACTACATAATGATCTTCATCAAGCCAACACAGGAAATGGCAACAGTCTTGGACTCGGCTGATTTCCCACCAAATTGTTACAAAGATTTCCTTTCCATTTTGAAACTGTACATTTATTCAATAATTTTAATTTACACACATTTAGAATGTGTTCACAAGTTTTATATGACATTTCTTGTATTACAGCGCTTGGCAGTTTTACGAGGAACGGCTTGGCGGTGAGAGACCTTCTAATACGCCTGCATTGGACATTAAAATGTATTATGCTTGTCCGAAGCAGCCTGCTGGGAGTGTATTATGCGGGTATTTTGTATGCGAGTATTTTCGGACCACCAACGAATATGGAGTGAATCGTGAGGATGTAAGTTATCCTAATGCCGATATCTTATTTTCTTATTTTTGAGTTTCATTTTCATTGTAACTAGCATAGTTTAATACTTATATTATCTGATGTTCAATATTACCAGAAAAATTATTTTCATATTTTGATTCCAACTTCAAAATTTAATTGCTCATAGTACAACTGCTCCAAAAATACCAAATAAATTTTTGTATACTCTCACTTTTATTTATACATTGAGATTGTTCAAACCAACACATTCTAAACCTTGTTATGTGTTTCATTGCAGCACACGAAGAATGTGAACAAAGAATGGCCGGTTTATAGAAGTATTCCTGGTGGAGGAGGCGACAAGATTGCTGTTCAACTCTGTCAATTCATTCGTCGCGAAATTTCGCACAAAAGAGAGAAGTTCTTTGATGAGAATGTGCAATAGCTGATGTGCCAGAACTTTGCGAATATGTCAATAGAAACAGTTTTTAGTGAAAACTTGTAAACTATGAGATGAATTGTATGTGTAACTTGTACATATGTATATTGTTTTGGTGAAATTGACTTCTGTGAGATGACTTCTGTGATGATATTGTTGACTTTTGTGATGATATTGTTGACTTCTGTTCTATGATTATATTGAATTGACCTAGAAATTAGAAATAACAGCAGCTAGTACTTCATAGGTTATACCTTATCACAGGCGGTTATTTACTAATAGCTAGACCTGCCTGTGAAAAACAATTATCACAGGCGGCTAGATATAGGTAAATAATCATCTGTGATAACCTAATTATCATAGGCGGTTACCATTATGGTAGAAACCGGCTGTGATAAACTGTCTTTATAGGCGGCTTGTTGTAGGTCAAGATCCGCCTGTGAAACACTATTATCACAGGCGGTTATATATGCTGCACGACCCGCCTGTGATAATTGTATTATCACAGGCGGTTATATATGTTGCACGACCCGCCTATGACAACTTATCTTCAAAGGTGGCTAGCCTAAGTAAAGAACCGCCTGTGATAATCTGTCTTCACAGGCGGTTTCACTTCTCCGCCTGTGAAATTGCAGATTATCACAGGCTCTTCATTTCAGGCGGTTTTAAAAACCGCGTATGATAATAGGTTTGGAGCCGCCTGCAATGAGGCTTATTGTAGTAGTGCTACTCGCTAATGCAGGATCTTGATTCAACCACAGAGATCCACTCTGCTCAGACAAAATCTCTAAATCCATCAAACTTGGATGACCTTTTCTTTATAAAGATGCTTTAATCCCTAAGATATGGTAATGCCGATCAGGGTGCTATGTTTTCATCTCCCCACGAGCCTGCTATCCTAAATCAGTTCGAGCAGCAGCAAGCACTCCTTCCACATATCAACACTGGACTCTTCTTTCAAATGATGTAGACATACAGTAGTTACCTTCACACCCATATCGTTGCTTAGGTCGAGTTGCTCACTCAACTTCCATACTGGGCACTTTGTTCTTGAGCATCTTGTGGAATACATACTAGGTCAGCCTACCTATAGCTGCGTTACCATAACATCTTTAAGCAACACCTCTCATTGCTAACTAGGTTTACTCCTTAAGGTTGTGCAACTTCATTGGTCGAATCCTGAGTTGCAATCTTCTGCTTTGCATAGTACCTCATACCTTAATTTGTACTATGTTTCGCCTGGATCTCTTCTTGTCAGCCTTACACAACTCAGTCCAGCACTTCCACACTGTTCAGTTCATCACTCCTGAGTGCACAACTTCAAGTCTTATTTGCTAAGTTGCTATGTGCGCTTACATTGCACTTTCCTATCATACCTGGACACTACCATAACCACCTTGATTTTCCTCTGTTTCTCCACACAGCAGAGGCATACCCGTTCCTCCTAGTCAATCATCTTGTTCTTAAAGTTTGCACAACCTCATTGAGTCTAATGTTATTTTACATTGTGTACTTATATGCGTACTCATGTCGATAGGAAGCGTGATGGTAGTGATCGATGAGAATCTTCGCTTAGAGGAGGAGACGAGGAGTTCCATCTTGAAGTTTCCATGGCGGATTCTCCAAAGGAAGACCAAGCCACTAACAATCGACATTTAATCGAGTTGAAACCCAAGACAAGCTCCGGTTTGCATTTAAGAGATTTTGCAAAGTTTTCATTTGTATCACTATTAAGTCTATAGTTTGAATTGCATTATGTCTATGGTGTATTGATATTCTAGTTGCATGACCCACAAATCCATGGAGTATTTGAGTAGCTGTCTAGCTCAATGTGTAGAATTTCCATGTTAATGTTATATGGAATCCGGTAGAAGTCGAGTAGTTGGAATCTACTCGTGAGATAGAGTTACCATCACACGGGACTTGTTTATATTGAGAATGGCATATGTATTTGAATATGAGACCGGGCAGTAGCGTAGGAAGCAGCGAGACATGGTCTCACATGCATAGCACTGCTTGTATCAATTGAGGATCGATCCGCGTGCGGTCCCGCTAAGCAAGTTTGAATTGTACCGGATGCATACTGCCTATACGGGAACCAGAAAACTGATGTAATTGGTTCATAATGAGGACATCACTTCTATGGATACAAACAACACTCCATTGAACATACAAGATGCAGTCAATAGAGTTCACACACAACAATTAGTTTCATAGGTGAGCTCATTCTTATATGTTTCCTTATATATTTTTTAGAATAGATTGCTACCTAATAATTTAATTGTGATTAGTATACATGGAGTGAATAAAGGAGTAATTGGAGGAAGGTTTAGGGGTGCGGGGGACAGAGGATACGTTCAAAGAAGATGGAAACCAACACCAACTCAAAATCGTGTCCAACTCGGAGTCCAGGAGAAGTACGCACTAAAACGGACGCCCAGGACGCATATGAACTCTGTTTTGGACGTTCCACATATGCACGGAAAGGGGAGAGGATAAAATTTCCAATGGCGCTGGTCCCGTGTCAAAATACCTTTGGAGTCAACAGGTATCGTCGAAACAAAATCGAGTTCAGAATCTGTCAGGGTGCTGCACCACTGTATTGGGCCATTGGGCCTTTGTATCAAGTCTAAGTCCATTATTTTCGTGTATTAGGGTTAGGTTACGATCCCAAAACCCTCTTAGACGTCCTCCCACCTATATATACTCCATGGTGACTACCATAAACAATTGGGTTTTGCTTAGATTAATAATATCGCCATTCTACGATTTGTGAGACCCCAACTTCGCGATTTCATATCGTGTTTTCTATGTTCTTGCTTGTGTTCTCGGTTGCACTTGCAAGGATTAGCCTTCTCGGCGAGGTCAGGCGTGTGCCGCACAGTTGATAACCAATGGAGCAGTGCTGTAGTGATTGCAGAGGTATTCGAGCTGCTCGAGTGCCGCAATCATCAACGTCTAGATCTCCATCAATTGACTTATCCATTACCTTTTGGAGGATCGGGCCTAAACCCCTTATAAATTTGTATCAGGATGGCTTTTTATCAAGAAGGGGAGAATGATGAAATCATGCACACTATCATTGCACACGCAAACATGGCACAATATTTATTTGTTTGGGATTCTGGCTCAAGTGAATGAGCTCGCTTATTTGATGGAGAACATGAATATGGTGCACTATGTCATCTACCACCTTGTCCTCCTCCTTTCATGCATACAAGAAGATTTGATGGCGTTGCACATTTGGACCATAACATGAGAGAAGATAAATTTGAGTCGAGGACGAATCCAATTCAAGAATGGGAGGATAATGAGGACATCACTTCTATGGATACAAAAAACACTCCATTTAACATACAAGATACAATCAATAGAGTTCACACACAATATTTAATTTCAGAGGTGAGCTCGTTCTTATATGTTTCCTTATATATTTTTGAGAATAGATTGCTACCTAATAATTTAATTATGATTAGGATACATGGAGAGGTTCAATGAGTAATTGGAGGAAGTTTTAGGGGCGTGGAGTACCAAAGAATACGTTCAAAGAAGATGGAAACCAACCCCAATTCAAAATCGTGTCCAACTCGGAGTCCAGGAGCAGTTCGCACTAAAACGGATGCCCAGGATGCATACGAACTCCGTTTTGGACATTCTACATATGCAAGGAAAGAGGAGAGTATAACCTTTCCAATAATGCTGGTCCCATGTGAAATTCCAATAGAGTTGACAGGAATCATCGAAACAAAATCAAGTTCAGAATCTATCAGGGTGTTGCGCCACCGTATTGGGCTATTGGGCCTTTGTATCAAGTCTAAGTCCAATATTTTCATGTCTTAGTGTTAGTTCACGACCCCAAAACTCCCTTAGATTTCCTCCCACATATATATACTCCATGGTGGCCGCCATAAACAATTGGGTTTTACTTACATTAATAATATCACCGTTCTACGGTATGTGAGACCCCAACTTTGCGATTTTAGACCGTGTCTTCTACGTTCTTGCTTGTGTTCTCGGTTGCACTTGCAGGGATTAGCCTTCTTGGTGAGGTCAACAGTGTGTAGCACAGTTAATAACCAACAGAGCAGTGGTGTAGTGATTGCAGGGGTATTCGAGCTGCTTAGTGTCACGGATCATCAATGTTGAGATCTCCATCAATCGACTTGTCCATTACCTTTTGGAAGATCAGGCCTAAATCTCTTATCAGTTGACCTAGGTGTCGAGGCTTACCCTACTGTTTTATAGGAGTGGGTTGAGGGCAGCATGGTGTAAATATGTCAGCGGGCACAGACACGCTCCGCGCGGGGACCTCCTGCCCGTTACAGAAGGACCGGTTCGGCATTTGAGTTTCCTTTGAAAGGTTGCTGCATACAACATAGTACTGAAGTGTGACTTGCTCCACTTCTGAAATGGGTGTATGTGACATGTTATCCGGGTGTCTAGTGATTGCAATCACCGTCCCTCGTGGTTATTTGAGCATCGCTTGTTCACTATGTCATGACATAGTAAATAATTAAGAAGCCAAAAGAATATGATGTATTGGATTACAATTGTTTTGAAACCATACTTGTTGTAGAACATTGCTCACTAAATTTACATTCCAGAACATTTAACTTGCTGCTAATAACTTGAAAGTAAGGATCTACTTTTAGGCGAGTCTTTTATGCAATATCACTGCCTATGTTTACGTGTCCCTGCATGTAGAGTTCCATGCTTAGATGAGATAGTTAAGTCTTTCTGATCCTTCATGCTCACGGTTGCTATATTAAGTTGTTGCAGGTGAGACATATGAGGAAGGGCCCGAGGATGAGGCGATGCCCCCTTCCGGGTATACCGCCGAGTGGGAGCCCTACATGCCGCCATGATACTTGTTGTGTGTTGCTAGTGTGTAGCATTCTCGAGCTGAATGGCTGCACTTTTGCATAGCGAGGATGAGAGTTTGGCTATGAGTATTATCTTCCGCTGTACAATAAGTTTTGTAAAATACTTCTGCTATTTATATAAATAAAACTTTGTATTTTATCGTATTCTTTTCGTGTGTGCTGTTGGGTGTTACGTCGCACGGCACCACCCTCTGCGATCCTGGAACGTGTGGACCCGGTCCTCACAGTTCAATCCCACACAAGGGATCTACATCCTTATTGAGGAGCTCACACAGAGTCGGGTCTTCACCAACCCTTCCCTCACCAAGTCACCATGAAGGCCGACTTGATCTCCACTATCACAAAGAGTAATCACCGAGTTCTTGGGGCTTCCTCACAAGTTAAGGGCTCCCACAAATTTACAAGACAAAACAATGATCAACACACTCGAAAAAGAATACAAATAATGACAGGAGTGTGTGAGAGAGATCAAACCCAATCTCCCTTTCCCAACTCCCAACTCCTAAAGATTTGACTCTTAGGGCCTTAGAATGTGTGGAAGGGAGTGTTTCGTACTCTTGGATGCAGTGGGCGAGGCAACGGCTCGTGATAATTGCAAATTTGGTTGGGGACTCCTTTTTATAGATGTCTCAAAAAAGTATCCATTAGGATTTGCAAGTCAGGACTAGTCTGTGGTTGACATCGTACTAGTCTGGTGTGGTGAGATTTGATTTCTAGTTTAAGTCCCGCCACCACTCTAAGTGTTATGAGTAAAAACCCTAGAACATTGGACTAGTTTGTGGGGCATCTGACAAGTTTGATATCACACAGAAAGGTCTTGGTGTTGAAAAATAGACTAGTCTTCAATGTGCGGACTAGTCCGGTGTGACATCGGACAAGTCCGATGTAACACAGAGACATCTTTTCTGGCTAACTTCGAAATTATTTGTGCAATTCATACTAGTTTGTTATTGACCAGACTAGTTTGTGGTGTTCGTACTAGTCCGTTATGGACAGGACTAGTCCATGGTTAGGCTTTTGTGCTCTGTTAAGTTTTTCTCTTATTCTTGCCATGCGGCAATTTGAGCTCTTGAGAAGATCTCCCACACACAATTTGAACACTAAGATTTAGACTAAGTATCCTCCTTCAGTTTTGCCTTTTTCTGTCAAAATCTCCTTTTTTTCCCTTTTGTATTTTTCACCTCTTCTCCATTGTGACCTGCTCTCACTCAAACAATTTTATTAGCTCTTTACTTGTTTGTCCTCAATCATCCAAAACCAACATGGAGGTGCCTAGATGCACTTACAATCTGCCCCTTTTTGGTGATTCATGACAACCAAATAAAGTCTAACCATGAATGAGTAATAAATTGGATTTTCATAAAGTGTGCACATATGTGGGAAAAAGATACATGAAACATAGATAAAATTTCGTATGTGCATTCTTTATGGTGGGGTGCCTAACAATGCGAGTGTGTACAAGTTATGTGATACAAGTAATGTGTTCCAATAATGATAACTAACCATAAAAGCATCACATCATAAATAACAATGCATGGACATGATGATAACATGGCATGCATAAGCATTACATTGTCTTGCATGAACATAACAAGTTCTTAAACACAAATCTTAACAGGTTTGAAATAAAGTACATGTCCATGACCAACAAAAACTAAAGAGAGATACCACTACTCCCCCTGAATCTCTACTCCCCCTAAATTACTTTGGCATCAAGACACCAAAGTGGAAAAAACTAGGAAAACTAATCGACGCGGTCCTCGTTCCCGTCACTCTTGGTCTTCATGTTAACTTGCTCCTCTTCATCATCTTCAACATCATCACTTTCTTGAGGAGTACGAGAACGGATGGAGGAACCAATGCCAAAGAGAGCAATCTCATCATTGGTGAATTGATGCATCTCCGTATAACCCTCATCTGAATCTTCCGAAATCTCTGGAGAGCCTATAGGAGATATCTCAAGCTTCTAACATATAGCCGTCACATTTTTCTTCATGTACCTTGTATGCCTATTTCTTGCAAGACTATCATTGTGTTGCTTTACCTCCACTTTGCGGCAAAAGGTAAAAATGGCATGAAGCATCTTCAAAATGCAGTTGTTGGAGCCCCTGCAGGATGAGCGAACTGATGTGGAGGAGGAGCCAGCTGGATCTGCCCTAGCACGAGTAGAACATTGCCTTGCAGAAAAGGGTAGTGGAGGTCGAGCAGTGGGAATCTGTGGGTGAAGCTTGGAGTGAGAGACGTCCTTGACAAACTCCAAGCCGTGACTTGCTCAATCATGTACATGATATAAGGGGCATAGCCACAGGAGCTATTTGGAGTATGAGCAATGTTGAATATGTCATTGTAGATATAGTCAAATATGTTGAGTTGTTCTGCCCCAATTATAATCTGCATTAATTTCCTCAGGAAACCTTGAATTCTACCCGCATTACCATCTTTTGGAGATATTGTCTTCCTGAGCACACGATTTAGAACAACAAAGAATGGCTTCATGTAATTAGTGGAAGAAGGAATGTATGGATAGTTACTGTCATAGAGGAAGTGAAGCTCTTCATTGTCCAAAGCTTTGACATTTTGGAATGAGATCTCATTGTATAAGGACCGTCACATTTTCCTTCATGTACCTTGCAAAATCTTCATAGCCAACCGAGTATTGTTGGTTATGTGTCATCCATGTTATTTCCATGCACTCGACTCTTGAGAAGTAACTTGTGGAATAAAACTGAGTTATGACTTCATCATTCCAATCATAATTGAAAACCTTGAGGTCTTTCAGGCCATGACGCTCAACTTTTGCAATGAATTAGTGAAATGCTTCATTGCCCTTGCCTTCCATGTATTCCTAATCAATCCACTGATGCTTTGCCATGGGCGTCTTGTTGTGGAGGTACACGATGTTGTAATAGTCACAAAGGAAGTCGCTCCAAAACTGCAGGTTTGCTACCATCTTGTCATGCCTATAGACATTGATCTCCCTTAGGTTCTTTGCTTTTTGTTGCTCCCTTTTCCATTGAAGGAATCGTCGGGCGGTTGATGATTCTTGTCATGCATCGGAGGGGCCATCTGCAATGAGCCAATTGGCCCCAAGGGTCTAGCAGGACCCTTCCCTTTTTCTTGGCTTTTTCTCACCTTTGAACTTTGACCAACAACTTACTTGACCTTACCACTTGGCTTCTTGCCTACAACCTTACGTTTTGAAGCTGTTAGCACTTCATTAGCATCTCTGTCATGCCTCTTCTTTGTCCTCCTTTGATTTGCTATCTCCAACTGTCATTTAGAAGTGAGACGTGCGCCTCAAGCTCCAGCTCGCTAAAAACACTTTCCTCTTAGCTTGACATGATTCTTGACATGATTGGAGTATATGAGAACAGGGAAACAAGGGATGAATTCAAATAATTAAATAAAATTGACATTTTAGGGTTAAATGCTGTTAACAACCGGATTTGTCCGTGGCTCATGCGGACTAGTCCGGCATACCGGACTTGTCCGCACGGAACCTGGACTAGTCCGGTGTTCATCAGCATGAACCCTAACTTCTCGAAATTCATCAAATTTTTGAAAAAATGGTGCAAGTGGTGGGTAAATGACAATGTAGGTTCTACTATTTGACGAGGAATCCCTAAGACATAGAAGGATTGACTTAACCCCTAGAAAAGTGAAGAACTAGTGTTAGGTTAAGACTTTACTAAGTAGGTGATCAATTCACTGAGTAGAGTTTCCAAGTCCAGAGAAGTCCGGGGTCGACCTCCCATTGATGCTCCAAGCTTTAACCCTCGAGGACACAAAGTTTTTATGGTGGAATCAGAAGATCGCCGTGGGGGCATAGGTTGGAGGAGAGACAAACTTTGTGTTGAAGTGAGGAGGAAGAAGAAGGGCTCGAGGGTGACTGGACGATTAAGTCATGGGGAGAGCAGACTAGTCAGGTGCTACCCCGGACTTGTCCGGTGTAGTGGACAAAGGCCGGACTAGTTGAGCTACCGGACTTGTACGATAGGTGAACGGACTAGTCTGGTCAAACAGAGAATAAAGGTAATAAATTTGATGCAAAATGGTGATTAAACTTATTATTGACGATAAGGTCATTGTTTTAGCAGTTATCTCTTGTGAACATGATTAGAAAGCAAATAACAGTGAAACTGGACTCATAATTCACCAGGGACACCGGACTTTTCCATTGTGGTTGTGGACTAGTCCGGTCAAATAGAGAATTTATGTAAGATTTTCGAAGAGAAATGGTGATAAAACCAATTTTGGATCTTAAGGACATAGTGTTAGAGGATATCTTTGATGGACATGATCAGTGAACGAATAACCATCATCTTATGAGCATAATTCAACAAGACCAACAGCGACTCCAGCTAGTCCAGTATAGTTGCGGACTTATCTGGTGAAATAGAGAGAATAGGTAAGAAATTTGATTTGAAATGGAGATTAAACTCATTGATTATGATAGGGACATGATTTTAGAGGATGTTCTTGATGGAGATGATCAGTAGGCAAATAACAATGAATCTATGATTATAATTCCCAAAAGCTAGTAGAGACACTGGACTAGTTCAATATGGGTGCGGACTTGTGCGGCCTAACAGAGAGTTAAGCTAAGATTTTTTAGGTGAATTTGGGATTAGACCTATTGTTGATCATAAGGACATATTTTCGAAATTATTCTTGATGAACATGGTCAGTAAGCAAAAAACAATCATACTATGACCATAATTCACCAAGAACTAATATTTTCAAATAATTTTAGAGTAAAATGAGATAGGAGATAATTTTTGCAACACGCTGGTATTTTGAAGTCCTACACTACTAGCTATCAGATATGCAACATTTCAACTCACATTTCGAGAATCGAAGCGGCTTGAAATCTTGCACACATACACACACTTGACATGATATCAGGCCTAGATGCACAGAGATACAATAGAGAGCCAATCATAGAATGGTGTACCTTTTTATCCACACTTGGACTATCTCCGTTGTGGTCTGGATGCTTGTTAGTTCCATTGGAGTTTTGATGGGCTTGGCTCTATCCATGTTGAACCTTTTTGAGGATGTTCTGTGTGTATTGTTCGTCATGATCTTAACATGGTTGGGAATTTCTTCTTGCATCACCATAGCGCAAATCGTATCTTGTAATTCATCTTCAACCTCTTGAGTGAGGAATTTGGCTTCTTGCGTCAATTTCTTCATTTTCTTCATCTTCTTTATCTCCCCTTGGTCATTCACTTCATGTTGATTTTGACCATTTTGAACTTGTTGGGATTGATCTTGCATGTCTTGTACTTGGTTTTATGTTGGTGGCTCGAGTTGCGATGAAGTTGGTTCACTTGGATTTTCATTTGTGGGACCTATGTGTGCTGAATACATTGGCAATTATGTTAAACATGTGGGTTTACATGCAAAGTTTTGAATATACTTGAGAAACACACTCCGCACTATCTGAATTTTTGCTGCACGTGAGCTGCACGTGTTTTGTGTTCCAGAATGTCCAAACTTTTCTTGTATAATGCATAGCGGCTGTTTTGGACTATTTGAACTTTCTATGTGCTGAAATAATTGTGTGGCTTCTATGTTTTTCATTTGCAATGTTTCAAACTTGCTTTACACTTATGGGAATATTTGCTTAGTATTTTTTAATTAAGTTTTTGGTGTGTTTTGGATGATCATGGTGGACATCATCTTGCTATGTTTGCAACATTCTTAGGTGAGGTGCTCACGTAAGGTGTTATGGTTTTCAAACTAACGAGAGTCAAGTCGAGGACTTGTGCTCGGAAGAATTTGTTGTCTGTTCATGTGCAGGTGTTGCTTGAGGTTAATACATGGCTAGTGACGAGATCCATTGAACTAGTCTTAGGGAGAATATGAGGTTCAAAAACCAAGTTCGGGAGAAATTATGGTTGACTTGATCGGGAGGTCATGCAACATGTTTGGGTCAAGAACAATGCATATGAAAGTATCGTGGATGTTGTTGGAAGGTGTTTACATGTGTGCAAGGAGTGCATAGACGTGACAACATTGTTTCAAGGAATGATGAAGAAGAGTGGACATAAAAAATTGGTTGGAAAGGTCCAACCGACTGGATTTGTGCCTTGTTCGTCCGACTTGTTTCAAACAAGTTTTTCTTGTTGAGTTTCTGCATAGCACTACGTTGCTTTGGTGCTTTTATCATAACTTGAGTTTTACATATCCAATTGATGTGATTCTTATTTAGTTGTCTT
The DNA here is from genome assembly GCA_036927565.1 of Tuctoria greenei. Taxonomy (NCBI): domain Eukaryota; kingdom Viridiplantae; phylum Streptophyta; class Magnoliopsida; order Poales; family Poaceae; genus Tuctoria; species Tuctoria greenei. The sequence continues at coordinate 154,117,963 of JAYESD010000007.1, forward strand.
CACAACTTGGTTATATTTCATTTTTGAAAATTTCTCGGTTATTGGATTTATGGTTTCTTATCTACACAAGTTTCTTTGCAGTGTTGCAGACCTGGTTTTTTACTCGGGTAGAACAGAGTGACCTTTGTTTGATCTTTCGATCATAACTTGAGTTTTTCTCGACAGTTTTTCGTGACTCTTGTTGTGACATCATCGTGAATTGATTCTTCACAATATATATTAGTTTTGTCATGATTGATCATGTTTAGATTAGTCACACACATCGTTTCTTTAATAGATTGATTTTCTGTCGAGAGATTTTCATTGCTTCTACTAAAAGAGTTTAAATCTACCATTCATCCCCTCTGGTAGCTTTTCATGTGCTCTTTGATCCTACAATTGGTATCAGAGTCACGGTGTTATAATATTTATAATTTACACATGTTTTGACTAATCAATAATCATCATGGAGAAATACTTTGCAAAACCTTGTGTGTTTAGTGACACTGATTTTCAGGTTTGGAAGGCACGTATGGAGGCTTTCATCCAGGCACAAGTCTTCACAATATGGGAGAAGGTCTACAAGCCTTACAACGTGCTACCAAACGATCAAGTCACAGCTACGAATATGAGAGATATCGATAATAATAACAAGGCTCGCAACTTGATCATACAAGGATTGACTCAAAGTGACTTCGATCTTGTTGTACACCTTTGATCAGCATATAATGTGTGGAAGACACTTTACGACTACCACGAAGGATCCAACACAATCAAGGAGGTAAGAAAAGATATGTTCAATAAAGAATATATGCGCTTTGAGATGCAACCAGGTGAGTCCATCGACCATTTATTTGCTCGCTTTAATAAAATTCTCAGCAACTTGCGTAGCTTCAATGTTAATTTTTCATATGTTGAGAATGCTAGGCAATTACTAAGTGCATTAGACATGACAATTTTGGAGGTGAAAGCTACATCTATTCGTGAATCTACTGTCATGAGTACACTTACTTTTGATCTGCTATATTCTAAGCTGAAAACTCATAAAATTTACATAATATCATGTAAGAACCCCAACAAGTCTCTCGCATTTGTTTCTCAACGTGACATGCCTAGCTCTATCCAGTATTCATCATGTGGTACACTTGCTTTGTTGTCCTGTTTAACCCTTGAACATATTGAAGAATTTCTAGAAGAGGAGTTGGCACTTCTCTCCACTCGGTTCTCAAAAGTATTGCAAAATGTGAGAACTAGAAGGGGAGGAAGTGGTGGTTCTCAATGATGCTTTGAATGTGGTAAGACGGGACATTTTCATACAGATTGCCCTAACCTTTCAGGTCCTTCTACCCATGATGAAAAGCAAAATAAGTTCAAGTCCTCTTGTGGCAATAACAACAAGAAAAAGAAGACTTTCACAAAATGCCAAGTGGTGGACCATATCCTCTCCGCTCTACTAGACAACAACTTGAGCGATGTGGACTCCAAAAGTGATGAAGATGAAGACAATTTGGCAAATATGTGTTTCATGACGGGCAACTCAAGATCAAGTATGGAGGAAGCAGAACACAACAACAACGATAAAGAGGTATGTCCCACATGCGAAGAAATGTGTGATGCTATTTCTCGTGCCACTGTTATACTTAAGAAAAAGGACAAAAAACTTAGGGAAAATGATGTTAAAATTGAATCACCTGAATATGAAATTAATCATTTGAAATCTTTGATTCCTAGTGATGATTCTTGTTCCTCATATGAGCTTATATATGAACAATTGTCCTCCCTAAGAAGTGCACACATCTCCACACTTGATAAATTTGAGTTAGGAATTGAAAAGAAAAAAATCTTGCTACATTTAATGATAAAAACTTGAAAAATGCTTGCTGTTCTACAGTTGATTTGCATTGTTCTACTTGTGATGATCTTGATAAGAAACTACACAATGCTATGAATGAGATTTCTATATTGAACAATGTTTTACGTTCTCATGAAGTTAGATATTGTTATAATTGCAAATTAAAAGAAAAAACTCCATGTGAAAATTTCCTAGACTTGTCTAAGAAACTTGATGACATAAATAGGACACTAGAGCAGTTTTGTAATGGGAATAAGAACCTAAACTTGCTGTTGAATTCTTTCAAGTCTTGCAATGATAAAACTGGTTTAGTTTTTGATTATCATGCTCATGCTAAGGCATATCGACCTAAAATTGTAATGTCATTAGGAAGTGGTTTGATTCAAACAGTTGCTGAACAAAAAGAAGTGGTTTTCAAATCTGCAGGAGTGTTGTCTCATTTAGTTTCTAATAAACATGTTGCTTGCTCATCTAGACATGAACACAAAGTTATATTTCATTGTACCTATTGTGGTAGAGATGGCCATATCATAGATTCTTGTTATAGACTAGGTAACCAACAGAAAAAGAAAGAATGCAAGCTAGATCTCATAATTCTCATGCAAAATTTGCTGCACATGCTGAATCAAAACATAGAAACATGCAATCTGCTGTAATGAGTCAGAAACATGCAAAGTTTGCTCACAAACCTACTGTTTTTCATGCTACACATGTAACACCTCGTAGCTCAGTAGTTGGGTACAAAAATTCTCAAACTTTGGCTCACAAACCTGCTGTTTTATCTCAGCTTTTTTGTGTTATTCCTGTTGGACGTCGTGTGACTCAGTACTAGATTCTTAAATGTCTTTTGACTAACCCCAGTGTTAAGTCATCGACATATTGTGCTTCTATGTAGGTTACACGCTTGAGGAAGGAGAACATTTAGATTATGGATTCAGGTTGCTCACGCCAAATGACCGGTAACAAAGAATAGTTCTCCTCCCTCTCTTTTGTGTCACGTGTAGAGAATGTTACTTTTGTCGATAATTCTTCAACTTATAAAATTTCTAAGGGTTCGATTAGAGTAAATAATCACTACACTTTGAAGGATGTGGCACTCGTTAAAAATTTAAAATACAACTTGCTTTCTGTTTCACAATTGCTAGATGAAAATTTGGAAATTATTTTCACTAAAAATTGTTGCAAGGTTGTAGATTCAAATAGTGAGTTCATTTTTAACATGTCTCGGTTTGCAAGAGTTTTTAAAGCTGATTTTGATATGTCATCTTCTAAGAATAGGTGTCTAGTTGCTAATGATTCGAAAAACTAATAGTTTTGACATCATAGACTTGGTCACGTAGGCTTTGATCGTCTCACGCGTGTTAGTGCACTTGATCACATAAGTGGACTGCCTAAGCTTAAAGGGGACAAATAAATTGTGTGCTCTTCTTGTAGACATGCTAAGATGGTTGCAGGTTCACACGCTCCTCTCACAATGACCATAACAACTGAACCAGGACAACTTTTGCATCTTGACACCGTAGATCCCTCACGTGTTCAGTCTTTTGGAGGTAAATAGTATGTTCTTGTGATTATTGATGATTATTCTTAGATACACTTGGGTTTAATTTATGGCATCTAAGAATGAATCTCTTAGTCACTGTAGAACTTTATTTCTTAGATTATCAATTGATCACCTAGGATCTTTAAAAGCAACTAGAAGTGATAATGGAACCAAATTAAGAATCAATCTTTTGATCACTTTTGTACTGAAGATAGAATAGATCATCAATTTTCATTACCCTATGTACTTGAACAAAATGGTGTCGTAGAGAGAAATAACATAACCTTAGTTGAGATGGTTAGGACAATGCTTGATGAATATCAAACTCCTATGAAATTTTTTGGTTGATGCAATGGCAACCGCTTGTTATGTCTCAAATCATGTTTTCTTGTGTGCTAAGCTAGGAAAAACACCATATGAACTTCGGTTTGGACATAGGACTTGTGTCACACACTTTTGATTCTTTGGTTGTAAATGCTTTGTTAAGAAACATGGTAATCTTGATAAATTTGAACCTAGATCTGTCGGTTGCATGTTTCTTGGTTATCCATCTCATACTAGAGGCTACCGTGTGCTTTTACTTGACACTAACAAATTTGTGGAGACTTGTGAGGTTTCTTCTGATGAAGCTAGTTCAGGTACTAGCTCTAATATTGCAGGTCCAGATCCATATTCGTAGGGGAAGAGTATTTTCATCGAAGAAGACAAAGAAGTAGTGCTGCTGCTCGAGAATTCAGAAGCAAATGACGTTGATCACGCTACTAATTTTGAACCACTACCAGCACCAACAACTACTGCAACTGGTTCAGATCGTCCTCAGACCACAAGTTCTTCAATCTGTGATGAACATGAAGAAGAATGAGCTGGTGAAGTGTCTACTCCCCTCCATGTTCTCAAAAGTCATCCTCCACAACAAATCATTGGAACCTTGCACGAACAAGTCACGCAGTCTAGGTTTTGCGATCCGAACTCTTATGCTCATTGTGCTTTTGTTGCTTCTTCTGAACCCAAAGATATATCACACACACTCACTAATAAATCTTGGATTATTGCCATGCAAGAAGAGTTAGAAAATTTTGAAAGAAATAATGTTTGGAAACTTGTACCTCCACCTCAAAGTCACACTTTAATTGGAACCAAATGGGTGTTTAAAAATAAACAAAGTGAGGAGGGGGTTGTGGTTAGGAATAAGGCTAGGTTGGTTGCTCAAGGTTTCACACAAGTTGAAGGTCTAGATTTTGATGAAACTTTTCCTCCTATTGCTAGATTAGAAGTCATAAGAATTTTGTTAGCTTTTGTTGCATCTAAAGGTTTCAACTTATATCAAATGGATGTTAAAAGTGCTTTTCTTAATGGATACATAGATTAGGAGGTTTTATGTCAAGTAACCACCGGGTTTTGAAAATCCAGATTATCCTAATCATTTTTACAAACTGTCCAAAGCCTTGTACGGTCTCAAACAAGTCCCTAGATCATGGTGTGATAGGTTAAAAACATTCTTACTTGAAAATGGTTTACCATGGGTAAGGTTGATAAAACTCTTTTTGTACTTAAGTATGGCAATGACTCATTATTCGTACAAGTGTATGTGGATGATATTATCTTTGGTTGTGCTTCTCATGATCTTGTGTCAAAGTTTTCAGCTATGATGAGTTCAGAATTTGAGATGAGTATCATGGGAGAACTCACGTACTTTTGAGGGCTATAAATCAAGCAAACAAAGGAGATTACTTTTGTGCATCAAACGAAGTATACAAGAAACCTTCTAAGCACTTCAACATGGACAAGAAAGTCTCTTTAGACACCAATGGGTACAACAACAACACTTCAACTTGATGAAGATGGTGAACCCGTGGATCAAAAAGAATTTAGAAGCATGATCGGGTCACTTGTACCTCACGGCATCAAGACCGGGCATACAATTCAGCGTATGTCTTTCTGCACGATTTCAAGATTCCCCCTGCTTCACGTCATCAAGCCGTCAAAAGAATTCTCAGGAACTTACATGGAACTCAAGAATTTGGCATTTTTCTTTTTTCCTCAACCGTTATTGAAATCTTTTACGGATGCTGATTTTGGGGGTTGTAGGATTGATAGGTAAAGTAATTTGGGTGCTTGTCATTTTCTTGGTAATTCACTTGTTGCTTGGTCCTCTAGAAAACAAAATTCAGTTGCACAATCCACAGCCGAATCTGAATATGTAGCTGCTGCTAGCGCTTGTTCACAAATTCTTTGGTTTGTTCAAACACTTAAGGACTATGGGATTGATCTAGATAGTATTCCACTATTTTGTGATAACACTAGTGTCATTTGCATTGATAAAAACCTCGTGCAACATTCTAGAACAAACCACATTGACATTAGGTATCACTTTCTCTGTGATAATGTTGAAAAATGAAATATTGTGCTTCACCATGTAGATACCGAACAACAATTGGTTGACTTTTTTACAAAACCTATGGATTTCACTCATTTTTGTTTCATTCATAGTGAAATAGGGGTTATGCATCCTCATGGCTTAAATTGAGGGGGGGGGGGGGTTGAAACTTGGGAAGTCTATGTGTGAATCTGAATTTATAATAATATGAGCATAAGTATTTCATATATATATGACTTGTGATTCCTTTTACATGCTGAAAATTCTTACTACATTACTCGTGTTATACATTTTGTAGTTTTTGCCATGACTAGTAATTGGAATAATTACTTACACTAAATTTGGTCATGATCAAACTTTCTTGTTGTTTTGAACTTGTTGCATGCTCACAAGTGCTTTTAATAAAAAAAAAAAAGTTAATCAATCAACTATCCACATTTTGAGCTTTTATTATCAAATAGAAAAAATGAGAAAATATCAAGAGAATATGCATGCATTGCACTTCTTATTTTGAGATGGCTTATCATTGTACTTAGATATGAACTTGGAAGAAATTGTGTATGACTAAAACCATGTCCTTAAACTTCTGATTGTCAAATGACATAGGCTTGGCTTGGTTGGTTAGAATAAAGTTAATGCGGCATATAATCTCTTGCAAATGTCATAAGATAAATTTTGTTCCTTAAAAGAAAATAAAAATGCAGCAACAAGTGTCATGTTTTCAGGTCTTGAAATAGTTAAGTTTGTGAGATCATGACTTGCTTAAATTGAAAATTCACTTGATCTCTAGCATGGCTTACACTACTTTATGTATCTCATTTATGTGATAGTGTAAGTTACTTGATAGTATGACTTGGATTAGCTTTGTTTTATATGTATGTGTTATAATATGCTCATAACTATTGAAACTTCTCTTTTGAACCATGCTGAATACATTGTCAAAGGGAGAGAAATATGTATAGGGGTAGAAATATTTGTTTTTGAAATTTCTTTCTCATTTGATTTTCAAGATGGGTGATTTTTTTTCAAAACTTTTCATGTGAATAAGCCAATGTTCGGATTTTAAGTGGTGTTGCCAATGCATTCATCAAGGGGGAGGTTGTGGGACCTATGTGTGCTGAATACATTGGCAATTATGTTAAACATCTAGGTTTACATGCAAAGTTTTGAATATACTTGAGAAACACACTTCGCACTGTCCAAACATTTGTTGCACGTGAGCTGCACGTGTTTTGTGTTCTGGAATGTCCAAACTTTTCTTGTATAATGCATAGCGGCTACTTTGGACTGTCTGAACTTTCTGTGTGTTGAAATAATTGTGTGGCTACTATATTTTTCATTTGAAATATTTCAAACTTGCTTTACACTTATGGGAAGATTTGCTTAGTATTCTTTTACTAAGTTTTTGGTGTGTTTTGGATGATCATGGTGGACATTATCTTGCTATATTTGCAACATGCTTATGTGAGGTGTTCACGTAAGGTGTTGTGGTTTTTGAACAAACGAGAGTCAAGTCGGGGACTTGTGCTCGGAAGAATTGGTTGTTTGTTCATGTGCGGGAGTTGCTTGAGGTCAAGACATGGCTGGTGACGCGATCCATTGAACTAGTCTTAGAGAGAGGATGAGGTTCAACAACCAAGTTCGGGAGGAATTGTGGTCGATTTAATCGGGAGATCACGCAGCATGTTTGGGTCAAGAACAATGCATATAAAGGTATCATGGACATTGTTGGAAGGTGTTTGCATGTGTGCAAGGAGTGCATGGACGTGGCAACATGGTTCCAAGTCGTGATGAAGATAAGTGGATGTAAAGAATTGGTTGAAAAGGTCCAATCGGCTGGATTATGCTTCAGGTTGTGGCTGAGGTGGTTATGGTTAGTTTATGGAAAGTTTCGAGTTTGTTTTGGGTAGATTTTATGTGAGACACGAAGTTGAGTTGTTTTAGGAATGTTTAGGACATTCCCAAGGTGTTTGGAAGTCTTAAGATTGCTTCTATCTGCGTATGGAAGAGTGTTGAGCAGTTATGGAAAGTTTCGGTTGAAACTGAGTAGGATTGGAGTCCAAGTTTGGATTGGGTTGGCCTTAGGGCTGGTTATATAGGCAAGGGAGGCCAGAGCTCGTGGTAAGATGACTTTGGGTTGTTCCTCTTGTGTTCTGATCAATAAAATTTGTAGTTTATAGGAGCTTTTGTGTCTTGTTCGTCCGATTTGTTTTAGATAAGTTTTTCTCGTCTAGTTTCTGCACAACACTATGTTGCTTCGGTGTTTTTATCATAACTCGAGTTTTACAGAATTCATTAACGTGATTATTTTTTAGTTTTCTTCACAACTTGGTTATCTTTCATTTGTGAAAATTTTACGGTCATTGGATTTGTGGTTTCTGATCTGCACGAGTCTCTTTGTAGTGTTGCAGATCTGGTTTTTTACTCGGGTAGAACAGATTGACCTTTTTTCGATCTTTCGATCATAACTTGAGTTTTTCTTGGCGGTTTTTCGTTATTCTTGTTGTGACATCTTTGTGACTTGATTATGCAAAATCTATACTGGTTTTTTCATGATTCATCACGTTTAGATTAGTTGCACACATTGTTTCTTTAACAGATTGATTTTCTACTGAGGGATTTTTATTGCTTCCGCTCAAAAAGATTAAATCTACCATTCACCCCCCCTCTGGTAGCTTTTCACATGCTCTTCGATCCTACATCATTGTACTCCATGAATATTTTTCTCTCTCCGATCATGTGGTTGGTGCCTATCAAAAATCTATATGGACCCACCGGAGGAGTACACCTGCAAAACAAAATTACCCCTTGGTTCTAGGTACCCAAGCTTGCTTGGGTCCTTTGATTTTAGTGTCTTGGGCACCCACACACAATATTTTGGACTCTTGTGGAGTGTCCCAACATACTTAGCATAAATATGACCAAATTTATTTTTCATGAGAACATATGAGGCATTAAAGTCATGAAACATGATGTTTGGTCCATTTTTAGCTTTTTCGTGTAAGGATGGAACATGTTTGTTGTTCTCAACTTGATTTGAGCCTTCCTTGATGAAAGCAATCAATTTCTTGTTATTCTTGGGGTTTCTAGGATTTTGCTTTTCACCTCTAGAATATCCAAGACCATCCTTGAAATTTGGAGCTCTAGTAACAAGGTATGCATTACATGCGTACTTGATTTTCTCCATGTCAAAAATGCCACCATTAGATGAATATTTACTTTGTGCCACCTTAACCTCATTTTTCAAGTCGAGAATTAAATTAGCACATTACAAGTCTTAAGTGGAATGGACTCGACATTTTAGGAAGGTGAGCTCTTAGGGGAGGAGGGAGCACTTTGCTTGAGTGATTCAACTTGTACTTGAAGGGTCTTGTTAACTTTTGTCGAGTTAACAAGTTCATCCTTAAGTACAACATTTAAATCATTATGATTTGAGCAAGTTTCCTTGCTCAAAGCTAGCTCACGCTCAAGTGCTTCTCTCTTTTCCTTTTCGAGCTCGAGAGCTTTTTCAACCTCAAAATATCTCTCCTTTTCAAGGATGAGCATATCTTCTTGTCGGTTCATAAGATATTCCTTCTCAAATATCTCATCTGGCAACATTTTCATTTTAGCTAATGCACTTTTACTTATGTCCTTAAGAATGTATTCATTTTCACCACTGCTATCAAATCATATCGTCTAGAGAATGTAAAGATGAAGGTCTAGATTTAACCTTTTTCTTGTCTTCCTTAGCCATAAGTCAAGTGTGGTTCGAGTCCTTCCATCCTCCCAAGTTTGGAAAGAGAGTGGTCTTCATGGAAGGCCTCTTGATAGTAATGTTTGCCACCCTATATTCATATTTGGAGGAGGACTCGTCGTTTGAGTCCACTCCTTGCCCATGTGCGCTTGGCCAACTTGCTTCTTCTTCTTGAATATTTTCTTATTTTGTAGTTTAGATTCCTTCTTTTTCTTGTCATGTTCTTCATATGGGCAATCACTACGAAGTATCCATATTCGCCACAGTTGTAGCAAGATCGCCTAGCTGAATGTAGGCCTAGAGGGGGGGGTGAATAGGCCTTTTTGAATTTTCTCGGTTCCTGTAACACTCAACAACAAAGTCAATACCAGAGATATCAGACTAGTCCGGTAAAGTGCGGACTAGTCCGGTTTTCACGGGCTAAGTTGATCAAGTTCAGTCAATTTGATTGATTCGTTAATGTTTGCAGCAGAAATATAAACTTGAATGACAGTTTAATAGTTGTATGTCAAATTCTATTACAATTAATGCTCTTGTTCAACAATTTAACTCAAATTGAACAAAGTGAATCAAACCCTAGATTAAGTTGATCAATTAAGATGAAGAACGCAAAAGGACAAGACACAAGTTTTATCCCGTGGTTCGGCTACCACGAAGGCAACCTACATCCACGTTGAGGAGCCCACAAAAGGACCGTGTCTTCTCCAACCCTTCCCTCGTCGGATCGCCACGAAGGTCAATCCTCTTCCACTAATCACAAAGGGTAAATAACCAAGTTGAAGGGGCATTCTCACACGTTGAGAGCTCCCTTGATTACAACTTACAAAGCCACCAATAACACACTCGAAAATTACAAATTGAAACGCAAGAGTGTGTTAGAGAATCAAACCAAGAGCTCAATGATGTGTGCCAAGTGTCTCTCCAATGATCTAGAAGTGATCTTCAATAGATTGATCGATTTTGCACTTAATATCGTGGAGAGAGGTGGTTTTTGAGTCTCTTGGGAGGTGTGACGGCGCTAGGGTTCGAGAGGTTGTAAAAGTGGGTCGTGCACCTCTATTTATATGGGGTTTCTAAAAGTGACCGTTAGGGTTCAGAAAGATCGGACTAGTCCGTGGTGGTCACCGGACTAGTCCGGTGTGCTGTGTGTAGCAAACCCTAAGTGTCCAGGAATATCGGACTAGTCCGGTTCAAAACGGACTTGTCCGATTTCACTACTGGAAATCTTCGGACTAGTCCGATTGCCATCGGACTTGTCCGGACATATGAAACCCTAAGTGTTTAGGATAACAAGTCCGCACTTGGAGGACTTGTCCGATTTAGATCAGTGTGTATATCGGACTAGTCCGTGTAGACACCGGACTTGTCCGAAGTGGATCAGAAAGAATATCGGACTAGTCCGGATGACAACGGACTTGTTCGATTTTGTGTGACTTGTGCACTGTGTTGAGGACTAGTCCGCATTGAGGAGGACTAGTCCGAAGTGGATCAGAAAGATATCGGACTAGTCCGGTGGATACCGGACTTGTCCGATCTAGTGCAGAGAGTGATATCGGACTAGTCCGGCTGATATCGGACTAGTCCGGTCCTGTATAACTTTGTGCATTGTGTGTGTGTGCTTGAAAGTGATTTAGCTCTTGGGTGTGTTTCCTTAACACACTCCATACATAGTAATCTACTATTTTCTTCTCCTTGAGCTCAAATTCACTTTGCTTCTCATTTCCCTTCTTTTTGGCATCTTGCTCATTTTTCATTATTTGCCTGCATTCATCTCAACAAAAGGATTAGGATCCCAATTGCTTGTCATAAATCATCCAAAACCCACAAGGGAGTCCTAGATGCACTTTCAATCTCCCCCTTTTTGGTGATTGATGACAACCAATTGAGATTTCACAAAATAAGGCAAAAATGAGATTTTCATAAAGTATGCACATATGACTCAAAAATACATCAAGCAACAAGATGATTATCCATATGTGCATTCTTTATGGTGGGATGCATACTAAGTGCATGAATACATTGAGAATGACAGAATTTACATTAATCAACCGATACCAAGTGCATATGACATTCCAGGAGCAAAAATGCAGTTTTCATCACATACTGACAAATAAATTTAGCAATTCATCACAAGACCAAACTTAATATGAAAACAGTGTTAAACTATTACAATCACAAATAAAAGTACAGAGAAGGCTCTCTCCTCGCATCCTATTACAGCTAAAGCTAAGACTGGACTCCCCCTCAATCTCTCCCCCTTTGGCATCAAGACACCAAAAAGAGAGAGAGGAAGGTCCTAGGTTCTTCACTCTTCGATGTCTGTCCTCGCGTCATCTTCTTCGTCTTCTTCGCTCTCCGCTTGATGAGGAGGAGAGGGAGGAGGAGGAGCGGAGCTGCTCGAGCCCCCAATGCCAAAATAGGTAAGCTCGGAGGGGGACAAGGGCCCGAGCTCGGAGATGTCAAGATCAGAATCTTCAGAAATTACTGGAGATCCAATGGGATTGATCTCCAGCTTTTCACTTAGTTGCTTCACATTGGCTTTGATATATCTCATATCCTCCTTCCTCTTCTGATTGAGTTTATGAAGCTTTACTTCAGTCTTCTTGCAGGAGGAGAATATCGCGGACAAGTATTTGAGGATCCCACTTGCGGATCCTCTCGGAGGGGCTTCCCTGGAGGGGGGAGGAGCCCTAGCAGCATTTCTTTCTCTTGCCGGTACCTCAGGACTTGAGGCCGGCGAGGGAGCAGCCTGGGACACTCACAGACTGAGGCTTCTGAGGCCTCAGGGGAGTGTGCTCTACATCCTTCATGAATTCTATTCTTGTGACCTTCTCAATCATGAACATCAAGTAGGGAGCATAGCCACAGGACCGGTTGGGGGTGCTTGAGATGTTGACCATGTCGTTCCAAATGTAATTTGCAACATCAAACTGTCTCTTCTTGCTTATGACCCTCATTAGAGTCCGGAGGTAGCCCTGTACACTCCCTGCATCCCCATCCTTGGGGGCAATGGTCTTCCGGAGAACTCTGTTCAGAACCACAAAGAAGGCTTCATGTTCTTTGTGGAGGGAGGAACATATTTAGAGTTGGGCTCATACATGAACTTCATTCTGTCTCTCTCAATGACCCCGATGTTGTGGATGATCAGGTGGTCATTTCTAGCAGAGTCTAAATGGAGCAAGCTTGCAAAATCCTCCTGAGTGATGGAGTACTTGGATCCATGGGTCATCCAAGTCACACTCTCTTCATCTTCACTCGAGAAGTGGCACGTTGCATAGAATTGTGCAATCACTTCATCATTCCAATTGTGTCTGAAGGCAAACAGATCCTTCAGACCATGCCTTTCTGCTGCAACAATGACCTCATCAAAAGCTGAGCACTTCTTCTTCTCTAGGTGGGCCCAGTCAATCCACTGACTGCGCATCACCGGAGTCTTCATCGGCAGGTAAACCAGCCTGTAGAAATCTGCATGGAAGTTTGACCAAAACCTTCCATCAGCTGCCTGCTTTGGCCTTCCATAGCAATCAATGCTTCTTAGCTTGGCTGCCACATCGCTGAATTTCCCATTGAATTTCTCTTCATTGGGGTCCCGGACTCCTTCTGTGGGAGCATGCAGCTTCAAGGGCCCAACTGGCCCCGTTGCGACTCCCTTGCCCTTTCCCTTTGCTTGACGAAGGCTGCTTGTAGACGTAGCAGCCTTCGAGGCGGGCTTCTTGACACAGACCTTCCTCCGAACCTGGGGAGGGGAGGTAGCAGGCTCGGAAGGTCTTTCTTGGCGTTTCTTGCCAAGACCCGCCGAGGACCGAGGTGCCACCTCGTGGTCCAACTTGGCCTCAAAGTCGGAGATCTCGTTGTCGGAGCTCGACATGATCTGAGAATGATTGAGCAAGAATAATGACAAGTTATACAAGGCATAGGTAAGACAAGATAGCAATGGATGGCATTAAGGAATTAAGGAATTAGGTTTCAGGTTCAGAAACATCGGACTTGTCCGGTGCTCAGGCACAGACTAGTCCGGGGTACCGGACTTGTCCGTGCATGGACCGGACTAGTCCGGTGTTCATCCTCAAAAACCTAATAGATTGGACAGGATACAATCCCTAATGCAAATCTAGTCTAGCATACACATAGTACATCAACTAAACATGTAACTAGTGAAGGTTGCTAGGCCAAACGATCAACAATTGAGAAAAACACGATTTCTAGGATTTTGAAGATTTTTTACCGAAGAAATCGATGGAGGCTCGAAGTTTTGGGGGTTGGAGGCCGGACTAGCCCGCTAGCTTCAATCCCCAAGTCTTCAAGCTTGATCTCCGCCCAAATGAGTGGCTTTTCGACGGAGGATGCAAAAGATCGCCTTGGGAGCTCGAGCGCAAGAGAGAGGAAGCCTAGAGCGAATGTGGGGGTGAGGAGATTAGGGTTTGGTGGCGGCTAGGGTTATGGACACGAAAATTCGGACAAGTCCGGACATGACCGAACTAGTCCGAAGTCATCCAGAGACCTATATCGGACTAGTCCGTGGTCTATCGGACTAGTCCGGCCTAACCGGCACTCTGCGGACTAGTCTGCATGGGCGGACTAGTCCGGGTAACCACGGACTAGTCCGTGGTCACTAGGAAAGAATTGCATAGCCCATTCATATATATTTGAAGGTTCAATAATAGAGAATAGAGAGGCAAAACAATTCAAGTAATCTTGATGAATTTGACCAGTAAGCATACAACAATCATACAATGATCAAAATTCATCAAGATCTAATAATTGACATAGTTTTTCGAGAGAAAAATGGAGAGGGATTGTTTTCACAATTCAATCAACATTTTGAAGCAATCATACAGGTATGCAACTTTTCAAGCCACACTCCGAGAATCAAGAATATTTAGCTCATTTCGGAGTTCGCAAAAACGCTTTTCATAAAGTGGCTTGGTGAATATGTCGGCCAATTGTTTTTGGGTGCTGACATGTGAGATGGTTATGTCTCCTTTCATGGAATGGTCTTTCAAGAAATGATGTCTTATGTCTATGTGTTTAGTCCTAGAGTGCTCAACTGGATTGTGGGCTATTTTAATGGCACTCTCATTATCACAAAGGAGAGGAATACGGTTCATATTGTAACCGTAATCCCTTAGAGTTTGTCGCATCCAAAGGAGTTGTGCACAACAACTCCCGACTGCAACATACTCCGCTTCGGCTGTGGATAATGCAATGGAATTTTGTTTCTTAGATGACCAAGAAACCAAAGATCTTCCTAGGAATTGACATGTGCCAGAGGTGCTTTTTCTATCAACTTTGCACCCGGCATAATCTGCATCGGAGTAACCAATGAGATTGAATTTGGAGCCTTTTGGGTACCAAAGACCAAGGTTGGGTGTATGAACTAAATATCTCAAGATTCTTTTTACGGCTATCAAGTGACATTCCTTAGGGTTGGCTTGAAATCTTGCACACAAACATACACTCAACATAATATCTAGCCTAGAAGCACATAAGTAGAGTAAAGATCCAATCATGGAGCGATATACCTTTTGGTCGACGCTCGGTCCATCTTCATTGAGATCCAAGTGGCCATTCGTAGCCATGGGAGTCTTTATGGGCTTTGCCTTGTCCATGCCAAACTTCTTGAGTATGTCCTGCGTGTACTTGGTTTGGCTTATGAATGTTCCTTCCCTTTGTTGCTGCACTTGGAATCCCAAGAAGTACTTCAATTCTCCCATCATTGACATTTCAAACCTGTCTGTCATAATTCTACTAAATTCTTCACAGAAAGATTGGTTAGTTGACCCAAAAATTATATCATCAACATAGATTTGGCGAATAAAAAGATCATTATCTAGATTCTTTGTGAATAATGTATAATCTACTTTGCCAATTTGAAAACCATTATCAATTAAGAAATCCCTAAGACACTCATACCAAGCTCTAGGAGCTTGTTTGAGGCCATAGAGAGACTTACGCAGTTTATATACGTGGTCGGGGAACTCTTCGTCTTCAAACCCGGGTGGTTGCTCCACGTACACCTCTTCCTTGATCGGTCCGTTAAGGAAGGCGCTTTTCACGTCGATTTGATACAGCTTGAAATCATGGTGAGTAGCATATGCAAGTAATATTCTAATTGATTCAAGCCTAGCTACTGGAGCAAAAGTCTCATCGAAATCCAAACCTTCGACTTGTGAGTAACCTTTGGCCACAAGTCGTGCCTTGTTTCTTGTCACCACTCCGTGTTCGTCTTGCTTGTTGCGGAAGACCCACTTGGTGCCCACTATATTTGCATTGGGTCTTGCCACAAGTTCCCAAACCTCGTTTCTCTTGAAGTTGTTCAACTCTTCTTACATTGCCACCACGCAGTCTGGATCCTTCAATTCATCCTCAGTCCTGCGTGGTTCCAAAAAGGAGACAAACGAGTAATGCTCACAAAAATTAGCTACACGAGATCTAGTGGTTACTCCCTTTTGGATGTCACCGATGATGTTGTCGATTGTGTGATCCCTTTGAATGCATTGGTGTACTCTTGGGTGTGGCACTTGGAGAGTTGTGTGTTGGTGATCATTTTCTTCTCCCCCTGAGTGGTTGCCCTCGTTGATTTGTTGATCATCATCATATTCTTGTGATTGATCTTGTATCGAGGCTCCCCCTTGATTGTTGATCTCCTCTTGTGGTTCACTTTCCTCTTGTATTTGTGACGATGATTCTTGTGGTCGAACTTCGCCCAGATCCATTCTCTTCAATGCTTGATAAGGAGCTTCTTCTTTACCTAATTCACATTGATCAAATTGCTCCTTTTGGGAGCCATTAGTTTCATCGAACACTACGTCACGTGCCACTTCAACAAGTCTGGAGGCCTTGTTGAAAACACGATAGGCGTAAGTGTTCGAATCATAACCAAGCAAGAAACCTTCATCGGACTTCGAAGCGAACTTTGAAGTCCTGGGCTTCTTGTTCAAGATATAACATGGAGAGCCGAAAACTCGAAAATATGAAATGTTTGGTTTGTTACCGGTGAGTAGCTCATAAGGAGTCTTCTTGAGTAGTCGATGAAGGTAGAGTCGATTTGCGGCGTGGCAAGCGGTGTTAATTGCTTCTGCCCAAAATCGATCCAAAGTCTTGTATTCATCGAGCATTGTTCTTGCCATCTCTATGAGCGTTCGGTTCTTCCTTTCGGCAACTCCGTTTTGTTGTGGAGAGTATGGTGCTGAAAATTCGTGCTTGATTCCCTCCTCATCAAGGTACTCCTCCACTTGTATGTTCTTGAACTCCATGCCGTTGTCGCTCCGAATACTCTTGATCGATAGTGAGAACTCGTTTTGCGCTCGCTTGAAGAATTTCTTGAGTGTCCCTTGTGTTTCTGACTTGTCATGCAAAAAGAACACCCAAGTGAAGCGGGAAAAATCATCAATAATGACTAAACCGTATTTATTACCGCCGATGCTTATGTAAGCAATTGGACCAAAGAAGTCCATATGAAGTAGTTCGAGCGGTCTTGTCGTAGTCATGATGTTCTTTGCGGGATGATATGCTCCAACTTGCTTCCCGGCTTGGCACGCGCTACAAGGCCTATCTTTCTCAAAAACAACATCTTTCAAACCTCGGATGTGATCGCCCTTGAGGAGTTTTTGAAGGTTCCTCATACCAACATGTGCTAGCCGTCTATTCCTGTGCACACAATATGCCATAAACTTGGGTTAAGGGAAATCAAGTGCATCTTCATATTTTGCCTCCACATGGAGTAATCACTCCCATCGAAGTGTGGGGCTTTTCCAAGAGGAATAGATAGGTAATGGCTGTTGTTTGAATTTAAACGATCATAGTTAAAAGGATATCGGGAGTAGTCGGTGTGACTACTCCCCTTCTTCTTTTCTTCAACATTAGCTTTCCCTTTGGAAAGTGCTTTCTTTCTGAGGAGTGCTTTCAGCTCCAGCGTCTCCTCGTCATCATCATCGAAGTCTTGAATTGCTTCGAGATACTTTTCCAGCTTTTGGTTCTTGTCGTTGTTCACTTCTTCCTGGTTGTTGATTTTCTGAACTTCCTTCATGTCCGACATGATCTCTTCGAGTGGTTGCACTCTTTCTTGAAGAACCTGCTCTGATACCAATTGAATGTAGGCCTAGAGGGGGGTGAATAGGCCTTTTTGAATTTTCTCAGTTCCTGTAACACTCAACAACAAAGTCAATACCAGAGATATCGGACTAGTCCGGTAAAGTGCGGACTAGTCCGGTTTTCACGGGCTAAGTTGATCAAGTTCAGTCAATTTGATTGATTCGTTAATGTTTGCAGCGGAAATATAAACTTGAATGACAGTTTAATAGTTGTATGTCAAATTCTATTACAATTAATGCTCTTGTTCAACAATTTAAATCAAATTGAACAAACTGAATCAAACCCTAGATTAAGTTGATCAATTAAGATGAAGAACGCAAAAGGACAAGACACAAGTTTTATCCCGTGGTTCGGCTACCACGAAGGCAACCTACGTCCACGTTGAGGAGCCCACAAAAGGACCGGGTCTTCTCCAACCCTTCCCTCGTCGGATCGCCACGAAGGCCAATCCTCTTCCACTAATCACGAAGGGTAAATAACCAAGTTGAAGGGGCGTTCTCACACGTTGAGAGCTCCCTTGATTACAACTTACAAAGCCACCAATAACACACTCGAAAATTACAAATTGAAACGCAAGAGTGTGTTAGAGAATCAAACCAAGAGCTCAATGATGTGTGCCAAGTGTATCTCCAATGATCTACAAGTGATCTTCAATAGATTGATCGATTTTGCACTTAATATCGTGGAGAGAGGTGGTTTTTGAGTCTCTTGGGAGGTGTGACGGCGCTAGGGTTCGAGAGGTTGTAAAAGTGGGTCGTGCACCTCTATTTATATGGGGTTTCTAAAAGTGACCGTTGGGGTTTAGAAAGATCGGACTAGTCCGGTGTGCTGTGTGTAGCAAACCCTAAGTGTCCAGGAATATCGGACTAGTCCGGTTGAAAATGGACTTGTCCGATTTCACTACTGGAAATCTTCGGACTAGTCCGATTGCCATCGGACTTGTCCGGACATATGAAACCTTAAGTGTTTAGGATGACAAGTCCGCACTTGGAGGACTTGTCCGATTTAGATCAGTGTGTATATCGGACTAGTCCGTGTAGACACCGGACTTGTCCGAAGTGGATCAGAAAGAATATCGGACTAGTCCGGATGACAACGGACTTGTCCGATTTTGTGTGACTTGTGCATTGTGTTGAGGACTAGTCCGCATTGAGGAGGACTAGTCCGAAGTGGATCAGAAAGATATCGGACTAGTCCGGTGGATACCGGACTTGTCCGATCTAGTACAGAGAGTGATATCGGACTAGTCCGGCTGATATCGGACTAGTTCGGTCCAGTATAACTTTGTGCATTGTGTGTGTGTGTGCTTGAAAGTGATTGAGCTCTTGGGTGTGTTTCCTTAACACACTCCATACATAGTAATCTACTATTTTCTTCTCCTTGAGCTCAAATTCACTTTGCTTCTCATTTCCCTTCTTTTTGGCATCTTGCTCATTTTTCATTATTTGCCTACATTCATCTCAACAAAAGGATTAGGATCCCAGTTGCTTGTCATAAATCATCCAAAACCCACAAGGGAGTCCTAGATGCACTTTCACTAGCCCTAGACTTGTCTTTGTCCTTGCTCTTGCCCTCATTGCAGTTGTCTCCTTTTCTCCTCATCATCATTCTTTTAAACTTTTTGATAAATAATACCATCTCTCTGTCATCCATGTCGGTGCTCACATCGCCGCTATCTTTGTCGTCTTGCACCTTATATGGACTTTCTTGCCTCTTGACTTGCAAGTCGCCTTGAGGGGGACCTCCTTCTTCTTTGATGGGGTGAGCTCAGCAAGATTCTTCAAATATTGAGCTTCCTTTTCCATCATCTTGTTATCAATGATTTTGCCTAGAAGCTCATTCAGAGTCATTTTGTGGAACCCTGGACTTTCCCGGATCATAGAGCATAACGTAACATTTCGGGGCATGAACACCCTAATCATACTTTTGACCACTTCATGGTCAATCTACTTCTTGCTTCCGTATGCTATACTCTTGTTGATTAACACCTTCGTCCAATTGTACATCTCTTGAGGAGTTTCACCATCCTTGATGGCAAACCTCCATAGCTCCCCCTCAATCTTTTCAATTTTTACTTCTCTGATAGAGTGGTTTCCTTCATGCGCCGTCTTGAGGGTGTCCCATATATCTTTGGCAACCTCGAGTCCATCGACCTTGTTGAACTCCTCCCAGCTTATTGATGAAGTGATCACCGCGGCAGCTTGTGCATTGCGGTGGATTGCTTGAGGTTGCTTCGGAGTGAGTTCCTCATCGGTATCCGAAGTATCGAAACCTCTACACACAATATGCCAAAGACTTTGGTTTTAAGGAAATTAGATGCATCTTCATATTATGCTTCCACATTGTATAATCATTTCCGTCAAATTGTGGAGGCCTCCCATAGGAATAAAAAGATAGAGATTAATAGAATTAAGACGCTTGTAATTAAAAGGATATTGGGAGTAGTCTTGATGACCACTCCTTGTCGACTTGCCTATGTTCTTCTTTTAGTTCACTAGCTTCTTTCTTATAAGTGCCTTGAGTTGGTGCACTTCTTCATTGTCATGCTCGTAGTCTTTTAGCACATCGAGCATCTTTGTAGTGTCTTGACATTGTTCATTGATGGGCTTGCCAGAAGTTTGTGTTTCCTTCTCATCGGCCATTGTCTCTCTGAGCGATTTGTCTCTTGATGGAGAGTTTGGCTCTGATATCAATTGAATGTGCCTATAGGAAGACTAAATAGACCTTTTGATTTCCTGAAACACTTAATACAAACACATCAAATTCCAAAGACCGAACTAGTCCGGTGTGAGTGCGGACTAGTCCAGGGTTAGTCAGCAACACGGTCAAACTTAGATCTATTTGATATTTTCTTTGAATGTGTCACAGCGGAAAGTAGTAAACTATCTTAACAACTTTAGCAAGTAATTAGGATGAGTAATTTGCATGTGGATTGCAAGATTAACACAAGTTGCAAATACGATCAAGTATATGTCCTTGCTAGTGATGATAATTAAGAGTATGAATCGAGAACACATGAGACAAGCGATTTTTGCTGAGGTTCAATCCCAGACAAGGGAACTACATCCCAGACAGTCGGGTCTTCACCAACCCTTCTCTCACCAAGTCACCACGAAGGTCGACTTGATATCCACTATCACAAAGGGTAATCATCGGGTTTTTGCGGCTTCCACACAAGTTGAGGGCTCCCGCAAGTTTACAAGACGAAATAATGATCAACACACTCAAAAAAATATACAAATAATGACAAGAGTGTGTGAGAGATCAGACCCAAGAGCTCAATGTCGATGAGATCGTCACTCTCCCTTTCCCAATTCCTAACTCCCAAAGATTTGACTCTTAGAACCATAGAATGTGTGGAGAGGAGTGTTTTGTACTCTGGGGTGCAGTGGCGGCGCTAGGGTTCATGATAATTGCAAATTAGGTCGGAGTCTCCTTTTTATAAAAGTCCCAAAAAAGTAACCGTTAGGATTTGCATGTCCGGACTAGTGTGTGATTGACACCGGACTAGTCCGGTATGGTGAGATTTGATTTCTAGGTTAAGTCTCGCCACCACTCTAAGTGTTAAGAGTAAAAATCTTAGAACACCATACTAGTCCGTGGGACATCGGATAAGTCCGATGTCACACAGAAAGGCCTTGTCCATTGCAAAACGGACTAGTCTTCAATGTGTGGACTAGTCCGGTGTGACATCGGACAAGTCCGATGTCACACAGATCATCTTTTCCTGCGAACTTCGGATTCGTCTGTGCAGTACGAACTAGTTTGTTATTGATCGGACTAGTCTGCGGTGTTCGGACTAGTGCGTTATGGGTCGGACTAGTCTGTGGTTAGACTTTTGTGCTCTGTGACGTTTTCTCTCATTCTTCCCTTGCGGCAATTTGAGCTCTTGAGAGGATTTCCTGCACACAATTTGACCACTAAGAGTTAAACTAACTCTCCTCCTTCAATTTTGCTTTTTTCATTGAAGTCTCATTTTTTCCTTTTTGTATTTTTCATCTCTTCTCCATTTTGACCTGCTTTCAAATAATTTTATTAGCTCTTTACTTGTTTGTCATAAATCGTTCAAAACTCACATGAGGGTGTCTAGATGCTCTTGCATTATATCCAATATTTGGTATATTTTCATATGAGTGTATCCCTTTGGGTTCTACAAGATTCGCTGGAGCGCACATCACCGTACACCTTGTCAGACATACCCCTCCTGGGACTGAATGAGGCTTCAGTACTCCCAGTTTCGTGCTCCCGGTTGTACTCCTGTGAGATGCCACGATTTTATTGGTTCACTGAGTACACACCATGTTTTACGTAGGGTCTACATAAAAGAGATAAACCAATACTATAATGCCACGTAATGGGAGTACGCAGAGGAGCACACAAGGGGAGCACCGAAGCCGCGTTCCCTGGGACTAGGGGTTCTCCACGATGTAATTTTTTCCCTGGGTACCTCCCTTTCCCTCGACACTGAGGCTTACCTTTTGTAATTCAAGGGAGCTATCACAGTAAAGGATCATTGATGCTCTTAATTTTTGTGGTTGATCCTTCGCCTGGCTTTAATGACACTGTCCTATTCGCCTGGCGCACAGGGTAAACTTCAGGACGTGGAGTAGCCACCTGGTCAGTGTTGACCCTCCTATGGATGTGCAGCGAGGGGTGAGGGCCCCAAATCCCTTGTGCACCTTTTGTGTATGTGATGAGACGTGCTTCTTGTTGTGTTGTTTGACTTTTGTCATGTGGTACAAATGGTGCCACCTAAAACCCATTGGAGACACTTTTAACACTTTCCTTGGTATCATGCATGTAGGCCCAATCTATCCCGTCAGAGTAGTACTAGACGGTACGTGCCCAACCTGGCCATGTCGTTGGGCGCCCAACCTGCCTTCATCTGATGCTCGCCCGAACTACCTGGGATAGAGGTGGCCAATGGGTCATGCCGCCCGGTCAGGCTCAGGACTAGAATGGTTCAGCCCAGCCCGGTATGATTATTAAACGGGTTGTGTCTGACTAGCTCAATAGACATTTTCTTAAGTCCAGACACGGCACGTGGCCCGATTAAGTGGACCGTGCTGGGCTCAGCCCACGTCGGACTGAACATGTCGAGTGGCTGAGGCCCGGGGACTGGGATCTCGAGAAGGGGGCATCGGATCTTCGCGGAGGGGGTGTCGGCCACAGACCAGATGGGGAGGGGGCGATGGTATATGTGATCAAGCCGATCCATGGTGGAAGTCCACGACGTCAAGGGAGTAACGGATCTGGTCGAAGGAGGCGTCCGCCGCCGCGGGTAAGGCGCATCGCTGCCGGGAGAAGATGGGGTGTTTTCTCCGGAAGAGAATGGAGCGTTGGGCGTCCAGCCCACCACTGAACATGGGCCCTCACAATGACAAACAACCCTTTGATCGGTCAACCTATTGTTGCTCAGGCTAGAAGTTTGGTTAACCGAAATCGATTGGTTATCTGAAAATGGAAAACGAAATAGGCATATAAAGGAAAAGACCAAGCTTCGCTTAACCGAAATTTCAGTTCGGTTTTTGAACTTCATCAAGGTGAGGGGTGCAAGGAGTCAGCTGCCAGTGGCAGGTACTCCCTTCGTCTCGAAAACTACAAAGCGGCAAACTTTTTAGGACAAATGTAGTAGCAGTTAGAAGGAGCAGAGGTGGCGCCGAGGCGAGCTATCGGTGCCATGATGAGAAGCAGCGGTGGCACCGCGACGGGGAGGAGCGACACGGTTAGAGTTGTTAATGAAGTTTGAGGCTCGTGAGCTACTCGAGTGGCTTGTTAAAAGCTCGATTTGAGCTCGGCTTAACAGATAAACGAGTCGAACTCGAGCTTCATCTTAAGCTCGTGGGTCTGACGAGCTCGAGCTCATTAAGCTTGATAAGACTCGTTTAGATAAATTATGTTTTATAAATATTATTTTTTTAATAGTTTCTGTTAAATATTATTTACTTTTATTGTTCAAATGAGCTTTCTGAGCTCGAATTTGAGCTTTTATGAGCTTCAACCGAGTCTAACTATTTAAACGAGCCTTATCAGGTCGAGCTCGAGCTTGACTGCAGGATCGATCGAATTTCAAGCTCTGCTCGAATTCTTAACAAGCTCGAGCCTAGGAGAGTAAGCTCGCTCGCGATCTAGCCAGGGACACGGTAACAACTGTCGGGCCTATAGGTGTTAGAATGTGGCCTAGCCCATCACGCATACGGGTCCCTGCCACCGGCCCAGGTCACAACGAGCCTGCTACACAAACAGGCCCAACTAGAACGCTAACCAAGGTCCTATGCTACCTCAACCTAAAAGACTATCCTAAAAGATGAGGTTCTCCTACCTTATATAAACTCTTCCATCATCAATATGTGATGTGGAACTAAACCTAACGATAACAATAGGAACAAACGCTAGGAGTACCTGCGGCTGCTGTCCGTGCTTAGGACCGAGAGGGCTAGCAGCGGGCAGGGGAGGCAGGAGCGAGCTGGCTGGGGAATGATGCACGGACTAGGGTTACTAATGGAGTGAGACCTTGCTTGGCTTATTGCGCCAGATTCAGGCTTGTTGAGCCAAAATTTGTTAGTTCAGTTAAACAAGAATTTTAAACCGACAAAAAAGATCGATTTTTACGTAATTATAACCAAAATTTGTTGCAGCTTTGCCAGTACCGATTTTTTAGATTTCGGTGTTTGACGTCGCACCGCACCGCGCCGTCTGCCGTGCCTACACACGGGTCACGAGCCAGTGAGCAGTGGCTGCTAGTAGTCCGCAAGGAACTTCTCACGTTGTGTTCCATCGGTCGTTTCATTTTTTTTTTTTAAAAATAAGGAACTTAAAAACTTAAATTATTAAAATATGGTTAGAAAACTATAGAAATAGGTACTTCTAGAATCTAGACCCTCTGAGATGCGACCCCCACGCGGCACATTCACCGTCGCGCATGGGCCCTTAAACTAGACATTCTGGCCCACCAGCATATCAACAGGTTGTTTTTCCCTCGAAAGAAAATGATAAGAAAGAATACCCACCACCGGTAGCAGAGAAGCTACTGAACAAACCGGCCAGCCATAACTTGCTTTTATTGGATGTCTTGCATGTTATTGAAATGGATTGGCCAATTTCAATTCAAGTTTGTTTCTCCTGGAGTGTTCATGTTGGTGTCAGTCATGCTCATGCCTCATATGTCCATGTGCAGATGAATTTACATTCTACTCCATCTATAGATCATATGCAGGAACGTATATCCAATAATACTCCAAAGTTTATTGATTTGTAGTTCAAAATAAACTACAAAACGACAAATTTTCGATAATAGAGGGAGTATTAACGAAGACTGCATACTTTTATAGGGACTGAAATATATATATATATATATTATATAAAAAATATTAAAATCAGAGGACGCCAAACTAGGTACCTTAGTGTCATTTTGTAGAAGAGCTGTGACGGACTCTGTGCGAGTGTCCGCCCAAAATTATTTGCAAACGCTCATATATACTCCCTCCGGTGTACAAAATATTGTCGTTCTACACTAGAGTCAAGAGTGCACAAAAAATTGTCGTTTTACACTGCATGCTATGGAAAATGGTGTAAAAAAATGGGGTAGCGTGTACCTAGGAATCGAACCTGCATCAGATTGGCTGGAAAAACGTGAAGAAGACCACTCAGACCACTAAGGAGAGTTGTATTGTAAAAGAAACAAATATATTTAATGCTTTCTTAGTATGCGAGAACATGTACAAAACGACAATTTTTTGTACACCGGAGGGAGTATCTATAATGGGCCGGTATGTTCTGATTCAATATTTTCATTCGAAACACTTAGATGCAACAGCAAAGCCGGCATCAGGTATCTAGCACCTGGACTCGAGACATCGAGCCAAGTTATTCTTTACATCCCAAATTACTTGCCACTTAGGACAAAAAAAAATCAGTTTATTTTGAACTAAATTTCTTTTTCTAAATGACACGTAATTTAAGATAGAGTGCATATCTAGCACCGTTTCATCGGTCATCGCTCACCTCTCGCCCAATCAATTCCACTCTTGAAAACCGCTGCCTTGTTCAACTCTTTACCTGAGCTAGCTGTACTGGCAATCATGACCGATCGAGTCCCACCGATCAAGATGACTAGGATCTGGCGCTCGTTCATGTTTCTGTTGAATAAGCCTACAAGTTTTTTTTCGCCTTTTTATATAATGTAGAAGAATCGTCTACAAACTTCTAGGTCAAACTCAACTGGAGTTAACACTGCAGTATAAATGGTGCAACTGATGCCAGCAGGATCTAGCAAGTTGGCTATTGTGCTGAGCCCGAGGTCGTCTCTTCGAGACCTGCAATTAGTAATAAGTCAACAGTGTGTTTTTAGAAAATGGATAAAAACGGACCTTCCTCTCAAATATGAGGTTATGGCTAAAATCAACAGTGTGTTGCTTCCATGTTTATCAAATAGCATGTGAACACTTCTATTTATAT
Source organism: Tuctoria greenei (assembly GCA_036927565.1). Taxonomy (NCBI): domain Eukaryota; kingdom Viridiplantae; phylum Streptophyta; class Magnoliopsida; order Poales; family Poaceae; genus Tuctoria; species Tuctoria greenei. The sequence goes on from JAYESD010000007.1 coordinate 154,144,001, forward strand.
CAGTGAAGGACTGGACGTTCTTGCTCAGTCTCTGGCGAAACAGAGACAACATGAGCATGAACGTGTACGAGTTTCGTATAATATATTTCAGGAAAACTAAAAAGAACATGTATGCTAACAGACCAAAAGTGTTAATGACTCGAGCGATAGTATACGAATGGTCGGTTTTTTTTTTTTTAAAAAAAAGATAGTATACGAATGGTAATGCTGATTGATGCATCCAGTAGGGGCAGTCTATATTTGAATAGACAACTTTTGATGGAATCTCATGGCACATGGCCACGATTTCAGAACACAACGAGGCGCACCTCCAAAATATCGCCCCCCACGCTGGCATGCACAACCTCGACCGCGCTATAAAAACCCATGCAGCGTCACGGCTTATCGTCCGCCTCACCGCACTCCACTCCACCGAGCGTACTGGAAATGGCTACCAGCACAAAGCTCGTAGCTATTGGCTACGCCCTCCTCGTTAGCATTGGGTTATCCAGTGCAGCGAGGGTAGTAAGGTACAGTGGCGCCACTGCCGGAGGTGGAGGCAATGGTGGTGGAGCTGGAGGTGGCGGCGGGTCGTCAGGGAAAGGTGCAGGTGGTGGTGGTGGAACTGGAGGTGGCAAAGGGTACGGTGACAGCGGCGGTGTCGACTTCTTCGGTAATGGCTGGAACTTGGCCCGGGGAGGCGGCGGCGGGGGAGGAATGGGTAGCGGTGGTGGCTACAATGGTGGAGTTGGCTCGGGCTCCGGGTCGGGCTTTGGCTCTGGCCATGCTAGCAGCGTAGCTCCAGGCCCTACCACTAGCAGTAGTGGTAACTATGCCAATGCTAATGGAAAAGGCGCTGGTGGCGGCACTGGCAGTGGTGCCAATGGAGGTAACGCTTATGGAAACGGCGGCGGTGCCGGGAAAGGCAGCGGAAACAGTGGCGTTGCATGGGCACCGTCTTCCGGTTTGACCAGCGGCAACACTGGTGCTACCGGTGGTGGCGGTGGCGCTGGCGGCGGGTACGGCGGTGGCGTTCCTGGAGCTCCAAGCCACGGAACTGGAGGTGGCCTTGGCGGGGGCGCTGCAGAGGACGGCAGCGACGGATCATGGAATTTGGGTTACGCTAATGGACAGGGTGCTGGCGCCGGAGGGGGTGGGGGCGGTGGTGATCAATATGGGTCAGGTGGCGGTGGAGGTGCCGGGTCCGGATCAGGCAGCGGCGGAGTCCATTAATCTTTCCGTTTTGGGGGCAGACTAAATGTCAGCCGGAGCCCAGAATTTGTGTCAGTTCATTTTTGTACCCTGCATGCACTTAGTTTCCTTTCCTTTTTGCTTGCTAGTTCTAGATTTTTTTGATTTGAGCACTAGTGTTCAATAATATGGGCTTCACGATCGTAACGGGGAGTATTCAGTGGCCTGCCTCAAATGTAACCTCTTTCTGTGTCATGAATGAAAAATGCGTTGATATGAGTGCTAATAAGTGTATCTATTGGCCAGTGGTAAGTGTACTAGGCCATAGAAAATAGTGGTACGTGTGTTTCGCTATCTTACACCGAAACCCTGGAAACTATTTCAGGTTTCCAAAAATGAGTGTATTCCGCAACAGTAAACACAGTTCTGGATAGTGGGAAGTGTATATGGATATCATAGTCGAAGAAGTTGGGGAGTATTTCCAGTTTGTAAAAACAAATTGGCAATGTTATCAGTGGCGAAGCTAGGATGAAAAATACCCTGGTGCACAGCCTCAAAATTGATGAAAATATATATCATTATCAAATAATTATCTTTTAATTAGCCTTGCACATTGGTTTGGACCCTGGTGCCAGTGCACCAGGGTGGGTCAACGTGGCTTCGCCACTGAATGTTATGTCGTACTCGCAGAAGTTCAAAACTATTTACACTTTCTAAAACACAAATTGGCTATGTTATAAATGCAAGGGTGTGATTTGTATTTAAAATTCCCTTGTTAACATTTTTGTAAGTTAAATGCGTAAAATATGGTGTACAAAGTATTATTATTTGTGTGGTGTCTCTACTCCATCTGTTTTAATGAAAATCGGTAAAATCAATATTATGGCAGTCGAAGAAATACGGTAATGATACAAAAATATGATGTACCTCCAACTCATCTGATAAGTGCACATAAACACCATGTTACATGTCCAACAAAAACAAGATAATCCCGAGTTGGAAAGATAGGTCCGAGATGGCCAGATGGGTCTTACTCTACTTAAGATTCAAAGTAGAACACAACTACCCATCGTCCGACTATATAAAGAGAGGAAGGAATTACATCCAAAAGATATCTAATAATTACATATTAACCCTCATACAAGCATGTATCCACAGCAATAACTTTTCATGTCATATCTGAAATTTGAATGTCGAAGGGTGGATTGATGCAGAGGTAAAGTATCTCCACTTGTGTTCTAAAAGTCCTGAGATCCAATCCGTCTCCTTGTAAAATAAGCAAGTCAAAGTCTGTCAAGAAATTTCCTTCCCCGGACCTCACGCAAAGTAGGCAACGACTATAAATGCAATCTAATATATGGTGCAATCAAATATTTCAAACCATATTGGATCTGCATCATACAGTTGTTCAATTTTTTTACTTAACCCCCTTCACCTAGGTAGAGAGTTAAGTAAAAAATTGAAACAGCCATAGAATATATGCAGATTCAATGGTTGGAGTGGTTGATTGCACGATTACACCATATCCCATTGCATTCTAGTCGCTGCCCACAAAGTATGATGACGTGTTCATAAAATCCTAGAATTATTTTTATTAGAGTAGTGTATGTGAATTTTTAAATAGTGTATTTATAATTTTAAATTAAAAAACAAATTATATTTGTGTGTGTGATCTTGTTTTGTTGTATTAATTATATCGAGGAACATGGTTAAAAAAATTGAAAATGTTCTCCTATTTTAAGAAAAAAGTTAATATAAATATTTTTAATTTACGAGTACCTTCCCATCGACTGCACGTCCTCTTTGCTAGGAAATCAGAAGGCGCCACATTGTTTAGGTTCCATGTCACAGCCCGAATTGCACATTGAATAAAAACCACTCCGATTTTTTTTTGATAAACCTAGAACAAAGATTGATCACCAATAAAAATCGAGACGCACATACAAACACATATAAACACATCTAAATGAAATCATAAAATTAAAACTGGAATTGAAATGCCTGAACACAAAAGAAGTCAAACAAATAAGAGAAACATATATGCAAACGCATCCAAATATGGGTGTCAACTATTAATTTACCTACCCTAAATAAAACAAGCTAAAAACTACTAAGTCAACCTAGTAGCAAACAATGGGAGTACAAACAATAAATCGTGAAAACCTATCCAAAATACAATAAATAAACAAAAACACAAAATGAAGACAAAAGGTAAAATGAGTGAGATGCATATATAAGTTTCAATCATCGTTTTAAAATAATACTTGAATGAAAAATAAAAGTGGCATATATATGTGTGTATATACATACATGTGCAAAAAATAAATGGTTTGTGGCAATTACATCAAGTGCACAGTAGATCAATCAAACTGATAATTAATATTGTGCGATTCAAATCCAACCAAAATTTCATAATACCCAAGCAGAATCAAAAGTCAAATCTAAATGAGTCAACAAAAATACTAAAACACTTCTCTCCCCTTCTAGCTTGGCCCATCATTTCTTTTCCATGCGGCCCAAACCTCCTCCCTCCTTCACTACCCAGCATGGCCCACTTCCCTTTTTTTCTCCAGCATGCAGCCCAGCACGGCGCACCCTCCTTCCTCACGGCCCAGCCCGCCACATGCTTCTTCCCCACACCGCCTTCCTCTCTGAACCCGACCAGTCTCCCGTTTTCCCGTGATGCGACAGCCCTGTGGAGCCGCCTGCTCTGCGCGCGCTAGCACGGGTCACCTCGCCACTGGAGTCTCTGGTGCGCCATCATAACCCCGAAGAAACGCGAGTGCCAAGGAACCCCGTCGACTGTGTCACGATCCGCCATTTGCGCACCATGAAAAGCAGTGTCGCCGCCTCGCCGTGAACCGCCTCTCTCGGCCTATAAAACAGCACCCAAATCCTCCATTTTACTCGATCACTCTCCCGCTAGCTCCCTCCACACTTTTCACATCTCGCACGGGCATCCTGAGCAGGAATTTGGAGCCTTCCCCAACTTCCCTCACCGTCGGCCGTCGAGATTGTTCCCGCCCCAGTGAGTGTTCGTTTTCTGATTAACTTCTCTTGTAGTTTCCTTATCCTGCACTCAAGCTAGACCACATACTCTTTCGTGGGTTAGTCCTCCCTAGCGTGGATATAAGGTCATCCCTAGCCGCACTACCGCACTCTCCTGTCGCCAGCCTTCGTGGGGCATTGCGAGACCAGGCCGAGCGCGCCGACGCATTCTTTATATCGTCCTTGTATGCGTTAGGCAACACCAGGCCACTAGAAAACACGCGCACGGCCTGCGTTGCCGTGCATTGCCACCGCTCACCACCATGGCGTGTTGACGACCATCGTGGGTGTTGCCTCAGCTTGGAAAAGCAGCATCACGCTCCCCATGACCTAGACCATGCCCTTGATCAGTTACCCCATCGTTATAGCAAACACACGCGAGTTTCTCTAGGCTCCACTGCCTCCCTCTGCTGTGCGCCGTCGCCGGCCGTCACGGACACCGCTCCGGCTAAACGAGCTCACCAGGAGCTTACTTACACACTGGAAAACATCCACGACAAGCCGTCCCGTTGGATTTCCGCATGCACAAGTGGATCGACGGCGCACCTCCGCGCGCGGCTGCCACTGCTTGCTGCCAGCAGCTGTTGGCCATGCCACAACCCGGCCTACATGACATACAGCTCCCTCACACCTCCATACTCACGCTTAGCATGATTATACCGAGAAAAATCACATGCACACGATACTCCCCGGCCTGCCACCATTCATGGGGCTACAGCTTGCCACCGGCCGTTGTGGGCATGTCCATGGCGCAGCCGAGCATGCAGCGCACTTGCACAGGCCACTGTGCACCCGTCGTAGATGGCGGACTAGCTCGGACCAACCACCGGTGAACTTCCTAGCTGCCCGCCGCCGCTCCCTATCGGGTTGGCCGTCCTGTGCTGGCTGCAACTGTGGCATGCCACGACGGTGCACAGTGCGCACGTGGCGGCTGACTCAGCACCACGCAGGTGCCACATAGTGTGACACCCGGTTCCAAAAATGAACCATGTGCGACGCATATGTGTGTCCAGGATGTTCGTCATACATACACGAGTGCATCACGAACGATATACAAAAAAATTACCACAACACAAACTAGTAAATAAGTACTTTTATTACAATATTCAAATAATTCTCAAATTACAAACTCTAATGATCATTATTACTAATAATACTAATATTGTAGCGGAAATAATCTAAACTAAGCAGACTAAGTAAAGGGAATAGCGCGACTCCAAGCATAACCACAGGCAAGTCGACGGTAGCACACAACCTAACTCAGAATTATCCTTAGGGTACTCCCAAACTTCACCTAAAACTATTGGTGGGGGAATTGTGAGGGTAGCACATGTCGTACTCAACAAGTGTGGGAAAATAATGACATGTAGATAATTACTATTTGCTGAAAAGTACATGTAAAACATATAAAAAGCATCCTACAATGTCTATGTGAATTAATCTCGTCCTATCCCGAATAATTACCAATTTCGAGTCCAACACCAACATTTACTATCATATCACATCCATCAATATTTATCTATCCATATACCATATTCTTACCAGCATCATCAACCATGTCCATTTATCACAACCCAAACCATTCCAATTCCCAAATTTCCAATTTCCACTTTAATCATGGCAGTTGTCCAGGAGCTCTTAACAGAGAGCATGACTATCATGATAGTTTTTAACACTTTGCAGAGGTTGTACCACTTTATCCACATGTTCGTGATTTCATCACCTTTCAGCGACTAAGAACCTCCCTTATGCCGTCTAACACTTCCTTTGTTGTGTGGCCAAGAGATCACAAAATAGCTTTTACATAGGGACTACTAGTATGTATGGACCCACTAAGGTTTCACCAGCAGACTTGAATATGCATTCTCCCGCCCACAGGCCCCCTCATGTGCCATGCAATTCCCATGGTAGCCCTCCTCGACTCCCATTCCCCACACCATCCAATGGTCCATACAATACCAGCAACACACCTAATTATTCAGCTACGCCACACCCATACTTGCCCTTGTGGTGGCACTGTTGTCCTGGCTTATTCTCGGATGAACCGATCATTAGATCTAAAGAAAGCAAAACCACCATAACATCCAACCCAATCGACAATCCATGCTTGCTTAGATCTCTAAGTCTCATATTACCAATTGATCATATTCACCAATTGTCATCATATACATGCCCATTAATTCATAGTTAGGCCATTTGGTTGTTTTTCCACCCAATTAATTAGAGCGAAGCAAAAAGGTAAAATACCCTTCCCAACTCCCTACAATGTATTCTTAGCAACAAGGATGGTCAAACAAGTCTAGTAAATACCTATAAATGGGTCTCCCTTCAATTTGACACATGCAAACAGTTTTGTAAACAAAATATTTAAAAATATGATCAAAATGATGGACACTTGCCTTGCTTTTGAGACTGGTTAGGATCAAAAGCTTTGAAGTTCTGATGCTGGAGGTCCTCAACAGCACCCTCTAGAGCAATACCTTCTATCCTACGCAACAAACATACAAAAAAACTTTACAATCAATAATGCTCATATATTACTCAATATGTCATGACATGCATGAATGATGCAATTATGTGGTAACACATGTTATTAGGTTGCTATTATTGCTTACTAACTGGTTACAATTGAGTTTTACATGTTTGAACAAGTTCCAAGTCATTTCAAAGAATATTAGAGTTCTAGGAATTTCCAGAACTGAAGGACGAGCCTAGTCCGCACCTAGGTCGGACATGTTCGTTCTGGAACAGAGAGGATATCGTACTAGTCCGCACTGGAGCAGACAAGTCCGTTATGGTTAGGGTTTTGGTGAATGTTCAACTAGAGCATAGTTTGAGTTAAAATAGAACCATAATTTATGTGGAAATAATGAATCTAAGGTATTTATAACGAATCCAAGGGTTCAAAAGTTGAAGACTCGAGAATTTGATGTCTAGATCGAAGGAGACGAAAGAACTGGCAAAGGAGGATGTTGACGTTGAGGGATTGATGATGAAGATCGCAGCAGCGATGACGATCTTGGTTGATCCTCTCCTTCCTCCCTCCTCCTTCTTCCCCCTGCAGTGGAGGCTTCTTGATGGCAGCTCTCATGAACTAGGGTTAAGGGTTTCTTCTGATGTGGCAAAGAGATGAAAGAGTGGGTGGTGGGGTGTTTATATAGGGTGGAGGAGGTAGGGTTTGGGTGGAACTCGAGTATAAGGCAGTGGAGGCCTTGGTGGGTTCCCACATGGGCTCCATAGGGGTTGGGCGAGGCGTTCTTGGGCCCACTTAAGGCAAATCCCAATAAATTGTCATGGAGGAAAAACAAAATCCAAGTCGGGCACATCGTACTAGTCCGCACAGGGGTCGGACAAGTCCAGTCTGGAACAGAAGGTAGAACGGGCAAGTCTGGTGAGAGTTCGGACAAGTCCGATTAGGACTAGAAAGAAAAATGGACAAGTCCTGTAAAGGGTTGGACAAGTCTGGGCGCTTGCCTAGTTTTCAAAAAGCGAACCAAATCAAGAAATTTTTGGACAACTCCGAAAAGTTCCAGTAACGATGATCAGACTAGTCCGAAAAACAATAGAAACATTTTTCGGACTAATCTATATCAAATAGCAAATAAGTCCAAAAAACCAACAGGGAGTACATCGGACTAGTCTGGGGTCCAATCAAGACAAGTCCGCACTGATACAAGTTTTTAATTGTTGTTTTGGATCTAATTAATTTTAACTTGTTCCTTTTTGTGTTGCTTAATCTTAAACATGTATAAGAATGTATGCACTGCATGATGGATGAAAATGATGGTGTTACAAACCTACCCCCCTTAAAATGAATCTCGCCCTCGAGATTCAACGTAGAAGAGAAGAGATAGGGAAATTCTCTCTTGAGGTCTTCTTCCAGCTCCCAAGTTGCTTCCGATTCTGCAAGATGCTTCCATTGTACTTTGCACCATCAAATCACCTTGTTTTTTGTGACTCTCCTTGGTTTGCGAAATCTTGATAGGTTGCTTAGCATAAGTCAAATCTGCCTCTAATTCCAATACTTCCATGGCGACGTGTTCCTCCGGTACTCTCAAGCACTTCTTGAGCTGAGAAACGTAAAACACATCATCAACATCAGAAAGATGTGCTGGCATCTCCAACTTATATGCCACTTCTCCATGTTTGCCCAAAATCTTGAATGGTCCAATATAGTGAGGTGCCAACTTGCCTCTGACGTTAAACCGCTTGTGACCTCGCATAGGTGATACTTTGAGATATACGAAGTCTCTCACTTCAAAGGCTAAGTTTATTCACCTATTATCAGCATAGCCCTTTTGTCTTGACTTAGCAGCCATCAAATTCTCGCAGATTGTCTGAGCTTGCTTTTCAACTTCTTGCAACACATCACGTCCAAATACTTGGTTCTCTCCTGTCTCATTCCAGAACAAGGGTGTCCTACACTTCCTTCGATATAGTGCTTCATATGATGACATCTTTAAACTTGCTTGGTAACCGTTATTGTAGGAAAATTCAGCATACAAGAAGCTCTTGTCCCAGGTGCGGCCATGCTTCAAGGCATAAACTCTCAACATGTCTTCTAATATTTGGTTGGTCCTCTCGGTTTGCCCATCAGTGTGCAGGTGATAAGCTGAGCTGAAATTTAACATGGTACCCATAACTTCATGCAGTTTCTCCCAGAACCCAATGGTGAATTGAGAACCTTGGTCAGACACTATTTTCTTAGGTACTCCGTGTCAACATACAATTTTCTCAATGTACAACTTAGCTAACTATGCAGCGGTATATTTGGTCTTGACAGGAATAAAATGAGCAGATTTTGTCCACCGATCTACAATAACGCATATGGAGTCATAGCTGGATTGGGTTCGCGGTAATCCAACTATGAAGCCCATACCAATTTCTTCCCATTTCCACTTCGGAATCTTCAATGGCTAAAATAATCCAGCTGTCCTTTGGTGTTCAGCCTTGACCCGTTGGCACGTGTCACATAAGATAACATATTCAACTATATCCTTCTTCATCCCATCCCACCAATAGCAAGTTTTTGAGTCTTTGTACATCTTCGTACAGCCGGGATGAATTGAGTAAAGTGAGTCATGTGCCTCCTTCAATACCGTCTCTTGGAGATGCTTCACATTAAGCACAATAATTATTTTCCCAAGCCATAGAGTGTCATGGTCATCCTCATCAAATCCGAATTCTCTCATTTCTTGGATCCTTTCCTTGATTTCCTGGATTTCCTCATCTTTTGTTTAACCTTCTTGGTTTCTTGTTCCAAAGTCGGATTTAAATCTATGATTCCCATTGCATTCACAAATCCAAGATTAAACCATTAAAACTCTTTGCATAGCTCAAATGGCAACTCTTGAATCGTGAGTTGGTGGCTTACTCCTTTCCGACTCAAAGCATCGGCCACTGCATTAGCTTTTTCTCGGTGATAGTTGATTCCCACATCGTAATCCTTAATGAGTTCCAACCATCTTCGTTGCCTTGAATTTAAATCCGTTTGTGTGAATATGTACTTGAGGCTCTTATGATCTGTGTAAATCTCACACCTATGTCCAAGGAATTAATGTCTCCATATCTTCAAGGCATGCACTACGGCTGCAAGTTCGAGATCATGCGCAGAATAATTCTGCTCATGTTTCTTCAATTGCCTCGATGCATAAGATACCACTTGACCTTCTTGCATAAGAACACATCCAAGCCCTTGTCTTGAAGCATCACAATAAATATCAAAACTCTTACTCACATCAGGCAAAACCAAAACTGGTGCGGTTGTCAACCTCTTCTTTAACTCCTCAAAAATGCTTAGACAAGCTTGAGTCCATTGGAATGACTTTCCCTTCATCAATAATTCAGTCAGGGGTTAGCTATTTTGGAGAAATCCTTGATGAATCGACGGTAGTATCCAGCCATTCCGAGAAAACTCCGTATTTCCTTCACATTATGTGGTGGCTCCCACTTCAACACATCCTTCACTTTTACCAGGTCAATCGATACTCCTCCTCCAGAGATGATATGCCCGAAAAATGATACTTCCCTTAACCAAAACTGGCACTTGATGAATTTGGCGTACAACTGGTGTTTCCTCAATTTCTGCAATATGAGTCGCAAGTGCTCTTCATGCTCCTCCTCGCTTCTCGAGTAGATCATAATGTCATCAATGAACATCACGACAAACTTATACAAGTACTCCATGAAGACCTTGTTCATGAGGTAATAAAGTATGCTGGTGCATTGGTCAATCCAAAGGACATGACCGTGTACTCATAAGATCCATACTGTGTCCGAAAAGCCATTTTGGGTATATCCGACGGTCTAATCTTCATTTGGAAATAGCCTGACCTCAAGTCGATCTTGGAGAAAACATAGGCGCCCTTCATTTGATCAAACAAATCCTCTATACAGGGTAACGTATACTTGTTCTCGATCGTCACCTCGTTGAGAGACCTATAGTCCACACACGTCCTTTGGGTCACATCCTTCTTATCCACGAAAAGCATTGGTGCTCCCCAAGGTGAAGAGCTTGGGCGAATGAAACCCTTCTCTAGCTGCTCTTGAATTTGCTTCTTGAGCTCCGCTAACTCCTTAGGAGGCATCCTATATGGCCTCTTAGCTATAAGTGTAGTTCCAGGTATTAAATCAATGGAAAATTCTATCTCGCGATCAAGCGGCATACCTGGCAACTCATCCGGGAACACATCTGGGTACTCACGAACAACCGGAATGCTATGCAAAGTCACACCTTCCACGTGGCTCAGTGTTGCTTTATCCGTTGTGGGTTGGGCAGTATTAACTTCAATACGGGTGCCATGCTCACTTGTCAATTGCACAATCCTCTCGGTGCATTGAATCACTCCATTGTCCTTGGTCAGCCAATCCGTACCAAGTATTATGTCTACCCTTGGGAATCTAGGACGATGAGATTCGCAAGAAAGTATACACCCTTGTTCTGATGCTTACTTTCAAACACACTATATTTGTCCTCATCTCTTCTCGAGGAGATTTTACCAACATAGGTTGTTTCAAATGAGCTATAGGTAGATTATACTTTGATGAGATGAATGAATGGGAGTCTCTAGAATAAAATAAAATGGTCGCAGGATTGGAGTTCGCGAGGAACATACCAATCACGATATCATCCGCTTGTTGGGCCTCCTCAGTAGAGACGTGATTTACATTGCCACAAGTGATATTCTGCTGTCCATGGTTGCCTTGTTGCGCTCCTCCATTCGGTCGTGGGTTCTGCCTTGGTGCATTATTTATGTGTCCATAACTCCTCTTGTTGCATTGACTTGCAAAGTGTCCAGCCTCTCCACAAACGTAGCATGTCTTGCTGCCCAAAGCACCAAGGAAACCCGGGTGTTTCTGATTTTGAGAGTTAGTCACCATATTAGGGCACGGTGCATATGACACTGGCTAGCAAGGAACTTGCATAACAGGGTGCTGCTGCTGGTTTGGGCGTGGAGGATAAGCAACTCGATAAGCAGGAGTGGAGGGGTTGTAATATGGCGCACATGGCGGTGCAAGGCGAGGACGGACATTGCTCCCTTGTGGCTGCCCTTGGTATGGCATCTTCCTCTTATTTTCTTGCTCGATCTCACGAAACATGTTCTCAACATCAATATCCTTGTCCACAAGTTTATGGAAATTTGCATAGTCACAATTGAGCAATTGGATTGAATCTCATCATTTAGGCTCTCATGAACAAATATTGCTTGCAGTTGTCCCGGTTAGCATCCTCTTGAGCATACATTGAGAGTTGAGTGAATTTATTAAGGTACTCACTCACAGTCGACTTTCCCTGCCTTAGGTTCTCAAATTTCTGTCTCTTCAAGATCATAACACCTTCAGGAACAAAATGAGAATGGAAGCTCTCCTTGAATTCAGCCTAAGTGATCCTCTCTTGATTAGCATGAGCATTACAAAGAGATTCCCACCAATATGCAGTTGCTGCAACTAGTTGATGGGTGGCAAAAAGAACCTTCTACCTGTCATTGCATTGAACAATGGTAAGCTTCTTCTCCATAGATATTAGCCAATCACCAGCTTCTATAGGATCATTGGGTTGAGCAAAAGTGGGTGGCCTAGTCCTCATAAACTCTCCCAATCTGTTATGAGGTGGTGGGGTGGTGGTGGTGGAGGCATATAGGGTTGATTCTGGTTTGTAGCTGTCCCAAAGTTTGCATCACGATCTGCATGAGCTGATTTTTCATAGCCATCAACTGCTCAAGGTTGCTAGCCTCGGGTCTAAGGTTATTGTTGTTCTCTGGTGCCCAATTGTTCTCCTCATCCTTATTGGCATTCCTTTGGTTGCGGGTCCTCGGCATCTGAACAAAGAACAAGAGATGGAAGAAATTAGAAAATGTCCCCAACTATATGCATCAAAGGATATGAGACTAAGCAACTACCTGTATAAGCCTATTGGATATGGCAAATGCCGAAGCATCCCACAATCCTCTATTAAGCACACAAGCGATCATTACATAGCAATCAACACACCAATCAAACCTCAACTATTAATAAGTGCTCCTATGTGCTCTAAAGTATCCATTCTGTCTAGGTTGTGTCCTACTATCAACCTGTGGCTCTGATACCAATTTTTGACACCCGGTTCCAAAAATGAACCAAGTGTGATGCATATGTGAGCCTATGATGTTCACCAAACATACATGAGTCCATCACAAACGATATACAGAAAAATTACCACAACAGAAACAAGTAACTAAGTACTATTATTACAATATTCAAATAATCCTCAAATTACAAACTCTAATGATCATTATTACTAATACTACTAATACTGCAGCAGAAATAATTTAAACTCAGCAGACTAAGTAAAGGGAATAGCGCGGCACCGAGCATAACCACAGACAAGTTGATGGTAGCACACAACCTAGAACTCAGCATTATCACCAGGGTACTCCCAAACTTCACCTTAAACTGTTGGTGGGAGAATTGCAAGAGTGAGCTCATGTACTACTCAGCAAGTGTGGGAAAATAATTAACATGTAGCTTAAACAAGGATTAATAATAAATAATGGCTATTTACTGAAAAGTACATGAAAAACATGTAAAAATCATCCTACAATGTCTATGTGAAATAACCCCATCATATCCCTAATAATTACCAATTATGAGTCTAACACCAACATTTACCATCATATCACATCCATCAATTTTATCCATTCATATACCAGATTCTTACCATCATCATCAACCATGTCCATTTATCACAACCCAAACCATAACCAAACCATTCCAATTCCCAAAATTACTCTAATCATGGAAGTTGCCCAGGTGCTCTTAATAGGGAGCACAGCTATCATTATAGTTTTTAACACTTTGCTGAGGTTGTACCACATTACCCACATGTTCGTGATTTCATCACCTTTCGGCGACTAAGAACCTCCCTTATGTCGTCTCACACATCCTTTGGTGTGTGGCCAAGAGATCATAAAATAGCTTTTCCAAATGGACTACTAGTATGTACGAACCCACTAAGGTTTCACCAGCAGGCTTTAATCTCCATTATCCAAACCACAGGCCCCCTCATGTCATGCAATTCCCAGGGTAGCCCTCCTCGACTCCCATTCTTCGCACCATCTAATGGTCCATACAATACCAGAAGTACACCTAATTATTCAGCTACATCGCACCGATACTTGTCCTTGTGATGGCACTGTTGTCCTGGCTTATTCTCGCATGAACTGGTCCTTAGATCTAAAGCAAGCAAAATCACCATAACATCCAACCTAGTCCACAATCCATGCTTGCTTAGATCTCTCATGTCCCATATTATTGATCATATTCATCAATTCTCATCATATACATGCCCATTAATTCATAGTTAAGCCATTCGGTTGGTTTCCCATCCCAATTAATTAAAGTGTAGCAAAAAGGTAAAATACCCTTCCCGACTCCCTACAATGTATTCCTAGCAACAAGGATGGTCAAACAAGTCTAGTAAACACCTATAAGTGGGTTTTCCTTCAATTTGACACAAGCATGCAGTTTTGCAAACAAAAAATTTAAAAATAGGATCATAATGATCGACACTTGCCTTGCTCTTGAGATTGGTTAGGATCAAATGTTTCGAAGTTCTGGTGCTGGAGGTCCTCAACAGCACCCTCTAGATCAATACCTTCTATTCCTCGTCACAAACATAAAAACAAGCATTACATTCAATAGATGCTCATATATTACTCGATATGTCATGACATGCATGAATGATGCAATTATGTGGTAACACATGTTATTAGGTTGCTATTATTGTTTACTAACTAGTTACAATTGAGTTTTACATGTTTGAACAAGTTCTAAGTCATTTCAAAGAATATTAGAGAAGTTCCAAGAATTTCCAGAACTGAAGGACCAGACTAGTCCGCACCTAGCCGGACATGTTCGTTCTAGAATAGAGAGGATATCGGACTAGAGCGGACAAGTCCGTTATTGTTAGGGTTTTGGTGAATCTTCAACTAGAGCATAGTTGAGTTAAAATAGAACCATAATTCATGTGGAAAAGATGAATCTAAGGTATTTAGCACGAACCCAAGGGTTCAAAAGTTGGAGACTCGGGAATTTGACATCTAGATCGAAGGAGATGAAGAATTACAAAGGAGGATGTTGATGTCTAGGGATTGATGATGAATATTGCAGGATCTACGACGATCTTGGTTGATCCTCTCCTTCCTCCCTCCTCCTTCTTCTCCCTGCGGTGGAGGCTTCTTGATGGCGGCTCTCACGAACTAGGGTTAAGGGTTTCTTCTGATGTGGCAAAGAGATGAAAGGGTGGGTGGTGGGGTGTTTATATAGGGTGGAGGTGATAGGGTTTTGGTGGAACTCGAGTATAAGGCAGTGGAGGCCTTGGTGGGGTCCATGGCTCCACAAAGGTTGGGCACGACGTTCTTGGGCTCACTTAAGGCAAATACCCAATAACTTGTCATGGAGGAAAAACAGTCCGAGTTGGGCACAACGGACTAGTCCGCACAGGGGTCGGACAAGTCCGATCTAGAACAGAAGGTAAAACGGGCAAGTCCTGTGGGAGTTCAGACAAGTCCGATTAGGACCAGAAAGCAAAATGAACAAGTCCAATTATGGTCGAACAAGCCCAGACGCTTGCCCAGTTTTCAAAAACCGGACCAAATCGAGAAATTTCCGGACAACTCCGAAAAGTTGCAGTAACGATGATTGGACTAGTCCGCACATGAGAACGGACAAGTCCGAAAAACAACAGAAACATTTTTTGGACTAATCCGTAGCAAATAGCTGATAAGTCAAGAAAACAACACGGAGTACATCGGATTAGTCCGGGGTCCAATCTGGACAAGTCCGCACTGATATAGGTTTTTAATTGTTGTTTTGGTTCTAATTCATTTTAACTTGTTCCTTTTTGTGTTGCTTAATGTTAAACATGTATAAGAATGTATGCAATGCATGATGGATAAAATGAGGGTGCTACACTTAGTCGCTCGGTGCACAACCCCAGCTCCCCCTCGCATAGACCCGGTTCAGGTAGGCGAAGCATACACAGGCTCGTAGGCTAGGTGCACGGTCTACATTGCAGTAAACCCAGTCAGGCTAACTGCTTGGCCCCACCAGTCATCCTATATTAGTGCACATGCCACTTCCATGTAGAGCCCACCTACCAGCTGAGCAACCCTATCGGGAAATGCTAAGTACACACGCTGATCACACAGGCCCATAGCCAGCCTCATTGCTCGATTTTAAAGTGCTAAGCCTACCAAGGCTTCATACACAGGAACAAATAAACCGCATTTCTTAGCAGTAGAAAATTATTGAAAATCCCCTAAAAATCCGTAATTGCTTTTAGAACATAATAGGAGTAATTGGTGGTGTGAATTGCTTGTAGATATTGAGTTAAATATTGTTGGTTTACAAAAATGACTTAATACGTTAGGAAATTAAAGCGGAATTATGTATAGGCTCTAGAATGATGAACCTTTACACATAATTTTCTAGGAATTCTTTAAAAATATTTAATGAGTATTATAACATGAATTAGAAATATTCATCTCAAATAAATTATAAGAAATATAGAAATATTTATATTTTTTAATAACTATTAGTACCTATAGCTTAACAACAAGTGATAGCTATCCTTCACTTCCTTTGCCTTCCCCGACAACGGCGCTAGAAATGCTTGTTGACGTTTCTTACGTCATAGATCATCTCTCGAAGGAGATGAGGTCCGCAAGCGCACGAGAACTGTCGTGTAGCATTTCACTCAAGAGTATTCCCAAGGGTATCTGTCGACTGTTGGAGTCGGCAGATCCCCTGACACTACTAAAGTGTTGAAGGAGTTTGTAGTTCGGTTTGGGCGCGCGGAGACTCAAGAAGGTGAAACGCGATTGGACACGAGTGACACAGTGGTTTACGTGGTTCGGGCCGCCTGAGCGTAATACCCTACTCCACGGGTGTGTGTGTGTGTTGTATTAACTTGTGAGCTTCAGAGCGTTCGAGAGTTCTCTCTTTCGTGTATCGTCGGTTTGTCCTTTTATAGTACAAGGACAAACTGTTACAAGTCAGCCTGGCCCGACATGTGGCCCTGGCGGTTACTAGTATTGATACACGAGATTAATTGTTGTTAATAACCCTGTAACGGCTCCGACAGTGCCGTTACAGGTGTTAAGATCGTCCGATTAAGTATCATTAACGTGGAATTAATGATAATTAATCGGGTCTTGAAGTCCGCGGCTGTCCTTTGAAGATCCGGAGCCGTTACAACATCTCTCGGAGGTTTGAAGCGGCCAGCTCCGACGTATGGACACGTGGCAGCTCCGGAGCTTGCTTGTGGGAAGCGGGAAGCTCCGGGGTGGCCTGGCACGTGTCAGGTCCGGAGCTTCTCTCGGTCAGGGGTTAAGTCCGGAGGTGCCGTTTCAGTACCTAGCCCGGAGCTTCACCCTTGCGGGTAATAGCTCCGGTCTGATAGTACACGTGGCAACCTAGGGGTTAACCATGTTGGAGAAGCAGGTCCGGTTATGTCTGACAGGTGGGCCCCCGAGGGTCTTTAATTTGAGTAGATGTCCTTCCCTTGAGATCTTTGTAACCTTAGGGGGTGTATGGTTTTTAGGGTACCGACAGTGGCCCCCTGGACCTACCTCCGAGGAAAGTCACCGGGGTGAAGTCATTCCATCGGAGGTGGGTCCATACTCGCGACTCTTGAACTGGGTCTTCAAGGGTCTTCGGAGGTGCCGTTGGCGGGGCTTTACGGTTAAATCCCGACACGTGGCGCACCTCAGGCGGCAGATAGGATCTTTGGCGTGCGGATCTCTCGCAATTGAAGGTCGCCAGTTCCCGATACGAAAACCGTATCGGTTCCGTGCGCCTTGTCAGGTCGCCGCCTTTGGGTTTCCCATCTCGTGATGACAACCGTTCGCCTGGGTAAGAACCTCGACTTGATCGTCAGGGTGGTCCCGGGCCCTCTTGTCATCGGCAGGGTTGGATTCTTGAGTAGTATCCTTGACTCCCCTGCAGTTTCCATCCAAGCGTTGCGAGGGCTTACTTAAGAAGGAAAGCGCACCGTCGGGAGTTCTTTACGCTTTCCATCTGTTCTTGCGCTCAAACTCCCAACTCGTGCTTTGCTCCTCTTCTCTTGCCTAGCTGTGCTGCGATGGAGTTGGGTCTGCGTGAGAGTCGTTTGAAGACGGAAAGCGATCTGAAGAAGGTCCGAGCCCTCATGGGGTGGTCTTCGGACTTCTTCAACCGCTCGGTCCGCGCCGGCGGAGAGCTTCCCTTTAAAAAGGAGCACTCCGACGAGATGGTGTACTTTTCATCGTACGCCATGGTGGGGCTGATCCCACCGTTTTCTTCTTTCTTCTTGATGCTGCTGGACTTCTATGGTCTGCAGCTGTACCATCTTGGCCCTCACTCCATTCTCCTTGTGTCCATCTTTGTCCACTTCTGCGAGATGTGGGTGGGCGTCCCTCCCTGCATCGAGCTCTTCCGAACCTTCTTCACCGTCCAAACCACCGGCCGAAGCGACGAGTATCTTGGCTTCTACTACTTCGTGAAGCGCAAGAAGTGCCCGTTCAAGTACCTCCGGTCATTCCCTTCCGGGAAGTGGGATGACTGGAAGAAAGATTGGGTAGTCGTCCGGGTGGAGGAGCATGAGCGGTTGGAGTTGCCAGATGGTCTGCCCGGTATTGACACGTCGGTGTGGAGCGAAGTTCCGGTGCTGGCGGCAGCTTTCGACCCCGTCCTGACCAGGATCCGCCAATGTGTGGAGGGAGGATTGACTCCCCAGGCGGTGTTCTGCAACTTCTTGTCCAACAGGTGGGCGCCGCTGAAGAGGAGGGAGAAGCTCGCCTGGGCCCTCAACAGCGTGATGGACGAGGACCGGGTTGAGACCGGGTTGAAGTCCAGCATGGTGGGGAAGTCCTTGGAGTTTCACCTCAAGAAATTCCAGCACGGCATCGATGTTGACGGAGAGTACTTGACTCCGCCGCCAGCTTTCCTCCCCCTGAACGTGGAAGTTGAGTTCAGCAGGGAGCTCCGGCGGAAGATGCCCGCGCTTGACGACCTTGGCGTCGTCGAGAGAAGATCAACCGCCCGGTTGGCGATCCCCGGGTTGTCCGAAGGCGGCTCCGCCCCTGTCTCTCAGCCAAGAGCTGAGGTCATCGGCAAGGGCAAGGAGCTGGCGGAGGAGCCGGAGAGCCGGAAGAGAAATCTGCGACATGCTGACGGAAGGTTCGTCGGTCTTGCCACCTCCCCCCCAGTTCCCCGTCCTCAGGAAGGAAGATCCTCCGCCGCCGTGGCGGCTGTCCCCGTGGTGGGGTCTTTTCGGAGCGCTACTGTTCCGGCGGTGGGATCCTCCCGGAGTGCGACTGTCCCCGGGGTGGATCCCTCCGGAGGTGCCAGCTCCGGGCAGGCGACTCCGGCACGAGAAGCGGTGAGGGCCTCCAGGTCCAGGAGTTCCTCCCGATCAAGGAGAGCTCCGACCCGGGAAACGCCCGCGGCCACGGCAAGTCCTGGGAGTCCTCCCGGAGCTCCTACGCCGACCGTGGCCAGCCCGGAACGTCCGGGAAAGAGGTTCCGCGCAAGCTGGTGCGTGAGCCTCCCAAGGTAATTTTTCTTTCTTACCTCGATTAACTTTTAATTGTAGCATCTATTTGCTCAATTTCTTCGTTCTTTATCTGCAGCGTTCCCAAGAAGGGGAGTGAAGCTCCGCCCTCAGCCACAGTGTCTGAGGCTGCGGGGGCTTCTGCTCCAGCTCCGGTGCCGCCCCAAGCGGAGGCTGCGACAGCTCCGGCGCCGGTTGTCGTGGTCATGGACCTCGACTCGTCTCCAGAAGTTCCCGTGGTAGCGCCGGACCACGGGATTGAAGATGCGCCAGCGGCACCCGTTCTGGAGGTAGAAGCTCCGGGTCCTGGTGCTGCAGAAGTAGAAGCTCCGACTATTGAGTCGGAGGAAGTAGCAGTCCCGGCTTCAGAGCCGGAAAGTGCTGAAGCCCCGGCGGTTGAGCCGGAGGTAGCTGAAGCCCCGGCATGCGAGCCGGAAGTTGAAGTGGTTCCGGCAGTTGAGCCGGTTACTTCCGAAGTTCCGGTCGCAAAACCGGTGATTGTTGGAGCGCCGACCGCAGAGCCGGTGGCTGAAGAGGCGAGAGAGCTTGAGCCTCCCTCAGAAGAAGTGTCCCGGCCGGAGCCAATGGAGGCGACGACGTCGATGGTACCCGTGGCGGAGCCAGAGTGCCTGAACGAAGTCGCCGGCCCCCAGCCTGAGGGGGCAAATGAAGACTTGGTGGCGGGACCTTCTTCGGTGGCGACTGAGGCCATCCCGGAGGAGTGCCCTAGTGCTTTGGAAGCTCGGGGTTCCACTCTTGTAGAGTGGGACCCAATTTTTGTAAGTGAAGACCCGCTGGAACCAGCGGAAGAGACCCCGGCAGGTCCGGAGCCCATCTCTCTGTCGATGTCCATCGACAACGCCTGCTCCAGTCTACGTCAGGTCCAACTGGCCTTCTTCAACGACAGCAAAGCTCTTGAAGAGGAGCGCCAAACCCTTAGGAGGTGGCGTAATCGGCTCCACTTTGAGACTAAGCTGGCGCAGTCGAGGATTGCGGATGACAAGGAATGGATCAGGCGGGAGAAGGTCCGCCTGGAGCTCTGGGGTGAGCTGCTGGACGAGAGGGAGAGCATGACTCACGCCCTCGACGCTCAATCCCGGGAGTTCCATGACCAAGCTAAGGCTGCTAACGACGCGGCCAACGCTCGGTTCGATCAACTCGAGGCCATCAGCACCGCACTCATCAAGCGCCGAGAGGCACTTGAAGGAAGGGAAAGGCGGCTCGAGGATGAGGAGCAAAAACTCCTGGAGCTACGGGATGACGTCTTGTGATGGGAGGAAGAGCTCGCCGAGAAAACAGCTCTGGCGGACAAGGGCCTCGAGGAGCGCACTAAAAAATTGGAAGAGCGCTGCCTCGAGGAGGAGGAGAAGACCTGGGTGCGGGGGCAGGAACTCTACGAGTACGAGTGTGCCCTTGTCGCCCGGGAGAAGAAAATAGAGGCTAGGGAGAAGGACCTGGTCGACCGCCGGAACAAGATCCACCTCCGGGAGGAGGAGCTCGGAAGACTTGAGAAGCGGGTTGCTGCGAAGATTCAGCAAAACGCCAAAGAAGTTGAGCGCCTCTCCCGCGAGAATTCGGAGCTGACGGCGGCCCGGAGATCCCTGGAAGAGATGAAGGGACTGAGGAAGACGGACTCCCTGCAAATTTGGGAGTTCCTGAGCAAGGCCGACGATGCGCTGGCGCCGATGGGTTTCAGCCCCGTGCTCCCGGATGATCCGGAGCCGGAGCCGGACCTTGTGTTGCAAGCGTTGAGCGCTGCGGGCAGCAAGCTCTCCAAGGTGGGCGACGTCATCGCGGACCAGCTGGAGGTCGAGGGGCAATCCCTGGCTAGGAACGTCACAGAGTATGTGTTGACGTGCTACACTAGCCGGAACCCTCAATTCCCTCTGGACCCGGTGCTTGAAGGCCCCGTCGAAGGAGAAGGCGAAGCTACCCGAGCCAGCGTGTCGGAGGTCGCCCAGAAGGTCGCCGAGTTCTTCCATAGGGTTTAGGACTGTCTCTCTTAGCCTTTACTTGTATCTTCTCTTCTTCCTCAATTTTGTAATCCCTTGTCTCCAGATGTAATCTCCGGTCTTCAAATGAAATGAAATCCTCACTTTTTTGCGAATTTCATTTTTTTTGTCTTCAACATCTTTATCTTCACTTGGCCCCCTGGTAGATGTGCACAATTTGATTGTGGACATGTACCAAAAGGATGTTGAGTTTTGTTGAAGACAAATTTGCTTCGAACTCGTATAATTTAGGTCCGAAGTTTTCGATAGTGAAGGTCCCCTGAAGTTGTCGGAGCTTAGAAGCTCCGGCACTGTCCATCGCTGGAGCTTAGTAGCTCCAGCAATAGCCTCTATCAACACGTTGAGCGTCGATAGTTAATACTCCAAGGTGTCGGAGCTTAGTAGCTCCGGCGATGACCCTTGCCACACTTGGTTTGTTGGCAACAGACTCCAGTGACGGGGTCTTCTCACCATTTTTTAGTCAACGCCGACGGTTGACGCCCTGGTGGGAGTCGGAGCTTGGTTAGCTCCGGTTTTTCTCCCTCAACTTTGGGTTCATTTTTCCTGCACACTTAAGCCAAGAAAAATAGTAAAATTCGTTCCTTATCTATAACTTCGTCGCGGCTTACGGTTCTCAAGAGAATTTTAAGTTGAACACGATTTTTAGTACGACTGGATGAATTGTCTTTTCTTTTAGATCCAATTGTCCATGGACCCACCTTACTTTGGCCTGCCGGGATGTAGGTAGAGTGGCGTACTTAGGGTGCTTGACCAGGCTAAGTCGATAGCGCACTCCGGCCCTAGAATGGCTTGGCGGCTTTCAGGCGAGTTGGCCACAGACGACATTTAAATCTAAAAAATCCGACAATTCGACTCGAATCGTACGTAAACCGGTCAAACTAGAATTTCTTAAGAATTGCACGTTTCTGTTATAGACAAGAAAGAGAAAAATAAAAATGTCGAGCCTATGCAAAAATGAATGCACGTGGAGTCTATTTCACATGAAG
This sequence comes from Tuctoria greenei, assembly GCA_036927565.1. Classification (NCBI taxonomy): domain Eukaryota; kingdom Viridiplantae; phylum Streptophyta; class Magnoliopsida; order Poales; family Poaceae; genus Tuctoria; species Tuctoria greenei. The sequence goes on from JAYESD010000007.1 coordinate 154,166,287, forward strand.
ATGTCTTTCATTATAGGTCCGGGGTACAGGGGAAACAAGTACACTCTTAGGGTACGGAACCAGGCTAAGTGTGTTTGGTTTCTCGTTTGACCCAGGGTAGTTAGCCACACTTCTAGTCCGGAGACTGTATCAAGTGTTGCATGAGCTTTTCAAACCTTTCGGGAAAGGTCCGGCTGCTCTCCCGGAGGAACTACCCGACTCTGTACAATGACTCTATAACATACATTTCAAGTTACTTAAGACTCACCTCCGTGGAATTAAGTGTAAAACTTACGGAGATGCTCGATGTTCCAAGGATTTGGGAGAGGTGTCCCATCCTCGGTAGCCAAGCGAACGCTTCCGGGACGGGATACTTTGATCACTCGGAAGGGCCCTTCCCAGCCGGGGGAAAGTTTGTTTTGCCCTTCTCTGGATAGTATTCTCCGTAGCACCAGATCGCCTTCCTCGAGCTGTCGGTTGTGTACATGCCGCTGGTGATAGCGCCGTAGAGCTTGGCGGTATCGGGCATTCCGAACAGCTGCTTGGCACCTTCCCTCCTCGAGGAGGTCTAGGTCTTCACGCCGGAGCTGGTCCTGCGCGGCTTCGTCGAAGGTCCGGACTCGGAGGGAACCCAAGGTGATTTCCAGAGGAAGGATCGCTTCAGCTCCGTACACCAGGAAGAAGGGTGTTTCTCCGGTTGCCCGACTTGGAGAAGTCCTGTTGGCCCATAGAGTGGGCGGAAGCTCTTCGATCCAATTGGCTCCGTGCTTTTTCAAACGCTCATAAGTGCGCGTTTTGAGTCCTTTAAGGATCTCTGCGTTTGCTCTCTCGGCTTGTCCATTGCTGGCAGGATGAGCTACAGAAGCGTAGCAAACTTGTATGCCAAGGTCTTCGCAATATCCTTGAAATGCGGAGCTTGTGAACTGAGTCCCATTATCAGTGATGATCTTATTTGGGACTCCGAACCTGCTCACGATGGATTGTAGAAAATTGATTGCAGATTGTTTGTTGATCGTCACAACGGGAGTAGCTTCCGGCCACTTGGTGAACTTGTCGATGGCGACGTACAGGAACTTGTAACCTCCGACGGCTCTTGGGAAGGGTCCCAAGATGTCCATCCCCCACACAGCGAAAGGCCATGTAGGAGGTATCATTTGTAAGGACTGAGCAGGTGTATGAATTTGCTTTGCATGAAATTGGCATGCTTTGCATTTCTTCACTAGCTCAGTGGCATCCTGGAGCGCTGTAGGCCAGTAGAAGCCGTGCCGAAAGGCTTTTCCGACCAGCGTGCGGGAAGATGCGTGGTTCCCACACTCGCCTCCATGGATTTCTGCGAGGAGTTCGCAGCCTTCTTCCCTTGTGATGCACCGCATTAGGATGCCGTTGGCACCGCGCCGGTAGAGATCCCCTTCTACCAACGTGTATCTTTTAGCCAATCTGACTACCCGGTCAGCAGATACATCATCGTCAGGAAGGATGTTGTCTTTCAAGTAGCTCCGGATCTCCAAGATCCATGCATCGGAACTAACTTGAGCATTTGAGTCTTGCGTGCTGGGTTGCTCGGAGCTTCCGGCAGCACCTACGACCCTTGATGGCTGCCATGGTAACAGGGCCATCGGGACCGTCAGCTTCGGGATGCTGATCTCGCCCCCTTCGTTCAGTTCGGCAGGCTGAACTGTGGGTTTTGACAACCTCCGGACAAAGGTTCCGTCAGGAGCCGGAGCTCCAGTTGACGCCTTGGTCGAGAGTTCGTCAGCTTCAGCGTTGTGAGCACACTGAACATGGTGAAGGTCTAGGACTTCGAAGTCCTTCTGAAGCCTCTGGACTTCAAGGAGGTAAGCAGCCAGCTGGAGATTATTGCAGGAGCATTCACCCTTCACCTGCTTGATGACAAGTTGTGAATCTCCTTTGACCAGCAACTGCTTGACACCATATGATAGTGCCACCTTTAATCCATAGATGAGTGCTTCGTACTCCGCCATGTTGTTGGTTGCCTTGAAGTCAAGGTGTACCATGTATTTCACCTTCTCCCCGGTTGGTGCGAGGAGAAGGATTCCAGCTCCGGCTCCCTGCTTCTGCATGGAGCCGTCGAAGTAAAGGGTCCAGTGAGGCTTAGTGAAGGCTGGAACTTGAGGTTCCGTCTTCTGCTCGCTGGGGCCCCCAGGGTTTAATGGAGAGGGAGTCCATTCTGCCACGAAATCTGCCAACGCTTGACTCTTGATTGCTTGTCTTGGAATGAATTCAAGGTCGAATTCAGCCAATTCCGCTGCCCACTTTGCAATATTCCCAGTTGAATTGGGATTATGCAGGATCGCTCGAAGTGGATATGAGGTCACCACCGAGACTTTGTGAGCTTGGAAATAGTGTCGAAGCTTCCTTGAGGCAATAAGAACTGCATAAAGCAGTTTATGCACCTCTAGGTATCGAGTCTTGGCATCATGTAACACTTCACTGATGAAGTATACCGGGCGTTGAATGGTCCGGACCCTCCCGGAGGGGTCTGGAGCTTCCTCTTCATTGATCCGGACCCTCTCGGAGGGGTCCAGACTCTCTTCGGGGACCTCCGGGTTCTGGGTGGAGGAACCCGGAGCTTCTTCAGGAATGACCTGGATCCTCTCGGAGGGATCCAGGTCCTCTGAAGTGGCTTCTTGTGGGTTCACGTCTGGGAGCTGGGACCCAGACCCGCTTTCAGGAACCTCCGGACCCTCCCGAAGGGGTCTAGATTCCTGAGTATTGGGTAGTTCCGGTCTCTCCGCAACCAGAACCATACTGACGACTTCGTCAGCAGCTGAAATGTAAAGCAATAAAGGCTCACCAGGGTTCGGAGCTACCAAGACTGGTAGGGTGGTGAGGAACTGTTTCAGCTCCTGGAATGCCTTCTCTGCCTCTTCAGACCATTGGAATGGTCCGGACTTCCTCAGTAACTTGAAGAAGGGAAGTGCCCTTTCCGCCAGTCTTGAAATGAACCGGCTGAGGGCTGCTAGACATCCAGTTAATTTTTGGACGTCTTTGATGCGGGTTGGTGGCCGCATGTCTTCAATGGCTTTTATCTTCGCCGGATTAGCCTCTATGCCCCGGTGACTTACCAGGAAACCAAGAAGCTTTCCGGAACTAACCCCGAAGACGCACTTGTCTGGGTTTAGCTTCGTGCGGGTGGCCCGCAGCTTATCGAAGACAGCCTGCAAGGTGTCCAAGAGGGACTCCTTGTTTTTGACTTTGACCACGATGTCATCGACGTACACTTCCACTATGTCTCTAATGAGTTCTTCGAAAGTTTTGTACATAGCTCGTACAAAAGTTGAAGCTGCATTCTTGAGACCAAAAGGCATGGCTGTGTAACAATACAATCCGTCCACTGTGATGAATGAAGTATGCTCTTCATCCTCCCTAGACATCCTGATTTGATGATATCCAGAATATGCGTCTAGAAAACACAGTAACTCGCACCCGGAGGTGGAATCCACTATCTGGTCTATTCTAGGTAGTGGGAATGGATCTTTTGGACATGCCTTATTCAGTGTGGTGTAGTCGATGCACATCCGAAGTTTCCCGCCGGCCTTGGGCACAACGACTGGGTTTGCCAGCCATTTTGGATGGTAGACTTCTCGGATGAATCCGGCTTCGAGCAACTTCTTCACTTCTTGTCGGATGAAGTTCTGTCGCTCTACAGATTGCTTCCGAGGTTTCTGATGCACAGGCCGAGCGTCGGGGTAAATCTTCAGATTGTGCTCAATCACTTCCCTGGGGATCCCAGGCATTTGTGACGGTTGCCAAGCAAACACGTCAACGTTAGCCCGGAGGAAAGTGATGAGCGCGAGTTCCTATTTGTCGTTCAAGCCACCCGATATGCGGGTAGTTTGAGTGACATCGGAACCAATTTGGACGACTTTGACGGGAATGTCAGTGTCGCCGCTTGGCTGCACACGGGGTGCAGAGGTCGAGCCTCGTTGACGAATGCTCGAAGGTTGTGGAGCTTGCTTCTGTCTGGAGTCCTCCTCTTGCGCTGTGGTGAGTGCGTGGAGTTCCTCCAGAGCAGTTACTCCGGCAGTGCGATCTCCGCGGATCCGGAGAACGCCTACTGGTGTTGGCATCTTCAACACCAGGTATCCATAATGAGCAGCTGCCATGAATTTGTACAAGGCAGGTCTACCCAAGATGGCGTTGAATGGTAAGTTGATCTGAGCGACGTCGAAGACCAACTTCTCGGTGCGATACTTCTCCCGGGTCCCAAAGGTAACGGGGAGAGTAATAGCTCCGAGTGGAGTAATGGCCCCCGGACCTACTCCGGAGAAAGGTCGAGAGGGCTGGAGGTCCGAAGGTCGGAGCTGAAGCTTAGTGAAAGCTTCGAAGCTGATGAGGTTAAGCCCCGAACCTCCGTCTACCAGGACATGATGGAGCTGGATGTTGTTGATGGTTGGAGATACCATCAAGGGTAATTGGCCAGCTCCGACCATGCTTTGAGGACAGTCCGAAGCATCAAAAGTGATGGGTGTGTCCATCCACTTTCGATGTGGCTCCGGTCTAGCTGTAGGAGCTACAGCAGCCATATCCCGTCGCATAGTCTTGATGACACAACGAGAAGTGATGTCCCATGATCCACCAAAGATGGTGTTCATGGTTTTTCGATGCTCGTTGTCGGAGACGTCGGAGTCATCGTCGACGGAGGTGTAGACGGCTTTCAGAACCTTTTTGGGGTCCTGAAACCCTAACTCCTCTTCAGCCGGAGCTTCATCGACCTTTTGTTTTCCCTCCCTCTGTCGGAAGGGAGACCCTTCCCGGCGCTTGTGGTAGCGCTCGGCAAGGTTTTGGACCTCCCGGCAGTCCTCCAGTCTGTGGCTGCTCGTTTTGTGAATGGGGCACCACATCTTGGATTTGCCACCGTCTTCAGAAGACGGTCGAGATCGCTTCTCGGGGCGTGGCCCCCGGCCACCAGGAGTTGCAGTGGCTGCAACGTTAAATGTGCCGGCCGACGGCTTCTTCTTGCCGTTGGTCTTCTTTTTCTTCTTGCCACTCCCGGAGGTAGCGGCTTCTTCTTTGGAGGATTTTTTATGATCCTCCAAGGCTGGTTTGGAGTGCATTTCATGGCCCTCCGCAGCTCTGGCACATTTGTCTGCCAAGCTGAAGAGCTTCGTGACGCTGGTGATCTCTTTGATCGCCAGCTTCTCCAACATCTTCTTGTCTCGCACACCCTGTCTGAATGCCACAATGACAGAAGCGCTTGAGATAGAAGGGATTGTGTTACGTACCTGAGAGAATCTCTGGATGAATGACCGCAAAGATTCTCCTCCTTTTTGCACGACCGCAAAAAGGTCCAGTTCAGTGCCCTGTCGGGTGTATGAACTCCCGAAGTTGGCAGTGAACTGACGGCACAGCTCCTCCCAACTGTCAATAGAGTTGGGTGGAAGGCTCATAAACCAGGACCTGGCGGTCCCAGTTAAGGCCACTGGAAAGTAATTGGCCATTACGGCCTCGTTTCCTCCAGCTGCTAGGATCGCAGTGGAGTATATCTGCAGAAATTCTACGGGATTGACAGTCCCGTCGAATTTTTCCGGCAAGTGTGGCCGGAACATCTGTGGCCATCTAACCATGCGCAGGTGCATGGCTAGGGCGGAACAGCCTCCTCCTACTCCTTCCAGAGTAGAAAGGTCTTGAGCATCTCGTCTTTCTCGAGCTCGCTCGATGTGGACACGGTCATCCTGTTGACGGTATCGGCGATCAAGCTCCGCCCAGAGGTCATGTGTCGAAAGCCGAGATGCGGTATGGGTGCGTCGTGCCCCAGAGGGCAACGACGTCACTTGCTGTGACGCAGCTCGTCTTCGGTTGTTGGAGACATGCGGACCAAGTCTTCCAGACAACGTCCGTCGCTACGACGGGGCCCGCCCTGAAGGAGGTGAACCCTGGTTGTTGAGGCGTTCGGCCGCTGCTGCGACCAAATGCTCCATCAGCCCTCCATTGCTCCATGGCACCTTCAGATGCATCCGGAGGTGGTGGTCGCTGGAGAAGAGCACGCGCTGCATGGAGCGCATGTTCTGGGTTGTCACGACTTGCCGGCGCAGAATGTGACGCCGGTGCACCATCATGTTGTCCGACATGTCTTGCCGGAGAAGATGGTGGTGGTGGGAGTGTGACTCCTGCTGGTGCTGAGGCTCCTGCCGGTGGCTGCATGTTGGAGGGATTGCCTTCGACAGCCTGAACATCAGGTTGCCCGTTGGATGATCCAGCCGCAGAATTCACCATTCTTGAAGATCTCAGGCGCCCCTACCTGGCGCGCCAACTGTCGACTGTTGGAGTCGGCAGATCCCCTGACACTACTAAAGTGTTGAAGGAGTTTGTAGTTCGGTTTGGGCGCGCGGAGACTCAAGAAGGTGAAACGCGATTGGACATGAGTGACACAGTGGTTTACGTGGTTCGGGCCGCCTGAGCGTAATACCCTACTCCACGGGTGTGTGTGTGTGTTGTATTAACTTGTGAGCTTCAGAGCGTTCGAGAGTTCTCTCTTTCATGTATCGTCGGTTTGTCCTTTTATAGTACAAGGACAAACTGTTACAAGTCAGCCTGGCCCGACATGTGGCCATGGCGGTTACTAGTATTGATACACGAGATTAATTGTTGTTAATAACCCTGTAACGGCTCCGACAGTGCCGTTACAGGTGTTAAGATCGTCCGATTAAGTATCATTAACATGGAATTAATGATAATTAATCGGGTCTTGAAGTCTGCGGCTGTCCTTTGAAGATCCGGAGCCGTTACAACGTCTCTCGGAGGTTTGAAGCGGCCAGCTCCGACGTATGGACACGTGGCAGCTCCGGAGCTTGCTTGTGGGAAGCGGGAAGCTCCGGGGTGGCCTGGCACGTGTCAGGTCCGGAGCTTCTCTCGGTCAGGGGTTAAGTCCGGAGGTGCCGTTTCAGTACCTAGCCCGGAGCTTCACCCTTGCGGGTAATAGCTCCGGTCTGACAGTACACGTGGCAACCTAGGGGTTAACCATGTTGGAGAAGCAGGTCCGGTTATGTCTGACAGGTGGGCCCCCGAGGGTCTTTAATTTGAGTAGATGTCCTTCCCTTTAGATCTTTGTAACCTCAGGGGGTGTATGGTTTTTAGGGTACCGACAGTATCGTATTTATCCCAATGGAAGGCAATAGAGTAAAGTAAGCACTACTCGTATGATGAAACTATGGGATACTAATGAATTATCAAGACAGGAGTAAGTTGATAATATATGGGTAGTGTGACACACACCTAAGCAATCTATTGTAAAGGGTAGATGGGTCCTAATGGAGATTAAACTAAGAGTGAGTGAGTTGCTCCTACAATTCCTCTAATATACATATACATAGCCTAGGTTAGGTACTAATGAGCATGTCAATGGTGAGTAGTTATGCTAAGTTGTTCAACACATCGGGCACGGGTTTACCCCTAGCAATACTAGGATGAATCCCGCCAAGAGCCTGTGCATAGCCGAACGTGGAGGATTACAAAGAACAGATAGGGCTGTCACCACCTACTGCCCACCTCTTCAATTCGTGGGTCTACGAGGCATCTAACGCTACTTACTATCCTAGCACCATGCTAGCATACTAAGTAAATACCTTAGAGGCTCGAGTACAAGTACCTCTCTAAGGCAATGCCTAACCTAAACATCGTTGAACCAATGTTGAGACATAGCATAAGTAATTCATATCAACATGATCATATCATAACTAATTAGACTATAGTGGGGGTTTGTAGTGTTTATGATGATAAGTTATGATCATTATGGCATAATCATAAAGACTACTCCTACCACATACATTAAATCCACAATCAAACAAAAAATGCTTCATCCAAGTATATGAATAAAAGAAGACAAAAGATAATATCTTTATTATGCATAAAGTCACAAATACAAGAAAATATACATGAGCAATACCTTTCCTAATTTGTACTTGGCACTAGAGGCTCCTCTCTACGGCCTAACCTCCACTAGGGAACTAGGAGAAGTATTGTATACAATAGAATGATGCTCAAGTGTTGTGTGTTGAAGTGAGGGGTTAGGGGTCCTATTTATAGCTTGGAGAAGGGCCGGTTCCCACCACCAAAAGCGCGCAAATAAGTCATCAATGACTTCTTCAAGCTGGGAGGATCCAACACGTGGAAGTTGTCCAAGTTTAGAGGAGAGACCAGGTCGGCCGACTAGGGGGGTCAGCCGAACTAGTAAGTCCTCCAAATGGTATGTGCTTTCTTGGGGTGACTTCCAGGTGGGTCCCTTTTACTGATATAGGGTGTACATCGTTGGATGGCCTTGGGTACTTCTGTTTGTGGTCTATTTGATCCATGTGATGCCATGGCGCTTGATTGGCTGGGATGATATTTTATAGGATTGCTCCCCCTCTTTTACCTCATTTCCTGCAATAAATACCTACATGCACCAATTTCTTTAAATACAAGTGGAAATGGTTAAATAGAAAGGTGATGTGTGCAAAAAATGATATTTCCTTCACATAATTGAGTTATATTGACGGGTGAAATTGGTATATAACAGCTGTCAAAAGGGTGGTTGAGGCCACTGTGTTTTGGGAAAATGTTGGCATGCGTGTCGGGGTCGTTAGGGCCATGGTCCCGAAGACTCATCTAAAAGTGAGGCAACTGGTGGGATGGTCTCAAACTCCCCCAGGGCCTCCCAACTATAATAATACTAATACAACTACTTCTCCCTCTTATTACAAAAGTCTTTTCAAAGAGAACCTTGCATAAAATGTTTTTCAGCAAAACTAAGCCATATGGACTCTCCTTGCTACAAGCCCTAATGCATGAAACACCTCTCCTTGAGGAGTGTTAGGGATTGTGAAGTACCTTATGCACTCACTCTTGCTTTATATGTGGTCTAGTAGAATATGAAGAAGCTAAAGCCGAGAGGGTAACAATTAGGTCTAGTCCTACTTCCCAAGTGTGGCTGTTGGGCATGGCACCATTATGCTCCACTGTTTTGATGATTTATCTATTTTGGTGATCATCCCCGACCACGTCCGACGTAATCTAGATCATGTTTGTAACACTTTTATTGATTATGAATAAATAATCATTGTATGGATCTCGATCTATTCTATTTTGCGTACTAACTACTGATCCAGCAATTTGTACGAGAAGCACAGTGGGTCCTGACAGAGTGGTATCAGAACCATAATTGGTCGTAGGACGAAACCTCAGAGTCATCATATACTCTAACCATATATTTTGAAAAGTATAAAACTATTTATGAAAGATTCTCCCTCTCCTATAAGTTCATTTTGCACTTATCTCCTTCTATGTTGAAAACTTAATTCCATTCCTTCGATGGTTTCAATGACCTCAACCCAACACACTTTAGTCGTTCAAGAGTAATATGGACACCCGCGCGATGCGCAAGGATGGAATCATGCAACGTGTGCACCACACCATTCGAAGATTCGATCAGTCAAACAACATACTAATCAACTCAAGGAGTACATAAAGATAAAGGAAGCAATTACTCTACTAAGGGTACTCGAAGATGTTCAATTACTTTACTAAGTACTCAAAGATGTCCTCGACACGTATAAGGAGCAACATCAGATCCATGGGAAGAGCAACCACGTGCGACCCTACATCCCTCTGTCACATTGATAGAATCCTAGAACGACCGTAGTTCTCATGAGTAGAATGGCTTAGCCTATAGTGACCTAGAGTAAGTCATCAATAGAACGATTAATAGTATAATATATAAGTTTGTAATTAGTTATGCTTGGTTTCATTCGCTGGTTTTCATTTGGTTCTTTGATGAGTGAAATTGTGTGCTATAATACAAATACAGATCAATAATCAAATGAAAGAATATAAGTTGGGTGTTTAATAAAATAAATACATATGGATTGCTTATATATATACCTACACACATATACCTATATGTATATTGAATATAATGCACAAAAAAATTAAAATTATACACACATATGTATACACGTGAAGATAATAATGATAACAAAAAATCTTCCGCTCTCTTCCTACCCGACCAACGAAATAACCATTTAGAAAGCATGCCTCCATTCAAGCTCACCATTAGTATACTGCTTGATGTAGGAACCCCGTCCCAATCCGGAGTACTCTGAGGGCAGTAAACTCCAATAAAAAATATTAATAATAATAAAACAAAGAAAAATAGAAATAATAATGACAATATTAATAATAATAAAAACCCACACCAATAAATAATAATAATAACATAGTAGATAAAATTATATTTAAGTGGGGTAGGGTTTTAGCAAACCTAAAAAGCCCATTAGTCAAATGACGTAAACAATATCCTTATGTACTGGTTGACACACCGTCAAGGATTTACACCCTGCATCAATCATAAGGTCGTGCAAGTACCTACCACCTCAGACCGATGACTGATTTGATCAATTGAACGGAGTTAAGTACACCTACAAGGACGATCTAAGGATGGGATAATACGAGTGCATGTGACTCGATGACAATTCGAGTACACAGTGATGCCCATTACACTGACCAACACTACAACCTCAAAATCGAAGGCATTGTAGCGGACCTCGCAAGAGGATGAAACCATTACATTTTGGAAGCAACTTATAAGTGTCACCCCGATAAGAAGCTTGCTCGAACTAGTTGACTACCAACGAAGATTTACTAAGAGATACCAAAAGATCGTCGGAGCTATGATGAAGCTAACCAGAAGGACTAAGAGGTCTAAACGGATATCTTCTTCAAAGGGTAATCCTCGAGGATTAATGACGGCGATGACAGCAACCCAAGTACCATCATGACCAAGGCTCTGGACCCCGAGTAGGTGAGCCAATAACTTATAGGGCGAGGATCAAATTTGGAAACCAAACACAGTTATAGAGAAAGATAAGTGAACAATCACCTTAGAAATCCACCAGTGATCAGGTGTACCTAACGGAGGCACCAGTGTGAGGTACCAATTTTTTTTTGGAAATAAGGCATGTTGGCTCCATGACCAGTTAAAACAATAGGAGTCACAGCCTAATATTGTGAATACCAGACACCCATCAAGGTGTGCCATCACACATATGACACATACTAGACGCTAAAGTGTGAGTATGGCTTGATGCAATGGGCCAATTGTCTAATGTTGGGTATCAAGAACTAGCGGTACGAATACTCGAACTTGGGGCACGATAAACAAGAGTAACTGTGATATAGTGATATCAAGATCAAAGGAACGACCATCTCAAGGCAGTAAAGGGATCCTTAAAAAATTAATCTCTACCTACCTAAGACATCCTTCAAATCTCGGGGACGAGATTCTATTTAAATGGGATAGATCTGTCACGACCCGAATTTTCACATTGAAGAAAAACCACTCCGAATTAAAAATTTTATATAAACCTAGAACAAGGATTGATCACCAATAAAAATCAAGACGCACATACAAACACATACACACACATCTAAATGAAATCATAAATTTAAAAATGGAATTGAAATGCCTGAACTCAAAAGAAGGCAAACAAATAAGAGAAACATATATGCAAACACATCCAGATATGGGTGTCAACTATTAATTTACCTAACCTAAATAAAACAAGCTTAAAACTACTAAGTCAACCTAGTAGCAAACTATGGGAGTACAAACAATAAATTGTTTACAGAAAATCTAACCAAAATACAATAAATAAACAAAAAAACACAAAATGAAGACAAAAGGTAAAATGAGTGAGATGCATATATAAGTTTCAATCATCGAGTTAAAATAATAGTTGAATGAAAAATAAAAGTAGCATATATATGTGTGTATGTACATGCATGTGCCAAAAATAAATGGTTTGTGGCAATTACATCAAGTGCATAGTAATTAGATCAATCAAACTAATAATTATATTGTGTCATTCAAATCCAACCAAACTTTAAGAATACCCAAGAAGAATCAAAATTCAAATCTAAATGAATCATCAAAAATACTAAAACACTTCTCTCCCCTTCCAGCTCGGCCCATCATTTATTTTCTATGCGGCCCAAACCTCCTCCCTCCTCTATTAGCCAACGTGGCCCACTTCCCTTTTTTTCTCCAGCGTGCAGCCCATCACGGCGCACCCTCCTTTCTTTCCCTCGCGGCCCAGCCCGCCACTGTGCTTCTTCCCCACACCGCCTTCCTCTCTGATACGGATCGATCTCCTGTTTTCTCGTGATGCAACAGTCCTAGGGAGCTGCCTGCTCTGCGCGCGCTAGCGGGGATCACCTCACGACCGGAGTCTCTGGTGCACCATCATAACCCTGAAGAAATGCGCGTGCCAAAGAACCCCGCCGCCCGTGTCATGATCCACCAGCTGCGCGCCATGGAAATCAGCGCTGTCACCTCACCGTGAGCCGCCTCTCTTGGCCTATAAAACAACACCCCAATCCTCTATTTTACTTGATCACTCTCCTTCTAGCTCCCTCAACACTTTCCACAGCTCGCTCGGCCCCACCGAGCGGGAATTTGGAGTGTTTCTCAACTTCCCTCACCGCCGGCCATCGAGGTTGTTCCCTCCATGGTGATTGTCCGTTTTCCGATTAACTTCTCTTGTAGTTTCCTTATCCTGCACGGAAGCTAGAACACATACTCTTTTGTGGGTTAGTCTTCCCTAGCATGGATATGGGGTCATCCCTAGCCGCACCGTCGCACTCTCCCGTCGACGGCCGTCATCGGGCATTCCACAACCCAGCCGAGCGTGCTGATGCGTTTCTATACCGTCCGTGTATGCGTTAGGAAACACCAGGTAACTAGAAAATGTGCGCACGCCTTCCTCGCCATGCATCACCGCCAGGTTATTTGCGACAGCTCCAAAAAATGTCGTCGCAAATAAACGTAATTGCGACGGCCGTGGACTGAGGCCGTCGCAATTAAGGAAGCTATCGCAAATAAGGGCTTCTATCTGCCGCCCCCGACCCCGACGGTTCATTCACCTCCACAGCCGCCTGCCTCGCCCCCGCCGCACTGCCGCGACCCCGCTGCCGGCCCGCCATCGCCGCCCCGCCGCCGCCCCCACTCCCGCCGCCGGCCTGCCGCGGACCCGCCCTCCCGGCGCTGCCCCAACCCCGAGCCGCGCCCTCGCCCCGCACGCCGCCCTGACCCCAAGCCACCCCCGTCGCCAGCCCGCCGTAGCCGCCCCGCCGGCCCCGCACGCTGCTCGACCCCGAGCCGCCTCACGCCGTCGACCCGCCTTCACCGCCCCGCCGCCGCCTGCCCCGCCCCTGCAGCGCCGCCCCTCTGGCCGCCGGCCCACCTTCACCGCCCCGTCGCCGCCTGCCCCGCCCCTGCTACGCCGCCCCTCCGGCCGCCGACCCGCCTTCACCGCCCCGCCGCCGCCTGCCCCGCCCCTACAGCGCCGCCCCTCCGGCCGCCGGCCCGCCGCGCCATCGGCTCCGTGCCCTAGCCTCGGACAGCAGCGCCGCCGTCCCTCCGACACTGCCGGCCGCCAACCTCCTCCAGCACCGTCTCCTCCAATGCCGCCGTCCCTCAACGCCTCCGCCGACTAGGTATGGGAATGCGTTTGAATGATGGAATGTGACGATGATGCAATGTTTAGATGATGGATGTTTGATGCAATAGTTAAATTTTCAAGTTTTGTTTGGTAATGCATGATGGACGTTTGAATGATGGAATGATTAGATGATGCAATGTTTAGATGATGCAATGTTTATATGATGCAATGTGGTAATGTTTAGATGATCCTACTTTATTGCTAGTTTTGTTAAGATCATGCAATGTTTTAAATTGTGCATGCTCATATACGTGCTCATATATGATCATACATTGCTAGTTATGTTTAGATGATCCTGCTTCATTGCTACTTCATTGCCAATGATCATAAACATGCTCATATAACATATTGTCTATTGTTTGATATTTATTTTTTTATTGGTGCTTATTGTTTATTGATATTTAATGTTTTTGAGTGACTACTTAATATATGTAAATAAAGGGGTTTTGGTCCAGCTCAGACCAACCCGGAAGGGCACGACACGCAATAAGTGTGATCATGTCGTGTAGACCATAGTAGTCAAGGCAACATGGAAGCGAACGGGTTGGTAAGGACGTCAATGACCCGCGATTGCGTGGACGGTGGAAATGGATGTGGAATTGTCATCTAAGACCAACTTTCCTCTCACTCTTTCTCTAGTTCTTTCCTCTCTCTTAAATGACATGAAAATGAAAATGAGCAACGTAACCTATAGCAATGTATTACCCGTTTTGGATCGGCACGTCTCACATGCCATTGGCATGTGAGACGTGCAGGTTCGGAATTGTCCCTTTTTGGACAGCCTCGGAGTGACCGAGGGGGCGTGGCTTGTGATGAGACGTGGGTCCGGATTTGGACGAGATTTCGGTGGCGTAACCCTTTTGTTCTCTACTGCACCATTTTTGGGCGTGCAGTGGAGAACAGCGGGGTTATGCTGCCGAAATTTCGTTCGAATCCGGATCACGTGTCTCGTCATGAGCACGCTCCGCTCGGTCACTCTTGGGTGGGATTAGGATCTATCTGCCTAGGTTGTAGGGCCGTGACATAACACAACAATACATTAACGACAATTTCTTTCGTGTTAAACTGCAGAGTCAAACATGGGTGAAGACCGCAGTTGGATGTATACTGGCTGGAAGAGCAGAACTGGAGGTCACTCCGATGAGTGGTTTATCAAGTTAGATCAATTTTTGGATCGAGCATTTTCGTTGTCAATGGAAGATATGGTGCGGTGCCCATGTACAAAATGTCGGAACACCAAGTTTTTGAGAAGATTGGAGCTTTCGTTTCACTTATGTTGAAATGGTTTCACTCTACATTATGAAGTGTGGACCTTTCACGGCAAGACTAATTCTTGAGTCATAGCCGAAGTGGATGAGGATGATGATATAACAGAGGTTGATAGGATGGATGAGATGCTAGAAGCTCTTGAAGCGGAGGATCCTCTTACAAATGAGGCAGAGAAGTTCTTCGAGGAGCTGAAGAAATCACAAGAGCCGTTGCATGAACACACGGCTGTGACCGTACTTGCTTTCTTGACCAAATTTATGGCAATTAAGTCCAAATACTTTTTTTCCATCAACTGCTACAATGATCTCATGAAATTGATCTGCGATATCCTTCCACAACCTCACAAAGCGCCACCAGATATGTATCAGTCAAAGATCAAGATATCTGGTCTTGGTATGAAGTATGAGAAAATCGATGTGTGCCCAGACAACTGCATGCTATTCTGGAAAGAGCACGCCAATGAGAAGATGTGCTTGAAATGTGGTAAATCGAGGTATGTCGAAGTTGTTAATGACGATGGCGATAATGTGATGATAGATGTCGCACATAAGCAGCTTCGTTACTTGCCTGTGACACCTCGGTTGAAGCGGATGTTTCTCTCAAAAAGAACCGCAAGACACATGAGATGGCACAAAGAAGGTAAACGTGAGAACAAATAATTCTTGACACATCCGTCTGACGGTGATGCATAGAAGGCGCTAGACTGTTTCGATCCAAACTTCTCTCGTGATGCGAGGAATGTTCACATCGGATTAGCGACAAACGGATTCTCACCGTTCAGTACGAACGCCACACCATACTCATGTTGGCCTGTCTTTGTCATTCCGTACAACCTGCCACCTGCTTTTTGTGTGAGGAACGAGTTCATGTTTCTCAGCCTCATTGTACTTGGACCTGATCATCCCGGGTCACATCTCAACGTGATGTTAAAACCGCTGATCGAAGAATTGGAAGTCTTGTGGACAGGAGTCGAAGCGTACGACAGTTACAAGAAGCAGGAATTCAACCTTTGAGCTGCTTATTTGTGGTCCGTCCATGATTTGCCGGCATACGGCATGTTTTCCGGATGGAGCAGTCATGGTGGTCTAACGTAACCGATATGTGCTTCAGACACGGATTGCTTTCGACTAACTCATGGATGCAAAATATCTTACTTCGATTGTCACAGCCGTTGGCTGCCCTCGAATCATATATTTGGGAAGCAGAGGCATGTCTTTCAAAAGAACACTATTGTTACTAAAGGACCACCGAAGCGTCTCAACAGGTCAGAAATTTCTGATATGTTACACAAATTGGTGGCTGATGAAGGTCGTCCTGGATATTTTGTAGGTTATGGAGAGGAACACAATTGGACTCACATATGTGGACTTTGGGAGCTACCATATGTGAAGTCGTTGATTCTAATCCACAACATTGATGTCATGCATCAGGAGCGTAATATGAGCAAAAGTATCATAAGCACTTGCATGGATATGCCTGGCAAAACGAAAGACAATTATAAAGCTAGACTAGATTTGGCAGACATTTGTCACCGTCCAACTCTTGAAATCTCTAAAAGTGGTGGAAAGCCACGTGCTTCTTTCTGTCTTCGATCGAAAGAAAAGAAAGAAGTTATGAAATGGATGAAAACTTTGAAATTCCCAAATGGTTACGCAGCTAGCCTGAAACGAGCTGTAAATGTTAACACAGGAAACCTCACTGGGTTGAAGAGTCATGATTATCACATTATAATGGAAAGAATCCTACTTGTTATGTTCCGAGGCTATCTAGATGATGCGGTGTGGAAGGTTTTAGCCGAGCTCAACTATTTCTATAGACAGCTTTGTGCTAAAGAAATCAAGATCGGGATGATGGATAAGTTAGAAAAGGAGATACCCATACTTTTATGTAAGATGGAAATTTTTTTTCCACCGAGTTTCTTCAATCCAATGCAACATCTGCTTATCCATCTTCCATTTGAAGCTAAAGTTGGCGGTCCTGTGCAATATAGGTGGATGTATCACATTGAAAGAGCGCTACGATATCTGAAACCAATGGTTGGCAACAGGGCAAGGGTGGAAGGGTGCGTCGCTGAAGCATATGCTCTTAAGGAAGTAGGATACTTTTCAAGTGTCTACTTTGCGGAAGAAAACAATATCAATACTTCGGCGATGCGGTACAATGTGGACGAAACACCCCCTCTAAGCGACCTTTCCATTTTTCAAACGAGAGGCGCCACCGTTGGTAGCTACACGACCTACGTTCTATCCGAACATGAAAGGACTGTTGCTTTACTCTACATGTACGCAAATATAGAAGGCATGCAAGAATACTTCGAGTAAGTGTTTCTCCTACGTTTATGCTAATCAATATATTTTGCTACACATGTACTCTAAAAGATGTTTTTTCATGTTCAGCGAGTTCCACACACAATATTGGCCACATAGGCATCAACCTACGGCAAAACAAGTAGAAGTGATGCGAAAGGAAGGAATAAATGGGGGGCCGAGTTTTCTATCTTGGTTTCGAGAATATGTAATATTCTCTCGTCTTCTATGTATTATAAATTACTATTATTAAAGAAGTATTATTTTAACTCACGATCATTTATGACAGTGTCGGACTCACAATGTCCATGAAGATTTGCGGCAGCTATCTTATGGATTGGTGAATGTTAGAAGCTATGGTCGATATGACATAAATGGCTTCCGATTCCGTACAACTCATTTTGAAGCTCATCGTCCTCTCGCGGCAACATCAAATTCCGGTGTTGTGACGAGAGCAATGGACACTGAAGGGAATTTAACCGATTATTATGGGATCATTAACAAAATCCTTGAATTTACTTTTACCGGAAATAAGACCCTTCGAGTTGTCTTCTTTGACTGTGACTGGTTTGATCGTACTCATGGAACTCGAGAAAACCAATTTGGAATGGTGGAAGTGAAACATAAGGACCGACTACGAGGTTACGATACATTTGTTCTTGCGCATCAAGTTGAACAACTGTATTATCTACCTTATCCATGCACGAAGCTCAGTGCTTGGTGGGTGGTATATAAGGTGAATCATCGTGAGCGGCTATATACTCCTGGGGATGATGGTTACCATGATAGTGAAGACGTTGAAGAAGTGTACCAAGAAGAAGAGTTGCCAGACACTTTTATCGTCGAGCTTGGTGCAGGACTCGATCAATTAGTTGGATATGTTGAAGACGTTGAAGATGTAGATGCAGATGATACGCGAAAATGAAAATTAGAACAGGCAATGGTGGAAGATTGTTGGGCTGGTTTAAGGAGTAGGGCACAGACACATGACAATGATGTTGACGAATTTTGAAAGTTACTACAAGTAATGTTTTCTTGAAGATAGTAACATGAATTTTATATATTTTATTTGCATATTTACTAATTATCTAGTTACAATAGGATGGTGTCAAAGAAGGGTAAGAAGGTGCCGCCGACGAGGGGGTTCTACCCCTCTAGACTTGAGGACGCTTTCGTTGGTGCCTCATCGATTGGCAGCAGACGCTCTCAGCTGCTGGGGCACGTTCAGACCAGCTCTAGAGCTTCGTCACAGGTAAATGTCACTCGTTTTTGACAAATTCTTTAAATTCAATTTCACATTAAACTTACTTATGAATCATTTGAATGTTGTAGTCCTCACCGACTGACTCAGAGGCTGCGGCGCCTTCGGTGAGCCAGCCCTCGGCGTGCCAGCCCTCGGCCAGCCAGCCCTCGGCGAGCCAGCCCTCGTCCAGCCAGCCCCCGGCTGGCGATGAGTTTGTTCCTGAGGCCTTTGACTCGGCTGGTGAGGAGCCATCTGGGTCACCTGACGTGGCGCCCCAGCAGACGCGGAGGACGAGGAGGACTCACTTTGTCAGTCCTCCCATGGTCCCTTCACAGAGGATCGTGATTCGTCCAGTCGGAGACAGGTAATAAAAATTATAGTGTTCAATTTTAGTTTCTTTTGATTACTTAAGTAATGAATGCATAAATATCTTGCAGGGTTTGGGACGACACTTCTTTCATCGGTGAGAGACACCACAGACCGGTGAACGGTGTCCTCGGGTCCATAGTGCGTTTGCACTATCCCGGGGTCATTGATGGGGTGCCTGCTCTTTCGTGGGAGGACTACGCACGAGTCCATCACCAGGAGCACGACAACCTTCAGGAGGCCATATGGGCCGATTTTTATGGTAAGTATGTTAAAAAAGTTTCTAAGTTTCAACTCTTAAACTCTTTTAGTGAACATCTCTTCAATATATTCTTTATCGTAGGCAAGATATACTTTAGAGGACCCGAACGACCATTGCCAGTTTGAGGATGCGAGGCGATTGTTTCACTACAATGCTGCCAAGGCGCTTCGACAAGCTTTGTCGAACACCCGCGTTCCACTTGTTAATGAGCACTTGAAGGCGCACCAGCAGCCCGTGCTACACTTCCGGCAAGCGAGCGAGATGCACCTGACGGAGGAGGAGTACGCGCAGGTACGTGGAGTGTAGTAAGTATTTTTTTTTGATAATTTCCTCGATGGTATTTTTAATGACTTCCAACTATGTGCAGGGCCACGTGAGCTGGTTGCAGGGTCGGACCGATGCATTTCGAGCCATTTGTCGCTACTGGGCTAGCAATGAGTTTAAAGCTAAGTCTGAGAAGGTTCGAGACTGCAGAGGGGTCGAGGGGAAGAGCAGGCACGAGCAAGATAACCACTTGCGTTTAGCTAAATGCATGGTAAGTGTGTGTAACTTATGTTTATATATTAATAATATATTGTTCGTACTAACACGTATTGACAGGAGCGCGAGACGGGGGTGCCGCCCACCCCTGCTGAGGTCTGGAAGAGAGGTCACAGGGACCCTTCTCAGCCGACGGGTTGCAGTCAGGCTGCAGCCGAGCGGTTGGTAAGTTTAGAAATCATTCATATTAAATATAACTATATAGATTGTTGAACTTACACGGTTTTCTTGTTTTGCAGGCTAAGTACGGGGAGGAGGCCAGGAATATACACGACGAGGATTTTGATTGGGAACGTCAACCGATCGATCCTCAAGCCGCGTATGCAACCGGTGGTGGAAAAGCACACGGAAGGTGAGTTTACAAGTCATTTTATCGTTTTCAATTCAAAGTATTCAAGATATTTCAATTTCATATTACTGACTCTCTTTTTTATAGGCTCGCCATATTCGACGAAGTCGTCGACTCGAGGGCGGGAAGACCTGCCAGAGGCAGCTCCATGCAGGCTTCTTTGGTGGGCACGACTAGTCGTCGCGCCTCGCAGAGGGACATTGAGATGCAGTCCCTCTTCAGACGTCAGGAGGAGTCGGAACGCCAAAGGATCATGATGGACGCCACGATCCAAAGCCAGGCAGCAGCGTTGGCGCAGATGCGGGAAGCAATGGAGGTAACAAAATAAAAACTAAAGTTCTCATTAATTCAGCGTAAATGACTTACTAATAGATATCATTTAATGTTTGCAATGACAGGCCATGGCTCGGGCGCAAGGTCTGGGAATCCAGCTACCGGTACTACCACCGGTCCTTCCTGGCGATCCTTCTTCAGCGGGTCAGGTAAGTTTCTATGTAATCCTTCTTCTCCAGCATAATTAGATTGAGATAGATGAAAGAGAGAGATAGTTAGATAGAAGAAAATGATTGAGATAGAAGAAAGAGAGAAATAAAAGAAAGAGAGACAGAAGAAAGAGTGAAAGATAGTTAGATAGAGTAAGAGGCGAATGAAGAGAGAGAGTAAGATGTAGATGGAGATAGAGAGAGGGGAAGATAGAGGGAGGGAGATGTAGATGGAGATAGAGGGAGGAAGATAGAGGGAAAAGGATAGCAATAGAGAGATAAAGTGAGAGAGAAAGATAGAGTGAGAGACAAAGAGAGAAATGAAAAGAGAGAGGAAGAGAGGGGGATCTAGATGAAGATAGAGGGAGAGGAAGGGAGGGAGAGAGATGTTGATGCATTTATATTCTAACTCTAAGTTTCATTAATTGCAGGGATCCGCGACGACTGCACAAACGCCGCCGCCTTCGCTACCGCCGCCTGAAATGAGGCGCGACGACGACGACTTCGACTTCGGAGGTGGCTCCGGAGGTCAGATTGGCGAGTGAGCCCTTTTATTTGCTTTGTTGATGATGATGTGAGATGTATCAGAATTTTAGTTTGTGATTGTGATGATGTTTGTGTATATTGTGATTGTGTGTATATATTATGTTTATTGTATCTGTTCTGTGATTCTCGCCATCGATCCGGGTAGTATTTTCTGTTTTTAAAAAATAAAAAACCTTATTTGCAACGGCTTTTTATATAGTACCGTCGCAAATAAGGAGCGAGGCCGTCGCAATTAAGCAACTGTTATTTGCGACAGCCTGGCCGTCGCAAATAGCGTCGTGGGTCCCGGAGGAGGACATGTGGGCCCTGCCCACTGAACTTATTTGCGACGGCCTGGCCGTAGCAAATAGAGGCACTTAATCACGACAGTCTGGCCGTCGCAAATAAGTTTTAATTGCGACGGCTTGGCCGTCGCAAATAATGTGGCGTGGCCCACCGGGCCCGCGGCAATAACTTGCGTCGGCCTCTTCTAGCCGTCGCAATTAAGCTTATTTGTGACGGTGGCCGTCGCAAATAAGTTTAATTGCGATGACTTATTTGCGACGGCCAAAAACCGTTGCAAATAAGGGAAGCCGTCACAAATAGCTTATTTGCGACGGCATTTGGCTTATTTGCGACGGCCCTGACCGTCGCAAATCGTCGGGATTCCTGTAGTGGCACGAGTGGATTGATGGCATGCCGCCGCGCGCGACCACGACTGCTCGCTGTCGGTAGCCGTTGGCCATGCCACAGCCCGGCCTACACGACAAATAGCTCACCTCCATAATCACGCTTAGCATGATTATACCTAGAAAAATCACATGCACGCCGTACTCCCCAGCCTGCCGCCATTCATGGTGCTGCAGCTTGCCGCCGGCCGCCGTGGGTGCGTCCCCGGCGAAGCCGAGCGTGCAGCACGCTTGCACACATCACTACACACCCGCTGTAGATGGCGGACTAGCTCGGACCAACTGCCGGTGAACTTCTTGGCCGCCTGCCACCGCTCCCTGTCGGGCTGGCCGTCCCGTGATGGCTGCCACGGTGGCACGCCATGACGGCGCACAATCTGCATGTGGCGGCTGACTCAGCGTCACGCGGGTGCCACATAGCCGCACGCTGCACAACCCAAGCTCCCGCTCGCGTAGACCCGATTCAGGTAGACCAAGCATACAAAGGCCCTTAGGCTAGGTGCACGGTCTACATTGCAGTAAAACCAATCTGGCTGGCAGCTTGGCCCTGCCAGTCAGCCTATATTAGTGCATAGGCCACATCCATGTGGAGCCGACCTGCCAGCCGAACAACCCTCTCGGGAAATGCTAAGTACACGCGCTGATCACCCAAGCCCACAGCCAGCCTCACTGCTCGACGTGAAAGTGCTAGGCCTACCAAGGCTTCTTACACAGGAACAAATAAACTGCATTTCTTAGCAGTAGAAATTTCTGGAAAATGCCCTAAAAATTTGTAATTGCTTTTAGAACATAACAGGAGTAATTGGTGGTGTGATTGCTTGTAGATATTGAGTTAAATGTTGTTCGTTTACAAAAATGAATTAATCAGTTAGGAAATTAAAGAGGAATTATGGATAGGCTCTAGAATGATAAACCTTTACAAATAATTTTCTAGGAATTCTCTAAAAATATTTAGTGAGTATTATAACATGAATTTAGAGATATTTATCTCAAATAAATTATAAGAAGTATAAAAATATTTATATTTTGTTATAAGTCATGAAATTAATTGGGAATTGGGGAATGCTTGATTATCTCCAAAAAAATAATTATTATCTGCAAATATCTAGAAATATTATTTCACCTCTAAAATTCAACATATGTAGTATTTGTCTAATATGAAAATGAGATAGGAAATTGATTATCATGCCCATAGTAAAATCAAGCGATTAATCATAATTAGTAAAATACACGTATAAGCTCACAATTGAATGATCTCTCCACAAATGACCTTCTAAATATTCCAAGGAATATATATAACTAGGACTTTGTAATAGTAACAGATTAAAAAAATATGGGATAATAAACCAACTAGTGTTATTATAGAAAAGCAAATAGAGAGATATTAGATAATAGAAATTCACATGTAAAGTCTAAATAAAATGGACCGTTCACTAGTAATTCCTGAAAGTCCTAATAGTCACACACTAATGAAGTTCTAAAATAAGTTCATTACTTTTAGAACACATTAAGAAAATAATAGATTAAAAACCATATAAGTTAACGAGTCATGCACTATTCATTATCGAAACTACTCAGATGACTCGAGAATATTATAACCTATGCTTAGACTCTAAAATAAGGGGTCTTACATTAGTAGAACTTCAGTAAATGTACTATTCCGAAGATAGACTCATTATGTAGAAGTCTCATAGAGGTCATGGTTAACCCGCTGATCGTAATATAAGTAATTTATAATATAAACTAGTGAACTAATCATAATGGTTATAAACTGTTTAAATAACTAACAGATCGATAAAATCATCATAACCTTTCAATGACTATTTGGTTGACCAAAGAAATAGTAATATTTCCAAATAAGCCACCAATAGAATCATGTATTCGCCGATGAGCCATCCAAGGACATTAGAAACCGCGTTATTGAATGACTATTTGTATTTATTGGAGTTTTATTTGGATTTATGTGATCTTTATCGATGTTTCACATTTTATTCGCATAGCTAGATACTTAGTAATCGGAGAGTTATCGAAGGAGATATTCAAGGCCTGAATCACGATGAACAGGACAAAGACATTGATAAACCACTGCAAGGCAAGCTCTAACTCCTTGATCATATTTCACCTATGTTTTGCAATTGCACCTATTGGTCTATTTTGATTGCATAACTGTGTGTCTATTTTAAAATGTTGCTATGCTATGAACCATTTGAAATGTGGTAGCATGAACTATGTCTATGACTGAGTACCGTTGTTAGCTACTAGCCAACGATAAACAGTAACACGATAGTTACTCACTATCAATGGGTTGAAACAAGACGCTACATCAGTTACGATAATAGCGGTGACTATCACAATCCCCTCCTTGACCTTGACAACACAACCCCTTGACAACCTAACAGCTTCATCATTGCACAATAGCACTGATGTGAGTACCTCCTTTTAGTACTATGCTTAGGAACATCTGCGATGTTCGCATCTGAACCACTACACGTAGTATACATGATTATGAAATGTGTTAAAAGGATTTTGGTGGTGTGAGTTAGGATATGGGTGGGTGATTAATGAATTGTGTGTGTGAAGAGGGAGGGTGGTCGAGGCGGGTATGGTGATGTGATGTTGAGTGCTTCCTAAGAGGTATACCAGCTGCGGCTGCATATTCGGTGTAACCCACCGGACAATGTTGAGTGCTTCAAAAATAGTCCGATGACCATGTTTTCCTGCCTAGCCTTATGCTGAGTACTTTTGTTTATTCCGATGCTGTGTGATTTGGGCTAGTCCTTCTGCCAAGGACAGATGGAGCTGCCTCACCAATATAAGGACCGGTTCATTTGTGTAAGTGCATCTAGGATATCCCTTGTGGGTTTTGGCTAATTGATGACAAACATATGAGATCCTAATGAAACTATTGAGATGATTGCAGGACAAACAAGTGAAATAGCTCGGTGCACACAAAAAGGTGAAAAATGAAGTGGTGTCCAAAGAGGGATACTTTGATGGAGCTTGGAAGACCAAATTAGATTTTGAATGTATAGGGAGTGTATGAAAGACACACTCCATGAGCTCACAACTTTGCGCTAGGGTAAGGAATTAAAATTAACCTAACTTTCACAACGCACCGGACTAGTCCGATCATGGACCGGACTAGTCCGTTTAACTTTCTAGAATCTCTCTTATTGGGAGACCGGACTAGTCCGTGTGTCCACCGGACTAGTCCGTTGAACTTTCTGGAGTCTCTCTCATTGAGGGACCGGACTAGTCCGTGTGTCCACCGGACTAGTCCGTTGACCTTTCTGGAGTCTCCCATATGTGGAGATCGGACTAGTCCGCGGACTAGTCCGTTGAACATTCTGGAGTTCACCTTCACACAGAACCGGACTAGTCCGAGCTTGGACCGGACTAGTTCAGCAGACTTTCTGGACTTCAAAATACACAGTGACCGGACAAGTCCAGACTTGCACCGGACTAGTCTGGTATTAGGGTTTTTTAACGGTTACTTTTTGGAAACCCTATAAATAGAGAATCCACGAGCTTCCAAAGGATACACACGTCGAATATTGCTGAAAACACAAACCCTAGTGCCACCACATCATCCCAAGAGCCCAAAACACATCTCCCCACACATCTAAAGTGCAAAAAGAGTGAAATCAATTGAACACTTGGATTCGGGATTGGGAGATCGTGGTTCTTTCATTGCGAGCTCTTGGGTTTGATCTTTCTACACTCATAGTCTGCATTGTAATACTTTCGAGTGTATTTGATCACTTCTTTCATTGTAGTCTTCGTGGGAGCCCTCAATGTGTGAGGTTGCCCCACAAACTTGGTGATTACCCGTGATAGTGGAATCAAGTCGGCCTTCGTGTTGACTTGAAGAGGGAAAGGGTTGGAGACCCGGCTCTGTGTGAGCTTCCTCAATGAGGACGTAGATCTCGTGGTGAGATCGAACCTCGGGAAAAATTCGTGTGTCTTGTGTCTTATTTCCTTTAAATTTTGTTCATTAGATCACTTGATTGCTAGACATCAATCTAAGGCACTTATAGGTTTTCACTTGCATTCTTACATTAATATCAAATAAAAATATCAGTTGTTCTCATTTCCACTGCTAAAAGAATTTGGTTTCCCAAATAACGCTTAATCAACACACATATTTCTAGCACACCGGACTAGTCCGCCCACGCAACCGGACTAGTCCGGTCAACCAAGTTTTAACAATTCTATTAAGTGTGCAGGAAACTTTAAAGGCCTATTCACCCCCCTCTAGGCCACATTCAATTGGTATCAGAGCAAGGTTCTCCGCCAACGAGACTCACATCTCGGAGAGATCAATGGCCTATGAGAAGAACAACGATATCTCGAAGATGAACATTAATGAGGAGGAACAAGAAGCTAAAGCCTTCGATGTGCTGAAAGAAAGTCCACATGATGATGAAGAAGTGTGACAACTAAAGTCACTCCTGAGGAAGAAACTGCTAGGACAAAAAGGAAAAGAAGATGAGAAGACGACGAGGAGTGGTCATCACGACTACTCCCGACATCCTTACAACTACAACCGTATCAATTCAAACAATCACTATCTCTCCATTCCTATGGGAAAACCTCCATAGTTTGACGGAAGCGACTATACCATGTGGAAGTACAACATGAAGATGCATCTAATATCCCTAAATCCTAGTATGTGGCACATTGTTTGCACTGGCATAGATATCCCGGACACGGATGAGGAACTCACCCCAGAACAAGAACAATAGATTCACAGAAATGCACAAGCTGTCGTCATGATCACGTCATCACTAAGCAGAGAGGAATTCACCAAGATCGATGGCTTAGAAAGTGCAAAAGAAATTTGGGATACACTCAAGACAGCTCACGAAGGAAATAGGTCAGTTCGTGAAGCTAAAATCGAGATGCTTGAAGGAGAGTTGGGGAGATTTGCTATTGAAGAAGGCGAATCACCTCAAGACATGTACAACCGGATGAAGGCACTCATCAACAAAATTCGTGCCTATGGAAGTAAGAAATGGACGGATCACGAGGTGGTCAAGAGAATGATTAGAGCCTTCATGCCAAGAAATGTCACACTTTGCTCAATGATTAGAGAAAGCCCCAGGTTTCACAAAATGACTCCCGATGAATTGTTGGGGAAGCTCATAAATCATGAAATGATGGAGAAAGAGGCACAATACGTCAAAGACTTGGCCGAACTCACTTCTTCCAAAAAGAAAGAGGTTGCTCTCAAAGCAACATTCCGACCCAAACTCAAAGAAACTCGTGAAGATCAAGACGAGTGGCATACAAGCGACGAGAGCACCGATCTTGATGATGAAGAAATGGTACTCTTTATCAAGAAGTTCAAGCGAATGATGAAAAGAAGACACGGCAACAACTCAAATGAAGGCAAAAGCAAGGATAAAGGAAAATCCAAGGCTCGACGCACTTGCTACAACTGCGGAGAGTATGGTCACTTCATGGTGGACTGCCCTTATGAAGAAAATAAAAAGAAGAAGGAAATAAGACCTCAAGAAAAGAAAAATTTCAGAAAAAGAAGACAAGCCCATCAAGCTCACATTGGCAAGGAGTGGGACTCAAACGACGAGTCCTCCTCTGATGAGGAAGAAGAGATGGCCACTATCACAATCAAGAAACCTGGGAGGATGGGATATGAACAACCACACTTGCCTTATGGCTAAGGAAGGCAAGAAAAAGGTACGACTCACCCCTCCTATGCTAAATTCCTCTATTGATGACTTTGATAGCTCTAGTGATAATGAAGAAATGTTTAGAGGACAAAGTAAAATTGCTCTAAAGAAAATAGAAATGTTGTCGAACGAAATTTTTGAAAAGGAGGAACTTCTTAACCGACAATAAGATATGCTCATCCGTGAAAGGAAGAGATATCAAGAAGTTGAAAAGCTTCTCGAGCTTGAAAGAGAGAAGAACAAGTCGCTTAAGGTTGAGCTAGCCTTGAGTAAGGAAACTTACTCAAAGCTAGAAGACTCGCATATTGCAATCAAGGAAGAACTTGCTAACTTGTCAAAAGTTAACAAGATCCTTGAGGTGCAAGTTGAGTCACTCAACCAAAGTGACTCCTCTTCCTCCAAGAGCTCTTCCTCCAAAGATATGAGTTCGACAACAATCAGAACTTGCACTTGCTCTAGTAAGAATAATGTTATTTCTAATAATTCAACTTATAATCATGCCTCTCCAAGCAGCATCTTTGATAAGGAGAAGATCAAATATGCACGCAGTGCATATATGGTCACTAGACCTCCTAATGTCAAAGATGGCCTTGGTTTTGACAGGAACAAACACATGTCTACTCCCAATCATGCTAAGAATGGAATTGTCTTTATTAAGGAAAAATCCCATGAATCTGATTTACAAATATTGTTTCGTACATTTGATGCTTCCTATGTTCTTATGAAAGCCAAACATAGAAAAGTCATTGCTAAATATACAGGGCCACGCCATAAGAACTTAAAAACTTGTGTGTGGGTTCCCAAGACTCTTGTGACTAACCTGAGAGGACCCAAGCAAGCTTGGGTACCTAAAACCAAAGAATAATTCTTTTTTGCAGGCTTACTCCTCCGATGGATCTAAATGGGTGCTTGATAGTGGATGCACAAATCACATGACCGGAGAGAGAGGTGTGTTTGTGGAGTACGAGTACAACAAGGATCCAGGTGAAGGCATATACTTCGGAGACAACAACCAAGGAAAGGTCCTTGGTAGCGGTAACATTGAAATATCCTCTCAACATACCTTATCCAATGTTTTACATGTATATTCTCTAGATTATAACCTTTTGTCAATATCTCAGCTATGTGACAAAGGTTACAACTGTTTGTTCACTAATGAGGGTGTGACCGTTTTTAGAAGAAGCGATGGCTCGATTGCATTCAAGGGAATGTTGAAGGGCAAGATTTATCTTATTGACTTCAACAAAGATAAAGCCGAACTCAACACTTGCTTGGTTGCTAAGACCAACATGGGATGGCTGTGGCATAGACGACTAGCCCATGTTGGGATGAGAAATCTGCAGAAACTTCTAAAAGGTGGTCACATCCGCGGTCTTAAGGATGTGGTGTTTGAAAAAGACAGGCCTTGCAGCGCTTGTCAAGCGGGAAAACAAGTCGGAGCACCACACCCCGCCAAGAATGTGATGACTACCACAAGACCACTGGAACTCCTCACATGGATCTCTTTGGTCCAATTTCGTACATCAGCATCGGCGGTAACAAATACGGTTTAGTAATTGTTGACGATTTTTCAATATTTACCTGGGTATTTTTCTTGTATGATAAATCAGAAACTCAAGGAATCCTCAATAAGTTCTTGAAAAGAGCTAAGAACGAATTCTCATCAACTATAAAGAACATCAGAAGTGACAACGGAACAGAATTTAAGAACCTCCAAGTTGAAGAGTATCTTGATGAAGAAGGGATAAAACATGAGTTCTCAGCACCCTACTCCCCTCAATAAAATGGGGTGGCCGAAAGGAAGAACAGAACATTGATCGAAATGGCAAGAACTATGTTGGATGAATACAAGACACCAGATCAATTTTGGGCAGAAGCGGTGAACACAGCTTGTCATGCCACAAATCGGTTGTACCTCCATCGACTACTGAAGAAAACTCCATATGAGCTCCTTACCGATAAAAAGCCCAATGTTTCTTATTTCAAAGTATTTGGTTGTAAATGTTTTATTCTGAACAAGAAACCGAGGATCTCGAAGTTCGCTTCGAAGTCTGATGAAGGGTTCTTTCTCGGTTAAGAATCGAATGCCTACGCCTATCGTGTCTTCAACAAGGTGTCCGGCCTTGTTGAAGTAGCATGTGACGTGGTGTTCGATTAATCTAACGGCTCATAAGTGGATCAAGTTGATAAGTGTGTGCTAGATAAATAGGAAGCTCCATATGAAGCACAAAAGAAAATGGGACTTGGTGATATCTTACGACAAGAGCAAACATTCGACTCAAATGCACAAGATGAACCTTAACACGGAGGCAATGATCATGTGGGAGCTCTTGCACAAGATCAAGAGGAGGAAGATCAAGAAAATCAGGACATTCATGGAAGCAATGATCTAGGGGGAGACAATGCACATGAAGATAATGAAGAACAAGCAACTACACAAGTTTCACACACAAGAGTACACCAGAGCGTGCAAAGAGACCACCCTGTCAACAATATCATTGGAGATATTGCTAAGGGAGTAACTACTAGATCTCGAATTGCAAATTTCTGTGAATACTATTCTTTTGTGTCTTTTCTGGAACCATACAGGGTAGAAGAAGCCTTAAGGGATCCAGACTAGGTGATTGCAATGCAAGAAGAGTTGAACAACTTCAAGAGAAATGAAGTGTGGGAGCTGGTGGAGAGACCAAAGGCGAACATAGTTGGAACCAAATGGGTCTTTCGGAACAAGCAAGATGAACATGGAGTAGTAACAAGAAATAAAGCATGATTGGTGGCCAAAGGTTATTCTCAGGTCGAAGGTTTGGACTTCGATGAAACTTTTGCTCCTGTAGCTAGACTTGAGTCCATTCGTATTTTATTGGCATATGCTACTCACCATAATTTTATGCTGTATCAAATGGACGTCAAAAGCGCTTTCTTAAATGGTCCAATCAAGGAGGAAGTTTATGTGGAGCAGCCACCAGGATTCGAAGACCAAAAGTATCCCAACCATGTCTACAAACTGCGTAAGGCTCTCTATGGCCTCAAACAAGCTCCTCGAGCTTGGTATGAGTGTCTTAGAGATTTTCTGGCTCAAAATGGATTCAAGATTGGTAAAGATGACTATACACTCTTCACTAAACATTGTGATGATCATCTATTCGTATGTCAAATTTATGTTGACAACATTATCTTTCGATCCACTAACAAGTCTTTCTGTGAAGAATTTAGTAAAATTATGACAGATAGGTTCGAGATGTCAATGATGGGCGAATTGAAGTTCTTCTTGGGATTCCAAGTGAAGCAATTAAGAGAAGGTACATTTATAAGCAAACCAAATATACACAGGACATTCTCAAGAAATTCGACATGGACAAAGCCAAGCCCATCAAGACACCCATGGCCACTAACGGACATCTCGACCTCAATGAAGACGGACCCTATGTGGACCAAAAGGTATATCGGTCCATGATCGGCTCCTTACATTATTTATGTGCATCTAGGCCAGATATTATGCTTAGTGTTTGCTTGTGTGCAAGGTTTCAAGCCGCACCAAAAGAGTGTCACTTAATTGTTGTAAAAAGAATCCTAAGGTACCTTGTGCACACACCCAACTTGGGCCTTTGGTATCCCAAAGGATCCAAATTTAACTTGATAGGGTATTCCGATGCCGACTATGTAGGATGCAAAGTCGATAGAAAGAGCACGTCAGGGACTTGTCAGTTTCTTGATAGGTCCCTAGTTTCTTGGTCATCTAAAAAGCAAAATTCCATTGCTCTTTCCACAGCGGAAGTAGAGTATGTTGCAGCCGGTAGTTATTGCGCACAACTACTTTGGATGCGACAGACTCTTAGGGACTATGGCTACAATCTAAGCCATATCCCGCTTCTATGTGATAATGAAAGTGCTATAAAAATTGCACACAACCCTGTAGATCACTCAAGAACTAAGCACATAGATATCCGTCGTCATTTTCTTAGAGATCATTCATTAAAAGGTGACATTGCTATTTCACATTGAATGTAGGCCTAGAGGGGGGGTGAATAGGCCTTCTTGAATTTTCTCGGTTCCTGTAACACTCAACAACAAGGTTAAATACCAGAGATATCGGACTAGTCCGGTAATGTGCGGACTAGTCCGGTTTTCACGGGCTAGGATGATCAAGTTCAGACAAATTGATTGATTCGTTAATGTTTGCAGCGGAAATATAAACTTGAATCTCAATTTAATAGATGTATGTCAGATTCTATTGTAGTTAAAGCTCTTGATCAACAATTAGACTTAGATTGAATAAAGTGAATCAAACCCTAGATTAAGTTGATCAAATTAGATGAAGAACACAAAAACGACAAGACACACGATTTATCCCGTGGTTCGGCTACCACGAAGGCAACCTACGTCCACGTTGAGGAGCCCACAAAAGGACCGGGTCTTCTCCAACCCTTTCCTTGTCGGATCACCACGAAGGCCAATCCTCTTCCACTAATCACAAAGGGTAAATAACCAAGTTGAAGGGGCGTTCTCACACGTTGAGAGCTCCCTTGATTACAACTCACAATGACACCAATAACACACTCGAAAATTACAAATTGAAACGTAAGAGTGTGTTAGAGAATCAAACCAAGAGCTCAATGATGTGTGCCAAGTGTCTCTCCAATGATCTAGAAGTGATCTTCAATGGATTGATTGATTTTGCACTTAATTTCGTGGAGAGAGATGGTTTTTGAGTCTCTTGGGAGGTGTGACGGCGCTAGGGTTCGAGAGAGAGTAAAAGTGGGCCGTGTACCTCTATTTATATGGGGTTTCTAAAAGTGACCGTTAGGGTTCAGAAAGATCGGACTAGTCCGTGGTGGTCACCAGACTAGTCCGGTGTGCTGTGTGTAGCAAACCCTAAGTGTCCAGGAATATCGGACTAGTCCGGTTGAAAACGGACTTGTCCGATTTCGCTACTGGAAATCTTCGAACTAGTCTGATTGTCATCGGACTTGTCCGGACATATGAAACCCTAAGTGTTTGGGATGACAAGTCCGCACTTGGAGGACTTGTCCGATTTAGATCAGTGTGTATATCGGACTAGTCCGTGTGGACACCGGACTTGTCCGAAGTGGATCAGAATGAATATCGGACTAGTCCGGATCACAACGGACTTGTCCGATTTTGTGTGACTTGTGCATTGTGTTGAGGACTAGTCCGCATTGGGGAGGACTAGTCCGAAGTGGATCAGAAAGATATCGGACTAGTCCGGTGGAGACCGGACTTGTCCGATCTAGTGCAGAATGTGATATCGGACTAGTCCGGCTGATATCGGACTAGTCCGGTCCTGTATAACTTTGTGCATTGTATGTGTGTGCTTGAAAGTGATTGAGCTCTTGGGTGTGTTTCCTTAACACACTC
Organism: Tuctoria greenei; assembly: GCA_036927565.1. Lineage (NCBI taxonomy): Eukaryota > Viridiplantae > Streptophyta > Magnoliopsida > Poales > Poaceae > Tuctoria > Tuctoria greenei. The sequence continues at coordinate 154,198,862 of JAYESD010000007.1, forward strand.
TATACATAATAATCTACTATTTTCTTCTTCTTGAGCTCAAATTCACTTTGCTTCTCATTTCCCTTCTTTTTGGCATTTTGCTCATTTTTCATCATTTGCCTCCATTCATCTCAACAAAAGGATTAGGATAACAATTGCTTGTCATAAATCATCCAAAACCCACAAGGGAGTCCTAGATGCACTTTCAATCTCCCCCTTTTTGGTGACTGATGACAACCAATTGAGATTTCACAAAATAAGGCAAAAAATGAGATTTTCATAAAGTATGCACATATGACTCAAAGATACATCAAGCAACAAGAGAATTATCCATATGTGCATTCTTTATGGTGGGATGCATACTAAGTGCATGAATACATTGAGAATGACAGAATTTGCATTAACCAACCGATATCAAATGCATATGACATTCCAGGGGCAAAAACACAGTTTTCATCACACACTCCAAATAAATTAAGCAATTCATCACAGGACCAAACTTAATATGAAAACAGAGTTAAACTATTACAATCACAAATGAAAGATAAAGACTCTCTCCTCGCACTCTACCACAGCTAAAGCTAAGACTCCCCCTCAATCTCTCCCCCTTTGGCATCAAGACACCAAAAAGAAGGAGAGGAGGGTCCTAGGGTCTTCACTCTTCACTGTCAGTCCTCTCGTCATCGTCTTCATCTTCTTCGCTTTCTGCTTGACGAGGAGGAGAGGGAGGAGGAGGAGCGGAGCTGCTCGAGTCCCCAATGCCAAAATAGGCAAGCTCGGAAGGGGACAAGGGCCCGAGCTCGGTGAAATCCGGGTCAGACTCCTCAGATATCACTGGAGATCCAATGGGGTCGATCTCCAGCTTCCGACAGATTTGCTCCACATTGGCCTTTATATACTTCATGTCCTCCTTTCTTTTCTTGTTGAGTTTGTGGACCTTCACTTCGGTCTTTTTGCAGGAGGAGAAGATTGCTGACAAGTACTTGAGGATCCCACTGGCGGATCCTCTCTGAGGAGCTTCCCTAGAGGTAGGGACCTCCCTAGCACTGCTTCTTGCTCTTGTCGGTGCCTCGGGACTGGAGACCGGTGAGGGAGCAGCCTGGATGCTCACTGGTTGAGGCTTCTGAGGCCTCAAGGGGGTGTGCTCCACATCTTTCATGAACTCAATACCTGTGACTTTCTCAATCACATACATGAGGTAGGGAGCATAGCCACATGACCTGTTAGGCGTACAGGATATGTTGACCATATCATTCCAAATGTACTCCACTACATCAAATGGGCGGTCCCTGCTTATGACTCTCATTAGGGTTTTGAGGTAACCCTGCACGCTCCCAGCATCTCCATCTTTAGGAGCAATAGTCTTCCTCAGCACTCTGTTGAGGACCACAAAGAATGGTTTCATGTGCTTTGTAGAGGGAGGAACATACTTTGAGTTAGGCTCATATAGGAATTTCATCCTATCCTTCTCCATGACACCAATGTTGTGGATGATCAGCCTGTCAGGTCCAGAGGTGTCCAGATGGAGCAGATTATTGAACTCCTCTTGAGTGATACTATACTTAGATCCGTGTGTCATCCAAGTAACACTCTCTTCATCCTCACTTGAGAAGTGGCAAGTTGCAAAGAACTGTGCAATCACTTCATCATTCCAGTTATGCCTGAAGGCAAAGAGATCCTTCAGGCCATGCCTCTCAGCTGCAGCAATGACCTCATCAAAGGTTGAACACTTCTTCTTCTCTAGGTGGGCCCAGTCAATCCACTGACTGCACACCACTGGTGTCTTCATCGGGAGGTACACTGATTTGTAGAAGTCTGCATGGAAGTTGCACCAAAACCTTCTATCGACAGCTTGCTTTGGACTGCCATACCAGTCAATGCTCCTTTATTTTGCTGCAGAATCACTACCTTTTCTGTTGAACTTCTCCTCAGTGGGGTCCCGGACCCCTTCCCTGGGAGCATGGAGCCTCAAGGGCCCAACTGGCCCCGTTGCAACTCCCTTGCCGTTTCCCTTTGCTTGCCGAAGGCCGCTTGTAGATGGAGCAGCCTTCGAGGCGGGCTTCTTGGCACAGACCTTCCTCCGAACTTGGGGAGGAGATGTAGCAGGCCCGGAAGGTCTTTCTTGGCGTTTGCCAAGACCCGCCGAGGACCGAGATGCCACCTCGTGGTCCAACTCGGCCTCAAAGTCGGAGATTTCGTTGTCGGAGCTCGACATGATCTGAGAATGAATGAGCAAGAAAGATGACAAGTTATGCAAGGCACAGGTAGGACATGATAGTAATGGTTGGCATTAGGGAATTAAGGAATTAGGTTCAGGTTCAGAAACATCGGACTTGTCCGGTGCCTAGGCACGGACTAGTCCAGGGTACCGGACTTGTCTGTGCATGGACCGGACTAGTCCGGTGTTCATCCTCAAAAACCTAACATATTGAATTGGACACAATCCCTAATGCAATTCTAGTCTAGCATACACGTAGTACATCAGATAAACATGTAACTAGTGCAGGGTGCTAGGCCAAACGATCAATGATAGAGAAAAATACGATTTCTAGGGTTTTGAAGGTTTTTACCGAAGAAATCGTTGGAGACTTGAATTTTTGGGGGTTTGAGGCCGGACTAGTCCGGTGGAATCAATCCCCAAGTCTTCAAGCTTGATCTCCGCCCAACCTTGTGGCTTTTCGATGGAGGACACAAGAGATTGCTTTGGGAGCTCGAGCGCAAGAGAGAGAAAGGCGTGAGCAAATGTGGGGATGAGTAGATTAGGGTTTGGTGGCGGCTAGGGTTATGGACACGAGAAATCGGACAAGTCCGGACGTGACCAGACTAGTCCGAAGTCATCCAGGGACCTATATCGGACTAGTCCGTGGTCCGTCGGACTAGTCCGGCCTAACCGGCACTCTGCGGATTAGTCTGCATGGGCGGACTAGTCCGGATAACCACAGACTAGTCCGTGGTTACCAGGAAAGAATTGCATAGCCCATTCATATATATTTGAAGGTTCAATAATAGAGAATAGAGAGGCAAAACAATCCAAGCAATCTTGATGAATTTGACCAGTAAGCATACAACAATCATACAATGATCAAAATTCATCAAGATCTAATAATTGACATAGTTTTTCGAGAGAAAGATAGGGAGGGGTAATTTTCACAAATCAATCAACATTTTTGAAGTAATCATACAGGTATGCAACTTTTCAAGCCACACTCCGAGAATCAAGAATATTTAGCTCATTTCGGAGTTCGCAAAAACGCTTTTCATCAAGTGGCTTGGTGAATATGTCGGCCAATTGTTTTTGTGTGTTGACATGTGAGATGGTTATGTCTCCTTTCATGGAATGGTCTCTCAGGAAATGATGTCTTATGTCTATGTGTTTAGTCCTAGAGTGCTCAACAGGATTGTGGGCTATTTTAATGGCACTCTCATTGTCACAAAGGAGAGGAATATGGTTCATATTGTTACCGTAATCCCTTAGAGTTTGTCGCATCCAAAGAAGTTGTGCACAGCAACTCCCGGCTGCAACATACTCCGCTTCGGCTGTGGATAAAGCAATGGAATTTTGTTTCTTAGATGACCAAGAAACCAAGGATCTTCCAAGGAATTGGCATGTGCCAGAGGTGCTTTTTCTATCAACTTTGCACCCGGCATAATCTGCATCGGAGTAACCAATGAGATTGAATTTGGAGACTTTTGGGTACCAAAGACCAAGGTTGGGTGTATGAACTAAATATCTCAAGATTCTTTTTACGGCTGTCAAGTGACATTCCTTAGGGTTGGCTTGAAATCTTGCACACAAACATACACTCAACATAATATTTGGCCTAGATGCACATAAGTAAAGTAAAGATCCAATCATGGAGCGATATACCTTTTGGTCGACGCTCGGTCCATCTTCATTGAGATCCAAGTGGCCATTCGTAGCCATGGGAGTCTTTATGGGCTTTGCCTTGTCCATGCCAAACTTCTTGAGTATGTCCTGCGTGTACTTGGTTTGGCTTATGAATGTTCCTTCCTTTTGTTGTCGCACTTGGAATCCCAAGAAGTACTTCAATTCTCCCATCATTGACATTTCAAACCTGTCTGTCATAATTCTACTAAATTCTTCACAGAAAGATTGGTTAGTTGACCCAAAAATTATGTCATCAACATAGATTTGGCAAATAAAAAGATCATTATCTAGATTTTTCTTGAATAATGTATAATCTACTTTGCCAATCTGAAAGCCATTATCAATTAAAAAATCTCTAAGACACTCATACCAAGCTCTAGGAGCTTGTTTGAGGCCATAGAGAGCCTTACGCAGTTTATACACGTGGTCGGGGAACTCTTCGTCTTCAAATCCGGGTGGTTGCTCCACGTACACCTCTTCCTTGATCGGTCCGTTGAGAAAGGCGCTTTTCACGACCATTTGGTACAGCTTGAAATCATGGTGAGTAGCATATGCAAGTAACATTCTAATTGACTCAAGCCTAGCTACTGGAGCAAAAGTCTCATCGAAATCCAAACCTTCGACTTGTGAGTAACCTTTGGCCACAAGTCGTGCCTTGTTTCTTGTCACCACCCCGTGTTCGTCTTGCTTGTTACGGAAGACCCACTTGGTGCCCACTATGTTTGCATTGGGTCTTGCCACAAGTTCCCAAACCTCGTTTCTCTTGAAGTTGTTCAACTCTTCTTGCATTGCCACCACCCAGTCCGGATTCTTCAATGCATCCTCAGTCCTGCGTGGTTCCAAAAAGGAGACAAACGAGTAATGCTCACAAAAATTAGCTATACGAGATCTAGTGGTTACTCCCTTTTGGATATCACCGATGATGTTGTCGATTGGGTGATCCCTTTGAGTGCGTTGGTGTACTCTTTGGTGTGGCACTTGGGGAGTTGAGTGTTGGTGATCATTTTCTTCTCCCCCTGAGTGGTTGCCCTCGTTGATTTGTTGATCATCTTCATATTCTTGTGATTGATCTTGTATCGAGACTCCCCCTTGATTGTTGATCTCCTCTTGTGGTTCACTTTCCTCTTGTATTTGTGATGATGACTCTTGTGGACGAACATCACCTAGAGCCATTCTCTTCAATGCTTGGTAAGGAGCTTCTTCTTTACCTAATTCACATTGATCAACTTGCTCCTTTTGGGAGCCATTAGTTTCATCGAACACTACGTCACGTGCCACTTCAACAAGTCCGGAGGCCTTGTTGAAAACACGATAGGCGTAAGTGTTCGAATCATAGCCAAGAAGGAAACCTTCATCGGACTTCAAAGCGAACTTTGAAGTCCTGGACTTCTTGTTCAAGATATAACATGGAGAGCCGAAAACTCGAAAATATGAAATGTTGGGTTTGTTACCGGTGAGTAGCTCATAAGGAGTCTTCTTGAGTAGTCGATGAAGGTAGAGTCGATTTGCGGCGTGGCAAGCGGTGTTAATTGCTTCCGCCCAAAATCGATCCGAAGTCTTGTATTCATCGAGCATTGTTCTTGCAATCTCTATGAGCGTTCGGTTCTTCCTTTCGGCGACTCCATTTTGTTGTGGAGAGTATGGTGCTGAAAATTTGTGCTTGATTCCCTCCTCATCAAGGTACTCCTCCACTTGTATGTTCTTGAACTCCATGCCGTTGTCGCTCCGAATACTCTTGATCGATAGTGAGAACTCATTTTGAGCTCGCTTGAAGAATTTCTTGAGCGTTCCTTGTGTTTCTGACTTGTCATGCAAAAAGAACACCCATGTGAAGCGGGAAAAATCATCAATAATGACTAAACTGTATTTATTACCGCCGATGCTCATGTAAGCTATTGGACCAAACAAGTCCATATGAAGTAGTTCGAGCGGTCTTGTCGTAGTCATAATGTTCTTTGCAGGATGATGTGCTCCTACTTGCTTCCCGGCTTGGCACGCGCTACAAGGCCTATCTTTCTCAAAAACAACATCTTTCAAACCTCGGATGTGATCGCCCTTGAGGAGTTTTTGAAGATTCCTCATACCAACATGTGCTAGCCGTCTATGCCACAGCCAACCCATGTTGGTTTTTGCAATCAAGCATGTGTCGAGTTCGGCTTTATCCTTGTTGAAGTCAACAAGGTAAAGCTTTCCCTTCAACATACCCTTGAATGCAACGGAACCATCACTCCTCCTTGAGACGGTCACACCCTCGTTAGTAAACAAGCAGTTATAACCTTTGTCACATAATTGAGATATGGACAGCAGGTTATAATCTAAAGATTCAACATGTAGAACATGAGAAAGAGTGTGTTCAGAGGATATTGCTATTTTACCGGTACCGAGCACCCTTCCTTGACTATTATCTCCGAAGTAGATGCCTTCGTTTGGGTCCTCGTTTTCTTCATATTCCACGAACATCCTCTTTTCTCCGGTCATGTGGTTGGTGCATCCACTATCTAGCACCCATTTGGATCCACCGGAGGAATAGGCCTGCAGAAACAAATTATGCCTTGGTTTTAGGTACCCAAGCTTGCTTGGGTCCTTGGAGGTTAGTTACAATACATTTGGGCACCCACACATGGGATTTTGTGTTCCCATGGCGTGGCCCAGCATAATAAGCATAAACTTTACCAATATTGTTTCTCATTAATACATAAGAGGCATCAAAGGTTTTGAACAAGAGCTGCTGTTGTTTATGGATCGGACTAGTCTGGGTAACCAGACTTGTCCGAATGACCGGACTTGTCCGGACCTCCACCGGACTAGTCCGGCGTTTATGAGAGTTCAAATTCTTAATTTTTGAGTTACCAGGTTGTGAGGGTCCTCCCTTCACAAAGGTAATCCTTCCCTTGTTATTCTTATGAATTCCAGCATTTTGCTTTCCATCGTAAGAGTAACCAATGCCATACTTGACGTTTGGAGGTCTTTGGACCAAGTATGCACTACGTGCATAGTTGATCCTCTCCTTGTCAAATATTCTACATTGGGTAGGATTTTTATCCTTTGCGGAGGTAGACTTTTCCTTCAAGCTGATGTCGACTTTACCACATTGGCACATATGAACAGGATTAGTTGAAGTGTGTTGAGAAGGTAGACTTGAAGAGGAGGAAGGTTCACTTAGCTTGAGTGACTCAACTTGCACTTCAAGGATCTTGTTGACCTTGATCAGGTCATCAAGTTGATCCTTGATTGCAACGTTTGAGTTGGTTAACTCCAAACAAGTTTTCTTGCTTGAAGCTAGCTCAAGCTCTAGTGAGTTGTTTTTCTCCTTTTCAAGAACTAGAAGATTGTCAAGTTCGACACACCTCTCCTTTTGGGAGATAATCATGTCTTCTTGACGATCAATTAGCGATTCCTTCTCAACAAGTTGGACAAGTAAAAATTTCATTTTAGCAGCAGTTTTTCTATCTAATCCAGTTAACATATCTTCATCATCACTATCTAGTTCATCATTACTTGAGTACGAATGCATGGAAGGAGTTTTGATGTTTACCTTGTGTTTACCTTCCTTTGCCATGAGGCAAGTGCCATGTCCCTTCTTTGCACCGAGCGTAGGGAAGAGTGTGGGTTTCTTGGACGAGCTTTCAATGGCTATGCTAGCCATCTCTTCTTCATCGGATGATGAGGACTCATCGTTTGAGTCCCACTCCTTTCCAATGTGTGCTTGTTCAGCTTGTTTCTTCTTCTTGAAGAATTTCTTCGGTTGAGGCTTGGTTTCTTTATTCTTCTTCTTGTTGTCCTCATACGGGCAATCGACTATAAAGTGGTTATACTCACCACAATTATAGCACGCCCGCCTCATCTTCGGCTTTGTCCTTTCCTTGTACTTGCCTTCACCTGATTTTGTTCCTTGTCTTTTCTTCATTATTCTTTTGAACTTTTTCATGAACAAAATCATATCCTCTTCGTCCATCTCACTGCTTTCGTCATTGCTATCCTCCTCAAACTGTGCTTCTCTTGCTTCTTTGGATAGAGGCTTGAGTGTGGACTTTAAGGCAACTCCCTTCTTCTTGGCCGATGTGAGGTCGGCTATTTCTTTGACGTGCTTAGCTTGTTTCTCCATCATTTCAAAATTTATGATTTTGCCAAGCAATTCATCTGGAGTCATCCTCTTGTACCCGGGACTTTCTCTGATCATAGAGCATAGTGTGACATTGTGAGGCATAAAGGCTCTAAGGATGAGCTTTACAACCTCGTGGTCAGTCCACTTCTTGCTCCCATATGATCGAACCTTGTTTACAAGTGTCTTCAATCGGTTGTACATGTCCTGGGGAGACTCGTCTTCCTCAATTGCGAACCTTCCTAGTTCGCCCTCAATCATTTCAATTTTGGCCTCCCGCACATGCGGTCACCTTCATGGGCTGTTTGTAGTGTGTCCCATATTTCCTTGGCAATCTCCAGTCCGTCCACCTTTGTGAATTCATCTCGACTTAGAGAGGAGGTGATCACGGCTGCGGCTTGAGCGTTTCTGTGGATGGCTTGCTCTTGACTTGGAGTGAGCTCTTCGTCGTCATCTGGGATTTCTATTCCTGTGCACACAATATGCCATAAACTTGGGTTAAGGGAAATCAAGTGCATCTTCATATTTTGCCTCCACATGGAGTAATCACTCCCATCGAAGTGTGGGGCTTTTCCAAGAGGAATAGATAGGTAATGTCTGTTGTTTGAATTTAAACGATCATAGTGGAAAGGATATCGGGAGTAGTCGGTGTGACTACTCCCCTTCTTCTTTTCTTCAACTTTAGCTTTCCCTTTGGAAAGTGCTTTCTTTCTAAGTAGTGCTTTCAGCTCCAGCGTCTCTTCGTCATCATCATCGAAGTCTTGAATTGCTTCGAGATACTTTTCCAGCTTTTGGTTCTTGTCTTGGTTTACTTCTTCCTGGTTGTTGATTTTCTGAACATCTTTCATGTCCGACATGATCTCTTCGAGTGGTTGCACTCTTTCTTGAAGAGCCTGCTCTGATACCAATTGAATGTAGGCCTAGAGGGGGGGTGAATAGGCCTTCTTGAATTTTCTCGGTTCCTGTAACACTCAACAACAAGGTTAATACCAGAGATATCGGACTAGTCCGGTAATGTGCGGACTAGTCCGGTTTTCACGGGCTAGGATGATCAAGTTCATACAAATTGATTGATTCGTTAATGTTTGCAGCGGAAATAGAAACTTGAATCTCAATTTAATAGATGTATGTCAGATTCTATTGTAGTTAAAGCTCTTGATCAACAATTAGACTTAGATTGAATAAAGTGAATCAAACCCTAGATTAAGTTGATCAAATTAGATGAAGAACACAAAAAGGACAAGACACACGATTTATCCCGTGGTTCGGCTACCACGAAGGCAACCTACGTCCACGTTGAAGAGCCCACAAAAGGACCGGGTCTTCTCCAACCCTTTCCTCGTCGGATCGCCACGAAGGCCAATCCTCTTCCACTAATCACAAAGGGTAAATAACCAAGTTGAAGGGGCGTTCTCACACATTGAGAGCTCCCTTGATTACAACTCACAATGACACCAATAACACACTCGAAAATTACAAATTGAAACGTAAGAGTGTGTTAGAGAATCAAACCAAGAGCTGAATGATGTGTGCCAAGTGTCTCTCCAATGATCTAGAAGTGATCTTCAATGGATTGATTGATTTTGCACTTAATTTCGTGGAGAGAGATGGTTTTTGAGTCTCTTGGGAGGTGTGACGGCGCTAGGGTTCGAGAGAGAGTAAAAGTGGGTCGTGCACCTCTATTTATATGGGGTTCCTAAAAGTGACCGTTAGGGTTCAGAAAGATCGGACTAGTCCGTGGTGGTCACCGAACTAGTCCGGTGTGCTGTGTGTAGCAAACCCTAAGTGTCCAGGAATATCAGACTAGTCCGGTTGAAAACGGACTTGTCCGATTTCGCTACTGGAAATCTTCGGACTAGTCCGATTGCCATCGGACTTGTCCGGACATATGAAACCCTAAGTGTTTGGGATGACAAGTCCGCACTTGGAGGACTTGTCCGATTTAGATCAGTGTGTATATCGGACTAGTCCGTGTGGACACCAGACTTGTCCGAAGTGGATCAGAATGAATATCGGACTAGTCCGGATCACAATGGACTTGTCCGATTTTGTGTGACTTGTGCATTGTGTTGAGGACTAGTCCGCATTGGGGAGGACTAGTCCGAAGTGGATCAGAAAGATATCGGACTAGTCCGGTGGAGACCGGACTTGTCCGATCTAGTGCAGAATGTGATATCGGACTAGTCCAGCTGATATCGGACTAGTCCGGTCCTGTATAACTTTGTGCATTGTATGTGTGTGCTTGAAAGTGATTGAGCTCTTGGGTGTGTTTCCTTAACACACTCTATACATAATAATCTACTATTTTCTTCTTCTTGAGCTCAAATTCACTTTGCTTCTCATTTCCCTTCTTTTTGGCATTTTGCTCATTTTTCATCATTTGTCTGCATTCATCTCAACAAAAGGATTAGGATCCCAATTGCTTGTCATAAATCATCCAAAACCCACAAGGGAGTCCTAGATGCACTTTCACACATGTTAGAACTGAAAAACAACTTGCAGATATTTTTACCAAATCATTGGATGAGAAAAGGTTTTGTGAGCTTAGGAATGAACTTAATATTCTTGACTCTCGAAATGTGGCTTGAAACGTTGCATACCTGGTTGAAACTTCAAATGTTACAATTTATTGCTAAAACTGCCCCTCACCTCTTTTTCTTCTAAGAATACTAATTTTAATGAAGAAATCTTGGAGTTTATGACTATTTTTCATTGTTGATTGCCTTCTGGTCATAAGTACCAAGATTATTTGCAAAACTTGTCCTTTGATCACTATTAGTTATCTCTAAATACTTAGTTTTTCCAGGGACACTGGACTAGTCAGGTTTTCAACTGGACTAGTTCGGACAGTCCCTCTTTCCTAGATTTTCCAGGGGCACCAGACTAGTCCATCCTCTGACCGGACAAGTCCGGTCGGCCGCGTATATAAGCAGCTGGCTGGCCCAAAATCAATTTCAAACCTCCATCCACTTTGAGTTGAGCCTTCACCTCTCAAACCCTAGCCCCCAAAAGTGATTTTTGAGTTGAGCCCTCAAAATCCAAGTTTTCTCTGTGGGAAATCCTCCCATCGACGAGTTGATACTCCACTCCGAACTCATCCAGACAGATTCGTGCTCCTTCAACCCGAATCTTCAAATCTCGGTAAATTTCTCCCTAAAATCAAACTCTCAACTCTTCTGGTTCTAGCTTGTTTCCCTTGATTCCAAGGCAGTACATTAGCTTCAGAGATGTATTCCTTTCTCTTTCATGCCCCCTTGCATCCTTAGATAGAAGCTGTGATTCATAGGTTTTGTTAGGGTTCTTATGCCAGGCTGGACTAGTCCGACTACCAGATACGGACTAGTCCGGTACACCGAACAAGTCCGCACTCTGAATCCGGACAAGTCCGGTATCTGACATTTGAATCCTCACATCTCCTTCAATTCTTGGTTCTTTCTCGTCTAATCCATGAACTCCTTATTAGGCACGATGTCTTCAAGCTCCAATGACAGCTCTTTCCACGTTGATGAAGAAGTTGAACGTGAAAACGTGAAGAGAGCCAAGGAGAGGTACATGAAGAAAAGACATGATGTCAATGTGCACTCTCCACCCTCCAATGAAAATTTTCCCAAGAAAAGGAAGGTGGTTGTTAAGAAGGCCCAAGGAAAAACTGGCGAGAGCTCCTCAGGGCCAAAGAGGACACTCAACAAAGGAAAGGGGCTTGCTAGTGGTCCCATTGGGCCCTTGAAGATGAAGAACCCAAGTCACCGCAACAAGCAGCGCTCGAGTAAGGATTTCACCGGAAAAGGGGGTGAGCTTGCCGATAGCTTCAGGCAGGTTAATGTGTATGATCAACCTCGACAATGCTCAGACCCAAGATTTTGGAGCAACTTCCATGCCGATTACTACGAGCAAGTGTACATGAAGATGAAGAATCCCGTAGTAGAGAGTCAATGGGTGAATGTTGGATACTTACAGTAGAAAAGATATCCTGCCTTTCGTGAGGTGGTTGAGGCCTTGGAGAGGCACAGCTTGAAGGATCTGCTTGCCTTTGAGTATGACTGGAACAATGAGGTCATCACCCAATTCTACTCTACCCTCTACCCTCTACTTTGCTCGTGGTGATGGAGACAGTCTTACTTGGATGACTCATGGTTCCAAGTACAGTGTCACTTATGATGAATTTGAAAGGATCCTCCACCTTGAGCACACTTTGGATCATGATCTTGTCATCCACAATCTGCAACCCTTGGAGAAGGATGAGCTCAAATTTCTCTATGACACAAGGATGCCTTATGTCCCTCCCACTATCAAATATTTGAAGCCCTTCTATGTGGTCCTCAACAAAATTTTGAGGAAGACAATAGCCCCGAAAGATGGAGATGCGGGGACCATTCAAGGAACTTTGAGGACCCTAATGTAGGTCATTGGTGGGAGGAGACCGTTCAACGTCTTTGAATACATCTACAATGACATTGTGAACATCTCAATCACTCCAAACAGATCTTGCGGGTATGCCCCGTACATCATGTACATGATTGAGAAAGTGACTGGACTTGAGTTTGTCAAGGATGTTCACCATACGGGGTTGAAGCCGCAAAAGCCCACTGAGTACACTCTACCCTTAGCTCCTGATGCACCTCCCTCCCCTGAAGCTGAGAGGAGGTCAAAACAAGCTCGGGATGTGAATGCCATAAAATCTGCAACTGCTCCTCCTAGCTCTGCACCTGCTCATGAACCCTCCGGTGGTGTGCTCAAAATGCACCTGCTCAAATCTACAGAAGAAGCATCAACAATATGTGAATGCCAACATCAAAGCTATTTGTAACAAGCTTGAGATTGAGCCAGTTGGATCCCCGCCCGCCTTCGAGGACTCCGAGGAAGAGCCTGCTCCAGTGAATGATGATGGTGGTGAAGATGAAGACCGGACCAAAACTGAAGAAGAGAGCGGTGATGAGTGATTCCCCTCAATTTTTTCCCTTTTTGGTGCCTTGATGCCAAAGGGGGAGAGATTGAGACTAGTAGTTTCTCAAGTTGGTGTCTTTTTGTTTTTGTGATCGAGGACATGTACTTATTTTTAAAACCTTGTAATGCACTATTACTTCTCTTATGTGTGATGCTTATTGTTACTTGAATGATTATCTCTATGCTCATTATTGATTACCTTTATTTCATCACACCTTGTTGATCACACACCTGTTAGGCACCCCACCATGAGGTGTGTGCATATGTGAGAAGCTTTTTGTGGATGTATCGTTATTCTCATATGTGCACACCTTATGAAAATCAAGATTTTATTCTCAATTGTGATATCTCAAATGGTTGTCATCAATCACCAAAAAGGGGGAGATTGTAAGTTCATCTAGGATATCCCTTGTGGGTTTTGGCTAATTGATGACAAACATATGAGATTCTAATGAAACTATTGAGATGATTGCAGGACAAACAAGTGAAACAGCTCGGTGCACACAAAAAGGTGAAAAATAAAGTGGTGTCCAAAGAGGGATACTTTGATGGAGCTTGTAAGACCAAATTAGATTTTGAATGTATAGGGAGTGTATGAAAGACACACTCCAAGAGCTCACAACTTTGCGCTAGGGTAAGAGATTAAAATTAACCTAACTTTCACAATGCATTGGACTAGTCCGATCATGGACCGGACTAGTCCGTTTAACTTTCTGGAATCTCTCTTATTGGGAGACCGGACTAGTCCGTGTGTCCACCGGACTAGTCCGTTGAACTTTCTGGAGTCTCTTTCATTGAGGGACCGGACTAGTCCGTGTGTCCACCGGACTAGTCTGTTGACCTTTCTGGAGTCTCCCATATGTGGAGATCGGACTAGTCCGCGGACTAGTCCGTTGAACTTTTTGGAATTCACCTTCACACAGAACCGGACTAGTCTGAGCTTGGATCGGACTAGTCCGGCAGACTTTCTGGACTTCAAAATACACAGTGACCGGACAAGTCCGGACTTGCACCGGACTAGTCCGGTATTAGGGTTTTTCAACGGTTACTTTTTGGAAACCCTATAAATAGAGAATTCACGACCTTCCAAAGGATACAGACGTTGAATATTGCTGAAAATACAAACCCTAGTGCCGCCACTTCGTCCCAAGAGCCCAAAACACATCTCCCCACACATCTAAAGTGCAAAAAGAGTGAAATCAATTGAACACTTGGATTCGATATTGGGAGATCGTCGTTCTTATATTGCGAGCTCTTGGGGTTTGATCTTTCTACGCTCATACTCTGCATTGTAATACTTTCGAGTGTATTTGATCACTTCTTTCGTTGTAGTCTTCGTGGGAGCCCTCAATGTGTGAGTTTGCCCCACAAACTTGGTGATTACCCATGATAGTGGAATCAAGTCAGCCTTCGTGGTGACTTGAAGAGGGAAAGGGTTGGAGACCCGACTCTGTGTGAGCTTCCTCAACGAGGACATAGATCTCGTGGTGAGATCGAACCTCGGGAAAAATTCGTGTGCCTTGTGTCTTATTTCCTTTACATTTTGTTCATTAGATCACTTGATTGATAGACATCAATCTAAGGCACTTATAGGTTTTCACTTGCATTCTTACATTAATCTCAAATAAAAATATCAGTTGTTCTCATTTCCGCTGCTAAAAGAATTTGGTTTCCCAAATAACGCTTAATCAACACACATATTTCTAGCACACTGGACTAGTCCGCCCACGCAACCGAACTAGTCTTGTCAACCAAGTTTTAACAATTCTATTAAGTGTGCAGGAAACTATAAAGGCCTATTCACCCCCCCTCTAGGCCACATTCACTTTGACCTCAACATAGTGATTTCATACAACCATAGAACCTGTATGGGCGGGACTCACTCTGCCTTTATGGTGACTACCACATGATACACTTGGAGAGCCATGGAGGGCACGACGGACCAGGAAATGGCACGGGGTTCGAGGACCATCCGATGTTTGGCTGGGTAGTGAATACACGAATAGTCCCTGCGTCCGGCTGAGGTGTGATTGTGGGGTTCATTGGGGAATATGAGATCAGCGTCATGTTGCACCGTGGTGTGCATGACATGTGGGTAAAGTGTACAAACTCTGTAGAGTCTTAATCTATCCGGATAGCTGTTGTCACAATTTTGGCACGCTATGCCCTGGGCTTCTTATGATTAGCATTAGTGCATCTCATTGAAGTGTTTGTGTGGGTGGGCGGTCGAGGCCGCCGTGTTTTAGGAAAGTGTTAGCATGCATGCCAGAGTCGTCAGGTTTATGGGTCCGACGAATCATCTAAAAGTGAGAGAACTGGCGGGATGGTCTGAAACTCCCCCAAGGCCCGCCAACTATAATAATACTGATTTAACTACTTCACCCTCTTATTGCAAAACTCTTTTTAAAGAGAACCTTGCATAAAATGCTTTTGGGCAAAACTAAGCCGTATGGCCTCTCCTTGCTACAAGCCCTAATGCATGAAACACCTCCCCTTGAGTAGTGTTAGGGCTTGAGGAGTATCTTATGTACTCACTCTTGCTTTATATGTGGTTTATCAGAAGATGAAGAAGCTGAAGCGTGAGAGGATAACGATTAGGTCTAGTCCTACTTCCCAAGTCTGTCTGTTAGACATGGCTCCGTTCTGCTCTGCTGTTTTAAGGATTTGTCTATTTTGGTGGTCATCCCCGACCACGTCCAATATAATCTAGATCATGTTTGTAACACTTATATTGATTATTAATAAATAATCGTTGTATGGATCCCGATATATTATGCTGTGCGTACCAACTACTGATCCGGGGTTGGTCTAAGAAGCACAAGTGGGCCCTCAGAAGGCGGTTCCTGGCATTTTATTACGCTTCCTGTTGCATACAAGATTATAGGATTCATGTACACAGGAAAGAGTCCTTGACGTTACGTTTAGTCGTTCACTTGTTGCAATTTAGCCCCATTTGGGTAAAATGTACAATTAGTATTCTTCTTCGAATGCTATGGTTTAGCAAAATACTTTTGTTTTAGATAGTAAGAAGGTGTTTGGATCAAAAAAGGTCTTTATGCTTCAACAAGCTCAACATGCGCCATTCAGGGATAGATGATCCATTAGGCTCGTTGTAGCCTCCCCTCTTCCACGGATGAGTATCCTCTGCAATAACTGCATTGTAGTTACTGCGACTAATATGTGAGCTCCATGCCTCATAGGATGTGGATGCCTCTTCCACCTATCTAAAACCGTCTTCTATCATTTTGAGCTTCTAGCTAGGTATTTGCACAAGGATTGAAGCCCCCATCATTTAGGGTCCCTCTACGCTGCCCTCAACACCTGCTCAAGGCTCTTTGGAAGTCCAATTCGGCGATTATTTGCCTATGCAATTAGCCAATAAACGATGTCAAGATTAAAAGTGAAAATGCATTTGAATATTAATTAGGAGGTGAACATGGTAAATGCTTTACTTGTATAAGCCACTTTTTCTTTAAAGATTTGTTTCTTTTTCCAGAATTGTTGTATTGTGAAGTGCAAAGTTAAGATGCTTCCAGTTTTTTTGATTGATATATTGCAACTGTGTCAAGTAAAGGCTCCGTGACATTTTTGGCTGGAGTTTAATTAGGTAAGCTGATTCATCAACACTGTGCCGTGGATGTCTTATTCGTCGAGTTGACATGGGTGTACAAGGGAGAGTTTTAACTGGAAAATAAAGGAAGCAATATTGTTAGTAGTCGGAGTATCTTTGCCGCCGGGTGAAGCAGCATGTCGTTCCTACTAGACTAGAGGCATGCCTCCTCCAGCCAGCTGACAGGTGGGCCCATGCTCTCTAGCCTCACCAGTCAACTGCAGTAACTGCAGTGCAGTTACTGCAGTGCAGTTACTGCAGTGCAGTTACTGCAGGGGATTTCATTCCGCCTCCTCCACTCTCCTCGGCCATACGCTGACAGGCATCACCTCCAACTCTAGCCGTGTCCGGCGCGTGCTTCCGGCCGGTCCGTATCCTCTCCCGTGGAGAAGAAAATTCAGAGAACTGTAGTCATCGCTACAGTAAAATAGGAGGAGATCATGAGCAGTTCTCAGCGGTAATTCTGCAGTCTGAAACAGTAATACTGACACTGCAGCATATTCTGTTACTGTTTATTGTCACTGTAGCAAATGATCTAACCCGTCCTTTTGTCAAACGGTCTAAAATGAACCAAATTCAGAGCACTGTGGCTTCTCTGAATTTTGTACTCTAGTTCTGAGGACGTGGATCCGCCTCCGGCCGTGTCGCATTGATCCCGGAAAAATACAGGCTCACTAAACGGAGCCGAGACAAGACAACTGGTTCCATGATCACACATTACTGAATGCAATGCACATCGAGCCGAGTTATCTAGTGCCCCGTCGTTCATGGGTCGCCTCGCCGGATCAATTGCACTATCTCCCATCGATGTTCCTGTTACTCTTTACCTGACCTAGCCCGGCCAGGCCTACTATCAGCCAGCGCGCTTGCACGTTGCTAGTTCTATCCTACACTTGCATCAAGGGAAACGGAATCGCAACGCTCAAGGTGACTAGGATCTGTCGCTCGTTTCCTGTTTCTGTTACGTAGTACAACGAAGCTGCAATATTTTTTTGAAACCCTGTATTTATGAGAATCGACTGCGAAACCCTAGGTCAACTATATGCTGATGTAATTTTCCAGTCGATCTCTCGGTGTCTGCACGGCCATAACTCCCGCGAGTTAACTACAGTGGTGTTAATGGTGCAAGAAAAACGCTAGCACTAGCTAGCAGCATGCAGGCTCTGCATGCTCGCGCTAAATCCGAGGACTTCGCAGGCTGGCAGCACGGCCGTCGAGCCGTGGAATTGGTCCATGTCAACACCCTCTGCCGCTTCACCCTTTCAAATTTAACAACTCAACTATGCTAACTCGCCTAGCTAGCTAGCACGAGCAGGGATCCCATGCCAACTCTTGAGTGGACTCTGAAACACGAGTTCTGACCAAGCATTAACACATGAATTAACCAAAAGGTAAGTCGGTGATTAATTGTAGCGAAAAAATGGGAATGATAATTTCCAGATGTATAGAATTAAAATCAATTTTTATCCTATGCTGGATCTATTTTAAGATTTGTGTCTTTGTTGTTAGTTATTTTTCTATTTTAGGATTATATACTGGCCATAAAAATGTTTATGTTTTGACTAAAAAATGTAAGTCGTAGCCATTCAACATAAATCCGACAACTCAACATATGTTTAAAAGAGTTTTAGTTACATACGCCTTAAAATTGGCAACTCCCAAAAGAAAAAATGAGAGTTTGTGCATTAAGCTCGGACCAAACAATGGGTCCACCAAGGTGATATAGGTTACAGGGTAAGATTAAAGGAGGATGACTCGCCTACTTGTATAATTAATAGGTGATAAACACAATCCCCATTTTCGTTTTTGCTTTCCTAATTCCTTCATAAAGCAGTCACATTGTTTTGAGATTTAAACTTTACATGCGTAAAATATACGGAAATGCTATTCATCTGGCTCCTGATCCGACGTCTGGAATCAGGCAACGTGTGGACGCGCGCGCCTCTCCACCGGGCACGGCAACTGACGAAGTGTTCCAACGACGCTTCCCTCGATACTACTAAGAAGTAGCCCGCGAAAGTTCGTATTTAGGCGGGACGCTAAGCAAGATCCAAAAGCGAGGTGACACATGGAGTTTACATGGTTCGGGCTGCCTGAGCGTAACACCCTACTTCACGGATTGTTTGTGTATTGTATGAGCTTGTAAGTCTGTGTTAGCATGTGTGTGAATGAATGTCCTTTCTACCGTGCAGCATAGCCCTTTTATGTGCCAAGGACTGACTGTTACAGTATATGCCCTAGGCCGACAGGTGGCCCCATCGGTAATAACCACCCTATACACGATCTAAGGGTGTTAAGGGAGGGTTAATAGTGTGATAACGTATCTTAATGGTTACGTTATCAATCTTAATAGTCCTCTGATCGTGCGTCATTAATATGGCATTAATGACGCATTAACCTGGTCTTGTAACGACCAATTGATAGATCTCGAATGCCCGCACTGTTGGAGATCCCAGAGTCTTCCCGTTGTAGACATAGATCTAGAGTGTGACACATGGCAGCTCTGGAGCTTCCATCTGGAGGGAGATAGGTCTGGAGCTACTAGACACGTGGCAGCACCGGAGGTTTCCTTGTTGGAGAGTCAGGTCCGGCACGTGACAACACTAGTGCCACCTTGAGGAAGGGGGTAGGTCCGGAGCAACTGGACACGTGGCACCACCAGAGTCACCTTGAGGAGGGAGGCAGGTCCGGCACTGTGGGATAAGTGTTACCTTCGGGCGTCCACATTTCGGTACAGTGGGACTTGGCGCTTCTTTTTCTGGTACCAAGGGGTACCCGGTACACAGGGTACCGATAGTGGCCCCCAGACCCAACTCAGGCTCAGGGTGAGGCTTTGATCCTAGAGGTGGGGCCACTATCTCTTCCCGCTTTGATGCTTCAATTTTTCACTCGGGCGGATGAAACAATGACACGCTCCCACGCCATCGCCACATGGCCCTTCTTGGTTTGTGTCGAAGTGTTTATGCGACACTTCCCCCGGATCTGCTAAGGAGCAACCCGCAGTTGTTCTTATTCAGCAGGGCTTAGGCCTCAATCAAGTGTACACGCACGTGAGAGAGTATGAGAGGATGGTTTTTACGTGGTTCGAGCCGTAATGAGTGTAACACCCTACTCCACAGTGGTTTGTATTGCTAGTGTGGGTATACGTGTGTGTGTGTGTATCGGGGATTCAGTGTTTGGTCCTTTGTAACGGTGGCGGTCTGGTCCTTTTATAGACAAGGCCAGACGCCTTACAAGTGGGGTCTGGGGCCCGACAGGTGGTCCCGAGGCGATCTTATCCAAAAGATCTAAGGCTTCTCGCATAAGCTTGCTCTGACCATGGCTTTGAAGACTCACTATCTTGCCGCATGTGTCATCAATAGCCCATGCGCCGTTGCTGACAATGGCAGGGGATGTCTCGTTCGATTGTCTCTGTCGCCGTAAGCTACCCACTTGGCGGAGTGGGACAGGCCTGCAGTGTCTTACATGCAATGTGATTGGTCATAGCAGTACCTGATATTAAGCGTGCGCCTCGCCATGCATTTGGTCAAGTCGCGTATCTTCAATCCTTGACAGGGACAAGGCGCACCTCTCTCTTACTCTCGCAACCCTCTATCCAGGGCAAGTGGTTGGATTACGTGACAGCTCAGGAGCTCATCCCTATGGAGGTCTGGTCCCGTCTTACGGACCACGTGGTAGCTCGCGAGCTCACCTCCGCGGAGGAGGTCGAGTCCCGTCTTACAGACCATGTGGCAGCTTTGGAGTCCGCTCCTGAGTAGAGCGGGGACTCTAGGGCTGCAGGACACGTGGTAGCGCTGGAGCTCACCTATATGGGAGGTGGCCCGTCTGATGCCTCGGGCCACGTGGCAGCACCGGAGCCCTGTCTCACGAGGGAGAAGGATCCTTACCTGTTGGACATGTGGCTGTTTGGGAGCTTGTCTTTGAGGGAGAACTGAGATTCTCCTTTGGGGTCTCTTGCGGGTACCCCGAACCCCGTATCTGAGGTAGATGGGTTCGGGTCTTCTGAACATGTGGCGCCCTCGGACCCTGCCTCTGTTGGGAGGCGGGGTACCTAGGCAGCTTTAGCTTGTGCGCGAGGGTACCCAGTATGCTGGGTACCGACAGTGGCCCCTGGGTCCACCTTGGGGGGAGGTGATGAGCCTGAGGGTGGAGCCCTATCCTGCTTTCTCGCGCTGCCTTTTAATTTTGCCTTGATCATCCAAAGCGGTGCGCGCCTCTGCTGTTGTGGACACACGACCCTCTCTGGTTGAGGGCTCGTGGTGACGGGATCTTTGCTTGATGTAGTTTCTTTACTGCGATGGTTCCCAATGCACTTGCTGCACTTCTGCTCCTTCTACTCCTGCCTTTATGGTAACCGTCGGGTTGCCTTCTCAGGTCAATGTCCCTTCAGGTTGATCTCTCTGACAGGGGTCCATGGCCCTGTCGCCAGGGACGTTACGGGTTGAGCAGCGGGTTTCGACCCCAAGCAACCTGCTCGGTGCACTCGAATGTCTAACGGGGAGTTAAAAGGAAACCTTTAGGAGCAAAGGTGGTTCTTCCTTACGCACTCCCCAACGTTCGAGCCTTTGTCTTCCACCTTGTGCACCCACTCTCTCCCCACCTTCGTGGTTCTCGACTCCTGCCCCAATGGATTCAGCCTTGCCTCCTTCTCGCATTGTTGACGTAGCGCCTGTGAGACACCTGTTCGACTGGGAGGACGAGGAGCGGCGGGATATGATCTGCCAGGGCACCCTGCCTCTAAAGTTGGGGGAGAAGGATATCATATTCTTCCAGGTGTATGCATACTCCGGGTTCGTTACCCTTGTTTCCTTCTTCCCGGTGACACTCCTGGAGGTCCTCATGCTCCAGCTTCACCACTTGTCGCCGAACTCTCTGGTGGTGGCGGCGGTGTTCTCGCACTTCTATGAGATGTTCATCGAGGTGTTCCCTTTTGTGCCGGTGTTCCAGCTGTTCTTCGTGCTGAGGCGGACCGGGGAAAAGAACAAAGCCAACTTCCTCGGCGGCTATTGCTTCCAGCATCGGGCAAAAAACTCCTTCAAGTACATCACCCCGCTCTCCTTAGCGAAGTGGGCCGATTGGAGGAGGGACTGGGTGATTGTACATGTCGATGCCCACAATCGCATGGTCATGCCCACCGAATGAGCGATACTCAAGAAGGAGACCTGGGAGGAGCGGGTGCAGTTGGAGCAGACCTACACCCCGATGATGAAGACGATCCAATTCCTAGCGGATCATGGCCTATCGGAGTTGATGGTGATGGAGGACTTCGTTCATCGATGTCTGGCTCCTCTTCAGCACCGTTGCCATCCTGCATGGCTTTAATTCAGGCCATAGGACGACACCCGCTGGTGTGGGGTCGCGATACAGAGACGACCCCACAAGAAGTGCTCGATGCAATGTCCAAGGCGTGCGACGACCTGCTGTCGCATGACATCTTCAACTTCCCGCGGTCTTACCCACCGCTTTCCACTGATCGGAACCTTCAGATGAAGATTCTGAAGGAGATGCCAAAGCTGGACATGTCGGTCTTGCGCTGCGTAAGGTAGGTGACGAGAGCCGTGGGCTGGCCATCGTCGACACTCCACAGGAGTCTGCACCTACTCCAGGCTCGGAAGCTTCAAGGGCGGAGGACGCACCCCCCGTCGCAGGGAAGTGCAAGGCATCCGTCCCAGACGCAGGCAAGGGGAAGGCACTGGTCCCTGACACGGGGAAGTCGCTGGTGGTTGAGGTTGTGAAGGCGAAGCGCCCTCGATCACCGCCGAAGGTGGCCTTCTCTCCAAGTCAACGTCCTTCGGTGCGCCCCTCCTCAGCATTGGGTGTCGGTGACTCTTCGGGGGGAGGCTCAGTCTGTCAAGTGTTGGCTCCGGCGATGTCTGTGGTCGACACATCGTTCAGCATCCCCGCCGCCGGCGCAGTTCAAGGTGCCACAGGGGGCTCTGGGAGCATTACGCATACGGAGCCTCAAGCCAAGAGGCCTCAGGTCGACATCGTTGGCAGCTCGAGAGGAGGCTCTAAGAGTGGCTCCGTTGGAGCCAGTGAAGGTACGCCGATGCAAGGTGGTAGCATCACTGGTGGATTTGGTGGAGGCCAGTCTGGGGCGACCTCGCCTGCCACGCCGTCGTCAGGGCCTGCGGCTTCAGGCCTTCGGAGGTGGAGGTTAGCTGGATTTTCCGGGGATGCCGGTAATGCATTCTTACCAACACTTGCTTTGTTATTTCGCCTGCCTTTGTTGATTGATCAATCCTTGGTTTTGATTTGCAGGGCAACATTGGCTGTTGTGACACCCTTACCATCGGGGGTAGTGCCCCGGAGTGCTTCGAAGTCGGTCTAGGAGGCTATAGCTATTCCGGCGGGGCCAACAACCAAGACCGCTCAGGAGAATGCTACTCCGGCGTCCGTACCCCGTGCGGGAAGTGAAGCTTCTCCGGCGGCGTCTCTGGCTGTTGTGCTGGAGGCACCTTCGGCCATCGCGCCAGAGGTAATGTCGGAGCCGGCTCAGGGGGCTTAGGGTTTGGCCACCGTTGCTACTGATCCGGCGGGTGACTCCTTGGGTGATGGAGACATTTCCGCTACGGGCTGCACTGCCACTCCTACTCGGTCTCTGGAGACAAGGTCTCCGGTACTAGTGGTGTCGCCCTCACCGCTTTGGGAGGAAGAGGTCCCCAAGATGATCGCCGGGCAGCCTTCCATAACTTCAGCGCAGCCAGAGCGCCTCGCTGACATCATGGACTTTGCGCAGTCCAGCATCCTCCAGGTGCAATCCAACCTCCGTCGGGCACAGGGGGCTCTCACCGCGGAATGGGAGAAGCTGTGTGCTGAGGGCGAGCGCCTCCAAGACTGGGATGGCCTTCTGAGGTCCAGGATCGCCGAGGCGAAGGCGACGTACCAGAAAGAGAGCAAGGAGCTAGAGCTGAGACACCGCTTGGTGAAGGACCTGGACGCAATGTCTCAGAAGATCCTGGCCGATTCCAAGGTGGCCAATGACATGGCCGACGCCCGTGGAGGGTCGAGAAGCTCTGGATCGCCAAGAAGCTGTTGTTGCTGAGTGGGAGGCTGCTGTCACCGAGCAAGAGGTGGCAGCCCAGGCGATGATGGCTTGGGTTGAGGCAGATTGAGACAAGCTGCAGTCCCGCCTTAAAGATCTAGACCTCCGGGAGAGGGACTTAGCACGGGATCAGGCGCAACACTCAGCTGAGCGTTAGGAACTTCTACTGTGCGATCTCGATGTCCAAGCCCGAGAGTGCACGATGGAGCGCCACACCCGGGAGCTCGATCTGCGAGAGCGTGAGCTGGCTCAGCATCTAAAAGCCAAGGGTAGGGCAGTGGCAGAGATGATGGCATCACATGTCTGGTGTGCTACCAAAGCCGGTACCCTGATCTGCCACTGGAGCCAGTTTTTGAAGGTCCTTTTGAAGAGCGCGAGGAGATGGCAGTGACAGAGGTCAAGAATGCTGCCAAATATGTCATCGCGCAATTCACCAGGGACTGAGGCTGGCAGCCCGTCTTTATATCTGGGGTTCGCCCCTTCATAAATATTCCTTAATGAATCTGAATTTGTGTTTGACTTCTTGGCTTGTCTTTGTGCTTCTCAACTATTGTTCTGAGTCCTTAGCAGCATAAGGGTTTGTAGAACCTTTGCCGAGCTCGTTAGTTTTTGAGGACCAATGATTGCACAATTGATATGGATGAAGTGTTGTTCGTTGACTTCCTGCCTATGGAACCCCCTTAGAGGCCCCTTCGTAGAGGTGGTTAGTTGGCTGGGCACATCTACCACTTGATCACAGAATGTCTTCGACGGGCCCCCAGTAGAGCAGGGAAGTTGGAGTGGATTGCTTCAGTGTTGCCCACAATCATCGACGGCAGGCCCCTTGGGAGGTGCTGGAGATGGATGCTCTGCCATAGTTCACCATCTTTGTGGGTACATCGACGGTATGCTCCTTGGGAGTTGCTAGAGCTGGCTGCTCCAGCATCACCCACCACCTTCGTAGAGACATCGACGGTAGGCCCCTTGGGAGGTGTCAGAGATGGCTGCTCCAGCGTCGCCCACCATCGTCGTAGAGATGTCGACAGTAGGCCCCTAGGGAGGTGCTGGAGCTGAAGCACCGACATAGTCCACCATCATCGTAGAGTCGTTGACAGCAAGCCCCTGGTGCACAGGCTATCACAAGAGAACCCTGTTAGCAACAAGAGTGAGGCAGGAGAGTTTACTCACTTATCCGTGCTTGTCGCCGTCGTTGACATGCTGAGGAATCGACGGCAGGCCCCTTGCGAGGTGCTGGAGCTGGTTGCTCTGGCGTCGTCCACCATCGTCGTAGAGACGTTGACTGTGGGCCCCTTGGGAGGTGCTGAAGCTGGCAGCTCCAGCATTGCCCACCATCGTCATAGAGACATTGACGGTAGGCCCCATGCGAGGTGCCGGAGCTGGCTGTTCTGGCGTTGACCACCACCATTGTAGAGACGTCAACGACAGGCCCCTTGGGAGGTGTCGGAGCTGGATGCTCCGACGTCGTCCACCATCGTCGTAGACACGTCGACGGCAGGCCCCTTGGGAGGTGCCGGAGCTGGATGCTCTGGCATCGTCAACCATCGTCATAGAGTTGCACCGGCAGGCCCTTATTCGTGTTTGTCACAGTCATTGATGTGATGAGGCATCGACGACAGGCCCCTTGCAAGGTGCCAGAGCTGGATGCTTTGGCTTCGTCCACCATCATCATAGAGTCATCGATTGCAGGCCCTTATCCGCACTTGTCACTGTCATTGACGTGCTAAGGCATCGACGGTAGGCCCCTTGCGAGGTGCTGAAGCTGGATTCTTCGACATTGTCCACCATCATTGTAGAGACGTCGGCGGCAGGCCCCTTGGGAGGTGCTGGAGCTGGCTGTTCTAGCGTCGCCCACCATCGCTGTAGAGACCATTGACGGCAGGCCCCTTGGGAGGTGTCAGAGCTGGATGCTCTGACGTCGTCTACATCGTCGTAGAGTCGTCGACGGCAGGCTCTGGCGTACATAATCTCACAAGAGAACCCTGTTAGCAACAAGAGCGAGGCAGGAGAGTTTACTCACTTATCTGTGCTTGTCGCTGTCATTGACGTGCTAAGGTGTCGACAGTAGGCCCCTTACGAGGTGCCAGAGCTGGTTCCTCCGGCATCGTCCACCATCGTCGTAGAGTCGTCGACGGCAGGCCCCTGGCATACAAGCTATCACCAGAGAACCCTGTTGGCAACAAGAGCGAGGTAGGATAGTTTACTCACATATCCGCACTTGTCATTGTCATTGACGTGCTGAGGCATTGACGGCAAGCCCCTTGCAAGGAGCCCGAGCTGGTTGCTTCGGCTTCGTCCACCATCGTCGTAGAGACATCAACGGCAGGCCCCTGTGGAGGTGCCGGAGCTGGATGCTCCGACATTGTCCACCATCATCGTAGAGACGTCGACGGCAGGCCCCTTGGGAGGTGCCAGAGCTGGCTGCTCCAGCGTCACCCACCATCATCGTAGAGACGTCGACTGCAGGCCCCTTGGTAGGTGTCGGAGCTGGATGTCCTACACATATGATAGAAAGAGGGGGGACTAGTCTACTCGCTGGTTTACCTGTTCCTCTCCCTTAGCTTTGTCATGTCTTACTATCCTAGACTGCTGCATGGGGCTTGGGTAATTCAATGCGTTGGTGTTCTGGGGTCTGGCTCTCGCCGTCCTCAGGGTGTGAGCTTTTAGGCCCCAATACTCGGTCGTAGCGCTGGGAGGCAGGGTGTGTATACTTAGGATACAGGACCAGGCTAAGCAGTTTACACCCCTGGACCTCCTGCTCGGCACAGGCCTTTCCTGGGAAGCCTTCTGGTGCCACAAGACCCTAATGACGAGAGCAGCCAGAAGAACCCCTCACACACTGCAGGTACCTCAAGTGAACCCGCCTGCATTAGGACTCCATGACTCCTACATAGGTGAGTTACAGAGCGTACAACCATGTATATAAAGGTAATATACAATAAACGAGTCTAGTATGGTATGATCATAAAAATTAATGCATAATTTAAATGAACAATGTTTTTAAGAAAACATTAAGTAAAACAGTGATTTTTTATCGGTGTTCATAGGGGGGGGACAGGCTTTTTACAAAAGAGGGCAACAACTTGCTTCTGGATGATGAGGGAGGCAAGGTGTACATGCTTAGAGTTCGGGACCAAGCCAAGCTGACTGCACACTCTTGACCTGACCCTCCCGAAGCTCGGTTGTCCTTAATGCTGCTCCTAGGTCCTATGAAAACCTTTGCACTGTCCTACTAAGCTTAATATTTACAATAGGGGTGCCTAAAGCTCCAAGGGTAGCTGTGATGGTTGCGGGGCAACCTTGCTGTCGACAACTACTAGAGGGGCGATGAGCGAGTGTCCCTACTTCCTGCCTTGACCGCCCGCCTTGCGAGTGTTCTAAGGAGAGCCGGGACTGAGCTTGGCAGCTTTGACAGGGGTGTCAGTGCTGCCGGAGGGCTGCAGCCGGGGCGCAGCGGGTGCTCCGCGTTGACGCAAGCTCGACGGAGGCTGACTTGTCCATCGCCGCCAGAGACAGGTGCCAGGTCTTCTGAGAGGTCTTGGAGATGCTCCGAGGCTAACACCGAAGCAGTGCAGTCTCTTCGGATCCTGAGTACGCTGGAGGGGGTTGGCATCTTCAGGATGAGGTAGCCGTAGTGGGCTACGGCATGAATCGGTACAGGGCGGACTGCCGATGATGGCGTTGAAGGGGAAGCTGACATCCGCGACGTCGAAGAGGATGCTCTCCGTCCTGTCGTTATCGGGTGTCCCGAAGGTCATACGTTGATGGATGTTGCCGAATGGGATGATGCTCCCTGGTCCCACCCCTGAGAATGGGCTCGAGGGGCTGAGCTTGGACACTGGGATCTGCAGCTGCTCAAAGGCTGCGCGGTTGAGGAGGTTGAGTCCGGCCCCGCCATCTATCAAGACGTAGTGAAGCTTGACGTTGGCAATGGTGGGGGCGACCAGGAGAGGTAAAATCCCTTCCCCAGCCATGTTCTTGGGGCAGTCGGAGGCATCAAAGCTGATTGGCATCTCCTTCCACCGGGCCCAATAGGTGGTCCCGGGCAATCTTATCCTAAAGATCTAAGGCTTCTCACATAAGCTTGATCTGACCATAGCTTTGAAGACTCGCCGTCTTGCCACCTGTGTCTTCAATAGCCCATGCGTCGTTGCTAATAATGGCAGGGGATGTCCCGTCCAACTGTCTCTGTCGCTGTAAGCTACCTACTTGGCGGAGTGGGATAGGCCTACGACATCTTCACTGCGATGCGATTGGTCGTAGCGGTACTTGACATTAGGCATGCGTCGTGCCATGTGTCTGGGGAAGCCGCATATCATCAATCCTTGACAGGGACAAGACGCACCACCCTCTTAACCCCCGCAACCCTCCGTCCAGGGCAAGTGGTTGGATTACGTGATAGATCGGGAGCTCATCCCTGCGAAGGTCAGGTCCCGTATTACGGACCACGTAGCAGCTAGGGAGCTGACCCCCGCGGAGGAGGTCGGGTCCTGTCTTACGGGCCATGTGGCAGCCCCAAAGTCCACTCCTGAGTAGAGTGAAGACTCTAGGGCTGTAGGACACGTGGCAGCACCGGAGCCCGCCTATACAGGAGGTGGCCCGTCTGATGCCTCGGGCCACGTGGCAGCACTGGAGCCCTGTCTCACGGGGGAGAAGGATCCTTACCTGCTGACATGTGGCTGCTTGGGAGCTCGTCTCTGAGGGGAAGTTGAGCTTCTCCTTCGAGGTTCCTTACGGGTCCAGGTCTTCTAAACACGTGGCGCCCTCGGACCCTGCCTCTGTTGGGAGGCGGGGTACCTAGGCGTCTTTAGCTTGTGTGCGAGGGTACCCGGTAGGTGAGTTACGTGACATGCATATGTCACGCAATTGAAGGTCGTCAGTTCCCAATACGATTTCTGTATCAGCTCCCAGCGCAATCTTTGTAGGTTGGTCAGGCTGCTATCCTTTAGGCTTCCACCTTCTCATCATAACAACTGTTCACCTAGTGCAACTTTTTTGACAAACTGGACTCAGGCACCCTTGTCATTGACAAGGTAACTTCGCAGAGAGTAATCAAGGTCCGGATGCAGTTGTCATCCAAGCGTTGTAGAGGCTTAATCAAGGGAGAGGCTTTGTAAGGGGAGAGAACTCTTACGCATTGCTCTGTTCTTGCGCATAGCGTTCTCCACTTAAACCCTTGCATTGCGCTCCCACTTTTGCTCCACTTTGCGGCAATGGAACTCGAACTTCTCCCCAGCAAAATCAAGAGCGATTATGACCTGTTGAGAGTCCAAAAGCTGATGGGATGGACAAGCAATTCCTTCAACAACTCAATCCGCTGTGGAAAGCTCCCGTTCAAGAAGGAGGGATCCAGCGAGATCGTCTTCTTCTCGGTGTACGCGATGGTGGGGCTTGTCCTGCCTGTCTCCATCTTCCTCCTCATGCTACTGGAGTCATACAAACTCCAGCTTTAGCACCTCGGCCCCCATTCAGTCTTGCTGGCGGTGATCTTTGTCCTCATCTGTGAGATGTGGGTGTGTGTGCTGCCCTGTATACCACTTTTCTGAAGCTTCTTCATGCTCCGAGCAACTGGCAAAAATAACTAGCTGATCGACTTCTATTACTTTGTGAGGCTAGAGAACCCTCCCTTCCAGTACATCAAGTTGTTTACTTTCGGGAAGTGGGAAACCTAGAAGACAGAGTGGGTAGTGGTCCGAGTGGATCTACACGATAGGCTGGAACTACCGGAGGGATTTCCCGCAACTAATTCCGACTCTTGGGAAGAGCTCGCAATGGGGTCGGAAGAGTGCAACCCGGTGTTGGCAAGGATCCGAAGCTTAATTGAAGGGGGAATAACCTCTATGATGGTCCTTGCCAACTTCTTGACCAATCGCTGGGCTCCACTCAGGCAACCTGGCTTGGAATTTCATTGGAGAAATGGACCCCTATCAAATTGAGGTTGGTTGCGGGACCAACTTGCATGAAAAATCCCTGAAGTTCCAGCTGTAGAAGCTCTACGGCGGAACTTTTACCACACCTCCAGTAGAGTTCCTGCATCTGAACATGATTCCAGTGTTTAGGAGGGAGTTGCACAAGGGAATGCTGCTTCTCGATGACACAGGCATTACAGTGAGGCAGAGGAGCACCCGACCTGCAGGGATTGTGCTTCTCGGAGCTCCCTATCAGCATGGAGAGTTCGGACCTGTGCAAGTTAGTGGGAAGGGCAAGGCTTCTGCTGAAATAGAGAAGTCTGACTCAAGCTGAGGCAAGGGGAAAGAGCCCGCCGACACCTCCAGCCACAAGAGGAAGCTGACGCGGATTGAAGTCATTGCTGATTGTGCCTCCAGCTTCGGCATCTCCGGCCCCGGAGCTTAGGGGAAGCTCCTAGCCCAGGAAATTGTCTTCGGCCCCAGTGCTAGCGGCGGGTGTTGGGTCCGATAATTCTTCAACTCCGGTTCTAGGGCCATCAGCGGGCTCCAGATCCGGAACATCTTCTTCAACGACAACTCTGGCCACAAGAAGCGGAGCGATGCATGTTCTGGAGGTTCCGGCTAAAGTGATGCTGGTGAACACCTCAACTCCTGGGGCGAAGTCTGGAGCTTCAGCCACACCGACGATGGTGGGTTCAAGTGACTCCGGCTGTTCAAGAAAGAGGTTTCGTGGGGAATGGAGCGGCATCATCCCCATGTAATGATCGGCACTTGAACTTGTGTTTTGTTTTTGTTTTTTTCTTTTCCTTGAATTTTATATTCCTCTGTTTCTAGAGTATCAATAGGAGGAGTTACTACTCCGACACCTGTAGGCGACTAAGCCAGCGCCACAGCCGCAGAGACCGCGCCTACCAGAGCCCTCCCTGATGGTATGGGTTCTCCTATAGTCATGGCGGACGACACGACAGTTTTGGTGCCAACTGACGTTGAGATGACCTCGGCGCCAGCAACCGAAGAAGGTGTGGTTGCCTGGAACCACGAAGGAGAAACACTAGAGCAAGCTTCAGCTGCTCTGGAGCTAGCAACGGAGGTACCAACATCAGCATCGGAGGTACTGACACCCTTGGTTGAAGTCGATATGCCAGAGGTTGCTATGCCTGCGCCAGCACCTACCTCGGAACCTACACTAGATGCTCTACCAGAGCAGCTGGTTGACACCGTGATGGCGCCTGAGTCGGTGTCTGGAGATCTAGCTTCGGGTTTATCAACATTCGCGCCCGAGTTTGACGAGCTTCCGGAAATCAGCGTTGCAGATGTTGAGCTGTTGGAGTCCATGCTTGTGCCATGGGCTCTGACAACTATTCCAAAAGATTTGAGGGAACTAGAGGAACCTCATGAAGGTCTTGAGCCAATCCCCCTGGACATGTCAATTGAGAACGCCTGCTCGAGCCTCCGCCAAGTTCAGCTCGCCTTCGACTACGAGCGCAAGGCCCTAGAGAATTAGCAGGACACTCTAAGGCGCTGGCGCAAGCTGCTCTACTTCAAGATGAAGTTGACACAGTCTCGACTAGCAGACTTAAGAGGTTTGCTCGAGGCCGAGAAAGCTCGGCAAACGCGTTTGAACAAGGTGCTGGATGAAAGAGAGGTTGCAATAAAATCCCTCGATGTCAAGACTCGGGAGATCTACGAGCATGTGAAGAAATTCAATGAATTGGCAGTTGATCGCTCGGAGAGTCTCAACACTTTGAGGGAACAATGCCTCAAGCACCGAGATGCATTAGACAATAAGGAGCAAGATCTTTAGAAGAGAGGAGACGAAATCTCTCAGATGCTAGCTCGCGGCAAGCAAGACCTGGACAACCACAAGGAGAAGATTTTGTCCTAGCGCGAAGCTGAGAAGCAGCAAATATGGCGGAAGGGAGAAGGAGTTAGGAAGCGGGAGACTGTTGTCTCTACCAAGGAAGGTAAGGTGAAAGCTAAGGAGAGGGACCTTGCGGAGAAGTGAGACCGCTCGAACCTCCGGGAGAAGCAAATTGCTGACCAAGAGAGGCAACTGGCTGAATGGATTCATCAATATGCTAAAGAGGTTGAGCAGTTCTCGAAGGAGGGATCTGTGGAGCTATCATCTGCAAGAAAGTCGCTGGAGGAGCTCTGGAGTACATGGGCAATAGAGTCCCAGCAGGTCTGACACTTCCTTGGGCGAGCGAAAGATACTCTGGTTCCACTAAGGTTCATTCTAATCCGACCGGTTGACCCGGAGCCAGAGATGGACAGAGCTTCGGTGGCGCTCAACTCTACCGGAGCAAAGCTAGAGTCGCTGGAAGATGTGATTAGTGACCAACTCGAGACCGATGGAAAATCATTGGCGAAGAATGTCGTAGAACATGTGCTGACATGCTTCTGCAGCCGAGATCCCTCTATATCTCTAGCTCTGGTGATTGACGGATCCATCGCTGAGGAGGAAGAAGCTGCCAAGGCAAGCATCCAAGAAGATGCCCAAAAGGTTGTTACGTACTTCGAGCGGAACTCCAGTAGCTAGGATCCTTCTATTTTATACCTTCACCTTGTAAATATCCAAATTTTGAATGAATGAAATCATTTTGAATTCCATTTTTGTCTTCAATGTATCATTGCCTTTATCCTGTTGGCCCCCTAGTAGATCGGCTTAATCGATTGAGGACATCTACCATGAGGAATTTGGCAAAGTCTTGAATTTCTTTGGATAGCTCCGAACTCGTAGCTACTGTGATGGCTACATGGACCCTTCTCCACATATTGGACGTCGACCGTGGGCCTTGGAGTTGTCGGAGCTAAGTTGCTTTGATGGCACCCACTGTCAACCTATGAAACGGTAACGGCGGGACCCTTGGGTGATAATGGAGCTAGGTGCTCTGGCGGTACCCACCATCGACATGCAGATCGTCGATAATTATTCCTTTTTCCTGCACATGAGAGACAAGAAAAACAGTAAAATTTGTCCTCTTGACTATAGCTTATTTGCAGCTTATTATCCTTATTTGAATTTTAGATCCTAATAAACTCATTGTGACAATATAAGTATACTGATTAAACTTCCATAGGTCTGTGTGCTGTCCGGACCCGCCTTACTGAGACCCACCAGAATAGGTAGAGTGATGTACTTAGGATGTTGGACCAGGCTAAGTCGATAGAGCACTCCGGACCTGTCATTGGTATTGGTTTTCAGTCGAGTAGGCCATCCAACTATACTAGGATCCAATAGAAGATTACCAACAAAACTTATGTATATATATCATGAATCTTTTAGGACTAACTTTCAAGTGGATTGCACAACATCACTATTTACAAGAAGGTATAAGAAGGAAAAATAATGAGCATGCGCAAAGTAAATGCACGTAGAATCTGTTTTCATATAAATGTATTTCATTATAGGTCTGAATAATAGGGGAAGGCAAGGACACACTTAAAGTACAGGACCAAGTTAAGTGTGCTATACATCTTGGACTAGCCCAACTCTATTCATAGACTCTACGAGATACATTTTATACAAATATAGACTCACCTCTGTGCTACTAAGTATAGAACTTACGGAGATGTTAAATATTTCAGGGATTGGGAAGTGGTATCCCATCCTCTGTTGCCAAGCGAACACATCCGGAGTGGGAAACTTTGATAACTCGGAAGGGACCCTCCCAGCTGGGGGAAAGTTTGTTCATCCCTTCTCGAGTGAGTATTGGCCGCAACACCAGATCGTCTTCTTCCAACTGTCGATTGCACACATGCCTTTAATTATAGCACTGGAGCGCCTGACGGTATCGCGCGTTTCGGACAGCTGCTCGACACCTTCCCTCGTCGATGAGTTCTAAGTCATCACGTCGGACCTGGTCCTACGTGGCTTTGTTGTAGGTCTGGAATCAGAGAGACCCCATGGTAATTTCCGGAGGAATGACAGCTTTGGCTCCGTACACCATGAAGAAGAAAGTTTCTCCTATTGTCCGACTGGGTCTTGTCTGGCTTGCCCACAATGCAGACAGAAGCTCTTCTGTCTAGTTGGCCCATGCTTTTTCAAGCACTCATAAGTGCGCATCTTAAGTCCATTGAGAATTTCTGCGTTTGCTCTCTCGGCTTGGTCATTGCTTGCCGGATGAGCTACTAAAGCGTAGCCGACAGTAATACCGAGATCTTCCCAATACTCTTTGAATGCAACACTTGTGAATTGGGTTCCGTTGTTAGTGATGACTCTGTTCGGAACTCCAAATCTGCAGACAATGGACTTCAAGATTTTGATGGCAGGTTGCTTGTTGATTGTCACAACTGGATTTGATTCTGGCCACTTTGTGAACTTGTCGATGGTGACGTATAAGAATCGATACCCTCCAACAGATTTTGGAAAGGTCCCAAAATATCCATCCCCCACAAAACGAATGGCCATGAGGGAGGAATCATTTGCAGTGACTACGCTGGTGTATGAATTTGCTTTGTGTGGAACTGGCACATCTCACACTTCTTGACCAGCTCGACTGCATCCTGGAGAGTTGTTGGCCAGTAAAAACCATGACGGAAAGCCTTACCGACCAGCATGCGGGATGATGCATGATTCCCACACTAGCCTCCATAGATCTCTTTGAGAAATTCGCAGCCCTCTTCTTGGGAAATGCAACGCATTAGAATGCCGCTGGCACCACGTCGATAGAGATCCCCTTCTACCAACGTGTATCTTTTAGCCAATCTGACAATTCGCTCAGCAGACACACCATCCTCAGGAAGGATGTTATCTTTCAAGTAGTTCCGTACATCTAAGATCCATGCATCGGAATTTACTTGAGCTTCTGGATCTTGCGCGCTTGGTTGCTCAGAGCTTCCTTTAGAACCTACGATCCTTGGTTGACGCTATGGTAACAAGACCATCGGGACCGCCAACTTCGGGGTGCTGGTCTTGCCCCCATCACTCAGTTTGGCAGACTGAGCGGCAGGTGCCGGTAATCTCCTGACAAAAACCCCATCTGGTGCCTGAGCCCCGGTTGAAGCTTTCTTTGATAGATCGTGAGCTTTAGCGTTGTTGAGACGCTGGACATGGCAGAGGTCCAGGACCTAGAACACCTTTTCCAACTTCTGGAGTTCAAGCAAATAGGCAACAAGCTGAGGGTTATTGCAACTACATTCACCTTTGACTTGTTTGATGATGAGCTCCGAATCTCCCTTCACCAATAGCTAGCAGGCGCCAAATGATAGTGCCGTATTGAGTCAGAAGATGGGAGCTTCGTATTCTGCCATGTTGTTGGTCGCCTTGAAGTAGGTGTACCATGTACTTGACCTTCTCCCCAAACGGAGTCAGGAGAAGGATTCCAGCTCCGGCCCCCTACTTTTGCACGCAACCATCAAAGTAGAGAGTCCAGTGACGCTCAGTGAAGATTGGGACCTTAGGTTCCATATTCTGTTTGCTGAGGCCCCCGGGACTTGATGGATAAGGTGTCCACTCTGCCACAAAGTCAGCTAACGCGTGACTAATGGTTGCATGTCAAGACAAGAATTTGAGATCGAATTCCGCCAGCTCTGCAGCCCACTTGGCAATATTTCCCGTTGAATTGGGGTTAAGCAAAATAGCATGCAAGGATAAGATGTTACCACTGATATCTTGTGGGCTTAGAAGTAATGACGTAGCTTCCTTGAGGCAATAAGAACTGCGTACAACAGCTTATGCACCTCAACGTATCGAGTCTTGGCATCATGAAGTACTTCACTGATGAAGTATACTGGCCGATGGATAGTTTGAACCCTCCCGGAGGGGTCCGAAGTTTCTTCCTCATCAATCCAGACCCTCCCGAAGGGATCTAGATCTTCTTGAGCGGTAGATATTCTCTCGGATGAGAGAGGTTGATCCACAAACATCTTGTCTTTGTAAGACCTATGTGTGCTGAATACATTGGTTTGTAGTGAATACACTTGGCTTTGATGATAAAAGTTTTGAATATCACCAAAACACTTTTTTATCAAGGTCCGAAACTTGACTGCAATGCTTCTGCTTTTCATTTGCACTGTTTCGTACTTGCTTTACATTGTTGGAAAGATTGCTTAGTATTCATTTGCTAAGTTTTTGGTGCGTTTTGGTTGATATGGATGATATCGTGTTACTGTGGTTTTGCAACATGCTTATGTGAGGTTCTCACGTAAGGTGTTGTGTTCGGAACTAACTTGAGTCAAGTCGAGGACTTGGGCTTGTATGGATTGGTTGTTTATTCATGTGCTGGTGTTGCTTGAGTTCAAGACATGGCTGGTGACAAGATCCATTGGACTAGTCTCAGGGAGGAGATGAGGTTCCAACAACCAAATTCAGGAGGAGTTGTGGTTGAGCTGATCAGGAGGTTGCGCTGCATGATTGAATCAAGAACAATACATGTGAAGGTATCATGGACGTCATTGGAAGATGTTTGCACGTGTGCAAGGAGTGCATGGATGTGGCTACATGGCTCCGAGATGTGATGAAGAGATGTGGACGTAAAGAGTTGGTTGGAAAGGTCCAACAGACTAGGTTATGGACTTAGGCTATGGCTGAGTCGGGATTGACTCAAATATGGAAAGATTTGAGTTAGTTATGATAGGATTTCGTGTGTGTCACGAATTTGAGTTGTTTAAGAATGTGGGATACGTTCCTAAGGTGTTTGGAAGTCTTAAGATTGCTTCTATCTGCGTATAGAAGAATCCTAAGCAGTTATGAAAAGTTACGATTCGTTAACAGAGTAGGATTAGGTTCCTGATTTGAGTTGAGTCGGCTTTCGAGCTGGTTATATAAGCAAGGGAGCCCAGAGCTCGTGGTGCACGACTTTGGGGCTGTTCCTCTTGTGTTTTATTGAATAAATTCGTAGTTTGAAGGAACTTTTGTGCCTTGTTCGTCTGACTTGTTCCAGACAAGTTTTACTCGTCGAGTTTCTGGACAGCACCACCTTTCATCGGTGGTTTTATCATAACTCGAGTTTTACATATCCAATTGACGTGATTCTTTTTGAGTTGTCTTCACAACTTTATTATCTATCATCTTTCAAAATTTCACGGTCATTGGATTTGTGGTCTATGATCTACACGAGTTTCTTTGCAGCGTTCCAGAACTGTTTTTTCTCGAGTAGGGCAGATTGACCTTTATTTGATCTTTCGATCATAACTTGAGTTTTTCTCGGCGGATTTGAGTGATTATTGTTGAGTTGTTTTAGTGACTTGATTATCTATGATATCTATAACTTTTGTCATGGTGTAACACGTTTAGATTAGTCTCACACACAATTTCTTTAATAGATCGTTTTTCTGCCGAAGGGGTTGGGGTTTAATTGTTTCCGCTGCGTAAGATTTTTAAATCTACCATTCACCCCCTCTGGTAGCTTTTCACGAGCTCTTCTATCCTACAATTGGTATCAGAGCCACGGTGCTCTAATCTTTGTGATTTGCACGTGTTTTTGACTAATCATCATGGAGAAGTACTCTGCCAAACCTTGTGTGTTCGCTGGTATTGATTTTTAGGTTTGGAAGGCACGCATGGAGGTTTTCATCCAGGCAAAAGGCTTTGCAATATGGGAGAAGGTATACAAGGCTTACGAAGTGCCATCAAATGATCAAGTTACAGCTACAAATCTGAGAGATGTCGACAACAACAACAAGGCTCGGAACTTGATCATACAAGGATTAAACAAAGCGACTTCGACCGTGTTGCACACCTCCGATCTGCATACGATGTGTGGAAAGCACATTGTGACTACCACGAAGGATCCAACACGATCAAAGAGGTAAGGCAAGACATGTTCAAGAAAGAATACATGCGCTTCAAGATGCAACCCGGTGAGTCTATTGATGACCTTTTTGCTCGCTTTAATAAGATTCTCAACAACTTGCGTAGTGTCAATGTTAATTTTTCAGATGCTGAAAATGCTAGGCAATTGCTAAGTGCATTAGATATGTCAATTTGGGAAATGAAAGTCACATCTATTCGTGAATCTACTGTCATGAGTTCACTTACTTTAGATATGCTATATTCCAAGTTAAAAACTCATGAAATTGACATAATCTCACGTAAGAACCCCAACAAGTATATTTCTTTTGTTTCTCAACGTGACATGCCTAGTTCTGGTCAAACATCATCCTGTGGTACACTTGCTTTGCTGTCCTCTCTAACCCTTGAACAGATTGAGGAGTTTCCAAAGGAGGAGCTAGCGCTCATCTCTACGCGGTTCTCAAAAGCATTGAAAAATGTGAGAACTAGAAGAAGAGGAAGCTTCGGACCTCAACGATGCTTTGAATGTGGTAAGACAGGACATTTTCATTCAGATTGCCCTAACCTTTCAGGTCCTACTTCCCCG
Source organism: Tuctoria greenei (assembly GCA_036927565.1). Classification (NCBI taxonomy): domain Eukaryota; kingdom Viridiplantae; phylum Streptophyta; class Magnoliopsida; order Poales; family Poaceae; genus Tuctoria; species Tuctoria greenei. The sequence continues at coordinate 154,236,658 of JAYESD010000007.1, forward strand.
GATGAAAAGAAAACAAGAACAAAGCACTCCTCTGCAAAAGATACAAAGAAAAAGAAGGGTTTTATAGGACGTCAATTGGTGAGCAGTTTTATCTCAGCACTCCAGGAACTTGGCTCAAGCGACGTGGACATTGGAAGTGATGAAGATGAAGATGATTTGGCAAACTTGTGCTTCATGACGGGCAAGTCAAGATCAAGTATGGAGGAGGCAGAACACAACAGCGACAATGAAGAGGTATGTCCTACTTGCGAAGAAATGTGTGATGCTATTTCTCGTGCCATAGTTATTGTTAAGAAAAAGGACAAAAAGCTTAGGGACAATGCTGTTAAAATTGAGTCAGTAGAATCTGAAATTAATTATTTGAAATCCTTGATTCCTAGTGATGATTCTTGTTCCTCATGTGACTTAATATATGAACAATTGTCCTCCCTAAGAAGTGCACATACCTCCACTCTTGATAAACTTGAACTTGAAATTGAAAAGAACAAAAAGCTTGTTGCACATAATATTGGAAACTTAAAAGATGCTTCTTGTTCTACAATTGATTTGCACTGTTCTAGTTGTGATGATCTTGATAAGAAGCTGCAAGATGATATGAATGAAATCTCTATATTGAACAATGCTTTATGTTGTCATGAAGTTAAATATTTTTCCAATTGCAAATTAAAAGGAAAAACTTCATGTGAAAATTGCCTTGATCTGTCCAATAAACTTGATAACATGCATAAGACATTTGATCGGTTTTGTAATGGGAATAAGAACCTTAACTTGCTGCTGAATTCATCCAAGTCTTGCAATGATAAAACTGGTTTAGGTTTTGATTCTCATGCTCATGCTAAGGCACATCCACCTAAAAGTGTAAAGTCATTAGGAAGTGGTTTGATTCAAACAGTTCCTAAACAAAAAGAAGTGGTTTTCAAATCTGCAGGAGTATTGTCTCATTCGGTTTCAAATAAAAATGTTGTTTGCTCATCTAGACATGAACACAAAGTTAAATTTCATTGTACCTACTGTGGTAGAGATGGTCATGTCACATATTTTTGTCATAGACTAGCTAAACAACAGAAAAGGGAAAGAATGGTTGCTAGATCTCATAACTTTCATGCAAAATTTGCTGCACATATTGAACTGAATGTACAACCTGCTGTTTTGAGACAAAAACATTCAAAGTTTACCTCCGGACCTTCTGTTTTTGCCTCCAGAGCTACTGGTTTTTGTGCTACACAAGTAACACCTTATAGGTCAGTAGTTAAGAATAAAAAATCTCAAACTTTGACTCATAAACCTGCTGTTTTGTCTCAGCTTTCGTGTGTTTTTCCTGCTGCACGTCGCGTGACTCAGTACTGGATTCCTAAATGCCTTTTGACTAACCCCAGTATTGAGTCATTGACGTATTGTGCTTCTATGTAGGTTACATGTTTGAGGAAGGAGAACATTTGGATTGTGGATTCAGGTTGCTCACGCCACATGACCGGTAACAAAGATTGGTTCTCCTCCCTCTCTTTTATGTCATGTGTAGAGAATGATACTTTTGCCGATAATTCTTCAACTCCTATAATTGCTAAGGGTTCGGTTAGAGTAAATGATCACTACACTTTGAAGGATGTGGCACTTGTCAAAAATTTGAAATACAACTTGCTTTCTGTTTCACAATTGCTAGATGTTGGAAATTATTTTCAATAAAAACTGTTGCAAAGTTGTAAGTTCAAATAGTGAGCTTATTTTTAACATGTCTCGGTTTGGAAGAGTTTTTAAATCTGATTTTTATATGTCTTCCTCTAAGCATAGGTGTGTAGTTGCTAATGTTCAAAGGACTTATATTTTTGGCATCGTAGACTTGGTCACGTAGGCTTTGATCACCTAACGCGTGTTAGTGCTCTTGATCGCATACGTGGGTTGCCTAAGCTTAAAGGGGACAAAGAAATTGTGTGCTCTTCTTGTAGACATGCTAAGATGGTTGCAGGTTCACATACTCCCCTCACAATGATCATGACAACTGAACCATGTCAACTTTTGCATCTTGACACCGTAGGACCTTCACGTGTTCAATCCTTCGGAGGTAAATGGTATGTACTTGTGATTGTTGATGATTATTCTAGATACTCTTGGGTTTACTATATGGCATCTAAGAATGAAGCTTTTAGTCACTTTAGGACTTTATTTCTTAGATTATCAATTGATTACTCAGGATCTTTAAAGGCAATTAGAAGTGATAACGGAACTGAATTTAAAAATCAATCTTTTGATCACTTTTGTGCTGAAAATAGAATAGATCATCAATTTTCTTCACCATATGTACCTCAACAAAACGGTGTTGTAGAAAGAAAGAACAGAACCTTAGTTGAGATGGCTAGGACTATGCTTGATGAATATCAAACTCCTAGGAAATTTTGGGCTGATGCGTTAGCAACCGCTTGTTATGTCTCAAATCGTGTTTTCTTGCGTGCTAAGCTAGGTAAAACACCATATGAACTCCGGTTTGGACATAGGCCTAGTGTTACACACTTTCGGGTCTTTGGTTGCAAATGCTTTGTTAAGAAACTTGGTAATCTTGATAAATTTGAACCTAGAACCATTGATGGCATGTTTCTTGGTTATCCATCTCATACTAGAGGCTACCGTGTGCTTTTACTTGACACTAAAAAAATTGTGGAGACTTGTGAAATGTATTTTGATGAAGCTAGCCCAGGTACTAGCTCAAACATTGCAGGTCCAGATCCATATCGGCAAGGGGGGAGCATTTTCGTTGAAGATGAGGAAGAATTGGAGTTGCTGCCCGAAAATTCAGCAGCTAAAGACTTTGGTTCAGCTCCGGATGTTAATTCTCAACCATCACCGACAACCATCAATGCTGATTCAAATCATCCTCAAGTCACAAGCTCATCGATTTGTGATGAACATGAAGAAGAAGAAGCTTGTGAGACATCTGTTCCCTACGGTTTTACAAAGATCATCCCCCACAACAGATGATTGGAAGCTTGCACGAACGAGTCACACGGTCCAGCAATGATGAGTTCCGAATTTGAAATGAGTATGATGGGTGAACTCACTTACTTTTTGGGTCTGCAAATCAAGAAAACTAAGGAGGGTACCTTTGTGCATCAAATGAAGTATACAAAAGATCTCCTAAGGCGCTTCAACATGGACAAAAGCAAGCCTCTTCGGACACCAATGGGAACAGCAACAACACATGGACTTGATGAAGATGGTGAACCCGTGGATCAAAAAGAATATAGAAGCATGATCGGATCACTTTTGTACCTCACGGCATCAAGACCGGACATACAATTCAGCGTATGTCTTTGTGCACGGTTTCAAGCCTCCCCACGTGCTTCACATCGTCAAGACGTCAAAAGGATTCTCAGGTACTTACATGGAACTCAAGAATTTGGAATTTTCTTCCTTCTTCCTCAACCGTTACTTTGAAAGCTTTTTCGGATGCTGATTTTGGGGCTTGTAGGATTGATAGGAAAAGTACTTCTGGTGCTTGTCATTTTCTTGGTAATTCTCTTGTTGCTTGGTCCTCTAGAAAACAAAATTCAGTTGCACAATCCACAGCCGAATCTGAATATGTAGCTACTGCTAGTGCTTGCTCACAAATGTTTTGGATTGTTCAAACACTTAAGGACTATGGGGTTGATCTAGATAGTGTTCCACTGTTCTGTGATAACACTAGTGCCGTTTGCATTGCTAGAAACCCCGTGCAACATTCTATAACTAAGCACATTGACATTAGGTATCACTTTCTCTGAGATAATGTTGAAAAAGGAAACATTGTGCTTCACCATGTAGATATCGAACAACAATTGGCTGACATTTTTACAAAACCTTTGGATTTCACTTGTTTTTGTTACATTCGTAGTGAAATAGGGGTTATGCATCCTCATGGCTTAAATTGAGGGGGAGTTTTTGAAACTTTAGAAGTCTATGTGTGAATCTGGAATTAAAATGATATGAGCATAGTATTTCATACATATATGACTTTGTGATTCCTTTTAGATACTGAAAGTTCTTACTACATTACTCGTGTTATACATTTTGTAGTTTTTTCCATGTCTAATAATTGGAATAATTACTTACACTAAAACTGGTCATGGTCGAACTTTCTTGCTATTTTGAACTTGTTACATGTTCACAAGTGCTTTTAATTATTAAGAATTAATCAAGTAATCAACTCACATGTTGAGTTTTTATGAGCAAATATAAATTGAGAAAAGATCAAGAGAATATGTATGCATCGCACTTCTTCTTTTGAGATGGCTTATCATTGCACTTAGATATGAACTTGGAAGAAGTTGTGTATGACTAAAACCATGTCCTTAAGCTTCTGATTGTCAAATGACATAGGCTTGGCTTGGTTGGTTAGAATAAGGCAGATGCACATATAATCTCTTGCAATATCATATGATCTAAATTTATGCTTTGAAAAATAATAAAATGCAGCAACTAGTGTCATGATTTCAGGTTTTGAAATAGTTAATTTTGTGAGATCATGACTTACTTAAATTGAAAATTACATTTGATCTCTAGCATGGCTTACACTACTTTATGTATTTCATTGATGTGATAATGTAAGGTACTTGATAGTATGACTTGGATGAGCTTTGTTTATATGTATATGTTATAATATGCTCATAACAACTAAAGGGGGAGAGATAATTTGTTTATATGCTCATGACTTGCTGAATACATTGTCAAAGGGGGAGAGATAAGCATGAAGAGAAAGAGAATATGTGCATAAGGAGAGATAATAAAGGGGGAGAGATAATATGGGATAATTTTTGGATTTTCTTCGATTTTCTTCTCATTTTACTTTTGATTTACAAAGGGGGAGAAATTGCCTTCAAAACTTTTATGTGAATAAGCCAATCTTTGGATTTTAAATGGTGTTGCCAATGCATTCATCAAGGGGGAGATTGTAAGACCTATGTGTGTTGAATACATTGTTTTGTAGTGAATACACTTGGCTTTGATGATAAAAGTTTTGAATATCACCAAAACACCTTTTTATCAAGGTCCGGAACTTGACCGCAATGCTTCTGCTTTTCATTTGTAATGTTTTGTACTTGCTTTATATTGTTGGAAAGATTACTTAGTATTCATTTGCTAAGTTTTTGGTGCGTTTTGGTTGATATGGATGATATCGTGTTACTGTGGTTTTGCAACATGCTTATGTGAGGTTCTCACATAAGGTGTTGTGTTCGGAACTAACTTGAGTCAAGTCGAGGACTTGGGCTCGTATAGATTGGTTGTTTATTCATGTGCAGGTGTTGCTTGAGTTCAAGACATGGCTGGTGACGGGATCCATTGGACTAGTCTCAGGGAGGAGATGAGGTTCCAACAACCAAATTCAGGAGGAGTTGTGGTTGAGCTGATCAGGAGATTGCGCAGCATGATTGAATCAAGAACAATGCATGTGAAGGTATCGTGGACGTCATTGGAAGATGTTTGCACATGTGCAAAGAGTGCATGGATGTGGCTACATGGTTCCGAGACGTGATGAAGAGATGTGGACATAAAGAGTTGGTCGGAAAGGTCCAACCGACTAGGTTATGAACTTAGGCTACGACTGAGTCGGGATTGACTCAAATATGGAAATATTTGAGTTGGTTATGATAGGATTTCGTGTGGGTCACGAATTTGAGTTGTTTAAGAATGTGGGATACGTTCCTAAGGTGTTTGTAAGTCTTAAGATTGCTTCTATCTGCGTATAGAAGAATCCTAAGCAGTTATGGAAAGTTACGATTCGTGAACAGAGTAGGATTAGGTTCCTGATTTGAGTTGAGTTGGCTTTCGAGCTGGTTATATAAGCAAGGAATCCCAGAGCTCGTGGTGCACGACTTTGGGGATATTCCTCTTGTGTTCTATTGAATAAAATTCGTAGTTTGAAGGAACTTTTGTGCCTTGTTCATCCGACTTGTTCCAGACAAGTTTTACTCGTCGAGTTTCTGGACAGCACTACCTTTGGTTGGTGGTTTTATCATAACTCGATTTTTACAGATCCAATTGACGTGATTATTTTTGGGTTGTCTTCACAACTTGATTATCTATCATCTCTCAAAATTTCACGGTCATTGGATTTGTGGTTTATGATCTACACGAGTTTCCTTGCAGCATTCCAGAACTGTTTTTTCTCGAGTAGGGTAGATTGACCTTTATTTGATCTTTTGATCATAACTTGAGTTTTTCTCGACGGATTTGAGTGATTCTTATTGTGTTGTTTTCGTGACTTGATTCTCTCTGATATCTATCACTTTTGTCACAGTGAAACACGTTTATATTAGTCTCACACATGATTTCTTTAACAGATCGTTTTTCTGCCGAAGGGGTTGGGGTTTAATTATTTCTGCTGCGTAAGATTTTTAAATCTACCATTCACCCCCCCTCTGGTAGCTTTTCACGTGCTCTTCAATCCTACAGTCTTTAGGACCCGTGCCTGGGGGTTGGGACCCAGACTCACTCTCAGGTAGCTACGGACCTTCCCGGAGCGGTCTAAGCTCCTGAGTTGAAGATATCTCTGGTCTTTCCGCAACCAGGACCATGCTGACAACCTCTATAGTTGCGATGATGTAAAGCAGAAGAGGCTCACCAGACTCTAGAACAACCATGATTGGTAGTGTGGTGAGGAGATGCTTGAGCTCTTGGAATGCCTTCTCTGCTTCTTCAGACCAATGGAATGTCCCGAACTTCCTCAATAGTTTGAAGAAGGGAAGTGCTCACTCTGCCAGCCTTGAGATGAACCGGATGAGCGAAGCTAAACATCCAGTAAGCTTCTGAACATCCTTTATGTGGGCTGGAGGCCGCATTGCTTCAATGGCTTTAATTTTGGCCAGATTTGCTTCAATTCCTCGGTGGTTCACCAAGAAACCAAGAAGCTTTCCGGAGTTAACCCCGAAGACACACTTGTCAGGGTTTAGCTTCATGTGCGTCAGTAGCAGTTTATCAAAGACTAATTGGAGATTGTCCAGTAGAGAATCTTTGTTCTTCACCTTGACAACAATGTCATCAACATAGACTTCCACTAGGTCTCGGATCAGCTTCCCAAAGGTTTTGAGCATAGCTCGCACAAAGGTGGAGAGAGCGTTTTTGAGACCATAAGGCATTGCTGTATAACAGTAGAGACCATCTACCGTAACAAAAGCAATGTGTTCTTCATCTTACTTGGACATTGGTATTTGATGAAATCCAGAATATGCATCTAAGAAACATAAAAGCTCACAACCAGAGTTAGAATTCACTATTTGATCTATTCTTGGTAGTGGAAAGGGCTCTTTTGGGCATTCCATATTCAGTGTGGTGTAGTCGATGCACATCCAAGGCTTCCCACCCATGTTTGGCATGACAATTGGGTTTTTCAGCCATCGTGGATGATGTACCTCCTGGATGAATCTAGCGTCAAGCAGCTTCTTGACTTATTCTTGGATGAAGTTTTGTCGCTCGACAGATTGCTTCTGGGTCTTTTGTTGTATAGGCCATGCATTAGGGTAGATCTTTAGATGGTGCTCGATCACTTCCCTAGGGATCTCAGGCATCTGTGATGGTTGCCATGCAAAAACGTCGACATTTGCTTGGAGAAAAGTGACGAGCCTGAGTTCCTATTTTTCACCTAGACCTCCCGATATATGAGTGGTCTGAGTGGCATTAGAACTGATTTGGCTGACTTTGAAGGGAACGTCAGTGTCTCCGCTTGGTTGCACATGAGGTGCATATTTTGAGCTGCGTTGGCATGAGCTGAAAGGTTGTTGAGCAGTCTGCTTCTTCCCAGATTCAACTTCTTGCGCTGCTGCAAGCGCATGAATCTCTTCCAGCACAATGACCCCAGTAGTGCGATCCCCTTGAATCTGGAGGACGCCTGATGAAGTTGGCATCTTCAACACTAGGTAGCCATAGTGGACCACCGCCATGAACCTATACATGGCTGGCCTACCTAGGATGGCGTTTGTCGGTGTTTGGATCCGGCAGATCTCCCAACACTACTGTTGGTAGATCAAGGAGTTGTAGTTCGGTAATGGGCGCGCAGAGATTCAAGAAGGTGAAAGACAAGTGGACACAAAGATTTATGTTGTTCGGGCCGCCTGAGTGTAATACCCTACTCCACGGGGTGTGTTGGTGATGTATTAAGCGTATGAGTCTAGAAGAAGCTCCAGAAGAAGAAGCTCATCTAGCTCAGGGAGTTCAGTAGTGGTCTGGAGCCGTCCTTTGTGTATCGTCGACCAATCCTTTTATAGTACAAGGACTCATCGTTACACTGTTAGCCTGACCCGACATGTGAAACCGACGGTTACACATGCTCGATACACAATAAATGAGGTTAATTACCCTTAATAGCCTGGTAACGGGCCTTAACAGTGTCATTACTGGTATTAAGGGCCATCCGATCATGTGTCATTAATATGGCATTACTGACACTTAATCAGGTCTTGAAGTCTTTGATTGCTCCTTAAAGGTCCGGAGTCATTGGGGGTCCATCAGCCTGATTGTTGAAGTTGAAGGTCCGGCGGTCGCCACATGGCAGCTCTGGAGCTTACCGTCGTGGATGGGTAGGTCCGGTGCTGTTGGACACATGTCAGTATCGGAGCTTCCCTCTGTCTGGGGTTAGGTCCGGGGGTGCCATACTGGTATTCCGTCCGGAGCTTTCCCATGTGTGGGTGATAGCTCCGGTCTTATGATACACGTGGCGGCCCTGGGACTAACCATGTCGGGGAAGCAGGTCCAGTTGCGCCTAACATGTGGGGCCTTCGGAGGTCTTCAAATATGGTAGATGGAGTTTCCTTGTGATCTTTACAATCCCAAGGGGTATCCGATACGCAGGGTACCAACAGTGGCCCCTGGGCCCAACTCCGGGAGAGACCTTTTGGATGAAGTCATTCTGCCGGAGGTGGGTCCATTCTTTGGTTTTTGAGCCATGTCTTCAAGGGTCTTCGAACGTGTCGTTGGCGATAGTTCGCTGTTAAACCTCCGCCGCGTGGCATATCCTGGAGGCGGCCGGTGAGATCTCAGCGTGCGGATCTCACGCAATTGAGGGTCGTCGGTTCCCGATATGAAAATCGTATCAGTTCTGCGCGCCCTGTCAGGCCGCCTACGGGTTTCCCGACTTTCATGATGACAACCGTTCGCCTGGGGTAAGGACCTCGACTTGATTGTCAGGGTGGCCCCGGGCCCCCTTGTCATTGGCGGGGTGAAGTTCGTGACTTGTATCGTTGGCTCCTCTACGGTTTCCATCCAACCGTTGTGGGGGCTTACTTAAGAAGGAAAGCATGCAACGTTTGGGGTTCTTTATGCCTTTCATTCGAACTTGCGCTCAAACCTTCCAAACTTTCGCTTGCTTTTCCTCTCTTGCCTCGTTGTGCCGCGATAGAGTTGGGTCTCTGCCAGAGCCGATTGAAGACCGACGATGATTTGAAGAAGGTCCGGGCCCTCATGGGATGGGCCCCAGACTTCTTCATCCACTTGGTCCACGTCGGCAAGCTTCCGTTTGAGAAGGAACACGTCGGCGACATGGTGTACTTCTCCGCGTATGCCATGGTGGGGCTGATCCCACCTTTCTCCTCTTTCGTCTTGATGCTGCTAGACTTCTATGGTCTGCAGCTGTACCACCTTGGCCCCCACTCCATTCTCCTGGTGTCAATCTTTGTCCACTTCTGCAAGATGTGGGTGGGCATTCCCCCCTGCATTGAGCTCTTCCGCACCTTCTTCACTGTCCAAACTACGGGTAGGAGTGACGAGTACCTTGGCTTCTACTATTTTGTGAAGCGCAAGAAGTGCCCGTACAAGTACTTGCGGTCGTTCCCTTCTAGGAAGTGGGACGACTGGAAGAAGGATTGGATTGTCATCAGGGTGGAGGAGCACGAGAAGCTGGAGCTGCAGGAAGGCCTCCCCAACATCGACACTACAATTTGGAGTGAAGCTCCGGTGTTGTCGGACGCCTTCAACCCTGCTCTGACCAGGATCCTCCTATGCGTGGAAGGAGGGGTGACTCCTTAGGCGGTGTTTTGCAACTTCTTGACCAACAGGTGGGATCCGCTAAAGAGGAGGGGGAAGCTTGCTTGGGCCCTCAATAGTATGCTGGACGACGACCGGATCGAGATCGGTTTGAAGTCCCACATGGAGGGTGCAACTTTGGAGTTCCACCTCAAGAAGTTCCAGCACGACATCGACGTCGAGGGTGAAGACTTGGCTCTGCCGGCAGCTTTCCTCCCTCTGAACATGGAGGCAGAGTTCAGCAGGGAGCTCTAGCGGACGATCCTGGTGCTTGATGACCTTGGTGTCGTTGAGAGGCGTTCGACCACAGGGTTGGCGATCTCCGAAGCTCTTGAAGGCAGCTCCATTCCCGCCCCTAAGCCAAGAACCGAAGTCGTAGGCAAGGGCAAGGAGTTGGCCGAACCCTCGAGCCGTAAGAGGAAGCATGCCGACAGAAGGTCCATTAGACTTGCTTCTTCTGCGGTGGCTCCTTCTTCCCAGAGGGGGAGGTCTACAACGGCGGTATCTACTCCAGCAGCGACATCTTCCCAGGGTGCTAGATCTGGCCATGTGACTCTAGTACCAGGGCCAGCTGAGGGCTCTAGGTCCGAAGGTCCTTCCCGGTCGAGAGGGGCCTCGACCAGGGCTACGCCGATAGCAGCAGCAAGCTCCGGGGGACCCTCCGGGACTACCACGCTAGTGGCGGCTCGGGCCAGTCCGGAGCGTCCGGAGAAGAGGTTCCGTGCTAACTGGTGCGGAAGCCTTCCGAGGTAATTTTTGATTTTTTACCTCAGCTAGTTGTTTTATTGTTATGTCTGTATTTTGAGTTTCTTCATCCTTCATCCACAGCATGCCTATGAAAAGGGCTAAAGCTCTGGTCTCTGCAACAGCAGTTGAGGCTGTGCAGGCTGAAGCTCCAGCTCCAATTCCAGTGCTGCCCCAAGAGGTGGCTAAGGCTGCGGCAGCCCCGGCGCTGGCTGCCGTGGTCTTGGACCTCGACTCATCCCCAGAAGCTCCCGTGCTAGCGTCGGACCACGGGAATGAATATGTAGCAGCGACACTAGCCCCGGAGGTTGAAGCTCCAGGCTTGGATGTTGAGATGTTGGATGCTCCGGCCACAGAGCCAGAGGTAGCAGCGATTCCGGCCCTAGAGCCGAATGTTGTCGAAGCCCCGACAGTTGAGCCGGTGGTTGATGAGGTCCCGACGGTGGAACTGGGTGTTGATGAAGCTCCGGCACTTGAGTCAGTTGTCGAGGAAGCTCCGGCGGTAGAGCCGGTTGCTGCAGAAGTTCCGGCTGTGGAGCCGGTCGTTGAAGAGGTTCTGGCGTCCAAGCCAGTTGCTGCGGAGGTGTCGGCGCCTGAGCCTATGGTGGTCGAAGCGCCAGCGCCTGAGCCCATGATGGTCGAAGCGCCAGCACCTAAGCTAGCGGCGGAGGAGGCGCCTGTGCCGGAGCCAGAAGTAGCTTCTGCTCTGACCGAACCTTCAACACCTGTTCCAGAAGTGGTGATCCCAGAGGCGCCTGCTGCTGAGCCAGGGTGCGAAGATGAAGCTGCTGGCCCCCTGCCTGAGGGGCCAGTTGTTGATGACCTAGCGGCGGGACCTTCGGAGTCAATTCCAGAGGTCGGCACTTCTGCTGCAGGACCTTCCTCGGCGGCGGTCGAGGCTATCCTGGAGGACGGCCCTAGTGCCGTGGAGGCTCAGGGGACCACTCTTGTAGAGTGGTACCCAATTTTTGTTACTGAAGATCCGCTGGAGCCAGCGGAGAGGACCCCGACAGGTCCGGACCCGATCCCCCTATCGTTGTCTATTGACAACGCCTGCTCCTGTGTTTGCCAGGTCCAGCTGGATTTCTACCACGATAGCAAGGCCCTCAAGGAGGAGCGCAAAACCCTTAGGAGGTGGCGCAACTGACTCCATTTCGAGACCAAGCTGGCGCAGTCGAGGCTGGCTGACGACAAGGAGTGGGTGCAGAGGGAAAAGGCCCGCCTGGAGTGTTGTGGTAAGCTGTTGGATGAGAGGGAAAGCATGACGCGATCCCTCGACAACCAGTCCCGGGCCATCTATGAGCATTCCAAGGCTGCAAATAGTGCAGTGGATGATCACCAGGAAAGGCTCGCCGCCATCCACGATAGCCTCGTCAAGCGCCGGGAGGCTCTTGAAGCGCGGGAGAGAAGGCTCGAAGATGAAGAGCAAAAATTCCTGGAGCTGCGGGACAACCTCGTGAAGAGGGAGGAAGAGCTTGTCCAAAACACAGCTCTGGCTAACAAGAGCCTCACGCACAAGTAAATTGGAGGAGCGTTGCGAGGAGGAGGAGAAGAAGGCCTGGGAGCGAGGGCAAGATCTCTACAAGCAGGAGAATGCCATCGCCGCCAGGGAGAAGAAAGTGCAGGGCCGAGAGAAAGATCTGGTCAACCGCCAAAATGAGATCCACCTCCGGGAGGAAGAGCTCAGCAAACTCGAAAGGCAAGTTGTTGAAAAGATTCAGCAGAATGCCAAAGAGGTGGAGCGTCTTTCTCGGGAGAGCTCGGAGCTTGCGGCGGCCAAAAGATCCTTGGCGGAGATGCGTAGCGCAAGGGTTGTGGAGTCCCAAAAAGTTTGGGACTTCCTAAGCAAGGCCAATGACGCATTGACGCCAATGGGATTCAGTCTCGTGCGTCCGGATGATCCGGAGCTGGAGCTGGACCAGGCGTTGGAGGCGCTGAGTTCAGTAGGCAACAAGCTCACCAAGATGGGCGATGTCATCGCGGACCAGCTAGAAACTGAGGGACAGTCCCTGGCAAAGAACGTCGCAGAGTTCATGCTGACATGCTACACCAGTCGAGACCCTCGATTCCCTCTGGACCCAGTGCTTGAAGGCCCCATCGAAGGAGAGTGTGAAGCCGCCCGAGCCAGCGTGTCAGAGGTGGCCCAGAAGGTCACCCAGTTCTTCCATAGGTTCTAGGACCATCTCTCTGTAGCTCCCGCTTGTATTCTCTCTTCTTCTTCTCCAATTTTGTAATCTCTTGTCTCCAGATGAATGAAATCCAAAATTTTTTATGAATTTCATTTTTTGTCTTCAACACCTTTGTCTCACTTGGCCCCCTGGTAGATGTACACAATTTGATTGTGAACATGTACCAAGAGAATGTAACAGTTGAAGACTTGCATGCTTCAAACTTGTAGAATGTAGGTCCGAAGTCTTCGATAGTGTAGGCCCCCTGAGGCTGTCGGAGCTTAGTGGCTCCGGCATTGACCATCGCCGAAGCTTAGTAGCTCCGGTAGTAGTCTCCATCAACGCGTAAAGCATCGATGGTTAGCCCTCTGGGGTGTCGGAGCATGGTAGCTCCGGCAGTGACCTCTGTCAACACATGGTGTGTCAACGACAGACTCCACTTTAGAGTCTTTCCACCATCTTCACGTTGACGACTTGCCCCCTAGCTTTACCGGAGCTGAGTAGCTCCAGTGACGCTCAATGTCAATGTTCGGACATCGACCACAAGCCGCCTAGGGGATGTCGGAGCTTTGGCAGCTCTGGTTTCATTCACCATCATCATGAAATATTTATTTTTCCTGCACACCGAAGTCAAAAAAAAACAGTAAAATCCATTTCCTATCTATAAATTCATTGCGGCTTACTATTCCTGAGAAAGTTTTAGGTCGAACACAATTCTAAATACAATCAAGAGCATCGTCTTGTTTCCTTCAGGTTCGATCGTTTCTGGACTCGCCTTACTTCGGCCTGCCGGGGTGTAGGTAGAGTGGCGTACTTAGGGTGCATGACCAGGCTAAGTCGATAGCACACTCCGGCTCTAGATTGGCTTGGCGGCATTCAGACGAGTAGACTATCCACAATATTTGGACCCAGAAGAATAGACAATGGAACTCAAATTGTACATGAATTGGTCGAGCTAAAGTTTCTTAAGAACTGCACAACTTTGTTATAGACAAGAAATAGAAAATTAAAAAATATTGAGCATGTACAAAGTAAATGCACGTGGAGTCTGTTTTCACACAATGATGTCTTTCATTATAGGTCCAGGGTACAGGGGAAACAAGTACACTCTTAGGGTACAGAACCAGGCTAAGTGTGTTTCGTTTCTCGTTTGACCCAAGGTAGCTAGGTACACTTTTAGTTCTGAGACTGTGACAAGTGTTGCATGGGTGTTGCGGACCTAACGGGGTAGGTCCGGCTGCCCTCCCGGAGGAGGTACCCGACTCTTTACAATGACTCTATAACATACACCACGTGTAATTACAGACTCACCTCCGTGATATTAATCGTAATACTTACGGAGGTGCTCAATGTTCCAAGGATTTGGGAGAGGTGTCCCATCCTCGGTTGCCAAGCGAACACATCCGGGACGGGATACTTTCATCACTCGAAAGGGTCCCTCCTAGCTGGGGGACAGTTTGTTTAACCCTTCTCTGGATTGTATTCTCCGTAGCACCAGATCGCCTTCCTCGAGCTGTCGGTTGTGAACATGCCTTTGGTGATATCGCCAAAGAGATTGGCAGTATCGGGCATTCTGAACAGCTGCTCGGCACCTTCCATCTTCAAGGGGGGTCAAGGTCTTCACGCCGGACCTGGTCCTGCATGGCTTCATCGGAGGTCCGGACCCGGAGCGACCCCAAGGCGATTTCCGCAGGAAGGACTGCTTCAGCTCCGTACACCAGGAAGAAGGGTGTCTCTCCAGTTGACCGGTTTGGAGTTGTCCTGTTGGCCCATAGAGTGGGCGGAAGCTCTTCGATCCAGTTGGCTCCATGTTTTTTCAGGCGCTCATATGTGCGCGTCTTGAGTCCTTTCAGGATTTCTGCATTTGCTCTCTCGGCTTGGCCATTACTTGCCGGGTGAGCTACTGAGGCGTAGCTGACTTGGATGCCGAGATCTTCGCAGTATCCATGGAAAGCAGAGCTTGTGAATTGGGTCCCATTATCTGTTATGATTTTGTTCGGGACTCCAAATCTGCATACGATGGACTGCAAGAAGTTGATAGCTGATTGCTTGTTTATTATCACAACTGGAGTTTCTTCCAGCCATTTGGTGAACTTATCAATGGCAACATACAGGAACTTGTAACCTCTGACGGCTCTTAGGAAAGGTCCCAAGATGTCCATCCCCCACACAGCGAAAGGCCATGTAGGAGGTATCATTTGTAGAGGCTGATCCGGTGTGAATTTGCTTTGCATGGAACTGGCATGCTTCGCATTTCTTCACCAGCTCAGTTGCATCCTAGAGCGCTGTAGGCTAGAAGAAGCCATGCTGGAAGGCTTTACCGACCAGCGTGCGGGAAGACGCGTGGTTCCCACACTCGCCTCCATGGATTTTGCGAGGATCTCGCAACCTTCTTCCCTTGTGATGCACCGCATTAGGACGCCGTTGGCACCGCGTCGGTAGAGATCCCCTTCTACTAGCGTGTATCTTTTAGCCAATCTGACTATTCGGTCAGCGGATACATCAATGTTAGGAAGGATATTGTCTTTCAAGTAGCTCCGGATCTCCGAGATCCATGCATCGGAGCTTGCTTGAGCATTTGAGTCTTGCGTGCTGGGTTGCTCGGAGCTTCTGGCAGCACCTACAACCCTTGATGGCTCCCATGGTAACAGGGCCATCGGGACCGCCAGCTTCGGGATGCTGGTCTCGCCCCCTTCGCTCAGTTCAGCAGGCTGAGCTGTGAGTTTTGACAACCTCCGGACGAAGGTTCCACCAAGAGACGGAGCTCCGGTTGACGCTTTCGTCGAGAGTTCGTTGGCTTCAGCGTTATGGACATGCTGGACATGGTGGAGATCCAGGACTTCGAAGTCCTTTTGAAGCCTCCGAACTTCAAGGAGACAAGAAGCTAGTTGAGGATTGTTACAGGAGCGTTCGCCCTTCACTTGTTTAATGATGAGCTGCAAATCTCCCTTGACCAACAGCTGCTTGACACCATATGATAGTGCCACCTTTAGTCCATAAATGAGTGCTTCATACTCCGCCATGTTGTTGGTCGCCTTGAAGTCAAGGTGGACCATGTATTTTACCTTCTCCCCGGTTGGAGCGAGGAGAAGGACTCCAGCTCTGACCCCCTGCTTTTGCATGGAGCCATCAAAGTAGAGGGTCCAGTGAGGCTCGATGAAGACTGGAGCCTTGAGTTCCGGCTTCTGCTCACTAGGGCCCCCAGGGTTTGATGGAGAGGGGGTCCATTCCACCACGAAGTCTGCCAATGCTTGACTCTTGATCGCTTGTCTTGGGATGAATTCAAGATCAAATTCGGCCAATTCTGCTGCCCACTTTGCAATGTTCCCACTAGGTATCGAGTCTTGGCATCATGTAGTACTTCGCTGATGAAGTACACTGGGCACTGGACTGTCCGGACCCTCCCAGAGGGGCCCGGAGCTTCCTCCATATCGACCCGGACCCTCCTGAAGGGGTCCAGACCTGCTTCGGGGACCTCTGGGTCCTTGCTGGAGGAACCCAGAGCTTCTACTAGAGCAACCCGGACCCTCCCGGAGGGGTCTAGATCTTCTGCAATAACTCCTTGTAGATCCAAGTCTGGGGGCTGGGACCCAGACTCACCTTCAGGAACCTCCGGACCCTCCCGGAGGGGTCTAGATTCCTGAGCTTGGGGTGGTTCTGGTCTCTCCTTAACCAGGACCATGCTGACAACCTCGTCGGTTGCCGAAATGTAAAGCGGTAAGGGCTCACCAGGGTTCGGAGCTACCAAGGTTGGTAGAGTGGTGAGGAGCTACTTTAGCTCCTGGAACGCCTTTTCTGCTTCTTCAGACCATTGGAATGGTCTGAACTTCCTCAATAGCTTGAAGAAGGGTAGCACCCGTTCTGCCAGTCTTGAGATGAACCGGCTGAGGGCGGCTAGACATTCAGTCAGTTTTTGGACGTCCTTGATGCGGGCTGGTGGCCTCATATCCTCAATGGCTTTAATCTTCGCCGGATTTGCCTCTATGCCCCGGTCGTTTACCAGGAAACCAAGAAGCTTTCCGGAGCTAACCCCGAAGACGCACTTGTCTGGGTTCAGCTTCGTGCGAGTGACTCGCAACTTGTCGAAGACAGCTTGCAAAGTGTCAAGGAGTGACTCCTTGTCTTTGATCTTGACGACGATGTCATCAACATACACTTCCACTACGTCTCTGATGAGCTCTCCAAAGGTTTTGTACATAGCTCGTACAAATGTTGAAGCTGCATTCTTGAGACCAAATGGCTTGGCGGTATAGCAGTACAATCCATCTACTGTGATAAAAGAAGTATGTTCTTCATCTTCCCTAGACATTCTGATTTGATGATACCCATAATATGCGTCTAGGAAACACAGTAATTCACACCCGGAGGTGGAATCCACTATCTGATCTATTCTAGGTAGTGGGAATGGATCTTTTGGGCATGCCTTATTCAGTGTTGTGTAGTCGATACACATCCGAAGCTTCCCACTGGCCTTGGGTACAACGACTGGGTTTGCCACCCATTTTGGGTGGAAGACTTCTCGGATGAACCCAGCTTCGAGCAACTTCTTCACTTCTTTTCATATAAAGTTTTGTCGCTTTACCGATTGCTTCCGAGGCTTCTGGTGCACAGGCCGAGCATCAGGATAGATCTTCAGATTATGCTCGATTGCTTCCCTAGGGATCCCAGGCATTTGCGACAGTTGCCAGGCAAACACATCAATGTTAGCCCGGAGGAAAATGATGAGCGTGAGTTCCTATTTGTTACTTAGACCTCCCGATATATGGGTGGTCTGAGCGGCATCAGAACTGATTTGGATGACTTTGACAGGGATGTCGGTGTCGCCGCTTTGTTTCACGCGAGGTGCGGAGGTTGAGCCTCGTTGACAAATGCTTGGGGGTTTCAGAGCTTGTTCCTACCTAGATTCTTCCTCCTGCGCTGTAGCAAGTGCATGAAGTTCTTCCAGAGAAGTCACTCCGGCATTGCGGTCTCCGCGGATCCAGAGAACACCAACTGGTGTTGGCATCTTCAAGACCAGGTAGCCATAATGAGCAACAGCCATGAACTAGTACAAGGCGGGCCTGCCCAGAATGGCGTTGAAAGGCAAGTTGATCTGAGCGACGTCAAAGATCAACTTCTCAGTGCGATAATTCTTGTGACACCCGGTTCTGAATATGAACCAAGCGTAACGCATATGTGTGCCCAGGAAGTTCATCACATATATACGTTACGCTTGGTTCATATTCGGAACCGGCTGTCACAGATTGGTATCAGAGCCGCGTTGACCGTAGGACGCAAGCCTAGGTAGAATGGACACTTTAGAGCACTTAGGAACACTCTTCTAATCTGCTATTTTCGAAAAATTTTGCTGCTGTTTTTGTTTCTTTATTTTCAGCTGCAAAAAAAGTATCGATTGCTGCCGCGTTTTTGATAAAATTTTCTGCAGTAAGCACTATTTGGTGCTGCTGTTTTTGCCGCTTGAACTTTCATGTAAAGTGCGTGTTTTGCCGCTGTTATGTGTGGGTAAAATTTTTGTGTTGGCTGCTGCATTTTCTCCCTCTCTTTTTTGTTCTTTTGGGACAGCCGCACCGCTCTCTTTTTCCGCTATTTTAGCTGCTGCAATTTTCAGATTTGTATTCCGTTATTCTTTCCTCTAATGTATTCTCATTTTCTATAGATGCCGATCACTAGGAGTGCAGCCCGCAAGAGCACCTGTCTGCCGCCCCATGGAAATGGACTTAACCCCATTGAGCTTGACGAGCAGAAGCAAGAGGAGGGGAACATCCAGACCGAGGAGGAGGAAGCTAACCAGAACACTATGGAGGAGGATCCGGAGGAGTATGAGCCATTTGAGGAGAACATGGATGAGGATCCTAATGAGGAGTACTACGTGCCAGCTTCAGATGAGGAGGACAACGGAGGTGAAAATGGAGGAGGATCACAACCTGGTGCGAATGAGAATGGACACAACAGCCCCCAGTTTCCCCAAGTTGAGGAAATTTGGACTACTGGAACTGATGGAGGACATGCATCGCGGGAACTGACGGAATTTCTTTACCCCTGTTGCATGTGTGCTAACTACTTCGTGAAGAGGGTCTCCCGTCCCGGACGTGACGAATGGCATGCTGAGGTTCTCATCTTCTACCTCAACAAAGTGGTCTCATGGCATTATGCTCCGACCTGGAGGTCTACTCAGAAGGATGCTACGGATGATGCTGCGTGGGCGGAACTCACAAGTTTGTGCCATACTGGCCGCTTTGAGCCCAAGAACACCACGTTTGAGCTGCACCCTCAGCGGGAGAGTGGTACAGGGAGGATAATTGGACCACAAGAAGCTTCAGACAATCTTACAGCAATGGATAGGTCTCAAAAGACATTATTGGACATGGGCAATCGCTAGGCAACCGCACAAGGGGAGATACACTACCTTTGTAAGGAGATAGCTCTTTTGGAAGCTAACTTGGAGATGAAGGAATGTGAAGCAAGAGGAGAGCCATGGTCACCCAAGAGAATATGGTCCCCTACATCGCCATGGCACAACCCCATCACATCCGCGCAGCCAAGGACGCCCTCACCGCCTCACAATTAGGAAATTAAGTCCCCTATGAGTATTTCGTAATAAGAACGCTTAGAATCGTATTAGCTTTAAATAGTGTGGTGTGCTGAAATTTTGTTTGGTGCTTGTTTGAGTGCTTGTGTGCTTAGTAGAGAGTTGTGGGATGCTTCAGCACTTGTCCACATCCTCATATAGGTCTATATTAATAAAGGATTGTTTAGTGTCACATACCTTGATGCATATAGTTGGGACGTTTCTTTCCAAATTCTAAATTCTTCTGTATCCACCTTTCTTTCACCAACAGATGGTGAGAACTCGTAACCAGAGGGATGCCAACGATGAGGAGGAGCACAATGAAGTACCTCAGAACAACCAGGGACATGCTCATGGAGCTATCAATATTGAACAGCTGTTAGCTATGCAGAACCAGCTCATGCAGACCATGATACAGACAATGGGACAGCTGCAAGCTGGCAACAACAATCAGCCTCATATACCGCCACTGCCACCACCCCAGCCATACCACAACTGTTTGGGAGAGTTCATGAGGACCAGGCCGCCTACCTTTGCACAAGCCACAGACCCAATGGAAGCTGATGATTGGCTGAAGTCTGTTGAGAAGAAACTTGCTATTGTCCAGTGCACTGATAGAGAGAAGGTTCTCTTTGCATCACATCAACTAGTTGGAGCAGCTACTGACTGGTGGGAAGCTCTTTGCAATGCTCATGATAATCAGGAGGCAATCACTCGGGCTATGTTTAAGCAGAGTTTTCGTTCCCACTATATACCTGAAAGAGTTATGATACAGAGAAGACAAGATTTTAAAAACCTCAGGCAAGGAAGGATGAGCGTGAGTGAGCTCTCAACAAATTCACTCAACTATCAAGATATGCTCCAGAAGACATCAACACTGATAGTAGGAAGCAATATCTATTTATGAGGGGTCTCAATAAAGAAATTCAAGTCCAGTTGCTCAATACTGATTATCCAAACTTCCAAAAGATGGTTGACAAGTCTATTGTGGTTGAGAACAAGATTCGTGAGATGGAGCAGGACAACAAGAGGAAGATGCCACATCATGGACTGCAGCAAGGAAGCAATGTTTGTCCCCACTGTTTGTCCCCACTATGCACCACCAACTGCACCATACTACAACCCATCTGCTCCTGCATACCGTGCTGCTTATCCACCCCGCCCAAATCAGCCACCACAGCAACGCCCCGCCATGCAAGCGCCTCACTATCCTGTGCCACCTGCGCCACATCCTAACATGGTGGCAAATGCTCAAAACCAGCTGCGCCCAAACTTCCCTAATGCTACGGGTGGTAAGACATGCTATGTGTGTGGAGAGCCTGGGCACATTGCAAGTCAATGCCCCAGAAGAAACTATGGACCGAACAATGCACCAAGGCCAAATTACCCACGACCAAATGGAGGAGCACCACAAGGCAACTATGGACAGCAGAATTTTGCTCGTGGCAATGTGAATCATGTCTCTACTGAGGAAGCCCAGCAAGCTGATGACGTCGTGATTGGTATGTTCCTCGCCAACTCCAACCCCGCGACTGTTTTATTTGATTCGGGAGCATCTCATTCATTCATCTCGTCAAAGTATGTTGCCAAGTACAATTTGCCTATATCTCATATGAAGCAAACTATGCTAGTAAGTTCTCCTGGCGGAGAGATGAGGACAAATATATTATGTCCGAAAGTAAGCATTAAAATAAGGGGGGTAGACTTTCTCGCAAACCTCATAGTCTTGGACTCCCAAGGAATAGACATAATACTTAGAATGGACTGGTTGAGCACGTATAATGGATTCATTCAATGTGCCAAGAGGATTGTGCAGTTGACAAGTGAACATGGTACACGCATCGAAGTTGAGGTAGCCCAACCTACAAGAGAGAAGGCAATGCTCAATCAAGTGGAAGGTGTGACATTGGAAAGCATTCCGATCGTTCGCGAGTACCCAGATGTGTTTCCAGATGAGTTGCCAGGTATGCCACCTGATCGTGACATAAAATTTGCCATTGAGTTGATACCCGGAACTGCACCTATAGCTAAGAGGCCGTATAGGATGCCTCCTAAGGAATTAGCAGAGCTCAAGAAGCAAATTCAAGAGCAGCTAGAGAAGGGTTTTATACGCCCAAGCTCATCCCCGTGGGGAGTGTAAGGATCGAAACGCCCAAGAGGGGGGGTGAATTGGGCTTTCTTTCAATTTTTAAAGCAATTAAGATTAACTACCTCAAGCCCAATTCCCTATGCAATTAAACTATGCAATCAATGTAAATTAAAGTTGCGGAATGAAGATTGCATAAGTGTAAAAAGGAGAGGGATGCAAACGCTCAAGGGACACGGAGTTTATCCCGTGGTTCGGTAAGATCACAAGGATCTACCTACATCCACGTTGTGGCACCCACCGAAGGGTTTTGCCACTCCCAAGTCACCGAGACAAGGGGGTTATTCACTATTCTTCTCCGTTCGCCAACCTCGGCAAGGTGGAGCTCAAGCCTTGTACACTTTGGAATCCTCCGGGCTTCCACAATCCTCTTGGCAAGCTCCGGAAGTCGCACACACCAAGGGACACTCCCTTAGGGCTCTCACTACACTAGAGACTCCAATCACCAAGAATGGAGGCACCCAAGCACTATCTCTAGCTAGTTCTAGCCTATCTCTTGGTGTACAAATGATGAACAAATGATGTGAAAGTGGTAGCTCTATTGCTTGAATGCTCTAGGATGTGTAGAGTATGTCTGGGCTTCAAGTCTTGTCGATTTGACAGGTTGAAGGGGTATAAATAGCCAGCCTCCACGAGATAGCCGTTGGAAAAGTAGGCTGACATCACTTCTCTGCGAACACCGGATGATCCGATGTCTCCCCCTCAGTTAACATCGGTCAAAGCCAAATTAGCTGATGTCACTGTGTCAGATATGACCGTTGTTAGACCGATGTTGATCTGTCTTCTCATCGGATGATCCGGTGGCTCTTCTTCCAGAATTTTGCTTGATCTTGAAGCTCACTGGAGTGATCGACCGATGTGTGTAAGTCTGTACATCGGAAGATCCGGTGCTTCACTTGGTCCAATGGTATTGCAATCTGTGATGATGGACCGATGTCACTGAGCCACTCACATCGGATGATCCGGTGAGTGCATTTGTCTGAGGTCTTCTTCTTCAGTTGAACCAACTCGACCGATGTAGTCAACTCATAGAACGTCGGTTGATCCGGTGTGCTCAATCTTGTTGACTTCGAGTTGTTTTGAGTTGTTCTTTTGGAATTTGAACTTGTGACCTCTTTGACACTTGTTTGAAATGTTGTTTTGATTGTCTTCAAGCATTGAGTGATATCAAGTTAGAGCTTTCACTTCTTGTCTTCATGTGATTTGATTTGATTTCATTCGTTGATTTTATATGGGTCTCCAATGTAATTTTGATTTCATTTGATTGAGTGTTATTGAGACCTTGCATTCACAAATTCATTAGTAATATCGAATGGTTGTCATTAATCACCGAAACCGTACCTCATGGGGCCTAGATGCTTTCAATCTCCCCCTTTTTGGTGATTGATGACAACACAATAATTTAAAGCGCAATAATAATGAATTTGATGATAATACTCAAGTATATATGCAATGAATACAGCATAGGACACATTAAGCTTGTAAAAACGCAAAAGAAATTTGTGGTGCGAAAAGCTCAATTGATTAAAAACATAAGCAAATGAGACAAGTGAAAGAGTGCTTAATTAAAATTACTAAAGAGTACTCAAGCATGAATACAAAGGATAAGCACACACACACACTCCCCCTACACTCCCCCTGAGACTACCACTCCCCCTGACTCTTCTACATCTTCTCCCCCTTTGGCATCAAGACACCAAAAAGGGATCAGAACGCCTACAGACCCTGAGAGCTGGGCGCGAGGACGAACTGAGCACCATCGCAGTCGTCGGAGCTGGAGTCGCCGGTCGTAGGAGCTGCCGGGGCGGCGGGAGCTGGAGGGTCCGCTGCCGGTGCTGGAGGAGAGGAAGCGGGTACTGGAGGTGCCGGTGGAGCTGGAGGAAGTGGAGCGCTCACCACAGACGCCGGCGTCTGCTGGAACAAGATCGTCGCCGGCAGTGGTGAGTGAATCGGTGCGCTAGATGCCAGAAGTGGTGACATACTGATTGAAGGGATAGGAGTAGTAGGCACCTGAGCAACACCTGGAGCCAGTCCCAGTCCAGGCTGTTGTGGGGGAAGGGCGATCCCGGTCTGAGTGTAAAGGTTGGTGATCAACCCTAGGATCCCCATCATGGCCTGCTGGGTCTGCTGCTGCTGGTCGAGGGTACGGCGGTGCATCTGATCTATCAGGTTGGTGAACCGGTCCATATCCTCTCGCCTCTGACGGGCGATCTCCAGCTGGAGCTCCTGCTGCTGCCGCTGCAGCTGTGCCAGGTGAGCAGCCTGCTCTGCCCTGACCTGCTCAGCAGCGAGCCTGTCCTGGCGCTGCTGCTCGATCATCTGCTGGAGGAGAGATGACAGCTCTGACGGCTGTGACACCTGCGCCTCGGACACAGGAGGTGGTGTCGGTGGCGGAGCAGCTGATCCTCCTACCTCGGCGTCGTGCTGCCTCGGTGAGGGTGGAGGCGGAGGGAAGTACTCCTCGACACTCTCGTCTATGTCGCTCTCGGACCAGACGTGCTGCAAGTCCTCCCCCTGAGCCTCAGCCTCAGCAAGCCTCTCGTCCTCCCGCTCTAGGTCGGACCAGTCTTCCTCTGACAGACGGGCCCGGACCTGGCGCTCAACTGGACGACCAAGGCGACGGTCTCCAGGAGAAGAGGCACGATAGTGACCAAAGCGATTCACACTCTCGTCAGCTAGACGGGCTTGTGCTGTATGTCCCTCAGGCACCACCATAGAGCAAATGTAACTGATCCAGTGCCCGTAGACCATCTGCCTCATCATGCCAATCCCATCCGTGATTACGTCTTCCATCTCGCATAGGAGTATGTCCACGATATCGAAATCCATCCCATTCATTATGTAGAACAGGAGGGTCTGCTGCAGACTCGTGAACCCCTCCAAGTAACCTGACCTCGGCAGGAGCGTGCGGCGCAAGGCGAGGTGCACAATGCGCGCAGCTGGGGTCAGGAGAGCTGGAACTCTCGGCTGGTCTGGAGAGAACGAGGGGCCAAACAGAGAGCGGATCTCGTCAAGCTGTGGTGCTACCCCTCCAGTAAGTGGCCTCCTCGGTGGATCTGCCTGCCCATAGACCTTCTCGTGCAAGCAGGTGTCGTGCAGGTCCAACTCAAGAATATGCCCCAAAGTCTGCCTCGAGAGGTGGTAGCGCTGACCATTGAACATGAAGGCAATCGACCTCCTGCCCTCTGAGATGTACAGGGTCGCGTAGAAGACACGGACCCACTCTTCCACATAAGCACTTCTCTCATGAGACAGCAGCTGCACCAAACCTCTGTATCTCTCAAAGAAGGGACGGACCTCAGTCTGTGCTGCCACTGCAAGCTGCCCCCAGTCCAGGTAGTTGTGCTAAAAAAGTTTGTGCCCCCGACGCCTGTAGGTCTCATAGAGAGACGCCTGGGTGATAGTCCAGAAACGACTATCCACAAGAGTTACTCGGGGCTGTGGGAACCACTCCTCAAGCAGCACGTTCCAACGAAGCTTGCGTAGCTGCTTGGCCTTCATCTTTCTGTAGTCCGTCAACCGGACTCCCTCACCGACACGGACGGCCGTGTCCATCTCGTAGATGTCCCTCTGAGCTTCCCTGTCCTCGCGACGGTCGGCGGCCGTCGGTCTTGGACGAGGAACGGCCAGGGACTGACCTCCCCGTGTCCAGGCTGAGCGCCGGCGGACAAGCGGCTCGACCGGCTCCTCCTCGATGTCGGAGTTGTCGATCACAGGAGGCTGCCGAGCCTCGCGGATCCTCAGGGACCCCCCACGGCCGCGCTCACGCTCCTCGGCGGCGCGAGCGGCCATTAGAGCCTGCTTCTCATCCTTTGAAAGTTTACGCTTCTTTGCGGCGGGCTCCGCGATCGCTTTTCCCTTTCCTTTGCGGTCACGACCCATCTAGATGCAAGGGAGAGCTAGGGTTAGCGACGAACAAAGAAAGGATAGCGGAAACACCGATGGACGTCGCACGGCACGAGATAAACCTAGGCAACGGAGATCAACCGGGCCGGGAAAACCTAGCGAGGTGGCTGGAGAAGACGGCGTTGCTCGGGTGGAGGTGCTTCGACGGAGGGAGGAGCGGTTTGTGCGTGGGGCTGCTGTGGCAGTGGAGAGAGGCGGCGGCGGCGCTTGGGCGCGGGTGGAGCACGGCGGCGCGGCGTGGTGAGGCGGCGGTGCGCGGGCACGGGCGGCGGCGGCGCCGAGGGAGGAGGCGCGGTGCGCGGGCCCGGGCAGCGGTGGCACGGAGGTCGCCGGCGGCGGCGGCGCTGCGAGCAGAGGGACGGCGGCAGCGGTCGGTGGACGGCGGCGGCGGCGGCGTCCGGCGGCGGCACTGCAGTGGGCGGCGGAGGTGGCGGCGATGGAACGGGAGGCGTCGGGGAGAGAAAAAAAGGGGGGCGGCGTGCGGGTTTAAATAGTGGGACCCAAACCCTAGTCGAAAATTTAACATCGGATGGACCGATGCGAGGTAATATGAACATCGGTCGAATGCAACAGTAAGGATATTCAAGAATTGCTGTTGACATCGGATGGACCGACGTTTAGGGTTTGGGTCATCGGTCGAACGGCACAATAAGGGTGTTCAAACGAGGAATGTTGACACCGGATGATCCGACGTAGGAGGAAGTAGACATCGGTTGAATTGACCACAGCTCCAGAAGAGTGAACATCGGATGGACCGATGTTTTTCGGAATGAACTCGTCGGATCATTTGAAATTCAGACAGAATTGGGCTTTGAAGATTGAACACCTATTGGACCGATGAGGGATGACATAGGCATCGGATAATCCGATGACAACAGAACGAAAACATCCCATATATGTCCTTTGACCAAACAAACAATCAAAGAGAAACACATGTCTTAGGACTTTTTGGGCAACCCCTTACCCCTCAAAAAGCTAATATGCCAATAGCTTGTCTAGGCCTTAATGCAAATGGAACACCGAGAAAAATGGAGGAAAATATACAAATAAAATGTAAGGCCCATGCTTTGTGAGGTAGAGTATGAAGACTTCTATCTCTTTGAAGCATGATCCTCTAGGCATTAACGTACCTAACATTTTGTTCTTTCCACCTTATATGAGTTGAGATATTGCATTTCAAACAAGTCTCCTTCTCATGAGGTGGGTTCCCCTTTGTGACAATCTACCGTATGCAATGCCAAACAAATTATAGTGCAAGAGATTAAATGAGTGCAAGTTTATATGGCAGGGATCATGCAAGGCATAAAATAAATCTATCTTGCCAAGTTTGAACCTTCCAAAGGCTTCCTCAGGGAAAACTACTTCTAGCTTGCCCCTATCCTTTGGGAGTTAGACAAGACTTATATGATATGCATCCTTACATGAACATGGCAACTTACATGAAGTTAGATGCATCTAGCACATTTAATTCATTTCTAAGTCTAGAAAAGGTTTTCTCATCAAGTGGTTTAGTGAAAATATCCGCCAATTGTTCTTCGGATCTAACACCTTGCAAAGAGATGTCTCCTTTAGCCTCATGATCACGCAAGAAGTGATGGCGAATATCAATGTGCTTAGTGCGGGAGTGTTGAACGGCGTTTCTAGCTATCTTAACCGCACTTTCATTGTCACAAAGGAGAGGCACACAACCAATTTTAATTCCAAAGTCCAAAAGGGTTTGCTTCATATATAGAATTTGGGCACAACATGCACCGGCCGCTATATACTCCGCTTCCGCGGTGGACAAAGCCACGGAATTCTGCTTTTTGCTAGACCAAGACACTAGGGAACGCACAAGCAAGTGGCACCCACCGGAGGTACTCTTGCGATCTACGCGGCATCCGGCAAAGTCCGAATCCGAGTATCCCAAGAGTTGGAAGGTTGTACCTTTAGGGTACCACAAGCCCATACTAGGGGTATGCTTAAGATACCTAAGTATCCTAAAGACCGCCTTCTTATGCGATTCTTTAGGAGCCGCTTGAAAGCGAGCACATAAGCATACACTAAACATTATATCGGGCCTAGATGCGGTAAGATAAAGCAATGAACCAATCATAGAGCGGTGGTGAGATTGGTCAATAGGTTTACTGTCCTTATCCGCGTCGAGATGGCAATTTGTTGCCATTGGAGTGCTTCTTGAGCTACAATCTCCCATCTCAAATTTCTTCAAGAGGTCCTTGGTGTATTTCTCTTGGTAGACAAAAGTTCCCTCTTGAAGTTGCTTGATTTGGAATCCAAGGAAGAAGTTGAGCTC
Source organism: Tuctoria greenei (assembly GCA_036927565.1). Classification (NCBI taxonomy): domain Eukaryota; kingdom Viridiplantae; phylum Streptophyta; class Magnoliopsida; order Poales; family Poaceae; genus Tuctoria; species Tuctoria greenei. The sequence continues at coordinate 154,264,464 of JAYESD010000007.1, forward strand.
TCCAATCATTGACATCTCGAATTCCCTAGACATCATTTTGCCAAACTCATGGCTAAGAGCTTTGTTAGTTGAGCCAAAAATAATGTCATGAACGTAAATTTGACAAAGAAATAAATCTCCGTTGATGTTCTTGGTGAAGAGTGTAGTATCCACCCTCCCGATCTTGAATCCTTGCATGACTAGGAAATCCCTTAGTCGTTCATACCACGCCCTAGGTGCTTGCTTGAGTCCGTAGAGCGCCTTGTGTAGCCTATACACATGATTAGGATTCCTCGGATCTTCAAACCCGGGAGGTTGCTCAACATAAACAAGCTCGTTAATATAGCCATTAAGAAAGGCACTTTTCACATCCATTTGATAAAGCATTATGTTATGATGTGAAGCAAAAGCAAGGAGTATGCGAATAGCTTCTAACCGAGCGACCGGAGCGAATGTTTCTCCAAAGTCTAGTCCTTCAACTTGTGAAAAACCCTTGGCCACAAGTCTTGCCTTGTTGCGGACCACGACGTCATTCTCGTCTTGCTTGTTCCGGTATACCCACTTCGTACCGATGACGTTCTTGTCCTTGGGTCGCTCCTCCAACACCCAAACTTCATTGCGGGTGAAGTTGTTGAGTTCTTCTTGCATGGCCATCACCCAATTTGGATCTTGGAGTGCTTCCTCTATATGAGTGGGTTCTACACACGAAACAAAAGAGTAGTGCTCACAAAATGAAGCGACATGGCGAGAACGAGTACTTACTCCCCGTGACGGACTTCCGATGATTTGATCAATCGGATGCGCCTTGGAGATGCGTCCATGCCTCATAAGTGATTGTGGTACACTTGGCGGTGGTGAAGCATCTTGCGCGTCTTGTGGTTGGACTTGATCTTGGACTTCTTCTTGTTGTTGGTGTTGTGTGGCTTGTGAATCTTGCATTGGCAATGGATCATCTTTCTCTTCTTCTTCTACTTGAGGCGCCATGGGGGTGTTGTTGTTGGAACTTGAAGCTCCCCCTTGATCATGGCCCTCTTCAACTTCTGGCTTGATGTCTCCAATGGTCATGTTTTTCATGGCTTCTCGTAGAGGCTCATCATCTATTTCATCATGACCAAAACTCTCCTCTTGGGAGCCATTAGTCTCATCAAACTCAACATCACAACTTTCTTCAACTAAACCGGAGGTTTGGTTGAATACTCGATATGCTTTTGAGTTTGATGCATAACCAAGAAAAATACTAACATCACATCTTCTTTCAAACTTACTGAGCCTTTTCTTGCGGTAGATGTATCATTTGCACCCAAAGACTCTAAAGTAGGAGATGTTGGGCTTTCTCCCAATGAGGAGCTCATATGGGGTCTTTCGGAGTAGTCGGTGAAGATAGACCCTATTTGCGGCATGGCACGCCGTGTTGATTGCTTCGGCCCAAAATTTCTCCGACGTGCCATAGTCATCAAGCATTGCTCTAGCAAGGGTGATGAGGGTCTTGTTCTTCCTTTCAACGACACCGTTTTGTTGAGGGGTGTATGTGGCCGAAAACTCATGCTTCACGCCTTCACGATCACACCACTCCCCAATGTTGTAGTTTTTGAACTCGGTGCCGTTGTCACTCCGGACCTTGATGATGGGAAGTTGAAATTCCCTTTGAGCACGTTTAGCGAAGGTCTTGAAGATTTCCGGAGTTTCACCCTTGTCACCTAGAAACAAGGTCCAAGCATATCTAGAATAGTCATCAACAATAACAAGACAATAGAAATTACCACCAAGACTTTGATATGTGGATGGTCCGAAAAGGTCCATGTGGAGTAGTTCAAGCGGCTTGGAGGTTGAAACCATTGTCTTCATTGGGTGGTGTGAAGCAACTTGCTTCCCGGCTTGACAAGCACTACAAAGCTTGTTCTTCTCAAACGTGACATCCTTCACGCCGGTCACCATCCCAAGCTTGAACGACTTCTTAAGCTTGCTCATCCCAATGTGAGCAATGCGTCGATGCCATAGCCAACCCAAGCTTGTCTTAGTGAAAAGACAAGTGGTCAAGCTAGCATCCTTGTTGGAGAAGTCCACCAAGTAAAGATGTCCATGCCGAAATCCTTTGAAGATTAGTTCTTTGCTTGATTCACTAGTTACTACAACACCATTCTTGTCAAAGGTGCACGTTAGTCCAAGATCACATAGTTGTGCAATGGAAAGTAGATTGAAACTAAGTGACTTAACATATAGTACATTAGAAATGGACAAATCATGCGAAATAGCAATTTTACCTAAACCAATTACCTTCCCCTTTGAGTTGTCACCAAAGGTGACTTGTTCATGATTATCGGGGTTCTCTATGGTGGTGAACATACCATCATTGCCGGTCATATGTTGAGTGCACCCGCTATCGAGTACCCAATGTTTTCCTCCGGCTTTGTAGTTCACCTACACACATGAAGTTAGTTTTTGAGTTTAGGCACCCAAGCTAACTTAGGTCCTTGTATGTGTGATACAAGTGATTTTGGGACCCAAAGTTGCTTGGGGAGCTTCCCCTTCATGCCCTTAATGTCTTTGCCGATGAACCTTGCCTTCACCTTGCCACCTACTTTGCTTAAGAGATAGTGATAATCATGGAAAGTAGATTTATAGTTAGGAGGCAATTTGGGAGAAGGACGGTTGGGAAGAGGACACTCCCTCGTGTGGTGTCCGGTGACCTCACAATGTTGGCAATAGGATCCAACTTCTTTGATGAAGCTCGTCCTAAGCTCCGGTGAGGGCACCTTCCCTTTGTTGAGCACCGGGAAGGATCCAAGTCCTCTCTTGTTGAAGCCTTTGGCTTGTTGGTAGAGGATTTCCTTGTGCTTGTCCTCCCCCTTGGAAAGTCTCACCACACTAGTGCGGAGACTTTCAATTTCGTCCATCAATTCCTTCTCCCTAAGGCTTGCTTTCAAAGGCAAAGACTTATCCAAAGTATTAGTGGCATGTGAAATAGTTGATACTTTGCCATCAAGGGTTTCCTTTTTCATGTTTTTCATTTTTAGTTCAATTGCCTCATAAGCAAGGTTAAGCACTTCATGTTTTTGAACCAAGTCATTGTGCTTTCCCAAGAGTGCTTGGTTTGCTAAGTCAAGCTCATGATGATCAAGCTTGATTTGAGCATTTTCCTCCTCGATTTGCTTGACATGTGTCTTGAGCGTGTCATGCTCTTTAAGTATGGTTACATACTTGTCATGCAAATCGAGCTTCGCACTCTCAAGTTTAGCACAAGCTTGTTCAAGTGCTTTAACCTTGCTCTTTTCCCTTTTTATGATGACATGGTATTCATTAATCATAGATGCTAGTTCATCGGGGGAGAGCTCATCATCATCATCATCGCTAGAATCGTCACATACCTTAGTGTTACCTTTAGCCATGAGGCACATAGGAGGTGGACGAAGAGGTGAGTTGTCCTTGTCGACGATGGCAAGGCCCGCCAAGTTTTCTTCATCTTCACTCTCTTCGTTGCTTGACTCTTCATCCGTGATCCACTCATTTGCCTCGCACATGAAGACTTTTTGAGGCCCTCTTCTCTTCTTAGGAAAGAGCTTGGTCTTCTTGCCCTTGTCAAATTTCTTCTTTCCAAAGGAGCGCTTGGGTTTGACCTCTTCTTCATCTTCATCACTTTCTTCTAGCTTCCTATACTTTCCTTTGTGGTTGTCCTTCCTCTTGTCGGGTCTTGGACAATCATATGATATGTGGCCTTGATCACCACAATTGTAGCATGTCTTGTTTTCATCTTTTCTTGGGAGGAAGGCTTTCTTCTTTGGATCAAAGGAGTATCCCTTCTTTGCGATTTTGGAGTTTAGACGTGAGAATTTTCTCATCATCAACGCAAGCTCATCATCGTCATCTTCGCTTGTTGCTTGCTCTTCTTCGCTTGAGCTAGGCTCAACCACTTTCTTTTTCTTGGGAGTTGTCTTCTTGGTTGAAGCCTTGAGAGCAATAGTTTTTGACGATGACTCCTCCATCATTCCAAGTACGCTCATCTCATGAGCATGAATTTCTCCAATGAGCTCCGAGACTTCAATGTTGTCAAGTGATTCCTTTTGGAGCATTGAGTTGATAATGTTGTACTTGGGCTTAGGTAGAAGCATGAGGATCTTGCGGTTGATAAGTCCCTTACCAAGAGAAGCAATGTCAAGTGCGTTAATCTCCTCAATGAGCACATTTAAGCGAGAAAACATTTGGTTAACATTCTCATGAGGAAGCATTTTGAATTCATCATACTTGGATTTTAGCAAGTGATATTTGAGTTCTTTAACACGAGATGAGCCCTCATGAATTTCAATTAAACATGCCCAAATTTCACAAGCTTTCTCTTTACTAGCAATTCTAGCAAAAACGTCTTGACTTATGCATTCATAGATGGCATTTCTAGCCTTAGCATCCCATTTTAGTTGATCACCAACATAATTGAGATCTCCAAATCCCGCATGGGTCGCTTCCCAAACTTCGGGAGCAATAGCCTCTAGGTAGGCACGCATGCGTGCTTTCCAATAGGCAAAGTTCTTGCCCTCGAAGATAGGAACCGAACCCCCATTCTTGGCCATTTAAGGTCTCTAGCGGTGAAGCTAGAATAATCCTAAGAGCAACCTTGCTCTGATACCAATTGTAAGGATCAAAACGCCCAAGAGGGGGGGTGAATTGGGCTTTCTTTCAATTTTTAAAGCAATTAAGATTAACTACCTCAAGCCCAATTCCCTATGCAATTAAACTATGCAATCAATGTAAATTAAAGTTGCGGAATGAAGATTGCATAAGTGTAAAAAGGAGAGGGATACAAACGCTCAAGGGACACGGAGTTTATCCCGTGGTTCGGTAAGATCACAAGGATCTACCTACATCCACGTTGTGGCACCCACCGAAGGGTTTTGCCACTCCCAAGTCACCGAGACAAGGGGGTTCTTCACTATTCTTCTCCGTTCGCCAACCTCGGCAAGGTGGAGCTCAAGCCTTGTACACTTTGGAATCCTCCGGGCTTCCACAATCCTCTTGGCAAGCTCCGGAAGTCGCACACACCAAGGGACACTCCCTTAGGGCTCTCACTACACTAGAGACTCCAATCACCAAGAATGGAGGCACCCAAGCACTATCTCTAGCTAGTTCTAGCCTATCTCTTGGTGTACAAATGATGAACAAATGATGTGAAAGTGGTAGCTCTATTGCTTGAATGCTCTAGGATGTGTAGAGTATGTCTGGGCTTCAAGTCTTGTCGATTTGACAGGTTGAAGGGGTATAAATAGCCAGCCTCCACGAGATAGCCGTTGGAAAAGTAGGCTGACATCACTTCTCTGCGAACACCGGATGATCCGATGTCTCCCCCTCAGTTAACATCGGTCAAAGCCAAATTAGCTGATGTCACTGTGTCAGATATGACCGTTGTTAGACCGATGTTGATCTGTCTTCTCATCGGATGATCCGGTGGCTCTTCTTCCAGAATTTTGCTTGATCTTGAAGCTCACTGGAGTGATCGACCGATGTGTGTAAGTCTGTACATCGGATGATCCGGTGCTTCACTTGGTCCAATGGTATTGCAATCTGTGATGATGGACCGATGTCACTGAGCCACTCACATCGGATGATCCGGTGAGTGCATTTGTCTGAGGTCTTCTTCTTCAGTTGAACCAACTCGACCGATGTAGTCAACTCATAGAACGTCGGTTGATCCGGTGTGCTCAATCTTGTTGACTTCGAGTTGTTTTGAGCTGTTCTTTTGGAATTTGAACTTGTGACCTCTTTGACACTTGTTTGAAATGTTGTTTTGATTGTCTTCAAGCATTGAGTGATATCAAGTTAGAGCTTTCACTTCTTGTCTTCATGTGATTTGATTTGATTTCATTCGTTGATTTTATATGGGTCTCCAATGTAATTTTGATTTCATTTGATTGAGTGTTATTGAGACCTTGCATTCACAAATTCATTAGTAATATCGAATGGTTGTCATTAATCACCGAAACCGTACCTCATGGGGCCTAGATGCTTTCAGGGAGCACCAGTGCTCTTTGTAGATAAGAAGGATGGAACCCAGAGGATGTGTGTGGACTATAGGTCTCTCAACGAAGTGACAATTAAGAACAAGTACTCACTGCCCCGTGTAGAGGATTTGTTCGACCAAATGAAGGGTGCCTGTATTTTCTCCAAGATCGACTTGCGGTCAGGATACTTCCAAATGAAGATTAGACCATCGGATTTACCCAAGACAGCATTTTGGACACGATATGGGTCTTATGAGTACACTGTCATGACATTTGGATTGACGAACGCGCCTGCGTACTTCATGTATCTCATGAATAGGGTCTTCATGGAATATCTTGATAAGTTCGTCGTAGTGTTCATCGATGACATTATGATATACTCGAGAAGCGAGGAAGAACATGAGGAACACTTGAAGCTTACATTGCAGAAGCTACGGGAACACCAATTGTATGCCAAGTTCAGTAAATGTCAATTCTGGTTACGGGTAGTTTCTTTATTAGGCCATATTATTTCTGGAGGAGGAGTATCAGTTGACCCAGGGAAAGTGAGAGATGTGCTTAAGTGGGAACCGCCACAGAATGTCTAGGAAATTCGGAGTTTCCTTGGAATGGCTGGATATTACTGCCGATTCATCAAGGATTTCTCCAAAATAGCCAAGCCTGTGACCGAATTACTCATGAAAGGAAAGGCATTCCGATGGACTCAAGCTTGTCAGGATAGCTTTGAGGAGTTAAAGAAAAGGTTGACAACCGCGCCGGTGTTAGTATTACCGGACGTGAGCAAGAGTTTTGATATATATTGTGATGCATCAAGACAAGGATTATGATATGTGCTCATGCAAGAAGGCCAAGTGGTAGCTTATGCATCGAGGCAACTAAAGAAACATGAGTTGAATTATCCTACACATGACCTTGAACTCGCAGCCATGGTACACGCCTTGAAGATATGAAGACACTATGTTTTTGGTCACCGATGTGAGATTTATACGGATCACAAGAGTCTCAAGTACATATTTACACAAACGGATCTGAATCTGAGGCAACGCCGATGGTTGGAGCTCATTAAGGATTATGACGTGGGGATCAACTATCACCCAGGGAAGGCTAATATCGTGGCCAATGCTTTGAGCCGAAAAGGAGTAAGCCACCAACTCACAGTCCGGGAGCTTCCGTCCGAGTTATGCAAGGAGTTTGAACGATTAAACCTTGGATTCATAAATGAGATGGGAACGATGGAAGTCAACCCAACATTAGAGCAGGAAATACGGGAAGGACAGAGGAAGGACAAGGAAATACAGGAAATCAAGGAAAAGATCCAAGAAGGAAGAGAATTCAGATTTGATGAGGACGAATAGGGTACCTTATGGCTTGGAAAGAGGATTGTGGTACCAAATGTTAGGCATATTAGGGAAACAATATTGAAGGAGGCACATGACTCACCTTACTCAATTCATCCCGGCTGTACAAAGATGTACAAGGACTTAAAGACATGCTATTGGTGGGCCAACATGAAAAAGGACATAGTCGAATATGTTGCATTTTGTGATGTGTGCCGACGAGTTAAAGCTGAACATCAAAGGCCAGCCTGATTGTTACAACCATTGAAGATCCCGGAGTGGAAGTGGGAAGAGATTGGTATGGACTTTATAGTTGGATTACCGCGAACTCAGTCTGGCTATGATTCAATATGGGTTATTGTGGATCGGTTGACAAAATCAGCTCACTTCATCCCTGTCAAGACCACGTATACCACCGCGAAGCTAGCAGAATTGTATATGGAGCATATTGTGTGTCGACACGGAGTACCGAAGAAGATAGTCTCAGATAGAGGTTCTCAGTTTACCTCCAGATTTTGGCAGAAATTGCATGAAGAAATGGGAACAAGGTTGAACTTCAGTTCGGCATATCACCCTCAAACAGATGGACAAATCAAGAGGACCAACCAAATCTTGGAAGACATGTTAAGAGTGTGTGCTTTAAAGCATGGGGAAAGTTGGGATAAAAGTTTGTCGTATGCTGAATTCTCATACAACAATAGCTATTAAGCCAGTTTGAAAATGTCACCCTACAAAGCATTGTACAGAAGGAAGTGTAGGACTCCCTTGTTTTGGAATGAAACTAGAGAGAATCAAGTATTTGGTCCCGATGTGTTACAGGATGCTGAAAGACAAGTCCAAATGATACGGGAAAACTTGAAGGCTGCCCAGTCTTGACAGAAAGATTATGCGGATAATAGGCGAAGGAGTCTAACTTTCAAAGTTGGAGATTTGTATACCTCAAAGTGTCACCTATCTGAGGCCAGCGACGGTTTAACGTCAAAGGAAAACTAGCACCATGTTACATCGGACCATTCAAGATTTTGGATAAATGAGTAGAAGTAGCATATCGACTTGAGCTGCCGACGTATCTCTCCGATGTACACGACGTGTTTCACGTCTCTCAACTCAAGAAGTGTCGCAGTGTACCAGAAGAACAAGTGCCGATGGACGAGTTAGAACTTCAAGAGGATTTGTCCTATGTCGAGCAACCTATCAAGATCTTGGACGTAAAGGAAAGAGTCACCAGAAATAAGACGATCCGTTGGTGCAAAGTGCAATGGAAACAGCATACGGAAGCCGAAGCTATGTGGGAACGTGAAGAAGACTTGAAGGCAGAATTCCCTCATCTTTTCTCCATGCTATCGAATCTCGAGGGCGAGATTCACTTTAAGGGGGGTAGGTTTGTAACACCCTAAATCTTTGCATCATGCATTGCATACATGTTCATGCATTAAACATTAATAGAGTAAAAGAAAGATAATAAAATATAGAACATACATGTACAAATATGCATAGCAAAAGAAGAAAAAGAAAATAAATGCATAAAACATGTATTAGAGAATAAATGTAATAATAATAATAATATATAAATATAATAATAATATATATTAATATTTATATATGTAAAAGAAAAGAAAAAAGAAAAAATAGTCTTCGGAAACTTCCGGAAGATTCCGGGGGAAGCTTTGCTTCACCCCGGAACTTTCCGGGCAAGCAGTGCCCAACCGGCACTTGGCCGAGCCGACCGGCCTCCCGCGCGCGCCCAGCGCGACCGTGCCCCCGCGCCCCCGCGCCCTGGCGCGAGCCGCCCGCCTGCGCTGGCCCCGTGGCCGAGTTGGCCTCTGGCTCGACCGACTGCCGTCCACGCGCCTATATAAACACTGTAGGTTCCGTAGTTTCTCGGTACCAGAAAAACACCGCCGCCAGAAAGAAAAGGAGGAACCCTAGTGGTAGAAAAAAAGGGAGAGGCACCAGAAGCTCTGCCGCCAGGGAAGAAGAGGGAAAAAGGGAAGAGAAGAGGAGGGTGCCGTCGTCCGCCGGAGTTCGTCGCGTCGCTGTCGTCGTGCCGCCTGAGGATCTTGGGCACCTACTTCGTCTACACGCCGTCCCCATCCCGCGATCTTCGAAGCCATCACGTCTACGGTAGGCCACGTTTTCCGATGTGAATTTTAGCGAACATGTTGAATTTAATAGATGTAGTTTGATCGTAGTCGCACCATCTTTTTATTAATCCCTGCTAAAATCCCCGTAAACTCATATGAACACGTATGAACTAGTTGCATCTAATTAATAAACAACCATAGTTAATTAATTAATTGACTTTGCATGCATGCATGTCATTGCATGTTGATTTATTTATGTGCATCATGATGATTGGTATGTATTTTCTTGTATGTATGATCACGCGTAGAGGAACGTGCTCAAGAGGCCGTATACGAGGATTTCCAAAACCAAGAAGCGCTTGAGCAACCCCATCCGTCGGAGCAAGGCAAGTGTCCTTGATCATATTGATCCTATTTTATTAAATGTTTTGTTAGCGAACTTGCATGCTTGTGTCAATATGATGGGAAACCCATACGTAGGAGTTTACTAGCGTTGTTTGCCACCCCTTGTCACCGGGATATACACGATGAGTCGGGTATGGGTGTTTTTATTTTTGCACCGCATCGCTACATGAGTTATGGGTAACTTAAATAATGTGGTTGACAACTTTAATTACGACAACTTGGGATGGTAATAAGATGATGGTTAATTTAGCAACCTGGAATTTAGGAGATCTAAGCAAGCATGGTTTTGTGGATGGGTTGGATGATATGGTGGTTTGCTTGCCTTAGATCTAAGGACCGGTTCATGCGAGAATATGCCAGGTCAACAGTGCCATCACAAGGCCAAGTATGGGTGCGGCGTAGCTGAATAATTATGAGCACTGCTAGTATTGTATGAACCATTGGATGGCGTGGAGAATGGGGGTCGAGGAGGACTGCCCTGGGATCCGCATGGCACACGAGGGGGCCTGTAGGTGGGAGAATGGAGATTCAAGCCTGCTGGTGAAACCTTAGTGGGCCCGTACATACTAGTAGTCCCCATTTGAACGGCTATTTTGTGATCTCCTTGCCACACACCACGGAAGTGTGACAGGGCAACATAGAGGTTCTTAGTCATCGAAAGGTGATGAAATCACGAACATGTGGGTAAAGTGGTACAACCTCTGCAGAGTGTTAAAAACTATCATGATAGCCGTGCTCTCGGTTAAGAGCACCTGGATGACCTACATGATTAGAATTGGACTTGGAATTTTGGGATGGTTGGTACGGTTTTGGGTTGTCACTTGAGTATTGTTGGTACATGAGAGATTATGGAATTGGCATATGGTATTAATTTTATGGTTGGCTGATATTAATGTATTGCGTTGGTAATAAGAATTGTTGCATTTATGGTATGATAATTACTTGGGTCATGAAGGGAAATAAATTCACATAGACATGATAGGATGCTTTTACATGTTTATGAAACGTACTTTTCTGCAATTAGCCATTCTATTCCAATCATTTGTTTAGCCACATGTCATCTATTTCCACACTTGCTGAGTACGACACGTACTCACCCTTGCAATCCCCCCAACAACTACTGGAGATAATTGGGAGTACCCTGAGGATCACGCGGTGTACTAGGTTGCGTACCGCCATCAATTGCCTGTGGAATGGAGTCGTGCTGCTTAGTTTATTTTCCGCTGCATTATTTAGAGTTTTATCATTTGTGAACTATTGGATTATTGTAATAAAGTACTTATTTAATAGTTGAGACGTGGTTAAATTCTGTATATCATTTGTGATGCAACCGTATATATGTGATGAACTTCCTGGGCACACATATGCGTTACGCTTGGTTCATATTCGGAACCGGGTGTCACACCCGAGTCCCGAAGGTCACGGGGAGAGTTATGGCACCGAGTGGGGTTATGGCCCCCGGACCTACTCCGGAGAAAGGTCGAGAGGGGCAAAGGTCTGAAGGTTGGAGCTGAAGCTTGACGAAAGCTTTGAAGCTTATGAGGTTCAGCCCCGAACCTCCGTCCACCATTACATGTTGGAGTTGAATGTTATTGATGGTAGGTGATACCATCAAAGGTAGTTGACCAGCTCCGATCATGTTTCGAGGGCAGTCCAAAGCATCAAAAGTGATGGTGGTGTCCATTCACTTTCGTTGAGGCTCCGCCCTAGCTGTAGGAGCTACTGAGGCCATGTCCCCCTGCATGGTCTTGAGGACACAGCGGGAGGTGATGTCCCATGAACCACCAAATATGGTGTTCATGGTCTTCCGACGCTCATTGTCAGAGACGTCGGAGTCGTCGTCAACGGAGGTGTAAACAACCTTCAGGACCTTTTTAGGGTCCTGAAAGCCTAACTCCTCTTCAGCCGGAGCTTCATCGACTTTCTGTTTTCCTTCCCTCTAACGGAAAGGAACTTCTTCCCGGCGCTTGTTGTAGCGCTCGGCAAGGTTTTGGACTTCTCGGCAGTCCTCCATGTTGTGGCTGTTTGACTTGTGGATAGGACACCACACTTTGGAGTTGCCACCGTCTTCAGAGGACGGCCGAGGTCGTTTCTCAGGGCGTGGCCCCCGGCCACCCGGAGTTGTAGCAGCTGCAGCAGTAGAGGTGTTGGCCGACGGCTTCTTCTTGTCGTTGGACTTTTTCTTGTTTTTGCCACACCTGGAGGTAGTGGCTTCGCCTTTTGAGGATTTTTACCATCCTCCAGAGGTGGTTTGGAGTGCATTTCATGGCCCTCCGCAGCTTTCGCACACTTGTCTGGCATGCTAAAGAGCTCCATGACACTGGTGATCTCCTTGATCGCCAGCTTCTCCAGCATCTTTTTATCTCGTACGCCCTGTCTAAATGCCACAATAACAGAGGTGCTAGAAATAGAAGGAATGGTGTTTCATACTTGGGAGAACCTCTGGATGAATGAGCACAATGATTCTCCCCCCTTCTGTATGACTGAAAAAGGTCCAGTTCGGTGCCTGGTCAGGTGTATGAACTCCCGAAATTGGCGGTGAACTGTTGGCACAATTCCTCCCAACTATTGATGTAGTTGTGAGGAAGGCTCATGAACCAGGACCTGGCGGTCCCAGTCAAGGCCACTGGGAAGTAGTTGGCCATTACGACCTCGTTACCTCTGGCTGCAAGGATTCAGTGGAGTAAATATGGAGAAACTCAATGGGATTAACAGTCCCATAAAATTTCTCTGGCAGGTGAGGCCGGAACTTTTGTGGCCATCTGACCATGCGTAGGTGCATGGCCAGGGCAAAACAGCCTCCTCCTACTCCCTTAGGAGCAGGACTGTCTTGAGCCTCTCGCCTTTCGCGAGCACGCTCGATATGGACACGACCGTCCTGTTGACGGTAACGGCGATCAAGCTCCGCCCGGAGGTCGTGAGTTGAAAGTCTGGTTACCGTATGAGTGCGTCGCGCCCCGGAAGGTAGCGACGTAACTTGCTGAGATGCAGCACGCCTCCTATTTCGGGAAGCATGCGGACCAAGTATGCCCGACACAGTTTGGTGTTGCGACGGGGCCCGCCCCAAAGGGGGAGGACCTTGGTTGCTAATGCGGTCGGCTGCTACTGCAACCAGATGTTCCACATCAACCCTTCACTGCTCCATTGCACCCTGGGATGCACCTGGAGGTGGTGGACGTTGGAGGAGAGCACGCACTGCATGAAGCGCGTGTTCAGGGTTGTTGTTATTCGCCGATGCGGTGACCGACGCTGATGCACTGTCCCGCTGCCCATCTTGACGTGCTGGTGCAGGCGGTGGCGGTGGAGGCATGACTCCTGCTGGAGCCGTGGCACCTGCTGGTTGCTGCATGTTGGAGGGATTGCCCCCAGCGGGTTGAATAGCAGGATTGCCATTGGATGATCCAACAGCTGAGTTCACCATCCTTGAAATCTCGAGCGCCCCTCCCTAGTGCGCCAATTGTCGGTGTTTGGATCTAGCAGATCTCCCAACACTACCGTTGGTAGATCAAGGAGTTGTAGTTCGGTAATGGGCGCGCAGAGATTCAAGAAGGTGAAAGACAAGTGGCACAAATATTTACGTGGTTCGGACCGCCTGAGCGTAATACCCTACTCCACGGGGTGTGTAGGTGATGTATTAAGCGTATGAGTCTAGAAGAAGCTCCAGAAGAAGAAGCTCGTCTAGCTCAGGGAGTTCAGTAGTGGCCTGGAGCTGTCTTTTGTGTATCGTCGACCAATCCTTTTATAGTACAAGGACTGGTCGTTACACCGTTAGCCTGGCCTGACATGTGGCCCCAGCGATTACACATGCTCGATACACAATTAATGAGGTTAATTACCCTTAATAGCCTGGTAATGGGCCTTAATAGTGTAGTTACTGGTATTAAGGGCCATCCGATCGTGTGTCATTAATATGGCATTAATGACACTTAATCAGGTCTTGAAGTCTTTGATTGCTCCTTGAAGGTCCGGAGCCGTTGGGGGTCCACTAGCCTGATTGTTGAAGTTGAAGGTCCGGCGGTCGCCACATGGCAGCTCTAGAGCTTACCGTCGTGGACGGGTAGGTCCGATCCTGTTGGACACATGTTAGTATCGGAGCTTCCCTCTGTCTGGGGTTAGGTCTGGGGGTGCCATACTGGTATTCCATCCGGAGCTTTCCCATGTGTGGGTGATAGCTCTGGTCTTATGATACACGTGGCGGCCCTGGGACTAACCATGTCAGGGAAGCAGGTCCGGTTGCGCCTGACATGTGGGGCCTTCAGAGGTCTTCAAATATTGTAGATGGAGTTTCCTTGTGATCTTTACAATCCCAAGGGGTATCCGGTACGCAGGGTACCGACAGCGTTGAAGGGTATGTTGATGTGTGCCACATCAAATACCAGCTTCTCAGACCGGTAGTTCTCCGGTGTTCCGAAGGTCACTGGGAGAGTAATAGAGCCAAGGAGTGTTATAGCTCCCGGGCCCACTCCAGAGAATGGGTGTGAGGGCCTCATGTCTTAGAGTTTGAGCTGGAGCTTCACAAAGGTTGCAAAGCTGATCAAATTAAGAGCCGTGCCACCATCCACCAAGACATGAAAGAACTGGATATTGTTGATAGTCGGGGAGACCATCAGGGGCAATTGTCCATCTCCTGCCATGTTCTTTGGACAATCCGAAGCATCGAAGGTGATGGGAGTGTCCATCCACTTCCGATGGGGCACTGCCTTGGCGGTGGGAGCAACAATAGCAGGCATCTCCCGATGCAAAGTTTTCACAATGCGCCGAGAGGTAATGTCCCAGGACCCTCCATACATCATATGGAGAGTCTTCTGACGTTTGTTGTTAGAGTTGGTGTCCGAGTTGTCGATGATTTGTAGACTGTCTTTAACGCCTTCTTGGCGACTTGGAAGACAAACTCCTAATCATACAAAGCTTCGTTGACTTTTTGTTTTCCTTCCCCCTCGTGGAAATGTGTGTTGTCTTGACGCTTGTTGTTGCGTTCAGCAAGCCTTTTAACCTCACGATAGTTTTCAAGCTTGTGGGCCGTAGACTTGTGGATTGGACACCACATCTTGTCACAATCTTCAAACGATCTCGAGGTCGCTTGTTGGCGTGTGGCACCCGACCACCTGATGCTGCGTCAGCGACAGCTGTAGATGAGCCGCCAAGTGACTTCTTCTTGCCACTTGACTTCTTTTTCTTTTTGCCACTCCATTGGCAGTAGATCCATCTTTGGAGGCAAACTGAGCAGCCCCTGCAGCTGGTTTGGAGTGCATATCATGGTCCTGCGCAGCTCTGGCAGCCAGGCTAAAGAGTTATGTGACACTGCCGACATCCTTGGTTGTCAGCTTCTCCAGCATCTTCTTATCCCAAACACCCTGTCAGAAGTTGACAACCATAGAGGCGTTTGAGATAGAAGGAATAGTATTATTTACCTGAGAGAATCTCTGGATGAAGGATCGCAGTAACTCTCCTGACTTTTGTTGTACTACAAAAAGGTCCAGCTCGGTGCCAGGTCGAGTGTAAGAGCTTCTGAAGTTGGCGGTGAACAAGCGGCATAATCCCCCCAACTGTAGATGGAGTCACGGGGTAGGCTCATAAATCAGGACCTAGCAGTCCCAATCAAAGCCACTGGGAAGTAATTGGCCACGACAGCCTCATTCCCTCCTAGTGTGAGGATAGTGGTGGAGTAGATTTGAAGAAATTCAACGGGGTTGACTGTCTTGTCATATTTCTCCGACAAATGAAGCCGGAACTTGGGCGGCCACTCCACCATGCGAAATGTCGAAGTGTTCCAACGACACTTACCTTGATACTACTAAGAAGTAGCCCGCGGAGGTTCGTATTTAGGCGGGGCGCTAATCAAGATCCAAGAGCGAGGTGACACGGGGAGTTTTACGTGGTTCAGGCCGCCTGAGCGTGACATCCTACTCCATGGATTGTTTGTGTATTGTATGAGCTTATGAGTCTGTGTTAACATGTGTGTGAATGAATGTCCTTTCTATCGTGCAGCACAATCCTTTTATAGGCCAAGGACTGACTATTACAGTATATGCCCTGGCCCGACAGGTGGCCCCGGCTGTAATAACCACCCTATACACGATCTAAGGGTGTTAAGGGGGGTTAATAGTGTGACAACGTGCCCAAATGGCAGCGTTATCAGTCTTAATAGTCCTCTGATCGTGCGTCATTAATATTGCATTAATGACGTGTTAACCAGGTCTTGTAACGATCAATTGGTAGCCCTTGAATGTCCGCACCGTTGGAGATCCCAGAGTCTTCCCGTTGTATACATAGATTCGGACGTGTGACACGTGGCAGCTCCAGAGCTTCCCTCTGGAGGGAGATAGGTCGAGAGCTAGTAGACATGTGGCAGCACCGGAGCTTTCCTTGTTGGGAGTCAGGTCTGACACGTGGCAGATCCGGAGCTACTGAACACGTGGTAGCACTGGAGCCACGCCCTGAGGAGGGAGGCAGGTCTGACGCTGTGGGATACATGTTACCTTCTGGCGTCCACATTCCGGTACAGTGGGACTTCTCGCTTCTGTTTCCGGTACCAAGAGGTACCTGGTGCATAGGTACCGACAGCAGCAGGCCAACAGTGAAGGTAATTTTTTATTTTGTTAATTGTAATTCGTAATTTTGTAAGATTATGTTAATTATAAAACAATCAAATCAATTTTTTTGATTGATTTACTTATAGAATTAAAGGTTAATGATTAATTATAATTATTAGTGATGACTAATGTTAGTAATTAGTGCCTAATTTTTTTTAAATTTCAGACACCTGAAATTTAGACAGTCCCTAAAATATACCCTGTGTTTGAAGTTTCTTAACATTGTATCATCATTGAACCGTCTTTCTGTGGCGTAAAACATAATCATCAGGGTAAAGTAAAGAAAAGGGATAGTATACTCATTATTGAAGTGGATGCGTGCATCTGCTGTAAATCTGCACACGTTTCAGTAGTAAAAGTTCATGTCGTCTTGTCCTGTAACTTGTGGTAGAATCAAACTTCGATCGGTCGCGGACAGTGTCCAAATTCCAAACTTTGGAGACGTACTGTTTCAGGAAGAGAAGAGAAAAATAAAATGAGAGGTGCAATTCCTGGCACCAGTAATTAGTAGCTAATTACTATCATTAATACTAACTTTTTAGTTAACTACTAACCTTTATTTTTATAGGTTAATAAAACACAAAATTATTTTATTTGATTAATTTAAAATTAATGTAATCCTTACAAAATACTAATTAACAATTAACAAAACTAGGCGTTAATTCTCAAATGCGGTCCTGTGCCGCGGCAACGCAACTCCTTCCGTCGCCTGAAACCGTTGCCGCAGTCAGGCGACTGAGAATTAGTCTTTCCGAAATAAAATTGCACGCCTACTCTGAGAGATGGGAATCTCTCTACCTGGTTAGGGCCTGCATCATAGCAGACCAAGCATCAGCTAATTAACTCCAGAGCCTTCTACAGTTCCCTGTCAACAGATAACAAAGCAGGCTAATTAACTAGGTCCTCAGGCGATTAAACGAGAATTAATTACAGGCTGTTAGATCGATGCAGTCAACAGGGCCGCCTTGGTTAGAGAACTCCTGATCGAATCTTAACTTTTTCATAAGGAATTGATTGGATCTCTGTTCATATGGCCATCCATTTCGCCACCCTAAGATACCGCGTCCATGCACGTACGGCCACCACAGCTATAAATACCCATGCAACGCTGGGGCTCACCCACCTCGCTTCACTCC
The DNA here is from genome assembly GCA_036927565.1 of Tuctoria greenei. Classification (NCBI taxonomy): domain Eukaryota; kingdom Viridiplantae; phylum Streptophyta; class Magnoliopsida; order Poales; family Poaceae; genus Tuctoria; species Tuctoria greenei. Next base: position 154,281,985 of record JAYESD010000007.1, read on the forward strand.
AACCGAGCTCAGTAGCAATGGCTACCAGCAACAAGCTCGTAGCTCTTGGCTTCGCCGTCCTCCTGAGCATTGGGCTCTCTGATGCCGCGAGGGTGGCTAGGTTGAGCACTGCGAGCGCCGGAGGAGGCGGCGGCGGAGGTGGAGGTGGCGGTGGGTCCGGAGGAGCCGGCTGGGGCGGTGGCAGTGGTGGAGGTCTTGGCAATGGGTACGGTGAGAGCGGTGGGGACAAGTGGAATGGCTTCTGGAACTTCGCCAGGGGCGGCGGCGGTGGTGGAGGACAGGGCGGCGGTGGCGGCACCAACGGTGGCTCCGGGTCCGGCTCCGGTTCCGGATACGGCTCTGGCCACGGCGAGAGCGCGTCTCCCGGCCCAAGCAGCGGCAACACTGCCAGCGCTGATGGTAAGGGCGCCGGCGGCGGCCAGGGTGGTGGCGCTAACGGCGGCGTTGGTTATGGTGCCGGCGGCGGTGTTGGCAAAGGCCAGGGTGAAAGTGGCGTAGCACTGGCCCCAGGTTACTCCATAGGTGGCAATGCCGATGCCACTGGTGGCGGTGCTGGTGCTGGCGGTGGTAACGGTGGTGGCGCGGCCGGAGCTCCAAGCTACGGTACCGGAGGTGGTCTTGGCGGTGGCTCAGGACAGGCTGGCAGCGACGGTTCCTGGGGTTCAGCTTACGCCAGGGGAATTGGTGCCGGTACCGGCGGCGGCGGTGGTGGCGGCGACCAGGGTGGTTCAGGAGGCGGCGGTGGTGGCGGGTCTGGATCCGGCAGCGGTGGAATCCACTGAGATCTCAGTCCCTTCTCGGAGCAAACTGCATCAGCTGGAGCCCAGCATTAGTGTGTCGATCAGTCCATTTTGATATGTTTTGCGCAATGAGTTTTTGTTTTGAGTTGCTAGCTCTTGTTGTTTGGTTTCAGGCGTTTTGTCAGGAAATAAAGGGCTTCGTGAGTGTAGGTGGTCCAGCATGCTGCACTGAGATGTAATGGCTACCTCGTGTGTATTATCTTCGAGTTGTTAATGGATTTGGATTCTATTTTTTTTACTCTTAGCCATATATTTCAGGTGTATGAAATCTGAAAAATTTTCAGGCAGTGCCTCGACGAGGATGCTGGTTCACGAAAGAAAGACGCAACTAAGTGTAAAAAGAGATGAGCTACTATAAGGCACATCTCATTTAATGAAATATCCGAGACGAGCCGGATCCTCTGACAAGACGAGCGATTAACAGATCACTTCTCCTATTTGCGAAAGAAATGAGACGAACTTTATAGAAAGCACGTCTTCTTTGGCTCCAATTACAGACAAACATGAACACATCACTGAACGAATGTAGAGCATATTCACTTGATAACTAAATAATCATTCCAATGTAAAGTACATTCACTGTAGTATTTTAAATCCAAAAAATAATCAAATCCTTCCTTTTGAATTCTCATTCCTGAGGAACACGATGAACACACCATTAATTCATTCACAGTTGAACACACAAGATAATATCTATTCACATAGATAACACATTCATCCATTAACAATCTACTACAAAACACAAGAAAAAAAGTACAAGACACAAGAAAAAAACAAGATTAACTAAAAACAACAAAAGAAAACCTAAATCATCCTCCTCCTCCTCCTCCTCCTCCTCCTCTGGCGGCGACTCCGGTGCCAGTGCAGCAGGAGCCTTGGTCGGCTGCTCCGGTTACTCTAGCTGGTCCGACGGTGCAACCTCGAGACTGAGGTTCCTCGCCATCGCCAACAGCCTAGTCTCGAGCAGCCTCTCGAACCTGTCAAACAGCCTCTCGAGCACCTGGGCTATCATCTCGAGCAGCACGTTGTTGAGCCTCTCGGGGGAACGACAACACTATTTCTTGCAGGGTGGCTCCCTCGGCGGGCTTGGTGGCGGAACGCTGGCCATGGGGGATTGTCTGCGCGGAGAAGACAAATAAAGAGAAGATGAGAGACTGATGGCGGCCTTATATAAGGAGATGCAAATTGGAGATGCGCTTCACAACGATGTGCGTCTCTTATTCTCGACATTTCCCTCTCCTATGCTAAAAGGGAGACGCGCTTAACAAAATAGCGTGTCTCCTATTCTGTAACACCCTCATTTTCATGCATCATGACTTGCATGCACTCATATACATGTTTAACATTAACCCACATAAAGAGGAACGAGTTTAAAATTGATTTGGAACAAAACCGCACTTAAAATGCAGGAAAGTGCGGACTAGTCCGCTTTTATTGAGGACTAGTCCGATTTCTCTCTGACTAAAAACGGACTTGTCCGTTTTTGCTGCGGACTAGTCCGATTTTGCCTCTGGAAACTTTCGGACTTGTCCGATTTTGTGCGGACTAGTCCGATATTCCAAGAATCCTTGAAAAATTGCTAAGTCCTTGGACTTTTCCGTACTAGTCTGGTGTTCCAGTGAACTTGTCCGATTTCCTCTTTGTTTAAAGTCGGACTTGTCTGATTTTTGGCCAGACTTGTCCGATTTTCTCTCTGGACAACTTTGGACTAGTCCAGTCCTTTTCGGACTTGTCCGATATTTCGTGACTCTAAGTTGATCTTTTGTTTTACGACTTGTTTCTTGGGTTTCACGTTAAGTGGGCCTAGGGACATCGTGCCTAACTCTTTTAGGGCCCATGAGGGACTCTAAACCGGCCTCTACTCATCCCAAACTCGAAATTTATCTAACCCTAGCCTCCACCTCTATATAAACAACCCCACCCCTTGGCTTGACATCTATTTGCCACTTTTCCACTCCACCCAAACCCTAGTTCGTGGAGAGCCACCATCAAGGAGGGAGGAGAAGATCTCAAGCAAGAAGAAGAAGAGGAGGAAATGAAAGAGGATCACGATCTCCATCAACTTCGAGTTCTTCATCACCAATTCATCTCCAAGTTCATCACCAACCCTAGATCACCAAGATCCAAGTGCTACCTCCAAGTTTCTTGATTCATTGGAGTTCTAAACACCTGGTATACCTTCTATTATCTTTTCCTTACGTGAATTCAACACCTAATCTCCAAATTTACTTCGATCTAGATCCTAATCTGCCAATCTCGTAAAGTGCAGACTTTTTCGGTCCCTAGCGGACTAGTCCGGTCTTCCTGGCTAAACTGTGTTGAATTAATTGTAAAAACTGACCTAATCAACTCCAAACCTGTATAAACTTGTTAAAAGCTATTAGAACTAGTTATTGATCATTAAAAGCAATCTATTGACAAGTTCTACCTTGCATTTGCATCAATCATGCATGTCATGACATATTGAGTAATATTTGTGCACTCTTTGATTGTGTTTCTTGTCTTGTATGTTTATTGTGTGGATTAGACGGATTCGCGCTAGAGAGTGCCGCGGAGGATCTACAACACCAAGAGTTTGAAGGCTTTGACCCTAATCAACAGCAAGAGCAAGGCAAGTGTCCTTGAAGCATATTGATCCTGTTTAAAAATAAATATTTTGTTTGCAAAACTGCATGCTTGTGTCAATTTGATGGGAAACCCTATGATAGGAATTTTACTAGCTTTGTTTGACCACCCTTGTCACCTGGAATTATGGTAGAGAGTCCGGAAGGGCTTTTTACCTTTTGCTTCACTTAATTAATTAGGATGGAAGAACAACAACACTACTTAATTTAATTCCACGCAGCTCTACCTTCTTAAACTAAAGAGCGGGGAACTAGTGGATAAAAGGGAGTTGGATACGCCCTCTACCATATCTATACAAATAGATGCATTAATGATATTCTGGTTAATTTGAACTGGTCAATACGATATGATAATGGGTGATCTAAGAAAGCCTGGTATGTGGATGGGTTGGATGTCATGGTGGTTTGCTTGCTTTAGATCTAAGGACCGGTTCATGCGAGAATAAGCCAGGACTACAGTGCCACCACGAGGCCAAGTATGGTTGCGGCGTAGCTGATTAATTAGGGCTTTGCTAGTGCTTTTCGGACCATTGTGGATGCTCGGGGAAAGGGTAGTCGGATTGGGTTCGTTGATGATTGGTGGGACTACCCTGGGATCCGAATGGCTCAAGAGGGGGCCCTTGGTTGAAGATGTGCTCTGTAGGAGACATCGCCACCGGTGAAACCTCAGTGGGGTCTAAATAGGCTAGTAATCCCTTTGTAAAGACTATTTTGTGATCTCTTGGCCACACACCGACGGAAGTGTGAGACGGCATAACAGAGGTTCTAGTCACCAAAAGGTGATGAAATCACAAACACGTGGGTAAAGCGATACAACCTCTGCAGAGTGTGTCTAAAACTATCATGATAGCCGTGCTCCCGGTTATGAGCACCTGGAAAACTTCCATGATTAGAGGGTACTTGGTATTGGGATGGTATTTGGGATGGTTATGGTTGGTATTATGGTTATGGATTAGTTTTTGGTATTGAATATGGTTATTGGCAAATGGTGGAATCTGGAATTATTGACGTTGGTAATGAATTCAGACTGGTATTATGATATTACTTATGATTATGATGGGTTTGATTCATATAAATATAATATATTGTTTTTTCAAATGTTTTGATGTACTTTTCAGCACTTTGCCATTATTATTGTCATCATTTTGATCAGCCACATGTCATACTTTCCACACTTGCTGAGTACGACATGTACTCACTCTTGCAATCCCCCCCCAACAGTTGCAGGTCAGGATTAGGAGTTTAATGGTGAGAATGCGGAGTTCTAGGCCATGTCTACCGTCAGCTTTGCCTGTGGTGTTGATTGGAGATGCACTATACCCTATTGCTTATGCTACCTACCTGCTTAGTTTGCTTAATTAGTTTATTTCCGCTGCATTAGTTGAACTTGTCATAAATATTCAGTAGAGGTTGTATTTGAGGATAATATGGTTTGTGTAATAAAATTTGGTTAATTAATCCTGTTCTGTGGTAATTTTCTGTATACTCTTTTGTGCATGCACTCGTGTATGTGTGTTGAACATCCTGGGCACACATATGTGTTAGCTTGGTTCATTTTTTGGAACTGGGCATCACATATTCCCCACGTCTCCTTTAGCTTCGCGATTTTCTCCATTTTGCTTTGGTTCTGTGATGCCCAGTTCCGAAAATGAACCAAGCTAACGCATATGTGTGCCCAAGATGTTCACCACACATACACGAGTGCAATCACAAAAGAGTATACAGAAAATTACCACAAGACAAGATTAATTAACCAAATTTTATTACACAATCCAGATTATCCCCGAATACAAGCTCCAATGAATATTGATGACAAGTTCAACTAATGCAGCGGAAATAAACTAATTAAGCCATCTAAGCAACTATGCAGCATAAGCGACAGGGTATGTATGCGCAGCTCCAATCAACACCACAGGCAAAGCTGACGGTAGAAACGGCCTAGAACTCCGCATTATCGCCATTAAACTCCCAATCCTGACCTGCAACTGCTGGGGGGGATTACAAGAGTGAGTACATGTCGTACTCAGCAAGTGTGGAAAGTATGACATGTGGCTGAATCAAATGATGACAATAATAATGGCAAAGTGCTGAAAAGTACAGTAAAACATTTGAAAAGCAATGAATCATATTTATGTATGTGAAATAACCCATCATAATCATAAATAATACCATAATACCAAACTGAATTCATTACCATCATCAATGATTCCAGATTTCACCATCGTCAATAACCATATTCAATACCAGAAATTTATCCATAACCATCCATAACCATTACCAAACCATAACCATCCCAAATTTTCCCATGCTTTAAAGCACAAGCTTTTGTCCCAACTTTTCCCATGCTTTAAAGCACAAGCTCTTAACATGTCCTCCAAAATCTGATTGGTCCTCTCGGTTTGTCCATCCGTTTGAGGATGATATGCTGAACTAAAATTCAACCTCGTTCCCAAGGCTTCATGCAACTTTTGCCAAAACCTGGAAGTAAATTGAGAACCTCTATCCGAGACTATCTTCTTCGGTACTCCATGTTGGCACACAATATGCTCCATATACAATTCTGCTAGCTTCGCTGTGGTATATGTGGTCTTAACAGGAATAAAGTGAGCTGATTTTGTCAACCGATCTACAATGACCCATATTGAATCATAGCCATACTGGGTTCACGGTAATCCTACTATAAAGTCCATACTAATCTCTTCCCACTTCCACTCTGGAATCTTCAATGGCTGCAATAACCCTGCTGGCCTTTGATGTTCCGCCTTGACTCGTTGGCACACATCACACAATGCAACATATTCGGCTATGTCCTTCCTCATGCTATCCCACCAATAGCAAGTCTTCAAGTCTTTGTACATCTTCGTACAACCTGGGTGAATCGAGTAAGGCGAGTCATGTGCCTCCTTTAATATTGTCTCCCAAATATGCTTTACGTTAGGCACAATGATCCTCTTTCCAAGCCATAAGGTACCATGTTCATCTTCGTCAAATCTGAATTCTCTCCCTTCTTCGGTTCTTTCCTTGATTTCCTTGATCTCCTCATCTGTGGTTTGTGCCTCTCGAATTTCTTGCTCCAAGGTTGGGTTTAACTCCATCATCTCCATCTCGCTTACAAACCCAAGGTTCAACCGTTCAAACTCCTTGCATAACTCGGACGGTAACTCTCGAACTGTAAGTTGATGGCTTACTCCCTTTCAACTCAAAGCATCGGCCACTACATTGGCTTTTCCCGGATGATAGTTGATCCCCAAATCATAATCTTTGATGAGCTCCAACCATCTTCGTTGCCTCAAGTTCAGATCCGTTTGTGTGAAAATATACTTCAAACTCTTATGATCCGTATAAATTTCACACCTATGTCCAAGAGTATAGTGTCTCCAAATCTTCAATGCATGAACCACGACCGCGAATTCCAAATCGTGCGTGGGGTAATTCTGCTCATGCTTCTTCAATTGTCTTGACGCATAGGAGACCACTTGACCTTCTTGCATCAATACACATCCAAGTCCTTGTCTCGATGCATCACAATATATATCAAAACTCTTGCTCAAGTCCGGTAATACCAAAACTGGGGCTGTTGTTAACCTCTTCTTCCTCAAAACTGTTTTGACAAGCTTCAATCCATTGGAACGCCTTTCCCTTCATTAGCAACTCCGTCATAGGCTTGGCTATCTTGGAAAAGTCCTTGATGAATCTACGGTAATATCCAGCCATCCCAAGAAAACTCCTTATTTCCTTGACATTTTGTGGCGGTTCCCATTTTGACACGTCTCTTACTTTTCCGGGGTCAACCGATACTCCTCCTCCTGAGATTATATGACCCAAGAATGGCACCTCTTTCAACCAAAACTAACACTTGTTGAACTTGGCATACAACTGATGCTCCCTCAATTTCTGCAACGTAAGCCTCAAGTGTTCCTCATGTTCCTTCTCATCCTTCGAGTAGATCATAATATCATCAATAAACACCACAACGAACTTATCTAAGTACTCCATGAAGACTTCATTCATGAGGTACATAAAGTAGGCAGGTGCATTTGTCAATCCAAAAGACATCACGGTGTACTCATAAGATCCATATCGTGTCCTAAAAGCTGTCTTGGGTATGTCTGATGGTCTAATCTTCATTTGAAAGTATCCCGACCTCAAATCAATCTTAGAGAAGACACAAGCACCCTTCATCTGATCGAATAAGTCTTCTATGCGCGGCAAGGTGTACTTGTTCTTGATTGTTACCTCGTTGAGAGCTCGGTAATCCACGCACATCCTTTGGGATCCATCCTTCTTGTCCACAAATAGAACGGGCGCTCCCCAAGGTGAAGAGCTAGGGCGAATAAAACCCTTCTCTAATTGCTCTTGAATCTGCTTCTTGAGCTCCGCTATATCCATAGGAGGCATCCTATACGGCCTCTTAGCTATAGGTGCAGTTCCAGGTATTAAATCAATAACAAACTCAATGTCTCGATCGGGTGGCATACCTGGCATCTTGTCCGGAAAAACATCCAAAAATTCACACACTACCGGAATCTCCTCAATTGCGGCACCGTCCATATGATTCAGCTCCAATTGCTTTGGTGCGGTTTGAGATGCTTCAAATTCTACGGTGATCCCTTCCTCATTGGTCAACTTCACTGTCTTTGTGGCACACTCAATAACTCCATTGTGCTTCCTTAACCAGTCCATACCAAGTATAATGTCCAACCCTTGAGAATCCAAAACAATGAGGTTGGCGGAGAAGTCTACCCCCCTTATTCTAAGGCCTACCTTTGGACATACTATATTTGTCCTCATCTCTCCTCCTGGAGACTTAACCAATAGAGTAAACTTCATATGAGAGATAGGCAAACTATACTTGGCAACATACTTTGATGCAATGAATAAATGCGATGCTCCAGAATCAAATAACATAGTCGCAGGGTTGGAGTTGGCGAGAAACATACCAATGACCACATCATCCGCTTGTTGAGCATCCTCCGTAGAGACATGGTTCACGTTGCCACGAGCAAAATTCTGCTGTCCACGGGTTCCTTGTGGCTGTCCTCCATTAGGTCTTGGGTTTTGCCTCGATGCATTGCTTCCTTGACCAAGGCCCGACTTAGGACATTGATGCACAAAGTGTCCAGCTTCTCCACAGGTATAACACTTCTTAACTCCACCAGAATTGTTGGGACGAGCTTGGTTTTGAGCATTGGCTCCAGGAAAATCAGCACGAGGTGCATAAGGCATTGGAGGCCTAGGTGCTTGCATAGCAGGGCGCTGCTGCACAAGCTGAGTTGGACGTGGTGCATAACCAGGACGCTGAGCAGGAATAGAGGAGTTGTAATGAGGCGCGTTGGGCGGCGCAAAGCGAGGGTGCACATTACTTCCTTGTTGTTGTCCTTGATATGGCGCCTTCCTCTTGATTTCTTGCTCCATCTCACGGATCTTGTTCTCAACCACAATTGCTTTGTCCACAAGCTTCTGGAAATTTGCATAGTCACAATTGAGCAATTGTACTTTGATCTCATTGTTCAATCCCCTCATGAACAAGTATTGCTTCCGGCTGTCCCGACTAACATCCTCAGGCGCATACCTTGAGAGTTGAGTGAACTTATTGAGATATTCACTCACGCTTGATTTTCCTTGTCTCCAGTTCTCAAATTCTTGCCTCTTCAAGATCATAACACCTTCCAGCACATAATGAGAACGAAAACTCTCCTTGAATTCCGCCCACGTAATTCTCTCTTGGTTCTCATGAGCATTGCAATAAGAATCCCACCAATCTGCAGCTGCTCCAACGAGTTGATGAGAAGCAAATAGCACCTTCTCCCGGTCACTGCATTGGACAATAGCTAGCTTCTTCTCCACGGACTTGAGCCAATCATCCGCATCCATAGGGTTTGCGGCTTGAGCAAAGGTTGGCGGCCTAGTCCTCATAAACTCTCCCAACCGGTTATGAGGAGGCGGGGGTGGCGGTGGAGGCATGTGGGGCTGATTGTTGATATTGCCAGCCTGCAGCTGTCCCATAGTCTGTATGGTCTGCATGAGCTGGTTTTGCATGACCAATAGCTGCTCGATGTTGATACCTCCCTGAGTAGATCCTTGCCCATTGTTGTTCTGAGGCACTCCATTGTTCTCCTCTTCATCATTGCCATCCCTCTGGTTGCGAGTCCTCACCATCTGAAGAAAAGCAGTAGGTAAGAATTTAGAAACGTCCCCAACTATATGCATCAAGGGATATGAAACTAAACAGCTAGCTACACTAGCCTAGGTGGACATGGCAATTCTAAGGCATCCCAAAATCCTCTATTAAGCACACAAGAAAGCAATATATATAGCAAACAGCACTCCAAGCAAAAACACATCGATTCCTGAGTGCTCCTATGTGCTCTAAAGTGTCCATTCTATCTAGGCTGCATCCTACGGTCAACCTGTGGCTCTGATACCAATCTGTGATGCCCGGTTCCGAAAATGAACCAAGCTAACGCATATGTGTGCCCAGGATGTTCACCACACATACACGAGTGCAATCACAAAAGAGTATACAGAAAATTACCACAAGACAAGACTAATTAACCAAATTTTATTACAGAATCCAGATTATCCTCGAATACAAGCTCCAATGAATATTGATGACAAGTTCAACTAATGCAGTGGAAATAAACTAATTAAGCCATCTAAGCAACTATGCAGCATAAGCAACAGGGTATGTATGCGCAGCTCCAATCAACACCACAGGCAAAGCTGACGGTAGACACGGCCTAGAACTCCGCATTATCGCCATTAAACTCCCAATCCTGACCTGCAACTGTTGGGGGGAATTGCAAGAGTGAGTACATGTCGTACTCAGCAAGTGTGGAAAGTATGACATGTGGCTGAATCAAATGACGACAATAATAATGGCAAAGTGCTGAAAAGTACAGTAATACATTTGAAAAGCAATGAATCATATTTATGTATGTGAAATAACCCATCATAATCATAAATAATACCATAATACCAAACTGAATTCATTACCATCATCAATGATTCCAGATTTCACCATCGTCAATAACCATATTCAATACCAGAAATTTATCCATAACCATCCATAACCATTACCAAACCATAACTATCCCAAATTCCAATTTCCTCTAATCATGTAGGTCATCCAGGCGCTCATAACTGGGAGCACAACTATCATGATAGTTTATTTAGACTCTGCAGAGTTTGTACCTCTTTACCCACGTGTTTGTGATTTCATCACCCGTCGACGACTAAAGAACCTCCCTCATGCCAATTACACTTCCTTTGGTGTATGGCCAAGAGATCACAAAATAGCCTTTACAAAGGGATTACTAGTCTATTTAGACCCCACTGAGGTTTCGCCGGTGGTGATGCCTCCAACTGAGCACATCTTCAACCAAGGGCCCCCTCTTGAGCCATTCGGATCCCATGGTAGTCCCACCAATCATCAACAAACCCAACCCGACTACCCCTTCCCCGAGCATCCACAATGGTCCAAACAGCACTAGCAAAGCCCTAATTAATCAGCTACGCCGCACCCATACTTGGCCTCGTGGTGGCACTGTAGTCCTGGCTTATTCTCGCATGAACCGGTCCTTAGATCTAAAGCAAGCAAACTACCATAACATCCAACCCATCCACATACCAGGCTTGCTTAGATCACCCATCGCAAAACCATATTAACCAGTTCATGTTATCCAGAATCTCATCCATGCATAAATAAATCGATTGGTATAGTTGTTTTCCATCCCAGTTGATTAAGCGAAACAAAAAGTAAAAAGCCTTCCCAACTCTCTACCATAAATTCCAGGTGACAAGGGTGGTCAAACAAAACTAGTACACTTCCTACCATAGGGTTTCCCATCAATTTGACATAAGCATGCATTTTTTGCAAACAAAACATTTATTTTAAAACAGGATCAATATGCTTCAAGGACACTTGCCTTGCTCTTGCTGTTGATTAGGGTCAAAGCCTTCAAACTCTTGATGCTTTAGATCCTCTGCGGCACTTTCTAGCGCAAATCCGTCTAATCCACACAATAAACATACAAGACAAGAAACACAATCAAAGAGTGCACAAATATTACTCAATATGTCATGACATGCATGACTGATGCAAATGCAAGGTAGAACTTGTTACTTGATTGCTTAATGTTAACTAATTAGTTCTAATAGATTTTAACAAGTTTATACAGGCTTGGGGTTGATTAGATCAAATTTTAGAATTAATTCAACACAATTTAACCAAGAAGATCGGACTAGTCCGCTAGGGACCGGACAAGTCCGCACTCTGCGAGATCAGCGGATTATGGTTTTTTAGATCGACGTGAATTTGGAGATTAGGGGTTGAATGCACGTAAGGAAAAGATAATCGAAGGTATACCAGGTGTTTAGAACTCCAATGAATCAAGAAACTTGGAGGTAGCACTTGGATCTTGATGGTCTAGGGCTGGTGATGAACTTGGAGATGAATTGGTGGTGAAGGACGAAACTTGGTGGAGATCTTGATCCTCCTTCGTTTCCTCCTCTTCTTCTTCTTGCTTGGGATCTTCTCCTCCCTCCTTGATGGTGGCTCCCCATGAACTAGGGTTTGGGTGGGTGGAAAAGTGGCAAATAGATGTCAAACCAAGGGGTGGGGCTGTTTATATAGAGGTGGAGGCTAGGGTTAGATGGATTTCGAGTTTGAGATGAGTAGAGGCCGGTTTAGAGTCCCACATGGGCTATAGAAGAGTTAGGCACGACGTCCCCAGGCCCACTTATCGTGAAACCCAAGAAACAAGTCGTAAAACAAAAGATCAATCTCGGAGTCACGAAATATCGGACAAGTCCGGAAAGGATCGGACTAGTCCGAAGTCGTCCAGAGAGAAAATCGGACAAGTCTGGCCTAAAATTGGACAAGTCCGATCTTAGTCAGAAAGGAAAACGGACAAGTCCGCTGGAACACCGGACTAGTCCGGAAAAGTCCAGGGACTTAGCAAATTTCAAGGATTCATGGAATACCGGACTAGTCCGCACAAAATCGGACAAGTCTGAAGTTGTCCAGAGGCAAATATCGGACTAATCCACAAGAAAACGGACAAGTTCGTTTTTAGACAGAGAGAAATCGGACTAGTCCTTAGCAAAATCGGACTAGTCCGCACTTTCCTACATTTTTAAGTGCGGTTTTGTTCCAAATCAATTTTAAGCTTGTTCCTCTTGTTATGGGTTAATGTTAAACATGTGTATGAGTGCATGTAGGGCATGATGTATGAAAATGAGGGTGTTACAGGTTCTCTGTTGATATCACACATCACTGAACTTAGAGCACATTTACTTGATAACTAAATCATTCCTTTGTCCAGAAAAATAATCAAATCCTTCGTTATGATTCCAGAAGAACATGATGAACACACCACACATTCATTCATCCACACAGTTGAACAGAAAAGATAATATTCATTCACATAGATGAACACAAATAAATTTCATTCATTAACACAATATATTACAAAACACAAGAAAAAAGTAGAAGAAGACACCAGAAAAGAAAAACATCAACTAAAAACAACAAAGAAAAACTAAATCCTACTCCTCCTCCTCCTTCTCCTCCCCCTCCTCCTCCGGCGACGGCGACTCTGGTGCCGGTGCAACAGAAGCCTGGGTTGACTGCACCAATTTGCTCGGCTGCACCAGCGGTGCAACCCCGCGATCGAGGTTCCTCTCCGTCGCCGCCACTCGGTTACTGCAGCCCTTGGCGCCGAGCACCTGGGCCATCGTCTTGAATAGAATGTCGAGACGAATGACCACTCCCATGAGGGTGTAAAGGTAGTGGCCGATGGTACCCATTCCAGTAAACTATACAAGGGTACCTAGGCCCAAAGAACTCATGGTGTGACGTACTGTTGTACGCCTCTTGCGTCATAACGAGGCGCCGCTCGGTGTTGAGCCTCTCGAGGGAGTTTTAGCACAGTTTCTTACAGGGTGGCTCCCTCAGCGGGCTTGGCAGCGGAACGTAGGCCATGGTGGTGGTGGGATGTCGGCGCGGAGAAGATGAAGAAGAAGAAGAAATGGATGCAAAAGGAGATACGCGCTTGTGGAGAACTGACAGGTGATGGTGCGCCTTATATATGGTCTGTGCGGAGTCTACGATGGAGCAGTTGGTTTCGAGCACATTGATGGGACGATGAGATGCATCGATACCGCCTCGGGGAAACAAAAGGTCGCGCATGCCAGTCGCACGCGTCTCTGCACCACCGCCGCCGAAATTAAGTTCTCTGCGGTCCTCGTGCTGCGCGTCTCTCCGTCAACAATGGAAGACGCTCTTTCAAATCTCATGCGTCTTGCATTTATCTCCCACGTCTCTTCGCCAACGGTTCTCCATTACTAATCGACCAACTCCAGTGTGACCGCTGCTTCTGTTCGACCAACTCCAGCGCGACCGCCACCTATGTTCGCCATTTCCATCGTCGTCATCGCCGTCCTCGTCATCATCACTGTTCATGGCTAGGTTAGATATCAGTTTGGCACGTAAGCGACTGAAGGAGGAGCACTTGGCGTTGCCCAAGAAGCATCCCCATATATGTACATATGGCACACCGGTTGCATGATTGTATGTAGCTCTGCAATGAACTGATGAACTTAATTGTAGTTTCGTTTTTTCGTCTTGTTTGTTTTTGGTATTTGCAATTTCATGGCTCACCGCTATTTGCATCACTTGTTTGTCCAATTTCTCTGTGTAGGGTTTCTCTACAAAGTCTGAGTCGGGAGATTTATTGAAGTGACAGTGCATTGTTCCCGATAAAAAAGGGGTAAGTCATGAAGAACAAGCACAATCATATCTAGTGTAACATCGTCCCCTTATTAATGAATTTCCTTTGTAAACTGACTAGGAAGGTTGTTACTACCCCCTGACAATCTTCTTCTTGGAGGATTGTCTGTTGGTGCCTCCAAGATGCGCCTTTCCACATGGTTTCTTCCACCCGAATGTCCATCGCTCAGAATCACTCTACCTTGGGGTTCTTGATCAAGAGACTATAAGATAGACTTATATTGCTTAAATAATTAGAAATTGTTGCTGAACATATTTGAACTGGTTTCTTATGTTGCTTAAATTGATATTTCTGAGGGGTGGTGGTCTGACTTTACAATCAAAACTGTACTACTTGAAGTTCAGCGTTTGCTTCATCAACCAAATGCGCCCGATGTTGAAAGTGATTGCAATAATCTACTTATCAAGGTTAGTAACTTTGTGTCAGTGACCAACATAGGTTATATAACATTACTCATTCAACATTTGTTAATTTAAAGAATGTCAATATTTTCAGGATCCTTGGGGAATATACAAGGCGTGTTCGGGAGCAAGCTTGACGGTACAGTTTAGACTGATCGATGGGAGCATCATAGGACTAACATTAGAATAGAAATGTATAGTTTAGAGGGCACACAATGTGTACGAACTATGAAATTCATTGAGTTGTAAAATATCTCTGAATTGCAATGTCATTGTGTTTCTTTATCCCTGAATTCCGATTATATCCTTGAATTGCAATGTCATTGTGTTTGTTTATCCATGCGACGGACACTCACGATAGATGATCATGAATTGCAATATCCTTGAGCGGCAATGGACGCTCACGATGTCGTGCGAGTGGCAAAAGGGAGATGAGCACATGAGTGACACACACTAAACAGGAGCATCTCGGATTTTTGACCTCTGGTAAAAGGGAGACGGGCGAATGAGAGACGCGTTGTATTAAGTCCGAGCTAATGCGAGATGAGCCTTACCTGGACTCGTCTCCGATTCATGTTGAAGATCTTTTATCCCACCACAGGAAGTTGAGCGCATTGAAATGATCATATAAGATATTGTGCACAGTTGCAGTTGGACATGCCCGCATGTGAAAGATGGCATTGCACCCTGCGAACAACATCTTTCGTATGTGACGTGCCCGTTCAGCCACAAAATAATGCGAGACGGACGTTATATAGGCCTGAGTCCAATTTTTGACCTATTTTTAGCTCTTGCGCGCTCTCTGGCAAAAATTCTCGCGCTAAACTTACTCACGCTCTCTCGACCTAAGAGAGACGCTCAAAAGAGATATGGGTGTTATAGAGGCTCGTCCACGAGTTTTGCTATTTTTATCTCTCGTGCTCTCTCTCCCAACACTTGGCAAAAAATTTTAGCTCTCGCGCGCTCTCTCGACCTAGAAACAGCAGCTCCTGAGCATGCCGTCGTTGTCCCTCTTCCTCAGCTCACTCTTCGTCATTGTCGCGCTCCCGCCGTTGACCTTGACCTCGTCATTAGAGTGTTGAGCACGCTAGAGCACGCCGCCTCGTCCTCTGTCCCCGGAGCACGGCGTGGCTCCGACCCCGAACTCGGTTATTGGTATGAGCACGCCGCCGCCTTCACATAAGTGAAAATGTTCTCCCTGGTTGGTGTGTTGGAACACATTCATATTCCTTGTTTATGTCCAACATAGAAGTAATCTATTTGTTTTAACTATCAATGTATATAATGAATTCTGATTCGCAAAACCTTGAAACTGCAGGAACATGGTTGACACTAGCATTTGCCATTCCAATGAGTTTGATTTCTACCTCTGCAGCCATGCTAGAATCATGGTACCTATGTGATAATTGGTGTTGCTCTCATGAGTTTTTAATATCAGGCTATTAATGCATCAATGGAATGTAAATTGTTTGTTTTTTTAGGGGACAAGCACACCAACTCACTACCATGTCCTTTATGATGAGAACAATTTCTCTGCTCATCCATTGCAGATGCTCACCAATTGCCTATGCTACAAGTAAACTTGGTTCTCCATTCACTAACAGTTCCTGCATTTATTACAATTTTATACCAATTTGTTCCTAAGCCTTCAGATATTTACTCCCTTATGTGATTGTTTAAGCGAATGTGACTCTAATTTGATAATGTTTTATATGATTTCAGTGATTTTATTGAATTTGAGATTGTCCTAGTCTAAGCATTAGAGGCTATGAAGGCTCATCGTTAATGAAGTCATTGATCGGGAGAATTTTCATTATGGTATACAGCATTAGATGATGATAGTTATAATGTGTGTAATTAGTTACTTTGTAATTAGGATGAACAGAGGGCATTCTTTGTGTAACTATTATACTTGATAACCATGATTGACACTTTGTTAATATTTGATTGGTCAATACAATTTAAGGTGTGATTTTTTGTCTATACATATGTTCATGTATGTGTATGTTGATGACACTGGCAATGCGGCTACAAAATCCTGGCTTGCTCCAGGATGCAGCCGGCAACCAGGATAATCAGAGGTGGGGGGCACCTAATAGAAGACCCTGCCTGTAAATAATCCGCGACGAGCTGTAACAGTGCACATCTCAGATTACCTAAATAAAGGAGACAAGCTTCTTTAAATCCTGTCTCAGATCAGTCAACAAATCTGTGATGCGCTACCATAAAGACCATCTCGGATTTGTCAATAAATTTGCGATGCACTATATTAGAGCTTGTCTTGCATGTATGATGATGAGCGACGCACGCGACTCACTTCTCCAGTGACCCCGTAAAGCTCATCTATTATGACTCAAAGAAATGAGACGCTCTATCTTTGAGGTTGTCTTGCACTTAGGCAGTTCGGTGACAAGCCAGCCGCTGGTCTCTGATGACAACGTAATGCGAGACGTGACGATGAAGATGCACTGTTTGTTCATCTCCCTTCTTCGTTCGGGCATGTCTCGAATGAGCCTTTCTTACTTAGTTACCCTTACAAGTAATAAATTTAACAATTAATATAATTAGCAGTTAAGAGGTGTTAAGTGTTACTTAAGCAGTTTGCATTGTGAAACCATCACCTGATGTGTCAGGTGACTAACAAATAGTATATTTGTCGATACCCTGTGGACCATGTACTCATTCATACCATAAAAAGAAGTGCTTCGTCCCACCTTCCAGAGGAGGAGACATTCAGGGGTCATGTGTCCTGCAGCTCCGGACCCGCCTCCCTGCTAAGGGTGGCTCCAGTCTTGCCACATGTCTTGCAGCTCCGGACCCGCCTCTCTACTAAGGGTGGCTCCGGTGCTGCCACATGTCCTGCAGCTCCGGACCCGCCTCCCGGCTAAGAGTGGCTCCAGTGCTGCCATGTGTCTTGTAGTTCTGGACCCGCCTCCCTGCTGAGGGTGGCTCAGGTGCTGCCATGTGTCCTGCAGTTCTAGACCCACCTCCCTGCTGAGGGTGACTCCAGTGCTGCCACGTGTCCTGGAGTTCCAGACCTGCCTCCATGCTGAGGATGGCTCTGGTGCTTCCACGTGTCTTTTGGCTCTGGACTTTTCCTCTCTGGCGGGGAGGGCTCTGGAGTCTCCACCCGTCCAAAACGGCGTGGGCATTCAAGAGCATAAATCAGCCCCTTGAAGACCAAGTTAACGCATCATTAACCCCATGTTAATGACGCACGATCAGTAGGGTATCAAGACATAGTAATGTTGCTATCGAGACACATTAATACGCAATTAAATCATAATAAAGTGCCTTAGACAATGTACAGGGTACTTAACAGCCCGGGGCCACTTGTCGGGCCTCGGCTTCACTGTAAACTGTCGAACCTTGGCATATAAAAGGTTGCGCTGCTACGATAGAAGTCAATGGGGACTGATTAGCGAGCATTTGGTGGTGAGAACCGACCTTTCTTCACCTATAAATAGGATCCATCACCCCTCACTTCAACACACACCACATGAGCATCATTCTATTGTATACACTAGTTCTCTGTGACACCTGGTTCTGAAAAATGAACCAAGTGCAGTGTATTTGTGTTCAGGATGTTGCTTCACACATACACATCAACATCACAAATGATAATAAGATAATAACTATGTCAAGAATAATAAATATATCCTGATTCAATTGCAGCGGAAAATAAACTAGCGTAGGCGACTCCAACTCCACAGGCAATTGACGGTAGCACGCACGCCTAGAGCTCCACGTTGTCTTCCAAAATATCTCTTGTAGCTGAATTAATTGTAGTGTGGTACCCTGTGTACCGAATATCCCTTGGGACTGCAAAAAGACCAAAGGAACTTCACTTGTCTGAGTTGAAGACCACCGAAGGCCCCACGTGTCATTTGGGACTGGACCTGCCTCCCTTCTATGGTTAGTCCTGGTGCTGCCACGTGTATCCTGCAACCGGAGCTACATCCCACACATGGGAAAGCTCCAGGCTGAATACCTGTGCGGCACCTCCGGACCAAACCCCCGACAGAGGAAAGCTCCGGTACTGACACGTGTATAACAACACCGGACCTACCCGTCCTAGATGGTAAGCTCCGGAGATGCCACGCGTCCAACCGCCGGACCTTCAACTTCAATAATTAGACTGGTGGACCCACAACGGCTCGGACCTTCAAGGAACAATCAAAGACTCCAAGACCCGATTATGTGTCATTAATACCATCTTAATGACACACGATTGGAGGGCCCTTAATATCAGTAACGGCACTATCAAGGCGCGTTACCACACTATTAAGGGTAATTAAGCTCATAAATTGTGTATTAAACATCAGTAACCGCCAGGGCCACATGTCGGGCCAGGCTAACGATGTAACGACCAGTCCTTGTACTATAAAAGGACTTGTCGAGCGATACACAGGGGCACTTCTTCTAGACTCGGCACAAGCTAACAAGCTCTGAGACGCTCAACACAACAACTACACACCTTGTGGAGTAGGGTATTACGCTTAGGCGGCCCGAACCACGTAAATCCTCATGTCAACTTGCCATCGTGTTCTGAATCTCTGCACGCCTACAATCAAACTACAAACTCTGCGGGCTACCAACGGTAGTACCGGGAGAATTGCCAGAACCAAACTCTGATAGTTGGCGCGCCAGGTAGGGGCGCCCGATATTCAAGGATGGTGAACTCTGCTGCTGGATCGTACAACAGCAACCCTGCTGGAGGTAAACCCTCCAAAATGCAGCAGCTAGCAGGTGCTGTGGCTCCAGCAGGAGTCATTCCACCACCGCCGCTGTCCGCATCGGCGAATCAAGCTAGACAACAAGATGGAGCGTCCGCGTCGATCACTGCATCGGCGAACAACAACCCTGAACACGCGCTCCATGCTGCGCGTGCTCTTCTCCAGCGTCCACCACCTCCAGGACCATCCCAGGGTGCAATGGAGCAATGGAGAGCTGATGTGGAACATTTGGTTGTAGCAGCATCCGATCGCATCAGCAACCAAGGTCCACCCCCCTCAGGGTGGGCCCCATCGCTGCATCGGACCGTGTCGAGTAGACTTGGTCCGCATGCTTCACAACATAGGAGGCGTGCTGCATCTCAATAGGCGACATCGCTGCCTTCCGGGGCGCGACATACCCATACGGTAACCAGGCTTTCAACTCACGACCTCCGGGCGGAGCTTGATCGCCGTTACCGTCAACAGGACAACCGCGTCCATATCGAGCGTGCTCATGAGAGGCTTGGGACAGTCCTGCTCCCGAGGGAGTAGGAGGTGGCTGTTCTGTCTTGGCTATGCACCTACGCTTGGTCAGATGGCCACAGAAGTTCCGACCTCACCTGCCGGAGAAATTTGACGGGACTGTCAATCCTGCTGTGTTTTTCTAAATCTACTCCACTGCTATCCTTACGGCTGGAGGCAATGAGGCTGTTATGGGCAATTAGTTCCCCGTGGCTTTAACTGGGACTGCCAGGTCTTGGTTCATGAGCCTCCCGCCTGACTCCATCAAAAGTTGGGCGGAACTGTGCCAATAGTTCACTGCCAACTTCGGGAGTTCAAATACCCGACCAGGCACAAAACTGGACCTTTTTGCTGTCAAGCAGAAGGGGGGAGAGTCCCTGCAATCCTTCATCCAGAGGTTCTCCCAGGTACGAAACACTATTCCTTCTATCTCAAGCACTTCTGTTATTGTGGCATTCAGACAGGGCGTGCGAGACAAGAAGATGCTGGAGAAGCTGGTGACTAAGGAAGTCACCAGTGTCACAAAACTCTTTAGCTTGGCAGACAAGTGTGCCAAGGGTGCTGAAA
Organism: Tuctoria greenei; assembly: GCA_036927565.1. Taxonomy (NCBI): domain Eukaryota; kingdom Viridiplantae; phylum Streptophyta; class Magnoliopsida; order Poales; family Poaceae; genus Tuctoria; species Tuctoria greenei. Next base: position 154,302,407 of record JAYESD010000007.1, read on the forward strand.
GCCGTGAAATGCACTCCAAACCACCTCCGGAGGACAATAAAAAGTCCTCCAAGGGAGAAGCCACTACCTCTGGGAGTGGTAAGAAGAAGAAAAAGTCCAACGGCAAGAAAAAGCCGTCGGCCAGCACACCTACTGCTACAGCTGCCGCAGCTCCGAGTGGCCGAGGGCCACGCCCTGAGAAACGACCTTGGCCGTCATCTGAAGACGGTGGCAGCTCCAAGATGTGGTGTCCCATACACAAGTCGAACAACCACAACCTGTAAGGCTGCCGAGAGGTCCAGAACCATGCCGAGCGCTACAACAATCGCCGAGAAAAAGTTCCTTTCCGTCAAAGGGAAGGAAAACAAAAAGTCGACGAAGCTCCGACTGAAGAGGAATTAGGCTTTCAGGACCCTAAAAAGGTCTTGAAGGCTGTTTACACTTTCGTCGACAACGACTCCGACGTCTCCGACAACGAGCGCCGGAAGACCATGAACACCATCTTTGGTGGTTCGTGGGACATCACCTCCCGTCATGTCCTCAAGACCATGCGGTGGGACATGGCCTCAATAGCTCCCACCGCTAGGGCGGAGCCGCACCGGAAGTGGATGGACACTGCCATCACTTTTGATGCTTTGGACTGCCCTCGAAACATGATCAGAGCTGGCCAACTCCCATTGATGGTATCTACGACCACCAACAACATCCAACTCCACCATGTGATGGTGGACGGAGGTTCGGGGTTGAACCTCATAAGCTTCAAAGCTTTCGTCAATCTATAGCTCCGACCTTCAGATCTTCGCCCCCCTGACCTTTCTCCGGAGTAGGTCCAGGGGCCATAACCCCACTCAGTGCCATTACTCTCCCGGTAACTTTCAGGACCCAGGAGAATTACCGCACTGAGAAGATGGTCTTCGATGTGGCGCAGATCAACTTGCCATTCAACGCCATTTTGGGCAGGCCAACCTTGTACAAATTCGTGGCTGCTGCTCATTATGGCTACTTGGTGTTGAAGATGCTAACACTAGCAGGTGTTCTCTGGATCCGCGGAGATCGCACCGCCGGAGTGACTTCTCTAGAAGAACTCCATGCGCTTGCTACAGTGCAGGAGGAAGAATCCGTAAAGGAGCAAGCTCCGAAACCCCCGAGCATTCGTCATCGAGGCTCAACCTCTGCACCTCGCGTGCAACCAAGCGGTGACAGCGACATTCCCATCAAAGTCGTCCAAATCGGTTCTGACGCTGCTCAGACCACCCGTATATCAGAAGGTCTGAATGACAAATAGGAACTCGCGCTCATCACTTTCCTCCAGGCTAATGTCGATGTGTTTTCCTGGCAACCGTCACAAATGCCTCGGATCCCTAGGGAAGTGATCGAGCACAATCTGAAGATTTATCCCGACGCTCGGCCTGTACATCAGAAGCTTTGGAAGCAATCAGTAGAGTGACAAAACTTCATATGTCAAGAAGTGAAGAAGTTGCTTGAAGCTGGATTCATCCGAGAAGTCTTCCACCCAAAATGGCTGGCAAACCCAGTCGTCATACCCAAAGCCGGCGGGAAGCTTCGGATGTGTATCGACTACACTACACTAAATAAGGCATGTCCAAAATATCCATTCCCACTAACTAGAATAGATCAGATAGTGGATTCCACCTCCGGGTGTGAATTACTGTGTTTCCTATACGCATATTCTGGGTATCATCAAATCAGAATGTCTAGGGAAGATGAAGAGCATACTTCCTTCATCACAGTAGATGGATTATATTGTTACACTACCATGCCATTTGGTCCCAAAAACGCTGCTTCAATGTTTGTATGAGCTATGTACAAAACTTTTGGAGAGCCCATCAGATATGTAGTGGAAGTGTACATCGATGACATCGTCGTCAAGATCAAGAACAAGGAGTCATTCCTTGACACCTTGCAAGCTGTCTTCGACAAGCTGCGAATCACACGCGCGAAGTTGAACCCGGACAAGTGTGTCTTCGGGGTTAGCTCCGGAAAACTTCTTGTTTTCTTGGTGAAACACCGAGCAATAGAAGCAAATCTGGCGAAGATTAAAGCTATTGAAGACATGCGGCCACCAGCCTGCATCAAGGACGTCCAGAAGCTGACTGGATATCTAGCTGCCCTCAGCCGATTCATCTCAAGACTGGCGGAACGGGCGCTACCCTTCTTCAAGTTACTGAGGAATTTCGGACCATTCCAATGGTCTGAAGAAGCAGAAAAGGCATTCGAGGAGCTAAAGCAGCTCCTCACCACTCCACCAACCTTGGTAGCTCTGAATCCTGGTGAGCCACTTTTGCTTTACATTTCGGCAACTCACGAAGTTATCAGCATGGTCCTGGTTGCAGAAAGACCAGAACCATCTCTAGTTCAGGAATCCAGACCCCTTCGGGAGGGTCCGGAGCTACATGAAGGCGAGTCTGGGTCCCAGCCCCCAGACCCGGATCCTCAAGGTGAGACGCTGGAGGGTCAATCTCCTTCAAATGAAGGAGTCACTGCTACTGAACAAGAAGATTCGGACCCCTCCGAGAAGGTCAGGATCACTTCAAAAGAAGCTTCGGGTTCCTCCAGCAGGGACCCAGAGGTCCCGAACAAGGTCCGGACCCCTCCGAGAGGGTCCGGGTTGATGAGGAGGAAGTTTTGGGCCCCTTCAGGAGGGTTCGGACAGTCCAACGCCCAGTGTACTTCATCAGCAAAGTACTCCATGACACCAAGACTCGGTACCTGGAGGTGCATAAGTTGCTCTACGCAGTTCTTATTGCTTCTAGGAAGCTCTGACACTACTTCCAAGCTCACAAGATTTTAGTGGTAACTTCTTATCCACTCCGTGCAATCTTGCATAACCCCAACTCTATTGGGAACATTGCGAAGTGGGCAGCGGAAGTTGCCGAGTTCGACCTTGAATTCGTCCCAAGACAAGCGATCAAGAGTCAAGCATTGGCGGACTTTGTGGCGGAATGGACCCCCTCTCCATCAAATCCTAGGGGCCCCAGTGAGCAGAAGCTGGAACCCAAGGTTCCGGTTTTCACCGAGCCTTATTAGACTCTCTACTTCGACGGCTCCGTGCAGAAGCAGGGGGTCAGAACTGGAATCCTTCTCCTCGCTCCGACCAGGGAGAAGGTTAAATACATGGTTCACCTTGACTTCAAGGCGACCAACAACATGGCAGAGTATGAAGCACTAATCTATGGGCTCAAGGTGGCACTATCATATGGTGTCAAGCAGCTATTGGTAAAGGGTGACTCGCAGCTCGTCATAAAACAAGTCAAAGGTGAATGCTGTTGCAACAACCCTCAACTAGCTGCATACCTACATGAAGTCCAGAAGCTTCAAAAGGACTTCGACGTTCTGGATCTTTGCCATGTCCAGCGTCTCAACAACGCTGAAGCCGACAAACTCTCAATGAAAGCTTCAACCGGAGCTCTGGCACCCGATGGAACCTTCGTCTGGAGATTGTCAAGACCAATAGCTCAGCCTGCCGAAGTGAGCGAAGGGGGCGAGACCAACACCTCGAAGCTGGCGGTCCCGATGGCCCTGTTACCATGGCATCCATCAAGGGTCGTAGGTGCTGCCGGAAGCCCCGAGCAACCCAGCACGCAAGACTCAAATGCTCAAGTTAGCTCCGATGCATGGATCTCGGAGATCCGGAGCTACTTGAAAGACAATTTCCTTCCTGAAGATAATGTATCCGCTGACCGGATAGTCAGATTGGCTAAAAGATACACACTGGTAGAAGGGGATCTCTACTGGCGTGGTGCAAACAACGTCCTAATGCGGTGCATTACAAGGGAAGAAGGCTGCGAGCTCCTCGCAAAAATCCATGGAGGCGAGTGTGGGAACCACGCGTATTCCCGCACGCTGGTCGGTAAGGCCTCCCGACATGGTTTTTACTGGCCTACAACACTCCAAGATGCAACCAAGATAGTTAAGAAATGCGAGGCATGCCAGTTCCATGCAAAGCAAATTCACACACTAGCTCACCCTCTACAAATGATACCTCCTACATGGCCATTCACTATGTGGGGGATGGATATCTTGGGACCTTTCCCAAGAGCCGTCAGAGGTGACAAGTTCCTGTATGTTGCCATCGACAAGTTCACCAAATGGCCAGAAGCAACTCCAGTTGTGACAATAAAAAAGCAATCAGCTATCAACTTCTTGTAGTCCATAGTATGCAGATTTGGAGTCCAAAATAAGATCATAACAGACAACGAGACCAAATTCACAAGCTCTGCATTCCAAGGATATTGCGAAGACCTCGGTATTCAGGTCAGCTACGCTTCTGTTGCTCACCTGACAAGTAATGGCCAAGCTGAGAGAGCAAATGCAGAAATCCTAAAAGGACTCAAGACGCGCACATATGAGTGCCTGGAAAAACATGGAGCCAACTGGATTGAAGAGCTTCCACCCACACTGTGGGCCAACAGGACAACTCCAAATCGGTCAACTGGAGAGACACCCTTCTTCCTGGTGTACGGAGCTAAAGCAGTCCTTCCTCCGGAAATCACCTTGGGATTACTCTGGGTCCGGACCTTCGACAATGCCATGTAGGACCAGCTCCGGCGTGAAGACCTTGTCCTTGTTGAAGAGGGAAGGTGCCGAGCAGCTATTTGGAATGCCCGATACCGCCAAGCTCTTTGGCGCTATCACCAAAGTCATGTTCACAGCCGACAGCTAGAGGAAGGTGATCTGGTGCTACAGAGAATACAAATTTGAGAAGGGTTAAACAAACTCACCCCCAGCTGGGAAGGACCCTTTCGAGTGATCAAAGCATCTCGTCCCAGATGTGTTCGCTTGGCAACCGAGGATGGGACACCTCTTCCTAATCCTTGGAACATTGAGCACCTCCGTAAGTTCTACGCTTAGTATCACGGAGGTGAGTCTGTAGTTACATGCGATGTATGTTATAGAGTCATTGTACAGAGACGGGTAGCTCCTTCGGGAGAACAGCCGGACCTTCCCCGGAAGGTCCGCAAAGTTTAGGCAACACTTGTCACAGTCTCAGAACTAAAAGTGTAGCTAGCTACCTTGGGTCAAATGAGAAATGCAACACACTTAGTCTGGTTCCGTACCCTAAGAGTGTACTTGTTTCCCCTGTACCCCAGACCTATAATGATAGACATCATTGTGTGAAAACAGACTCCATGTGCATTTATTTTGTACAGGCTCAATATTTTTTATTTTTCTCTTTCTTTTCTATAACAAAGTTGTTCAATTCTTAAGAAACTTTAGCTCGACCAATTCTTATATAATTCAAGTTGCATTGTCAATTCTACCGGGTCTAAACATTATTAATGGTCTACTCTTCTGAATGCCTCCAAGCCAATCTAGGTCCGGAGTGTGCTATCGACTTAGCCTGGTCAAGAACCCTAAGTACGCCACTCTACCTACACCCCGGCAAGCCGAAGTAAGGCGAGTCCAGAAACGATCGTACCTGGAGACAACAAGCCAGTGCACTTGATTGTATGTAGAATTGCGTTCGACCTAAAAATTTCTTTCGGGAATAGTAAGCTACAAACGAGTTATAGATAAGAAATGGATTTTACTGTTTTTCTTGACTTCAGTGTGCAGGAAAAATAAATATCTCATGATGATGGTGGATGGAGCCGGAGCTATCAAAACTCCGACACCCTCTAAGGTGGTCTACTGTCGATGTTTCAAACATTGATAGTAGACATCGCCGGAGCTACAAAGTTCTGGCAAATTCAGGGGGCCAGCCGTCAACGTGAAGAAAAGATGGTGGGAAGACTCCTCAATAGGGTCTGCTATCAATGCATCGCGTGTTGACAATGGTTTCTGCCGGAGCTACCAAGCTCTGACAACCCCAGAGGACTAACTGGTGACGCTCTACGTGTTGACAGAGGTTGCTGCCAGAGCTACTAGGCTCCGACAACCTCAGGGGGCCCCTAATACTGACGACTTCGGACCTACAAACTGCAAGTTCAAAGCACGCAAGTCTTCAACAAAATGTTACATCCTCTTGGTACATGTCCACAATCAGATTGTGTACACCTACCAGGAGGCCAAGTGGTACAAAGGTGTTGAAGACAAAAAATGATCATAAAATTCTTGGATTTCATTAATCTGGAGACAAGAGATTACAAAATTGGAGAAAAAGAATAGAAGATACAAGCGGGAGCTACAAAGAGAAAGTCCTAAACCCTATGGAAGAATGAGGCGACCTTCTGGGCAACCTCCGCCATGCTGGCTTTGGCGGCTTCTCCCTCTCCGTCGATGGGGCCTTCAAGCACCGGGTCCAGTGGGAAGTGAGGGTCTCCGCTTGTGTAGCACATCAGCATGTACTCTGCGACGTTCTTTGCCAGGGATTGTCCTTCGGTTTCCAGCTGGTCCGTGATGACATCACCCATCTTGGTTAGCTTGTTGCCCGCCGAGCTCAACGCCTGCAACGCCTGGTCCAGCTCCGGCTCCGGATCATCCGGACGCACAGGACTAAAACCCATTAGCGTCAGCGCGTCATTGGCTTTGCCCAAGAAGTCCCGAACTTGTTGGGACTCCCCAACCCTTGAGCCTCGCAACTCTTCCAAGGACCTCTTGGTCGCCGCAAGCTCCGAATTCTCCCGGACAAGGCGCTCGACCTCTTTGGCGTTCTGCTGGATTTTTTCAGCAACCTGCCTTGCGAGTTTACCGAGCTCCTCCTCCTAGAGGTTGATCTTGTTCCGGCGGTCAACCAGGTCCTTCTCCCGGCCCCACACTTTCTTCTCCCTGGCAGCAATTTCATTCTCCCTCTTGTTGAGGTCCTGTCCTCGCTGCCAAGCCTTCTTCTCCTCTTTCTCGCAGCACTCCTCCAGCTTCTTGGTGCGCTCCGTGAGACTCTTGTCACCTAGAGTCAGCCTCTGAGTAAGCTCCTCCCCCCTCTTCACGTGGTCATCCCGCAGCTCCAAGAGTTTTTTCTCTTCATCTTCGAGCTTTTTATCCCGCTCCTCAAGAGCCTCCTGACGCTTGACGAGGCTGTCGTTGATGGCATTGAGCTTCTCTTAGCGGTCATTCGCTGCTTCATTAGCAGCCATGGCCTGTTCATGGATGGCCCAGGACTGGCTGTCGAGGGATTGCATCATGCTTTCCCTCTCATCTAGCAGCTGACCCCAGTACTCCAACCGGATCTTCTCCCTTTTCACCCACTCCTTGTCGTCGGCCAGCCTCATCTGCGCCAGCTTGGTCTCGAATTGGAGCCGGTTGCGCCACCTCCTAAGGGTTTGGTGCTCCTCCTCTAGGGCCTTGCTATCGTGGTAAAAGGCCAGCTGAACTTGAGAAAGGCTGGAGCAAGCATTATCAATGGATAACGACAAAGGTATTGGCTCTGGACCCGCCAGGGTCCTCTCCGCTGGCTCTAGCGGGTTCTCCATAACAAAAATTGGGTCCCACTCTACAAGAGAGGTCACCTGAGCTTCCACGGCACTAGGGCCGCCCTCTAGGATAGCCTCGGCCACCGTCGAGGAAGGTCCTGCAGCAGAAGTTTCTACCTCCGGAGTCAGCTCCGAAGGTCCCGCTGCCAGGTCATCACCAACTGGTCCCTGAGGAGGGGGACCGACAGATTCATCTTGGCACCCTTGCTCAGGCGCGGGCACCTCCGGAACCACCACCTTTAGGGCAGGCGTTGAAGTGTAAGACCTATGTGAGCTGAATACATTGGCTTGTAGTGAATACACTTGATTTTGACGAAAAAAGTTTTGAATATCACAAAAACACCTTTTTATCAAGGTACGACTCTAGCTCCGAGCTATAGCAAGGTCCGACCATAGGTCCGACTTGTTTTGGGTAGCTCCGGCTACGTTAGATGCTAGGTCTGACTTCTTGGTAAGGTCTGACTAGCTTTGGTTAGCTCCAGTGAGCTTTATCTTTAGCTCCGGCATGACTTTGTTAGATCCAGCATGTCTTTGATAGCTCCGACGTGTTTTTGCTAATCTCCGAGATGATTTTTCTAGCTCCGGCTTTTGGGTTTACTAGTTTCGACTAGTCCTGGTTAGCCCCGGCGCTAGGTCTTGCTAGTTTTGTAAGCTCCGGCGGGAGCTTGGTTGTACTAGTTTTCGTAAGCTCCGGCACTAGGTTCTACTAGCTTTTGTTAGCTCCGGCTCAAGGTCCGGGTTGCTCTGGCAAGGTCCGGAACTTGACCACAATGCTTCTGCTTTTCATTTGCAATGTTTCGTACTTGCTTTACATTGTTGGAAAGATTTCTTAGTATTCATTTGCTAAGTTTTTGGTGCGTTTTGGTTGATATGGATGATATCGTGTTACTGTGGTTTTGCAACATGCTTATGTGAGGTTCTCACGTAGGGTGTTGTGTTCGGAACTAACTTGAGTCAAGTCAAGGACTTGGGCTTGTATGGATTGGTTGTTTATTCATGTGCAGGTGTTGCTTGAGTTCAAGACATGGCTGGTGACGGGATCCATTGGACTAGTCTCAGGGAGGAGATGAGGTTCCAACAACCAAATTCAGGAGGAATTGTGGTTGAGCTGATCAGGAGGTTGCACAACATGATTGAATCAAGAACAATGCATATGAAGGTATCGTGGACGTCATTGGAAGATGTTTGCACGTGTGCAAGGAGTGCTTGGACGTGGCTACATGGTTCCGAGACGTGATGAAGAGATGTGAACGTAAAGAATTGGTCGGAAAGGTCCAACCGACTAGGTTATGGACTCAGGCTGCGGCTGAGTCGGGTTTGACTCAAATATGGATAGATTTGAGTTGGTTATGATAGGATTTCGTGTGGGTCACGAATTTGAGTTGTTTAGGAATGTGGGATACATTCCTAAGGTGTTTGGAAGTCTTAAGATTGCTTCTATCTGCGTATAGAAGAATCTTGAGCAGTTATGGAAAGTTACGATTCGTGATCTGAGTAGGATTAGAGTCCTAGTTGACATTGAGTTGGCTTTCGAGCTGGTTATATAAGCAAGGGAGCCCAGAGCTCGTGGTGCACGACTTTGGGGCTGTTCCTCTTGTGTTCTATTGAATAAAATTCATAGTTTGAAGGAACTTTTGTGCCTTGTTCGTCCTACTTGTTCCAGACAAGTTTTACTCGTCGAGTTTCTGGACAGCACTACCTTTCGTTGGTGGTTTTATCATAACTCAAGTTTTACTGATCCAGTTGACGTGATTCTTTTTAGGTTGTCTTCACAACTCGATTGTCTATCATCTGTAAAAATTTCACGGTCATCGGATTTGTATTCTATGATCTACATGAGTTTCTTTGCAGCGTTCCAGAACTGTTTTTCTCGGGTAGGGCAGATTGACCATTGTTTGATCTTTCGATCATAACTTGAGTTTTTCTCGACGGATTTGAGTGATTTTTTTGTGTTGTCTTCGTGAATTGATTCTCTCTGATATCTATTACTTTTGTCATGGTGAAACATGTTTAGATTAGTCTCACACATGATTTCTTCAACAAATCGTTTTTCTGTCGAAGGGTTTGTGGTTTAATTGTTTCCGCTGCGTAAGATTTTTAAATCTACCATTCACCCCCCCTCTGGTAGCTTTTCACGTGATTTTCGATCCTACAATCGGTATAAGAGCCACGGTGCTCTAATCTTTGTGATTTGCACGTGTTTTTGACTAATCATCATGGAGAAGTACTCCGCCAAACCGTGCCTGTTTGCTGGTATTGATTTTCAGGTTTGGAAGGCACGCATGGAGGCTTTCATCCAGGCACAAGGATTTGCAATATGGGAGAAGGTATACAAGACTTACGAAGTGCCATCAAACGATCAAGTTACAGCTACAAATATGAGAGATGTCGACAACAACAACAAGGCTCGGAACTTGATCATACAAGGATTAACACAAAGCGACTTCGACCGTGTTGCACACCTCCGATCTGCATACGATGTGTGGAAAGCACTTTGTGACTACCACGAAGGATCCAACACGATCAAGGAGGTAAGGCAAGACATGTTCAAGAAAGAATACATGCGCTTCGAGATGCAACCCGGTGAGTCAATTGATGATCTCTTTGCTCGCTTTAATAAAATTCTCAGCAACTTGCGAAGCGTCAATGTTAATTTTTCAGATGTTGAAAATGCTAGGCAATTATTAAGTGCATTAGACATGTCAATTTGGGAGATGAAAGTTACATCTATTCGTGAATCTACTGTCATGAGTACACTTACTTTAGATGTGCTATATTCCAAGCTAAAAACTCATGAAATTGATATAATATCACGTAAGAACCCAAATAAGTCTATTGCATTTGTTTCACAACGTGATATGTCTAGCTCCGGCCAATCATCATCTTGCAATACTCTTGCTTTGTTGTCCTCACTAACCATGGAGCAGATCGAAGAATTTCCAGAAGAGGAGTTGGCACTCATCTCTACTAGATTCTCAAAAGCATTGCAAAACGTGAGAACTAGAAGGAGAGGAAGCTCCGGACCAACGCTGTTTTGAATGTGGTAAAACAGGACACTTTTGTACAGAATGCCCTAACCTTTCAGGTCCGACCACCCGGGAAGAAAAACAATGCAAGGTTCGGACCTCCTCTGGAAATTCCAACAAGAAGAAGAAAGGTACCATAGGACGCAAGATGATCAACAGTTTCATCACCGCGCTTCAAGAGTTCAGTTGAAGCGACGTGGACATTGGAAGTGATGAAGATGAAGATGATTTGGCAAACTTGTACTTTATGGCGGGCAAGTCAAGATCAAGTATGGAGGAGGCAGAACACAACAGCGACAATGAAGAGGTATGTTCTACTTGCGAAGAAATGTGTGATGCCATTTCTCGTGCCACTATTATTGTTAAGAAAAAGGACAAAAAGCTTAGGGATAGTGCTGCTAAAAATGAATCACTAGAAACTGAAATCAACCATTTAAAAACTTTGATTCCTAGTGATGATGCATGTTCCTCATGTGATTTAATATATGAACAATTGTCCTCATTAATAAGTGCGCACACCTCCACACTTGATAAACTTGAGTTAGAAATTGAAAAGAACAAAGAGCTTGCTGCCCTTAATGATAAAAACTTGAAAGATGCTAGCTGTTCTACAATTGATTTGCATTGTTCTACTTGTGATGATCTTGATAAGAAACTACAGGATGCTATGAATGAAATTTCTATATTGAACAATGCTTTACGTTCTCATGAAGTTAAATTTTGTTCAAATTGCAAACTAAAAGGAAAAACTTCATGTGAAAATTGCCTTGATCTGTCCAATAAACTTGATGACATGCATAGGATATTACATTGGTTTTGTAATGGGAATAAAAACCTAAACTTGCTGCTGAATTCTTCCAAGTCTTGCAATGATAAAACTGGTTTAGGTTTTGATTCTCATGCTCATGCTAAGGCACATCCACCTAAAATTGTAAAGTCATTAGGAAATGGTTTGATTCAACAGTTCCTAAACAAAAAGGAGTGGTTTTCAAATCTGCAGGAGTGTTGCCTCATTTGGTTTCAAATAAAAATATTGCTTGCTCATCTAGACATGAACACAAAGTTAAATTTCATTGTACCTTCTGTGGTAGAGATGGTCATGTCATAGATTTTTGTTATAGACAAGCTAAACAACAGAAAAGGGAAAGGATGGTTGCTAGATCTCATAACTTTCACGCAAAATTTGCTGCACACATTGAACCGAATGTACAACCTGCTGTTTTGAGTCAAAAACATTCAAAGTTTACCTCCGGACCTTCTGTTTTTGCCTCCGGAGCTACTGATTTTTGTGCTACACAAGTAACACCTTATAGGTCAGTAGTCAAGAATAAAAAATCTCAAACTTTGACTCATAAACCTACTGTTTTATCTCAGCTTTCGCGTGTTTTTCCTGCTGCACGTCGCGTGACTCAGTACTAGATTCCTAAATGCCTTTTGACTAACCCCAGTATTGAGTCAACGATGTATTGTTCTTTTATGTAGGTTACACGTTTGAGGAAGGAGAACATTTAGATTGTGGATTCAGGTTGCTCAAGCCACATGACAGGACCTTCACGTGTTCAATCCTTCGGAGGTAAATGGTATGTTCTTGTTATCGTTGATGATTATTCTAGATACTCTTGGGTTTACTTTATGGCATCTAAGAATGAAGTTTTTAGTCACTTTAGAACTTTATTTCTTAGATTATCAATTGATCACTCAGGATCATTAAAAGCAATTAGAAGTGATAATGGAGCTGAATTTAAAAATCAATCTTCTGATCACTTTTGTGCTGAAAATAGAATAGATCATCAATTCTCTTCACCATATGTACCTCAACAAAATGGTGTTGTAGAAAGAAATAACAGAACCATAGTTGAGATGGCTAGGACTATGCTTGACGAATATCAAACTCCTAGGAAATTTTGGGCTGATGCGTTAGCAACCGCTTGTTATGTCTCAAATCGTGTTTTCTTGCGTGCTAAGCTAGGTAAAACACCATATGAGCTCCGGTTTGGACATAGGCCTAGTGTTACACACTTTCGGGTCTTTGGTTGCAAATGCTTTGTTAAGAAACATGGTAATCTTGATAAATTTGAACCTAGATCCATTGATGGCATGTTTCTTGGTTATCCATCTCATACTAGAGGCTACCGTGTGCTTTTATTTGACACTAACAAAATTTTGGAGACTTGTGAAGTGTCTTTTGATGAAGCTAGCCCAGGTACTAGCTCCGGTGTTGCAGGACCAGATCCGAATCCTCAGGGGGAGGGCATTTTCGAAGATGAAGAAGAGCCGGTGATATTGCCTGGTAGTTCCGAAGTTGACACGTGTCCAGCTCCGGACATTGAACAGGCTCCGGCTATCACCTATGCTGGTCCTGATTGTCACAAGTCACAAGCTCATCAATCTACGATGAACCTAATGAAGAAGAAGCTTGTGAGACATCTGTTCCACTACGGTTTTACAAAGATCATCCCCCACAACAGATGATTGGAAGCTTGCACGAACGAGTCACACGGTCCAGGTTTTGCGATCCAAACTCTCATTCTCATTCTGCTTTTGTTGCTTCTTTTGAACCCAAAGATATATCACACGCACTCACTAATGAATCTTGGATATTTGCCATGCAAGAAGAGTTAGAAAATTTTGAAAGAAATAATGTTTGGAAACATGTACCTCCACCTCAAGGTCACACTTTAATTGGAAATAAATGAGTATTTAAAAATAAACAAAGTGAGGATGGGGTTGTGGTTAGGAATAAGGCTAGGTTGGTTGCTCAAGGTTTCACTCAAGTTGAAGGTCTAGATTTTGATGAAACTTTTGCTCCTGTTGCTAGATTAGAAGCCATAAGAATTTTGTTAGCTTTTGCAGCATCTAAAGGTTTTAAGCTATATCAAATGGATGTTAAAAGTGCTTTTCTTAATGGCTACATAGATGAGGAGGTTTATGTCAAACAACCACCGGATTTTGAAAATCCAGATTTTCCTAATCATGTTTACAAACTGTCCAAAAGCCTTATACGGTCTCAAACAAGCCCCTAGAGCATGGTATGATAGGCTAAAAACATTCTTACTTGAAAAGGGTTTTACCATGGGCAAGGTTGATAAAACTCTTTTTGTGCTTAAGCATGGCAATGACTCATTATTCGTTGAAGTGTATGTGGATGATATTATCTTTGGTTGTGCTTCTCATGATCTTGTGTCCAAGTTTTCAGAAATGATGAGTTCCGAATTTGAAATGAGTATGATGGGTGAACTCACTTACTTTTTGGGGCTGCAAATTAAGCAAACCATTGAGGGTACCTTTGTGCATCAAACGAAGTATACCAAAGACCTCCTAAGGCACCTCAACATGGACAAAAGCAAGCCTCTTCGGACACCAATGGGAACAACAACAACACTTGAACTTGATGAAGATGGTGAATCTGTGAATCAAAAAGAATATAGAAGCATGATCAGATCACTTTTGTACCTCACGGCATCAAGACCGGACATACAATTCAGCGTATGTCTTTGTGCACGGTTTCAAGCTTCCCCACATGTTTCACATCGTCAAGCCGTCAATAGGATTCTTAGGTACTTACATGGAACCCAAGAATTTGGCATTTTTCTTCCTTCTTCCTCAACCATTACTTTGAAAGCTTTTTCGGATGCTGATTTTGGGGGTTGTAGGATTGATAGGAAAAGTACTTCCGGTGCTTGTCATTTTCTTGGTAATTCTCTTGTTGCTTGGTCCTCTAGAAAACAAAATTCAGTTGCACAATCCACAGCCGAATCTGAATATGTAGCTGTTGCTAGTGCTTGCTCACGAATTCTTTGGATTGTTCAAACACTTAAGGACTATGGGGTTAATCTAGATAGTGTTCCACTACTTTGTGATAACACTAGTGCTATTTGCATTGTCAAAAACCCCGTGCAACATTCTAGAACTAAGCACATTGACATTGGGTATCACTTTCTCCGAGATAATGTTGAAAAAGGAAACATTGTGCTTCACCATGTAGATACCGAACAACAATTGGCTGACATTTTTACAAAACCTTTGGATTTCACTCGTTTCTGTTACATTCGTAGTGAAATAGGGGTTATACATCCTCATGGCTTAAATTGAGGGGGAGTTTTTGAAACTTGGGAAGTCTATGTGTGAATCTGAAATTAAAATAATATGAGCATAGTATTTCATACATATATGACTTTGTGATTCCTTTTACATGCTGAAAGTTCTTACTGCATTACTCGTGTTATACATTTTGTAGTTTTTGCCATGTCTAGTAATTGGAATAATTACTTACACTAAAACTGGTCATGGTCGAACTTTCTTGCTGTTTTGAACTTGTTACATGTTCACAAGTGCTTTTAATCATAAAGAATTAATCAAGTAATCAACTCACATGTTGAGTTTTTATGAACAAATATAAATTGAGAAAAGATCAAGAGAATATGCATGCATCGCACTTCTTCTTTTGAGATGGCTTATCATTGTACATATATATGAACTTGGAAGAAGTTGTGTATGACTAAAACCATGTCCTTAAGCTTCTGATTGTCAAATGACATAGGCTTGGCTTGGTTGGTTAGAATAAGGCAGATGCGCATATAATCTCTTGCAAATATCATATGATCTAAATTTGTGCTTTGAAAAATAATAAAATGCAGCAACTAGTGTCATGCTTTCAAGTTATGAAATAGTTAAGTTTGTGAGATCATGACATGCTTAAATTGAAAATTACATATGTTCTCTAGCATGGCTTACACTACTTTATGTACCGCATTGATGTGATAGTGTAAGTTACTTGATAGTATGACTTGGATGAGCTTTGTTTATATGTATATGTTATAATATGCTCATAACTTGCTGGAGAGATAAATTGTTTATATGCTCATGACTTGCTGAATACATTGTCAAAGGGGGAGAGATAAGCATGAAGAGAGAGAGAATATGTGCATAAGGAGAGATAATAAAGGGTGAGAGATAATATGGGATAATTTTTCTTCTCATTTATTTTTGATTTACAAAGGGGGAGAAATTGTCTGGATAATTTTTCTTCTCATTTATTTTTGATTTACAAAGGGGGAGAAATTGTCTTCAAAACTTTTATGTGAATAAGCCAATGTTCGGATTTTAAATGGTGTTGCCAATGCATTCATCAAGGGGGAGATTGTAAGACCTATGTGTGCTGAATACATTGGCTTGTAGTGAATACACTTGGTTTTGACGATAAAAGTTTTGAATATCACCAAAACACCTTTTTATCAAGGTCCGACTCTAGCTCCGAGCTATAGCAAGGTCCGACCATAGGTCCGACTTGTTTTGGGTAGCTCCGGCTATGTTAGATGCTAGGTCCGACTTCTTGGTAAGGTCCGACTAGCTTTGGTTAGCTCCAGTGAGCTTTATCTTTAGCTCTGGCATGACTTTGTTAGCTCCGGCATGTCTTTGATAGCTCCGATGTGTTTTTGCTAAGCTCCGAGTTGATTTTTCTAGCTCCGGCTTTTGGGTTTACTAGTTCCGACTAGTTCTGGTTAGCTCCAGCGCTAGGTCTTGCTAGTTTTGTAAGCTCCGGCGGGAGCTTGGTTGTACTAGTTTTGGTAAGCTCTGGTGCTAGGTTCTACTAGCTTTTGTTAGCTCCGGCTCAAGGTCCGCAACTTGACCGCAGTGCTTCTGCTTTTCGTTTGCAATGTTTCGTACTTGCTTTACATTGTTGGAAAGATTGCTTAGTATTCATTTGCTAAGTTTTTGGTGCGTTTTGGTTGATATGGATGATATCGTGTTACTGTGGTTTTGCAATATGCTTATGTGAGGTTCTCACGTAGGGTGTTGTGTTCGGAATTAACTTGAGTCAAGTCAAGGACTTGGGCTCGTATGGATTGGTTGTTTATTCATGTGCAGGTGTTGCTTGAGTTCAAGACATGGCTGGTGACGGGATCCATTGGACTAGTCTCAGGGAGGAGATGAGGTTCCAACAACCAAATTCAGGAGGAATTGTGGTTGAGCTGATCAGGAGGTTGCGCAACATGATTGAATCAAGAACAATGCATATGAAGGTATCGTGGACGTCATTGGAAGATGTTTGCACGTGTGCAAGGAGTGTATGGACGTGGCTACATGGTTCCGAGACGTGATGAAGAGATGTGGACGTAAAGAATTGGTCGGAAAGGTCCAACCGACTATGTTACGGACTCAGGTTGCGGCTGAGTCGGGTTTGACTCAAATATGGATAGATTTGAGTTGGTTATGATAGGATTTCGTGTGGGTCACGAATTTGAGTTGTTTAGGAATGTGGGATACATTCCTAAGGTGTTTGGAAGTCTTAAGATTGCTTCTATCTGCGTATAGAAGAATCTTGAGCAGTTATGGAAAGTTACGATTCGTGATCTGAGTAGGATTAGAGTCCTAGTTGACATTGAGTTGGCTTTCGAGCTGGTTATATAAGCAAGGGAGCCCAGAGCTCGTGGTGCACGACTTTGGGACTGTTCCTCTTGTGTTCTATTGAATAAAATTCGTAGTTTGAAGGAACTTTTGTGCCTTGTTCGTCCTACTTGTTCCAGACAAGTTTTACTCGTCGAGTTTCTGGACAGCACTACCTTTCGTCGGTGGTTTTATCATAACTCAAGTTTTACTGATCCAATTGACGTGATTCTTTTTGAGTTGTCTTCAGAACTTGATTGTCTATCATCTTTTAAAATTTCACGGTCATTGTATTTGTGGTCTAAGATCTACACGAGTTTCTTTGCAGCGTTCCAGAACTGTTTTTCTTGGGTAGGGCAGATTGACCATTGTTTGATCTTTCGATCATAACTTGAGTT
The DNA here is from genome assembly GCA_036927565.1 of Tuctoria greenei. Classification (NCBI taxonomy): domain Eukaryota; kingdom Viridiplantae; phylum Streptophyta; class Magnoliopsida; order Poales; family Poaceae; genus Tuctoria; species Tuctoria greenei. Next base: position 154,319,567 of record JAYESD010000007.1, read on the forward strand.
TTTCTCGACGGATTTGAGCGATTTTTTGTGTTGTCTTCGTGACTTGATTCTCTCTGATATCTATCACTTTTGTCACGGTGAAACACGTTTAGATTAGTCTCACACACTATTTCTTCAACAGATCATTTTTCTGCCGAAGGGTTTGGGGCTTAATTGTTTCCGCTGCGTAAGATTTTTAAATCTACCATTCACCCCCCCTCTGGTAGCTTTTCACGTGCTCTTCGATCCTCTGAAGATTCGACCGGAGCTGAGGCCACTTCCAGCTCCGGTGTTGGTGCCTCCTCCACTGCCGGTTCAGGTGCCGGCGCTTCGACCTCCACCGGCTCGGGCGCCGGCACTTCTTCGACAATGGGCTCAGGCGCTGGAACTTCATCAACCACCGGCTCTACCGTCGGGGCTTCATCAACCACTGACTCCTCTATTGAGGCTTCAACAACATCTGGATCTAGGGCCGGAACTGTAGCTACCTCTGGCTCTGAGGCTGGAGTATCCATCATCTCAGCATCCAAACCCGGAGCTTCAACATCCGGGGCTGGTGCTGCTGGTACGTCTTCAATCCCGCGGTCTGGAACTACCACGGGAGCTTCAGGAGATGACTCGAGGTCAAGGACCACGACAGCTGGCGCCGGAGCTGCCGCGGCCTCGGCCACATCTTGGGGCGGCGCTAGAACTGGAGCCGGAGCCTCCGTCTGCATAGCATCAGTTGCTGTTGTAGGAACTGGAGCTTCAGCCCCTTTCTTTGATACCCTGTGGATTAAGGACGAAGAAACTCAAAATATGATTACAACAAAAAAACAATCAACTGAGGTAAAAAATCAAATTTACCTCAGAAGGCTTCTACTCCAGCTAGCGTGGAACCTCTTCACTGGACGCTCAGGACCGGACCCTGTCGCCACTTGTATAGTAGCTCCGAAAGGCTCCCCGGAGCCTGCTGCCGCCATCTGCATCGTCTTGGTTGAGGCCCCCCTCGACTGAGAAGGACCTTCGGACCTAGGGCCCTCAACTGGCCTTGGTACTGGAGCCACATGGCCGGAGCTAGCATCCTGAGGGGATGCTGATGTTGGAGTGGTTGCCGCCGCCGAAGACCTCCTCTGCCAGGGAGAAGGAGCTGCAGTGGAAGGAGCAGGTCTGATGGACCTCCCATCAGAATGCTTCAACTTCCTCTTGCAGCTCGAGGGCTCAGCCAACTCCTTGCCCTTGCCTATGACTTTAGCTCTTGGTTTCGGGGCGGGAGCGGAGCCACCTTTAGAAGCTCTGGGGATTGCCACCCCGGAGGTTGATCGCCTCTCCATCAGGTCCATGTCATCCAACAGCGGCATCTTCCTCCGGAGCTCTCTGTACTCCTCTGGTATCATATTCAGAGGAAGGAAGGCCGGAGATGGAGACACGTCGCCAGGGCCAATGTTCCCAGGCTAGAACTTCTTGAGATGGGTCTTCAAGGCTTCACCGATCAAGTTGGTGCCCGAACCAACCTCGATGCAGTTGGTATCCATCTCACTATTGAAGGCCCAGGCAGGTCGCCCCCTAGCCCTCAGTGGGGCCCACCTGTTCGTCAAGAAGTTGCCAAAGACCATCAGAGGGGTCACCCCACCGTCGATGCACTCCTGGATTCTATCTAGAATGGGCATGTACTCCCTCAACAGCTCCGGCATTTCACTCCAAATGTCGATGTCGATGCGGGGGAGGCCTTCAGGCAATTCGAGCCTCTCGTGTCCCTCGACGGTGATGACCACCCAGTCTTTCTTCCAGTCATCCCATTTGCCGGAAGGAAAGGACCTCAAGTACTTGAGGGGGGGAGGATTTTTTCTGCTTCACGAAGTAGTAGAAGCCAATGAAATCATCACTCTTCCCAATGGGGTGGACAGTGAAGAAAGTCCGGAACAACTCCACACAAGGGAGCACTCCCACCCACATCTCGCAAAAGTGGACGAAAGTCGCCACCTACAAGATTGAGTGGGGGCCGAGATGGTGGAGCTGCAGACCATAGAAATTAAGAAGCATCAGAAAGAAAGTGGAGAGAGGCGGGATCAAACCCACCACGGCGTACCCAAGGAAGTACACCATATCTCCGGCTCGCTCCTTCTCGAAGGGAACCTTGCCGCAGCGAATGTTGTTGTTGAAGGAGTCACTGGACCAACCCATGTAGGTCCGGACCCTAGACAACTCCTTATTGCTCCCAATGCAGCTCTTGGGGAGTCCCAACTTCATCGTAGCACAGCGGGGCAAGAGATGAAAAGCAGGCAAAAGTTTGGAGGATTCGAGCACAAGTTCAAATGAAGGCATAAAGAATCCCCAAACGGTGCGCGCTTTCCTTCTTAAGTAAGCCCCCACAATGCTTGGATGGAAACTGCAAAGGAGCCAGCGATACAGTTCAAAAACTTCACCCTACCAATGACAAGGGGGCCCGGGGCCACCCTGTCGATCAAGTTGAGGTCCTTACCCCAGGCGAAAAGTTGTCATCATGAGAGACGGGAAGCCCGAGGGTAGCGGCCTGACAGGGCGCGCGGAACCGATACGGTTTTTGTATCGAGAACCGGCGACCTTCAATTGTGTGAGATCCGCACGCTCAGATCTCACCTGCCGCATCCTGGATATGCCATGCGATGATGGTTTAACTGTGAACTACCGTCAACGGCACATCCAAAGACCCTTGAAGGAACGACTCAAAAGTCAAAGGATGGACCCACCTCTAGCAGAACGACTTCATCCAAAAGGTCTCTCCTAGAGGTGGGCCTAGGGGGCCACTGTCGGTACCCTGCGTACCGAATACCCCTTGGGACTGCAAAAAGACCAAAGGAACTTCACTTGTCTGAGTTGAAGACCTCCGAAGGCCCCACATGTCATTTGGGACCAGACCTGCCTCCCTTCTATGGTTAGTCCCAGTGCTGCCACGTGTATCCTACAATCGGAGCTACATCCCACACATGGGAAAGCTCCGGGCTGAATACCTGTGCGGCACCTCCGGACCTAACCTCCGACAGAGGGAAGCTCCGGTACTAACACTTGTATAACAACACCGGACCTACCCCGTCCTAGATGGTAAGCTCCAGAGCTGCCATGCGTCCAACTGTCAGACCTTCAACTTCAACAATCAGACTGGTGGACTCCCAACAGCTCGGACCTTCAAGGAACAATCAAAGACTTCAAGACCCGATTAGTGTCATTAATAACATCTTAATGACACACGATCGGAGGGCCCTTAATACCAGTAACGGCACTGTCAAGGTGTGTTACAACACTATTAAGGGTAATTAAGCTCATTAATTGTGTATTAAACATCAGTAACCGCCAGGGCCACATGTCGGGCCAGGCTAACGATGTAACGACCAGTCCTTGTACTATAAAATGATTGGTCGAGCGATACACAGGGGGAATTCTTCCAGACTCGGCTCTGACACAAGCTAACAAGCTCTCAGACGCTCAATACAATAACTACACACCCCGTGGAGTAGGGTATTACGCTTAGGCGGATCGAACCATGTAAATCCTTGTGTCAACTTGCCATCGTGTTCTGAATCTCTGCGTGCCCACAACCGAACTACAAACTCAGCGGGCTGCCAACGGTATTACCGGGAGAATTGCCGGAACCAAAGTCCGACATGTGGGAATAGCAAGGGTGAGCACATGTCGTACTCAGCAAGTGTGGGAAAGTATGACATGTAGCTAAAACAAGAATGATAATAAATAATGGCTATTTGCTGAAAAGTACATTTAAAACATGTAAAAAGCATCCTACAATGTCTATGTGAATTAATCCCATCATATCCTAAATAATTACCAATTATGAGCCCATCACCATCATTTACCATCATATCACATCCATCAATATTTATCCATCCATAAACTAGATTCTTACCATTATCATCAACCATGTTCATTTATCACAACCCAAACCATAACCATAACCAAACTATCCAAAATCCCAAGTCCAACTCTAATCATGGAAGTTGTCCAAGTGCTCGTGACCGGGAGCATGGCTATCATGATAGTTTTTAACACTCTGCATAGGTTGTACCACTTTACCCACATGTTCGTGATTTCATGATCTTTCGATGACTAAGAACCTCCATTATGCCATCTCACACTTCCGTTGGTGTGTGGCCAAGAGATCACAAAATAACCTTTCAAAAAAGACTACTAGTATGTACGAACCCACTAAGATTTCACCGGCAGGCTTGAATATCCATTCTACCACCCACGGGCCCCCTCGTGTGCCATGCGGATTCCAGGGTAGCCTTACTCAACTCCCATTCCCCGCGCCATCCAATGGTCCATACAAAACTAGCAACACTCCTAATTAATCAGCTACATCGCACCCATACTTGGCCTTGTGGTGGCACTGTAATCCTGACCTATTCTCGTATGAACCGGTCCTTAGATCTAAGGCAAGCAAAACCACCATATCATCCAACCCATTCCACAAAACCATGCTTGCTTAGATCATCCAAATTCCGTATCACTAAAATGATTCATCATTATTCCATCTTCATTAATCCAAATGATTACAGTCATTGAGCAAGTTTTTTGTTTTCCATAACACCGTAAAGCGATACGGCTCAAAAGAGAAAAACACATACCCGACTCATCATGTACCCGACAACAAGGGATGACATACAATACTAGGAAACTCACTACAGGAAACAATGAATAGGGTGTCGGTTTATCTATATGTGTCGGCCTCGATGCATTTAACACGTCTAGGGGTGTTGGTTTAAGAGAACTGACACCCATAAGTTACAGGCGTCGGTTTTCTGGAGCCAACCGACGCACATATTAAATGCGTTGGCCAAACCAACGCTTATATTAAATGCGTCGGTTAAACCGACGCTCATACGGCGAGCTCGGTTGGCTCAGGCTCTAAGAGCGTCGGCCGTGGCAAAACCGACGCTCTTAAGCGAGCCCCACTGGAAACCTCCTCCTCTCTTCTCCCGCGTACGCTTCATGCTTCCTATCGCCTGTGCGCCTACTCGCCGGCGCCCCCGCCTGCCGTCGTCGCCAGCCCGCCGCCACCCCGCTGCCTCGTTGACACCCCTGCCCGTCGGTCGGCTGGCGTCCCCTCCGCCTCCCCGTCTGGCCCCTCGTGCGCCCCCCTGTCCGGCGGCCCCGTCCGCCTCTCCCGCCGCCTTGCCGGCACCCCTGTCCGTCGGCCAGCCGGCGTCCCCTCCGCCTCCCCCGTCCACCCCAACCGTTCGCCCCTTGTCCGACGCCCCCGTCTGCCTCGGCCGCTGTAACACCCTCATTTTCATCCATCATGCATTGCATACATTATAATACATGTTTAACATTAGTCCCCATAAAAAGGAATGAGTTTAAAATGAACTTAGAGTGAAACTGCACTTAAGAATTCTGGGAAGTGCGGACTAGTCCGTTTTTGGTGCGGACTAGTCCGATTTCTCTCTAACCTCAATCGGACTTGTCCATTTTGCTGTAAACTAGTCTGTTTACTCTATGGACACTTTCGAACGTGCCGGTCTATTGCGGACTAGTCTGGTATCCCAAATTGCTTGAAATTTTGCTAAGTCTCTGGACTTGTCTGGACTAGTCTGGTATTCCAGCGGACTTGTCCGTTTTCCCCTCTAACTAAAGTTGTTCTTGTCCGATTTTTGCTAGACTTATCTGCTTTTCCCCTCTGGATAAGTTCAGAGTTGTCAGATGTCCAGTCCGGACATGTCCGATATCTCTCTGTCTAACTTCATACTGGTCCGACCCTTTTCGAACTTGTCCGGTAAATTGCGACTCCAATTTGATCTTTTGTTTCACGACTTTTTTCTTGGGTTTTACATTAAGTGAGCCTATGGACGTCATGCCTAACTCTCTTAGAGCCCATGTGGGACTCCAAACCGACCCCTACTCATCTCAAACTTGAAATCCACCCAACCCTAGCTCTCCACCTCTATATAAACAACCCCACCCCTTGGCTTGACATCTATTTGCCACTTTTCAACCACACCCAAACCCTAGCTCGTGAATAGCCCCACCAAGGAGGGAGAAGGAGATCTAGAGCAAGAAGAAGAAGAGGAGGAAATGAAAGAGGATCAAGATCTCCATCAACTTTGTGTTCTTCGTCAACAATTCACCATCAAGTTCTTCATCAACCCTAGATCACCAAGATCCAAGTCTTGCCTCCAAAACCTTGATTCTTTAGAGTCTTAGACACCTGGAATACCTTCTACTTCCTCTTCCTTATGTGAATTCAACCCCAATTCTCCAAATTCACGTCGATGTAGAAAACCCTAGTTCGCTAGTTCCGCGAAGTGCGGAGTAGTCCGGTCCCAAGCGGACTAGTCCGATCTTCCTGGTTAAATTGTGTTGAATTAATTCTAAAAAAATTAGATCTAATCAACTCCAAACCTGTGTAGACTTCTTAATAACCATTGTAATTGATTAATAAACATCATTAGCAACTTATTAACTAGTTTTACTTTGCATTTGCATTAATCATGCACGTCATGTCATATTGAGTAATATTTGTGCACTCTTTGATTGTAATACTTGTCTTGTATGTTGTTGCGTGGTTTAGACGGATTGGCGCTAGAGGGTATTGCAGAGGATCTCCAGCACCAAGAATTTGAAATCTTTGATCCTAACCAAGCTCAAGAGCAAGGCAAGTGTCCTTGAACATATTGATCCTATTTCTAAAATAAATGTTTTGTTTGCAAAACTACATGCTAGTGTCAATTTGAAGGGAATCCTATGATAGGAAGTTTACTAGATTTGTTTGACCACCCTTGTCACCAGAAATACATGGTAGAGAGTCGAGAATGGCTTTTTACCTTTGCTTTACTTAATTACTTGGGATGGGAAACAACTATACCATTCAATTATGCATTCATGAGATTGTGGTTAATATGAACTGGTCAATATGATATGGTAATGGGTGATCTAAGCAAGCCATGTATGTGGATGCGTTGGATGTTATGGTGGTTGCTTGCTTTAGATCTAAGGACCGGTTCATGGAGCGACCATCCAGGATTTACAGTGCCACCACGAGGCAAAGTATGGGTGCGGTGTAGCTGATTAATAAGGGTATTGCTAGTATTGCTCGGATCATTTGGCGCACCATGGAATGAGAGTCGGATTGGGTTTGGATATGGTTGGCGGGACTCCCTGGGATCCGAATGTTACAAGAGGGGGGCCTTGGTTGAAGATGTGCTCAGTTGGAGACATTGCCACCGGTGAAACCTCAATGGGTCTGTACATGCTAGTAGTCCCTTTGTAAAGGCTATTTTGTGATCTCTTGGCCACACACTGACGGAATTGTGAGACGGCATAATAGAGGTTCTAGTCACTGAAAGGTGATGAAATCACAAACACGTTAGTAAAGTGGTACGAACTCTATAGAGTCTATTAAAACTATCATGATAGCCGTACTCCCAGTCATGAGCAGCCTGGACCCTCATATGATTAGAGGGAAATTGGGATTTGGGATGTTTATGGTTTGGTAATGGTTATGGCTGGTTATGGATTAAATTCTGGTATTGGATATGATTAATGGTAATGAAGAAATCTGGTATAATGGTGATGAATATAGAATATGGACTTGTATTATGTTAATAACTATGGTTTATGATGGGTTTACTTCACATACATATAATATATTGCTTTTCAAATGTTTTAATGTACTTTTCAGCACTTAATCTTTATTATATTCATCAATTGTATCAGCTACATGTTATACTTTCCACAATTGTTGAGTATGACATGTACTCACTCTTGCAACTCCCGCACCAACAGTTGCAGGTCAGGATTACGAGTTTAACGATGATAATGCGGAATTCTAGGTTGTGTCTGCCATCAGCTTTGCCTGTGGTGTTGATTGGAGCTGCGCTATACCCTATTTGCTTAGCTGCTTAGTCGCTTAATTAGAGTGTTTCCGCTGCATTTAGTTCAAACTTGTCATTCATATTCATTAGAGCTTGTAATCGAGGATGTTATTAATTGTGTAATAAAAGTGATTAATTAATCTTGTTCTGTGGTAATTTTCTAAATATCCTTTTCTGATGCACTTGTATATGTGTGTTGAACATCCTGGGCACACATATGCGTTCACTTGGTTCTTTTTCGGAATCGGATGTCACAAATTAGTATCAGAGCCACAAGTTGATCGTAGGACGCAGCCTAGATAGAATGGACACTCTAGAGAACATAGGAGCACTCAAGAATCGATGTGTTTTTGTTTGGTGTGCTGTTTGCTACATATTGTTTGCTTGTGTGCTTAGTAGAGGATTTTGGGATACTTTAGCATTGCCATGTCCACCTAGGCTAGTATAGTTAGTTGCTTAGTTTCATATCACTTGATGCATATAGTTGGGGAGATTTTCTAAATTCTTATCTCTTGCTCTTCTTCAGATGTTGACGACTCGCAACCAGAGGGATGCTAACGATGAGGAGGAGAATAACAGAGCACCTCATAGCAACAATGGGCAAGGACTTGCTCAGGGAGCTATCAATATTGAGCATCTTTTGGCTATGCAAAACCAGCTCATGCAGAGCACAATACAGACTATGGGGCAGCTGCAGGCTGGCAACAACAATAATCAGCCCCACATGCCTCCACCGCCACCCCACCTCCTCATAACCGGTTGGGAAAGTTTATGAGGACTAGGCTACCAACCTTTGCTCAAGCTGATGACCCCATGGATGCTGATGATTGGCTGAAGTCTGTAGAGAAGAAGCTAGCTGTTGTCCAATGCAGTGATCAAGAGAAGGTTCTATTTGCTTCCCATCAACTAGTTGGAGCAGCCGCGGATTGGTGGGATTCTTTATGCAATGCTCATGAGAACCATGAGAGGATCACTTGGGCTGAATTCACAGAGAGTTTCCATTCTCATTATGTGATGGAAGGTTTTATGATATTAAAGAGTCAAGAATTTGAGAACTTGAGGCAAGGAAGGTCAAGTGTGAGTGAATATCTCAATAAGTTGACTCAACTTTCAAGGTACGCCCCTGAAGATGTCGGCCGGGACAGCCGGAAGAAATACTTGTTCATGAGGGTCTTGAAAAATGAGATCCAAGTGCAATTGCTCAACTGTAATTATGCTAACTTCCAGAAGCTTGTGGACAAAGCAATTGTTGTGGAGAACAAAGTCCGTGAGATGGACCAAGACAATAAGAGGAAGGCGCCATATCAAGGATAGCAACAAGGAAGTAATGTGCATCCTCGCTTTGAGCCACCAAATGCGCCATATTACAGCTCATTTGCTCCTGTACAACACCCTGGTTATGCACCGCTTCCAGCTCAGTTTGTGCGGCAGTGCCCTATCATGCAAGCACCTAGGCCTCCAATGCCTTATGCACCTCGTGCCAACTTTCCTGGTGCCAATGCGCAGAATCAAGAATGTCCAAATTCTGGTGCAGTTAGGAAGTGTTACACTTGTGGAGAAGCAAGACACTTTGCACATCAATGTCCTAAGTCAGGCCTTGGTCAAGGAAGCAATGCGCTAAGACAAAACCCAAGACCCAATGGAGGAGTGCCACAAGGAAATCGTGGATAGCAGAATTTTGCTCGTGGCAATGTGAACCATGTCTCTACGGAGGATTCTCAACAAGCGGATGACGTGGTGATTGGTATGTTTCTCGCAAACTCCAACCCGGTGACTAAGTTATTTGATTCTGGAGCATTGCATTCATTAATTGCATCAAAATATGTTGCCAAGTATAGTTTGCCTATCTCTCATATGAAGTTTACTCTATTGGTTAAGTCTCCTGGAGGAGAGATGTCAGGACCCGCCTTCTGTGGGTCCACTTGTGCATCCCATACCAATCCCTGGATCAGTAGTTGGTACGCACAATAGAATAGATCAAGATCCATACCATGATTATGTATTTATAATCAGTGTAAGTCTTACAAACATGATCTAGATTACATGGGATGTGGTCGGGGATGACCACCAAAATAGATAAATCCTCAAAACAGTGGAGCAGAACAGCCCCATGCCCAACAAGCAGACTTGGGAAGTAGGACTAGACCTAGTCATCATCCTCACACGCTTCAGCTTCTTTGTCTTCTGATAAAACCACATATAAAGCAAGAGTAAGTACATAAGGTACTCCGCAAGCCCTAACACTACTCAAGGGGAGGTGTTTCATGCAATGGGGCTTGTGGAAGGAGAGGCCATACAGCTCAGTTTTGCCGAAAAGCATTTTATACAAGGTTCTCTTTGAAAAGAGTTTTGCAATAAGAGGGAGAAGTAGTTGAATCAGTATTACTATAGTTGGCGGGCCCTGGGGGAGTTTCAAATCATCCCGCCAGTTCCCTCACTTTTAGATGAGTCTTCGGACCCCTGGCCCTGACGACTCCAGCATGCATGCCAACACTTTTCCAAAACACGGTAGCCTCGACCACCCACACACACTTCAAGGAGATGCACTAATGCTAATCAATAAGAGCCCAAAGCATAGTGTGCCAAGACTGCGAAAACAACTATCCGGATAGATTAAGACTCTACAGAGTTTGTACACTTTACCCACAGGCTACGTACTCTGTATCAGAGAGTAATGCAACACTCATCCCATCTTCCCCAAGTAACCCCACATTCACACCTCGGCCCGACGCAGGGGCTATTTGGGCATTAACTACCTAGCCAGACACAGGACGACCCTCGGTCTTCATGCCATTTCGTGGTCTACCGTTCCCTCCATGGCTCTACATGTTTTCTCATGTGGCAGTTACCAAAAAGGTAGGGCGAGTCCTGCCCATACAGGTTCTATGGTTGTATGAAATCACTATGTTGAGGTCAAATGAACCGGTCCTTATATTGGTGAGGCGGCTCCATACGTCCTAGTCAAAAGGACTAGTTCAGAACACACAACATCGAACTAAACTGAAGTACTCAACATAAGGCTAGTCCGGAAAACATGGTCATCAGACTACTACTAAAGCACTCAGCGCCGGTCGGTGGTTACACCGAATACACAACCGCAGCTAGTATACCTCTTAGGAAGCCCTCAGCATCCCATCACCATACCCGCCTCGACCAGCCTTCCCCTTCACACACACAGTTCATTAATATCCCACCCATATCCTAATTCACACCACCAAACACCTTTTAACACATTTCACAATCATGTATACAGTGTGTAGTGGTTTGCGATGCGAACATCGCAGGGGTTCCTAAGCATATTACTAACAAGGAGGTGCTCACATCGCTGCTATAGCGCAGTGATGAAGCTGTTAGGTTGTCAAGGGGTTGTGTTGTCGAGGTCAAGGAGGGGATTGTGATAGTCACTGCTATTATCGTAACTAATACAATGTCTTGTTTCAAGCCATTGATAGTGAATAACTATCGTGTTACTGTTTATCGTTGGCTAGTAGCTAACAACGATACTCAGTCATCAACATAGCTCATGCTACCACATCAAGTGGTTCATAGTGTAGCAACATTTTAAAATAGACATACAGTCATGCAATGACAACAGGCCATAGGTGCAATTGCAAAACATAGGTGAAATATGATGAAGGAGTTAGAGATTGCCTTTACAGTGGTTTATCAAAGTCCTTGTCTTGTTCTTCGTGATTCGTGTCCTGAGTATCTCCTTCGCGAACTCTCCGATTACTAAGTACGTAGCTATGCGAAGAAAATATGATCCATCCATAAAGATCCAAGAAATCCAAATAAACCTCCAATAAGTACAAACAATCGTTTATTAACACGGTTTCTAAGATCCTGATAAGGCTTATGGGGGAATACGACATTCTACTGGTAGCTTATTTAGAAATATTACTATTTCTTTGGTCAACCAAATGGTCATTGGAAGGTTATAACGATCTTATCAGTCTTCTAGTTGTTTACAGGGCTTAGGACCATTATGGTTAACTCATTGGTTTATGTTATAAATTACTTATGCTACAGTCAAGGGTTAACCATAACCTCTATGAGACTTCTTTATATTTACCTTATCTTCACAATAGTATATTCACTAAAGTCCTACTATTGTAAGGTCCATTTATTTTAGGGTTTAGGCATCGATTCTAATATTCTCGAGTCATCCTAGTAGTTTCAATAATAAATAGTGCATGACAATCTATTATTTTCTTCATATGTTCTAAAAGTAATGAACTTATTTAGAACTTCATTAGTGTATGGCGATTAGGACTTTCAGTAATTATTAGTGAAGGGTCCACCTTATTTCGAGTTTGCATGTGAATTTATCTAATATATGTCTTATTGATCTTCCATGTTGATGGTAAATAGTTCATTATCCTATAATTTATTCTACTCAATTTCTATTCCAAAAGTCCTAATAATATACTCTTAGAAATATTTAAAAGGTCATTTGTGAAGAGACTAATTAGAAGCTTCGTCGTGCATTTTACGAATTATGACTTTCTACATGATCTTTCCTATGGGAATGACAACTAATTCTCTATCCCATGATTTATATTATGAAAATACCACTTACACTATATTACAGATGTTAATCATTATCTTTTAGGGATTTTAGATGATCATTTATGGGGAAGTTAGCCCATCTAAAATTTATATATGATTCTCTTCTAACTATTGGCAATTTAACCAATTTTCCTATAGGGATGATAAGCATTTACTAGTCAATACCCTATAATGGTTGAATAATACTTTTTATGAAATTATAATTGACAGTTAATATCTCTAATACCTTGATTATTATTGGTGGAGGGATTGTCAAATTTGAATGCTAGATATAGGTTTTCCCAATTTTCCTATTTAATCGAATGATTTTATTAGCTAACACCGAGTCTCACATTTTCTACAACTCATGTGTGCCACTAAATCCCATTTTCAATTTCTTAGTTGTTGTGGGATTATTTTTAGGAAATTTCTAGAAAATTATTTGTAGGAAATTATCAATTTGGAGCCTATACATAATTTCCCTTTAATTCCTTAATTGATTAATTCATTTTAGGTAAGCCGATAATACTTACCACAATATCTACAACTAATTTCTTCCATAAATCACTCATAATATGTTCTAAAAGCAATTAAGAATTTTTAGGAAATTTTCCATAATTTTCTTATATCAAGAAATGCAGTTTATCCTATTTGGTGTACAACGTCTGGGTGGACCTAGCACTTTTACGTTGAGTTTGAGGCTGACAATGGGTCACCGGGGTCAGTGTGTGTGCACCTAGCAGTTTCGGCTTTTGAGACGCAGGGCCCAGAGGGCAGTGGCCAATGGTCCTTCGGCCTTCATGGACCGAGTCCACTAATCCTAGGGCTGCGGGATGGCACTGAGGTGGCGGACCACGATCATGGCACCTCTGTCTCGTGAGGTGGCGCCTAGGTGGCAACCACACGTGCGCCAAGTCCTTGCCACATAGGCTCGACGGTGGCCAAACAGAGGAGGCGGCGGCAGGCGACCCCGGGAGCTCGCCGGCAGTTGGCTGGAGCCAGTCGGCCGTCTACGGCGGGTGTTCTGGGGTGTGCACAAGCAAGTTGCGGGCTCGGCTGGGCCGGGGCATGCCCACGGTGGCGGGCGACAGCGCACGACAGCTAGAGGCGGCGGCGCTCGGAAAATTTCGTGTGCACAGGGTCTCGCATCGAACTAGTGTGCCTGGCAAGTATAATATTGCGCGTAGAAGCTATTGGCGGCCTTGGTTTGCTCATGGCGGCGCTCTAGTTGGCCGGCAATGGATCGCGGTAGCCGTGCACGTCGGCGCATCAGTGGGGGCGAGCGCGGGTGCTCTTAACCCTGCTCCAAGCAGCTTGGAGGGTGTGCGAGAGAGAGTGGCGTGCGCTGTCGCACTCGGTCGAGCCGGGGAGTGCCCCACGGCTGCTGGCGGCATGCGCGGTGTATAGAGAGCGGCAGCGCCACTAGGGCGACCGATGTTTGTCTGCCATGGTACATTTTAACTCTAAACTGAGGTGTGTTCTAGCTATAATATAGCTCAGGCAAGATACTTGCGGAATTAATCGAAGATTGGAGGCTTACCAAAGTGGGGAACGCTCTGAGCGATCGGCGGCGAGGGAGAAATTGGGAACTCCAAATTCCAGCTCGTGGAGGGCTAATCAAGCTCTCTGAAATGCAGTGGAAGTGAGAGGGGTGTATGTGCGTGTGAATGGAGGAGTGGGGCGTCATTTTATAGGCCGAGAGAGGTGGTATTCGACGGAGGCGATAGCCAGCTTGCTTGGCGCGCACATTCCGCCGGGCACGGGCGCGACGTGACTCAGGCGGTGTCACGCACGACAAGGTGGAAAGGTGGGGGCAGCAACGTGATGATGGCGTCCGAGGCAGTGCGGGCTGGCGCGCGTAGGGTAGGCGGCGACCGACGTCGCGACGCGGAAAACCCAGAGGTTTGGTCGGGCTCGAAGCGGTAAGGAAGGAGGAAGAAGGGCGGGTGCCCTGGGCCGGGCCATGGGAAAGGAGGTTGGGCCGCGTGCCAGGGAAAAGAGGTCGGGCTGGTGGAAGGAAAAAGGGGAGAAGGAAAGGGCTGGGCTGGTTAGTGGAAATGGGCTGCGCTGGGTTTTCTATTTCCCTCTCATTTCTTGATTCTTCTACATATTTCAAATTTGAATTTCGGGTGAATTTGGGTTTTGTTTATAGTGGATAATTCATATTCGAGTACATTTATATTCTGGTAATTGTTGTTTATCATTTGGTTAAATATATAGTTATATGTTTGCTCACTAAAATATTTATTTGGTATATATATATATATATGCTTAGATGAATTATTTAACTACTTCTCTCGTTTTAAAATGTATTCTAGTTGGGTTTACGCTTAACCGAACCTTTTTATTTAAATTTGGTTTAAACTCAGTCTATCATCTCATATTTTGAATGACGGTTTTTTCACTCTATTTGTCTGTTCACTTTTACTTTAATCCCTATACCTTAAGTTTGTAATTTGAGTTGATTTCATGTTTTATTCGTTTTAGCTTTTGAATCGCTCTGAAATTCTATGATACTTTTTCGATAGACTGATCTCCTTTATCTTCCTATTTTTGGTTTAGTGGTGAGCTCACATATACATGCATATGTGTTCATATTTGTACACTCGTTTTCGTGATTTTCTATTGACGATTAATATTTGTTCACGATGTGTTCAAAAATTTTAATTCAGAGTGATTTTCACAGTTTTCAAAATACGGGTTGTGACAAATCTACCCCACTTAAATAGAATCTCGTCCTCAAGATTCCGCAGATAATCTTAATATGTTGTTTTGAAGATTCCTCCTGATAGCATTACTAACGTCTTCCGAAATCATTCTGGGTATTCCTATATCGCTGATGTTCTCTTTAATCTCAGGGTGTTGCTTTCGGAACATACGCCGTATCTTCTGGTGTATGCCCTTGTGACTGGCATGTTAGTGTTGCACTTTCACGTTGAACTTTTGATTGGTAGAGATGGTACTTCCTTGTCTGACCACCCATCAACCAGGTATGAGGATAACAGTTGTGTTCGTCTGCCTCGATGATTTTTGGATCTGCTAAAACCCTACCCCACTTAAAAAGAGTTTTAACCCCTTGCACTTGATTCATAATTTTTATGGTTTGGTTACCACAAGATTGTCGATCATGTACTTTTAGACAACATCATTAGAATGATAAGACTTACATGGATCCAAAACTGGTTGATAATGGTGGCAAGGACGAAGTTTGCTAATTACACATCAGATGTGTCATTTGATGACTTCTCGGCCTGGTACATGTTATCGCTGTTGACACAACCCTACCTAGAGTTTTTGTGTCTTGCTTGGTTGCCATATGCTTGTGGCTCAAGGTGTCAGTTATCTGGTCCCTTGGTTCTTACTCGGACTTGGTAGGTGTGGCAGTCCTTACTCCTTTCGTATAGTATGGGCATTCTGCTAATTTATGTCCTATTTCCTTACAATGGAAGCACTTCTTGGTGATGTTCGATGTCCAACTTCTAATCAGATGTTCTGGGTCTTTATAGTAGAAACACTTCTTGATAGTCTCTGAGGCTTGCGTCATGTGGTCATTGTTCCTCCTCGATGGGGTTGTATTTTGTTGGCGACACTCTTGCGTCTGAAATTTCTTCTTTCGTTTCTTATTCATGTGGGAAGAGGTTTCCTCTAATGGTAGAGTTTGGTTTACCATGGTGTTGCAATTCTGATGGGTGTCTGCGGCTAGTCGCGTCTTTTCTATGTTGGTTGAATCTCTTATAACACGTTTCTCCATCTTCTTATCCGTATTGGCCTCCCCAGGAGCATAAGAGGTTGACTTCACGAGTTTCCTTACATACATGTTCACGGTTATGGCTCCTTGACGCAAGGCACGAAACTCATCGGTTTCCATCTCTACATTTTCTTCTGGCAAATGGTACTCTCAGAACGCCCGTTGGAACTCATCCCAACCAATCGTGTATGCCCCTGGGGCAGCCACACCATAGTTACACCACCATTCACTAGCTGTTCCAGTCAGTTGGTGGGAAGCCAACATGACACGCTCGTAATCATTGGTGGCAACCATATCGAGTTTCTGATTTATGTTGTGTAACCAACTGTCACCTGTTAGTGGTGGCTTGTTGGAGCCATCAAACACTGGCGGTTTCAGCCTCATGAACTGTGGCATCTTGGATGAGTATAATATCATTGGACAATGCCCTCCTTGCATTGCTTGAGAGATGGTTTGCAGTAGTTGAGTCTGTGCAGCCATCACGTCTGCCAAGGTTGCGGATGGGGGCGACGGTATTAGCTCATCTTCACGTGCTTTGTGATCTTTCAGATTCACTTCCCCAATTGTTTCCTGGGGGTCCGTTATTTGGTTCTGGACGTTGGCTTCTGTGACTATTTCTTGTGGCGCATAAGTTCTGCCGAGCTCAGCATGGTCTTCCTCTTGTTGAGAAGTGTGCTCGTATCGAGTTGGGGCATTGGCAATTTTCTGAAAGGCCATCCTACGGGGAAGTAAAGAATGAATGAGGGTGGTTCTTTTGGTTTAATGTTTTTATTATTTTGTTGTTTCTGTGTGCGTATGAATGATTTTTTTGTTGCTATGTTCTATTATTACTATTTCCTTTCCTAGTACTAGTATATTATATTACTATTTTTATGGGTGTGGTTTTTATTATTGTTATTATTATTATATTTATATTTTCTTATCTGTAGTTTTGTTTGTTTGGTTTATTTATGTATTTAATTATTTATTTATTAACTTTGAGGGTTAATTGGAGTACTTGGATCGAGACGATGTTCTTGCATGAGTAGTGTGCTCATGGTGAGCTCAAACAGGTACAGATATCTGAATGTGTATTTCGTTGGTCTGGTACGAAGAGAGGAGTGGAAGATTTTGTTTTGGTTGTTATTATTGTCCTCACGTATATACGTACATTTGCATATATATATATATATATATATATATATATATATATATATATTAAATTTTATATTGTGTATCCTTTTTGGTGCATTATATTTGATATACATATAGGCATACGTGCATAGATATATAAATACACGTAACCCATATGTATTTATTTTAGTAATCACGCAACTTATCTTCTTTCATTTGATTATTGATATGCGTTTGTATACTAGAGCACACAACTTCACTCAATCAAGAACCAAATAAAACCCAACGAATCACACCCAAACATAACTAGATTACAAACTTATATATTATACTATTAATAGTTCTATTCGTGACTTACTCTAGGTCACTATAGGCTAAGCTATTCTACTCATGGGCACTACCATCATTCTAGGATTCTATCGATGTGACTGAGGAATGTAGGGTTGCACGTGGTTGTTCTACCTCCGAATCGTGATGTCGATCTTGGTACGTGACAATGACATCTTCTAGTAGTCTTAGTAGCATAATTGCTTCCTTTATCTTTATGTACTCTCTTGAATTGGTCAAGAGGTAGTTTGACTGATCGCATCCTCGAATCGTCCGGTGTAGATGTTGCATGGTTCCAACCTTGCATATAACGTTGGTGTCCATCTTACTCTTGAACGACCAATTTGTGTTGGGTTGAGGTCAGTGACGCTATCGAAGGAAATAAATTGAGTTTTCAATATAGAAGGAGGTAAGTGCAGAAAGAACATACAGGAGAGAGTGAATATTTTGTAAATAGTTTTATACTTTTCAAAATATATGTTCAGGGTATAGGATGACTCTAAGGTTTCATCCTACGGCCAAGTATGGCTCTGATACCACTCTGTCAAGACCCGCCTTCCGTGGGTCCACTTGTGCATCCCGTACCAATCCCTGGATCAGTAGTTGGTATGCACAATAGAATAGATCGAGATCCATACCACGATTATGTATTTATAATTAGTGTAAGTCTTACAAACATGATCTAGATTACATGGGATGTGGTCGGGGATGACCACCAAAATAGATAAATCCTCAAAACAGCGGAGCAGAATGGCGTCATGCCCAACAGGCAGACTTGGGAAGTAGGACTAGACCTAGTCGTCATCCTCACACGCTTCAGCTTTTTTGTCTTCTGATAAAACCACATATAAAGCAAGAGTGAGTACATAAGGTACTCCGCAAGCCCTAACACTACTCAACGAGAGGTGTTTCAAGCATTGGAGCTTATAGGAAGGAGAGGCCATACGGCTTAGTTTTGCCGAAAAGAATTTTATGCAAGGTTCTCTTTAAAAAGATTTTTGAAATAAGAGAGAAGTAGTTGAATCAGTATTATTATAGTTGGCGGACCCTAGGGGAGTTTTAGACCATCCTGCCAGTTCCCTCACTTTTAGATGAGTCTTCGGACCCCTGGCCCTAACGACTCCGGTACGCATGCCAACATTTTCCCAAAACAAGGTAGCCTCGGCCACCCACACACACACTTCAAGGAGATGCACTAATGCTAATAAATAGCAGCCCAAAGCATAGTGTACCAAGACTGTGACAGCAGCTATCCGGATAGATTAAGACTCTGCAGAGTTTGTACACTTTACTCACAGGCTATGTACTCTGGATCAGAGAGTAACACAACACTCATCCCATCTTCCCCGAGTAACCCCACATTCACATCTCGGCCCGACAAAAGGGTTATTCGGGCATTAACTAGCCAGCCAGACACCGGACGACCCTCGGTCTCCATGCCATTTCCTGGTCCACCGTGCCCTCCATGGCTCTACAGGTTTTCTCATGTGGCAGTTACCAGAAAGGTAGGGCGAGTCCTGCCCATACAGGTTCTATGGTTGTACGAAATCACTATGTTGAGGTCAAATGAATCGGTCCTTATATTGGTGAGGTGACTCCATCCGTCCTTGGGAAAAGGACTAGTTCGGAACACACAACATCGAACTAAATTGAAGTACTCAGCATAAGGCTAGTCCGGAAAACATGGTCATCGGACTACTACTGAAGCACTTAGCGCCGATCGGTGGTTACACCGAATACACATCCGCAGCTACTATACCTCTTAGGGAGCCCTCGGCATCCCATCACCATACCCGCCTCGACCACCCTTCCCCTTCACACGTACAGTTCATTAATATCCCACCCATATCCTAACTCACACCACCGAACACCTTTTAACACATTTCACAATCATGTATATAGTGTGTAGTGGTTCGCGATGCGAACATCGCAGGGGTTCCTAAGCATATTACTAACAAGGAGGTGCTCACATCGCTGCTATAGCACAGTGGTGAAGCTGTTAGGTTGCCAAGGGGTCGTGTTGTCAAGGTCAAGGAGGGGATTGTGATAGTCACTGCTATTATCGTAACTGATACAGGGTCTTGTTTCAAGCCATTGATAGCGAGTAACTTTCGTGTTACTGTTTATCGTTGGCTAGTAGCGAACAATGATACTCAGTCATCAACATAGCTCATGCTACCACATCAAGTGGTTCATAGCGTAGCAACATTTTAACATACACATACAATCATGCTATGAAAACAAGCCATAGGTGCGATTTTAAAACATAGGTGAAATATGATGAAGGAGTTAGAGCTTGCCTTTACAGTGGTTTATCAAAGTCCTTGTCTTGTTCTTCGTGATCCGTGTCCTGAGTATCTCCTTCGCAAACTCTCCGATTACTAAGTACGTAGCTATGTGAAGAAAATACAATCCATCCATGAAGATCCAAGAAATCCAAATAAACCTCCAATAAGTACAAACAATCGTTTATTAACACGGTTTCTAAGATCCTGAGAAGGCTTATTGGGGAATATGACATTCTACTGGTGGCTTATTTAGAAATATTACTATTTCTTTGGTCAACCAAATGGTCATTGGAAGGTTATGACGATCTTATCAGTCTTCTAGTTATTTACAGGGCTTATGACCATTATGATTAACTCATTGGTTTATGTTATAAATTACTTATGCTACGGTCAAGGTTAACCATAACCTCTATGAGACTTCTTTATATTTACCTTATCTTCACAATAGTATATTCACTAAAGTCCTACTATTGTAAGGTCCACTTATTTTAGGGTTTAAGCATCGGTTCTAATATTCTCGAGTCATCCCAGTAGTTTCAATAACGAATAGTGCATGACAATCTATTATTTTCTTCATATGTTCTAAAAGTAATGAACTTATTTAGAACTTCATTAGTGTATGGTGATTAGGACTTCCAGTAATTATTAGTGAAGGGTCCACCTTATTTCGAGTTTGCGTGTGAATATATCTAATATCTGTCTTATTGATCTTCCATGTTGATGGTAAATAGTTCATTATCCTATAATTTATTCTACTCAATTTCTATTCCAAAATTCCTAATAATATACTCTTAGAAATATTTAAAAGGTCATTTGTGAAGAGACTAATTAGAAGCTTCGTCGTGCATTTTATGAATTATGACTTTCTACATGATCTTTCCTATGGGAATGACAACTAATTCTCTATCCCATGATTTATATTAGGAAAATACCACTTACTCTATATTACAGATGTTAATCATTATCTTTTAGGGATTTTAGATGATCATTTATGGGGAAGTTAGCCCATCTAAAGTTTATATATGATTTTCTTCTAACTATTGGCAATTTAACCAATTTTTCTATAGGGATGATAAGCATTTACTAGTCAATACCCTATAATGGTTGAATAATACTTTTTATGAAATTATAATTGTCAGTTAATATCTCTAATACCTTGATTATTATTGGTGGAGGGATTGTCAAATTTGAAGGCTAGATATAGGTTTTCCCAATTTTCC